>JABCMI010000017.1:3542718-5977901 GCA_026261945.1 Hirschfeldia incana | reverse complement strand
AAACCCTAAACCCTAAACCCTAAACCCTAAACCCTAAACCCTAAACCCTAAACCCTAAACCCTAAACCCTAAACCCTAAACCCTAAACCCTAAACCCTAAACCCTAAACCCTAAACCCTAAACCCTAAACCCTAAACCCTAAACCCTAAACCCTAAACCCTAAACCCTAAACCCTAAACCCTAAACCCTAAACCCTAAACCCTAAACCCTAAACCCTAAACCCTAAACCCTAAACCCTAAACCCTAAACCCTAAACCCTAAACCCTAAACCCTAAACCCTAAACCCTAAACCCTAAACCCTAAACCCTAAACCCTAAACCCTAAACCCTAAACCCTAAACCCTAAACCCTAAACCCTAAACCCTAAACCCTAAACCCTAAACCCTAAACCCTAAACCCTAAACCCTAAACCCTAAACCCTAAACCCTAAACCCTAAACCCTAAACCCTAAACCCTAAACCCTAAACCCTAAACCCTAAACCCTAAACCCTAAACCCTAAACCCTAAACCCTAAACCCTAAACCCTAAACCCTAAACCCTAAACCCTAAACCCTAAACCCTAAACCCTAAACCCTAAACCCTAAACCCTAAACCCTAAACCCTAAACCCTAAACCCTAAACCCTAAACCCTAAACCCTAAACCCTAAACCCTAAACCCTAAACCCTAAACCCTAAACCCTAAACCCTAAACCCTAAACCCTAAACCCTAAACCCTAAACCCTAAACCCTAAACCCTAAACCCTAAACCCTAAACCCTAAACCCTAAACCCTAAACCCTAAACCCTAAACCCTAAACCCTAAACCCTAAACCCTAAACCCTAAACCCTAAACCCTAAACCCTAAACCCTAAACCCTAAACCCTAAACCCTAAACCCTAAACCCTAAACCCTAAACCCTAAACCCTAAACCCTAAACCCTAAACCCTAAACCCTAAACCCTAAACCCTAAACCCTAAACCCTAAACCCTAAACCCTAAACCCTAAACCCTAAACCCTAAACCCTAAACCCTAAACCCTAAACCCTAAACCCTAAACCCTAAACCCTAAACCCTAAACCCTAAACCCTAAACCCTAAACCCTAAACCCTAAACCCTAAACCCTAAACCCTAAACCCTAAACCCTAAACCCTAAACCCTAAACCCTAAACCCTAAACCCTAAACCCTAAACCCTAAACCCTAAACCCTAAACCCTAAACCCTAAACCCTAAACCCTAAACCCTAAACCCTAAACCCTAAACCCTAAACCCTAAACCCTAAACCCTAAACCCTAAACCCTAAACCCTAAACCCTAAACCCTAAACCCTAAACCCTAAACCCTAAACCCTAAACCCTAAACCCTAAACCCTAAACCCTAAACCCTAAACCCTAAACCCTAAACCCTAAACCCTAAACCCTAAACCCTAAACCCTAAACCCTAAACCCTAAACCCTAAACCCTAAACCCTAAACCCTAAACCCTAAACCCTAAACCCTAAACCCTAAACCCTAAACCCTAAACCCTAAACCCTAAACCCTAAACCCTAAACCCTAAACCCTAAACCCTAAACCCTAAACCCTAAACCCTAAACCCTAAACCCTAAACCCTAAACCCTAAACCGGCTCGGCTCGGCTCGGCTCGGCTCGGCTCGGCTCGGCCCGGCTCGACTCGGCTCGGCTAAACCCTAAACCCTAAACTCTCGGCTCGGCTCGGCTAAACCCGCGGCTCGGCTCGGCTAAACCCGCGGCTCGGCTCGGCTAAACTCTCGGCTCGGCTAAGCTAACTCTAGGCTCGGGTAAGCTAACCCTAGGCTCGGGTAAGCTAACCCTAGGTTCGGATGTGGGCCTGTTTAAAGAAGTTGGGCTTTAAAAAATTTTATCTGGGCCTGTATTATCTGGGCCTGAGTTAAAAAAAATTTATATTGGGCCCGTTTTAAAAAATGTTTTATCTGGGCCTGTGTTAAAAAAAAACAAAATTTATGTTTTTTAACTCAACTTAAACAAAATTGATGTTTCTCAACTCAACCTTAACAATTATTAAAATTATATTATAAGTGTTCAAATATATTATCAAATTTCTGAGGTTATATAGTACACAATCACGTCCATTTTATTTTTTTTATAATATTAGTTCAAGGTCCAAAATATTTTTAATGACAACTAAGGAAATGTAGTCAAAAGTTTATGAACCCATGACTAAGGACTCAAGGCTTAATTTAAATATTTTGTAATACAAGTCTTTCTCTAGGCGCACTAAGTTCAACAGATAGAGGAAAATAAGAAGAAAGAGATGAGATCATGAGATACCTTATAATGTAGAATGTTTGTTGGTCTTGTGAAGTGGGTGGGACTTGATAGCTGAATAAACTTTTCCAAAGCATCTATCGAAGCCAATGTTTTAGGAATCTGCTGAAAATGATTGTATTAGCAAAGACTCTCGAAACAAGGCATGAAAACACATACAAGACTAATAACTCTAACTGTGCATTTGTGAATCGACATTACAAAGATTCTACAACACTATGCTCAAAAATAACTTGGGGAAGAAATAAGGAACTAGCCTTGAGAAATCTTAGCGGAGAGCGAACCACGCCGCTACTCAACAAAATTTTTGATCTGTTGGAAACTCGATCTCTTTCCCTCGGTAACTCTTATGCCAGTCCATATCCTATAATGCGTCGAACCCAGCCGCCACCACCATTGAATCCGTGTAATTCAGATTAGCAGCCTGTGAGGCTGGTGGACAATCACTTCAATAGGTTTTGAACCGCCTTTATAGCTACTGGTTTCTTGGATACAACATGAGCATCATGAAGAACCGAAGCTTGGTCCACATTGATCTGCTGTTTCGTAAGGAAAACCACAAAACAGTCAGATTAATTAGCTACAAAGTCAAAAAACAAGACTTCCAACAAAATTAATAAATAAAAATAAAAAGCGAACCTTTTTTAATTATCGGCAACTCGAGGGTACAAGAACACCAACAAGAACTGAAGCTTTTGTCTAGATTGATTTGCTGATTTGGTAAGGAAGAGAGACCACAAAACAGAGTCAGATTCAACAATCATATGCACACTCAAAAGTGGAAAAAAGGTTTACAACAAATTAAAAAAGCGAACCTTTTTTTATCAGCAACTTGTGCGTTTTTCTAGTAACTAGGCACGAAAGTTACGGACTTTACTCCTTCGACTCCGGGAAGAGAAGGGAGGTATCCGATGTCCCAAAGAGAGCGACGGCTCTGAACATGAAAGGGCTCATCTGTGAAGTTACCAATGAAAACCTTTAACAAGAGCCTCAAAATCAATCTCTGAACTAAAAAAGATATGGACTAAGCGTTGAGCATGTCTCGTTTCCCTTTCAGTATTTATGAAAGTTGTTTCCTTTTTTTTGATTAATTGCTGTGGAGAATCAATCAATCTGAGAGAAAAAGAAGGAGAAAGCGATAGAGGGAGAGAACGATTCTTAAAGGAAGGAGAACTGGAGAAGAGAGGAGAGGAGAGGGAGCCAGATACAAAAAAATTCCAACGGTCAAATTTTGAGGAGGCTTTGATTTTTAGCCCTTGGATCATGAATTTCGAACCAACGGTGGATATGGAAAGCGTACGAGATTACTTGCTAGGGAACGTTGTTGAAAAAAAAAAAGGCCCACAACAGCCATCTCTCTCACAAAAAGTAAGCATAAGAAAATCAACTCAAATAATAATAGGGCGATAATCGAAAAAGTGTAGGAAATTACCTGCTAGCGAAGATACTTTGAGTAGAAGGAGCGGAGATTGCCTGAACTGGAGACGTCTTAGACACCGAACGGAGGAGAAGGGCGGTGAAACGAACTGGTTATTCTCCTACGAAGAGGATGATTTATAGATTGGGTTCTTATGATGATTGCTTAAGATGATTGTTTCATCTGATGGGAGATGGGAGCGTTAATTTATAGATTTCGAATTTCAAACTGAAGCAGGAGACTTATGAGAAATGAATTCGTCGTGCAAGCTCGCTAGCCTCCTACACAGTACTGGATACTGCTTCCCTTCTTCAACCCTTCTATAATACAACCTGTTACCCAAATAAAAAGAACAAACATTTCAAACTAATTTGCATAAAAAGATCCAAACTTTAATCTCAATTGCTCTTGAAATCTATTGAATACAAACTGTGTTCAAATCAATGTCTAATTGCCAAATAATGACGAACATTTTTCAAACTAATTTACACAAAAGATTCAAACTTTTCACCACCCTTTAATCTCAATACTCTTGAAACCAATTGAATTTGAAGAAAGGACAAGAAATTCTTTTACTTTCAACTCACCAAGGTCCCCAACGAAGAGGAGGGGTAGAGAGTTCAAAAGACAAGCGGGAAGCCATCTCGGACTGGAGCTTACTCTGTATCCGATCCGTATCCATGTGCCGCATCGCTACTTTGTCGTCGAGCTTAGACATCCAGCTGTAAGGATCCTCCAACGCCGCGTCGTGGAAGGTTAAGCTCTGCGGCTTATTCGGTGGTTTCGGTAACGCCGGTGGTGGTGGAGGAGGAGGAGGAGACTTTGGAGGCTTGTAACGGCGGCATTGTTGTTGTCGAAAACGAGGGTTGTGAAGGTCCGAGAGAGATGAGAAAGCATTTTTATTGGGAGGGGGTTTTGCGTTTCAGAGGTTGTTGTCATAAACACTTCACACTCAAACCTTCTGACTGGAAAAGAGGAGTCTCTCCGTCATGGGCTTCATTATCATGTAATGTTTGGGCTTATATTGGGTTTATGGGGTTTATTATCATCTCGTCAATCCGAAAGAAAGAATGGTTGAAACGGGTGAGAGAAGGTTTCATCGACTTTGGAATTTTTCAAGGTTTATCTTCCCGAGTTCAGTTCACGCGAACTGGAATCTATGTTCCTCTTAATTGCAATTTAAGAGAAAACCAAAGGACTCTATATTAATGACTTAGCCATTAGTAACGGTAATGTTATTTCCCCGATCTATAAATATCTTCTTCTTCATAAGAAGGATCCGTTAGACGGTAGAGAAAGAAGGGAACAAGTTTACTACATTACTTCCTGAAAGTGTGCCATGACGTGCGTTTGCGTTCGGTGGTCTCGAAGTCCTGGGGACACCATGCCAGCCAGACACAATACTAAGGTTAGCTCGTTGGTACGTAACTAAATATCTGTTAGTTTTAAAGTCTTATTCTGACTTATTTGATCTGATGATGTTTCAGTGATTTTAGAGTGGGAAGGAAGCAGAAAATCAAAGAAAAAGCAGGTTAAGATCACCGAGAGATATGAGTTTCTCTCTGATCAAAAATATTGAAAACTTTACGGTTCTATTTGTAGAAATTGACTGAGGCCTGACTGTTGGTTGGTGTTTTGTGTCTCTGCAGCAAAGAGTTAAGGTGAAAGAGGAAGAAGTCTGCCGAGAAGATTCAAGCGATAGATAGGTGGAAAAAAATATGAGAATCCCCATTGCTCAAGGTATCTAATTTCTTCTTTTTCTGTTTTTTTCAAATCTTTTTTTTTGGGAGATTCTATGAGACTTGCGATTCTTGATTCTGCTCCACAAAATTCATCTCTTTTTGTATTACTATGTGAAAGTTGTGAGATCTTTGTGAAGTCTCTGTTAGTGAAGAATGTGTGCAATGTCTACTCTTTATCCAGTGATTAGAAATGTTGATCTGTCCTGATGATGCATTTTTGTCCTGTGAATGTTTCAGGTATTGGATGCGCCGGCTCTGCAAGATGATTTTTACTTGAATCTAGTGGATTGGTCGGCACAAAATGTTCTAGCAGTGGGGTTAGCCAGCAAGGTGAGCTTTTCTTTTTCGTCTTCCTGTTTTATTTCTTGTCTTAAAGAGTGGTTTAGACAATCTGTTGCCGCTATTTTGCAGGTGGGATCGATGAGAATGTTTGCTCAGTCAGCTGGGCACTACGTGGAATGCATTTGGCCATTGGAACCAGTAGCGGAACTGTAGAGGTTAGTTAGAAACAAGACTACATTTGTCTCTTGGAGTCTATGATAGATAATATGCTTACTCTTGCTGTTTTTTTTCTGTTACACTAGATTTGGGATGTGTTGCGCTGCAGGAGAATAAGAACGATGGCAGGTCATCGACTACGAGTTGGAGCCTTAGCGTGGAGCTCATCTGTTCTGTCCTCTGGTAGCAGAGACAGGACCATGCTTCAGAGAGACATACGGTGTCAAGAAGATCATGTCAGCAAACTAACAGGTCACATATCCGAAGTCTGTGGACTTAAATGGTCTTATGACAACTGCGAGCTAGCATCAGGCGGTAACGACAATAAGGTAAAACATATATATATAATCTTCATTTGTGGTTCCGAGAATACTTTAATGATTGTAGTGTGATCTTGCAGCTTCTTGTATGGAACCAACATTCAACACAACCGGTTTTGAGATACTGTAAGCACACAGCAACGGTTAAAGCCATTGCGTGGTCACCGCCATCTCCACGGGCTTCTTGCCTCCGGTGGTGGCACTGCTGATAGATGTATCCGTTTTTGGAACACAACGACAAACACTTCTTTAAGTTGCGTAGACACCAGTAGTCAGGTAAAAACTTGGTTATCCCATATTAACACCTTGAATATGGTAAATAACTGAACCAATAACATTTCAGGTGTGTAATTTGGCTTGGTCTAAGAACGTGAATGAGCTTGTGAGCACTCATGGATATTCCCAAAACAAAATCATCGTTTGGAAATACCCAACCATGTCTAAAGTAAAGAGTTACTGTCCTGTTAATTTTCAAGTTTTGCGGAGTTTTAACGAACTGAAAATGTAATTTTTTTCTAGCAGTTAGCAACTCTCACAGGTCACACGTTCCGTGTTCTGTATCTTGTTGTTTCACCAGATGGACAGGTTAGTTTTTTTATCATTATTTTAATACTTTCTTTATGTAACTTGCTTACGTTAACGTTGTACTCCTCTTGTGTGAACTTTTATTTTGTTGGCAGACGATCCTGACAGGAGCAGGAGATGAAACCTTAAGATTCTGGAATGTCTTCCCTTCCCCGAAATCTCAGGTAAAGAAACATTATATGTTTTTTAATGTGCTTAATCACAACAATGCATTACACACGTTAACATTCTCTGTTTAAATTCTCAGAGCAGGGAGAGCAAAATAAGGGTTTGTTTTAGTACTAGACGGCTACAAGATTTAAAAGGTCAGTTCTCTATTTTTTTTTTTTTTACTTTCACAGTTAAAACAAAAAAAAGACTAAATAAATAAGTCATGATAGTTAAAACTTTGTTTTATATTTATCATCACAATTAAGACGTAAACTTTTAATAAATAAACAATGTATGGTAAGTTTAATTTTACCAAACGAAATTACATATTCTACTTAATTGTCGAATTAATCAAAAAGTTGAATGATATATATGATAATTGAATACCTTAGGAATTGTATTGTATAGTTTGAATTCAAAGATTTTTTGCTTTGCAGGTGAGCTTCACAGGAAGTAAAAGAATGGAATGCTCTTTCTTCAGCCGTGTAAGGTATGAAATCTTCTTTCTTCTCTGTTTTTTTTAATGGGAAATTCTTAATTATTGGATTGATAGACACTTAATTTTCATAATATGTAAAACAAATAGACTGCAGCGCCCAGTCATTGATTTGTTCGTTAAGTTTCATTTGTCTTTACACATTTGTTATTTAGTCACTCAAAATCAGTATCTTGATTCTAGATGATTGGACTGATAGACACTAAATTTATAATGTGTAAAACAAATAGAAATGCAGCGTCCATTCATTTGACCGTTAGAGATGGTTCATTTGTCTTTACACATTTCTCATATTTGGTCACTCAAAATCAGTATCAGTAATTCTAGATTATTGAATTGATAGACACCAAATTCATAATGTGTAAAACAAATAGAAATGCAGTCATTTGCCTTTACACACTTGTGATCATTAGTCACTCAAAATCAGTTTGGTAATTAAGAGTTTTCCCATTCGTATGTTGTTTGTTTGTGTGTTTCTTGTTTTTTCGTGTATGTCAGGTTTGTTAGTGATGTTGCGCTATGGAACTTGACGTTGAAGGCTTATCTGGATATGGGTTTTTTAAAGAAGATGTTGTCGACCTCTTCTCAATTTCATACAAGGTATGTGTTATAGTTTATCATTGATTGTATGGTACTGAAATTAGGAACTTAAGATAGAGAGATTCAACAAATGGTTGTGTCATTTATATTACTAGGAATGTGCGGATTATTTCATACAATTTATTCTTACACTCAGCAGCTTGTGGTTGTAGAAAGACATCAATGGCAGAGAGCTCAGATTACCGCAGACACGAATCCCCAAACCCGATCTACCACGACGGCTTTCTTTGGAGGAAATACGGACAAAAGCAAATCAAAGAATTGGATCACCAAAGGTATATATCTATCATTCACATTCAACCTTTACTTAAGCTTCAAGTAACATGCATAGAAGCAGAGCTAAGTGAAAACAAAATGTGCATGAATGCAGGGGGAAGAACAGTAGGCTTTGTGCCGGAAGAAAAGATGTTACTGGGGCGATGGATCTGTATATGAAGATAAAAGATGGATTGTGCAAGCCGAATACGATCACGTATGTATAATGTTGGGGAAGATGGAGATTGTGGGAGAGATTTGGAGATGAGTCAATTATTTAGTGTACATATCCAAGAATCAGATATGGAGATAAATTTTCAATTCGTGTTTGCAAGAGTTAGAGTAAGGACCTTTATTAGCTATTTCGTTGTGTTCATGGTTAAAGTTTCTAATAAAGAACTCATTTGTCTTCAGAGATCTCTACTTCGAAACAGAGAGCATGTGGACTGTGCTTGATTATCTGAGGCATTCATCTGTTGGATGTCGTACTTATTCTGATTCTAATCACATGAAACTCTAGTATATTCTAATGTCAATCCAGATATGTTAAAATTTACTACTAAAGAAGTCAATCCAAATATGTTAAAATTTACTACCACAAAGGGAAAAAAAACAAGATAGTGAATAAGTGGATATTATTTGATCAATTAGTCTACTAAAGACTCTCAAGTCGCCTATATAAATAAATGTTTTCAAGGAAATTGAAACCCACCGCCTCCAACACCTTCAGCAGCAGCAACAGGTCCAGAATTAGGATTAATAGCCGTCCATAGTAAAGAGATGGTGATGGCAATTAGACCTGCCCACACGAAAACTATTGTTGGAGTCTTGCCTCTTCGTCCCATTAGTCCTTTTGCGAATGGATACAAATGTGCCAACACCCAGAAACTGAAAAATGCTCCTCCAATTAACTTGCTCCATTGTGGCACTGCTTGGTATATCGTCCTAACGAATGCCACCACGATAGCTATTATGTTTACCATTGCTATCACAATGGGTGGAATCATCAAGGACGACCATTTTACTATGTATAAATCTGCGTATATGTCATCGTTGTCATCTCCTCCCGATTTGGTTGTTAAGGTAAAGGAAATCTCGATCCCTGCAATGACTTTTAGAATTCCTTGTACCACAGCGTAAAGATGAGAGCTTGTTCCTGAGATAAGCCACCACTGCTCATTTCTCCACCATTCCTCTAGTTCAATGCCTGACCATTTAACCTCCAAAACCGCCAAGCCAATCAAACAAATGGTGATCATGAGGAGGTAAACTAAGAAAGAGATACTGAGCGTCCGCACGATAAACTGTCCAGAGAAAAGAGAGAATGCCGGAAGAAAACAGTAGAGAATTAGAAACAATGAAGTGAAAGGATATATTCCAACATTAAGATATGCGAGACGTTGGAGGAACTTGAGACGTTTTGAGGCAAGAATGGCGTTGTTTTTAGAGAAGAAGATCTCAACAGACCCGGTTGCCCACCGTAACACCTGGTGAAGACGATCTGTGAGATTAATGGGTGCAGAGCCTCGAAAAGAATCCCTCTTGGTGATGCAGTAAACAGAGCGCCATCCACGATTGTGCATGCGATACCCTGTGACCACGTCCTCAGTTACTGATCCATAAATCCATCCAACTCTATCTCCCCACTCCGTTTTATCTTCATACCAACAAGAGATTACAGAAACAGATTCTGCGACAGTGGTGGCATCAAGTGGGTCACGAGGGACTCTAAGGGCTCCAGGGGGACGACCATACTTGACAGCAGGGTGGTCTGCCAATGGACGACCTTGGAACTCTGCAATAGGAATTGACTCTGCTAGAAGTGTAGAGTTGCCAAAGCGCTTAGGGAGTTGTGTGACGTCAAGGTCTGGGTCAAAGTCACTGGTGGTTAAAGCCTCTGTTTCTGATTCCTTCTTCTCGAGAATCTTATCAGGATTTGGTGGATCAAAACCATATAAGGCAAAGCGCCTAAACATAGTACCTGTTCCAACATAAACTGGTCCCTACAAAAAAAAAAATCAAACAAAAATTGTTATTTCATTACAAACCAAAGGATATAAACAGTTATAATTAGTTTATATTCAAGCCAAAAAAAAATATATATATATATACCTGGACACCATCGAGGGCACGCATATTACCATCAAAGAATACAGTGTTATTGTTAGCATATCTATCAGAAGGATCGATGCCTTCAAATCTTTGTGGAAACTGAATGTAGCAAATATCTTCACCACCTCTGTCCATCATAAAACACATCCCTTCCCGAATGGCCTTACAATTATAAATGTAATGGTCACAATCAAGATTAAGGATGAAAGGTCCATTTGAGAGAATAGCAGAGGCACGAACAAGTGCATTCATGGCTCCAGCTTTCTTGTTATGATCATAACCAGGTCGCTTTTCACGTGACACATATACAAACATGGGTAAACGAGTATCTGTTTCTGAAAAATCGATAATTTTATCACTGTCATTGCCGATTAAAGGATCACTGCTGGGGGGTTTCAACATCACCTGTAAAATTCCAGCATGATCACCTTTGGAATGCTCTCGAGTAGCGGCTGCCCAAGTTCCTGGCCAGTGGGTACCATCAGCCATCCATGTGGCTTTGAGGACCTTCACAGGTTCCATTGGATCACCTCCACTTTCTCTCATCTGTTTTAGAGCCTTCATTTCCTCTCTTGCATTAAACGCATCCGACCTCCTTCTTATTGAGTCAGGGAGCCCATTGATGCGAACTTTGAACTCATCATACTCCCTCTTAATCTTCCTCCGATCTTTCACAAAATCAATCCTACTCTTGTTCTTTGTTGGATCTATCTTTAGACTAAAATATGTATCTGGATTTCGAGGTTCAATATTATGTTTGCGACAAAAGGGCACCCATAAGTCTGCAAAACTAGCAGCTTCTGCCATAGCTTCAAATGATAAAAGGGCTCCTCCATCATCAGAAAGGTAACACGACACTTTCTCCACTGGATAATCAACAGCCAGGATGGAAAGCATAGTATTGGCAGTGACAAGGGGTGGCTCTTTCTCAGGATCTGCTGTGGACACAAAGAGGTCAATACCTGGGAGATCTGATCTCCCTGTGGGGTTCGAAGGAGAAGGCATGTCAAATTTGTCACGAAGAACTTCAAGGTCGGTAGAGCGGTTTATGGGACACAACTTAGGGATTTGATCTAAAATCCATGAAAATCCAAACCAAAGCTCGCATATTATTGACATCAGCCATAGCCATATTGCATCTTCATTAGGGTTTCGTATCCTCCAAGTTAGAAAAAAACATAGCACGACAAAACGAATTGCGATTAGCAATCTATATGGGCTTATGATGGCAGCTGGGATTGGGATCCGCCGGCTCAGAGGTCGCCATGGCTTGTCAGCAGTTTCCACCATGCCACCTCTCATTCCATCATCCATATCATCACCGTACATTTCATCTTGAGGCCAATACGCATTTCCATAACCATATGTGCCTTGTGTTTCAAATAACCATCTATTATGATCAAATTCGCCGTTTTGATTTCTTTTCATCATAGACATGTTGTTGTTGCCACGTTGATCTTTTCCTGGAGCTGGTAAGGGGAGAGCACCACTAGAAAAATCAGGTGTATCATCGTCTAGGTCACCAATTTTATATTGTTCCTTACATCCTGGACATAAACCTGTTTCTTTTTGGGCGTCCATGAAGCAATCTCTGCAAATCTTGAACCTAAGCAACCACTAAGTTGGTTAGAAACCTTGTCATTGCTTTGTGAAACAAGAAAGTAAAGTATCGTTGTTTAATATATATACACATACCGACATTCACATGGCATCACATCTTTTCCTCTCTCGTCTTTCATGACTTTTCCATCGCAGGCAGGCATGGCACACGAAGAACCTTTAGCACCAGCCATCTGAGGGTGTGTGACATCTGAATCTATGACTTTGTCCATAAGATGTGCACGCGTGACACTGTTAAAACCACCCGTAAATAGGGAATTTGACACATACTGCTCTTCAGCTTTGGTTGCCATGGGCTGGTTATCAGGCGTTGGAGGTATGTGCACTGTATAGTTAGAATAGTCTCCAGAGAGCTCACCTGATAATTCGATATTATCTCGTGATAAACTCACATAACGTCCACTGGATGTTCGTCTTGCAAATTTTACAGTCTGGCCGCTACCAGAATTGTTACGAACCTTCTTAGAAGTTTGAGGAGGAGTGGACGCCATTGTGAAGCAAAACAATGATGGTTTGTTTTTGTCTGAATCAGTGTGATCATGCAGGAAAAAGTTGATTCATGAATTTTAACCTTCTCACGAGATATTACACCATTTTTTTACTTTTCTCACAGTTAAGGGAAACAAAAAAAAAAGATAAGGAGAGGAGAAGAGGATTATTAGGACATGAAAAACGGTTTATGCCACTAGTTTTAGAACGTCTATATTATGTATCAACCTATTTTTGGAAGCTCTAAATACAATTGACTTGTGCTATTTTGGGATTTTTATATTTTTGTTCTTACGTTTTTAATTTATATTATTGCCACGCTAATTTTAACTTTTCAAATGACAAAAACATTCGTCGTAATATTTTCATTTACGTACAGCTTATAATATTATCTTCCTTTTTTTATCGAAATATTTTTTTTTCTTTTTAATTAAATTAGTTAAGATCTTTAATCGTTTGCAAGAGTTTTTTTATTTTTCAATAATTCTATTTAAAATGTGGATTACTCTATAAATTAATTTACAACATAATTAGATTCCCGCCAAATTGTAAATGCACAAACATGACAATGCTTGAAGCTTTAATTCATCTATAATTTGGATTATTGGATCTTTTTCTGGATGATTGCATTTCTCTTTTTTTTTGGTGAACGCTAAAATAGAATTGTAAAGCATTTCTCTTCTTTTTAAAAAACTATATACTTCTCATTACTTCAGTACCCAAAACGGGTTTTCTTACAAAGAATCCAACATGAATATGGAACAAAACAATACAGATTAACATGATTGGTATTTCTTTACAACAAAAATCCAAAAAAAAATAACGCATTACTGAAACAACAACCACAAAGCCAAAAATAAAGTTACCGTGGTTGGAAAGTTTTTCCATGCAGAAAAGGAGTCAAGCTTTGATCTAAGGAAAGGGCTTAACATTGATTTTAAGAATCTATAAAAATGGGTTGTTTCAAAGAAAAAAAAAATCTATAAAATAGGCTGAATATAAAATTGAATGTAAAATCATATTATATTTTTTATAAACGTAAAATCAATTATGATGAGGTAAACACAAAATCAAACTCAAATTTTTAAACAACTACCACCATCAAATCACTAAAATAAAACAACACAAACATTATTTAATATTTTGTGTCATGTTTATGCTTTATTAAATTTGAAATATATTCTTATATGTAGAGACAAATATAAAAATTATAAATACATAATTGATTTTAAATTCAAACATGTTTTTATCTGCACAAGGTAAGGGGTAATTACCTAGTTGAAATATGATTATAGAAGCTAAGAATAAGGAGGGTGAGATTCCGGGAGTTTTGTATTCTTCCTTCCAATCGTGTGATTGTAAGCGCAAAGCTCTCGTGAGCATAACAGAAACACAGCAAGTAAGGATCGGGTAGGATATTAGTATTATATATTTAAAGACGATGGTAAAGTCGTTGATAACTTGAACTGAAGTGATTACTATGTCTTTGAAGTCATGAAAAAGGCCACAAATTGTTTTGACCACCGAAAGTGAATCATATAACTTTATATAAAGAAAAGGAAAAGAGGAGAGGTAGTCACGAAAGGAACTGCTTTCCTTGGTAAGTCATTCCAAAGCGCCAATAAGGAGGAGCCACGTCGTAAGAGGCAATGGTTTTGCCGCCGATGAGAGTAACTTCGAAAGAGAGAGACTGTCCGATGAGATCGAGGGAGGAGTGCCAGTTCTGACCCCAGTTTCGGGCCATTGGAATCCAAGCAGTTGTATGCCCTTTCACTTTCACTCCCACCACTTCCCCATCGAGACCCACATTGCTAATCAAGACCTGAAAGAAGTGGGAGCTCCCGTTTAAGGTGAATCTCAACCCGCCTCTCCGCCCACACTTGACCCTCCTGTACTGCACAGGTATTATATCGGCTCTGGTTTCTGCAATCCCTGTGAAGGCGGCATGAGATAATTCAAAATGCTCCTTTGGGAAGTTGCACCAACCTCCGTAATCGGAGGAAAGGCCTGAATTGGGAGGACAGAAATCTGTGGCTGTCACCACCACCGAGGGGCTGCCTTGAAGGCACCACCTTATGTGGTTCACGCACCGCACTTCCAGGCAAGCTCCGCAGCTGCTTCCCCTGTTGAACAGCTTTCCGCTCAGGCCTGCGCTGTACCCGCCATAGCTGCTCTGCCTCAGATCTCCATATCCACAAGCGCCTCCTATCACCACAAATTAGTTAGTCCCCTGAGGAAAGATTTAAAAATAGAAAAGAGAGAGAGAAGAAGAACCAGTGGTGACAGAGGAGGAGCCGTCCTTGTCTCTGGAGAGCGTGGCGGTGGCTATCTTCCAGCTAACATCCTCGGCGGCGGTGGCTTGAAAGAGACAGCAGAGAAGAATGAAGAAGCGCAATGGGAGATGCTGAAGCCCAGAATCCATGAACAACCAGTGTGTGGTGTGGTGTGGTGAGTTTGGGATCCTCAAGAGTCACAAAGTGGCAGACAAAAGCGATGCGTTTGAGAGGGTTTTGGGGGGTTCCCTTTTGATCATAAGGCTCCCCTTTCAAGACTTGTGGGGATGATAGCGACAAAAGATTGCTCTGACATGTTTTGACTTTGATAGTTCCCTTTCAGACCATTTCTATAGAGAGAAAAGAAGGAGAAAAGGACCAATACGTTTCTAGGCCCATCTCATTCGACGGCCCAGTATTCAATTCGAAGAAGATCATACAAGGGATCCAGATTCGTTGAAGGTTCTCATGTGGCACAAGGCCAGTTTTCTCAGACATTCCTCCCTCCATCTAAAATTGAGTGAGTGGATGATGTCTTCGTAGTGATTATCAATCAACAATCGTTTTTAAGTCTTTCTTTCTTTCGCCCTTGTCCTTGCTTTTATTCACAAAACTGCCCTTGATGGTCCTACGTGGTCAGACCTGAGTCTTAATTTAATTTTCCACTAATTGTTCTCTCTCTCTCTCTCTCTCTCTCTCTCCAATAGCTGCCTGCTTGTTGTGGTAGTGGTTGCAGAAGAAAGAAGAATCTTCACCTTCCCAAACGATGAGTCGTCTTCTCCTTGCTCTTGTTGTTCTTCATCTATGCAGCATACTTTCTGCAGTGGCTGACGACGGCGATGCGATCGTCTCCAGATTTCAGGAGTATCTCCGAATCGACACGGTTCAGCCAAAACCCGATTACTACAAAGCCGTTGACTTTATAAACTCTCAGGCCAAATCACTCTCCCTCGAATCTCAGACGAACGAGTTCGTAAAGGGAAAGCCGCATATCCTCCTCAAGTGGGTTGGCTCAGACCCAACTCTACCAGCCATTCTACTCAACTCCCACACCGATGTCGTTCCCTTCGAGGAATCCAAGTGGACACACCACCCGCTCCAAGCTCACATGGACAAAGAGGGAGACATATATGGGAGAGGTTCTCAGGACATGAAGTGCGTTGGGATGCAGTACCTCGAGGCCATACGCAAGCTCCAGGCTTCTGGCTTCCACCCTATCCGATCCGTCTATGTCTCCTTCGTCCCCGATGAAGAGATTGGCGGCCACGATGGAGCCGAGAAGTTCACCGAATCCCACCTCTTCAAGACTTTGAACGTCGGTATCGTGCTCGACGAAGGTAAACTAAACTAAAAACATTCTCTGTTATTAACTATCTTATTATGCAAGGAAAATGACATTTCTTTTCCAGGTCTGCCATCGCCTAGTAAGAGTTACAGAGTATTCTATGGAGAGAGGAGACCCTGGTGGCTTGTGATTAAGGCTAAAGGACCCCCTGGCCACGGTGCCAAGCTCTATGACAACTCTGCTATGGAGAATCTCCTCAAAAGCATTGAGAGTATTCGTCGTTTCAGAGCTTCCCAATTTGATCTGCTCAAAGCTGGTGGCACTGCTGAAGGCGATGTTGTCTCACTTAACATGGCCTTCCTCAAGGCTGGCACACCCTCCCCAACTGTAAACTAACTTGTCTCTCCATTTGCCTTTTGATAGATATTATTGACTGACTCTTTATTCTCTCACTCCCAAGGGTTTCGTGATGAATCTGCAACCCTCTGAGGCAGAAGCTGGTTTCGACATTCGTATCCCACCCACCTTTGATTCTGAATCACTTGAAAGACGTTTGCTGGAGGAATGGGCACCCGCCTCACGCAACATGTCCTTTGAGGTAGTTTCTTGGTCCTCTTCAACCCCCCCTAGCAGCTACATAGTGTTGGATTTCTCTTTCCCTGCAATTTATAGACAAAAAGTTTTGTTACCTTTTTATTTCTAAATAGAAAACTGTGAAACTAATAATGTGGGTGGTGTCAATTGTCTGGGGGCAGTTCAAGCAGAAGCTTTCGGGGGAACCGATCCTTACAACAGCAGATGATTCAAATCCTTGGTGGAAGCTCTTGGAAAATGCTGTCAAGGAAGCTGGAGGTAAAACTAGTAATCCTGAGATTTTCCCTGCATCAACAGATGCTCGCTACTTTCGGATGGCTGGCGTTCCCGCCTTTGGGTTTTCTCCCATTTCAAACACCCCTAGTTTGCTTCATGACCACAATGAGGTGTGTCTGATGTTGATTTTTTTTTTCTTTGGTCATTATCAATTTACTAACAACGCATGCATGTGGTTTTCTTTTGTTGCAGTATTTGGGTAGAGCTGAGTATTTGAAGGGGATTGAGGTGTATGTTTCAATAATCAAAGCTTATGCATCATATGAAAGCAAGAGTGGTTCACGAGATGAATTATAAAAGGTCCATTTATGAAGTCTTTCTGTAACAACAATCAATAAGATCTGTACCTCTACCATACTTTGGTGAAATCAGACAAAACATGTTGTTTTCAACTTAATGTGATGATGTTTCTTTTCTGTTTTTTCTGTATTTGTTTTTCTTTGAAACGGTGTCGTAATGGCTCTTAGACGCTTCAAAATTAGCGAGCGTCTCTGTCAGAGTCCACCAACTCTAGACGCAATTATTTATTTTTGGGAAAATTGGCGATTTAGAACTAAACAAGTCTAAGTTTGTCCCCTTAGAATTAAAATGCTAATCTTTGTCCCTTTAGAATAAACCTCTAATTAACCTCTAATTAAAATACAGTTTTGTCCTTTTTTATATTGACACAGTTAAAAAAAATTGGAAATTACTTGGTAAAGTGAAAAACACATCGTGAAGTTAAAAAAGATAAAAGACGAGGTGAGTTCTCATTGTTCTTCCTCTCCGACACAACTTTGTCCCCTCCGCCGTCTCATATTTCTTCCTCCTTTGTCGTCGGAGCCCAGGAACCAGGAACTTCTCTCTTCCCACTTCTCTCTGTCGTCATCACTTGTCTGTGTTCGTTGCTTCGTCGTCGGAGGCGAGGAACTCGTCATCCGCCTCTACCGGAAGTGAAGAGTTTGGAAATCCTCTTTTTATTTTTTTTTGTTTGATTGTTTATCTGCATGTAATAGAAACTTATTGAATTGTTTGAAACACAAAATCGATTCACTTTTAAACAAGTTTTGATTTCTTGTCCTGTTTTGTGTTGATTTTTTTTTCCGGTTTGATATTTTTTTCGTTTGATTGTTTAACACAGATATCCCCATTTTGATTTTGTTTTGTTTTTTTCATTTTGAATTTGAGTTCATTGTAGTCATGAATATTCTGATCGTTTAACACACAAATCCCCTTTTGACTTTGTTTAATTTTTTTTTTTCGTTTTGGATGTGGTTCATTGTAGTCATTTGTTGAGTTGATCGATATCAGTGGATTTTTGGTTTGCTATATGTTTTTTATCATGTTTAGATTTCTCGATACACTTGAAAACTGCTAACGACTTCTAGTGTTTTGATGTTTTATAGGGATGGCTTACCAGTTTCCAAAACGGATTCTTGAAGCAGGAGCTAAGGCGAAGCTTGATAAGATCAACAACAGCTGTAGACGTACTATTCTGGCAATATTGAAGACTGTTCTGAAAGATGAGTATAACGAAGTGTTGAAAGATCCTGTCTTCGGTCCGATTCTGGCGATCGTAGATAACCAGCTCATCTACTCGGGGAAGATCATTCACAGTTTCATAAGCAAGCAACTCAGGGTTTCCAAGCTTCACGAGTTGTGGTTTGTGTTTGCAAATAGGCCTCTAAGGTTTTCTATGCAAGAGTTTTATGCTGTTACTGGGTTGAAGTTCAGAGAAGAGCCTGACATCGACTTCAATAGCTGGAAGAGTGATAAGGGGTTCTGGAGCAGGGTGCTGAACGATAAAAAAAAGATCAACTTACTGATGATAAGGGATGAGCTCCTTAGTGTCTACAACCAGTGGACGTATGTGGATAGGCTGAGGCTAGTGTATCTGTGTATTATACACGGATTTGTCATCGCTAAGGAATTGCGCAACTTTATCCCTCACGAGTACATCCGGTTGGTGATGGATTTTGAGAAAATGAGGATGTATCCTTGGGGTCTTCACGCATACGATGAGCTCATTAATTCAATATTCAAAGCAAGGGAGGAGTTGCATCTGAAGAAGAGTTATGTGTTGGATGGATTCTCGTACGCGTTTCAGATATGGATTATGGAAGCAATCCCTGACATTGGGTCTTTGTTGGCTAAGAAGATTCTAAAGAACTTGACGAAAGTTAGATGCAGAAATTGGAGAGGAAGTGGAAAAGTATCATACCAAGATATCACCAGCCTAGAATCCCACTTTGACAAGGTAGTTATCTTCCTTATTTCAATATTGAGTTCAGTAATCGAAACATTTATGCTTATTGCCTTGTTTCTTCTTTCCAGGGAGAGGTGTTCCCCTTTATATCATCTACGGGGAGCTCGGACGCGATTCAGAATGTTGATTTCTTTAGGGAAGATGAGAAGAATGACGAAAGAGTCAGTCGCATTGTTGCTCTCATAAGTGCAAAACAGGACTGGAAGAAATTCACTTGGGAAGTTGAGAGTTTGCCTCAGAGTCTAGAGTTATCTGATCCAGAAGAGGATGGTGAAGTCCAAAATGTCACAGAAACAGATGAAACAGATGTGGAGGAACCGGGTGTTGTTGCAGAGGAACCGCCTGTTGTTGCAGAGGAACCAGCAACAAGTGCAAAAAGGGGCAAGCGCAAGCCAATTGATCCTGGTGCAGAGTCTCGAAAGAAACAATTGCTTTGTCAACGGGTGGCTGAACATAACAGTGGTGTCTCAAGTGAAATGAAAACCCTTGTTGAAGATTTGTTCACCTCTTCTTTCAAGTCTTTTACGGAGATGCTGCAGAAGGACATACATGGGCGTTTTGACAAGGTCGAGAATGAGATTGCTCTGCTCAAGGGAAAAATGTCTCAGATGACGTCTCCTTCAGATACAGTGGGAAAAGACAGAGCTTCAGAGTTTCCATGTCCTTCAGCAACACTTGGAAAAGAACAAGAAAAATCATCTCACAGTCCGGGTCCTTCAAAAGATCCGAGAAAAGGCAAAGGCATTGCAGCTGAGACCGTGGATCCTCCTCCTCTCCGTCGTAGCACTCGTACAGCAAGAGAGGTAACAAAAACATGAAGCTTTGTAATATTTCGGATGAATAATGCTTTGTTGTAAGTTTTTCTATGGATTGTCTATTTTGTAATGTCTTTGTCTTGTGCTATATCGGTTTGTAATGTATTTTATGGTTTGTTATGAAGTAAACTGACTGACTATGATATGTTGTATTGTCTATTTTGTAATGTAATCGTATTAGTATTTTGCAGTGTTGACTTTACTTGATATTAATGTTTTGACATGCTTGGTTTTATTAACAGGAAGTTCTAGATGATGACAATGAGATGGTCGATTTTTTGAACAATTTGTCACAATCAGCTAACTATGTAGACAAGGGAACACAAGAGTCTTTGCAAAATGCCATGGGGAACCTTTCTCAAGCATATTTCTGTCAAGGTTTTGATCCCTCCCAAAACCTACTCTCAAAGCATGGAGATTGGAAAACACCTACTCTCAAAGATGTGGAATTACATGAGGACCGAGTGGATGACAGCGATTGTTCACTAGTGTTTGTCCCTGAGGATTCATGGGCCAAACTGCTTGAGTGGACCACAACTTCCAAGTAAGTAGCTATTACTCAATATTGTTTTCTCAATGTTTTATAACTGTAATATTTGTAACTGAATTTTCCCTTGCAGGCCACTGACAATTGGACCATCTATGTTCACAAGTGAGGTAGCAGCACGTGTCATCGGACCTACAGAGTGGTTGAAGAACCACGTGAGTTTTAATTTTGTTCTTTACCATTTTCAGTACACTGTCTTACAGTCTCTTAAAATATTTTCAGGAAATTGATGCTATGATGTACTTATTCACTGAGAGGACTTCCTTGCAGCGATGGGAACATTCTAAAGTAGCATTCATGACCTGCATGTTCAGTAATCAAATAAAAACTTGTTTTCAGGAGTTTAAAAACGACAAGAGGAAGTACAGAGTATCAGAACTGCTACACCAATATGGAATTGGTGAACTTCCAGCACACGGACGAACAAGACTGAAGTGGGATCTCGACATTACACGCATGTATGTGCCTCTAAATGTCGGTAAACATTGGATCTCCATGTGCGTCAACTTTGTTTCTCGTTCCATAGAGGTCTTTGACTGTGAAGGATTGACATACAAGAGTGAGGTGGAGCCATTTGCCATTCTCATCCCTAGAATTGTGAAAGCGATTCAGCCTACATTTAACAGTCGGCAACAATACGCAGTCAAGGCATATACTGTCAGTTACGTCCCAATGCCAGAGTTTCTAAACAAGTCGAGCAGTGATTGTGGAGTATATGCATTGAAGCACATTGAATGTCATCTCCTAGGCTTGGACTTCTCACTGGTGAATGACAACAACATTCGAGAAGCTCGCCAAAAGATTGCTTATGATTTATGGGAATCAGCCAATGATCCTGTGCTTATATCGAGAATGGCACAATACACACCTCCAAAGACGATTACAAATCCTCTTGTTGAACTTGACTGAAGCATGCTTTCGATTATGACTTATGCTTTCGATTATGACTTGTTTAGGAAGTTGGTTTTAATTTGACTTTTTCATTTGCCTTTTGTATGAACTCTTTATCTTTTATTTGAAATTTCTAGTTTATCTCTTCTAACTTTTTTTTTAAACAATAATCAATCCCTATCTATTCTCTAAATGATACTGAAGTAAGCGCTAAACCATTTCACCCATATCTAAACCCTGAATGATAATAAAAGAAGACCTAAACGATTTCATCATATGTATACCCTAAATGATGATAAAGTAGGACGTAAAGGATTTCAACCTCTATCTATACCCTAAATGACACTAAAGTAAGACACATATGTTTCAACCCAAATTAATCCACATGAACCTTATTAGTCTGAAAATATTCTTCTGAAAAAAAAAATTAATAATCAAAAACCCAAATTAATCCACATGAACCTTATTAGTCAGAAAATATTCTTCTGAAAAAAAAAACTTAATAATCAAAAACCCAAATTAATCCACATGAACCTTATTAGTCAGAAAATATTCTTCTGAAAAAAAAAAATTAATAATCAAAAACCCAAATTAATCCACATGAACCTTATTAGTATGAAAATATTCTTCTGAAAAAAAAAATTAATAATCAAAAACCCAAATTAATCCACATGAACCTTATTAGTCAGAAAATATTCTTCTGAAAAAAAAAACTTAATAATCAAAAACCCAAATTAATCCACATGAACCTTATTAGTCAGAAAATATTCTTCTGAAAAAAAAAATTAATAATCAAAAACCCAAATCAATCCACATGAACCTTATTAGTCTGAAAATATTCTTCTGAAAAAAAATAATCAAAAACCCAAATTAATCCACATGAACCTTATTAGTCAGAAAATATTCTTCTGAAAAAAAAACTTAATAATCAACAAAAAACTTAATACTCCATAATCAAAACACATACAAGTTGACCCTAAAACTCCTAAACGATTATTAAGTTTTGTTTGCCCTAAAAAAATCTTATATAAGACCATACAATGGCTATGAAACCCTACATATTGCATCGTTAGTTTATTTCTCCGTTCTTTTCTTAAACCAACTCTCCTTCACAAAAAAGAATGGCGATCATGAATAACAATGAAAGGATCCCTTCAAGATGCTGGTGTGGAAAAGGGATTGTGACTTATGTTTCAAAAACAGAGGAGAACCCATATAGAAGATTCTTCAGATGTGAGATTGGGTTACAGGTAAATCTGAAATTTCTTAACTTCTCATGGCTTCTCCAATGAAATTGATTTTTTTTTTGGGTTTGAAACAGAGAAAGAAAGAAAATCATCTGTTCAAATGGGTCGACGAGACTATGTTTGATGAGATTCAGAGGATGGACGAGCAGCAGACGAGAATTGTCCAGGAACTTGAAGATCTGAGAAGTTCGATGAGGAAAGCAATCGAGGAAGAAGTTATGAAGCATAAGAATTCCCTCGATGTCGGATGTGTAGGATCCATTCTCAGTATTTTATGTTTTTGGTCCAAATGTGATTGATATTGTAATGGTTATTCGATTAAGTTGGTTTAAATTTGATCCAGTTTTCATTCTTAACGCTTGAAACCACCAATATGATTTCCAGTTTCATCGTCATGTATCAAACAAATCTGAAAATTAAACAAAGAAGAACAAAACAGAGTTCGACATGAATTAAATTGAAACATTACTTGCACAAGAAGAACCAAACACATTCACTGAAACAAAAAAAACTCAAATGTTAAAAGTAGAGGAAGAACCAAACACATTCACTGAAACAAAAAAAAACTCAAATGTTAAAAGTAGAAGAAGAACCAAACACATAGTCATTGCATCAAACTGAATTCAACATGAAAATAAGAAAAACGAGAAGAAGAACAAAACACATAGTCATTGCATCAAACTGAATTCAACATGAAAATTAGAAAAACGAGAAGAAGAAAATTGAGGATCCTATATAGCTCTATCGCATGTTCTCCTGTTGTGACCTCCACTCCCACATCGACTGCATTTCCGAACTTTAGCTTCTTGAGTTCCTTGTGACGCACGAATCTTATCTTCTATTGTCTCGTATCTGCGTTTCTTACTCCTGCCTGCAGCTCGTCTACTCTCTGGAGGAAGAACTTTTGACTGCTCCACATGAGAGGGAACTTTCCATGCATCTTCAGGGACACTAATAGGATTTATGCTCTCTTCATAAGCCGAGTGCCATGTAGAAGTAGTGTACATGTCGTCTGTAAGTGTGTGAGCTTTTATTCCGATACTGAAGCCAGCCTTTATAGCGTGCCTGCATGGGATTTTCATCAGATCAAATTTCCCACAAGAACATGTCCGTCTGACCAAGTCTACCATGCAGTCAAAACTGTCACCTTGAACCAAAAATGTATGATCGCTAACAGGGAAGACCTTAAACGTTTTACCCTTCTCAATCCTTCTGTCAATCTTCTTCTCCACAGCAATGGTCAGTGGCTTTGAATGTTTAGAACTCAAAATTCTACGCTTGAAAAACCATCGAGTCATCATTTCCCTAATGCTGTCCAATAAAGGTATTACTGGAAACTCTCTAGGCATACGCAAAGCAGAATTTATCGACTCCGCAGGATTAGTAGTCCTAAGATCATATCTGTAACCCGGAAATTGACAACGAGCCCACTTCCTCACATCAGCATCTATGAGATACTTTCCAATTGCTGGACTAATGGAGAAAATAGCAGTGAACAGCTTACGAAATTCAGCAGCTCTATAAGCTTTAGAAGCCTTTGCAACCAAACCAGCCATACCTTTCCCATGATAATATGTGACAACATTATTCAGCAAGTGGTGAATGCAAATTCCATGATTAGCTTTCGGGTAAACTCTCGCAATAGCTTTAGCAATTGAGGAATTTCTATCAGATACAAAAGCCAAACTATGCTCGTCAGGAAAGACCACATTAAGTTGCCGCATAAACCAGTTCCACGCGAGGTCATTCTCTGAGTCGACAACTCCAAATGCGAGAGGATATAAGTTCGAGTTTCCATCCAATGCCGTAGCAACCAGTAATACTCCTTTGTATTTGCTCTTCAAAAACGTCCCATCCACAACAATAATTTTTCGCATTGCAGCATAAAAACCGCGGACACTCTGACCAAACGAGATGAAGCGGAATCTGAATCTCCCTTTTGTATCCTTTTCATAAAATGTGTGTGACCCTGGATTTGCTTCCTTCATCATATGGAGGTATTTGGGAATTTTTTCATAACCTTTCTCTGGAATACCTTTCACTGCGTTGATTGCAAATTCACGTGCATCATATGCCACTGAATAAGATATCTCAACTCCATGAACCTGACGCATATACTGGATTATATCATTAGATCTCGGCCCTTCTTTAGCAGTTTCGTACTTATGCATGATCAGAGTACCAACTGTTTTTGCTGAAGCTGCCCGAACAGAACCGTTTCTATTGGATGGAGCACATGAATGATCAGGTACATACTTTTTGATGATAAAGTATGGTGAACCTGGTAATCCCTCTGCACGAACACGCCAGCTGCAATCATCATCATCGCAACGAATGTACCACACCTTTTTATCCGATTTGACAACCACATAGTCGAAATTATGTTTCATTGCACATAGCTCGAATGCTGCCTTCAAAAGGGTTTTGGAATTAAAGTGTTGACCCTTCTTCACAACATCCACCAAAGAAAACCGAACATGATTTTCATTGCTCTTCTCTGCATCATCATCACTGTCAGGTGCCTCAACATCTTCTTCTGAATCCATATCCGCTGAATCGCCAGACTCCACAGGTTCTTCCTCTCTGTAAGGCGACTCGTTACCTTCTTCCGCTCCGTTAGGCGACTGAATACTGACACACAATTGCGTCGAAGGTTTGTTCTTCACATATGTAAGAAAATTACTGAGTTGCCGATCAGTGGTGATGATAACAGGTGGTGCGTAAATGCTATTGATCAAATCACAAGGTAAGTAACTCAGCTCTATGTTGACCAGGTTTACATCAATTCTGAACTCTTCACACACCTGAATCTTTAGGTTTTCAATTTTTGAACTTGTGTCCAAAGTAAGCAACCTGGCTCCTTTTCCTTTATCAAGATGAAATCCCCATCCATTGTTTCTTGACGATTTCCACAATCCAAATGAAGCATAGATGTGAATCTTCATATTTTAGAGTGACAAAAGAAGGAAGAACTAGAAAAAGAAGAACTCAGAGAATTAGAAAACGTGTAGAAGAAGACGCCTAAGGTAGAAATCGCCTAAGGTAGAAGAAGAAGAACTAAATTTTAGGAAAAAGAAATTAAAAAAGGAAAAAATACAAATTTAAAAGATTTATCGAATATTTACTAACCGTTTTAGGCTAGATTTTCGGATCTTTGTTTATTTTTTTGTAGAACTTACATTCTACATGTTTAGAAAAATGAAGCATAAGTTGAATATTGTATACCACGGCTGTAGATGAAAATAAAACCTGTATAATGCATTATCTACATTACTAGATAAATATGTTTTAGTAGAACATATAGTCTACGGAAAATGTAGAGCATAAAAGAAATGCAGATTTCATATTCTATATTTGTAACTTTTAATGTTTTTAGTTTATTATGCATTCTACATTACGTAGATCTTGGTGTATTCCGTAGCTTATATTTTCTAAATCTACGTAGATGGTAGATTTGATTTTCTACCACATTTTGCCTATTTTTGATTTTACTATTAAAAGATTTTTTGAATGCAAAAATATTTTTATTATATGCACATGCTTATCTACATCATGTTTAATATTTTTTCAGATTTTTCTGCATTGTAAAAATATTTATATGAATTTTTATATACAAAAAGGGTAGTGATTGTCAAAAAGTGACAAAATTTGATTTTGTTCTAAGGGGACAAACTTAGACTTGTTTAGTTCTAAATCGCCAATTTCCCCTTTATTTTTCCGAGCGTCTCATCTCATCGTTGCTATCTTCTTCTTCTCTTCTTTGATTGATTCAGATTCAGATTCATCCTCCCCGGCGAGAAAGCATTCTGCTTCCTATCAACAACTGAGTTTCCGATTCCCTCTTCTTCTTCTTCTTTTTCTGATATTCAGATGGGCTTTGACAAGCAAGCATCCTCCTCGTCCTCTTCTTATTGTTGTGTTGTTAATGTCTAGCATTTGAAATAAACAAATATTATTTTTTGTTGGTAGCTCTCTCATTTTGTTCCTTCTTAACGTGCAAGGGTTTTGCAGATCACCTAGTAGCCGTTAAATATTTGAAGATGCATAACGTAAACGAGGAATGACTTCTTATACATGATAGTTTATTTCAAACCGAGTAACTGCAGATTGTATACTTTTTATTTGTAAGTGTATGCAGGTTGCAGAAAAGCAAAACTTCCAAAAAGGGATGAGCATGACTCATGGCCATGGGAGTACATGGACACTAACTAGAAGCGGTTAGTACCTCCTTTTCTTCTGTTTAGCCTCTCCTTCTTAATGCAAGAAGCAGCATTCTTTTATCAACAGAGAAATTCTTTGAAACATGAACGAAAGAAGTAATTTCGTATAACTTGCAAAGGTTTAGTGCTATTATTTAGTAATGGTTCTAGTAGAGAATCTCAGTTAATGAATATGGTTCTGATCATTTATACATGATATAAGGAATGCTTCTAAGAAAGGAGAGTAAGTAAGTCAGTTCCAGATGCGATCGTCGCATGGATCACAACCTTCCTGAGCAATGTCGGTGATCTGAACGCCGGCGTCGTAGGTCTTGCCGGCTTCCCAATTGGCAGGAAGAACCTTCTGAGACCAGAGCATTTTGCCGTCGTAGCCAGCAGTAACTACGAACCTGAACTGAAGAGATCCGGTGGGTACTTTGTCAGTGACCCATACGGCACCGTGGCTTCGGGTCATGTAACTCCAGTTGGAGGAACCAACCTGAGCAATGTCGATGGATACGACTTCGGTTTGGCCTCCTTGGTACAAGAGCTTTATAGCCAAGTAGTATGGTTTTTTGCTTGATTCTTCAACTCTCACATTCAACATCTTCTTCTTTCCGTAATCGCAAGGAACTCTGTTTTCAGTTTCTTTTTTTGTTATTATTTTTTACTGTGTATACTAAAGCAAAAAAAATGTAAAAAAAAAGGTGACTTTGTATGATGATGAACCTGTGGTATTCAATGTCGACGATGCCTTGTCTAAGAAGATTTGTGTCAGCGCCAACAACCGGTTTGGCCATGGCCCTGAAGGCTCTGCTGCTGAGGACGAGATCGGTCTGGTTGCTCATGTTGAGGTCGGTGACCATCACTGTGGTTCCTTTGGTGCTGCAAAGAGTGAGGTTGTTGCATCTGACCTGAAAGCAAGCGCCGCACCCAGCGCCGTCTTTGTAGATGGAAGGAACGGCAGCGGCGATGTGGCCGGCGAAGAAAGCCGTAGCCATAGAACCATAAGAACAAGCTCCGGCTGCAAAGGCAAGACAATGGATGAGGAAAGAAAAAAAAGAAGAAAACAATAAGAAAGAGAGAGAGGGAGGGATACAGGATAGGGCAGATGCGGAGGAGAAAAAAGCAGCCTTAGAGCGGTGAGGACATCGGTCGCAAGCGTCAACAGTGGAGGAGGAGGAGAAGAGGGGCACAACAACGAAGAAGAAGAGAAAGCAGCAGCCTCCCATTTTTGTTTTCCTCTGCTTTACGTTTCTGTGATGAAAAATTATTAGGGATGCGATGAGAAGAGAGAAGCGAGTGTGAATATATATAATGAAGAATAAGACGAAGGAGTTGGTTGCCAGCTCATCATCGCAAACACACTGACAAGTCGTATGTTAGAATGGATAACCAGGTGGCCTAGCGTGTCCACTATCCTCCACAACTTACTCAAGGAATACATAATCCGATTCTTCAAGTTTTGTGTAAAACATATCTTCTTCTTCTTCGTCTTCTTAGATCACTAGTCATAAATGTCTCATATTTATTTGTATTATTTATTATCAAATGAACAAAGGGCCATTTCTTAGTGTGGATGACGTGCCATTGCACCCACTCTTTGCATCACAGCTGTCGGTTTACCAGCTCTCTTTTCTTGGGGCCTTGAACATGTCGGTATACCAGCTTTCCACTTTGCTATTGGTTACCATTTTTTCTGATTTCTTATTATTCTTTTACTCTTTAGGCAACATCTGTTCTCCCCAAAGCAGCTCAGAAAATTTAACCAATAACCATATTTTGCTTTGTTTTATTTATTTTTTTAATCAGAAACTGAACAAGTACTCAGAGAGAGAGAGAGAGATAACAACCAAAAAACTAAAAAAAAGGAATGGCTTTTAAGTGGGGAAAGACAGGTACAAATTCCAAAAGTCTTGTATGTATGCTAACATTCCAAACCCAAACTTCACTTTCTTCATTTCTTTTTCACCTTTTAATCAGTTGCCCTTTGCTTCACACACGTTGTATATCATAGTAAGTAAAAAAATATATATTCTTTTGTTGGAGTAGAAGAAAAAAGAAGCAAGAACTAAAAAAAAGAGAGATTCGGCCCAGTCGTCTGATACCCATTCTTCTATTGTAAGCCCATAATATAGTTCGGCCCAGTTTTGTTAGCATTCAAATTCAATTCTAGATTTGCTAACAGATGTACTACAACACACTGTATGTTGTACTTTTAGCTCTCTCTTTTCCGATAGATCCGGGGGCGACGGAGACGATATAAAGATCCGGCGAGGCGATGCTGTTAAGCGGGGCTTCAGCGACTCCACTCCGGTTTAGTGGTTTTGTTGGGGAGAAACCAATTCGTATGGGGATGAAAATCTCAATTCGATCGTCGTCGGCGAAGTTCGAACTGAGGAGGTATTGGAGAAGCCTAATAAAGGAGATAAACGAGAAGCTGGAAGAAGCGATACCAGTGAAGTACCCTGCGGGGATCTATGAGGCGATGAGATACTCAGTGCTAGCGAAAGGCGCCAAGCGTGCCCCTCCTGTAATGTGTGTGGCCGCCTGCGAGCTCTTCGGTGGCGATCGAGTCGCCGCTTTCCCCACCGCATGTGCCCTTGAAATGGTTCAATTCCTCTCTCTCTTTCCAGTTTAGAATAGAAACTCGTCTTTTGGAGATTTTATTTGATTTTTGTTTGTTTCCATTCCATGATCCTAAAATAAGGTCCACGCGGCTTCGCTGATTCACGATGACCTCCCCTGTATGGACGATGATCCTGTCCGAAGAGGAAAGCCATCTAACCACACTGTCTTCGGCGCTGACATGGCCATTCTCGCTGGTGATGCCCTCTTCCCTCTCGGCTTCCAACACATTGTCTCTCTCACCCCTCCTCACCTTGTTCCCCGTTCCACCATCCTCCGTCTCATCTCCGAGATTGCCCGCACCGTCGGCTCCACCGGTATGGCTGCTGGTCAGTACGTTGACCTCGAAGGTGGCCCCTTTCCTCTTTCCTTCACTCAAGAGAAGAAATTCGGTGCCATGGCCGAGTGCTCTGCCGTCTGTGGTGGTCTCTTGGGTGGTGCCACTGATGATGAGCTTCATAGTCTCCGATTGTACGGCAGAGCTGTTGGGATGCTGTATCACGTGGTGGATGACATCAGAGACGACAATAATAATAATAATAAGAAGAATAGCTTTGCGGGTGTCTTTGGAACAGAGAGGGCTATGGAAATGGCAGATGAGCTTAGCGTAAAGGCCAAGAAGGAGCTGCAAGTGTTTGACAAGTATGGAGAAGCATCCGTTGCTCCTCTCTACAGTTTCGTTGACTACGCTGCTCACCAAGACTTCCTTCTTCATGTCTGATTATTGATGGGCCTCTTTTCTTTCCGTCTTGGGCTTTATCTTTTATCTACGTATCAAAAAGTTGTGTGAATTGGTGGATTCTATTTTGTTTGAATAAAGTGTGTACCTACTTGTTGATGTCTATCAGAGGAATGTGTCTTCTGATTTTTAGACGACATTGCCAGCTCTCACTCTTATAAAATTGTTCCATCACTATAGTTTCTCAATCAAGATCAAAGCCTAATTCTTATCTTCTTTCTCTTAAACTCTTTCCACTTTTATTCGGTGGCCGTCTTATCCAATGTAATGATGCATCATACATTATCATATCCCACTTCTTTTTTGTCAACGCATACGTCATATCCTACAACCTCTTTGTATGTACATTAACCCCACATTGTATACTCCTCTCTCAAACAAAATCACCAGTCTGTTTCATGCGGGTTATCATCACACCTTTTGTTGGATCTGTCAGTTTTCGTACGTAAAGTGTATCATCTAATACGAACTTTTTAATACAGTGAATCCGATATACAATATGAGTAAACATCATTATTCTCATTAATTAAACTTCAAATGTACAAAGACTACTTATATACATGACTCGTCTAACTAAACCAAAACGGAAATGACTGGTTTACATGTACCAGTATACAATTAGTTAACCAAATCAACTATATACAATAACAGTCCCCCTCAAGATGGGACGAAAATATTTAAAAAACCCATCTTGCCTATGAGCCGTTGAAACGGAGCAGGGTAGAGTGGTTTGGTAAACGGATCAGCCAACTGCAACTCAGTACGAACATGTAGAAGTTTAAACAAACCAGCAACAAGTCGTTCACGCACGCTATGGCAATCCATCTCTATAGTCTTTGTACGCTCATGAAAAACGGAGTTGTGAGCAATGTGTATCGCAGCCGTATTGTCACAGAAAAGCAGAGTCGGTTTAGCCAATGGAAGACGCAGTTCCTTGAAGAAGTTGCTAAGCCAAAACAGATCATCCGAGACAAGTGATAAGCTGCGATATTCGGCTTCTGCAGAACTCTTAGACACTACCTGTTGCTTCTTGGATCTCCATGCAATGAGAGAGGTACCTAAGAAGATACAGAAACCAGATGTAGAGCGACGAGAGTCCTTACAAGAACCCCAATCAGCATCAGCGAAAGCCTGAATCTGCATTTCAGACTGAGAAGAATAAAACAATCCTTGGCCAACAGTCCCCTTGATATAATGCAGAACACGAAGTAAACCCTTATGATGAGCCTCACGAGGAGTAGAAGAAAACTGGCTAAGCTTATTAACAGCAAAAGTAATGTCGGGTCTAGTGATTTGCAGATACATCAAGCGTCCAACAAGACGACGATACGCTTTAGCATCAACCAAATCACCACCCTCTTCACTAGAAAACTTGATCGATGGATCCATAGGAGTAGAAGCAGGTTTACAACCGAGAAGACCTGTGTCATCCAAAAGATCAAGAGCATACTTACGCTGACAAATATGAATACCCTCAGTGGAACGAGCAATCTCAAGGCCAAGGAAGTACTTCAGAGGCCCCAAATCACGCAACTTAAAGAAGGACTTCAATTGTGTCTTGAGAAGATCCACTTGAGAATCATCATTACTGCAAATAACAATATCATCCACGTATACTAACACACAGAGAAACAAAGTAGTCGTCGACTTCAAGAAGCATGTATGATCAGAATGCGTCGGTGTGAACCCCAAAGAAACCAAAGTCGATGAGAATTTGAGAAACCACTGACGAGAAGCTTGTTTGAGACCATACAATGACTTCTTAAGCTTGCAAACGGCATTCTCAGGCAGTTTGTCCCCCTTTCTAGATGCATATCCTGGAGGTAAACGCATATAAATTTCCTCGTCGAGATCACCATTAAGAAAGGCGTTAGAAATGTCCAGTTGATGAAGAGTGAAGTTGTGAATAGCGGATAGAGCAAGAATCAACTTGACTGTAGTAAGCTTCACAACCGGAGAGAAAGTATCATGGTAATCAACGCCTTCTTGCTGTGTGTAGCCTTTGGCAACTAGGCGAGCCTTGTAGCGTTCGACCGTGCCATCAGCATTGAACTTGACTTTGAACACCCATTTGCAACCAATAGGTGTTTTATCAGGAGGAAGCGTACAGATTGTCCAAGTATCAGTATCCTCCAACGCACCAATCTCGTCATTCATCGGATCATCCCAGACAAGGAGTTTCTTTGCCTCAGCATAAGTGGAAGGCTCTTTAATTTTATCAATGGCAACGAGAAAGGAAAGATAAAGAGGAGATACTTGGCTATAAGAAAGGAACGAAGAGATTTCATGAATGGTAGAGGAAGTGCTAGAATTGCAGTAATAATCCTGAAGATAAGCAGGTTTCTTTATTTTCCTGTGAGATGTATGATCAGAAGAATCATTATCATCAGGAGGAAGATTTGCAGAAGGCAAAATCTCCACAGGAACAGGAGGAGAAGAAGTCTCACTCGCTGAAGAAGGCACAGGAATAGAAATATCAGGAAAAAAGGTAGAAGCTTCATCAGAAAGATTAGCTCCCACAAGAGGAAAGATAGTTTCATGAAAAATAACATGCCGAGAAATAAGAATGGCATTGGACTCAATATCTAGAAGCTTGTATCCTTTAACACCAGAAGGATAACCTAAGAAAACACAAGCTCTAGCACGAGGATCAAATTTTGTTCTGCTCTTTGGGGAAGTAGAAGAATAACAAAGACAACCAAACACTTTGAGTTGAGAGTAATCAGGCATTTTGTTTGTTAAAATTTCAAAGGGACTTTTATTTGAAAGGACAGGAGATGGAAGACGATTGATAAGATGAACAGCTGAAAGAACACAGTCACCCCAATAGGAAAGAGGGATATGAGATTGAAATAGAAGAGAACGAGCTACATTCAATAGGTGTTGGTGTTTGCGCTCAACAACAGAATTCTGTTGAGGCGTTTCAGGGCAAGAATGAAAAGAGAAAATGCCTTTAGATTTATAAAAGGAGGTGAAATTGAGTTCCGGAGCATTGTCGGATCTAACCCCCTTAACCTTCCTATTAAACTGAGTCTCTACCATTGTGATAAACTCTGGAAATACCCGTAACACATCTGACTTAGACTTAAGTAAATATACCCAAGTGGCTCTAGAACAATCATCAACGATGGTGAGAAAATATCTATATCCATCATGAGTGGAAACAGAGAAGGGACCCCAAGTATCTATGTGGAGAAGATCAAATGGTAAAGGGCTAAGGGTAGGTTTAGAAGGAAAAGGAAGATGTTTCTGTTTTGAAATGTGACAAACTTTGCAATGATGATCAATTTTTATTTGATTTTTAGAAAGGTTTAATACATCATGCATATACTGTAATTTGGACATAGAAGGGTGTCCTAAACGTCTATGCCAAATGTCTATAGTAGAAACGGAAGCAACAAATGGTTGGTTTATACCTTTAGAGGACAATGACTCAATATCCAGGAAGTAAAGATTAGCCACTGTTCTACCCATTCCAATCATTAATTCCCGAGTAGGATCCTGAATACCACAAGAAAACTCATCAAACCATACCCGGCAATGCATACGTTTGGTTAAGCAACTAACACTAAGGAGATTAAACTTGAACTGGGGAATATAAAGAACATCTGAAAGCGATATATTACTACCCAATGATATATCCCCAATCCCGACAATGCTAACCAGAACCCCATTTGGAAGAGTGACTGTGGTATTAGGAAGAGGTTTGAAAGAAATGAAAGAAGCACGTTGATGAGAAATATGATTGGTTGCACCTGAGTCTATGACCCAAGCGTTAAGAGTAATGACAGTAGTTTGAGCAGAACAAACATAAGGTTTAGCAGTTCCGGTAAATGAACAAGTGATAGAGGGAAAAGAATTACCAGAAGCTGGGAGAATGATAGAAGAGGAAGGCACAGATGCTGAGACAGAGTGAACTTCTGGGCCAGGATGATCGTTTGAAGTTTGAAGCTTGGTGCTGAGGAAGGAGACCAACTGTTGAATCTGTGAAGCGGAAAGATCACCAGCAGCAACCTCTGGAGACTGAGAAGAATCAGAGACTGTCACATTCGCAGATACGGAAGAGAGAGACTTATCATTCTTCGGTGGAGGTTTCATGCTGTTGGGATAGCCGTGTTTCTTGTAGCAGCGATCAACAACGTGACCGGGACGATGACAGAAGGTACAATACGGACGATCACGACGTTGATAACCAGAAGACTGACCACCAGAGGACTGTCCACCAGAAGAAAGTAGAGCAGTATTATTGCCAGTCTGATCAGAGGGTTGAGTAACCTGAAATGCTGCAGTTGAATCCACAGAACCAGAATGAGTGACTTCCCGTTGACTATCTTCTTGATCAAGTAAATTGTAGATCTCAGAGAACGTTGGTAAAGTCTTCTTCATGAGGATACGACTGCGAATATTTTCATAGTTGTCATTCAGCCCCATCAAGAAATCAATGATCCTGTTTGTTTCCCTTTCAGCAAGAAGATCTTCAACCGTTCGAGTAGTAGCCTGAATGTTCGATAACTCTTCCCACAGAGACTGAGTCTTAGTGTGATATGAAGAAAGAGAGAGGCTACCCTGGCGAAACGAGTGAAGTTGATGACGAAGCTTGTATAAGCGAGGCAGATTGGATTTGTGGAAGCGAGAATGAAGATCACTCCAGATTTCGGATGCATTCTTGAAGTACAAGATGCTGGTATAGATTGATTTGGCAACGCTGTTGAGGAGCCATGACTTGATCATGCTGTTGCAACGGCACCAAATCTTGACATAAGGATCATCATCTGGAGGTTTCACAATCGATCCATCAACAAATCCTAGCTTATTCTTAGCTTCAAGACTAGTCGTCATAGCAATGATCCATACACCATAGTTACTACCATCCAACGGATCCGCAACGAGAACTAAACCAGGGTGATCAGAGCTATGAAGATAGTAAGGAGAGTGAATACTATCCAGAGAAGTCGATACCTCAAAGCGATCGACAGATGAACGAGGGAGAGAACGAGTTGGATCGGAACGATCCGGATCTCCTTGAGTGTCTCGTGGCAGATTAGAACCGGAAGGCGTGCCGCGAGCAGTCGGAGATGAAGGAGTATTGAACTCCGGTAGATCCGGCGAAGAACGTCGGTAACGAGATTTGCAGTTGCGCTTCCCCATTGATATCAATATTCAGCTCAAAAACTCATGAAAGAAGTTGAATCGAGCTGAAATTGCACAGGGAAGGTGATGTCGACTGCGAATCGAAGAGAAATGAAGCTGAACGAAGTGATTCCGGAGAGATTCCGGCGAGATCGAACGGCGATGACGATGATGACGTAAGCGGAAGCAGTTAGAGAATAAGATATTTGTGCTCTGATACCATATGAGTAAACATCATTATTCTCATTAATTAAACTTCAAATGTACAAAGACTACTTATATACATGACTCGTCTAACTAAACCAAAACGGAAATGACTGGTTTACATGTACCAGTATACAATTAGTTAACCAAATCAACTATATACAATAACATACAATAAAATGGTTCATGTTGTACGAACTGGATAAATTTGGCTCACATATACTTATGATTTATGAAACAAAAACAAGGCTTATTCAAAAAGGGTTTAAATATTCGCATTATTTGGGGATAAATTTTATAACTGAACTGACCTTGTGTTTGATGTTTATAAAAACTTGTTTTTAGTGGTTGAATATTTAGTATCTATCTGGTACGTACTTAAATGATCAACGAATAGATTAAATATACACATGTATTCCCATAATTTGTTGCTATGCTATTCATGTTTACGTATAATGAACTTGCCACGCAACAATACTTCGTAAATTTGGTTTGTCGATCTCGCACAATATTCAGGATGCATTAACATAATAGTATAATACAAAATGAAAAGAAGAAAAACAGAATAACAGATGGTGGATGGTTACTGTAGAACGACGACAAGTCGCGGCTTCGTTGGCTTAAAAGACGCGACCTTTGGTGAGCGTAGAGGGGCAACAGCCCACGTGGGAGGAAATACAGCCATGTTCTGCCACGTCAAAGCGGTCAAAGCGGTTTATTAATAATGATGACCGGTCAAAGCGGTTTATTCCTTTTCCGGCTGCCGCATCTTATTACCCTATCGTCAACTCCTGCTCTATATATTTATAAATTATAATTCATCATCAACATGGCTTTTTTTCTTTATGATACCAAATCTCATTTCATATTATTTTTTCTTCTTTTTCTGCGTTAAACTACCAGTCATGTACTCCTGTATCTGTATCTGTATATCGCTGATGAAAATATGAATGTTTCTTTCTCGACGTTTAAACTCTTTATATATGATACAGAAGTACAGAACTCATCCAGCATGGTCAATATTGCACTGCATTGTATATTTGTATTGCGACGAACTGCTTAGTAATAGTGGGTGTCTAATCGTATGAAAAATGCGCTAGAATGTACAGTATTGCACGTTCTCCGTTTACTTTACAATATACATGTGTTGCGTAATTTTTATTTTATTTTTGGTCAACACAATATGGGTCTTTCATTATAGTTTTAATTTGAAGTAGGTTGCTTCGAATTATTTGATGGAAAACATGGAATTGCATTAATATAAGAGACCATGTAGACATTTTTATTATATACAAACTGAGAAGTTAGCAGCCATGGACGTGTATTAATTAACTATATATGTATTTATAGTCTATTACTATTACAACTTCTGATCATAAAATATACTGGCTACACACACGTGTTCCCGTAATTTGACACTAGTTTACGTGTGTGTATCTGCTTAATCATATCCTAAGCAGGCACCCCAGCAAAGATAAAATAAGATGATGGTATGTTTCCAACTTATATGCCTAATTATAAAAGATGCACATTTCATTACAAGACCTCAGTTTAATGCAAATGAGCTTAGTTTTGGGGAGATGCCATAGAAGTAATGATATGTCAAAAACGTTGCCTTGTAGCCGTGAGACGTGCATATAAAAAGGGGACATCCTTATGAAGCAAGCAAGGTAGATCTATTTATGAGTTGCATTGGAGAAGAGGGGTGCTTATTTGATAAAGGAAAGTAAAGGGGTATGAAAATGGAGAAATAAGAAAAAGGAGGAGAAATAACGTAAAAAGTAAATAAGTGGAACCTGGGTGTGAGTGAGTGGGGTCACGTTTGGGGGTAATCAGTAGGGGACAACAGGAGGGAATGTGTTAACGGTTTCAGGATTTTTGTTTTGTTTTGTTTCGATCTCATCTTTTTTTTTTTTTGTCCACTGTTTTGATCTCATCTATAATTACATAACAACTCGTTAATCACGCTTTTTAAATGGGGGAAAATTAAGAAAATAGAGAAGAAGTCGCCCCGAAGAAATTATAAAAATACCCTCGGACATGAAAGGATTAGTATGGCCACGGCGGCATGAGTCATATACGGCGTCGTTTAAAAGGACAAAGGAAGAGAGAGAGAAGGAAGAGAAGATAAAAACGTTAAAAGCTCTCATTAGACCTGCCTGCCTGCCTGCCCCCACAATACTTACTGATTGATCATCATCGGATATCTCCTCTCTCTCTCTCTGCCTTTGAATTAATTTTGGCAAATCTCAACATAATCCTTCAATCAATAAAAAAAATAAAAGGAAAACCTTTGAGTAGAAGCAGTAGTCCTTTTGGGTAAATGGTGATGGAGGACAAGGAGAGTTGCGGGAGTAGAGTAACCATGTCGCAGGCAGGCATGGACCGTCGTGAGCGCATGAAACTGGAGGTATTCGAGGAGGTCATCCTTCGTCTCCGACAATCTGATATTAGTGATACGGATCTCCCCGGTTTCGTCGACGACCTCTGGGCTCACTTCAATCGCCTACCGTCCCGGTAACTTTCCTCTTTGATAGCAAGAAAATTCAGATATTTTTTGTTACGTATAAACTCAAAACAAAATAATTAATAATAAATAATTGGTTTGGTTTTAATATGTAGGTATGCATTGGATGTGAATGTAGAGAGGGCGGAAGACGTTGTAATGCACCAGAGATTGCTTAATTCCGCTATTGATCCACAAAAGAGGCCTGCTATCCAAGTTCGTCTCGTCCAGGTCGTCCCTCCTCCTCCTCCTCCTCCTCCTCCTTTTCTCTTCTTTTTATCTTTTGCCTCCTCTTCACTGAACATAACTGACTTTGATCTTTTTCTTTTCTTCTTAAAAAAAGGTTCAACCTCCAGCGACCTCCTCCTCCTCTCCCAATAAAGAAACTTCTCCTACCAGACAAAGGTGACCCCAATTCATTCATTCATTCTCTTTTAAAACAAGCAAATCAACTAACACTCTTACCTTTTCCAGCATTCATCCTCCGCCTGCCTTTGGTTCATCTCCAAATCTTGAAGCTCTTGCCCTTGCTTCCCATGAGGGCGACAACTCTGTCCGTAACAATTCACTCTATTCCCGGTATGTTCTTTCTTTTCATTTCATTTTGAAAAAAATATAATATGCAACTTTACTCTTGGCAGAGTTTTAACTAACTAACTAACTCACCCTTTTTTTGTTTTTGTTCTAATGCAGTCCCATGCATGAGATCACCTTTTCCACCCAAGACAAACCTAAACTCCTTTTTCAGTTAACTGCCTTGCTTTCTGAGCTTGGCCTTAACATTCAAGAGGCTCATGTTTTTTCTACCACCGATGGCTTCTCACTTGATGTTTTTGTCGTTGATGGTTGGCCCTACGAGGTACCCCTTTTCTTCTTTTCCCTCTCCCTTTTTTTTTGCTATTTGTCCTTTCTTTTTAAATAAAGCCCCCCTTTTTTTTTAATTATTCAGGAAGTAGACAGACTTAGAACAGCACTGGAGACAGAAGCAGCAAAGATTGAGGTACTTGTTTTCCATTGCTAATTAATCTACTTTCGTGCAAGATGCAGTCTTGTGATTTATTATTGACTACGCTTTCTTTCCTATCACTTAAATTCATAGAGCTGGTGGCTCTGTATGGCGTCTTGCTCTTTTTCAACATAATGTCATGTCTTGTTGTGTGTTATTAATGAATTTCATTACACTCAGTTGCAGGATCAAAGCTGGCCTATGCAGCAATCCTTCCCTCCTGAAAAGAAGGAAAACGGGACAGCGAAAGATCATGTCCTAATACCAACTGATGGAACTGATGTTTGGGAAATCAACCTTAAACAATTAAAATTCGGGCATAAGATAGCATCTGGTTCTTATGGTGATCTGTAAGTTGCATCTACCTGTAAAATACCTTTACCATTTTAAGATGCTCAAATATCTCTTGTATTATTCAGGTATAAAGGTACATACTATAGCCAGGAAGTTGCTATCAAAATCCTCAAACCAGAGCGTCTAGATTCTGAGCTAGAGAAAGAGTTTTCCCAAGAAGTCTTTATTATGAGGTTTGTGTGCCTGCCTCCCTGTCTTGGGCACTCTGTGCGGACTAACAATATCATCTCAGACTCGTTAAATATCATTCCATTTTCAGGAAAGTTAGGCACAAAAACGTTGTTCAGTTCATTGGTGCTTGCACCAAGCCTCCACATCTCTGTATTGTTACAGGTATGTTACACTGACCCTATTTATGTTCATCATTATACTTGATTGTTCTAGGCTTATTTTTCTTTTATCTCTTTGTTATTTTAATAGAATTCATGCCCGGTGGAAGTGTATATGACTATCTACACAAGCAAAAGGGCGTGTTTAAGCTTCCAGCTTTGTTTAAAGTAGCTATAGATATTTGCAAAGGGATGAACTACTTGCACCAAAATAACATAATTCACAGAGATTTGAAGGCTGCCAACATTTTAATGGATGAAAATGAGGTAATACTCTCAACTGAGTGTGAATTGGCATATGGGCCGAGCTTGCATACTTTGGTTGAAACTCTACTCCATGTAAATGTTCAAATAAGATATTTCGCCTTCATCACATATGCTATATCTTATAGCATGAGTTCTACAGGATGCTGCTTTTCATCATGTTCTTTTGAGTGTGCATTACCTGCAAAGTTGCGGATTCATAGGGGTGTGTCGTCTGTTGCTACAGGTTGTTAAAGTTGCAGATTTTGGGGTGGCTAGAGTAAAAGCACAAACTGGAGTTATGACAGCTGAAACTGGAACATATCGCTGGATGGCTCCGGAGGTATGGTTATCAGATAATGTTTTTATAGTTTCAGTTTGTCAGTAGCATATGAAAGTTTGCTCAGCCAATATCTCCGATGACTAGGATTTTTTCAAAATCGGTTAGCTATTTAGTATGAAATGACTAGCGTGTTGGGTTCTGAGACAATAAAATTTCAGGTGATAGAACACAAGCCATATGATCACAAGGCAGACGTTTTCAGCTATGGGATTGTGCTATGGGAGCTGTTGACTGGCAAGGTACTTGTGCATCTTTTGTCTTGAGAAAAAAAAAATAGAAGGTGACAGCATAACTAACGTTATGAGGTTTTTTGTTTTAATGTGACGGTAGCTTCCATATGAATACATGACGCCATTGCAAGCAGCCGTAGGGGTAGTCCAAAAGGTAAGTTGCCCTGTAGCATTGCAATGCTTGTAAAACGCAGACAGCTAAAAAAAAAGGGGTGTGTGGGAAAACAGGGATTGAGGCCAAAAATACCGAAGAAGACACATCCGAAAATGAGAGAGCTAATGGAGAGACTGTGGGAGAAGGATCCAACGTTGAGACCAGACTTCGCAGAGATCAAAGAGCAGCTAGAAGAGATAGCCAAGGAAGTAAGTAAAGAGAAAGAAAATGGATTTGAAAATAATAAAAAAAAAAATTGAAAGTGAAAGTGTGTTGTGTATGTGGGGTAGGTAGCAGAAGAGGGAGAGAAGAAAAGAGCATCAACAGGAGGAGGAGGGGGGATCTTTGCAGCACTGAGGAGAAGTGCAACAACACATCATTGAATAATAACATACATGGGGTTTGCACACTGTATAGCAATTTGAAGAATTTGTGTATTGTTGGTTGCTTGCTGGTGATTAATTGATTTTGTAAGCTAAATTATATAAACCCCATATTCAAAGCCGGTTAGCGTTGTTGGTGTAGAAAGACCAAAAGATTTTTTTTTTTCCTTTTTTGGTTGTTGTACGACTATTAGCAATTTTTAAGCTGACCAAAAACTTTGAGGGAAATCAAACTTGCAGTGCATACATAACAATATCTACCACAATACATAAGAGGAGCATATCAGACAAGAGTAAAAGTGAAAAACAGGACTCCAGGGGGGTGCTACACTACTTGAGAAGAGGAGCGGCATTGCGAATGGAGAGGTAGTGGTGGACCTGGGGAGTGGAGAGTGACCTTAGAGTCTTGAAAACATGAGCGTTTGCATAGCGCAGGTTCGTTCTTGGGTCTACATATGGCGCCTATCAACAGTCGGAGGAGGAGGGATGAAGAAGAAGGTCAGCTTGGAGGATCTGTTTAAGATGCTTCCACCTTCCACGAGACTGCCCCTTTGGGTACTTTTCATAGGCCTGTGTCTTCTTAAAACTCAGATGCATCGGAACCACTATATCTGCCTCCGCCAACTCCCGTATCCTCCTCCTTCCTCTGATCAAAAAGGGTACCCGGGATAAAAAATCATGCGCGTGCAGTTTCCACTAGGCCACCAAAATATTTTGTAAGTCAATGATTATCATGTTTATATCATTTTTAATGTTAATTGTATGCTATAGGTTTGAAATATATTATTATTAGCTCAATTTCGAATTTTGGTTTTCTAACCCTTAAATTTATCAATTAACAAAGCACATGATATGATGTTAAAATAGAGTTTAAATAAATTTTTAATAGAAATATATATTCATATACACTCATTTAGTTTAACGGGTTTTAGATAGGATATTCGTTTAAAAAATATGTATTAAATGTGATTTTACTTTAATTTATTGAAAACCATATTAACCAATTTTTATATATTTATATTTACTTAAAAATATATTAAAATTACAATTTTCAAACATTAAAAAAATCGGTTTATAGTGCGGGTTGGATTTGATATTGGTTTTCTGATATAACATTTTAAAAACCATTGATTTAATAGGTCAGGTCTATTATAGTATCAGACTTCGATTTTTTGATGCATTCCAAGTCTGATTTTTTTGTACAAATATTTTTTGACTAATTATGTTAGGTAACTAGTAAAAAAATATAACAATATGCAAATTTTAAGGATACAATTTTAAAATAATTTCTGAAATTAATATCCTACAAGTGTATAGTTATGCAACTTCATATATTTAATATGGTTATCAAAAATTATATTAAATTTAATTAATATCAAACATAAATATGGTTTTAAAAATACAAAATTAAATTTCTCAATACAAAAATTAAAAACACAAATATAAAATTAAATTTCTCAACGACATAAATATAAAAATTAAATTTCTCAAAACATAAATATGATTATAAAAACATAAATATAAAAATACGATTGTATAAACACACAAACATACAAATTATATTAAGCAAATATTTTAAAAACAAAAAATATACCCGTCCTCTTGAAGGCGGGTCAATCTCTAGTTTAAAAATTTAATTCGTAATTTTTACAATAATTAACCCACAGATTATGCTAACTACTTCTTAGGTAACGATTGATATATTCCAAGAAATGAATGTTACTTGTATAGTTCAACCTAATTACTGTAATTTTTTTTAATAATATCTAAAAAAATTAGACTATTAGGGTAATAATATCTTAGGTGACGATTGATATTTTCCACGAAAATAATACATAGGGAACAATGTTACATGTAGTTCAACCTAATTACCGTATTTTTCAAAAACATCTCAAAAATGGATTATTGGGTTGAATCGGTGATAATAAACTCACCCTTAATTCTATAGACAATTCTTTTGAGATAGTCGCGTCACAATGTTGTTTCGTCTTCAAAACCACCGCACACTTCTGCATCACATCAAATAAATCTACATCAGAAAAAATGATAGATCGTTTTTTTAAAAGAAAAATGGCAATCAATAAGTTTGGTTCTATTTTTTTTTTAAATACAGCTAAACCATAGTAATTCTAACCAAATTCCAGACCAAATAATTGAATTTTGAACCAAAATAATTGAAAGTTTCAAACGTAACTGAAATAAACAAAAAAAAAACCTCAGTTCTGAACTAAAATTATACTCAAACCGAAAATTTGGTTGATTGGTAAAATTATCAATAACCGAACTACCCGAATGCTAAACCGTAATCGAACTAACTAAAATTGAATAACCGGAACAAAATAAACCGAACCAGCAGGCTTAGCTCAAAGTTTGACAAGAGCAAGGAAAAAAGGATTTGCTTCTTGGTTCTAGAGAAAACTGGAAGAAACGTCTGGATTGTTTTCAAGCAAAATCTTAATTCTTCCGGTTTATCCGAAACTGAACATTAAACCGGATATACAAGATCACCATCTCCAAATCGGTTAACAACAGAAGAATCCGACCAATCATAATAAACCAAACTTATACTCATCGTATTGCTGGATTTCTCTTCCCCTGAAAAACCCTTTTCAAAACCAAAAACCAATCTCTCGATCTCTTTCATCTCATCTTTCCCCCCTTAGGCGGAGGAGGAGCGTCTGTCTCTGATTTGATTGGAAAAAAAAAAACAAAACAGGTATGACTAGTGTCGGCAAGAAGAGAGTTCGAATCTCATCTCCTGGCTCCGATTCGGACGATAGGGTTCCAGAGAGTGAAAAGAAGGGTAACACATGTTTCGTGTGTGATGGAACAGACGATTGGGTGTTAGTATGTCACGGAGAGGAATGTCTCATATCCATTCACCAAAGCTGTACATGCGATGAACCCGACTTTGATGAATTCGGTAATTTCTTTTGCCCTTACTGTTGGTACAAGTCTTTGAAGCTGAGGGATAAGCTTTCGGCGATTGAAAAGTCTAGAGTTGGAGTTAGTGAGAATGTAAATGGTTCACAAGGTAATGATGAATCGTATGAGAAATTCATGGCGATGGAGAAGGATCAGAGGAGGGAAGAAGTCGCTGCGGAAACTCAGTCTCAGGAGGAGGAGGAGGAGGAAGTAAGATTTAGTGAGAAGAATCACGTTCCTAAAGATGGAGATAAGGATGATGAACAAATAGAGCATCAGAATGAACAAGAGTTAGCTATGGTCATCCACCAACCAATCGAAGCACAACCTTTTAGCACAGTCCCTCCTCAAAGGAATGGAACTGCAGGAATCCGTGATCCCGGGAGGATAAGAAAACGTAAACGAGTGTTTTGGACGCAGGCGGAAGAAGAGATGCTTAAGGTTGGTGTGCAGAAATTCCCTGGCGTCAGGAATATTCCGTGGCGCAAGATCTTGAAGTTTGGTCGGAATGTGTTTCACGAAGATCGGGCTCCAAGTGACCTCAAGGACAAGTGGAAAATGATAGTCAAATTGTCTGAAAGACAACCAAATCATCCGTAGCCTAGCAGAAAGTAAACCAAACCCCATTTTGCTTTGCAGTTTGTTGTATAACTTTGTTCATAATTTTGCCATCAATGGTTTGCTAAAATCATGAGCCAATGCCTACTCTGATGTAAACCAGACTAGTAAAACTAGTTTTACTTATTAAGTAATAGCCCCTTCGTAGTTTGCACCCCAAAAAGAACTACACATTTTTTTACTTGTTATACATATCGTCAAGAGGTTTTAGTCTCTGTTATGATGAGATGCTTATTTCTATATTCCAACATATCAAAGATTGTTTCTTTGCCCTTTTTAAAGAACCAGTCATTCGTTTGATATATATATATAACGCTGTTAAATGTTAAAGATTGTTTCTTTGCCCTTTTTCAACATAATGTCATGTCTTGTTGTGTGTTATTAATGAATTTCATTACACTCAGTTGCAGGATCAAAGCTGGCCTATGCAGCAATCCTTCTCTCCTGAAAAGAAGGAAAACGGGACAGCGAAAGATCATGTCCTAATACCAACTGATGGAACTGATGTTTGGGAAATCAACCTTAAACAATTAAAATTCGGGCATAAGATAGCATCTGGTTCTTATGGTGATCTGTAAGTTGCATCTACCTGTAAAATACCTTTACCATTTTAAGATGCTCAAATATCTCTTGTATTATTCAGGTATAAAGGTACATACTATAGCCAGGAAGTTGCTATCAAAATCCTCAAACCAGAGCGTCTAGATTCTGAGCTAGAGAAAGAGTTTTCCCAAGAAGTCTTTATTATGAGGTTTGTGTGCCTGCCTCCCTGTCTTGGGCACTCTGTGCGGACTAACAATATCATCTCAGACTCGTTAAATATCATTCCATTTTCAGGAAAGTTAGGCACAAAAACGTTGTTCAGTTCATTGGTGCTTGCACCAAGCCTCCACATCTCTGTATTGTTACAGGTATGTTACACTGACCCTATTTATGTTCATCATTATACTTGATTGTTCTAGGCTTATTTTTCTTTTATCTCTTTGTTATTTTAATAGAATTCATGCCCGGTGGAAGTGTATATGACTATCTACACAAGCAAAAGGGCGTGTTTAAGCTTCCAGCTTTGTTTAAAGTAGCTATAGATATTTGCAAAGGGATGAACTACTTGCACCAAAATAACATAATTCACAGAGATTTGAAGGCTGCCAACCTTTTAATGGATGAAAATGAGGTAATACTCTCAACTGAGTGTGAATTGGCATATGGGCCGAGCTTGCATACTTTGGTTGAAACTCTACTCCATGTAAATGTTCAAATAAGATATTTCGCTTTCATCACATATGCTATATCTTATAGCATGAGTTCTACAGGATGCTGCTTTTCATCATGTTCTTTTGAGTGTGCATTACCTGCAAAGTTGCGGATTCATAGGGGTGTGTCGTCTGTTGCTACAGGTTGTTAAAGTTGCAGATTTTGGGGTGGCTAGAGTAAAAGCACAAACTGGAGTTATGACAGCTGAAACTGGAACATATCGCTGGATGGCTCCGGAGGTATGGTTATCAGATAATGTTTTTATAGTTTCAGTTTGTCAGTAGCATATGAAAGTTTGCTCAGCCAATATCTCCGATGACTAGGATTTTTTCAAAATCGGTTAGCTATTTAGTATGAAATGACTAGCGTGTTGGGTTCTGAGACAATAAAATTTCAGGTGATAGAACACAAGCCATATGATCACAAGGCAGACGTTTTCAGCTATGGGATTGTGCTATGGGAGCTGTTGACTGGCAAGGTACTTGTGCATCTTTTGTCTTGAGAAAAAAAAAATAGAAGGTGACAGCATAACTAACGTTATGAGGTTTTTTGTTTTAATGTGACGGTAGCTTCCATATGAATACATGACGCCATTGCAAGCAGCCGTAGGGGTAGTCCAAAAGGTAAGTTGCCCTGTAGCATTGCAATGCTTGTAAAACGCAGACAGCTAAAAAAAAAGGGGTGTGTGGAAAAACAGGGATTGAGGCCAAAAATACCGAAGAAGACACATCCGAAAATGAGAGAGCTAATGGAGAGACTGTGGGAGAAGGATCCAACGTTGAGACCAGACTTCGCAGAGATCAAAGAGCAGCTAGAAGAGATAGCCAAGGAAGTAAGTAAAGAGAAAGAAAATGGATTTGAAAATAATAAAAAAAAAATTGAAAGTGAAAGTGTGTTGTGTATGTGGGGTAGGTAGCAGAAGAGGGAGAGAAGAAAAGAGCATCAACAGGAGGAGGAGGGGGGATCTTTGCAGCACTGAGGAGAAGTGCAACAACACATCATTGAATAATAACATACATGGGGTTTGCACACTGTATAGCAATTTGAAGAATTTGTGTATTGTTGGTTGCTTGCTGGTGATTAATTGATTTTGTAAGCTAAATTATATAAACCCCATATTCAAAGCCGGTTAGCGTTGTTGGTGTAGAAAGACCAAAAGATTTTTTTTTTTCCTTTTTTGGTTGTTGTACGACTATTAGCAATTTTTAAGCTGACCAAAAACTTTGAGGGAAATCAAACTTGCAGTGCATACATAACAATATCTACCACAATACATAAGAGGAGCATATCAGACAAGAGTAAAAGTGAAAAACAGGACTCCAGGGGGGTGCTACACTACTTGAGAAGAGGAGCGGCATTGCGAATGGAGAGGTAGTGGTGGACCTGGGGAGTGGAGAGTGACCTTAGAGTCTTGAAAACATGAGCGTTTGCATAGCGCAGGTTCGTTCTTGGGTCTACATATGGCGCCTATCAATAATCCAAATCCAAACCAAGAGGTAGGGAGGGGTTGTTAGCAGCTTATAGATCAAAGGAAAAGAAGAAGATGCAAATCAGAAATTAAAATAAAACCTGGAATCCAGTGACATCGCAGATTCTCTTGCATGGTTGAGTGGATGGAGGTGACTCGATGTTGATATCTGCACCACAGAAAGAAAAGAAAGAAAGATTGATTGATGTTTTAAGTGTTGGGTAGATAGAAAAATCAATCACAATTTTGAATATTCTCTCTCAAGAGAGGGACTTACAGTCGGAGGAGGAGGGATGAAGAAGAAGGTCAGCTTGGAGGATCTGTTTAAGATGCTTCCACCTTCCACGAGACTGCCCCTTTGGGTACTTTTCATAGGCCTGTGTCTTTTTAAAGCTCAGATGCATCGGAACCACTATATCTGCCTCCACCAACTCCCCTTCCATCTTCTTCTTCGTATCCTCCTCCTCCTCCCTCTGGCCAGCCCTAGATTTATAGATTTGTTTCGATGTTAGTCGTTTGTCGTTCTAAAAGGGAAGAAATTAAAATAAACATAACTACGTAACAATGATTTAACAGATCTGTACTAGTGTGAGTTGGGTCCAAGCCCATCAAGAATTTACTACCCACTTTCTACTTCTTTAAATAATCAAATCTATTTGATTCATTGATTGTTACCAAAATGTGTTCATGAGCGTCTGAATTCTTGAACCATCTAATAACATAACATGTATGAAAACGCAAAAGCAAATCAAAGGGCACAAGGCAGAGAGATTTAATAACACAGTTATTTCCATCTCACTCCAATACCAAACCCAAAAAAAAAAGACGTTTTCATCTCCTCCTCACCTTTGCTGCTGCTACTCTCTTCCTCCCCGTTACGCAGCATAAGAAATTATCAGAATCTTCTATTACCAACCAAGATGTATAAAAAGAAACCCAACGAATAAAAGCACCTTTGATTCATCTGGCAGAGACGCTAACCAGGGGCGGTTCTAGAGGTGAATGATATGGTGAACATTATCAAAAATCTTTAAAGAACCAACCGGGGCATGAAGATCATTATCAAAATTTTACATAAAGAGTTTTTAAAAATCATCCGGGGCATCCATCCATCCCACCCGTTCGCCATGTGGCTCCGCCACTGACGCTAGCAGGGCTTGAACCGCTGGATCATTCGGATCCACCCCTGGAAGCCGTATGTCCACAAACAAGTTAGGATTAAATCTAGCACAAGATCTACAAAATGTTAGTTTAATCCCCAACAACAAGACGATTCACTGTGCTCGGGAATTTACAATGGTGAAAAACGAATACAACAAGCAGGGAAGACATTGATCATCTGCCTCTAATGCATTAAGAGCATTTGGGAAAGTCCAAAACGGGCTTCCCTTAGTAATAAATGACTCTGGTCACAATGGTACTGAATCCATTTTTACGCAAGAGTTGAAAGCTAATAACATTTTTTTTATACACAACTACGTAAGACTCGTAGAGCACATATTTCTGAAACAAGAAAGGAATGGGGGCAAAAGAAAGAAGAGTACTAGTAGATTTACAGTTTGTCTACCGTAGTAGTAGGAGTAGTATCACATCAACGGCGTTTTCTATTCATAAATTTTTTTTGCTATCTGGATTGAAAGAAGAATGAGAGGAGGATCGAAGAGGCGGGTGGGTGGGTGATAGAGCACGATGCCCAATATTGAGTGATGAGCTGGAGTAGGAAGCAATAAGAAGCTGACCTGGCATTAAATGACGTGGACTGGCAGTTAGAGTCAAGGACTGAGTTGGATTGGTTGTTACAGTATATAACTGAGTCGTCTTCTTCATTGGTGGGGGCTAGTTTCTGGGAAAGGGTATGGGACACTGAGAGAGATCTCATGTGTATGGGCTCAAGGTCTCTTTGAGATCTTGAGATTGTAACTCTTTCATATCAAAGGAGTTTAGATACATCGTGCTCTATCATTTGGTGCGGTGAGCGATTCGATCATCGCGACGGAAGCATTGCGACTTTGATCAGTTCGAGCTTTTGGTGACGACGACAATGGCGTATCAGAGTTTCGCGACGACGGCAAGATCCGAAGCTGTAGAACAAATCCTATCGATGTATCAATCACGCGATGCGAAGATTGATAGGCTAGAAGCAACAATTCAATCATTCATTGCTTCGCTACAACATCGATCACCTCAAGCGGATTCGGTTGGAATCCTTCCGAATACAACTCAGGTACAGATCTCTCCTACGGAACCAAACCGGAATGAGAACGAGCTAGGTTATCGTCAAGTAGCTGGGAATCTTGATAATAACGAAGAGGAAAGATACATAGAGATTCCTGTGTTTTCTGGTGGTGATGATTTGAGATCATGGATCGAGTGGATGGAGAATCGGTTTGATTCGGAAGAGTTCACAGAGCTACAAAAGCTTGCGTTGGCTAACGGTTTCATCGATGGAGAAGCGGAGGCATATGTTCATCGCATGAATTCGTTCACCCCTTTCCTAGACTGGAAGGATCTGAGAGAATCATTGCTGTGGAAGTATGGTGAAAGAAACGATACAGAACGAATATTCTTGTCGACTCTGTCGATCAACTCGACTAATCAAGTCCAAGAGGTCGAAGCAGTGGTAACAGTCACGAGACAAGCGGAAGAACTTAAAATGGATGAGCAATTGATTCAAGACAGAGAATTTGATCCAGTGGCAGAATTGATTGGAACAACAACATGGAATCAAGCATCTTCGGTGATTGATGTACCAAGAGTGATGAAGGACGAACTGTGGCACAAGGATGAATCAAATCCAGGACATGAGGTAACAATCTCTGATATGGAACCTAACCGTAGAAGCTGCAATGAATCAGTGGACGTGTATGTGGATTTGATATTTGCTGTGGTGAGGAATGGCTTTGAATGTGTTCATGACAAGAATAAGGCATGCAAGATGTTTGACAGAATGCTCGTGAGAAAGAAAAGGTTACATCACAAGAAGAAGATGAGTTTGAATCCTAAGTCTTGGATGTTTAAATTCAAAGGCCAGCTAGAGAAGAATCAACAGCAAGAACAAGTTACAGTCCACATATTAGACATGGCGTTTGATAAATCTGAAGTTAAGAAGAAGAAGCAGCGGACATGCCTCAAGGGTTGGAGATTTAAATTCAGAAAGAAGAGATCCAGTAATTTCATGACACGAGTTTTACATCAAGCTGTTTCAGAGTGGAAGATATGTTTGTGTTACAGAGCTGAGTCTGAGATACACGTGGTGTTTGAGCACTGGAAGAAAAATAAAGGCCGTAAATCATAATTGTCCTGCATAATTGTGTTGAACTCTATATCTTTCGGTGAGCTAACTGCAGTTGCATCAATATTTATATGCTGCCTTGTTTGCCAATTCAGATTCCAACACATCGTTGATAACGCGTCATAGACATTGGGCCTCTGTAGAACTGACTCAACGACAGCTTCTCTTGCAGGATCGGCATTCTCTGTTAGCCAGTGCAACATACAAAACAAGCAGAGCAGCTTAGATTCAAGGTGTGGTTCGGCCAGAGATAGTTTCAGATTGTGGTGACCATCTCTCCAAGCATTATAGGCCTGTATCAATAGCTTCACCCCACTGTTTCTTCCTTTATATATTTTCTGTAATGACTGTATCCAATTGTGCTGCTCTTGTCGAATCTGCTCATTGTAACATGTTTCCTTGTCAAATTGTGATCGTAAAGCTTCTCTAACCCTTGCACTCTGTTTGAACTTAAACTGCCAGTCTTTGCACAACTTCCGGTTCATGAAATGTTGCTTCATCATTTCCAGAACCCTTTCTTGTACGTGAATGTTCTGTAATAGCCACTTGTTTGAAACAACTTGTTTTCTAATTGTTCACGTCCACAAGCTTGATCTATAAACCTTCTTCAGCCAACTCACATGCTTCTTTTGGTCAAACATGACTGCTAACATGACTGCAAGTGCAACCTCTGCATCTGTAAACCCATAAACCCATCTCGACCAGTGGTTCTTCGCACTCGTAATGCTCCCCGTGAGTGACACTTGTAACAGCCTTATCATATTCGCAAAAGACCAGTCCCACCAACCGTATAAGCTGTGACACAGCCCATACGTAACAGCTGCAGTGGTACCAGCATCAACACTAAAGCCTCTTACTACTCCTGATAATCCATATCCTTTTGGAAAGTAACAGATGACCACCAGTTTTAACAGCACCAACTCTGAAATAGGCAGCAACGTGTGGCCTATGTGAACCATCGCAGACTCAGAAAAATGCTTGTGCTCCGCTTCCTTATGTGTTTTTGTACGCCAAAGTTTAGTGCCAAGCATTTTCTGCTGATCGAGTTGAACTATAGCACTAGGGATACAGAATAAACCGTCTCTGCCACTGAAGTATGATTGCTGCGCAGTCTCAATCATATCATGCTCTGCTACAGCGTTATGACTCTCTACTTCAATAATCTCAAGAGACAACAGCTTGTTCTGTAATAACTCCCTTATGTCAGAGCTATTCCTGAACTTGAACATCCATGATTTACGGCCTTTATTTTTCTTCCAGTGCTCAAACACCACGTGTATCTCAGACTCAGCTCTGTAACACAAACATATCTTCCACTCTGAAACAGCTTGATGTAAAACTCGTGTCATGAAATTACTGGATCTCTTCTTTCTGAATTTAAATCTCCAACCCTTGAGGCATGTCCGCTGCTTCTTCTTCTTAACTTCAGATTTATCAAACGCCATGTCTAATATGTGGACTGTAACTTGTTCTTGCTGTTGATTCTTCTCTAGCTGGCCTTTGAATTTAAACATCCAAGACTTAGGATTCAAACTCATCTTCTTCTTGTGATGTAACCTTTTCTTTCTCACGAGCATTCTGTCAAACATCTTGCATGCCTTATTCTTGTCATGAACACATTCAAAGCCATTCCTCACCACAGCAAATATCAAATCCACATACACGTCCACTGATTCATTGCAGCTTCTACGGTTAGGTTCCATATCAGAGATTGTTACCTCATGTCCTGGATTTGATTCATCCTTGTGCCACAGTTCGTCCTTCATCACTCTTGGTACATCAATCACCGAAGATGCTTGATTCCATGTTGTTGTTCCAATCAATTCTGCCACTGGATCAAATTCTCTGTCTTGAATCAATTGCTCATCCATTTTAAGTTCTTCCGCTTGTCTCGTGACTGTTACCACTGCTTCGACCTCTTGGACTTGATTAGTCGAGTTGATCGACAGAGTCGACAAGAATATTCGTTCTGTATCGTTTCTTTCACCATACTTCCACAGCAATGATTCTCTCAGATCCTTCCAGTCTAGGAAAGGGGTGAACGAATTCATGCGATGAACATATGCCTCCGCTTCTCCATCGATGAAACCGTTAGCCAACGCAAGCTTTTGTAGCTCTGTGAACTCTTCCGAATCAAACCGATTCTCCATCCACTCGATCCATGATCTCAAATCATCACCACCAGAAAACACAGGAATCTCTATGTATCTTTCCTCTTCGTTATTATCAAGATTCCCAGCTACTTGACGATAACCTAGCTCGTTCTCATTCCGGTTTGGTTCCGTAGGAGAGATCTGTACCTGAGTTGTATTCGGAAGGATTCCAACCGAATCCGCTTGAGGTGATCGATGTTGTAGCGAAGCAATGAATGATTGAATTGTTGCTTCTAGCCTATCAATCTTCGCATCGCGTGATTGATACATCGATAGGATTTGTTCTACAGCTTCGGATCTTGCCGTCGTCGCGAAACTCTGATACGCCATTGTCGTCGTCACCAAAAGCTCGAACTGATCAAAGTCGCAATGCTTCCGTCGCGATGATCGAATCGCTCACCGCACCAAATGATAGAGCACGATGTATCTAAACTCCTTTGATATGAAAGAGTTACAATCTCAAGATCTCAAAGAGACCTTGAGCCCATACACATGAGATCTCTCTCAGTGTCCCATACCCTTTCCCAGAAACTAGCCCCCACCAATGAAGAAGACGACTCAGTTATATACTGTAACAACCAATCCAACTCAGTCCTTGACTCTAACTGCCAGTCCACGTCATTTAATGCCAGGTCAGCTTCTTATTGCTTCCTACTCCAGCTCATCACTCAATATTGGGCACTTATCAATATACTCCTTTGATATGAAAGAGTTACAATCTCAAGATCTCAAAGAGACCTTGAGCCCATACACATGAGATCTCTCTCAGTGTCCCATACCCTTTCCCAGAAACTAGCCCCCACCAATGAAGAAGACGACTCAGTTATATACTGTAACAACCAATCCAACTCAGTCCTTGACTCTAACTGCCAGTCCACGTCATTTAATGCCAGGTCAGCTTCTTATTGCTTCCTACTCCAGCTCATCACTCAATATTGGGCACTTATCAATACCCCCCTCGCTAAAGAAGCTTGTCCTCAAGCTTCGGTGAAAAGCTGCAGCAACCAAATGTGCTCTGCCATCTCCGTTTCACATCTGCCCTCCCAACAGAGCACTCCATAAATGCTTGCTTCTCCATCTGTGCTTTACTTGAAACTTTTCATCAACAAAGCTCTGTGTCAATCTTACTGCAAAAAAAAATGTCCTGCATAATTGTGTTGAACTCTATATCTTTCGGTGAGCTAACTGCAGTTGCATCAATATTTATATGCTGCCTTGTTTGCCAATTCAGATTCCAACACATCGTTGATAACGCGTCATAGACATTGGGCCTCTGTAGAACTGACTCAACGACAGCTTCTCTTGCAGGATCGGCATTCTCTGTTAGCCAGTGCAACATACAAAACAAGCAGAGCAGCTTAGATTCAAGGTGTGGTTCGGCCAGAGATAGTTTCAGATTGTGGTGACCATCTCTCCAAGCATTATAGGCCTGTATCAATAGCTTCACCCCACTGTTTCTTCCTTTATATATTTTCTGTAATGACTGTATCCAATTGTGCTGCTCTTGTCGAATCTGCTCATTGTAACATGTTTCCTTGTCAAATTGTGATCGTAAAGCTTCTCTAACCCTTGCACTCTGTTTGAACTTAAACTGCCAGTCTTTGCACAACTTCCGGTTCATGAAATGTTGCTTCATCATTTCCAGAACCCTTTCTTGTACGTGAATGTTCTGTAATAGCCACTTGTTTGAAACAACTTGTTTTCTAATTGTCCACGTCCACAAGCTTGATCTATAAACCTTCTTCAGCCAACTCACATGCTTCTTTTGGTCAAACATGACTGCTAACATGACTGCAAGTGCAACCTCTGCATCTGTAAACCCATAAACCCATCTCGACCAGTGGTTCTTCGCACTCGTAATGCTCCCCGTGAGTGACACTTGTAACAGCCTTATCATATTCGCAAAAGACCAGTCCCACCAACCGTATAAGCTGTGACACAGCCCATACGTAACAGCTGCAGTGGTACCAGCATCAACACTAAAGCCTCTTACTACTCCTGATAATCCATATCCTTTTGGAAAGTAACAGATGACCACCAGTTTTAACAGCACCAACTCTGAAATAGGCAGCAACGTGTGGCCTATGTGAACCATCGCAGACTCAGAAAAATGCTTGTGCTCCGCTTCCTTATGTGTTTTTGTACGCCAAAGTTTAGTGCCAAGCATTTTCTGCTGATCGAGTTGAACTATAGCACTAGGGATACAGAATAAACCGTCTCTGCCACTGAAGTATGATTGCTGCGCAGTCTCAATCATATCATGCTCTGCTACAGCGTTATGACTCTCTACTTCAATAATCTCAAGAGACAACAGCTTGTTCTGTAATAACTCCCTTATGTCAGAGCTATTCCTGAACTTGAACATCCATGATTTACGGCCTTTATTTTTCTTCCAGTGCTCAAACACCACGTGTATCTCAGACTCAGCTCTGTAACACAAACATATCTTCCACTCTGAAACAGCTTGATGTAAAACTCGTGTCATGAAATTACTGGATCTCTTCTTTCTGAATTTAAATCTCCAACCCTTGAGGCATGTCCGCTGCTTCTTCTTCTTAACTTCAGATTTATCAAACGCCATGTCTAATATGTGGACTGTAACTTGTTCTTGCTGTTGATTCTTCTCTAGCTGGCCTTTGAATTTAAACATCCAAGACTTAGGATTCAAACTCATCTTCTTCTTGTGATGTAACCTTTTCTTTCTCACGAGCATTCTGTCAAACATCTTGCATGCCTTATTCTTGTCATGAACACATTCAAAGCCATTCCTCACCACAGCAAATATCAAATCCACATACACGTCCACTGATTCATTGCAGCTTCTACGGTTAGGTTCCATATCAGAGATTGTTACCTCATGTCCTGGATTTGATTCATCCTTGTGCCACAGTTCGTCCTTCATCACTCTTGGTACATCAATCACCGAAGATGCTTGATTCCATGTTGTTGTTCCAATCAATTCTGCCACTGGATCAAATTCTCTGTCTTGAATCAATTGCTCATCCATTTTAAGTTCTTCCGCTTGTCTCGTGACTGTTACCACTGCTTCGACCTCTTGGACTTGATTAGTCGAGTTGATCGACAGAGTCGACAAGAATATTCGTTCTGTATCGTTTCTTTCACCATACTTCCACAGCAATGATTCTCTCAGATCCTTCCAGTCTAGGAAAGGGGTGAACGAATTCATGCGATGAACATATGCCTCCGCTTCTCCATCGATGAAACCGTTAGCCAACGCAAGCTTTTGTAGCTCTGTGAACTCTTCCGAATCAAACCGATTCTCCATCCACTCGATCCATGATCTCAAATCATCACCACCAGAAAACACAGGAATCTCTATGTATCTTTCCTCTTCGTTATTATCAAGATTCCCAGCTACTTGACGATAACCTAGCTCGTTCTCATTCCGGTTTGGTTCCGTAGGAGAGATCTGTACCTGAGTTGTATTCGGAAGGATTCCAACCGAATCCGCTTGAGGTGATCGATGTTGTAGCGAAGCAATGAATGATTGAATTGTTGCTTCTAGCCTATCAATCTTCGCATCGCGTGATTGATACATCGATAGGATTTGTTCTACAGCTTCGGATCTTGCCGTCGTCGCGAAACTCTGATACGCCATTGTCGTCGTCACCAAAAGCTCGAACTGATCAAAGTCGCAATGCTTCCGTCGCGATGATCGAATCGCTCACCGCACCAAATGATAGAGCACGATGTATCTAAACTCCTTTGATATGAAAGAGTTACAATCTCAAGATCTCAAAGAGACCTTGAGCCCATACACATGAGATCTCTCTCAGTGTCCCATACCCTTTCCCAGAAACTAGCCCCCACCAATGAAGAAGACGACTCAGTTATATACTGTAACAACCAATCCAACTCAGTCCTTGACTCTAACTGCCAGTCCACGTCATTTAATGCCAGGTCAGCTTCTTATTGCTTCCTACTCCAGCTCATCACTCAATATTGGGCACTTATCAATGGGTCAGCTACTGCAAATGTATCATGCTCCTGTTAACCAGCGGAAGTGTTGCCCCGTCTTTCCTCGATCCTAACAGCTTCTCGCTGCAGAAAACACAAACAAGTAACTCATAATCAAATACTACTAACCTCATAATATGACTATATTTTAACCTCAATCTGAACTAACCAACCAAACATTGCGTACTACAATCATCAACACTTGCTAAGTTGATAACAACACATACATTATACCAACTAAACGTAATATTATTATTAGTTAGGTAAAAAGTTTTGAGTATAAACATCTCTCACCTTGTATAGGGCGGAGGACAGAAGATGATGACGTAGTCAGCTCCGGTGGCGCAAGTGTAGGTGCTGGTCTTGTCGTCATAGGCGTAGCTGTAGGCGCGTGGACAGGCGTGCTTAAAGAAGAGCGAGTAGACGGAAGGCTGACACGTGTCGGGCGTAGAGTAAGCATCGCTGCAGCAATAGCGGGGGTCTCCGAAGGCCTCGCAGGCGCTGCGGCAAGCAACGCCGCCCCTTCTGCCACGTGCCAAGAGCTTAAGGTCTGTGGGACAGGCGCCGTTCAAGTCAACGAGACAGCCGGTGGCACCGCAACCTCCAAGGAGGATTTTCTTGGGCAAGATTAGGATCGGGAGGTTGTAGCCGTCGACGAGACTGACGTCGTAGAAGTCAAGTCCACCGGTGCCGTTGAGGGTGAACTCGGCGAGGGTAGCGGGAGGTTTAGCTCCGGAGCCGGAACACTCGACCTTGCCGGAGCCGCAGTCAGCGGTTAAGCAGGAGAAAGAACGGGAGCGAGGATCTTGGGAGCACAAGGTTCGAGCCCAGAGACGACCGGACCAGGAGGGAGGAATAGTGACGGATTTGGATTTGCCACGGGAGAGGCGAAAGCCTGTGGTTGGGAGAGGGGGTGACGTGGCGCCGGAGAGAAAACCTGGCCATATGGTGTTCCGGCAACGATTGGTGATCTTGAACGAAATAGCCTCTACTTCTGCCGCCCAAACCAATAAAAATTAAAAAAAAAAAGAAATGGATGATGGATACACAGAATCAATCCAAAAAAAAAAATAAAGAAAGAAAGAGAATGAATCAATCAATCAAACCTGAAAGAGAAACCAACAAGATCACAAACAGGAGGATTCGAGCCATCGTCTCTGTTCCCCCGGCTAATCAAAAGGGAGTCTTATTGAAAGCCAAACAACTTTACTTTCGTAAAGGAGCTGCGGAAGGAAGGAAGGAAGTGATCCTACTATTAGTAGTGGAGAGAGAGAGAGAGAGAGAGAGAGAGAGAGAGAGAGAGAGATGATGCCAGTCCAAACCGGTTTTCGCGTGGGACTCTTTTGTGTGGGCCTTTGCACATGCGAAATTCTATTGCACACCCATTGATCTAAAATCTTCCAAGTAAGTAAGGCTTTTTTTTTACACTCTAATGATCGTTTTAGGTGGGAGAGTTGAGAAGATTATTAGGAATGATAAAATTCCATCCACTGCATGGAACTATATATATATATATATAAATGGACACTAATACTTTGCTTCTTCCATGTGCATCAGATGAATCTTAATTTTTTTTCATTTAAATCATTTGTTACATACACATATCTACTGCATACTATTTAAGAAATTAATCATCATGAAAGAAAACTTCAAGAATGAAAACTTCTAACTATGATGTGCTTCGTGTACTGAACCATTAGACTTATCAATTATTTTTGACAAGTTGCATCAGATTTCTGTGTATATGGAACTATGTCGTACGTAAATTATCACATTTGTAATCCACACTAATCAAAAGGATTTGAAGATGCTAAAATAGATTGAAAACATTAATTGATCACTCTTAGGAATGTTTTTTTCTTCTTTTCATTACATGTTCAACTTTTAATCATCGTAATATGACGTTATTTCTATAGTCTTCCCAAGGAACATGGATCAATATTTTTCGAGAAAAGGTATAGTAGAGAATATGATCTGAAGGGAAAACAATCGTATTCGTACACATGCCCCTACCATGTGTTATGTGTTCTTAGTTTAAACAAAACAAGCAGTAGGTAATATTTTGGAATCGAATTATCATTTTAATCAGAAATGATAATATAACTGTCGAGTTCTAATAATTTTGGTGTGAACATAATAGCGTTGATGGGTTAATAGTTAATAATGGTAAACAGTAGCATCGTAACGGAGAACAGCATCGCCTGTCTTCATGTCTATCTGATGCGTTTTGATTTTGACGAACCCTTTAGCCATTCTGAATGCCCCACGTCCTCCCACAATCCCTATCTCTCTCTCTCCCGCCTCTTCCGCCACCGGATTCCTCGAGAACACGCTTATTGAGCTTCCGTTAAATTTCCCCGTCGTGAACGCCAAATCAGCGTACATCACGATCGTGAACTTACTTATGTCTTTGCTCCCGGATACATACATTCCACGCCCGTTTCCAATCTCCTTTGAATCTTTCACGGGTCCAACGGTGAGCGGATCGTCCATAGCGAACAGGCTTCCGAATCCTACCGCTGAATCTACGCTGCCGGTGAGATTTGCATGTGCTATTCTCACGGCGCTAGGGTTTTTGCCACTAATGATATCATGAAGGTAGAAGCGGAGACGTGTCACTTTCTCCTGCTTCATATTAGCCGGTTTGGTTGTCCCGTAGTAGTTGGAATCGCTATGCGCTGTAACCGTCACGGTTAAACAGAATGCAAAGATTAACAATGACATTATCCCGTTTTTCATTATTATAATAATCTTATGTAAACTAAGATGGGAGGATAGACTTTATTTTTAATCACGTCGAAATGAGTTTATTTTTATAGACTTTCATCCAAGACTTTCATCAAAGACAGTAGTAGTAGTGTTAATGACAAAATTGTACGATATAGAATAATGCTGCATAAAAAGAAAGAAGAAATAAATTAAAAAGTATCATCTGTCACTATTCATAAAATCTATTGATATGTTCCTCTATTGGGCAAAAAAAAAGTTGTAAATGCACCGACTCTTTCTCCATCTAAATATGATGTGTGAACGAGGTTGAAAATCTAACTCAACCAACACTTGCCAGATTTATTTGCTTTTTTGTTTAAAATTTAGATTAAAGAATAGTTAGATAGTTTACTTTAGATAAGAGCCTCATTATTGGTTATATATCCATGAAAATATTTCACAATGATTTTCATTATCTATGTGAATCTCTCAGACATTGATGAGTCGCTCAAAAATCTGCAGAGGATTAATCTCTTTACACAAAGACTCTGTGAATCCAGTGAGCATACTAAAAGCTGGGAACATATACTATCAAATTATTTTCTATATATATAGTTTACTGATTAAAAATATGATATTTTATTTATTTCCTTCAAGCAGAAAGAAATATATTGATTAACTAATGTGCAAATTTCATTAGAGCTGAACACAACCGGTATTTGCCATTTTCGTTATATTTGTTACTTGACTTGATTTGTACAGGTAATCGAAATTTGAATTTGTACCTGACTTGCTAAAAATGATATTTGTTCAACTACTTATTTAAAAATGAATTATTTGTAAGTTAATTGTCCTGTTCAATTAGTTACTATTTAATATATTTGTGTGTTACTTACAAATTTTGTTGAGTATTTATAACTACTTAGTAAATAATACGTAAAAAATATTTTTTGCTTGTTATAACAACAAAATGTCTTTTATAGACCAGTAATGAGTAATATAAGACTTTTTCATATTTGTTATCTTGTTTAATACTTATACATATCTATAATATATTACTTGATACTCGACTTGACAACAACGAGTATTTAAAATGGATAATAGAGAAACAGCAAATATAAACGGAGTAAGGAATATTTATTTCAAGGTATGTATTAAACAAAACCAAACCCAACAATAAAAGTTTATATTATATAAGGATATATATATATATATATATATATATATTCTTATTACAAAAGCTCTGTACAAAAAATATAAATGTGAATGACAAATTCCACAAAAATGAACCTCGAAAACACTAATAAAAAAAGACAATCCATGTATACACAAGGCCGTAGATTGTTCCCCCACTAGAGAGAGATAAGATGATGATGATGGATGATCTTCACGTTCAGTCTAAACGAAGTTAGTATCAGTATTACTTTTGCTTGCTAACTCAGGACTGCACAAGCTTACTAGATGTTCGTCGTTAAAGCTCTTCCCTGATTCATGCCATCTCAACGTTCCTGAAAAAGCTCGTTCCTCTTCCCTCGTCGCATGCAGTATACTGTTCCTTTGAGGACAGTGATGAATCCACATATCTCAGATGCTATGCTCTCTGTGTTTTGCCCATACCAGTCCTGTCCAATACCTCACAATAAAAATATTATTGTGAAATAAAAAGAAATTATGGTCTCTATCAATCAATCAAGAAGCTCCGTCCTCGTTGAATTGGATAGCAGGGAATAGAGAAGACGACCTTCACAAGGAAGGAAGAAAGGAGGGAGAATCCGAATCTATCTATTTCTGTGTTAAGAGAGAAACTTCTCTTCTCTCCAGTTTTTTTATCAATGGGCCTTTTCTACATACATATTATTTTCTAGTGACCCGTTTGCCCATTACGTTTCCCTCTGTCTCAGGCCTTCCTTAATGGGCCTACCTCTATATTCCCCTTCTAGTTTACATTTACCAAAACTATATTACTCACTTAAATACTAGTCTTTGTTATGAATTTTGATTCTTTTCTTAAAACAAATAGAAATAGTACACTCTGAGACTGTTACTAAAAATTACAAACCACCACCATACATACATACATATATATATATATATATATATATGAAATATTTATATGCGTGCATTTCCTTAACATACCACCAAGTTATAAGTAACACTCATGATTTCTCCCCTAGGTGGCGGCTGAGAGGTTGCGGGGGTTGAGCGGCTCGTTATCCACTGAGTTTTTTTAATCCTTGGCGAATTTTGTCTGAAAACTGAAGTTTAACATTCTCAAGAATGATGAGTACTTCTTCATGAATCATGCATGGAGTCTTTGATTATATTTGAGACAACTCACTTTTTAAGTGAGGAAAAAGAGTGTTACAATGTCTCTGTTTCACTTTCAAGGAGAGATGTAATCTCATCTCATCTCTTGAAGAAAACTATTTCGGAATAATTAAAAAAAACCTACAAAAATCAACGAAAAAAGTTATTTGAGTGAGCCATGCATGATCGATCGATCAGTTGAGGCGAGAAGCAAGATTGATAAAGGTTTCTTCACTGCAAGGAATTGTGAGGCCACCCATTGGATGATCATATCCATATTCTTCCTCTGCCCTTCTTAGTAGATCTTGAAATGAAGGTTCCTTCAAGTACGATATGGGAACTACAAATCTCTTCATCTTCCTTTCTCCTACGTAAACTGCCAAGTATCCTTTTGGAACATCAATATAGCTAGAGGACGAAGAAGAGAACAGTTTTGCTTGACGGAGAATTTGCTTTGATGATTGTAACACGCGAGGAACTCTGATCGCCATGGATTGTCTTTGTTTGTTTCTTGTATCGGATGTTTAATGCTTTACTGCTGAATGTGAGAACTTGAAGGGCTTAAAAGGACCTAATGATGAGTCCAGTATATATAGATAAGGGCATTGTTTGAAGATAACGTTTTATTTTGGGGTTAGGTAAGTTTTAGCTCATAAATTAACACCAACCAGCACATGGCTTTGCCGGACCACGGCATGGTATGCAAGGGACCGCTAGTGATTAACTTCATCATTTCTGATGTGAAGACACAAATCAACATGACCACTTGTTAGTTAGATAAACATAACACCTAGTCAAATTTTCAATTCCTGCCACAGAAAATTTTGGAGGCTTTTGTGACTTTGTCTCTATATGATAAAGTCAAGTGGTCCTCTCTTTTAAATATCACTGAGAAGAAGTTACTGCTTAATCAGTGATAGAGACTTATGGTTCTTTAGGTTCACATCTTCAAGTCCCTACATAATCTATACAGAGATTTGGCATGTGATGTTGTCCTTGAGACAAATAGCCCCAATGAAATTATCATGTAGGACATCGTTAGACGCTATCTTCTCAGACACCATTCGTTGATTTGTTTTTGGTTTAGTTTCTTGAATCCAAATCCATGTGCTTGTAATGGGAAACCCTCTCTAGAAAGCTTAGTCTCTGATAATTTATTTAATATATTGTGTTTGGATAACAAGTGACAGATAATCGTTTTGTTCCACAAGCTAAAAAAAAGATCCAGAAGTTCAAAAATTCTCATAGCTTTTAGCAAAAACAAGAAATCTAGGCCGACCCCGTAGAGACGCGGAAACCCCCGGTGCAGTTACCAGGTCAAACGGGGAAAGAGAGGATTTATGTGTGTATTCCATATTTCCATTATTTGATTAATTAATTGACTAGGAGAAACAATTAAGCTAGCTTCACATGCCAAAATTAAGTACATCAAAACCCTACCTCAACTCCCATTTAACATATGTGGCTCACAAAAGCTTAGTCCTATATTTGCCATCTCGATCCTTTTATCTAGGTGCCACTATGTTCTTTTTTACTCTTGATCTTACACTTTTGAAGTTCAAATGTTGATTGATCCTTTTTGCTCAACTAACTCTTGTACGATGATGATCAATCAACATTTGAACTTCAAAAGTGTAAGATCAAGAGTAAAAAAGAACATAGTGGCACCTAGATAAAAGGATCGAGATGGCAAATATAGGACTAAGCTTACACTTCTGATTTAGAGTTTGTTTATATTAAGCAAAAAGGATGTAATAATAATAATAAACTTGGACTAGGAGATGAAGAGCTTTAAACATGCATGACATATTTTTAAGGAGTTTCCTGATTTCTGGCCATGGAAGTCGAAAACAGATATACAAGATTTTCCTAAATTTGAGCAGACAAATTCAATTATAAATAAAACTGTCCGTAATAAAAAAGAAAGGTGTAAAAATGGAAAATTGTACAAAAGAGGACAGTATTAGAGGTAGGGAAGGAGGAGGAAGCAAGAGTAACATGGGGGCTGGCTTTCATGTGCTTGGTCGATGAGACGAAAGAACGACACGTCATATTCAGTCCGTATGGCGAGATTGTCCCTTCAAAGATCCGTAATTTTCTCCCTCTTTCACTCTAAATTTTTTCCCAAACAAATCTCGTTCGCAGAACATGCTTGCTAGCCTCTCTCCCTCACTCTCTCTCTGACAACGACCCTAATCTCTCTCTCTCTCTCCACTTGTGGTTGATAAAAGAGAAAACATGATTCCATATTATTCTTATTCGCTTGTTGGTTGATGTGATAGATTTCGGATGTAACTCACTAGAATAATCAACTCGAGATCAAAGTTTAACCTTTGCAGAGTTTCGTGTATTACAAGCAACAATCGTTGCTATCTGATTTTAGGGTTTTCAGAATATCCTTTGCTTAAACGGATATAACTTTTGCAATACGTTTCAATTTTCTACCTCATTTATCTATAGTCTGCATTATGGCCGACGCCGTGGATTAGGATTTAGGAAGAGGAACATCGCAAGTTAACAAAGATGGGAAACTCGAGATTGTAAGACTTTTACATGTTCTTTTGTCCCTAACCTTTTACGACCAGATACAATGATCTATTAAATGCTCATTGTCTTTACGCAAATAACTATCAAACTTTGTCAAATATATTGTAAACAAATGTTGTCAAAAAAAATATTGTAAACAAATACGGTCGCTTGAAGACAAGAGTCAAAGGCGAATCTTTCTCATTTGTTCTGGATTTTCATGCATTTGTTACAATGTGCTATCTCAAAACGATATTTTATTATCAAATGGTTGTTATTAAATAGTTTTGTTTGCTGGTAAGGCAATTCCACTGGTTTCTATTGGATACAGTATTCGTCTTTGGAGTTCATCACAAGCCAGTTGTGAATCTAGCAATTTGTTAGCCTTATAGGTTCTATTAAATATAATTAAATAATTCTGTTGAAAAAAATTATACAATAGTTTCAAATCGCATGATTATTTTAAGTTTAAAAGATGTACGTAGCTACAGAAAACACATAATGTTTAAATATTATCTTGATTCTAGTCCGGTGATGACACCGTTAAATTTGTTGGTATAGACAATGGATTGATTCTCTCCTTGTCTACATATTTGTCCACTTTATTTAGAGTTTACATTACGGCTGCTAGTTTGTGTACTTAGAATAATTACCGAGGATAGTATTTTTTTTGCTAGGGAGGATAGTATTTGAAGATGACCAACAAAAGTTATCATAAACTAGAGGCAATAAATCATATGCATGCTTTCAACTCTACATGCTTAACCAATAGATTAATGAAGTACATATAATATGTACTTAATTATGGTTCATATATACATATGTATTCGTACATAATTATGAAGTATAGTTACCACATTGATATTTTCCCTATTTATGACAATAGCTAACGAAAGCGAGTGAGAGGAGGGACCATGGTGTCTTGGGGAGGACCAACAATCAAATTAAATCGCAATGAGTTTGGATCCCACACTGTCACATGCGTCTCTATACCCCTCCTGCTTTTCTTCTGCTCCTTAAAAATAAAACTGTATATATCCACAGTTATATATGTATACATTAATGTCAATATATAATAATCCTAGTAATATGCATATGAAACTATTGGAATAGATATACTAATAATATTTAAAACATCTAAAATTACTCTCATCGTCATTCTTTAAATAATCAGCTCCAAATGATATCATTAGTTTTTTCATTTATAATTAAGTTGTCGTTTCCATATTCTTATACTCGATATGATAATTCGCTCACACAATTAGCTGGCCGCTGAATTTTTGTTCGAAATGTATAGAGTCTTACAAGACGGCACTAACCAAATTTTAGATTACTGATAATCATTTGATTATATATTAATATTAAATCAATATGAGATAATGTGAGAACTTTATAAATAATAGTATTGCTTTAACATCCGATCCTCATCCTTCTCCATAAATAACCCCTTTTCGGCACCTCTCTCTCGTCAAACACTTCTCCTTTCTCCTCCAAATTGTCTCCTCATCACTCTCTCATTTCATCAAGAAGTCAAACACTAAAAATTAAAACAATGGCGGTAAAGAGATCCTCGAAGGTATCACAAACAGCAATGTTAAAGCAAATCCTCAAGAGATGCTCGAGCTTAGGCAAGAAACAATGTTACGACGAGGAAGGTCTCCCTCTTGACGTACCAAAGGGACATTTTCCGGTTTACGTAGGAGAAAACCGTACGAGGTACATCGTACCAATCACCTTCTTGTCTCATCCCGAGTTTCTGATCCTTCTTCAACAAGCCGAGGAAGAGTTTGGTTTCCACCACGACATGGGAGGACTCACTATCCCTTGTGAAGAAGTCGTTTTTCTCTCTCTAACATCCATGATCCGATAAGACGCAGAGAGAGTTTTACATTATGATCATCAAGACTAAGATTCTTTTCTTTTTGCCTTTGGATAATAATTTGTTATCCAAATGGTTTTTTTTCCTGGACTAATCAAACCTGTAAGATCCACCTAAAAGATCATTCTCTAAGCGGATCATGTAAATCTCCGGGTTTTTAAGCACGTGAATTCTCCCTAATGGGTTGTTAGTATTCGATGGAACTTGTAAGTTTTTTCATTTTCATTGAGCTGATAAGTGGTGGCTTGCGCTAATAAATTACCGCAAGTTGAGTATTGGCCATTTTTTAAGGTTTGAATCTTGTGATCGTTCGAGTACTAAGAAATGTTCAATCTTTGTATGAGTCTTTTTATTGTTTTTTTTTTCTTTCACGGATGTATAGTACGTTTTGAATTGTGTGCGACTGATGTATAAATTAAAGCTTCCATCCTGTTCTTTTTTAGTTAATTATGTTTTTTCTATGTAGCATCTGAACATATTAAAATGACAATATATTATCCACGATACAAAATGAATACATTGATCCAACCGCAACACAGATCATACATTTAAAAAATATTCATGAGCTTCCTGAAAAAGTTACGTATTGGAGAAAATACATTTGTTAGAGTCGCAATACCAAACCAGAGAGAAATACCACTCTACGGATATTTTTTCTTCTTCTAAAGTAGGTTTCTATAATCCGACTGGTTTTTTTTTACTAAAACCATATCACACAGACAGATTCTGATTGGATTACTTCTTTAGGTGAAGCAAAAAGCATATTTGTCTATAGTAATTGTAAGTTGGTCGTATAGTGTTTATATTCATTGGAATTAAAATGCCTTTAAGTTTTTTAGCTATGATTAATTGATTATTTTTGAAAAAAAATTGAATGCACTTACTTTCTCTCTCTTTTTCTTTTCCTGCGAGCCACAAATCGAATATGATAGCAACTACTCTTCTTATTGCACATACCCTTTCTTTTTTTGCCTACATAACCCTACTTTAATTTACTCATATCTTTCCGCTCAACCCAATTTTTTGTTTGAAATATATTGTATCCACAAGCACCAATAATATCTATCATGCCTCATCATATATGTACATATCTATACATAATTATTTAGTTGAACACACGAAATATTCGAACATGTTGATTGTAATATGTACACAAGACACCAATTGATTGAAGTAGCCACAAGTGGCTAGAGCCGCTAAACTGTGACTTTGATCAGTATACCAGGAATTTGACTGCCTGTCATTTAAATTTTGGCTTTCTGCTAAGAACATATTATCAGAATTAATTAGCACTAATAGAAAATGATCACATTACATATAGCAGTTATTGTTTTGTTATTTTTACGATGAACTGAAAACACCAAAGATAAGAACATGTGATTAGAGGTGAAAACCTTATTGGTTCAGCGGTTTGACTAAATGTTTGTTAATGTTTCAACACTTGAAGATATGGGTTTCGAAGATAAAATTAAGCGAATTAATAGAGAAAAGACTTACAAGAGATATGCAGCGCGACGCCGTGCCGTAAGAAGTACTATCAAGTGTGGATCCTATAGAACGACTCAAGTTCATCTGAACTCTCATAGAACTAGTAGAATTGTCGAATATAAAATCGTTTGTAATATTTACATAGTTTATAATAGTTATAAAAAAGAACATGTGATTAGTTTTCGAATAAGACATCATAAGCAAAGCATTTTCATCATATATGTAACTAGAAGATTCAACATAACTAAAAAATTGTACAAAAAAGGACTAACAATTTTAATATATATATATATATATATATATATATATATATATATATATATATATATATATATATATATATATTTTTTCTTCTTTTTAATATATTTTTAGGAAGTGGTTAACAGAAGTGTTTGCTCATATATGCCTTCAAACGCTAAAGAAGTAAGCAAATAGATTCCTCTCATTTTCATAAAAAGGAACAGAGATTTGGGTTGATCGAGATAAAATATTCGATTAAATTCCAATATGGCCTTAAATAGAAAGAGATAAATATAAGAAGAAACTCAATTTTGTATCATATGATTTATTGTTCTAACTTTCAAGATTCTTGGATCTATGGAATTTTGGACCAAATTCAAAACAAGTATTTAGGTTTCTTTAAAACAAATAGAACCCAAGCTTGTAGACAGTGATTATAACCCGATAAGGAAAACCAGTCACGCAGTAAAATGTATATCCAAAGTATTAAATGAAGAGATATAAGAAGCCAAAAGGTATGGATCGCAACTGGATGAGTAAATTACAAAAAGAACAATCTCTAAATATTGTTCCTTATCGCTACCGTACGAAGTTACTCTCTGCAGGAAAATTCTTGGAAGCTGCATTTGTCAGTTTCCACTCAATCCTTTGTTTTTTATAACCACTCTAGCTCTTTTGTATATTTGTGGTTCTAACGAATTTCAGATATGATATATTTCTCTATTAATAGCCAGATATAAGGCTTTCTTAGGCATGCCACGTCAGCTCGGAAAATCAACCAATAGGAAGGGTTATTTTTAACACGTCATCATGTCTTTCACAGTTTGATTTATGTGTTTCGAGATTCTGTGGGCTTAGGTTCGAAATATGTGTGTGTGCTGGGCTTAAGTGCGAGGTGTGTGTGTTCTGGGCTTAACAATAAGTTCAACAATTAGAGTGTCCACGTCAGCAGATTTAATCAACCAGTAATATACTTTCAAATTGCCATGTCATTTCCTTTACAAAAAAAAACCTACAAGGTTTATACGTTCCTTCTTCCTTCGGTCTGGCAAAGAAAACAAGAACGTCAACGGTTTCACTTTGTATCCTTATTTCCATCTTCTCCTTCAATACACGTTTGAGCTTCATAATATATACTCACCGCCACTCTTACAATAACCTAAAATCAAACGCATGTCCATTGATGAATTTATTAATCATCAAATTCCTCTGTTGCTACGATTTATATACAATGGTAGAATCATCGGATCTTCTCTGTGTTTCTCCTATTTCTTCACCATTAATATGATGAATCACATGGGGACAATACCGTCCCCGGATTATGCGATGTAATCCATCGGAAAGTGAATGATCATTGAACTCCAGCTTCTAATTCTTGATGAACAGGTGCCGCTTCCAATTTTCTTCATGCTTTTAATATATTTTATAAAATTTGTTATCTATGTAGTCGAGTCACCCATTATAGACAGCCAAAAAATAATTTGGCTCCTGCATCTTGATCTTATTGTTATTATGTTTGTGCTTTGCTGATTGTGTTGTTTGTGCAGAACAAGTTGCAGAGTTTAGAGTTTGGCTGGACAAGACTCAGATCTCCTTCAAAACTTGAGTCTGACAATTATGGAGTGTAGAGGTTTTAATAGAGATCCACAGGAGTCAATCTTCCAGCTACACATTTTTTCTTCTCTAGAGAAACAACTGCTTAGCATTCACTGTTCCTGATATTGACCACTCTTTTTTTTCTTTTGTTTATGGTATGTGCAGGTTGCAAAGTTTAAAAGCCTCCTCAAGTCCTCGGTGTTAAACCAACACCAAATAATGAATACTTATGTGTGCCTGTTATACGCCATGACAGAACTCAAAAGCTTTGATGCTACAACCAATTGGTCACAGTGGACCAGCATTGGAATAATCCTAGGTCAATCTTAAATACCATTATGTATGTCTTTATTCGTTTTCTTGAAAATCTTCTTATGTTTTGTATCTAATCCTCTCTTTGGTTATCATCACACTAAATATAAGGTCAAACTTTCTTTTGCTAATCTTTTTATATTCAGCAGTGGTTTCTCAGATCAATGAAAATCTTTTTGGTTTGCTTATAGGTCACTGTGGTCCGTTCTGGGAATATGGTGCGGTGGAATCACTGTCTTACAGGTTCTGCATCAAATATAACATGGTATCACCAAGTTTCAACAAGACAAACATTGTATCACCAAGATTCAACAAGACAAACATTGATGATTGCTAGCATCTTTCTCTCTGTAATATTAATATAGAGAGAAAACATCATTTAGACCGTGTATTTACTTAAGTCTATGTGGTCATATGCCGCAATCGGTTGTAAGAAGATGATGTTGTGGTCAGTTACTTCCAGAGTACAATAATAAAGGTTGTTCTTCTCTACATGTGCAGGTGCCTTTTTATACTACTAAATAAATGTCTAATGACGATGCAGAGGATGTTGTGTACATGGACGATGTTGATGAAATGGAATATGTTGATGAGTGACAACGATTTAGATGAGGACTTTCATTAGGATGACATGCCTGTATCGTACTGCAACTTCGACGAGTTTGACTACTCTGTAAGCATAAATGTCTAATGTTATTTGGTTTGTGTTATTCTTCAATGTATACGTTAAGTGTATAGCTAATATAGTTCTATTAGTCGAGATTGAGTTTTTCTCTTAACTCTGCTGTGTGGGTTTCTTTGGTTTTAGAGTAATAAAAAAGCTGATACTTCGGCTGAGCAAATCCCGGAAAAGGAAAGAATTCCAAGGCATTCCTTGGGAAAGGGTCAGTAGTGTCATACAGAATTACCACAACCCCGTCCAGAACAGTACAAAACTATGAAAATTTCTCCAACTGTTATTGGGATTATTCCAGGAAAGTAAGTCTTCTTCCCATTTTCCCGCTTGAGCTGTCTTCTGCTTGGTTCACTAATATTTCTTTCAGTTGTTATCATATATCATTTGCTTAATCATCTCAGGATTGCATGGTCATGCAGAAAAGGACTGTCTTATATGATTCCTGGTGTAATTTAAGATCTATTAAATTAAGAATCCTTCATTTCCAGGTTATCATTGATGCCTATCTTTTTTTTTGTCATTCAAATTTATTCAGAGCGTATAGTGTATGTCATAATGAGGATTTTCAAATTGCCACTACTGTTCTCACAACTTAGAAAGAAATGGATTCTTGCTGTAGTAAAAAACTTCTACGTGGACATCTAAGTTGAGGAGTTTGGTACCAGCAACTTTTATCTACCTTATGTCACAGTTTTTAGGTGAGCCACTACTATACTTCGACATCTGGAACGCATGTAGTTCTCAGATTTGAAGGTCATGTTTCCCCTGCCAAGGTTAGTTTTTCTTCTGGAATCATGACAGATTCTTCTACCTCAGCTTATGGTGTCTCTTTATAAAAATAAATAAGCATCTATGAATAATAATAATATTCTATACTTAACCTTTGGAATTGGCAAAAGAGATGAAGGTATGGATTAGCTACAGTCTACAGACATTATGTGGCACAAGATTTGGAATTAATTAGTCCAAAAGGAGCTCCAGAATCAAGAGCAGCAGCTTGATTTTCTTAAACACAAACTTCTATTAATACTCACCTTTTTTACTACAACAGAAATATAGATTTCCCCATCCTCTTTGATTAAAAAGATAAACAACACTAACAAACAAAGTTAAGCAAAGATAATTCTTCAAGAGAAGTGAACAGCAAATTCGAGTCAAGGCTTGATACTTTTCTTAAAACATATTCACTCCCGAAAACAATATATAACTAATTTTGAATGACTATTATTTATCAGTAGTGATTGTCACGGTACACAGTTTTCCTCATATGATAACTCATTCTATGCATAATCAACTTATTTGCGCGCGCCCCTCCCAACATCTTTGCGTTCAAACCTCATGTAAAAATACATATAGATGTAAAAGAGCGTGTAGAGATCCCTCAGAATGATTTATTTATTTGGACATTACAGGAGAAGAAAGTATAAGAGAAAACAGCATGTTTGCTAAACAGGTGATTATTGTTTTTTTTTTTTTTTTGCATTACTAATTGTTTCACAACTATTTACCTATTTAGGATTTCACTGTTTTACTCTACTTCAACCTTTACTTTAGGCTACCATCGATCCACTTTCGACACCAATACAATTTTACAAAAAAAAAACACATTAATAGTTTCCTTTTATTGGTATAGTCATGAGCATAGCTTCACGTAAGGTGGGATTTTTTTTCCATTTTGTAAGGTTGTCTTCTCGATGTGAACTTGAATTGGCTCTTCATAATCACGGTCTATTTATAAACTGCACAAACAATAGCCAGGAGACATGCAAGTTTAATTGAGAAGTGAGAAAGTGCATCTTCTTTTATTTCGTTAGCAAATACCATATGAAAATGTAATAATACTTAAGACCGCAAAGATTTTCAAGATCGTTAGCTATAGTACACTGAGGTGAGTTACACACACTGAGCTGTGATGAGATCAGGAATATGATTAGGTGGAGGAAGAAATTTGGGAGCGTTGTGCTTCTTATGTTCTGTTCCGGACAGTTCTTGGATGGAGAGTGCTCCACGGACAGATATTCAAAACCGTTGTTGTTTTGTCCAAAGGAAAAACTCTGATCAAAACGTTTAATAAGATAAACTCAATCACATTTACAAGTAACTAGATAAACTTTTCTACAATCTTAGTTTCAACATGTTCATTCAAAATTTGAGTTTAGTAACTGTATTTTGTGTTATTTATATATTCCAGGCGTCTATTGATCCATCAGGGCAGAAAGTTTCTGTTTGTTGCAGATGCTAATGGTTCTTAACTATGAAGCTCTGGACTGCAGACAAAGTATTCATCAAGTTGTTAAAGCTGAGAAGTTTAATATATTTGGTTCAGTTTGGTTTGCATGGGTTTATTAACATAGATGGAACTCCTTCTCAGGATAGTAATGAATAATGTTAGACCACATGTGAATTCCGATTTTTATTTGGTTCATGTGAAATTGTGCAAGAAAAACGTTGGCACAATGACAGTTAATTTTCAAGTGAGTTACAAGGACGCCACAAAGAAGAGCAATGAAACAGCTTTAATGATAGCAGCTCAGAAGAACTCTAAGTACCAAAACGCTTTTTGGTAGTTTTTTTGAGCAAAAACATCTTCCTATTTGTATTTATTTAACAAGTAGCAAAGTGGGTTATGAAATAGTAAAAGCTTATGTGCTATATTGACAAAATCTCTAAGAATAAAATTCTTTCTTTACTAAATAAAAGTTATAAAAAATAAATAAAAAGTTAATAGTAGATTGTGTATTAAACTTTGGAAACAAACCCAGAGGGTTAAATACAAATAGAACCAAAAACTATATTATTATTTGTTTCCATGTATTATCTGTGATATATTTCAACTGATAGATTCGTAAAACATAAGCTTCAAATATAAATTTGAAAAAATAATAAAGAATAAAAATGATTACATAAAAAATAACTTAATTTATTTTCATCGTATTTGTTATGTTGATTGTGTTATTAATCTGCTTTACAGTAACATAAATTTTATGATACGATAGAAGGTAAAGCCAAACTAACAACATGAAATATTGCAAAATATTCCATTTAAATTGGTAACAGGAAAGCTGTTCCAAATTTAGTTATAAAAAAATATAATAAAAATATTATATATTAATAAAACAAATTTAAAATACGTAATTCATCCTACAAAACAAATATAAAATTTGTAATCCGCGCGTAGCGCGGAAAATAGCTCTAGTATTTTTAAATACCGGTAGGAACTTGTGGGAGTTCCAAATTGTAACATAAATCCCTTTTTAATGTAGCACAATTAATGGAAATTTTGTAAGTTACAGCTTATAAGCAACTGAAAAGCAAATGTAATAGTATAAACGTTAAACATATGATTAATGAGCATAGACAAACTAAGATCAAGTTAACTTATCAGATAGAACAACTAACTAAATAGCAACAGACCGTTTGGAGATCATGAACAAAGGGTGAAACTGAATACATGAGTGATGTATTATACTATGTTGTATTATAGTTATGGAACTTGAATAACTTTTCACATAGGATAATGAGTACAATAGCATTCCAAATGAGAAGGATGAGTACGTTGAATTAGACACTTGAGTATTATACATTTTATATACACACGATAGCATAGTGATTTTTTTTCTAGTTATCTATCTAATTTTTGTAAGTTCGTTACCGGACCTAAGTTCCATTTAATAAATAACCAAATATTATATTTCCATGTTTCACATATAATCTTCTATTTTAGATTAGTTTTATAATTTATTTTATACAATCATTATTCTAATTATTTATAACTAATGATTGACAAAAGCTAAAAAGAGACTTTTAAAGCAAATAATAATATAATTTTAGTAAATCATATCTTAATAATCATTATTCTAATTATTTATAATCTATGATATATTTAAAAAGTTTATGCAATAAATCTAAACTTACTAATGCTATTTTTGCTGAAAGTTCCAAATTATAATGTTATATGGATTACCAAACCAAACATGACAATGAAAATAGTAAATAAGTAAAATCTTAAGTATAATAATTAACGAAGCAAGATTTCGATAATGATTCCTAATCCATTACAATGTTTTAGTTGGATAAGGATATAAATCATCCATATTCTCTCAATTAATATAACTACTAACACTCACAACTTTATAAATAGTTTCCATCAAATTCACTCAAAGCCTTACACAAGATCTTTGAATCAAAACTATCCATGGCCTTCTGTGTAGAAATCTCGTCTTTATTCCCGTTCTCTCAATCCGCAAAGCCAAAGAAAATTTCACAAACCACCCTAATCCAATGCTTTATCAAACCCTGCCTTAGGCCCCAAGTTTCGAAAACCCTAAGTTTCTCCGTTTCATGCAGAAGAAGCACACTCTCCCCTGTTTTCTCGTCGTTGGTGGCCAACGAAGACGACAAGCCTCACGAAGAGTGTGGAGTAGTAGGAATCCACGGTGACCCTGAAGCATCGCGTCTCTCGTACTTGGCTCTTCACGCGCTGCAACACCGTGGCCAAGAAGGAGCAGGAATCGTAGCCGTTAACCAAAAGGGTCTCGAATCAATAACAGGCGTCGGATTAGTGTCGGAAGTGTTCACGGAGTCGAAACTAAACAGCCTTCCAGGCGAGATAGCGATAGGACATGTCAGGTACTCAACATCCGGATCCTCAATGCTCAAGAATGTTCAGCCTTTCATCGCTACATGCAAACTTGGATCCCTCGCAGTGGCGCACAATGGTAATTTCTTGAATTACAAGCAACTCAAAAGAAAGCTTGAGGAGAAGGGTTCCATCTTCATCACAAGTTCAGATACCGAGCTGGTTCTTCACTTGATCGCCAAGTCTAAGGCCAAGACGTTCGTTTTGAGGATCCTTGACGCTTGCGAGAAGCTTCGAGGTGCTTTCTCGATGGTTTTCGTCTTTGAAGACAAGCTTATCGCTGTCCGAGACCCGTTCGGGTTCAGACCACTTGTGATGGGAAGAAGAAGCAACGGTGCAGTTGTTTTCGCCTCAGAGACTTGCGCTTTGGACCTTATCGATGCGAGGTATGAACGTGAAGTGTGTCCAGGCGAAATCGTGGTCGTGGATGGAGGAGATGTAAAAGAAAGCTCTATGTTCATGGTGATCTCTCATCCTGATCAACCAAAACAATGTGTGTTCGAGCACGGTTACTTCTCACAGCCCAACTCAATCGTCTTTGGACGTTCAGTGTATGAAACACGCCGCATGTACGGCGAGATATTAGCCACGGTGGCACCTGTAGAATGTGATGTGGTGATCGCAGTACCAGACTCGGGGACAGTTGCTGCTCTTGGATATGCAGCCAAAGCTGGAGTGCCGTTTCAGATCGGTCTCCTGAGGTCCCACTACTCTAAACGCACGTTTATAGAGCCAACTCAGAAAATCCGTGATTTTGCAGTCAAGGCAAAGCTATCTCCTGTCCGATCAGTCCTTGAAGGGAAGAGGGTGGTAGTAGTGGACGACTCTATTGTCCGAGGGACCACGAGTTTGAAGATAGTTCGGATGCTAAGAGACGCTGGTGCCAAAGAAGTTCACATGAGAATTGCATTGCCGCCAATGATTGCATCGTGTTACTACGGAGTGGACACCCCGAGGAGCCAAGAGCTGATCTCTAGCAAGATGAGCGTTGAGAAGATAAGTAAGCATATTAACTGCGATTCACTGGCGTTTCTACCATTAGATAGCTTGAAACAAGTGTATGGACCAGTCGAGTCGCATAGCTACTGCTACGCTTGCTTTACTGGCAAGTATCCAGTGACTGAGGAGGAGGAGGACAACACTGCCGACAAAGAACTCACCCCTCTCTGAAATCAGAATCTCTTTAAAACTGTTTTAGTTTTCTTTTCACTTTTAAAACAGAGGTGCATTAGTTTTTAATTATGAGATTTAGGAAAAAGGCAATAATACATTGTTCTCGAATGCTGTCTACAATCAAAAATAAAAAACTATTGAATAAAAATTTGCTCATCACAGTTTCAGAAAAGTTTTTGGATGAAGATTGAGCTTATAGATAAGATGTGGGGGGGGGGGGGGGGGGGGGGTTGGAATCAGCCATTTTCAGCTCGGTCATAAGCGTTGGATTTGTGCTTGGGGGCAAACGTGAAGCCTTCCGGAACCTTTCCAAGCAGCAATTCCGATATCCTCACCTGCACGTTATGACAATTAAATCGAACTTTTGAGTTCATTCATATATAGTCCAAAAGCAACACAGCTGAATGAACAAAGTAAAAAATACGCACCCAGTCACCCGCAGATTCAGACATCATGAGTGTCTCGAGATCATCACGACCAAAGTAAGAGGGAGGACGCCAGTTAATTTGCTGCGGGATCACATCCAACAGACCTACTGGTATGTACCTAAACGTGTAGCTTAACCACTCCAGCAAGAAATGCCTTGTTGTCTCAACTCCTGTGTAGGTTTTAAATAACGGCAGAGTTTTAGCCACAAGAGAACACGCAAAACCAGTAAAAGGTAGTTGTGTGTACGTACCTTTTGTGTCGGATCCCCAATGTTGAAGACCAAAACGTACAAAGTCCTTTAAGATGCTAAGCCTTTCCCCGGAGGTAATGTCCCAGTGCCGTTGCTCTTTGATTTCAGTAAATATCCAAGGCTGCACAAAGTTTTTAAAAACCACATTGAGACATACTATAGTATGATTTACTAATAGTAAGGTCATATACACACCTTGATCAGTGCTCCACGAGCAATCATGCAGCTAGACAACTCGGGACAGTCAGACTTGTGCTTGTTCCAGTCTACATATGAGTACACATCTCCGTTTCCTATAACTTGTAGGTTAGGGGAAGCGTTTTTGGTACACTTGTATATATAGTCCCAATCCGCAGACTTGCTATAACGTTGTTGTCTTGACCGCCCATGAATCGTCACTGCAGTGGCTCCCCAATCCCTAATATCTGAGATTAATGAATCTATCCGGTTCTTACCCTCAAAAAATGCAGTTCGTACCTGGAACCCAACATGATAGGGCAAGTAAAGAGTAGTTAACATACCAACACATCTGCATCCAGAAATGTTCAGATTTGTAATTAATAGGTTAGGCACAGTTACCTTGATAGTGATAGGTGTTTCAACAATGGAAGAAGAGACCTCCACGATGTTCTTCATTCGTAATGGTTTGTTGAGAAGAGCTGAACCAGCACTTTTGTTAACAACCATATCTATCGGGCAGCCCATGTTGATGTCTATGAAATCAACCGTGCATTCTCGATCTATAAGCTCAACCGCACGAGCCACCGTGTCAGGATAAGAACCGCAAATCTGAACACCAAACAGATCTTCCGATGAATGCCTTCTAAGCAGAGCCCATTCCGAAGCTTGTCCCTGTAGTTGCAGATTTTTTCACATTATTAGTTACAAAATAATAACTGTTTTATCATGTGTCTGTCCAAGTAAATTTAGTGGGCTAACCTGCAAAAGGTTGGTACACATGGCCATCTCACCACAAGTCACATCTGCTCCCAATACTTTGCAAAGTCTTCTGAAGGGAAGATTGCCCACAGTTGTTAGGGGTGCAAGGTACAACTTATCCCTAAAATCAATAAGCTTTTTCTTTTCACGAGGATGCGATTTTAGGCTCCCTTCAGTTTCAACAACTCTGATGCTATCCTCATCCTCTTTCTTGGCTTTTGAAGTAGAGTGCCCGTTCTTTTGCGTTTCATCTACCACAATCATCCCTGGTATCAATACAGTTAAATGGAACATCAGGAGGTTTTCTTGTCCCAGTTCCTTCTTATGTGAACTCGTTTTCTTTTATACATAGCTACGCTATTATTTAAATCTAGAACAGGCATTCTGGAAATGCTATTAAAAAAATAAAAATAAAGAAGAAAGCCTAACCATCATTAAAATCTCCAAGTTGAGAAGTCTCCTTGTCCTCAGATTTTGCCTTTTTCATGGGACGAATTTCTTCAATTTCCAATGGTCCAGGAGTATCAACATCATCAGTTGCCCGAGTGCCATTAGCACTGTTTTGAGGTGTTTCTGCGTCTTTGTCTTCAGACACATTGCATTTTTTGGCATTCCCCTAGAAATTATATGAAATAATATGGAAGTAATGAGAGAAGCCGAAGAGAAATAATCAAGTGTCAATGCTAAAAGATACTCATGGGAGTGAAGAGGAGTATAATAAGAGATGTCAAAGAAAGCATGAACTTACGAAAAGGCCAAGGGATTTAAGTTTGGCATCTGCTTTAACAAAAGTCATGTTATTTTTCCATAAAAGCCTCTGTGTCTCTTTGTTAAAAAAGTTAATCTCAGAGTTTTGCTGGCCATCAGAAGAAGAATAATTGCCAGAGAAGTCTTTGTGAGTGCCTAAGAATCTGCATGATAAACCATATTGGCACTTCATTCCAGAGGCCACAAATGGGCATTGACCCTCTATATCATCAGGTTTCTGCAGTTACCAAATAATTTATTTCTCAATATCAAACCAAGCTAATAAGCTAGTTTCGATCAAACAATTATTAACAAAGGGAATGAGTATGAGGAGGGAAGGTTGAGAGTACCTGAGCTTTGAAAGCTTCAATGTCATGATTAAAACGGCATTTATCTTTATATTGACAGGAATCAACGTCTTCTGTTTTCGAAACCTGCGGACACAGGTTTATCGCACACTTCTGCAAAGACAACAATAAACATAGCATTCAGTAGAGAAAAAAAAAGAAGCAAAGAATTGTTCTAAATCCATACATAATGCTATGATATTTGGCATTTACCTCCCTGCGTTCCCTTTTGAGCTGTCTCTTGGATTTCTTCTCCTGGACTAAGCTCGGATGAGGAGGCGCCGCCTTAACGTCACTTTGCTTCAGCGAACGGCTTGGAGGAGGACACAGGAACTCCTTCTTTATAGGAGCCATCGATCGTTCTATAAGCTCCTCCGCACTCGCTTCGTACACACTCAACTGCTTCGTCGCCAACGCAGCCTTTGCATCTCCTTCAACACTCGTCTCCGCCGCGACCTCAGCTACTACGTCGGACATAGCTAACAACCTCCGTCGTCGCCACACGAAAACTATGGATAGAGAGAGTAATAATGTTTTTAGGGTTTCAGATATTTCTACGGACTGCGTTTCATTGGAGTTGAGTTTACTATTCATATAAGGCCTGGCCCGTTAAATACACTTCCCACGTAAAAAAAGATCGGAATGCCTTTAATTAGGCCTAATATATGATGAGGCCGAGGATCTCTGTCTGTGTTGCAAAAAGAAAAACAATTAAAAAAAGCACAAAACAAACAAAGAATCTCTGTCTCAACCTTAATCTCTTGAGCTTCCCTCCATTACAAACTATACTGTATCTAACTAAAATACAGTAAAACTAGATTTTCATATGTAACATACATAATTCAACAGACTGCACACAGATAAAACATATAATGTTTGATTAGTTGATATGCAACTCAAAAAAACAAAAAGACTCCAATCCTTTGATCCAGCCAAACACCTCAACAACCACCTCTCTACTCTATCCATTTGATTTACGTTTTGTTGACATGGGGTTCCATTCTGGTTCTTCTGTCTTAACTGGCTGATGTTGAGTTGCTGCAACATCTGGGATATGAGATGATCTCCAGACTGAGCAAGATGAGAACAGGAAGAACGATTAGGGACAAGCCGTAGTAGATGATCCATTAAAGTCCGGTTTGGCTCTTGCCGTTAAATGTCCCCACTTAGAGACATCACAAGAGCGGTGAGAAATGAAGAATTGGTTAAAAGTAATTTGAGATAAAAACAAAATATGATAATCATTCACTTGACTGTTTTATTTATTGATTAATAAACACGGAGACCAAGCCAAAACAACAGTACGTATCATTTGCATTAACAAGAACTATGGACAGTAAAAATGATAATGAACCTAACCGAAAAGAGAGATTAAAAAAACATACTTTCTTTGGCTACATGATAGTGATGTAGCGATTGGTGCCGTGCCTAGCCCAATAATCCTTGAGATCAACGGGAGAGGAGAGGTCGTGTCCTTGGCCAGCTAAACGGCTAAGTAACCTGGAGAAGACGTTTCCGCTCATTTTCCGACCGCCCACACGAGAATGCTTTTTGTTTGGCATCTGGGGAAGCGGATACTGAGACAAGGTGGTAGTGCAGCAAGATGATTGCCACCCGCCGTTTCCCCATTTGTAACAGTGACGAGCAGTGCCGGTGCAAGTGCAAATGGGCACTGGCATTGTCGTCCCATCGAAGGTGACAAGGTTCAAGCCTACAACGTTACTGTCCCAATCTTTTCTGCATTTCTTTCCGGGAGAAGCAAGCTGATGGTTCAGATCTTCGCCTCCTCTCTTTGCGATTGACCGTGTATCCTGTTTGCGCTTTTTCTTTCTTTTACTTGGTGCTGCAGATTCATGTGGAATAGTTGACAATGGGGAAGGGTTGGGTAAGTGGGAGGCACCGAGCTTAGCACGTGACAAAATGTAGTTAAGATTGTGTTCACGGAACTGAAGAGCACTTAACGCACTGTCCCTCTCAAGTATAGCATTATCTCTTTGAGAGAAAGCTTTGTCACGTTGGTCAATAGCTTCGTCTCGAGCGGCTAAAGCCTCCTGCTTGGCAGCTAAGGCATCGTCTCTTTCCTTGAGGGCAGCGTCTCTCTCGGCAAGGATGGACACGATCTTCTGATTCATCACAAGAGCATTATGTTGGTCCTCCTTTGTCTGATGATGATTAGGCATCGTATCCCACTGTATAAGAAGAAAAAACAATTCCTGTTTAGCTTTGCAACCAAGGGGGTAAAGATATGATGGAGCAAGTGACTGGTCATTACGAGAGAGTGTGTTCCTTGTTTGTAGTAATCGGGGTTGTACTGCCCGTTTTCATACTGACCACCACCGCTCTCCATCCTCTGACTTCAAAAAAAAATCAAATAGATTTGAGATATATAATAACAAAGCAGCACAGCTCACAAATCATTTAGTTAGTCATTTGTTGGATAAGAAAGCAATGCAAAGCAATTAAATCCTGAATCTGGCTATTTAAGATCATCCAGTTCCCACTGCACCAAATACAATACATACATAGACTCTCTCCTCCATCAACCAAATCGGAACGATAGGTATTGAAATAAATAAGAGAGTATCTGAAAGATATATAAAACCATGAACCAGTTCCAATTTCAAGTTGAGAGCTCTCCCCCAAATTCGAGAATTCAAAAATCAAAATTGAGATACGGAAGGAAGGTGAACATACATATATATATGTACGGATAAAGCTATCGGAAAAAAAAAATTGAAAGAAAGCTTACGGTGGTTATGGAAGGAGAAGCGACTCAGCGAGGGGGAATCGAGGAACGATCTCGGGAGGGAAGGGGAGAAGAAGAGCCAAGGAAGGAAGGATCGCATTTTCTAGTAAGACGTGGGCCGAAAGGAGCCCAAAGAAGTAAGCCCATATTCCTCTCGCCGAATTCTTCATTTATATTATTTTTATCAGGTTAGTTGAGACACGCAGTTGTTTCACTATCATGAAGGTGTCTGCTCTGCATCATCAGTCTTGTTCGTTTTCACCCTTTTTGTGATATGATGTCTGTAATATTGAACCCCTTTTTTTTTATATTTTTACTTGTCCAAGAAAAACTCGATTTGATCTTAGTATATCAAATCTCTCTCTACTGGTGGTTATTTGAGAATTGGAGTGTTGTGTCTTCTTCTGTTATTTGTTGAGTGAACTAATCACATATACACACACACTTTTTCATATATTATGTAATGAGTTTTTCCATAACAGAGACTTGACTGTAAATTTGCCCAACAGATGCCAAATTACAATTTTGTTTAAAAAAGTTTATCAATTACACAAGAAAAGAACAGACACAGAGAAGATAGATATGCACACTGTTACAAGAAACACGGATTTTATTTAATTTTAATAGGCTAAAACGGACAGATATGGTTAGAAAAGAGTAGGCATACTTTTTCTCCAGCTATGCGATCTCTGAGATGTCAAGAAGGAAGGAGGGGTGAAGGCAAGACCAAACATCTCCTTCATGGCTCTCCCTTGCTCAGCGAACCTCACAAGCTTCCCTACAACCTCTGCGCTTTCCACAACCTGACTCATGTCCTTGGGATTGCTCCAAAGCTCGTTCACAAGCTGTAAACGCCTGCGTTTGGACTTGACCGCTATCCCAAACTTGTGATAGATTCTTCTCCTCTCTTCTCCTGAAAACCTTTTCCCAACAAGCTTGCTCAGCATCATTCTCTCTCTGTGAAGCTCCTTCCGGCTTGAAGCCAACGTTAAGGTTTCTCCTCCTTCCAAAGTTTGGTTTCCCTGAGAGAAGCGATCTTTCATAAACATAAGTCTTCTAAGCTCAACTCCAATGTAGATTGAATCAGCCTCATCATCTCCTTTGAAGAGCAAGTAGAAGTATGTTCTATGAACCAAAGAGACATTACAGGTTTGCCATAGCTCAAGAATCTCTTGCCGCTGTCTCTCAAATTCCATGGCCATAATAACCAGACCAATATCCCTCCCCGTTTTACCAGAATCATCATCACCAATCGAAACCTGATTGAAAATTAAGTTGTAGTCTACAAAGAAGAACCGACTAGTATATATACATATATATATATATAAAAGCTAACCTGGCCATGACGCTTAGCCAACTCCTTAAGACCATCAACGAAAGTACGGATGCTAGTGATACCTCCTCCCTCTTCTCCAAAGGGCGTTCTGATGCTCTGAGACGCAGTGGAATCGCTCCCGCAAGAAGACAGAGAATCATTCCTTGACACAATCTTGTTGTTACGACTCTCTTCTTCTGGTCTTCCCCGGAAGTCTCTCCCTGGGTTTTCAGGTGGAATGCTCGTGCCTGGCATTGTCTCTCTGTGGTTCACGCTTTGGCCTACACTCGTTTCACCATTAGCACCCTCCTCACTACGGCCTAAAATGTTTTTACGTTCTTCTGCTCTTCTTTCGGCTTTGTGGTTGTTGACTGTAGCTGATTCCTCAATCTCAATGCATTGAACTTCTCTACAATATTCTTCTGATGGATCTTCTGAACGTGTAGGAAGTTCTTCGTCATCGTCAGAGGGAGACCCAACATAAGCTCTCTGCGGTGTCGACATTCCATCTGATATGAAATCGATCATGCCTGACACTGAACCATCCTCCCACTTGTCTATGTGGTGCGGAGTACCAGACTTCAACAAAAGGAAGCCATTTAGCAGAAATGTCATAGAGAAATGTAACTGAGAGGAGCCAAGAAAATACCTTTGACGCCTCATCGTGTTCAACCATTCTCATGATATCTTCAAGCCGGGATTGAGCAAGATCTCTCTCTTTTCTCAACTCCCCCATCTCAGTTTCCATCTGCATAACATCACACCTCAGTTAGCTCAAAACCCAACCTGAAAAGGACATCTATGAGAGAGACATTTCTGCGTGTTACCTTTTGTATCTGAAGATTCTTCTTCCTCACAGTCATGGCACAATCACATTTTGAGGCAGGTGGGGCAGGGGTTCTCAGCTCGGTCTCGAGCCTAGCAAGCTCACGCTGTAGTTGCTTCAGCAGGGCCTTGTCTGACATTACGACGTTGATCCGTGCCTTTGTGGTAACTTCCTTTGCACAACAAGCAAACAAGAGAGTGTTCCTCGTTAGCTCTACGTGACTCCTCGCTGGGCTCAGAGTGCAGATGATGGCGGTTCTTGAATTGCCCCCCAAGCATGGCTGTAGAATTCGTGTGAGCTTCGAGTCTCTAAAGTTGATGTGCCCTTGCCTTCCCTTACTAGATCAGATCACCACAATAAAAGTTTTAATCTACTAAGATTTGCGTAAGACAGCAATGTTATTATTACACAGACCTAAGTTTACGGATGACAGTTCCAAGAGTAAGCAAACTTCGGTTGATATGGCAGCCTTCCTTGAGTCTCGCACCAGCTGACATCGCTTGTGATGCACGCTCGCTTCCCGCCAGATCGATGAAATTCTGCACGTTAAGGAAGAATTAACACGTACGCACGGTTGTTAGAAAAACAAAAACAAAAAATCCAACATAAAAAGAAAGGTTGTTGATGATTGAGAGCATAATACCACACTGGCCATGAGGGTGGTTGAGTTTTCTTTGTCTAAGAACTCACGAGCAGAGCTTTCAACTGTCTATAAAATCAACGCATACATTCAAAAGCCAAAGCGCTAAGTAAATGATAATCTATCTTAAATACAGTGAAAGATAGATAAAGAGTTTTAACCAGTCTGATAATCTGATGAGATCTGGAACTTCTCTCATTCAATGAGGTTTCACCAATCTTACGTTGTGCTGCAGAAATTACAGAGACATGTTAAGTTGTTTACCTTTTGAGACAACATGATTAATCTGAAAAACAATCTGATTTATAGACAACATTGTTATTATCATGGCTTTTGGGGTGGTTTTACCTTCACAGACAGATAGAAGGTCCTTGAGATGGTTCCAATCTCGCAGAGTTTCCTCTGTGGCTTTTTCAACCACTGTCCCTTTCTGGTAAGAAAAGAAAGATTCAGACAAAATTTGCAAACTCAGTACATAAATTTGACAAATAAAAATTTTACCACAGGATCGTCACGTAGCCTAAGGGATGCACCATCGGAGCTAAGCAAATCACGAATGGCCTCATTGTAGATCTCTATGGCTGAAAATTTGACGGAAAATGCCCTTTCTTCATGCTACAGACAGAGCATCCATCCAGATTCAATTAGTATAGGTGCAATAGAACTTGGTAAACAAACAAACAAAAAAAGGGTTGATATACATATATAAATTGGAAAGAAGGGTGAACCTGAAAAATATAGTCAAAAATGTCAGCGACAGCAAACTCAGTAATAGCAGACATGGTGTACGTCTTTCCGCTACTCGTCTGGCCGTACGCAAAAATACTACCTGCAGTAAAATATGAACAAGTCCATTCATCACCAACAAAAATAATGGAAGATTGATTACGTACAATTGATTCCTTTGACAACAGAAAGAGCAATCTCCTTGGTTCCATCCTCGTAAACTTGTCTGGTGGGACATTCACCTCCGTATACTCTATCTGTCACCGAAAAAAAAAGGAAATGGGGAACATGATTCTGACATGATGAAAAGGGTTAGAAAGCAGTATAAGCTCTCTCTATATAGTTAGTAAGTAAGTTAGTAGTTACCAAAAGAATAAGCAGAAGGAAAGTTGGAGGGTTGGCGCAAGGTGTTTCTTCTGTACAAGATGGTGGTATCGTTGAGACATTCCCAATCCTCAGTAGGTTCGTTAGCGGCAATCTCTTTCTCGTTAGGGGGCCTCAATCTCACCAGAACCAGTATCTTCTCAGACATGTGTGTCTTTTCCATATCTTCTTATTGGATTCTTTTACTTCAACAAGTCAGCTACCATAAACATGATGAGACATGCCTCTCTAATAAAAAGAGGAATAGCTTACGGTCCTGCACTGAAAGAAAGAGAAAAGGAAAGAGAAAGAGAGAGATAGAGCATTCAGTGAACCAAAGCACACGAAATATAAAGAGAAGACTGGTTGTTAGTTATAAATAAAGACAAAAATAAAGGCAGTTTTAGTTAAGTATAGAAGGTGGCCAACCTCAACTGAAGGAGAAGGAAAAGAGATAACTGCCGACTACTACTATATTATCTGTAATGGTCACCCACTACTACTACTACTACTACGCTGCTTTAAAGACTTAAAAGCTAACGGTTTGCCAATCTATAAAACATTCTTAAATCAAAAGAGTATTATCTTACTCTAAAACATTTGAAAAGTGACTTTGGATTATAATATTCTACTTGTGACACGTAACAGAATAAAAAAAAGAGAATAAACTTTTGAGTTTTAGTATCATACATAAAGCATCGGTAGAGAGACGAGACGACAAAGTCAGACACAAATGCGCGTTTAAGGTATATGAAAGTGAATTGTCTTCTGCTTCTTCTTCAAGATGAAGAAGAAACAACAATGTGATATATTCTCCAAAATAAAATTTTTAAAAGGGTGAGAAAGATACCTCGGAATCGGGTGAGGGATGGAAGACAAAAAAAAAACAAATACATGTATTTAGAAGCCAGCCCACTCTCTGCTACTGATTTGTTCCTTCCTCTTCTTCTTCTCTCTCCGGAGGGAGGACCACTACACCTATCAGCATTGATTTGGTCCCGCGGACCCACCCCCATATTCGCCGGCTTCTCTCACTCTCTCTCAGTTTGGCCGAGAGTGACAGATCTTTTTAGTGACCTTTTTGCCCTTGGGCATCTTACTGCCATTTGGACATCTCTACGTTGGGTTGGGTTTATATTCAGCGAGCCCTTCTTGATGGATATATATATATATCAATATTGGGTTTACAAACAAGTACATTGGGTATACATAGCCCAACATCCTCAATTTCAAACAGCATTCACACCATGTACATGTGTCTTCTTCTTAGCGTCATTTACTTTTTATGCTCTCTGTTTATTAGTAGTACTTTATGTCGTTTGTGTATTCATGTGGAATTATAAATCTCTTAATTCTTATATGATATATCATTTGAACATAGAGTTACGTATTAATTAATGGTTAAGAAAAATATCAAGATTGATAAAAATGGAGTAGCCAATGCAAATATTAAGCAGAGAAAATATAAATGTTTTTTTTTGACATGATGGACAACCAAACTCAAAAGCAAATGTAATCAAAACACAATTTGCTTCGCCTCCCAATTTCACAGCATCATGCATGCAGTGATCTCCGATCAATAGGTGTAGCCTTTGACGAACATACCCTCCTTAGCCTCTTCGGACTCACCTTCCCCTGTGTATTTTCCAAGCTGTGCCAACGAATTGGCCTTGGCTCTAGCCAATAGAGTGCTCTGAGCTGCGTTCACGTTCTCAGCTCTGCCTCCCCATGTTTTTAGACATGTATTCTGCAGCGCACGTGCGTACGAGAAGGATACATGCCACGGGTTTGGTGCTTGGTTCATCGCGTTCAGGTTCAAAGTTGCTTCCAACTCAGACTGTCCTCCGGACAAGAACTGCAAAAAGCAAACAATAAAAAAGTTTACTTTCACTTCAAGCAACCAAGATCTAGGGTATAAGAAAAATAAATCTTTCTATGTTCAAATAAAACATTAGTTTTATATATATATATAGATTTTGATACTATGTCAAGTGGAGAGAGAGATAGAGAGCTTGCCATGATTCCGGGGACGGCAGGAGGGATTCTGTTGCGGAGGAGCTTAAGGGTGTAGGAAGCAACTTGTTCAGGAGTAGCTCTATCTTTAGACTCGGCTCCGGGAGTCACCATGCTCGGCTTCAGTAGTATACCTTTGTACAAGATTTTGATTTATTTAAGACAAATGAAACTGGTTATAAGATAAGCAGCTCCATATACTAGCTATAGCCACAAAAATACCTTCAAACATAACATTGTTCTGAGCAAGGTAAAAGAAAACCTCAGCCCAAACCTTCTCTGCCACTTCGTAAGTCCTGTCAATGTCGTGTTCTCCGTCCAACAATATCTCTGGCTCCACTATTGGAACCAATCCACTGTCCTGAAAAAATACAAACAAGAGAGAAAAAACACAATTTGCGTGTGAAATGATAGATTAAAAGAATTCGATTTTGGCCTGTTTCTTGAAGTTAAAGCAATGTGTTTTACCTGTGAAATGGCAGCATATCGAGCAAGGCCCCAAGCAGCTTCTTTAACAGCTAGAGCAGACGGACCATTGGGAATGCTCACGACAGTACGCCTAATCAACCATCAACACAAAATTAAAGTCACTATAATTAAATTCGGCCGAGAGGAAACATTTTGGATAGGAACAGAGGGTACACTACTCTATATTTACCATTTGGCGAAACGAGCACCCTGTTGGTAGTAAGCAGCGGTTCGGGAAGATAGACCATCGAGTCCTTGGCACCATGACTCATTGTTAGAGCCAACAAGTGGCACCAAACCCTACTTCCACATATAGATACAAATCGCTTAGATTCCTCTAAATCAAGGCACCACGTTAGGTACGTATATAATAAGCATGCATTTTATTTAAAGATACCTTGTCGACTTTGATACCGGGGACGATGTTCTGCTCGACGAGGACGTCGACCATTTTCTTGCCTTCGGTGGTAGACTGATAGAGAGTCTCCTCGAACAAGATCGCACCGGAGATGTACTGTCCGAGTCCTGGTGCAGAGACCAGCAATGTCCTGTATGCTTGTCGGTTTGCCTCAGTGTTCTCAAGCCCTATCGAATCCAAACGCTTCCCGCAAGTCGCGTTCGACTCGTCCATCGCCAAGATTCCACGTCCTGGAGACGCAATTGTTTTCTGCTCCGCCCATAATTATTATAAAAATTTATATATTTTTTCTTGTTGTAATTCGAGTTATTTTATACTACAAAGTACTAACTTGAATCTATGAACGTGAAGTTTTATATCAACAATCATGAACTAAAATCAAACCCAACTAATAAAAAATGGTTCTGAAAAAAAAGAGAGAAGAGTTAAGACTACAAATTGTTTTAAAAAAAAAGTGAAAACAGAACATATAGTAACTCATTTTGGTAGACATTCCAATTCACAAGGTCACACTTTTAGGTATCACGCAGATAAGACACGTGACAAAGAAAAGAGGAGGTGAGTGGGGGAGTACTAACCGCTGTCTTAACAAGCTCATCGGCGTAGGAAGAAGCGGCACGGACGGCAAGGGAGGTGGCACGGTTATGTAGGACGACGGCGGCGGAAGATGGCTGACGGAAGAGAACGCTTTGTCCCTTGACCCACTCCGATTTGTCCAACACAGGTGACGCCTTGAGGAGTGAGGTTGATGCCATCTTTTGTTAAATGTTATCTGTTTCTCTTCTCTCTGCCTTAATTTGGTTTGTTTGAGAGTAAATGAGCTTTATGATGACACACACCACCACCACCTTATCGCTGAGGAGGAGGAGCAACCTCGCTCTCCCTCTTTTGGATTTATATTTCTAATCAGATCAGTTATTTGAGGTTCTTCTGCCCTTGCCAATTACACTCCGCCACGTGGAAGGTAATCTTGTATCACTCACAATTCAAGAAAAATACCACATTTTTCGATTCGTGTATGCCATATTCCCGCCGTTTATATGTTTACTTTGCTTCTCTTTTTTTGTTGGTTTGCTTACACGGGAAATAATCGAACGAGTACCCGAAAAAGGTAAAGATTCGTTCATGATATAATTTCTTATGAAAAGAGAATATATATTTTTTATGCTGTTAAATTGTAACAAAAAATCTCTAAAATAAATATGTAACTAATATTATGTAATTAATGTATTACTAACTTTTATTTTCTTGAAACTGTATGTTTGTGCTACATGTTGTCATGGTGTTGAGCTCAAAGGCAAACGCATCATATTCAGTTACAATAGTGGCAACAACTTTCTTTTTTTTTTATTCACTAGAGGCAACAACTTATAGACTTGAAAAACCCGGTGACTGGTGTTTTGATAAGAGAGGAAAAAATCGTGAGGTTAATTAAATAATTTGTGTCCTGGTTCTAGTTCTGGTTCTCTTGTGATTTGGTTTAAGCAATTTATTTGAAGTGTCTTGCTCCCTTCAGTCACTACAAGAAAACACCCGGAATTTTGACGGCGGTTCCGACGGACACAAAAGTCGTCGGAAGATTTTGACGACTTTCCGACCAATTTCCGACAAAAAGGAAAAAAATGCAGTCGTCGGTATTCCGTCAGAATATTCTGACGGAATACCGACGAAAACTTGTCCGTCGGAAAATTCCGACGACATTACGACGAACTTTTGATAATATACGGTTCGTCGGTATTCAGTCAGAATATTCTGACGGAATACCGACAACATTTCGATCAACATATATAACCGTTGTGGTCGTCGGAAATTCGTCAGAATATTCTGACGAAATACCAACGACATTTCGATCAACATATATAACCGTTGTGGTCGTCGGAAATTCGTCAGTATATTTTTTTTTTCTTAGTCCGTCGAAATTCCCTCGAAAGGGACTGACAATATACCGACGATATACAGACGACATGAGGTTTCACTGAATTTTGGGGGGGTTCGTCGGAATGTCGTCAGAAAAAACCGACGACATTTTGACGAACAAGACCAGTTCGTCAGAATGTCGTCGGTTTTTTCTGACGACATTCCGAGGACATTTATTTTTAAAAAAATCAAACATCTATATCTATAAGTTTAGATGCCAAAACTATGAAAATAACACATAATAAGTGTTTAGTATAGTATTAGTGCATAACCGTTCAAATATATTTATATATGCATATCATTGTTTTCATAACATCTCATCTTAACATTCATATACTTATACATTCATATTCATATGATCTCACACTTCAATAATGTTTTTGTATAAAGTCATGGTATAAAAACATTTTTTCTGTTAAATATTTATGCAAATACTATATATATTATCAAACATTTGGATTTTGCATATAAAATTTTGAAACGAACCCCTAAACACTAATCCGTCGGAATTCCGTCACAATATGTCCTGAAAATTCCGTCGGAATTTTCTGACGGACCAGTGCTCCGTCGGAATTTATATTAAACCCGGGAAAATCAAACCGCGTGAAATATTTCGCGAACCGCCATTCTTAATATATTTAAGGATTCCGACGGAATACTGACGAACCTTGTCCGTCAGAATCCCTAAATATATTAAGGAAACCCTTTCTTGTATCATCCGCCTAACGCCTCCTCTCTTTCTTTTCTCTCTAACTGCGCCGTCGACCCTCTCCTCTCTCGATCTCAATCATCTCGTCTCCCTCTCCTCTCTCTCAAAATCTCGTCTCCCTCTCCTCTCTCTCAAAATCTCGTCTCTTCCCCATCCTCTCCTCCTCTCTCTCAATCATCTCGTCTCTCCTCTCCTCTCTGTCATTATTTCGTCTCTCCTCTCCTCTCTCTCATGTAAGTTTCTTATCTCTTCCTCACCTCTTAGTTTCATGTATAGTTTAGGGATTTGGAACTTAGATCTCGGATTTTAGGTTGATTTGGATAGTTTAGGATGTATTAGTTAGGTTTATTGTGTTGATTGTTGTTTGTAAAAACGTTTTGATGATTTTTTTTTTGATTTTTCAAAAGGGTTTTGATGTTTTAAAGCGTTTTTAGAATCAAAAAAACGATTTTAAAATTTTTAAAAACGTTTCTATGAATTTTTAAAACGTTTTGATGATTTTTAAAAACGTTTTTTTTATTTTCCAAAACGTTTTTGAAGTTTTAATGCATTTTTTGATATATAAAAAGTTTTTATAATTTTTAAAAAACGTTTCTATGAATTTTTAAACCGTTTTGATGATTATTAAAAACGTTTTTTTGATTTTCCAAAACGTTTTTGAAGTTTTAATGCATTTTTTGATGTATAAATTTTTTTTATAATTTTTAAAAACGTTTCTATGAATTTTTAAAACGTTTTGATGATTATTAAAAACGTTTTTGGTTTTTCCAAAACGTTTTTGAAGTTTTAATTTTTTTTTGACATATAAAAAGTTTTTATAATTTTTAAAAACGTTTCTATGAATTTTTAAAACGTTTTGATGATTTTTCAAAAATTTATTGATTTTTAAAAACATATTTTTGAAATATAAAAACGTTTTTATGATTTTTAAAAACATATTTTTTAATTATAAAAACGTTTTTATGATTTTAAAAAACTTTTTTGATTTTTTCAAACATTTTTTGGATTTTATAAACATTTTTGTGATTTTCAAAATATTTAACAACATTTTTCTATTTTTTAAAAAAAATTTCATGTAGGATAATTTTTTTTGTATATATATAAATGAAAACATTAAAAATATAAAATATTATAAACTTTTTCATATTTATGATATTTTATTATTTTTTCAGGTCGGAGGATCTCCACGCCCCTACTCGGCAGCGACTGAGTGTCGCGAGCAGTTCCCGTATGTCCCGTGCATCGGGATCGTCCCAGGAACAAAACTCAGTATCCGCCTATATTCCTTTATGAGAATGCCTCAATCCATGAGGAGAATGCCACCATCCTTGCCCAGCTCGCAACTCAACAGAAGACCAACGAAGAGATAATGCAGAAGCTGAACAAGTTGATGGCTTCGACCTCGACTTCTTAGTTTCTTTCTGCATTTTAAAACTTTCAGAATATTTTTATTTCGGTTTGTAAACTTTCTGAATGTTTTTTTTCTATTTCGGTTTTTGTATGAATTTAAATTCTATAATATTATTATTAGTTTTAAATTTCAGATTTTATTTTTTAAATATTTAAAAAAGAAAAAATAAAAATAAATATATAAATGCATATTTAAATACAATTTAAAAAAAATACAAATTCTGACGAACCGTAGGCGTCGGAAAATACTGACGAACCGGTTCCTCGGAAAATTCTGACGAACCTGTCCGTCGGTATATACCGACGAACCGTTCCTCAGAATATTCCGACGGAAACCGTTCGTCAGAATTTTCCGACGCCCTTTGTTCGTCGGATTCTGGGTATTCCGATGAACTCTGGTCTCTCGTGACGGCATCGGTTAGTCCTCGGAAGTTCGTCAGTATCTTGTTTGTCGGTGTTTGTCAGAAATTCGTCAAAATTGTCTGACGGAATTCCGACGAATTTCAATTTCCGACGAAATCATACCGACGAACCAGTTCGTCAGAAATTCGTCAGTATTGCCTGATTCCGACGAATTTCTGACGAATTCGTCCATCAGAATCCCCCTGTTTTCTTGTAGTGAGTGTTTGGGTTTTAAGGATTGTTGTTTCCAGCAGTTGGTGTAGGATAGATGCATTGAACTTGTAGCTTTGCCAGGTCTCTGATTATCTTGGGACGAGGGTTAAGCAAGAGATCGTCTTATCTTTTCTTCAGTCAAGATCAGGCTGGTGCTTTGGACTCCTTGGCTTGGGACTGCTCTCTCACTTCCTTTTATGTTCTAGCCCTTGGGAGTCGCCGGTTCCTTTTGGAGCAACAATATTATCATTTATTTCTGTCTCCTTGAGAAATTGGTGAGATTTATTTGTTGGAGTCAGACCTCTAAAAACCGAGTTCTTTTCAATCCGTTAATGTGGATAAAAAAAAAGCCAAACAGTTTGTAGGGTTCGAGCTCATGGTTTCATATGGCGAGTTTCCTTTGCAGATGGTGTCAAATTACAACCTCTCTTCCAACCTTATCTTAGAGTGCACGCCAACAAAAAACTATTGTCTTCGTTTATTGCGTTTGTATTTCTTTGGGGGAGGATAACATCTTTGATATTTCTATCTATCATTTTCTATGACATACCTACTGGTATGATCTTGTGTTTTGTTTTTGTAACATTTTGGAACCTTTTTTCCATGCGATTCAATAATACACAGCGTTAAACAAAAAAAATTAAATATCACTTTGAATACTTAAGGAGCTGATAGTTTTTAACCTTTTTACTCTCTAAAAATTGACGGCATTTAAAAAGCATACCAATTCCCACGACATCATCTACTCATCTTTTCACTATCATCTCACAAATGACAGTGGTTCCTCTATTTTGGGGTTTGTAACTGATCAACTTATAGTATATAAAATTTCCTCTTCTATATAAGTGATACTAACTTATATCATCTCTTTTAGTAATCTTAATGGAAAATATAAATTGTATCAATTATGTAACTGATATACTCATATTTACATCAATTTTCAAAAAAATGATGTAAATTAGTTTAGATTTATATCAAATTTTTAAAAGTGGTGTAAGTTAGTATATATTTATATCACTTTTATTGAAGTGATGTTAATAATTTAATCACAACATCAATTATTATAACTGATGTTAAACTAGGGGTGGGACGGATCCGGATATCCGTGAAATTCGGGATATCCGGATCCGGATTCGGATTTGCCGGATCCGTAGATTTAGTATCCGGATCCGGATTCGAAGCTTTCGGATATCCGGGATCCGGATATCCGTCTATATATTATACTATCCGCGGATATCCGGATTCGGATTCGGATTCGTAAAAATAATTAATAAAAATAAAAATAATAATTTTTTTTAAATATAAAAATTCTAAAATACTATATAAATTAAATATTTTATACAAAATTTAAATATAAATATGAATATAATATTTAAAAATGAAAATATAGTATTAAAAATAATTATATGAACAAATATTAATATATCAAATATAATTATTATTAAAATTAAAATTTTAACATATTTTAAATATACGGATCCGGATCCGGATATCCGGACTTAAAAATTAAGATATCCGGATCCGGATTCGGTTTCGACGGATCCTTGATTTTACTATCCGGATTCGGATCCGGACGCCCCGGATATCCTATTTTTTGGAGCGGATCCGGAGCGGATCCCGAATCGAATCCGGATCTCGGATATTAAGTCCCAGCCCTATGTTAAACACATAAAATTTAAATAATTTAAACTAAAATCATTTATTCTGTAATACTATTCATAGGATGTAATATGATCATTTTTGGCAGTGAAATTTGTCCTCATCCATAGGATTCCAAAACCCGGATCAATTGAAAGGTCGAAGTCAAGAGAAGTTGGGATTGCTTCTAAAGTAGGCAAAGACACCAACTAGAGGTGCATTGATGTACGTTGTTGGCTCCGTATCGGTAGCATTTGTCCGTTTTCCAATGAATGTATCATCTACGTTAGGCCCGCCAACGACCGCTCCTACTAATATGTTTGGGTTTGGATTGTCTGAATGGAAAATATTCCATCCTTGTATGCACCCGAGCGCAGAGCTTTGAACCTTAACAGACGGTATAGACGAGCCACGGTGGTGGACCTGTCGCGGGTACTGATCACCGTACCCAACCATGTATGACATGTGCATTGGATTATCTCCCAAAATGTAGTCCACCTAGCGCAAAAAATAAGAATAATACACATGCTTTTAGTGGACCCATTTCATTCATATATATACACACAATAACAAATGATGTTTGAGTACCTGTCGTTTAACTATACGTCGAAGAGAATCGGGTTGAAACTTGAGGTTACCGCAACTGAGTTGTTGAGAGGATTTAGAGAGGTAGTCCGCGTAGGCAAGGATGAGGAAAGACAGTGCGGCCGTGGTCTGGAGCTGGCTGCCAACGGGTTTGTAAAGAAGACCGCCGGGTGTGTAACTCATGTGTGGACCAGCGGTTTCTGGAAATGTTGCACACATCGTTTTCTCTGCAATATCTTTATATGGTGTTAACGCACTCACATTCTTCTCAAATACTTCCTATTCACCCAAATTGACGTTTAAATAGCAAGCATTAATAGTATATCAATGTTTGATTATGTCTTTTATATGATTTGACCTAGTGGTTTTGGAAGATCATATAGAGGGATATATACAGAGAGAGAGAGAGAACTGGATCAAACCTTGGCAATGAGAACATCAACTCCCCCAAATTTGCTGTCCCAGCCAAAGTCCAAGTAATTGTAATCGACACCGAAAGTTTCACGATTGTTCACCAAGTACTCTAGGTAATTATCACTACCAGTCGCCCTCCTCAACCACGCAGCTCCCCAGAGCAACTCATCCTACATGAAAAGTATTTACCATTTTATATGAAATATCAAAAGGCAGGTACTATGGACATATTAAATTTAGAGTGAAGGTATACCTTATATCCATTATTACTGCAGTAGAAAGGGCAAGTGGCGTTGTACACGTTCGGATTATCCGAATAAGAACCTCGATGCATATCTGCGTACTGAAACGTTTGTATGGCTTTGTTGAGCAATAAGTTGGAATATGTAGGCTGTGATTGTTTGAATGCGATAGAAGCAGCTGCCAGCGCTGCAGCGATTTCACCCGCTAGATCGGAGGCTGGCCCTGGTGCATCTATAGCGAAAGCTGTTCGTGGCGTGTCCATATCTTCCGGTCTTTCCCAACAATCATGGTCAGGCTGTGCTTCACCTACCTATAGCATATTATTTTTATATTGTTAAAGTGTATGCCATATATATTTTTTCATGTAAAGCCGTGATTTCCGAAAACTATAATACAAGCTAGGACACAAACCAATAAGTGGAAATTGATTACTTCTTCTCAGAGATGATATACAATTTGATTCTGTCATCATCATCAACATACATTGGAGTTCTATGATTTTCTTTCGACTAGATTATAACCATACTATATAATGTTTAGAAATCTTGATAAATTAATGCAAACTTATATTAATTGCAACTCATATACCCAATTCATCCGTATATATTCCGGCTGTATTTTTTCAATTGTTAAATTATTAAAATGTCGACAACGCACGACAAAATGGTGAAAACCAAATTTTTGATGACGATGTTGGTGCGTATTGGTGAATATAAATATTGAAAAGATGTTATATTATAACTGTCATGTCAGTAGATGGTGAAATTAACGAACAGTTGATAAGAAAGACGACGGCGCATTAGCGGTTTGTTTTATACGAACATACTTGGACGAAAATGCGTTGGGGGAGTTGTGAGACAGTCTTAAGGAGATAATTGGTGGCCCACTTGAGAGCTCCGAGGTTGTGTGTAAAATCATTCTCAGACATGTAACAACCGAAGTCGACAGAACTCCAAGCAAGCATAGTGGCCGTAAAAGCCATCGGAAAATGAAACTTAACGTTGTCTCCGGCGTCGTAGTAACCACCAACGAGGTCGGTGTTGAGGTTTTCGCCGTCCTTGAGTCCAGAGTCACCTCGCCACGACATCCTTTGTTGTCTGGGAAGTCGACCGGAGCGTTGACCTTCGAAAAATAAGATTGACTTATGCAGAGCATCCGAGTAATCGTGAGGAATCACTGTTGGTAACAAGAGGAGAAGTACGAAAAAGGTTAAAATTATAATCGATGGTTTCATGTTTTTATTTTTTTCTTTAGAATAAGAACTTTGTGAGATTTTGATTCCTAGCATTTGGGATGAGGGTTTAGAGTTCATATTTATAGACAATTAAGGTCTAGTTCATGTATACGTTATTTGGTTAATTTGGTAAGATATCGATTTGCATTGGTTTGGTGGTTATCCATCCATCATCCATGCATGTATTAAAATTTAAAATACTGTTTTAAGTTTTTAACTATTAACTCTATTGTTATCAAGAAGTCAACCATTATCTTACTAATTAATTGTTTAAACTTTAAATTTAGATTAAAAACTTTGATTTTTTTATTTGAATAGAAATTTACTTTTCTGATTCTAGAGACTTTTGAACAAGATTCTAGTTAGGGGATATTATATAAAATATTCTGAATTTTATTGAAAAAAAAAATCGATTAGGTAGATTAGTTAGTGTTGAAAAAGTTTAGCGTATAGAATTAAAAAATGTAAGAACCACCAACGACAAATATCAATTTATAGAGATTTTTTATTATTAAAACCAACAGATCAATTATAAATTAAATAATTTATTTTTATTTTATAAAATTTATAAATTTAATTTATCTGTTTATAAAGCTATACCTATTTAATTTTTGACATATGAATTATATTTATTAATTAGTAACATAGAGTATTGAATTTTATCAAACAAAATCACTGTAGTGTAAATTAAATATGAGTTAAATGATAAAGTAGAAAAAAAATGATGTGAAATGTTAAAAGATGTAAAAAATGGTATTAAATCTTGAAACAATTGTACATAATTTTATATTCCATATATAAACGAAATTTACTAGGTTAAATTTGGATATAAAATCTGACCATCTATATTCATATATATGCTTCTTGGTCAAATGTTCCATATATATACAAGACCAGATATGATATATGGTAAAAACTACTTCCACATATATGTTTTGTTTATGTGTAAAATTATTTAGAAATTCTCCAGACTCTGCTTAATGGAACAATGAGCAAGGAAAAAAAATAAATTATATCTTATCAGTAGCTTCTTTTTTTTTGTAACACATCTTATCAGTAGCTAATCTCTTATAATCTAACTATAATATACACGCAAAAGAATAATGCAAGGGTCACAGGTTAGATGAATGAAATCTGAATGTTTTGATGAATTGGATGAGATGCAAATATTTGCTGGAAGAACTCTTCTTTATTATAATTTTTGGCATGAGTTTAGTTAAATTTGTTTTCATACATATAAATATTTGTTATGGAGTTAACACACACTCGTAACTTTGGTGAATATATATTTTCCATTTTTTGTTCTACCACAAACTTCAGTTGAAACCAATGTATCGTATATTAGAACTATAAAATACATGAATGGACTTAATGTAATCATACAACAATAATAAAAAAAATCGTTACAACAATAAATCATTTGTATAGTCATAGACCATTTAATTATACTACAGTTTCAAAATAGACGATTGTTTAACGAAATTTTTCATGTTTCTAAATAAAAATATTTCCATACTTCAATGTAATTTTTACTTTTATCAAAAAAGATACAGCCAATATATTTTGTAGTCTATTTTATAATCGATTCAAAATATTTTTGATTTATATTTTAACAATATTTGGAACATGAGGAGTATTATTTAATTATTGTACGAATAAAAGTGAAAATCGATAATATAAAATAAAATTTTATTAATCTCCTCTAGATTGCTATTCATTCATGTGAATCTCTCGGTTAACAAAAATAAATAAATATTTGTATTTTCTCGTGACAAAATTATTTATCTGTATGTATGATATACGAATAAAGGACTATCCATTACATTTGAATTAAAAGATGATATCCAAGTAAAGTAATCCGAATGAAATATTCAGATTGATTTTTTTTTCTTAGCCTTGTGTGTGTAAGATAACCTACGAGGGACTATTTCAAAAGAAAAAAAAAGAGTGCTCTCGTTCTTTCGATCGATATCTAATGTTACTCCAATGACTATCAGCTAAGACTAGGATTGGCTGCAAAGTAAGCCAATACACCAACGAAAGGAGCGTTGATGTAAGTAGTGGGCTCTGACTTGCGGAAATCAGACCGGTCATCATCGTACTTATCGTCCTCTCCGGGCCCACCCACCACCGCTCCAATCAAAACGTTCGGGTTTGGTTCGGTCGAGTTGAAATAAACCGATCCGTCTTTGCACCCGATGGCGCCTGGATGGTCAACGATCGACGGCAGCGATGAGCCACGGTGGTGGATCTTCTTTGGATACCTCTCTCCGTACCCGACCATGTACGATAATCCCATTGGATTCTCCCCCAAAATATAGTCCACCTTCATTTTCCAATATTTATATTAACATTAATATCTTAACAAAATAAGATTAATCCTTAACAAAAAACAGTCTAAAATTATATATTTTTTGCAACAATCACTACAAGCGGGAGTAAGTACCTGTTTCTTGGCGAGACGGCGTAGATGATCAGGAGGGACAGAGAGGCTGCCACAATTGAGGGAGAGGGAACTTCTAGAAAGATACTGAGCGTAGACGAGGAGGAGGAAAGATATTGTGGTCGCATGCTGGAGCTGACTACCGCCGGGCTTGTAAAGAAGACCGCCGGGAGTATACTCAACGTGCTGTCCCGGAGACTCCGGCACCAAACTACAAATGAAGCTCTCCGCCGACGCCTTGTACGCCTCTAGGTTGTACATATTCCCTGCTATGACTTCCTGTACCGGAATTAAAATTAAACCCTTAAATTCATCGGTTACAATATATACCGGGTTTTGTGTCTTAACTCTTAACCGGGCCCATGTTGGGTTCTTCACGTACACGGAAAGAGAAGAACATGATCTTTACATGCACGTGAAATGCTCGTGTTTATATTTGCTTTACTTGCGAGAATTAATTAAAGTTATGGTTTGATGACGTAACTCTGCTAAAAAAAAGGTTAGTATAGATTTTTTTTTTAATATCTAACCTTGGACACGAGAACATTAAGTCCACCAATTTTGTTGTCCCAACCAAATTCGTCGACGTTCTCGCTAGCACCAAAGGGTTCACGGTTACTCTCAATGTAGCTAAGGTAACTTTCATTACCAGTCGCTTTTCTTAGCCAAGCTGCTCCCCACAATAACTCATCCTACACGTACCCATCCCAACAACATTAATTATTTTAAATAAAATCACCAAGAAAAAAATATAATAGTTATCAAGATTAGTGTATTGAAATTTTGATTACTAGCTTTTTCAGCTATCCAAATAATATCTTCTTTTTTTCTTACCTGAAATCCGTTGAAATCGCAGTAGAAAGGGCAAACGTCATTTCTGATATCATCATTGCTGCTATAAGCACCACGGTACATATCAGCGAACTGAAACGTTTTTACAGCGTTTTGGAGCAACGTCTGAGAGTAGCCTGGATCCGATGAACGCACAGCAATTGAAGCCGCCGAAAGGGCAGCCGTGATTTCTCCGGCCACTTCAGAAGCTGGATTTGGGGCGTTTACGACGAAAGCAGTACGTGGTGTATCCATATCTTCAGGTCTTTCCCAGCAATTATGATCTGCAATCGGATCACCTACCTACATATATCACAAGTTCGTTTCCTACTTTAATTAGTTTTCATATAGTAGCTATATTAAATCTCTCTTTAAATATAACAAATCATTAAATGAAAATAGACCAAACAACATCAACATCATATATCATTTCTGAGGATTCTGATTACAGTCCAAGTCTCTATCATCGCTCGCATATCTCAACTCGAATAATTAAATGATCATGCAGTGTGTGATGTAACGACTTCTGAATCAATGTTATAAAATTCTATAATCAAATTCACTAATATATTTATATGTGTGTTACTGAAATCCTCATTATTGCGTTATAGTCAACAAAATTGATAGTTGTTGGTTCAAAACAATGGCTAATAATAGTAGTTGGGTCATCTTTATATCTACTACGCTATAAAGTACGGGCACACAATCAAAGTATATATATATATATATATAGTAGTGTGAAATCACAGAGTAATTGCTTTTTCCTCTTTAAAGTATGGCTTAGAGTTAACTCGTTGAAGTAATCGTTCGACGTTATGCGTGTGCAATATCATTTTAAAAAGAAAGAAACTCATTTTTGGTAAATATTTATTTTTATGATATGTTTCGTAATGAGAAGGAATAAATTAAATTAAGGAAAAGGGAAGGAGCAAAAAAAAAAGTGTGACGCAACGACAAAAACAAAAAGAAATGCAGAGAGACACTCTCTTCTTGAGGGTGCAAGTTAACAAAACAGCCACTCATCTCTCACGGGTTGGTACTTTCTTTTATTTTCTTTGACAACAAAAACGATTCAGTTTCCCCAAGAAAAAAAAAAGCTAATGAATTCCCCAAACTACCCCTCTCCTTATTGCAAACCGGCAAAAAACAGTTACGAAATTGAATTTTGCTCATTTACGACGAACCTGGACGAATATGCGGTTTGGTAGCTGTGAAACTGATTTCAATAGATAATCGGAGCTCCACCGGAGGGCGACCAGTGCGTTCCGAAGCTCCGGCGGTGGCATTAGCTCTCCGAATTCTATCACGCTCCACGCGAGCATAGTGGTGGTGAAAGCCATCGGGAAATTGAATTTGACGTTGTCTCCCGCGTCGTAGTAACCGCCGGTTAGATCGGTGCTGTGCGTCCATCCGTCGCTCAGACCGGAATTTCGTCGCCACGTCAGACGCTGGTCGTTCGGGAGGTAACCGGAGCGTTGGCCTTCGAAGAAGAGGATTGATTTCGAGAGTGCGTCGGAGTAGTCGTGCGACATTGCCGCACCAAAGAGGAAGAAAAAGTAAACAAGTGAGAGAGGGTTAAAATGTAATTTCATAATGTCTCGGCGTCGGAGGAAAGAAATAAACGTCGGTGGTTGATATTCTTTATATATATAGATTGTGGTGGTGAGGGTCAGGGAGCTGATACTATCTGTGACTCTGCAACTGCAAGTGAGTCACGAGATGTGTTTATATATAACTTGCGATATTTAATTAATTAATTAATGCACCAGTATCGTATCCTGCCTTAATCATGTAATTATTTTCTTCCTTTTGTTTTACAAAATCTGATGCATTTACTTTTTTCTTTGGGAGATAAATTGTGTATGTTGTTATGCAATTTGATATTTAATACCAATAAAAAGTTATTTTATTTATGATTCTGTTGTTTCATAATATGAATCGAAACTTACACATGTTGGTTAGAGTTTACAAATAAAATAAACTTTTCAAAATGTAAATAATAAGGTTTATATAAGTTTATAGCTATGAAGTTCCATCTATTGTAATAACCAACTAAACAAGGTCATTCATTTTTGGAGTAACTAGATAATAGGTCTCAGAATTTTACAAATAAAATATGTAATAAGCGTCCTAAACGAAATGAGCTATTAAAAAAAAAATTTCCCTCTAAAAACATGTTATCTTGTACTCTTTTGTTTTATAATATATGTTAAATAACTAAAAACTTCTATGGAGTTGTAAAAAAGAGCTAAAAAATATGTTAAAATAATTTAAGTATCAAATAATATTTATAGATTACTTTTGCTTCCAGAATATTCAATAAATATAAAATTATATAGAAATACAAGATAATTTATATCTAAAATGGAAAATACTTTTAATAATTTATATCTTAAAACAAACGGCGTATTAGATAAAAAATCGCAACAACTAAAAAGATATTAATTTATCATCTTTGGGTAATTTTATATTCTCTAGTATAAAATAAGACTATTGTCTATTTGTGCGTGGACATTGTGCGTGTGCTAGCACTACCGACAAATGAATTTGGAGGTTGCGAGCGAGCAAGCCCATGGTGTTTTTGGTTTTTGCTATAATATTTTTTTCTTTTATCATCACCTTTAGGAGGAGAATACAATGAGATATTTAACTGTTTTTTATAATGACAGTTACAGATGAGGGTTTGTGAAAGTATAAGCGACATGATCGACATGATAAACAAATACGATAACTCTCTTTGATGAAAAAAAACACTATTCCTTTCTCAATATGTTAAACCGATAATGCAATAACAATTAAAATCTCGTGACAATGTGGGACCTTGTTGATACTGTAATATGATTCTGGCTTTGCACATAAGCGTTAAGTTGCTAAACAAATGGCTGCAGCTTTACAAAATTTCCTTTCCTTTTTTTTTCTTTCGATAAGTTTTTATTTAAAACCATTATCCTTCCCAATTTTTCCTATCGGTTGTGTGTTAATAGTGCCTCGTCTCATATGATTTAGCCGCTACCGTCCACGAAAGAGACTTGTATATCATAAGAATCAGTATGTAAGATATATAACGTACGGTTGTAACTAACATACTAAAATGCTTGATCGAAAAGCATACAAATAAATTTCTAATTAGCACATATAAATTGACCCCTTTTAGATTTTTCTCTATATAATATATGAGAATAAATCATAGTGGAATTAGATCTCACAAGGAACAAAATAGCCACCTTCGTTTTATGAAGATCAAGATCCTTAGACCCATACATATATATATATATATATATACACTTACCCTCCTTGCAAAGCCAACCAGCTCCCTGTACTTATGGAACATCAAACACTCACTGACTCACACCCTTAGGAGTTTCTTTATTTAAAGTGCAGATGTTTTCGTCTTCATTCACATTTTAAATGTTTCTATTCAAGTGCAGTTTGCATTCACCTCTGTAATTTGGTAGATCACAAGTGCAGACGTTATCTTTTCTTTTCGTTTATATTTACGTTTGAATAACAAACAAAAATATACATGTACCTTTCGTTTAGATCGATCCACTAAGAGATACCTAGCTATATACAAATTTAATCTAAGTAATCAAACATGTGTGTTGTTGATATACCTACGTAATTCTTTAGTTGATATTGTACAAAAAAGTATGGAAGATATTATATATTAGCAGAAATACAAATGAACACAACATATTCCACCTAAAACGAACACTACAAGAAAACAGGGGGATTCTGATGGACGAATTCGTCAGAAATTCGTCGGAATCAGGCAATACTGACGAATTTCTGACGAACTGGTTCGTCGGTATGATTTCGTCGGAAATTGAAATTCATCGGAATTCCGTCAGACAATTTCGACTAATTTCTGACAAACACCGACAAACAAGATACTGACGAACTTCCGACGACTAACCGATGCCCTCACAAGAGACCAGAGTTCATCGGAATACCCAGATTCTGACGAACCGGTCCCTCGGTATATACCGACGAATGAGGTTCGTCAAAAAATTCCGAGGCACGGTTCGTCGGTATATACCGAGGGACCGGTTCGTCGGAAATTTCTGACGAACCTCATTCGTCGGTATATACCGAGGGACCGGTTCGTCGGAATTTTCTGACGAACCTCATCCGTCGGTATTTTCCGAGGGACCAGTTTGTCAGTATATACCGACGCCAACGGTTCGTCATAATTTGTTTTTTTTATATTGTATTTAAATATGAATTTATCTATTTTTTTAAAAAAAAATATTTAAAAAATTAAATCTGAAATTTAAAACTAATAATAATATTATAGAATTTAAATTCATACAAACCGAAATAGAAAAAAAAACATTCAGAAAGTTTACAAACCGAAATAAAAATATTCTGAAAATTTTAAAATGCAGAAAGAAACTAAGAAGTCGAGGTCGAAGCCATCAATTTGTTCAGCTTCTGCATGGAATACATCATCTGATTGATGCATTTGCTAATGCCATTCCTAGACTTGGAGAACCTTTAAAAAAATATAAGTTAGCAAAATAATTATTGGAAAAAAAACATAATAATAAAAAAAAATACTAACCAAGTGCTATGTCCTCGTCGGGGGAATTGTTCGAGAACCGGGAGATGCCCTCGACCCGGTTGTTGAACCAATTGTTCAACTGACATGACTCTGACGGGAGCGGGAGGTGGAACGGGAGCGGGAGGTGGAGCGGGGGCTGGAGGTGGAATATAGGCGGGTACGGAGTTTTGTTCCTGGGACGATCCCGATGTACGGGACATACGGGAACTGCTTGCGAAACTCCGTCGCTGCTGAGTAGGGACGGGAAGATCATCCGACCTGAAAAAATAATAAAATTTGATAAATACGTAAAAGTTTAAAATGTTTTATATTTTTAGTGTTTTCATTTATATATTTACAAAAAAAAAATCCTACATGAAAAATTTTCCAAAATACAAAAACGTTGTTAAATATTTTGAAAATCATAAAAACGTTTTTAAAATTAAAAAAAAATGTTTGAAAAAGTAAAAAACGTTTTGTAAAAAAATGTTTAAAAACGTTTTTCAAATTCAAAAAAAATATTTTTTAAATAAAATGTTTTTAAAATTCATCAGAGTTTTGAAAAATCATAAAACGTTTTTTTAAAATAAAAAAAACGCATTAAAACTTCTAAAACGTTTTGAAAAATAAAAAAACGTTTTTAAAAATCATCAAAACGTTTTAAAAATTTATAGAAACGTTTTAAAAATCATAAAAATGTTTTTATATATCAAAAAACGTATTAAAACTTCAAAAACGTTTAGGAAAATAAAAAAAAAACATTTTTAAAATTCATCAAAACGTTTTAAAAAATCATAGAAACGTTTTTAAAAATCATAAAATCGTTTTAAAACATGAAAACCGTTTTGAAAAATCAAAAAAAAAAATTTAAATCATCATAAACTTTTTAGAATCAAAAAAACGTTTTTGAAACCAAGATCAACACAATAATCAATAATCCACCACTTATACATCCTAAACTATCCAAAACAACCTATAATCCGAGATCTAAGTTCCAAAACCCTAAAAACTAAACATGAACCAAAGAGGAGAGACTTACATGATTGAGAGAGATGAGAGGAACTGAGGATGGCTCCGGACGATGTTGGATGCGCCGGGAAGGGAAGATCTCTAGGAGAGGGGAGGAGATTGAGTAGAGGAGAGGAGATTGATTGAGTAGAGGAGAGGAGATCGAAGTAGAAGATTGAGAGAGATAGAGGAGAGGGGGGCGAATGAAACAAGGGAGAGAGGAGATGTGTTTTGCGGCGAGAAAGAGAGAGATGTAGGGTTTCTAATATATTTATGGATTCCGACGGACACGGGTTCGTCAGTATTCCGTCGGAATCCATAAATATATTAGAAAGGCGGTTCGCGAAATTTTTTAACACGGTTTGCTTTTCCCGGATTAAATAAATATTCCGATGGACACGAGTTCGTCAAAAAATTCTGACGGACAAGGGTTCGTCAAAAAATTCTGACGGACAAGGGTTCGTCAAAAATTCTGACGGAATATTGACGAATAATTGTGACGAAATTCTGACCTTTTAGGGTATAGGAGTTTATTTCAAATTTCTAAATGCAAAATTCAAATGTTTGATAACATATATAGTATTTGCATAAAGATTTAACAGAAAAAATGTTTTTATACCATGATTTTATACAAAAACATTTTTGAAGTGTATTATTATATGAATATGATTGTATAAGTATATGAATGTTAAGATGAGATGTTATGAAAAGAATGATATGCATATATAAATGTTTTAACGAGTTGTTGTATTTGGACGGTTATGATCCAATACTATACTAAACACTTAATATGTGTTATTTTCATAATTTTGGCATCTAAACTTATAGATTTAGATGTTTAATATTTTTAAAAATAAGGGTCGTCAAAATGTCGTCGGAAAATTCTGACGACATTCCGACGAACGTGACTAGTTCGTCGGAATGTCGTCAGTTTTTTCCGACGACATTTTGACGACTTCTCGAAAACTCACTGAAACCTCATGTCGTCGGTATCTCGTCGGTTTGTTGCGAGGGAATTCCGACGGACCGAGAAAAAAAAAATCTCCTAGATTCGGGATTTGGTTCTTCCTCTCTATAATGATCATGAACCATCTGCTCAGTACCTACACCATAATCTATATCCGTTCTAGATTCTTCTAACCTAATAACATGCTGAGGTTCACTAACAGGCTGAGGTTCGCTAGTACTACCATATTCATAACCAGTTTTCCCATGAAGGTACCAAACTTTATAATTACGTGAAAACCCTTTCTTATATAGATGAACCCAAACATCAAATTCTTTTATAACCTTATTATTATTGCAAGTAGAGCAGGGACATCTTAACATACCATTATTTGAATCTGGTTGCTGTTGAACAAGCTTCATGAATTCTCCAATCCCTTGAACATATTCTTCCGTAAGCAAATTGGTGTTGGGATCCAAATGAGGTTTATCCATCCACGAACGATAATAAAACTCTGAAGACATGATTTTCACGAAATTATTGTGATTAAAGAGATTGAAGAGAGAATGAGGAGTGAATGAGTTGAAATGAGGAGGAGTTGAATTTATAGGAAATTGCTTTCGGCCATCTAACGACTTTCTGACGGAATTCTGACGGACGTAAAGTAGTTCGTCGGAATTCCGTCTGTATTTTCAAATCTCAAACGGCTATAAAACGGTCATATATATTTGTCGGCAACGGTAACATGGTTCGTCGGTATTCCGTCAGAAAATACCGACGAATTTCTGACGAACACAACGGCTATATTTGTTGATCGAAATGTCGTCGGTATTCCGTCACAATATTCTGACGGAATTCTGACGAACCTTGTTTTATCAAAAGGTCGTCGTAATGTCGTCGGAAATTTCCGACGGCCCGTATTTCGTCGGTATTCCGTCAGAATATTTTGACGGAATTCCGACGACTGTATTTTTTTGCTTTTTGTCGGAAATTGGTCGGAAAGTCGTCAAAATATTCCGACGACTTTTGTGTCCGTCGGAACCGCCGTCAGAAATCCGGGTGTTTTCTTGTAGTGGAACAAGGGACTAAACACAAAGTTCTGACGGTTTGACTCATTAAGCTTTAGGATACGTAATTTTGCTGGTAAAATTAAATATGTTCATCAAACTCAGTATCTACATAGCATTGGACTTTCAGCTCCGGTAACATAGATATAAACTCGTAGAAACTTATGGAAATTTTATTTTTACTGCTTGGATAAATACTTATAAAAATCGAGTTATTAAACCCCAATGATTAAAAAGATAGTAGATGGTCTCCCGATATGATGTCAATAGAAGTTATAGAACAATGTCAAGATAGTTAATATTTTGTTAATTGGTTTAAGATCTAATCGAGAGAACAAAATTAAACAAACGATTACGAACATATGTCATGGTTAGGCATTACAAATTTACATTACATATGGGATATGGGCAATGATGTTACTATTTTATGTTTGCACGTATCGTAGACTGGACTGTATCAGAGATGAGCAAGTGGTGTATGCATAACTTAACAGTAATTAGTTACATGTCAGGCAACTTTGCTAACTTCGCAAGCGATGTAATATGTGTTTTTTTTGTAAACATAATCTGTTTTTTTGCCTTTTCTCTCTTTTCCACTGATAATCTTTTCTTTACGCTTGAATGATTTTTCATATGGTTAATATTTTGCAGCATATTTTATGCGATTTTATAATGTCATAGACATCAACTTGGTCGAAACTACTACGAGAGAAACTAAGATTCCCTCGAAAACAAATAAGATTAGATGATAATCTGCACCCTGCGCGGAATGAGTTCTTTAAAATATGTTGTATGTAATATCACAATTAAAATGTATTTTGTTATCAAGAACTTTTTTTTTTACATTTGATTTGAAGTGGACATTCAGATATTCATTTAGTTCAGTTTGTTTTGGTTCAGTTCAGTTATGATCTGATTTTTTGTGAATTCGGATCTGTGGGTTTGATTTGGGTTGGACTCAGATAACTCATTTAATTTTTTTTTAAAATAAAATAAAATTCATATATACTTTAAATTTCTCAAAATATAAAAATAAAATTTATTTATAACATAAAATGTGTATAACGTAAGCTAAAATACTTAAACTTAACATAAAATTTGGTTTAGTTTCCATATTTGGATAAGAAGTCAATTGATATTTGAAGTACTGGTATTTTGAGTATCACTTGACAATTTTAAACATGTGTTTTTAACTATTTGCATATATTTCTAAGTATTTTGAACAACTTAATAACATCTTATATATTTTGTATATTCTTTTAGATATTTAATTTCAAAAAATAATCATATGTTTAAGTATATAAATCTGGTTTGGATATATTCGATATCCGAAATATTTCGTTTCGGATCCGGTTCCGTTTTAAAAAATAACATCTTACAATTTTTTCGTAATTTATAGACGTTTTACAAAATTCAAAATATATCATAAAATCTAATTTTTGAATACATGCTTAATGTGATTTTTAATTTTTGATAATAGAAAATTAAACAAAAAATGTAGAGGAATTTTTTTAATCAAATATGTATGATTTATAATCATTAATTGTCATATATACGTTAATCATATTAATTAATTTCGTAACTTTTATTTAAGGAAAAAAACTTATGTAACTTTTATTTAAGGAAATAATTTAAGATTACTAATCAAATGTGATAATTAGTTTGATAAAAAGTATAATATATATATATATATATATATATATATATATATATATATATTTGTATAGACCAACTTATTTTTCTAATGATCTCTAATAATCATCCCAATACATGCGACTACAAAACATATTGTAATGTTTCATGATTAATATATAGGAAATTACTATTATAGACCATATTGTGAAAGAAACGGTGTTGTTTATGTCTAATGGGTCTGGGCTTTTAACAAAGAGAGAGGCCCGAGCGGAAAGCCCGTAAGAGATGAAAGCTCAATCTGAGCTGGCGAGTCTGTTTTAGAAGCGGGTCCTGCTTAACGGCTAAGAGATCGTCTTCTTTCGTTATCCGTTTTGAAAACAGAGGAGAGGTTGTTACAGAGGTTGTTACAGAGGAAGTTACAGAGAGAAGTAAGAGATACAGTCGAGAGAGAGAGATTACACTGAGGAGAAGAAAGCTAGACTAAGATAGAGAGATCTTGTGGAGCGATCACAGCTCTTGAGGTCGTCGTGCTTTCTTCGGTTCACGGCTGCGGATCTTCGTCTTCATCGGAGGATTCAGAGACAGACAGAGAGTCGTCCTCGTCGCAGTCGCTGTGGTAATCTTCTCCGGTATACGACTTATACATCCCTCTGTAGTATTTGTAAAGAAACCAAATAGATATCAGTGAGATATCGCTTGCTATTGTATCACATCGATCTATAGTGAAAGCTTGAGAGCACAGTCTCTCCCCAGTCAGTAGGAAACAAAGACTGGGTAAACAAATCTCGTGTGTGCGTTCTTGTTTGCATTTTGATTCAACGTATCAACCTAATCAATCTAAGCTAACTAACTCAAGAACAAATTGATTGGATATTGAATCTCGGTTCTCAACACATATGGATACAACTGATTTAACAGATTAACGTAGTATGGTTTTTCTAGCCATGAACCTGTAGGCATTAAAATGAAATAATAAAGCATACTGAACTGAGCTTGCTTAAAATTAGACAGATAATTTTAAAATTGACAAGTTTATGATGATGTATAAAGAAAGTTATATTTGCCTCTATATACGACTTCTAATTTTCTCAGTTTAACCTTTGCGCTTACCGTCCCGTAGCTATCGTTGTATTAGATAACAATCGTAGCATATAACGTTATCTAGCAATGTAAAGGAAGAAGCAATAGCTTGGTCAAATATTGCTCAAAAACAAAGGAAGAAGCAATAACTTGGTCGGAGTACCCTTCTTATTCGTATTGAGAGAAAACACTCATATTCGGGGTCAGTGTCGATTTAATGGGTTATAGCCCAGACTCTAACATACTAATTTTGACGTCCTTTTAAATTAATGGAGTTTAATGTTACAAAGCCCACAAAGTCGGTTCGCCGCACGCTGAATTCTCTGTTTTTTCTTTTTTTGTTTCTTTTGGTCAAAAATTCTCTGCTTAAATGATTATTTATTTTTTATATATTTTATATTTATATGAGATATTTTAGTGTTTGAGTTTAGTTATAAAATTATTATAGTTAATTATAAAAATTAGATATTAAAAAAACAAATTTGTAGATTTATACTAACATTATTGCTAAATTTAACATATTTAAATTAATTTAAAACTGATTTATATCAATTTAAACTGATTAAAATCGTATAAATCGATATAATTTTTAGAACTTTTTGACTTATTTCATTCTTTAGTTAACAGGTTATTTTACACATTTTTAAAAGGTTATTTTACACAGATAGATAATTTTTCTTCACTTGACAAAAAAAAAAGATAATTTTTCTTCATTGAAGTCAAGTTCGTGAGAAACTTCGTTCTTCTAAATTCCACGGCATCATTTTACCACTTATTTCTCTATTAATGAGAAAGTAACACAAAACAAAAAGTTGGAAATTTACATACATCTTCGAAGAAACGAGTAACCAGACAGACCACCATTGACTTGAAGTCTTAAACTAAAGAAAAATAAACAACAACACTAACGTGCCAAAAGAGAGGTCTTCAATTACATTGAAAACTAAACAAACAATACAAAGTCTTTGTAATAGTCTTTTTAATTAGTCGATTGTATACATATCTTGCTTTTCTTCCGTCAGTCAATTCATTATATGTATTTGAGACATGAGTCGATTATTATATAATTTCAACAGTTTTTTAAATATGTAGATCTCTGCGAATCATATATACATGTCCTGACTACATACATAACAATTCTTAATACCTATTGGGAGAGTGACAGCTAGAAATGAAAGAGCAACACATGACCAAGTAGCAAGTCTTTAATAATGGAAACGCAATGATGTTCTTGTTCTGTATACATGCATGTAGATACAACTATCAACCATTCGACGACCAGTCTACTACTACTCTTCTGTAAATTTCTCAGAAAAAAGTCATATATAACAAATTATTTAAAAAAAAAAAGATGTATAGGTTCGAGAAGAATAAAAAGGGGCACGTGCTCGGCAAGCAGAGTTAGTAAGTATATAGATCTTTCGCTCGCTTCCGATTCTCCCTCAATACAAATCTCGAGGAGAGCGCCAAAACATAAACTGCATCACCGGCGATTACCAAATTCTTCCGGCGAAGATCCGTCTCTTTAACGACCAACGACGACGACAAAATGCTATTGAAAACGCAAAGACTCACTATCTCTCCTTCCTTTCCACGAAATTCCATCAAATCTCACCAACCACTTTTCCGTTCTCTCGGGGGAGACTCGTTGCTGACCCGGAGAAAACTCGGTGGGATCACCGCAGCAGCTGCTCCGATTTTCCAGGGAAAGCCGGTGGTAACTCATCGGGTAATCAAAACAGGGCGAATTACGAGAAACTGCGTCGAAAGCGATGGCGAAATTGAAGAAGAGAAGAAGAGTAAGACTGTAGTGAAGGAGAGCGTATGGGAACAGATGAAAGAGATCGTCAAGTTCACAGGTCCGGCGATGGCGATGTGGGTTTGTGGTCCCTTGATGAGTCTCATCGACACGGTGGTTGTCGGCCAGGGGAGCTCCGTCGAACTCGCCGCACTTGGTACGCTTTTCTATAAATGAATTTCTGACTTTTATATTTATTTACATTCGTTTTAAAACTTACCTTATTCGAGTTTCTATAAATTCCAAACCGAACCGGACCGGACTTGTCCCCATTAGTAACATTTGCACCTTTAGATTGTTTAGTCTCTTGGTTGGTCCCATGTTGACCTATAATAATAACATAAAATATGTTAGGTGAGTGTCCCATCTAACCACCTTTTTTTCATTGAATCACCTTCAAGCTAATTATTACATCTGTCGTCGGTTCACCAAATTTTAAAATCTTTATAACGTGTTTGTAATGTCAAATTTGTACCCAACTGCAAGATAAAGCTCTACTTGCACATAAATTCTAACAATGTTGCTAAAAAAGAAAAAAAAAATCTAACAGTACTTGTTATCACCTTCTATTCTGTTAACATTAAATTTAAATTGTTGTTCAAACATAGTTGATTGAATAAGATTATGATGCGGAGTGACTAAAAATATAAATACTCCAATAAATTCTGAAAAGTGAGTGCTTAATTCAATGGCTGAGTAAAAATTTACCGGTTTGACAGGACCGGGGACAGTACTATGTGATCACATGAGTTACGTCTTCATGTTCCTCTCCGTGGCTACGTCCAATATGGTCGCTACTTCTCTTGCCAAACAGGTTAGTTATATTTGCCTGTTTCTTGTGTTGCAAGTTTCTATAGAAAAACATCTCTCTAACGTTCATTTTTGTGTGTTTTCTTACAGGACAAGAAAGAAGCACAGCATCAAATCTCTGTCCTGCTCTTCATTGGATTGGTTTGTGGACTTATGATGCTTTTGTTGACTAGATTATTCGGACCTTGGGCTGTTACTGGTATATACATTTTTCACTTCCAAAACAAATATTTCCATCTCGAGTAATATTTGAATGACATGTAACTAAACTTTTTGATATGGGTTTTTGCAGCTTTTACTAGAGGGAAAAACATTGAGATTGTTCCTGCAGCCAATACATACGTTCAGGTATTTTCTTTATCTATTTGTCATCTTCTCTTTTTCAAGTTCTTGCTAATGAATGATGTCTCTCTTTAACATGAATCTCTCTGTTTTTTATTGTTTGCAGATTCGAGGCTTAGCGTGGCCTTTTATTCTTGTTGGATTGGTTGCTCAAAGCGCAAGGTTTCTTTGACTTTTTCTTCTTATTAAATTTTAGCTTCAAAATTATGAGTTTTTTCCCCGCTTGATGAGTATTACTCAACTAATGAGAGAGAATCTCTGTCTCAGTCTTGGAATGAAGAACTCATGGGGACCTCTTAAGGCATTAGCAGCTGCGACGGTCATTAACGGTCTTGGAGACACAATCCTATGCTTGTTTCTCGGACAAGGTATCGCCGGAGCTGCTTGGGCAACAACCATCTCTCAGGTAATGTAAATAGCCTAAATTATCTAGTAAAATGTATTATAAAAATGCAGGAGAATTCATAATGTAATTCTTGTGTTGTTATTAGGTTGTTTCGGCTTATATGATGATGGATTCTCTGAACAAGGAAGGCTACAATGCATACTCCTTTGTGGTACCTACACCTCAAGAACTATGGAAGATCTCTGCACTTGCCGCACCTGTCTTCATCTCAATTTTTTCCAAGATTGCTTTCTACTCTTTCATCATCTACTGTGCTACCTCCATGGGAACTCACGTTTTAGCAGCTCATCAAGTACATTACTCAACATATATCTGTACCCTTAAACTATTTTGATGTTTTTGTATATTTATCTTTTCCTGTTTATTTGTTTGTTTGAAAGGTGATGGCTCAGACGTACAGGATGTGCAATGTATGGGGTGAGCCACTGTCTCAAACGGCTCAGTCATTTATGCCTGAGATGTTATATGGTGCGAACGGTAACCTTCCAAAGGCAAGAACGTTGCTAAAGTCCCTAATGATAATTGGAGCCACACTTGGATTAGTCTTGGGAGTTATAGGAACATCGGTTCCAGGCCTGTTTCCTGGTGTCTACACACATGATAAAGTCATCATAACCGAGGTCTGTTTTTTTTTTTTTTTGCTTTTCAAACCAAAAACATTAGTTTCCTGTGCGTTTTCGATCCTAACTTGGTCTAATTTATGAATATTGGATCTGTTGGTAGATGCATAGACTGCTTATACCATTCTTCATGGCGTTGTCTGTATTGCCTATGACAGTATCCCTGGAGGGTACATTGCTGGTAATATTAAACTGCAAGCTCTTGTTCATTACATGGTTTCTTGAGAAACAATCAATTGAAAACATCTCTTCTTCTGTGTTTATTGTTTACTAGGCAGGACGTGATCTGAAGTTCGTCAGCTCGGTGATGAGTTCAAGCTTCGTTCTTGGTTGTCTTACACTAATGGTACCCCTTCCATAAACCCTAATTAGAATTACACAAGATCGAGGAGACTTTGAGCTTCCCTAAAGTGTTTTTTTTTGTTGGTGACGACGATGACACAGTTTGTGACACGGAGCGGCTTTGGTTTGGTCGGGTGTTGGATGGTTCTCGTCGGATTTCAATGGGTAAAGATTTTTTTTAGACATGGTTTTGTGATCAGAGAGATTCTGTTTTATGTCCAAAATGGCAAAATCTAATGAGATGAATGAATATGGATGGGCAGGGTCGGTTCGGACTGTATCTACAGAGGCTTCTTTCACCTGGAGGGATACTTAACACGGATGTGCTGACGACGGAGAAGATCAAATCAGTTTAAAGTCTCCCTCTCTCTCAATAATGAATTTTTGTTTTCTAATTGTTGCATCTATCTCTAAGGGTTTTGCCAATAGAAATGGCAATTTTTTACATAATTAAGTACCAAAGAAGAAAATAGGATTGAGCTCTGAAGCTATGTAAAGTTCAGTTGCTAATATAAACAGGAGTTTTGAAAAAATATACTAGATACAAGCTTGAAGAGATCTTAAGAACATGCCACATTTTATCATTTTCAGCAATAACAAACATGTTTGATTTTTTGCCAGGATTCAGATACATTGACTCACTAAAGTCATGTTCAGAAATCAAAAATAGATCAGTAATGAGAATGTATTATTGAAGAAAAATGAAAATGCACACATTAAACAACGAAGTAGATTTTGAGATGATAGCAAAAAAAAAAAAACGAGTAATAAATAATGAAGGAAGGATAAACTTCAATCGGTTGCAACTCTACTCCCTCCTCTGCGTCCACGTCCATCAGGTCTCTCTTGATACTCCCTTCTCTGTAATATAAGGCAAAGAGAAAAGAATGAAAGATTGAACGAACAGGCAAGGGAAAGAGGCATAAAAGAAGGCGGTACTTGTGGTTAACTACTAGTACTTACAAAAGGTGGTCTAGTGGTGGTGGGTCGAGAGTTTGTGAACTTGTGTCTCCTTGTAATCAACAATCTCTCAACTTCCTTCTTCTTCTCCTCAGCTTTCATTTTGGTGGGACTAGGCCTGTACAATATAACAGTCCTCCCGATCTGGCCAACAGCAACAGAACCAGTGGCTTCCTCCAAATGATTAACCGCATCCTCCATCTCCTCTGGAGATGTCTTGCGTATCTTCACCTGTTACTTCCAATTTTAAGCAGCAGCTAAGACTCTCGTTTCATAGAGTTATTATCTTCTATCTATCAATCTATCAAACAAAGAAGAAGAAGATTACCTTTAAGAGCTCGTTCTTCTCGAGAGTCTCAAGGAAGGAGAAAACAACGGAATCAGTAACTCCAGATTTCCCGACGAGTTGACATTTCAATTTGTCACCCAGACTATGCGCGTATGAAGCCAATTCCTTCTTCTCCTTTATCGTCAACTTCAACCCAGAGCCCCGACCTGCCTTCTTCTTCTTCTCTGTTTTCTCCGAATCCTCAATTCCTCCTCTCACGGGAACCATTCCGCTCTCCACCTCACTATCTTCTTCGTACTCTTCTGCGCTGTAATCTTCTTCATCCTCGCTCTCTTCTTCTTCTCCTCCTCCGAGATTCGGTTCATCGATTGAAGAGGAAGAAGGAAGCGTGTTTGAAGATAATGACTGACAGCGAAGCCTCCTGCTCCTCCGGTGGCTGGATTGAGAGATTGAAGCGGAGAAGAAGCTTAGGGGTCTGCGGATTAGAGAGACCGAACATGGTGGTTCCGGAAGTCGGAGATGGAGGTTGTGGATAAGATAAGAAGCCGATGTCGACGACGACGGTGCTGTTACGCTCGCCATTTTGCACTACCACTCTCTCTCACTCTCTCTAATTGGCTTACTGGACGGCCCCCCTGTATATTGCTCCCGCAGTTCGTTTTTTGGTCGTTTCGGATGGCCCATAGTAAGCCCAGTTACGACCCATTACAAAACAATAACAGTTCTCTCTTCTTCTTTTCTTTTTGGGGTTGGCAACAAATTAAATAATATTCAGTGTATCATCTTTTACCCTTATTAGTAATTTCCATTCCAAGTTGGTTATCTACTAAATGTTTGCTTTTGCTTAACAACACCACCGTTCGAGTTCAACTTTTTTCCTTTCCCACATAATATTAAGCGGGTATTTGAAGATCACACCCCGTGTGGAACGTGACTTGAGAAAGGAAAAGCATACACGTGAAGCTCAAAAAGTGAGAGAGTGAAAGAGCTATCCCAACTACTTGGCTTCAATAACCACTCTCTCTTTTATTTATTCCTTCTATAAATTTTATGAACCTTTTGTCGCATATAAACACTCGTGGCATGAATTTACACACTTGTAGCTAAAAAAAAGTGAGAGTGAAAGAGCTATCCCAACTACTTGACAGTTTTTAGTTAAAAATGAATTGTTTACTTTCATCTACTCGTGGTAAGAATTTACTATTTACTACTGTGGACTCAAAACAATGGTAATCTGATAGCTTTGAAGTTTTTTCCTCTCGAATATTAGTGTACGAGTCAAACAATTACTATTATCCAACTTTAAGCGTCTCCAAGTGGCCAAGACAACTTCCAATTATTTGTTAATAATGGCAACTATTATTAGTTTAAGGAAACACAAGATTCCACATTATACTGCTTAAGCACTATGTCGAGCTCAAATGAACACTTGACCAAAAGAGAAGAAACAATTATATTTGGTTTTCGATCATATAGCTCTAAAAGCACGTTATATAACTTGCGTAATACTTTTAATGATGTTTGTTGTTGGTATATCAGTTATCAATTAGCACTAGATATTAAATAAACCAAAAATGGCGTTTATCAATTAGTTCCATATCAATTAATTGTTACTCCATTGTTACTAGTTGCTGATTATAAAATATAAACGAATATAATACCCCCTAGTGTCAAGATGTCTCAGGTGAAAGGAACAGCGATCACATGCTGGTTTAGAACCCCTCCAGTTACTCTTGGAACGTGTTTTCACTCTCCTATGAACCGCGTGATCCTAACTTCAGTAATTTAATTCATTTTGTGCTTTCGAGAAATTAGATATGCTGAAAATGGTCGGTTACGTAATTTACAATGCAATGTCTCCCGGTAAAGGCTTGTGGTTGAATCGGATCTCAAGTGGATTCATCTCCTCGATCGTGTGATTTGTTCGCACCCAGTTTCTGTATTTGGCAGTTTTGTACTTCTAAGTTAAGGATAATATTGTTAACCAGTGTATATGATCAAATCTTATATTTCTAACTTGTATATGATCAAAGCTATAATGTTCATCTATAAACCAATAATACCATAATGTTGACCCACTACTATTGTGGTTTGTGTGATTCGTTTGGATTATTAGCTTTTCTCGATTTGTTTTCCTATTTTTATATTTAAAGTAAAAAATCCATAAAAGTTCGTTTATTGTATAAATACTGTATAAGTTTATTAGATGGTATAATACAGCATTAATACTGTGTGCGTGAGTTATACTAGGAATTACATAAAACTCAAACACCCTTATATACAGTACTATATGTATAACTGGTTTTCTGTGAGTCGTTTATAAATATTTTTTAAAAAATATTTGAAACCGAAGTATATTGGTAGTAGATTTAGTTAACCTTTCTTTTGTATGTTCATACGGTGTACTATTTATAATGTTAATCTTGCACTGATTTTTATATATATATATTTATAGTTCTGCTATCACTTTCCCAATATAGTCGAATAATTAAGAACTATCTAACAGCTCTATATCATACATGGACAACAATATTTCCTACTATGTGTCCGACTCGGGCATTCTATATGATGATGAACGATAAAGCTTTTTATATAGGTGTTTGTAACTCACAATACATAGACTTCTTTTTTTTTTAACTAAACTCTCAGTCTCTCGCTGACATTGATATCTCAGTTATATATATCATCTTCCCTTCTTTTTTTTTTTTTTTGTAAATGCTAGGCTATCATCTTGTTAGGGAAATGTTGACCAAACGAGTTATTCTATGAATTCAACTAGGCTGCAACTGGAATGCAATTTTTATGAATGAAATCATGTGGGATTAGCCATTCATAAGAATTCCAAAAAAAATTTACCAGTTAGAAGAAAAGATAAGTTTTTTTGATTTCATCTATTCCTGTGAGATGAAAGGGAAAAACAGTAAACTACGTTAAAATTCTTTCATGATCAAAAAAGTAGAGGAATGCAAGGAATAAGTGGAATGAGATAAATTAAATATAATTGGATACAAAATATATATCTCATTCCTTTTATCCCTCAAATTAGAATCATTCCATTCCATTGTATTCCATCTATTCCAGTTCCTTTTATTTCATGCATTCATAAAATTGTTTACCAGTTACAGCCCTAGTGTTTTCCCTTAGATCTTACCTCGTGTTTCAACATTCATATGCAAACTGCAATGCTTAAAATGTATTTTAAAGTGTAGCAGAACTAGGTAACCCCCCCCCCCCCCCAACAAACTAGGTAACATTTATTACATATTTTATATTCTGATTTTATGATGTAAGATGATTAAACATTTTCATATATATTATGGAAAAGAAGAAGACATTTTAAAGTTCTTAACAGTTCTTAAAAGAATCTTAATGTTACAGAAGACACAAAAATAGTTTTGCTCTAAACTATAGCATTAATTGTTTGCTTATAAAAACTTTCCGCCGAGGACACAAACATCAATACAAGCTCAACATTATAAAACATGGAAAGTCCAGTGGAGTTTTTTTTTTTAGATTAACAAGAGATCAGCCGTATAGTGCGTTACTTAAATCCCTGAGGCAGAGAGTATATGGAATAGATATGTTCTTATATTAAACGGAAAAGAAATAGTCTTAATTATATGAGCAATAGAAGGGAAATTGTAGCTGAGTTGGATACGAAACCAAACAAGTAGTGAATTAAAACCAATCAAGATGAAACGAAAACAAATTAACATAGATTTCTGAAACACTTGATAGAGGGGTAGGTTTTGAAAGATTAAATTTTAAGCTAGTAGAATTAAAATTATTAATAAAATAAAAAGAAGGGTAGAAATGTTAGGTTGAGTCAAATGTCAGAGAAATGATATCTCTCTTACCATTGGATGCAGAATAAAAATAGGTGATCGAGACCGAGATTCTCTTGTAGGTAGTCAGAAACATTGCTCAGTTTGACTATAAATCTATGGTCAAGCCTTTGTTATTCCCGCTAGCCAGTTCTCCTCGTGGCTTGGAAAAAACAATCACTTTTTTACTGGTTCGCGCTTTTTTTTCACAACTCGGTGGTTCATGTCAACACACAGTACAAGAAAAAAAACTCTAGTAGTATTTGAATGAAAAATATTTTTTTTTGATTTGTTTTTGTCGTTTACCTCCCCCAAATTATTTGCAGTATTTCTTATTTGCAACTACTGTACCACAATAAATTAATGTTACTATTATTATAGTAGTATTTGGAAAGGGGGGCACAGAGAAAATACAAAATTCAAACTGAATTCTCAGCCTCCTCCTCCTCCTCGTTTCAGCACAGAGAAAATGATTGATTGCGTCCCCAGACATGTGAGCTCCCACTGCCACATTCGGAATTCTTTCTTCTCACCCGGAGTTGATCTCCCACCCCTCCCTCCTCAGTAGTGGATGGCTTCATCCTTGTCCAGCAAGTCCCTCTTCTTCGTCGACTTCGTCTTCCTCCATCTCTGATTCTTCCTTTGCTAACTCCGGCTCTCGATCTATGACAACGCCTCCTAGTCGCACTTCAGGGAGCTTCGGAACTGAATCGCCTGTCCCTTATCCGTCAGAGGAGCTTCTCGGCGACGAAACTGTTAGCTCTGAGCAGCGGGATAGTATCTCCGTCACCGTTCGTTTTCGACCTTTGAGGTATATATATATATATATATAAATAGTCAAATAGATCTATTGAAGTTGGAATGCTGAAATTGATTATGTTAATTGCAGTGATAGAGAGTATGAAAGAGGAGATGAAGTTGCTTGGTTCCCCGATGGCGATACTATGGTCAGGCACGACTACAACCCTCTCACTGCCTACGCTTTCGGTATTTTTTTGGATGATATAATTATTGTTTGTTGAGATCATTATCATTTATAGTGGTGGTGACTGAATATATTTTATTTTTTGCCAAATTTGTGGGGGATGTCAGATAAAGTTTTTGGACCACAAGCAAATACGATGGACGTTTATGACGTTGCTGCAAGACCCGTTGTCAACGCTGCCATGGAAGGTGTTAACGGTAATGCAATACATAGCCTCTGCCTTAATTTCGTCTCCATTTTAGTAGTATTGTTTATCTCCTGACTCCCTGCAGGAACCGTTTTTGCTTATGGGGTTACAAGCAGTGGAAAGACCCATACCATGCATGTATGAACCCCGACCTCTTTCTCAATCTGTTACCCCCTTCAACATCTGCTGCCTATCAAATTTACACTCCAAACAAGTGTGATATTCTTTTTGTTTTGTCATTTGGTTGCAATATGTATAGGGTGATCAACAATCTCCTGGGATCATACCACTAGCAATCAAAGACGTGTTCAGTATCATCCAGAATGTAAGTGCTCTTCATCTTTCTTTCTTTTTTTCCTCCTATGACTTAATGTTCCCTAATTGGCTGCGTCATTATCTTTCAGACTCCAGGAAGGGAGTTCCTGCTCCGTGTTTCATATCTTGAAATATACAACGAGGTTACTCCAACTTTCTCTCCTTGTTACATTACTTTCTATTACCAAGTTGCTAAGCCTTTAAAAGTAGTCTTTTATGCTGGGATTTGTTTCCCTGCTCGTCTCTTATCACTGGGAAGCAAACTGCTTAAAGTTGTATCTATCTATCTATATATATATATATTTGGGTCACCCTTTTTTTTCTTTTACTTGAGTGGTTCATCTGTCTACAGTTTATCTGATTACTGTCCTTGTATCAGGTGATAAATGATTTACTGGATCCAACTGGCCAAAATTTACGAGTCAGAGAGGATTCCCAGGTTTGTTTTCTTTACCACTACAGAATGCGTAGCTCTCTCACACACACACGGGCATGTGTATAGGCATTGTTGTCTGATAAGAATAACTGAGAACGAGTTAGCTTTGAATCACGATGGATGTGAAACTGCAAAGTCACCAATTATTGATTAACATTGCATCCTTCCTGTTTATGAATTATTTTGGCTTAGCACAGAGTGTAATATTTGTTTCTAGGGCACTTATGTTGAGGGTATCAAGGAAGAAGTTGTTTTGTCTCCTGGTCACGCACTATCCTTCATTGCAGCTGGAGAAGGTACAATGGAAGAAGTTGTTATCTCTCTGAAACATGTCTTGATTTTCTGAATTCTGTCTCTTTCGCCTATCCTTACCATTGCTGTTGTTTCAATGGCAGAGCATCGCCACGTTGGTTCTAATAATTTCAATTTGATGAGCAGCAGAAGTCACACTTTATTTACACTGGTATGTCTTCAAGCTCAAAAGACTTTCCATACTGTAATTTATTGCCTCTTCTCAATATCTCTGCTGTATGATATATGTTTGCTCTAACAAATGTCTTTACTTCATGTTTTAAATCTAATTTGTATCTATTTTCAGATGATTGAAAGTAGTGCTACTGGAGATGAATATGATGGAGTTATTTTTTCTCAACTCGTATGTACTTCTTCGTTTAGTTTTTGTGTAAGATCATTTATATGTCCAAGAGGGGCTCTAACTATATTTAGTTTTCTTGTTTAGAATTTGATTGACTTGGCTGGATCTGAGAGTTCCAAAACTGAAACAACTGGATTGAGGAGGAAGGAAGGTTCATACATCAACAAGAGTCTTCTAACTCTTGGAACTGTACGTGTCTATTCTTAATTCATGTCTGTCATAATTGACCATCTGTCAATCAAAAGAACTGTTACGGCATAATGCTGGACTTGCTAATAAGGACCATTAAATTAGCTTGCGGATGCCAGTGGTAGCTTTAAAGAATCATAAAAGAATTTGCAGTTGCTCTGAGAAAATAAACTTACCTTCAGTACAGTTCTTATTTTCATTGATCTAGTTGTGCTTGTATTTCTGGATGCTTGACTGTCTGATAAGTAGTTATTGTCCTTTTGTAATTTATGTCTGTCAATGGTTGCATCTTTAGTCACTACCTTTGAGATGGTAGGGCGTTTTACTTATAGTTATTCTTGTGGTATTATTTATGAAGGTGATCGGAAAACTTAGTGAGGGTAAGGCAACTCACATCCCATATCGTGACTCCAAGCTAACTCGTCTTCTGCAATCATCATTAAGTGGTCATGGGCATGTTTCGGTAAGAGTCTCCCATCTGTGGTGAAATCTTTCCCATTTCAATATGTTTGTTGACTTTCGTAAGAAGTTTTATTGCTATGTATATGTGGTAAGCACTAAGCATTGAAGTCACGCTAATCCACCATAACAACAAAGAAATTAAATCTGTATTTTGTTTTCCTTATTTTTTTTAGCTCATATGCACAATTACTCCCGCGTCAAGCAGTAATGAGGAAACTCACAATACTCTGAAATTTGCCAGCAGAGCAAAGAATATAGAAATATATGCTTCACGCAATCAGGTGATCTTTTAGCATACTTTGCATACAGGGTCCAAGCTTGAACATATGCTTAATGATTATTTTCCTAATGTCAAAGCAGATAATAGATGAGAAGTCACTGATTAAGAAATATCAAAGAGAGATCTCAATCCTTAAACTGGAACTTGATCAGCTTAGAAGCGGTGTGCTTGTTGGTGTCAGTCATGAAGAGTTAATGAGCTTAAAGCAACAGGTACTGACTTATCCTGGATATATTTTGTTGTGTTCTAAGGGCAGTCACTGAACTAGCTATCTATTTCTCACAACAGTTAGAAGAAGGTCAGGTGAAAATGCAAACAAGATTGGAGGAGGAAGAAGAAGCCAAAGCAGCACTAATGAGCAGAATCCAAAAGCTTACCAAGCTCATACTCATCTCTACCAAGAATTGTATACCTGGGTATTTGGGTGATGTACCCACTCTCCAGCGCAGTCTCTCTGCGGGCAAAGATGTTGTAAGTCTTCTGATATGATTAAATGTTAAATTTCTGTCATTTCAGAGTGGTAAATAGTTTCAGTGATTCAGCTAATTATTTTATCCATTGTTTGGCCAAGGCTTCTTTTCTCTGGACCAGTAGTTTATCACTCTACCAGTTCTTGACTGCTGCACGTTGCATCCTCATCTCAGACGCTTTTTTTAAAAGACAATGTGTCATTCTGTTTTTTTCTTTGCTTTTCAGAAATTGGATTCTCTGCTCTTGGATAATGATAATCTGGGATCTCCATCTTCTACCTTGGCTCTTGTATCAGATGCTTCTTTAGGTTTTAACCATCGGAGATCTTCCAGCAAATTGAATGGTGAAAACTCGCCGGGGGCAGAATTTAATCAAGTGAGCAAATTACTCCCATATTATTTAACTAGCAAAAATGGCGTCTAATCGTTGTGGACGTATGGGTTTTTGTAGGGTGTCATGACGCCAGAGGAAATTGACCTTCTGGTTGAACAAGTTAAGATGCTTGCTGGAGAGATAGCTTTCAGTACAAGCACATTAAAGCGTTTGGTGGATCAGTCCGTAAATGATCCAGAAAACTCACAAACTCAGGTAAACATACTTCCTGATATATCTGTACTCCTCCATTGAAGATACGTTTCATATATAATTTTTGATTCTCTCTGATATTATCTGACTATTTACCTGAAGTGGTTCATCTACATTTTGTTCAAGTAACTAACCAATAAAATATTGCATGCAGATACAAAATCTAGAAAACGAGATTCATGAAAAGCAAAGACAAATGAGGGCCTTAGAACAGCTCATAATTGAGAGTGGTGAAGCTTCAATTGCCAACGCATCATTGGTTGAGATGCAACAGGTATTCAATCTCCACATCTCATTCACTGTGAGAACATGATCTTGGGCCCGTTCAACGTCACTGTTTCAAGGCTCAATGCCGTTAAACTATGTTATCGACTACTTTTGTTGTTTTCAGAAAGTTGTGAGTTTGATGACCCAGTGCAATGAGAAGAGCTTTGAGCTGGAGGTGAGAATTTGTTGTTTTATCGAAAATACCGCCTTGTTTACAACAATAGACAAATCAAAATATCGCTTAAATTAACCATAAGCTAATTTAGTTCTTCCTTTGGCACAGATCAAATCAGCAGATAATTGCATTCTCCAAGAACAACTACAGAAAAAGGTTGGTAAGCATGTTAATCTCATTTTGAAGATGTGCATAATCCTTCTTTTGGTTACTCCATTCTTCATGCTTAAATCCTCATTCATCCTATAGATATTATTCTGCGAAAAATGGCTCTTAACCACACTTTCGCCAACAATGTAGTGCACCGAGAACAAAGAACTACATGAAAAGGTGAACCTTCTAGACCAACGTTTGAATGCAGTATCTAGTGAAAAAAAATCCTCACCGTCTTGTTCCGATAATGCGGTATCTGGACAATATGCAGAAGAACTAAAAAGGAAAATACAGTCGCGGGTAAATTTACAATCATACATTCTCAGTTCTCTTAAGTATCCCCGTAAATACCACGTATTGCAAAGTCTGGTACTCTGTGTATGCTCTTACCTTAACTTTTGTCTCTTTTCTTTTTTGATATGGATGGTTATGTTTTGTATTAGGAAATTGAGAGAGAAATGTTGAAGCTAGAACACGTGCAGATCGTGGAAGAGAACAGTGGTTTACGAGTACAAAATCAAAAACTAGCTGAAGAAGCTTCATATGCTAAGGAGCTAGCCTCTGCTGCTGCTGTTGAGCTGAAAAATCTTGCTAGTGAAGTGACAAAACTCTCACTCCAAAACACAAAGCTAGACAAAGAGTTAGCAGGTGCAAGAGACTTGGCTCAAACGCGTAACCCTATGAACGGAGTTAATAACCGCAAGTATAATGACGGGCCAAGGTCAGGAAGAAAGGGTAGGATCTCTTCAGGTAGGTCAAGTGGAGATGAGTTTGACTCAAGGAGTCTCGATCTGGAAGATCTGAAAATGGAGTTGCAAGCAAGGAAAAAGCGAGAGGCGGCTCTTGAGTCTGCACTTGCAGAGAAAAAGTTCATAGAAGAAGAATACAGGAAAAAGGGAGAACAAGCCAAGAGAAGAGAGGAATCCTTAGAAAACGATTTGGCAAACATGTGGGTACTTGTTGCCAAATTGAAGAAAGACAATGGCGCATTGTCTGAAGTCAATGGAACTGCAAGGGAGAAAGAAAAGAATCAAAGCAGCATGGTTCTGAAAGAGAGACAAGTCACGTATGCACCGAGACAACCTGAAGTAGTAGTGGTAGCTAAAATAGAAGAGAAACCAAAAGAGGAACCTCTTGTTGCTCGTCTCAAGGTATATATAAGGAGATAAGCTTAGTTACTACACTGTACATGTTTTTTTCTTCACATATATTGAAACAAGATGTTGTAACAATGAGACAGGCACGAATGCAAGAAATGAAGGAGAAAGAGATGAAATCGCAAGCGAATGGAGACGCAAACTCTCACATTTGTAAAGTGTGTTTCGAGTCTCCAACAGCAGCAATTCTACTTCCCTGCCGCCATTTCTGCTGTAAGTCACAACTTCATCTCCATGAATCCTTTGGGTTCTCTCTCTCTCTCTTTATTGAAAAGATGTTCCATTTTTGTGTGTACAGTATGTAAATCATGTTCCCTCGCTTGCGCTGAATGCCCAATCTGCCGCACAAAGATCTCTGATCGGCTATTTGCGTTTCCGTCTTAAATTAAAGGCAAATCAAAGGTACCTTGTTTTCCAAGGGAACGCAAAATGTAGCTATGTTACATTCCATTTTGGGTGTTGTTAGTTCGTTATAAGAGAGTGTAGAAACAAAACTTAATGCTATAAAAATCTACTTGGTATGAGTTTTGTTAAGTTGCGGTCTCTCTATCGAAGTCGTGCCTACCTCGCCTACAAAAAAAATGTTGTAAATATTGATCAAAAGACGGATGATCGTATGCAGGTGTCGAGAGAAGTGTGGGTGAGAAGCCTGTTGCTATATATTTTTAAAGGAAAGAACAGGTAGGGATTTTTATTAACTAGTGTTTTCGGGTCTTTTTGTATGTAATAATCTCTATGCTTATATTTATATTTATCACTAAAGAAAAAGTTGTTTTGCATATCACCGTTCCCATTTGTGAATGTTAGCTGTATACGAGGTTCCTGGATCACAACCTGGTGTCATCAAAACAAGACAGCCAATGGAAAATATTTTCCCACTGGTTTATTCAATAAGCTTAGTTACCTTGCCCGGGTCAAGGAGTTTGCGATATTAATCAAAGTTTAATTGACCATTCCCTTGAAAATACATCTTTGGTTACTCATCAACAAAACCAAATTACTTGTTATATTGTTGACGACCACCCAATGGAGTTTGACGCTAGTCAAAATTGTCAATCTAAACCAATATTCTTGTTGTGAAAGAGAAACAAATTCTTTCTTATTAAATAACAAAGATAAAAAAAGGAAACAAATGATAAAACAAGAAACACAAAGAACAGGTTGGTTTGGATTCGTAATTACCCCCAACAACCAAAGAAACAGACAAAGACTCCAACCAACAAATCAAAACAAAAAGGTTCAGGAGAAGGGCTTTTGTTCCCAAAACCCTTGATCATGCTCGTACTGTGAAGAAGAACCATCGTAAACCCCATTGCTACTGTTATTAGTAAAAACATTGCTGTTGTCCTCATAGGAGACAGAAGAAGGATCTTCAAGCAAATCCTCCACTCTCCAGCCCGGTAACGTTTCCATCAAATACTCTGATATACTACCTGAACCCGAATCACTAGCTTGCTGATAGGTTTCCTCTATCCCATAATAGTAATTGCTTGTAGTCGTGGAAGGAGAGCTCCCAAATATCTCACTGGAGGCCGAGCTCGGGACCTCCCCCGATACTGATTTGGGTCGAGTCTTGGCCCGCCCCAATGCCGCAGCAGAGTTGGAGGCTCCCGTCGGGTATGTGGATGGGGAGGATGAGAGCTTGATGCCGGAAAGGAGGAACCTATTGTGTTTCTTAGTATGCTCATTGGCTTGGTGTATTGGAATGTCACACTCTCTGCATAGTATTGCTCTGTCTTCTTGGCAAAACAATAACGCACGCCGCTCCTATCGTGTATTATTGGATAACAATATTTTGAGTACCATTCTTTAATATTTGATAGCCAAAGAAAGAAGACTCTTGTTTGTAATCACGTTACTTTAAAAAAATACTTTTAATATTCTACTAGATTTTGACCCGCCCTCTTGAGGGCGGGTAAAGTTTTTGTTTTTGATAATTTTCTAATACAATATTTATGTTTATGTGTTTGTATAATCATATTTCGATAGCATAGGTATATTTTTGTATTATTTTTTTGGTAGAAATTAAATTTTCATATATATGTTGTTTTTTTTTAATTATAAATGTGTTTTTTAGTAATCAAATTTGTGTATAATATTTTTTTAAAAATTATTAGTAAGAATTTTTGATAATTGTATTGAATAAATAATTTTAAATCAAACAACCTATTTGAAACCCGTTAAATAAAACCCGTAGAATATTTTTTATAAATAAGACTTCTATAATAATATTAACTTAAAAGGACTATATGTAAAATAATTTTACAAAAAATAATAATACTTGTACAAATTATTTAGATCTTGTTGAAAATAATAATATTTGTACATATTATTTAGCTCTTTCTAATGGGATACAAATGTGGCTTATAAAAAAAGACACATGCACTGTTTTCATATTTAACACAGACCTACACTCGAACTGGTAAACCTGGTGATCTCTATATAATTCAGATTAGAGATAACAAAAAATCAAGTGGAAATGAAATAAACCTAAAAATATGCCATTAATATGTGACATGATATAGGCCGGTAAAAACCAAAAAATGTCTGATTAAATTCTTCACATACTTTTTAATAGTACATAAAATTGAATAAAGTATTTTGATTGTAACTGTCTGCAGTTTGATTACTTTTAATATGTCATAAGAAGAAAATGGTAATAGAGAAAACTAAAATTAATTGATCTGAATATATTATTTTATTTTTAATATTAGTAATTTATATTTTATTATTTTAGATTTAAAAATTAAAAAATAATTGTATAAAAATATTAAATTTAATTTAAATACTTCAAATGAGTTTTATTTATAATGAAAATGTTAAATGTTGTGTGAAGTATATTAAAAACCATGAAGCCTTTGTTTAATCTATAATATATTAATTAAAAAATATGAAACAAATGATAAAATATATTTTACTGTGTATTAGAAAGTCAAAATCATAGAGATTACATGCAAATATAATGATGCACATAAATGAGAACTAAATTGCTGACAAAAAAAATAATCAAATAAATAAATAGACAAACAATACATAAATTTGAACAGTAACTGTTTTTTTTTGCGGCTGTAACTGATATCCTCTGATGCACGCACGTAAAAGTAAATATATAATTGTTTCTGCTTAGTAAAGAAATATTTTACCTAATCTACAGAAAAAAAAATTATTGGACACAACATTTTATCAATAGGTCAAACTTGTGACTTTATAGAATAGATTAAAAATATTTTGGTAGCAGTAAAGGAGTTGTGCATATATTTCGGGATAATGGATTAGTTATTGAAAAATCGAAATGGAATTGGAAATAACAGATTTGATTCCTGGAATATTCTAGTTGGTTCGTTTAAGTACTCAGAATTTTAATTATCTATGTTCTATATACTCTGTTCTTGCCATATATATAGGCCTTTATAGTAGGAGTTGTATTGGTTGTGAACGTGCTTAATAAAAATTGATGCTTCCGTTTTTGTTTGAATGCTAACATAGCTGGCTTCCGTTTTAAGGTAGTTATATTAATATGTTGTATATAATCAGTTAAACATTGCTTCATATTTTAAAAAAAATAGACCTAACTATTATTAATTGGTCATGCTGGAGAATTAATAGTATTGATTTTGTTTTCTAGATTTGACCTCCCTTTCCCACGAACTTTTCGGAAAGTACATTGCCTTTTTCTTCTTTAATTTAAAGAAGGGCAAAAAGCTCTTCTTTTGAAATATCTTTTTCGTCACGGCTTCACCTTCCCAAAGAAGAAAGTATTTTAATATTTGTAAATAACTAGTTTCAATTGGTTAGTTACTTTATTTTGATTAGTGGCCAAATAATTTATCAAGGATTTTGTCAACTTTGAGTAGTTTTCTGGGAAAACAAAGGGGGGGGGGGGGGAACTATAACTTTCTCACCAATAAAACAAGCAAAATCTCAGAATTAAAAAAATTGAGTAAACTCTTTTTTTTTTTACCAAAAAAAAAGACCAAACTCACCAAACCATAGTTTTATGAAAACCAGATTTGATTCATCAAATACTAACATGTGTCGCACACTATTTCCAATTGAAGTTTCAGAATGTTCTTTGATAAACAAGCTTTATAATCTGTACGTACGTACCCCACAAGTATCGCAGAGAGGAGCATCTTTGAAAGTAGGAGAAGTGAGAGAGAAACGGAGATGTTTTCCAGCAAGCTTATTGGCGAAGTGAACATGACGATCGCAACCATTACAAAGAGCTGCTTCATCTGCACAACAAAACACTGAAGCTTCTTCTTTATCACACACATCACACCAAATCTTCATCTTTCACTTCTTCGTTTTTTTGGTAATAGAACAGTGTTTTTCTTTCCTCTCTCTCTCTCTCTCTCTGGAAAAGGTTTTGTTTCTTTTTCTAGAAATTTCACAAGATTGGGCTCCGCACTCACTATCTATCGCTCGCAACTTGGATCCTTGGACCAGTACTATACACTAGTATTTATGAAGACATTCATGTGGGTGTGTGTATGTAGAGATGATGATGGGGTATGAGTGTGGGCAAAAGGGTAAGAATAATGTGTTGGCTTTATAGATAAGCAGCTTTAAGTTTCCTTTTGTCTTTTTCTTCTTATTCTTCCTCTCGCTTTCTTGATAGCTACTCTCTCTCTCTCTCTCTCTCTTTAGCTTTGAATTTCCCAAATTCATTTGCTTTCACGCCCGGTTTGGTCTGGTTTACTAGTTAGGTTATAACTTATAAGTATTTTCTTGAATATTGCATCAAATGTGTGGGGTTTCTTTTTATTCTTATGGGATGTCAAACTGCCTAAGTTCCAAAAGGAACGATATAGACTTCTTTATTAGCACATGTAACGTTCTCCAAATACGGGTTAGATATGCCAACATATCAAGTTACCTCGATGCCAGAACCTTGCAGGTCTTATCGATTGCAAGAAAATTTGTAAAAGTGGAGTTGAATACAGTCTTTTTGGTCTGATATATTCATTCGTCAGTTTCTTCATTCATTCACCTCTTTCCGTCAGATGCTAGTTAATCTACTAATTACTAACGACAAAAGAAAAGCGAATTTGATAGTACAAACTGTTGAGAAAATTAAGAAATTAAAATAAAAGGGGAAGGTGGGGGAACTTGACAAATGGCCAGCTCTTCGTGACAGCTTTTGTCTTCCATCATCCATGTGTGTATATCTACTTCCTTTCCTTTTCTTTTTACCTCTTTATTGCGGCTCTTTTATTTTTACCCACCATATAGTTTTATGAACTTCAATTTATCCAACTCAAAACAATGATTTTAGCTTAATGGTTAGCAAGTACAAAACAAACACTATTCAACTTGCTTAAATTTATCCAACTCAAAACAATGATTTCGGTGTTTGTCCTATTTACTATGATTCTGATGTTATATGCTTAGTCATAATTAGCACTCTGCTTGTCTACCTTTATAAAGTGAAGTACATTATGGCTGAGATTAATAACCGGTGTTCCTAATGTGCTAATGCATCTCTTGATCGATGAAAGTTATCATTAATCTTATACTATAAACCAATAATCAAACATACTCACATCAGGCTTTGCGGTCATGTCGGCCATATTGTTCGGGATTAAATGATTTTCTTGTAATACTTTTGATATAAATAAGAAGACTGGATCTGATCTTTTGAAATGGATAATTTAGTAGGTAGATGACGACAAAAAACACTTTTAGAGGAGAAGATATGGTATGAACTCTCTCGATCGAATCTTTCCCCTCGTTTATTTTTTTTTTCTGTTTGTTTGGCCAATTTCTCATCGTAAAACTTATTTTCACAGTTTTATTTTCACAGCCTTTTCAAATTAATTATGGGGTGGATTAAAATGATTTTACTTTAAAGTCTCGTCTAAGACAATAAATTTTAAATTTTTATATTTTATTTAAAAAGCTCCACTAAACACTAACAAAATAGTTTCAACTATCCTAGAATTATTAATTTTTAAAACTATTGGATTTTAAAATACTTTATCAAAAGCCAAAGTTCAATAACATTACATTTTACAAGGAGTTTTTTAAAATTCATCTTTGATAGCAATAAATTTTCCTTTTAAAAATCAACTCAAACTTCTAATTGAAGATATTTATAATTATTTTGTGTTGATATAAACTCGTACGAACTATAGAACCAAAAAATATGTTATATTTTTAAAGTAGTGAAAATATTAACAGCAGTACTTTCAGTTTTTATAACCATGTATTTATTTTAGTTATTCAATGTTGACTTACTGTTTGAACATATAATTCACCAATATGACTTATAAACTGTGTAAAATCAAAGTATCAGCATATTTATACGTCATATATTGATGATATATTGCACAAGACACAGAGACTTAGTCCAGTAGTTCGGCAAGATGCTTGAATGCTTCCCAATGGAAGTTCATAATTTCAGAATATTTTTTATTGGTTTTACTATTTCTTAAAAAGAATTAGAGATTTTTTCTTTTATTTTTAAAAGAGAAATTAGGCTCAATAACACTAAAAAACATAATTCACTATCTAACTAAAATTTCACCTTCTCTCCTTTTTTTTCTTCCTATCTCTCTTCTCCTTTCTCTAAGTATCTAATTTCCCTTTTTTTTTGCGGTTATTCTACAAATAAACCATTTTTTAAACATGTAGATCTTAAATCACATGGATGTACAGTGCTGAACTTTTTGAAAAAGGTTCTTCTTGCACTTTTCAAACATTCCCCTTAAAATATACCAGTAGATGGGACGTTTACCAATTAATTGATTCAATCAAATCATTCATTGATGGATGAGAGTTAGTACAAAATTGTTTTTATATTTAAACATCGAAACAAAAGTCTAAACACTCAACGATATTATTGTCGCTGTATTGTATTACGAGAGCTAATGATTTTTCCCTTTTAAATTGTCATACACTAAACTTTATATTGTTTTTGTTTTTTTTAGAAAGGGCACTAGACCACTACACCAAAGAGAATATTCTAAACTTTATATAGTTCAGCATCAAAATACAATAAAGTTTCATTGTGAAAAGAGCTCACTCGAATCATCGGTTAAATAATATCCTTTCAGATTCACACACGCATACATACATATATATGTTAGCCAAGTTTAATCTCGAAATTGCCACATTACAAGTTTTTTTTCCCTTTGTTTTGAAACTTAAGCCACATTACTCGTTGTCTTCTCAGCGTCAATTTGGATGAGCGGACATGGTTTGTCTTTGTGTTTAAACAAAGGGTTGGTCCGTCTTCGAACATGGTTCAACCTGCCCGTTCGTCTTAGTGTATAGTAACACATACACTATAAAGAAAAAGGCGATTTGTCCGCAATCCATTTTATCAGCAACTATGTTAACAAGAAAAACAAAAAATGTTTGCGTGTTACATCACTCGTACAAATTTATGGTTGCGCTTCCTCGCCTTGTCCCATAGAAAATGAAGAGTGAGGAAACAAATTGGGGGTATCTATCATTTATGAGGCCCATTTTAAAAGATAAAACGATTGTGACTGATAGGGCCCAAATAAAAGAGAGGCCATTTGAAGAGGCCCGGTCGATTTCAGCGGTGGTCTAAAGCAAGGATAGAATTGTAATAACCTGAAGGAAGCGGGGGCAGTTGGGGTAATAGAAAGGAGATGGGGGGACCAGGACAAATAATCACTGCTCTCCTCCGTCTTTAGCTTCGATCCATTTTTATTATCTTTCTTGGAGGAAGTAGTAACAAGGATGATGGGGGAAAGCGGCGGTGGTGGTTGTTGTCCGCCGATGGATCTGATGAGGTCGGAGACGATGCAGCTAGTTCAGCTGATTGTGCCAATGGAATCGGCTCATCTAACAGTGTCATACCTAGGGGATCTAGGCCTCGTCCAATTCAAAGACGTCCGTTAATCCTTTCCGTTCCTTTCCTTAATTATTATTATTAATTATCTCTCTTTCTATGATGATGATCGTCCAAGAGAGAGAGAGAGAGATAATATGTGATTTTGCAACGAATCTATTTGGAGCTGTTATCTGAATATCTTATTAGAGAGTCTGAAATCTTAGAGATTGGATGGAATGGAATGGGGTTTTTCATTTTCATTTTGATTTTGACTTTGGCGTTTGGTTTTTGTAGATCTTTAAAGATATATAGTATATGATAGATATTTTACTCACCACAAATTCTCTCTTTTTTTTTTTTTGTTGTGTGTGTTCCAGCTGAATTCAGAGAAGAGCCCTTTTCAACGTACTTATGCTGCTCAGGTAAAATTCATTCATCTTTAGTTAGCCAATGTGATGATGATACAATCTTACATTGTAAACACTATGCAATTTTGTGATCATTTCTCCCGAATTTGTAGATAAAAAGATGTGGAGAGATGGCTCGTAAAATTCGTTTCTTCAAGGATCAAATGTCTAAAGCTGGTCTTTTGCCCAAGGAGACTACCACCCTAGAGCAAGAAACTGATATTGACCTTGACGATGTCGAGGTATATTCCACACCTTCTTTTCATTTTCCATCCCATGTTTTCCTTTTTTTTTTTTAAACTCATATATGTATATATATTTACTTCTTTCTGCCTCTTCAGGTAAAACTTGGAGAGCTAGAAGCTGAACTTGTTGAAATCAATGCCAATAATGACAAGTTACAGCGTTCCTATAATGAACTCATGGAGTACAAACTGGTCCTTGAGAAGGTGTACATATCTTTTTCAATCTATCTTTTTTTTTAAGTTTACTCCTTCGAAAATATTAATTATGCTCATACTATATCTATCTGAATCTCATCTTTTTAGGCTGGCGAGTTCTTTTCTTCTGCTCATCGAAGTGCTACGGCTCAACAGCAAGAGACTGAATCACAACAAGTGGGCGATGATTTGCTTGAGGCTCCTTTATTGCAGGAAGTACGATCGATGCAGCTCTTCTCCTGTTTACCCTTTTTTTTATATAGTTTATTATTTTATCACTAATACTTACGATAATTCCTTTGACAAGTCTACTGATTCGTCAAAGCAAGTCAAGCTTGGATTTCTCACCGGACTAGTACCCCGTGAAAAGTCTATGGTGTTTGAGAGGATTCTATTCCGTGCTACTAGGGGCAACGTCTTTATTCGACAGACTGTCGTTGAGGAGCCCGTCATTGATCCCACCTCTGGAGAGAAGGTTAGATCCTTCTGCTTCTCTCTAAAATTATCTTACACTACTGATACATGATTTCAGATGGTCTCCTTCTTCCTTTTGCAATTTCTGAACATAGAACTGCTTGCTAGGTGGTTTGTCTTTTTCATCTATAGAGATCCAAGAGTTTTGTCAACATGTGTGGAATGCTGATCTCGTTAGAAAACAAATTTACTTTTCTGTCTCACTTCGACATTGACTTTCTAACTCTAAAATAAATGCAGGCTGAGAAAAATGTTTTTGTTGTCTTCTATTCCGGGGAAAGAGCAAAGAGCAAAATTCTTAAAATATGCGAAGCTTTTGGGGCCAATCGTTATCCTTTCAGTGAAGACCTTGGAAAACAAGCTCAAATGATAACTGAGGTATGTATTATCTTTTTGTTGTTGTTTGTGATAAACCTTTTTACTTCCCTGTATGGTTGGTTCTTTCTTTGGACATCATGAGTTATAGATGAGAACAAAATATTGGGTATTCGCTGGTACTGAAGTGTCCAGTAAAAGCTAATGCATGAGATCATGATGTTTTGATGTACTGAAATTATGCGACTGTTAGTTTTGAAGTTGGTTAGCGTCCATATAACGATGATCCCATTAACCCAGAAATTGTCTAACCATGTTTAATTCTTTCACACCATTTCAGGTGTCAGGTCGATTATCAGAGCTTAAAACCACCATAGATGCTGGTTTGGGTCACCGTAACATTTTGTTGCACACTATTGGAGATAAATTTGAGCTGTGGAACCTCAAGGTATTATTCTGTGTAGATCAATGTTGAGCGGCCTGTGTTGACCCATCTGTTCTAAACCATTCAAGATTATGTTTACCAATTGCAGGTGCGCAAAGAGAAAGCTATCTATCATACTTTGAACATGCTTAGTCTTGACGTAACTAAGAAGTGCCTTGTGGCTGAGGGCTGGAGTCCTGTCTTTGCATCAAACGAAGTGAGTTGTTCGTTTTGTTCACTGTCAATTGCATTTATTGATTATTATATTAGGTGATCGTTTCAGAATACTTAAGTAGAATAAGGTTTGTTTTTGCAGATTCAAAATGCATTAAAGCGTGCTGCAGTTGACTCCAATTCTCAAGTTGGATCAATATTCCAGGTCCTGAGGACCAAAGAGTTGCCACCAACTTATTTCCGCACAAACAAATTTACTTCTGCGATCCAGGAAATTGTTGATGCATATGGGTAAAGTGTCTTTCACTTTTTTTTCTGGAGCTTTTGACTCAGTTTAGGAAATAGTAGATAACGCTGGTATTATTACCAGTCTATAAATTGTGTTATAGACTGCATTTAGTCCTGTCCTAGCTTCCTCTGACCAGTCTCCCATGATCACCACTTTGCAGTGTGGCCAAGTATCAGGAAGCTAATCCTGGTGTATTCACAATCGTCACCTTCCCCTTCCTTTTCGCTGTTATGTTTGGTGATTGGGGGCATGGAATATGCTTGCTGCTTGCAACCATGTACTTGATAGTGAGAGAAAAGAAACTGGCTAGCCAGGTGATACCCCAATTAACGTTGCCTATTATTGACTTAAGAGCACGAGATTGAATTCTTGTTAACTCTTCAGTCTTGCTTTTTGACCATAGAAACTTGGAGATATTATGGAAATGGCTTTTGGTGGTCGTTATGTCATAATGATGATGTCACTCTTCTCAATATACACTGGTTTAATCTACAACGAGTTCTTCTCTATTCCATACCCATTGTTTGCTCCCTCAGCCTATGATTGCCGTGATGCCTCGTGCAGGTATGCAAATTAGTTCTTAAAATTGAGATTTATAAAATACAAAAGAATATTAGTAAGTAGCAGGCAAATACTTTACTGTCCTGAATTTCCTCTATTCTTATGCTCTCTATGTTCAGCGAGGCGACGACAATTGGTTTGATAAAGGTGAGGGACACTTATCCATTTGGTCTAGATCCTGTGTGGCATGGTACCCGCAGCGAGCTGCCGTTCCTAAACTCGCTGAAGATGAAAATGTCAATCCTTCTCGGAGTTTCTCAAATGAACCTCGGGATCATAATGAGCTACTTCAATGCAAGATTCTTCAAATCGAGTGTAAATATATGGTAGGCTTCAGTTGATAATTTTAATCATAACTGTACTCTCTCTTTCGAACGACAACGTCTAATTATGGGGGGATTGCAGGTTCCAGTTCATTCCCCAGATGATATTCTTGAACAGCTTGTTTGGGTATCTCTCGGTCCTCATCATCATAAAATGGTGCACTGGTTCTCAAGCAGATTTGTATCATGTCATGATCTACATGTTCCTGAGCCCAACCGATGAGTTGGGAGAGAACCAACTTTTCCCACACCAGAAAACAGTGCAGGTTAGCATCTCTGTCTAATTTTTGCTGTTACGAGATTTTCCAAGCGAAGCATGTCATACGTGTGGTTTCACTCATAATCTTTTTCCCTCTCATTCTTTCAGCTGGTACTTCTCTTTCTGGCTCTTGTTTCTGTTCCATGTATGTTACTTCCAAAGCCGTTCATCTTGAAGAAACAACATGAAGCTGTGAGATTATTTCCTTCTCCCTTTTGGTTTCTTGATAAAGACCTCTTATATTTTCTAATCCTTTGATGGTAACTGTTCCTTCAACAGAGGCATCAAGGTCAGTCATACGCACCTCTTGAGGAGACGGATGAGAGTCTTCATGTGGAGGCAAACGGAGGATCCCACGGGCACGAGGAGTTTGAATTCAGCGAGATATTTGTGCATCAGCTGATTCACACCATAGAGTTTGTGCTTGGAGCTGTTTCCAACACTGCTTCTTACCTGCGTCTATGGGCTCTAAGGTACATATCTCAATTATCGAGTAGTAGGAATCTATACATGTATCACCATTGGCTTAATAATAGCCATCACTCCTTTTTTGTGTGTTTCAGTCTTGCACACTCAGAGCTATCGTCAGTCTTCTATGAGAAGGTCCTCCTCCTCGCTTGGGGGTAATGCACACGCTCTCGCTCCCTTACACGCACTCTTTCTTTGATCTAACTAATCATTAGCAAATCAGTTAATCGATCTTTGTTGTGTCTCTTTTGGCATTGAAAAAAAAACAGGTACAACAATTGGTTGATCCTGATCGTTGGGATCATCGTGTTCGTATTCGCCACGGTGGGAGTGCTGCTGGTGATGGAGACACTGAGTGCGTTCCTACACGCACTGCGTCTACACTGGGTAGAGTTTCAGAACAAATTCTACGAAGGAGATGGTTACAAGTTCGCTCCTTTCTCTTTCATTCTTACCGCAAATGAAGACGAGTGATATAAATGGACAATTCATGGTTCATTCCCATCTCATCTCTCTGCTATTTGCATATATATATATATATAAAAAGAGGCCCAGCTAGACCCAAGTTCTATTTATTTTTTTCCCATTCTCTATATTTATTTATTTTGCCTGCGTGGAGATCAGATGGGGATGATAGATTTGTCTGAGCCAAAACCCATTTGTTGTTGTGTATTTGTTTGTCTGGAATTATATAAATAATAATGAGCTGTGGATAAGAAGAATAAAGTGAGGATTTGGGACCTTTGTTTTATGAATAAAAAATTTTATAGTCGATCTTGGTTGTTTGATTCATATGCAGAGATCGAAAGTTCACATAAAATTAAGTTTTGGTGATGCTTTCATCTATCTTTGAATTTTGTTGGTTATTATATGTTGCTATGAATCTATGTGGTTTTGTGGAACTCTGGAACTGAACTAATTAATAGTGAGGGGCACAAAAGTTGAAATCAAAGTGCTATATTATAGCCCAATAGTAAACTTTTGAGATTTCATACATTTATTGTTTCTAATGGACTAGGTTAATAGTTAAATCATTTTGTCCAAAGCTGTGTATCTCTATTCATTGTTTTTTTTCACAAGTTAAACTTGATAACAGTTAATCCTTTGTTCAAATTCTTATGAGGCCCATATAAGAACGTCGAGCGTCTTGCGTTCAATAACTCAAATAGTATTTGCTTAGAAGAGAGATGCATTATTATTTACAAACTTCATCTTTGTTTTGAAAAAAGAAAAGCAGAGAAGAAATAGAGTCAAGGCAAAGAGTGCTTGCTCAAACAAATCACCAATCGTGAGTTTAATTTATTAAATGAAAGCCACTTGGGGTTAGTTAATGTGAGGTGGTAGAGACAGCGGCTGTAACGGTGGAGACAAGACTGTCAACGCCACAGATATTACGGCCTTTACAGATCTTGTAGAAACCATTCTCACCCCAAGTCTCACCCCAAGAGTTCTTGATGATCCAGTAAGGCTTCTCTTTGAACCTAGCAGGAGCATAACCAGCGGAGCCATAACCGACCAACAAGACACCGTGGTTGAGCCTCCTGGTGCAAATGTAAGGGCAGGAGACTCCACCGATGTAAGTCTGCATATAGGCAGCGTTGATGGCAACGGCAAGAGGTCCGTTTTTAACAAGGTTGGCAGCAATCTGGTCTTCGTCGATGGAGATGACACTGAAGTTGGAGACAGAGGCAACGATCTTGGACTTGTCTAACTTGCAGACGGGGCCGTCCTTGCCGGTGTAAGGATAGTCTTCCTCTCTCATGAGGCCACCGGTTTTGAGAGTGTATTCAAAAGCGCTGTTCATGAGGCCACCATTGCAACCAGAGTCGCATGAACCTGCCTCCTCAGGGTCACACTGCATACACAAGAGAATGAAACTATTATTAGTAAGCAAATTAAGAATTACACACGACATAATCCATACTGAGTTTTAACACAAGACACAACTGATTATCTAAATACTTTATACATTCAATGCCATCATCAAAGAAAGAGAAGAGAAAAAGTCAAACCTCGTGATCACAGTCGACGAGCTGTTGTTCGCTAAGGCTGACGAGTTTGCCGGTAGCGAGGAAGTTAGCACCTTCAAGAGCTCCGGTGGCGCTGAAACTCCAGCAAGAGCCGCATGATCCCTATCAATAATAACAAGTCCAATTTATTTTTTTGAGATGAGACCATTCATTACAAACTCGAATTGGATAAGGCATCATCATCTGTTCATATCTACCTGGTTTTTGACGGGGGTGACGGCTCCGTGATCTCTCCAATCAAAATCTTCAGGGAGATTCTCTGTAGGGAGAATCGGAGCCTTGTTTGCGTCTTTTGGAAGCCTAAACCCTCCTTTGACCACCCCGAGATGCTTCTTCTTGAACTCAGAACGAGTCAGATCCGAGAACTGCGTAACGCCGTGACGCGCAGAGGGATCCATTTTCTGGTGACGCCTCGCTCTCCTCAGATTCGCTTTGAATACTGAGAACCTGTAGTCATGCTCCTCCCTCGAACCGTAGACCTTGCCGAACTTGCTCTTGAAAAGAGAGAAGTGATCCTCCGAGGACAAAACATTGGGCTCGGATCCTCCATCAACGACCTGACGGATCACGGCATCATCGCCGTCGGACGATGAGGAGACGGAGACGAGGAGGAAGGAAAGAAGGAGGACGGAGAGGGAAAGTTTAAGAAGTTCCATTTTTTGGATTTTGAGATTTGGAGAAAGCAGAATGGATTAATATAGAAGAAGAAGAAGATAGAACCCTAAAGGCGAAGGGAAGAATTGTATCTAATCACACACGCAACAGTGGATGTGTGTATAGGTCTGTCTGTATGTATACAAATCTACGTGTTCTTATCCCTCTCGGTTCCTTTCTTTTTTATCTTTATTTAAGTCGGAGATGTCGGAAGATATTTATGATAACTTATTCAAGGGAAATGAACCAATGATGAGTCTTCACGTGTTGAGGATTGATTGGGTGTTGTATAAGATAGGCCCCCAACTTGTATTAGTGCCGTGTTGGGATGTACAAATGTTATTTTTTTTATTTTTTTTCTGATCGCCCACTTCCTTCCTTCCTTGCGTCAATAGTGGAAACGTTCGTTGCAATATTTGTCTCTGTCTTCTCTTTAATTATTTCCTTATGTAAATCATGACGATGATATAAAATAACTTGCAAGTCCTATACACAATTCGTTTTCTATCCCACCTGTACATTTTATTATATGTTATTTATATTATCTGCAATTTATTTTACATTTTTATAAGGGTTAACAAACACTCTGCCCTAGACAACATACATACCTGCATGAAAGGGAACAAATCTACACAAAACATAGGGAACAAAACATAGGGAACAAATCTATGTTTGAGTATTAGGTTAGGGAAAGAAGCCAAAGACGAACTGATGAAGGTGTGGTTAAAATTAAGAAACTGTCTTGAAAAAGAAAAGAAAACAGCTAAGCACCAACACAAGGTGAGGAACAATGGGTGCTACTAGAGACTCTACGACACGGGTAGTTTTGATAATTAACATTGCTGTTAACCGCTGCAGAAAATGATGATGATGATGATTGCCTATTCTTCTTCTTTCTCTTCCTGTAGGCATCATCATCGTCTTCAACAGGACGTGTTGGTTTCTTGAGATCTTCAAGGCATTTAACATCTGAGATGCAAACATATGATCTTGCTTTCCCCGAGTAGAACCTTGACAATCCCCTCCTGTTGTTTAATACCATTCATAAATCCGAAATCAAACAATAATCCAGAAATCTTAATTTAAACAAGAATTCAATCAATCAATGAGATCATTTTTTCAGGTTTTACTTTTTGGGAAGGTTGTTTCTTAGCCCTCCCATGTCAAAAGCGACCAGCTCACTTATGTTTTCCATAGTTCATAGATTGAGAGAAAACAAAAACAAAAATCTTTGGCTCTTTTGGCTATCTATTTATATAGCTCAACTGAAGGAAAATGATAGAGAAAAAGAGAAGACATTTGCTTAATTGAAGGGAATGGTTTCTATTTCTGGTTTGTTTTATTGTATTATGCTTTCATGGTTCTCAAATTTTTTTGCATAATCTGTGACTGACCCTAATCTTTTCTCACCTATACTTCCTCCCCTACAAACACTTGTGAAACAGTTTGATATCCATATCCAAACATTTTCCAATCATCCATACTAAATAATGAGTAGAGATGATTAGCACTAAAGTAACTCATCCAAACAAAGTAATGGTTTATGTGACCACTATCTAACAGAGGTTGTAGACCAAACACTCATTCTATTCAGTAATAACCAGAGCTTAAATCCAAATAGTTAATGATACACACAGAACACTGAAGTCATTTTTCTTAATTAGCTAGATAAGTTTGAATTGTGAAAAACAGCGTCAGCTAGAGTTTATACCAGAGGAGAAACACATTCTTTCCAGTTTAAACACATTCTTCATCTCAGAGTTCATTTGCAAAGGAGTTCCCTAAACTTTATCCTAATCCCTGGTTTACAAAAATATGTACAGACCGTAAAACCAATAACTTCTACGAACACATAAAGGGCATTTTTTCTATTAATGTGTACAATGGTACTCTGAATTTTGTAGAAAGATTCATCACGCACACTTAAGTCTCAATGTGAAGTTGTATTAGCAACCTACGATTAACAGCTACAACAAAGGAGGATACGTAGACAATGCATCAGAGCATTTAATAGTATACATATCCACCCACAAATTACAATTCATACAAAAAAAAGAAGATAAATTTGACATAAAATACCAAAAATATAAAATATCACACAGGTTCCCTGGACCGCCACATAAACATAAAAAGAAACAAACATATCGCCTTAAGAAGTAATCTTTTGTGTTCCAGTTACTGTTTATGACAAGAAATTCGTTTTGGAGCATGCTTTTTGCCTTGTTTTGTATTTTAATCTGTTAAGTTAAGATTTATCTTCCGTTAAGGCTAGCAAATTGAGTAAACATGGCTGTTCCAGAATGGTCGTCCACGGCCTGAACCTCGGCTGCACCATTGTTCTCTTCCACCTTAGGAGCAACTGGAACACTAGCTGCTGGGTTGGTGGTTGGTGCAGGAGTGACTGGAGTTGTATCTACCGGCAGAACCAGCAAGCCAGGAGTTACCGGCTCGCCGTTCTCAGTCTCCTCTGCTTTGCCCTGAGTGAATGCTTCTTGAAGCTGAAGAGCATATTCCAAGTTCCACAAAACATCTCCCATTGATGGCCTATCAACACCGTAATCTTCCAAACACTTCTCTGCAGCTTCCGCAAACTTCTTCATCGATTCAGGGTTTATCGTTCCAGCCAAATGAGGATCAATGATCTTCTCGAGCATTCCTTTTCGTTTCCATTGCATAGCCCATTCAGCTAAGTTAACTTGTTCTCTTGGTAGCTGAGGATTGATGGCTGGTCTCGCGCAGAGAGCTTCTAGAAGAACGACACCAAAGGAATAAACGTCGGATTTATCTGTAAGTTGCTGTCTTCTAAAGTATTCGGGGTCTAGGTACCCGAAACTTCCTTTCACGGCCGTGCTGACATGGTTTTGTCCAAATCCCACATCTTTAGATAGACCGAAGTCAGCTACTTTGGCAACTAAAGCATCATCGAGAAGAATGTTGGTCGATTTGACGTCACGGTGGATAATCCCTTGCGCTGTTCCTGTGTGCAAATAGTGAAGCCCACGTGCAGAACCGATACATATCTCAAGTCTTTGTTTCCAGGTTAAGGGAGCAAGGTTCTTTCCGTATAAATGATCTCTGAATGGACCATTGGACATGAACTCATAGACTAGGATCATCTCTGAGTTTTCATCACAGTAACCAATCAAAGAGACCAAATGTCTGTGTCTAAGCTTAGAAAGCATCTGAATCTCTGTCTCAAACTCAGTGATTCCTTGTTCAGACTGTGGGTTACCTCGCTTGACAGCGACTTTGGTTCCATCGTCGAGGGTTGCAATATAGACATTACCGAATCCTCCAACACCGATAATCTGAGATGCTTCGAAGTTCTGTGTAGCTTCCTGAAGCTCTGAAAGGGAGAAATTGCGGCCGAGACCCATAGTTGAGTTGTATAAGTTGGATTTTTGAGAACCACCTTTGCTTGTCATGAAAGTGCTGTCACCAGCGTGTATCGGTAGCAACCAAGAGGAGAAACTGTTTCTCTTCTGCCAATCTTGTGGCCTCTTCTTCCACTTGTAAACCATGGCTCCAAGACCAACGAAAGCTCCAAACATCATCACAAACCCCGCGGTCGCAACCATACCATGTTTCCCCATGCCAGTTGTTCTACCATCAACTCCAAACTCTCCGTCAAGACTGTTCACGGAGTTGCTCATCTTTAAGACCTCAACTCCATTCAAGATTGCGTTTGGAGTGCCTGTGTCTTCTCCCATGGGACTAATCTGCACTAGCAGCTCAGGACTCATAAGTGTCGCATTCACAACAATGTCTTTGTAGTAAGGAGCTGCGAGATCGCCAGCGACAGTGGACAAATCCAGCCCAGAGATGGCAGTTTTGCCGTTGATGTACACATTGAAGTACAAGTCATTGAGAGACTTGCTAACGATGTCGCAGAAATGAAGCCTAATGAGGTAGTTAAATGAGGGGTTCGAAGGGAAGTTCCAGCTGACGTTGAAGTTAGGAGCTATGGTGTGAGAATCAGCCATTTCAGCAGCTGTTGCATAAACCGTCTGTGGAGCAATCAAAGGTGTAACTCCAGGAGGGTACTTGATCGCGGAAGGGGTTGTCTTGACGTCCTTGGCCATGTTCTCATCTTTCAAGAATTCCTTATCCGGTATCCAGGTTCTTCCTAATGTGTCATTCTGAGGCACGATCAAAGGACCACCAACATTGACTCTGTAAACGGACTGGTAAGCATAGTCAGACAGACCCGAGAACCCGTTGACTGGGAAAAGGGCTGTGCCGGAATCAGAGATCAGCTCGTCTGGAGCTGAGACAATTTCAATAGCGTTGATGAATGCTGCAGAGCTTTTCATAGGTCTGAACCTGATGGAGAATTGTGCATCCGTAATGTTGACAAGATACTCCTTCTGGAGAACAGCTTGACTATCATTGTTGTTGTTAGTAATCTTGAAGTTATGAAGCAGCACATATTTCTCCGTCATAACGGAAAAAGCTGCTTGTTGGAGATCAAACTTGTCATTAGGGAAAGCCAAGAAATGGAGGCGAACCCAGTGCCAACCAGGTCTAGTCAAATGGAATTTGTAGATGGCTTCCTCACGGAAGATCCTTGCAGTTAGGTAGATAGGAGAAGCGACCTTGTCTGAAGGTGGGGCAGAAACCTGAATATCATCCTTAGCTTCTATGTATTGGACCGTATCTTGGTCACTCTTAAAGACTTTTCCATCAGGGGTTTTGGATGAAGATTTGCTTCCACAATCAATGAGGATATCATCTGCCGGTTTAAAACTGGTTGCGGGTCCAGCGGCAGCTACCGCAGACGTAGCATGGCCTGAGAGGAAGAGGAGAATAGCCAGGAGAAGTATCATGGAAGGCTTTGGAGAAATAACAAAGATAGGAATCGTGCATATGTTTGGTTTCTTTCTTATCCCCATCCTTCCTAGGTGGGAAGGAGAGAGAGAAGAGAGAGGGACGAGGAAGAACAAAGATAAGAAGGAATGAAAGGAGTTTGTTGGATAGCTTGTGGTTGAAGAAAAGAGGGAGAAAAAGGTCGTGAAAGAGAGAAATGATTTGTTGTTATATGTGTGGCTAGTTTTGGAATCTGCTGTAGTTTAGTGGTGGATATGATCATTCATTATATTCAATGGTTTATTTTTAGCAAACCGCTAATTCTGTTATCTAGACAATTTAGAGACAAATGACAAAAATAAACAACGCTGGTTCCCTATTTCAAGAATTTTTAAGAAAATACTAGACCTAGAACTAAAACTCTAACCATAATACTTCACCTCACTAACAGTTTCTCAATTCAAAAAAATGTGAAAGTAGACTAATCAACGTACCAGCGAAACCTTTTTCACTGCCATTCAAGTGACTCCAATGCTTGCTGATGATTGTCTGAATCTCCAGCTGCAACTACATTAAAGCCTGTGAAAAATGAAAAAAAGTAGATGGGGGATGCTTAGTTAGGCATTCAGGGGTTGCATGATCTTTTGTTTGTTATGAGTTTATGACTGAGAAAAAGAAACCCAGTTTTTCTGGGAATTTTGAACATACTTGATGCAACAGCACTGGATGAAGCTTTCCACATAAGTGGGTTACCGCTCCAATCGGTTATGGTACCTCCAGCGCCTTCTATTACAGGCACAAGAGCTAGAAAATCATATGGCTGGTGATATAAAACATCGACTTCAATTAGTCTAAAGTGGACATACAGTACCAGTTCAAGATTGATAAATGAAGCATTCACTTCTGATAAGTCATTGTGAAGGAGTAGCTTTACCTTTAGACCGGATTCAATAACAAGATCAGCAAATCCAGAAGCCAGGAGAGCGTAAGCATAGCAATCACAGCCGTATAATGGCATCTTTACCTGTAACGACAAATTTTGACAAGCCAGAAGGGAGTGACCAACATTAAAATTAAGAACACGAAATAAAAGGAATTCAGGGGAATCTATACAATCAACTGGATAAGAAACATAGATGAAATACTGCTTATTGTGAGATGTGTTATTCTGCAGGTTTCAAATAGGTATCATTTGCATGTTACATGCTCCAACCTAGAAACAATCCTAATTTAAGTACATTCATTAGAGAAATAGACAAGGACCTTGTCTCGAACTCGAGCAAATGCCTTTTCTGCCTCTTCGGTGAAAAGATGTGGGCTAGTGGTGTATCTGGACAGTCAAAATATGAGAAAAAAGTTAGGTGGAACGCTATAGTCTTGAGGAAGGTACTTGTCTTCTTGATACACGAAGTCATCACATATGTTTTTAGGCTATTTCCTTGAAAAGACAGACACTACAAAGACAACGATGGTATGGCTCCATGAAGGCAAACTTACAAATAGGCATGTGATAATATTGGGCAAGAACGCGTAGAGATATCCTCCCCATTTAATTTAGTTCTTCTTCCACTCATTCCTATCCATCTCTCCTTAAGAATAGGCTGATCAATTATTCCTAGAATCTGAAAGGGTAACAAGGACACAAGACGATTATATTCTAGGCAATATGAATTCTCAGTCTGATTATTAGAATTATTTTTATAGTGCATTAACGCAAACATGAGAAGTTTAAAAACAACAAGAGAGTTTGGTGTCTTACCGGTTTACCTTTGTATAGCAGAGCTATCAACGTACCAAACACAGGTTTCCCTGAGACGAAGCAATTAACGACAGAATCAAATATTCAAACACTTGATAAGACAATAAGCAGGAGAGAAGAAAGAGGTGGACCTGTGATAAAGCTCTTTGTTCCGTCAATTGGATCCAAAACCCAAACAAAGTCTGCAGAGTCATCTTTGCATCTCCAACCCTTCTCTTCACCATAGCTACAGTTTGAATAGAAAAAAAAAATGAATGTACAGCGCAATCAAAGTGTGTGTTATCTTGGGAGGAAAATACAAAATTCTGGAGGGGGGGAAAGACTGACATAGCATGAGAAGGGAAGTGGTGGAAGATAATGGAAACCATGGCCTCTTCAGCCATCTGATCAGCGATTGTAACAGGACCTACACAAATCAGAACATATATGATTCGATTCCTTAACTTGGAAGTTCAGTAATAATATAAAAAGACAAGTGCATATAGGTTCATCTAACAAACATATGATTCATAATAACTTGGGTGGGTTTCGAGCTTCTTAAGCACCAATAAAAAGAATCCTTAAATCATCAGCAGTTCGGTTAGTTGCTTAGAAAAATTGCAATAAGCAGTTCACTAATTGACTCCCGAGCACATGATCTACAGCTGTAACAAAGGCTGAGAGGTGAGCTCCATTTTTGTATATCAATAAAAAGAACTTAACTCATATCATCTTTGTCGACAATCTCGAATTTCTTCCGGAAATACTTTCTGATAACCTCCCCTGAAGCGTCAGCTACTGCATTCCCCACTGCCCCGAATCGATCCATATCAGTTGGGCTCAGTTCCGAAGAACCACCTTCTTCGCTTAGTTCGCCCTGTTTCGACTTCGAATCCATTGTCGGAGACATCTTGCAGCGAGAGACCACCGAAACAGACGACATTGAGAAGGAGGTGGAAGAGACTTGAAGAATGGACCGAGTCGCAGACCGCAACACCGGACACGGTGTCGGAATCACAACCGACAAGGACTTGCAGGAGGATAATTGCGACTGAGCTAACATATTTTGCAATCAGAGTGATATTATGACAGGAGGCAGCAAGTCAATGACCCGATTGAATATGGGTTCTCTTTTTTATATGGAGGCGCAGTTTATGCAAATCTCGTTCGTTGGGAAAGCTCGCTTAGATATGTATTTTTACACAATTTGCATAAATAATTTAATCCCAACCCAAAGAAAATAATGCCAACTGATGGTACCTAATCATATATGTACATGATGTGCTGATTTTAATAATTCTTGTTATTGAAAACATTCTTACGGAAAAAAAAAACATGATGATACAACCTTTGTTTGAACAAAAGTTTTACGGATCGTTATGGTGGCCGGAAAGTTTCTCCTTAATCTTCTTGACGAACCCCTTCTTCTCCTGCGCTGCTACTGCTTCTGATCCTGGTCCTCTTACCGTCCCAGTTGATGCCTCGTGGGCGCCTCCTACCCTTTTTGTACTTTCCTCCGTTTTCTTAGTTTCTCGTCCTAAACCTTTACCATCCTCATCCCTCTACATTTAGTATATACGCATCAGATGGTTAATATATATATATATATATGGTGAATACTGTTACTAATATTTAACAAAAAAAAATAACATTAGTAAGTACGTGTGACACAAGGATAAGCGACGTAGTTTATATGAATAAGAACATATTAATCTTACAGAGTTGGAGGACGAAATGCCGTGAGCTTCAAGAAGGTTGTGAGACACGGAGATAGGTTGTGCGTGGTGAGGTGTATTGGTGGTCGTGATTGGGGCTGTGATCGGATGTGGACCGTTGTAGCTGCTCTCCTTAAGGTGAGGAACGGTGCTTGCAACTCCTGTCAGGTGCATCGCGTTTCCAAACTCGTCCACTAGCTGAGCTGGCTTGCCTTGTTGGTCCGTGAGGTAGATTGGGTTTCCTCTTTCGTCTCTTATATCCGCCATTCTAACTAACAAGGTTCTTCTCAACTATCAGTCACACGTTCCTTGCATAATAGACTTCAGCGTTTTTAAGGAAGCTTGTGTATGTATTCATCTGCATGGTCGGGACACGTGCTGCAATATAGCGAACGAAGATACGTATGCGATTGCCTCGTACGCACACATGTGTGTTCTCATACGAGCCTACTCATCCCGACATAAATCATTTTCTTGGGGAACAGTATCTGAAGTAGTCACAAACTACATATGATCTCGATTGGTGTTTGAACAAATTTGTACATGTATGTGACCGTAAATGATATGCTTATTTGTTTGTCATTCTCCTTAATATCTCAAACGCTTACTGATCTTTCTATACATTATACAAATAGGGAGCAGCAAATTGAAAAAGGAGAAACAAATCAAATATCTACAGAAAGAAGTTTGATTGAGATCAAGTTGGTAGATGTAATACAAACCACACCAATCGCTTATCTTCATAGCCCTGGGTCCATTTTGATCTATGCACAGCCAGAATAATTATATAGATTAATGAGTAAGGACCCAGTGTTGTCATTAACTGATTATCCCCAACCTTGTATTCTAAAGTTGTGACTTTCTAAAGTTGTGACTTTACATGTGTGAAAATTTAGCAAATACCAATAAATGAAAAGCCAATGAGGAAAGTGTGTAAAACAACAAATAGTCTGTCTTAATTAAATGGTACCGTGTCCGTGTGTCTCGAGTTCTATGCTTCAGACAGTAGAGAGTAATGCAGAACCTGAAAAAAAACAACCACAATCAATCTCCTACGTGTGTACTTCACCGATTTGTGTCTGAGAGATATGAGAGAACACAGCTTACAAGTTCATATTTTGCTGGATTTGGTCCAGAAGAAGCCTTTCTTTTTGACAGCAAGATTCTCTTTAGCGGATTTACTGTTACCTCTGGACCCAAAAGAGAAATGTCTAGCCAAGAAAGGCTTTGCGGAATAACCTTTGCCGCTCGAACTCGAGACCAGTTCAGGGCTCTTGCCTGCTGCTGCCATGTGGCTGTGATCATACATTACAAAATCATCGCAATCAAAATCACTGTCCAGAACTCGGTTTCTGAGTCTTTTGTTGTGCCTAGCTTTCAAATCCATCTCCACTTTCAACGCTTTCTCTGACATCTTCGCCGTTTTCTTCTCACCCATTGTACAGATAGGGCATGAAGGGTCGAACTTATCGACTTCCAACGTCATCTGCTCTAAACACTCACCATGGTAGACATGCCCACATGCTAGAATAGCGGACACAGAGAGCTCATTGGTAATGAAGATCTTTTGGCTGCTCCACAAGGATTTCTCTGACAAGGGTCTAGAGCAGGCACCACAGGTTTGCTGATGACGATTGGACACTCGGTTGCCATGATTGTCTATATTGTCACGATCAAGCCCAAAACAGCCATTGTCATAAGACAAAGGCTCATTGCTGCGAGAAGATGACATCATTTCAGAAAAGGCTTGCAGTGACCAGCTTTCAGATGGTCCACTCTGAGAAGAATCAGATCTCAAAGGAGTTCCCTGCCTCTCTTCAGTGGCTGAGCTTCTACTTAGTGAGTTCATTCCATAGATTTGACCATCTGTGACTTGCTTTGATAGACGAGGGCGCTGTGTCAGTTTAAGTGAGGACGAACTTGAAGGGTGCAAGTAGCTCTGGGGAGAAAGTGGTGATGCTGGGAAAGAAGATGTCTGTGAAGGAGACAACTGAGTAGGAGATGGATATGAAGGTGCCACGGATTGTGTTGAATCATTCTCTTTCTGAGTAAGAGATAGAGATGCGAAAGAGAGGTTATTATGCATCATCAACAAGGGTATAGTTTCAACGATGTAAAGAGAAGTCAGGTAGTGATGAAACACGGGTTACCTGCTCGAAGACTGTATCCATGGAAGAATTTATTGGGAAAGATAGATCTGCCACAAGAATTCATGTAAAGACTATTATGATAAAGACAGATGCATAGAAGAAGCAAACAGACAAATCCCATCAATAAAACATAGCCACATCTTTCCGTTTTTAAGCTGAAGTGAGTTATTACCTGAGGCCGGAGATTTGTGGGATGTCTGTGTACGAAAGCTGTTCAAAGGAGAGGCTTGAGATGAAACAAAAGCAGATTCGAATTTGAGGTCAGAGCCACCACCGTTACGGCTAAGACCATCAGATAACCAAGTGAGAGAGGAGGAGTCTTCACCAGCAACACGGCCTCTATTGTTATCCCAGCGGAAACTCCAAGTAGGAGAAGGCCTCCTCTCAGTCTCAGCAGGGACGACGAGGACCATTTTGTCACGAGCAGCAACACAACACGCATTCCCCATTTATCATGAAACGTCAGAACAACAATCCCGCTTCTTTGCTACAACATGACAATCAAATGTTAAGAAACAAAGATTCAGTAATAACAATCAAATCAGATAAGACGGAATCAAAAGTCTAGGATGCATAACATACAAGCAGAGGACCCATTGCAAAGATAATATGTGAGAGCTTATTAGTCATGGATCAAATGATACAAAAGTAACAGTTGAAAAAAACAAATATTGTAGAAAAAGGAATCAAAATATCGATCATCTATCCACTGCCCCACGAGTGTTTCGTAATCACTCAACTTCCACCATGACTCTCTCTTCACTAAAAGAAAATCCCAAAACTCAAAAAAAGAAAAAGAAGGGAATCCGATTAAAAAAAAAGTAATTGAACTGAACCTAAAGTAAGTAAGTGGGTCTAATTAGCATCAAAACAGATCCGATATTAAGGCCACGAAATCTGCAATCCGATTACTCAAAATACAAACCAAAAACCCCTAAAATCAAAAATCACATACCCGAAAGAAACAAAGGACACCAAAACAACAATCAAACGGTTGCTAAGAGAGAGAGAGCGAGAGAGAGTCCCAGTGAGCGAACCTGCTTCCAGGAGTCCTTGAACGTCGCCGGAGAAGATGAAGATGAACAAAAATAACACGGAGAGGCTCCGTTTAGCACTACGATGATTCGAGAGGGCTTTGCTTTTGTTCCTTCTCTCTCGTATAGAGAGATAGAGAGAGAGGGAAAGAGATGAATACGAGTCGTCTCCTTTTCTCACTGTTCCTTTATTTCACGCCGTTTAGATTCCGGTTGCTGCTTGTGCGCTGATATTAAATACCCAAAACCGTACCAAATAGTCAGAAACCCAATCAAACTAAACCGAGGTAGCTCCATTCATTTTCAACAAATCTCCACCTATCCTTCACTAAATTCTACCACTTAATGCGCTTATCATACCGAAAAGTACTACAATACCAATTCACCATGATTGGACCAAGATAAATCGGTTCGGTTTTGTCAAAAAAGATGGTTAAGTGCCTTGTGGTGTTGCGACAGTGACACCGTCAGAGTTGGCGTAATTCAAGTGACTTACGGTGGTGAGTAGAGCCAAGCCAAGTCACGTTTAAAGACAAAATAACGGAGGGGAGAACGAATAATTAACCGCCAACTTTCCCTACTGACGTCGGTAGAGTGGGGCCGTTTACAACACAAAAACTATATATATATTCCAAAGTAAAAAATTTATTATATTCGAGGGGCCAAACTTATAAAAAACACGAAAAAACCATGTCCACGATGTAACAGTACCTTACAGAACACGCGACCTGGAGTTTTATGAAGCCAACACGGAAGGTAAAAGATTCAATAAAGAAAAGGGAATTTAAAGACGAAACCATCACTTCACATAAACATTAAATACATTCAAATAAACGATCAGTTTGTGGGTTCGAACTGCGAGACTCGAACTTTGGTTTAACTCGCCGGTTTCGAGGAATCTCCGGCGTCAAGTTTCACAGTGGAATCTTCGTGGCGCAAGCTATTTTCTCTGGAGTAGGGTTTCTTTGAACCCTGTAAGAAGAAGCAAAGTGTTTCAGTCTCTGTTATGTTAGAGAGTACTAAACACTTTTTATTGTTGTAAGATGGCTTAATGGGTCACCTGGAAAATGTTTCCGAGCTTCCTCAAACCTCTTGCTCTAGTTCGAAGAACATCTTTTGAAACACTCGGATCTTTAAGCACCTGAGGGAGCAATGGAAATAATGGAATGATATGATGTTTGTAATAAGATCATCGTTGCACTATAGACCCAAATCACATACCGCTTGGCAGACACGAGATAAGGTTGATTCGATGTCAAGCACATTGATTTGCCAAAGTGACTGAAGCATTGCATCTTTTTTAGCTTCAATCGCCTTCTGAATATGCTCCTCTTTGTTCTCTCCCTGGTTCAGCTTGCTCACTTCGTCTTGCAACACAAGCAACGAAACCGCACCTACGAGAAGAAAACAAAGGATCTTTTTTTTTTGGTTTACCCGGAAGCCAAAAGAAAGCTCAATTTTAAAAAGATTGTTTTACCAGAAGCAGCCATCACTTGAGATTTGATCAGGTGGCCTTTGTCACGCACCCATTCAGCTAAAAAGGGTACTTTCATGAGACGTTTGTCCTTCCCGAGTTCTTTCGCAGCTTTTCTAGTGTAAATGTAACCCACGGTGTGCAGCATTGCTTCCCCAAAACCTGAAAGTTTGTGCTTTTCATTGACTGAGGAGCGGCAGAACTAAACAGAACTTATTACAGGGAGATTGAGAAAGGATTATGATTACCAGCAGTTGAGAGTCGCCTTGCCTCAGCGGTAGCCCAATTCACAAATTTATCGGTTTCTCCTTCCACGAAGGGTTCGAGTTTGTTCTTGAGTGAAGTGACAAGCTTGTCTACCCTTTCCTTTTGCATCGCCTGCACACGATTTCACAAGTATTGTAACACCATCAATCAGGTCGTAAGAAGAAAACAGTCCAAAAGAGAAAAGGAAAAGAAGGTGTACTTTGATCTTGTCTTGAAGCATTTTTTTCCTAATGTCGGGCTCATATGATTCTACTTCAGCGTCGAGCGATGCAATAGAAGCAAGAGCAAGTTGGCCTATGTAGTCCTCAAATAACTCGCTGCCAAAGAGCATGCCAAACACAGCTGCAGGATCAACCATTGCATCCCTGCAAAAACAAAAGACAATTATTATAGCAATAGCAACTAAGCATCAACACCAGTCACATTCTAAACTTACTGTTGAACGCCTTGTTTGCCATAGTTATCATAGGCAGTGCGCTTCTCGGGATCGCTAAGAACCTGGTAAGCTTCACCTAGTACCTTCATTCACATCACATGAGGAGCGTAAGTATTCAAGAGTGATGAGGAGTAATTAACATTCGTTAATAACCCTAGTGAAGCGATGAAGCAAACTTAAATAAGTTAGCATTTCTGTCTCATGATATGATTATTATTCTCACCTGAAAGTTTTTAGCAGCTTGAGGATCATTAGGGTTCTTGTCTGGATGAACTTGCCTTGCCTGCCCAAAAAAAAAGAAGAAGAAAATGATCTTATTAATCAAAAACCAAAAGCTTCCAAATTTGGAATTCTTTTTATATATATGATGTGGTATCGACATAGTGTTTCTATTACCAAATGTACGAATCTTATGATGTGCGACAATCTAAAAAGTAAAAACTACTCAAAATGATCGTGATATAATAATAACATAGAGCATAAGAGAAGGAGGAAGAATCATTACTTTGATATAATAAGCTTTCTTAATGTCAGCAGCCGAGGCATCAGTCTTGACGCCTAAAACGTCGTAATACTCACTCTCCTTCACCATTCCTCCTCCTCAAACTCGATCTTAAAAGGAAGGATGGATATACGAAAACGTATCAGAGATTCAATAAGCAGCAAAATAAATTAAAAAAAGCTTGTGGAAATGCGAAAAGGGAGTATCGTGATTCAAATCTGATTACAGATCTTAGAAAAAATTGGAGTAATTCAGGAAATGAAAATCGAATTGGAAACCTTTTTAACTTTGCGATGGGAAAGAAAAAAAAATGTAGATTCGAGAAGCTGTAACATAAAAGAATCAAGAAGAGGAGAAACAGAGACTTACCAAATAAAAGTGTTGGTGGAGCAGAAAAGGCAGGAAGAGATTGGGATTGATCTCTGCAAATAGATGTCAGATTTTTGGTAAGTGGAAGAGACAAGAACTGAATTAAGTTGTAAGATGGATCTGAGCTAGGCACGTGTCACACAAGTGTTCAAAGGCCTCAGTACGAACATAATATGGGCTTCATTTTTATGATAACGGCCCGTATAGATTAAGCTGAGATCTTAGAGATGGATTATAAGAGAGACCAAACCCTAATTCGTGTGTCTACCTTGAGACTCCCTGTCATCTTTCAGCTCCTCTAATCGCCGTTCGCTACACCTCCGTCCAATTCAATTCAACATGGTATCTCTATGTTTCATCTCTCTGTCTGTGTTTAAGCAGATCTGTTTATATCGTATGAATCGTTTTATTCGTGTTGCTTGTTACAGGCGCCGAAGAAGGATAAGGTTCCGCCGCCGTCATCTAAGCCTGCCAAATCCGGAGGTGGAAAGCAGAAGAAGAAGGTTCGTTTCCCCCTCACGAAACATATTGTTTTCTTACATTTGTGAATGTGTGGTTCTTATCGTTATGTTAACTGTGTTTTAGTTAAGCTGTTAACATTTTGAAATACTTTTGGATTGCTTTTGTTGAAGCCAAAGAAAATGATTGATGCAATCTAGTTGTGTTTGAGTTAGATTTTGGGGGGGTGTCTGCTTGTATCTATCAAATGTCTGAATGTCGAACTTAATGTATCTCGAAATGTACTTGATTATTAAGCTCTGTATTTGTTGTTTCATTTTCATCATCATTTGTGTTTAATTGTTGTTTTGTTGTGTTTAAAAAAAAACAGAAGTGGAGCAAGGGAAAGCAAAAGGAGAAGGTGAACAACATGGTGTTGTTTGATCAGGCTACTTACGACAAGCTACTCACTGAAGCTCCCAAGTTCAAGCTCATCACCCCTTCCATCCTCTCCGACCGTATGAGGGTATGTCTATTCATTTATTACTTCCTGTCTCTCTTTTCGTTATATCATAGTTTGTTACATCGAAGGCAATTATACAGGTAGAGACAAGTATGATGTTCAAATCTTTTTTTATTTTTTTTTGCATGAGATTTCTTTGCTTATGCAATGTTTGAAACGGTGTAGCTATGCAATCTAAGTAGATGGTAGTCTCTTTATTGTGTGTTCACAACTTAACATGGATAATGTTTGCGCAGATTAACGGGTCTCTAGCAAGGAGGGCTATTAGGGAGCTAATGGCGAAAGGTGTCATTAGGATGGTCGCTGCTCACTCTAGCCAGCAGATCTACACTCGTGCCACCAATACCTAAAGATTGTTTTCTTTGTGATCATCCCAGCTTTGTTTAGAGTCTTGTTTTGAATTCCTTTTTGACAAGATATATGGCTATTCGAAAAATTTGAGTCAATCACTAGCTTGTTTATGTTCATCAGTTTTGCCGTTAAGCTGTTTTTATTTTCTTCTATAATGCGATAGAGAATTGATTCTGGTTAACATTTTCATCAACTAATTTAAGTCTGAATTACACATGAATTTCATTTGGATCAATCAATCTCTTTGGCTTCGGCGATCTAGCCAGCGGAGCAAAGACTGGAGAAGAAAATGCCTACCATTTAGAATTTAACTGTGGCATTAATTATGTTGCCCCTTACGGCGCACGTTACGATGACTATCCCACGCGACTGTCCTTTAGGAACCATCAAATTTCCCGCCATGTCTGAGTTTCCTCCATTAAAACATTATTTTGTACTCTCAGAAATGGCAAGAGTTCCCAGGTTGATTTTTCCTAGTACGTGATCGAGACTTTCTTTTTCATTTCCCGCAATAGTTAAGGACAACGATTCATCATAAAATTAAAGTTGGACTTTTCATTACAAATTAATAAACCTAACACAACTTGAATGATTAAGATTGAGGTGTCGAGAGATTTGGTAGCGTCTAAGCTTTTTAGAGAAAACAATAGGAAAGTAAACAACATTTTGCAATTGACATGGATGATTGAGAGAAGAATCGATCATTGTATCTTCTTTATTCACTGCAGCCTCATATTTCTCATCCTACATATGTAAACACAATAATGTGAATAGTTAGAGACGTTTGTTATAAAATCTCTACAGATGTATCTTAAACGAAGATCAACAGAACTTTGGTAGCTTTCCTTTGGCATATTTTGCTATATAAACGTCAACTGTAGGGCAATGTATATACCTCTTTTCATCCTGAATCAGCGCCTGCCATTGGTGTTGTAGTTTGGGAAGGGGACAAGACCGTTCTCAATGCTGTTGATATCTTGCACAAGGAGTTCATAGTGTCTCTTTACCTCTTCTGTTGTTTTTCCACCAACAACTTGTGCAACATTGCGCCATCGGTTAGGAGTGTCCTGGTCATAGGTTGCTAGAGCCTGCTCAAAGGCTTTGTTCTGCTTAGCGGTCCACGAACCAGAGCTGTGAGAAGACACTGAGCTTGATGCCATTGTGATTTAGATTTTTCTTATTGTTTTTTCTCAATGGATGAGAGAAGATTCCAAGTCAAGAGAATGATATGTGCACTTATGCTTCAGAAGGCTCCCCTCTTTATAAAGAAGAAGATGCAATTAGGTGAGTTTGGGTAGTGCCAATTGTGTTAAAACAAATATCTTGCAAAAACTGAATGGGAAGTCCATGTCTCACTAGGAATCGGGCAGCAAGCCAAAAAAAAAACAGAATATCAACCAATATTGTGGAGATCAGTGTATCTAAAAGATCCGAACAAATCACTAATACTTTGGTTCTAAGTTTTTATTTTTTCCTTTACTACATTTTGAGTTTGAAACTATGAAGGAACATTTTATGTACGTTACTGTTGTTGTTAACTTATTTGACCATGTCAAATGAGCTGGGAGATGAGCTATATGTTCAAGATTAAGGTTTGGAAAATTATATGTCAGTATTCATCTACTTTGTGGAAAACTCTGCCCTCCAGTGGGGGAATTCTCTTGTTATTTCTTTGACTTCAACAGTAAAAACATTTGCAGATAAACTGGATCACAGTAATTGGCTATTAAGATTTCTTATCAATGGGAGAAGCTGGACCATTTCATAGTGTACGCAATAGGAAAGTTGGGGGGATCAAACTTTATTATTATTGACAACTATGATTTTCTTTGGTCATTCATTTCAAAATACAGAAATCGAATATGTCCGTACAGTGATGTGAAAAAGGTCAACCCTATCTTGGAAGTATGCCAACTACGATTTTTTTTCTTGGTCATTCATTTGCATTTTTGGTCTTGAGTTTGTTAAACAGTAACTTTTCTTGGTGGGTTTTGAAAACTTGTGTTGCTATACTGTTAAATTACTTTTACCGTTCACTTCTTTGTATAATCCACTCTTCTTGAGATACTTGCATTTATGCTACTCCTAGTTATAGAGATATTGATCCTCTGGTTGTGAGAGTTGAAGAGACCACCGTAGTTTTTGGAATTAGAGTATAAAACTTACTTTACAAGAAGAGAAGTCCAAACCAGACAAAAGAATCTTAATCATGTGGCTGGTGGGAGTGGAAGTGGGAGTGGGAGCATAATATATTCCAGAGTTTATGGGATTCTGACTGCAAGTAGCTCATTCACAGTATATATATATTCTCATCGTCTTTTGATTTGTTTCTTCTTTACCTTTGGCTTAGAGCAAGAGGTGTTAAAATGGTAGTAATTACAGATATCCCCACGTACAGTACTTAAGTTTGAGCTTTGTGGGAATATCTCCTTAGCTGTGTACAGTGATTCGTTTTCAGAATATCTGAATGAATTGGTTGTTACTTGTTACTCAATATGGGAGAACACTCTTGCATCTTTACTTTTGGTGATATATGAAAAGTTTACATTTGAGTAAAGATCTGTTGGATTTGATTCCAATATCTTGGGCTTCAACTTGCATACTTCTTCTTAACACGGCCATACTTGAAACACGTTGCTTCTAGACAGTGATGACTTTGTGTAAACACGTTGCTTCAGTAGCTTTCCAATAATATGTAGGGAAAGAAAAAAAAAGGAAAAGGTAAGCATTTTCTTGCAAAGCCAAGTGATATATTATATTCCTTACCTAGTGGAATTGGTCCATGTGCAATTTGACGAAGGAATCCGGATGTAACCTTTCGTTCCCTTGTAGATTTAAGCTGTTTGTTGTAGCTCAATTAGGATGTTGTTGTTGTGATAATGCTTGATCATTAGCACATTAAATGTCGAAGAACTTCTACTCATTTGAAGAAAATGATTTATGGACAAGAAGCGGAAACCTGCTTTGTTCGGAAATCTTTGATCACAAGAAGTTATCAAACGAAGAATCTGCACACTCTTTGAAGTTTTGTGAACAAATGCAGAGTTACTACTGCACATTTATGTTTGAACTAGGAGTTTTCAATAGTTTTACTATATAAGAGCAAAGATATGATGATACAGCTTTAAAATTATGTGGTTTTGTTATAAGGTTCATGTGTATTCAGTATTCATTTCATGGAGAAAGCATGAGTTCGTTTGGGTCTTCGCTTGGCATTTTTTATTTGGAGAAGCGACACTTAAGTGAAGATATCTTTCCTTGTGAACATATGTCGACATTCAAGAATAGTATAATTATAAAAACGGAAAGAGAATATTCGGAGTATATTACTGTCTAAACTCCATCAAAAATCAAAGAGATGAGATCTGGACGACTAAATTTAAAACAACTATTATCAATACTAATTAATCAATACTATTATGTTGAGCATCATAAATAAAAAAAATATAAGCGGGGATTGGTGAATATTAATACTCTTAATTATTGAAAATTTTAAACATACGCTTAAATATATAACTGCCCTCATCATAATAGTTAAGCGAAGAACATTAGGAAACTTAATCATTTAGTGAACACGGTGCGAATTAACATTTCGTTTTAGGCAAACAAGACACGAACGAACTGTTACAGCAAAAAAGTAAACCAGAGAACCAAACCGGACAAACAGGAGGGAAACGGAACCAAATCTAAATCGAAAACAGAGCAGCAGACAACCAATTCATCGTTGATTACCAGCCACCGCCACCTCCACCGCTTCCTCCGTAACCACCGTCACCTCCTCCGTAGCCACCTCCCTCACGTCTGCCACCACCACCGTAGCCGCCACCTCCACCACCGTATCCGCCACCACCACGGCCTCCACCACCAGATCCGTAACCTCCACTACGCCTGTCACCGTAACCACCGCCGCCGCCTCCGTATCCACCTCCACCACGGCCTCCTCCGTATCCGCCTCCACCACGGCCTCCACCACCGCCGCTACCTCTAGACTGAGCCTCGTTGACGGTAATGGTACGTCCATCGAGCTCCTTTCCGTTCATCTCTTCGATAGCATCCCTCATGGCTTTCTCATCCTTGAAGGTCACGAATCCGAATCCCCTCGATCTTCCTGTCTCACGATCGTTAATGATCTGTCATAAACCAAATCAAAAAACAATAATCAGCGAAGACCATATCTCATACAAAGATTATATTAAAAAAAGAAAAAGCGAAAAAAGAAATCGAACGTTCTCCAGGGGCTTGTAAAAGCAACAGGAAGATTAACGTACCGATGTGAACAAAGCAAGTAACAGTAGTAACAAAGTAACATTTAGTAACAGTAAGTAACAGAGAAACACAGATCGGAATCAGATCCGTCGAGGATCAGAACCACTCGGAATCATCGTCTAGATCCGATCTCTCGTGTAACGGACCTTTGAATCGATTACTTCGCCGAACTGTGAGAACGTCCTTTCTAGCTCCTGATCTCCCGTGGCCCATGCTAGCCCTCCCACGAAGCACCGGTACTCTACTTCTGCTGACATTTTTTTTTCTGAGAGAGAAATCGAAGGATGTGTGAGAGATGAAAGAGAGTTGGTGATTTTGAGATGATAAGACGCAGCCTTATTTTATAGAAGAGAAATGACGTAGTAGTAACTAGGGTTAAGATATTTTCCAAAAGATTGCGTAAGCGATAACTATGGTTAGCAAGTGCGGTTAGTGGATAGGCCCACCACACCATCATGTGCACTGTGCAGCAGCACTTTAGGAAAAGGGAAAATTTCTTAAAAATACACGAACTTAATTTCCTTTGCTGAAACGAATTTTTTAGGCTTCCCGAAAAATACACAAACTAATTTTGGTTGTCTAAAAAATACACGAACTTTTGAATTTTGGAGATTTCACATTTCGATTTTAACGGTGTAAACATTGACTAACGGAATAGTAAGACGCCGTTAGACGCCGTTAAACGACGTTAACTCTGATTAAAAAGTTCATGTATTTTATGGACAACCAAAATTAATTCGTGTATTTTTCAGGAAGCCTAAAAAGTTCGTGTATTTTTTCAGCAAAGGAAATTTAGTATGTGTATTTTTAACGAATTTCAAAAGGAGTTTGGATATTTCATATCCTATTCAGAGGCTAAATATCTGGATTCGATACAGATCCTAAATTTTATATTTGTAAACTTTTGGTTTGGTTTTGAACTGAATATTTTAGCGTCAGTTCTGATGATTCTTTTAGGTCTAGACATTTTAGCCGGATTCAAAAACTTGAATCAGAAACATACCCGAAAATATTCGGTCCAAAACCAAACCGAAAGTTTACAAATATTTGTTGGGTCCGAAACTCTTCTACTTGAAAGAATTGAAACCAAAAAGAACTAATCCGAATAGACTCGGGCCTAAGAAAATCGATCCGAACAGATTCAATCCGACAAAATCTTTCTTCTAACAATTTTGTTATTATTTTTGCAATATTTTTTTGTTTTGTTTTTGTAACAGAAATTTTTTTAATTAATATGAAACTTTCAATGTAAAATTTAGAGTTACTTGTGAATTTCTAGATATATATGATAGATTTCGACTAAATTGGATCTAACAAATATTTGTAAACTTTTGGTTTGGTTTTGGACATAATATTTTCGGGCCAGTTCTGATTAAAGTTTTTGAATCTGGCTAAAATGTGTAGACCTAAAAGGATTATTTTAGGTATAGACATTTAAGCCGGATTCAAAAACTTGAATTAGAATTGATCTGAAAATATTCGGTCCAAAAGCAAACCGAAAATTTACAAATATAAAATTTCGGATATTTATCATGTGATAGAGAATGTTTTTTTTTTGTTCAGGTCTTTGGGTTGGGTTTGGGCCGGTTTTTTCGGATCCAGATCTTTCTGATTTAAGATATTTTGATCCAATAAGTATTTATATTTTTTTTGATTCGGATTCTGGTTAGTTCTTCGTAGGCATAGGTCGATTCACATCTATAACTAAACTATTTGTAATTTTTTTTTTTAATTTTTGGATCCGTATCGGGTCCAGATATTTAGCCTCTGAATAGGATATGAAATATCCAAACTCCTTTTGAAATTCCTTAAAAATACACATACTAAATTTCCTTTGCTGAAAAAATACACGAACTTTTTAGGCTTCCTGAAAAATACACGAATTAATTTTGGTTGTCCATAAAATACATGAACTTTTTAATCAGAGTTAACGTCGTTTAACGGCGTCTAACGGCGTCTTACTATTCCGTTAGTCAATGTTTACACCGTTAAAATCGAAATGTGAAACCTCCAAAATTCAAAAGTTCGTGTATTTTTTAGACAACCAAAATTAGTTTGTGTATTTTTCGGGAAGCCTAAAAAGTTCGTGTATTTTTTCAGCAAAGGAAATTAAGCTGGTGTTTTTTTAAGGAATTTTCCCTTTAGGAAAACAAAGATTTCTTTTCTCCTCGTTCCGAGCAAACAAAAATATCTGCGTATTAAATATATCTTTTTATTCCCCCGAGATTTTTATCCCCTCCCGTGATATAACTTTATTGGGCCGTAAGAGTTATTTATTACTACAGTTTTGGCCCATCTAATATTAGATTACATGTTACTTCCGGTGACCTCTAGTCCTGAACCATAAACGACGGCGTCTCGCTATAGGGTTTAGTCCCATTTCATCGTCGTGCTCCCTCCTCGTCTCTCCGGTTCCAGGAAAGTAGACACAAATTAATCTCAAAGTCTAAGAGATGGCATCGGTATGCAGATCAGCGCTAATGAGTGGTTCAAGAAACTTAATATCGAGATCAAGAACCGTAACTCAAAAGCACCTCAATATTAAACAAACTTCATCTTATTTTGCTTCAGTCTCCCAATCATCCATCCCTCGCGCTTCAAGGTGACCCACTCACTCACTTTCTGCTGCTATCTAATCCTTAATTGCTCAGACAAAATTTAGAGAACAACCAATCATGTTTAAAACATTTGTGTCAATGCAAATATGTGAAGGGTTCTGTCGGCTTTGGGAAGTGTTGAAACGATGATTCCGCTTCACAGTGCGGTTGCTTCAGCTCGGCTCCGTTCGAGCATCGCTTATGATTCCTCCTGCTGGAGCTTACTTTCTCAGGGTACATTTTTCTTATCCTCTTATTTGTTTTCCTTCAAAAATTGTTTGCATTTGTATCTGTTTTTCTTCTTTACCATTTGGTTTTGAAAACAATAGTAATTTTTTAATGATTACTAAACTAGAATCTCTCGTTTTTGGAACTCTTAAGATTGGTGTATGGTCTAGATAATATTCTTGAATATAAGCATATATATGGCAAGAGTGTATTCGTTAGTCTATACTGAACAAACAAAACTGCTTCACTGAATTGTGTGTCTTCTTCACTCAATAATGGTTCGAAATATGGTTGGTCTTAGATTCTGTTACGTGCTTGCTCGTGCTTTGTCTTAAAGCTTTGCATCTCTGACTTGTTGTGTTCTTCTACTTAATGCGATAGGATTTGCCACGCCCTTGTGACCCTCGGTCTGCTGCATCTTTATAAGGCGAAAAAAAATAATCCAAAAAAAAAGAAATTAGAACTTTACCAGGACTTGCGTTCAGGCAATGAATGAATGAAGAATCATACTTTTTTCTGTTTTTGAACTCTTTTGTCCATGTAATTGGTTATGTTTCACAAAGACTTGTTCCTTCAAAGTTTCCTTTTTAATATTTGGATCCACACACTATGGGTCTTTGTCTTGCTTTGAAACCCTTATTGATTGTTCGTGCAATTCACTATGCAGAACCTCTTTCGTTTTTTTCCTTTTTCATAATTAAGAATCTTGTTTGCTGATTTTCTTCCTATTTCTTACCGTCTCTTAGAGCTGGGAGTTCCTCGGTGACACCGTCATTAGCATTGGTCTTAATCTTGAAGCGTCCACGGGTTGATTCCTGGTACTTGATATTGTGCTGCTTAAGACTACTACCTGATGGTACCAGACTTCTAGTTATGGAACCAGATTGTTTGTTTTTGTTTCCCAGCTCGTTTGTTCTTCTAATTAATGTGATAGAACTTGTTGGAGCAGGGAATGGATGCCAAAATATCTCAAAAGTATTAATCATCATCTTATTCTAGCTTAAAACACTAGAGTTTGGTTCTTTGCATTTGAACGAACATAATCAAAACTTAAAACCCTACCAACCAATAATTGTGAATCCAAACATTCTTGCAGTCTACTCCTAAATCCATTTATTAATAATGATGTTAGCATAATCTCTCCTTTTTTTTGTTTGGTCCACCAAGTCGCCAACTATGTAAACTACAATTTGGTATACGAGAGCCCCACACTCACTAGACAAATTGACAATTCGTCCAACGCCAATCTCGCCAGCTTCTTGTTTAAATTACCAACAGGGTCGAAAGGTTAAAGCTGTAGAGAAAAAGTAAACCAATTTCCCTTTAGAAAATTTACTACCAACATTTAATTATTATGGAAGAAATATAATTGCAATCTCTAATCCAACTAACTCAGGATTCAGCCTTCCGTATATTAAAACCTACGGGCTACGGCTTTAATTAGTCCATTTAAACGCTATTTCTGCTTAGTGAAGAGGAGAAGTCTAATACAAGAAAGAAAAAAAACGGATACTGTTATCGTACTAAAGAGGAGGAAAAAAATCGTATTGAGTCTCTCTGGATCCCCACCTCTTTCTCTAATTAAACGCGTAACGAGATGGACGGGCACAACTACATACACTACATGATGTGTGTGCATGTCTATATAACAGCAGCTCATGTTCTTAGTGTAATAACTCGAACCACAAGATAATAATAATAATAAAAGAGAGTTTCGAATACAAAAAGACTCTAAGCAACATGGGAAATTGTGCACTAAAGCCAAAAGTTTTGACGTCAGCCGGAGCTCTGGCACCGGAAGAGCTTGAGACTTCACTTCTTGAAGATCAGAAGGTCGACGCTGGGAAATCCCTTAGGAACTTGTTCCTTCAAGTAAGTCACTATAACTTTTTTTTTTTAGGATGTCATGTACTTAACTATGATTATGTCGTTTGTGATTTTTGGTTAATAGGCTAAGGCAGAGAAGAAAACAAAGGAGGACGAGAAGACAACACTGGAAAAGATTCCCTTGACTGAAGATCTGAAAACATCTTTGTCTGATGCAAAATCTCCAACTAAAGAGACAAAATCTCTGGCAGCTGAGACAGAACCTCTGGTATTAACAGAGACGCAATCTCTGGCAACAGAGACGAAACCTCTGGTAACAGTGACAAAGGAGACACAATCTCTGGCAGCGGAGACACAATCTCTAGCAACAGAGTCGAAACCTCTGGCAACAGAGACAAAACCTATGGTAACAGAGACTCAGTCTCCGGTAACGGAGAAAAATGTTCCGTCTGATGATCTGAAAGTTAGGAGTGAAGAGACTGTTCGTGAGGAGAAAGTGATCGATGATGTGACTGTGAAAGAGACTGAAACACATTCCAATGTAATTATTTACTAAATTTATAAAGTAAATTATAACGATAGTTCGAATATTCATGATTTATTTGCAACTATGTAAGACTTATGTGGTTAAAATCATGATTACCTGTTAATTTTAAGAGATCTTATTTCTTAACATTTTTTAAACAAATCATATACACAATCTTATATTTTAAACAAATCATTTTCTTCTTCCTAGCTGTATCTCCTATAAAAAAATTCAAAAAATCACATGCTTACAAATTAAGAAAGAGATTTTGGTATAACAACACTTTATTTATAATATTACTTTGAATTTTCAGGAAAGTTCTTATAAAAACACTAACCTTATTATATTAAACTAACACTAAAATTAAATTATATAAATATTTACCTTTTAAAATCATTAAATGCTTTTATTGGACATTTAAATAGTATTTTGAATTCGAGGTTGTATTGAGATATAAATACTCTAGAATTCTATCCGTACACGTAAAACTCTTCATAATATTTTTTGCTGACAACATTTCATTTGAACTTCTTCTAAAAATTTGTAACTAACTAACTTCATAGAACTATTTTTTCACCATTTTACTATCAATTAGATTAGCGAAAATTTTACTTTCAGAAAAGTAAAAACATAGACTATTTATAGATTTTGAAAAGCTCTCTTTAAAAAGTCACATCATTTCAATTTAAACAGTTGCAATTTTTACCAAAGAAGAGACACAAACTTTTACTTAATTGCATCTTTTCATAAAGAAGAATCACAACTTTTTAACGAACAATCGCAACTTTTCACAAGATTTAAACTACCTATAAAAACACACACCCTTTCAATTTAAACAGTTGCAACTTTTATCGAAGAAAAGACACAACCTTTCATTTGAACATCTTCAAAAATTTGTAACCAAGTAACTTCGTACAACTATTTTTTTTCACCATTTAACTAACCATTAGAGTAGCGAAAAATTTTAGTGTCAGAAGTGTATAAACATAGACTATTTATAGATTTTGAAAAGCTCTCTTTGAAAAGTCACATATTTTCAATTTAAGCAGTCGCATCTTTTCATAAAGAAGAGACGCAACTTTTTAACGAACAGTCGCAATTTTTCACAACATTAAAGCTACTCGCATCTTTTCATAAAAAAGAGACGCAACTTTTTAACGAACAATCGCAATTTTTCACAACATTTAACCTACATAAAGCCAATTTAAGTAGTCGCATCTTTTCGTAAAGAAGAGACGCAACCTTTTAACGAACAGTCGCAATTTTTCACAACATTTAAGCTAGTCGCATCTTTTCATAAAGAAGAGACGCAACTTTTTAACGAACAGTCGCAATTTTTCGCAACATTTAAACTACATAAAAAAACACACACCTTTTCAATTTAAACAGTTGCAACTTTTAACGATGAAGAGACACAACCATTTAAGTAGTCGTGTCTTTTCGTAAAGAAGAGACACAACTGTTTAGCGAACAGTCGCAACTTTTCACAAGATCCGAGAGACCTATAAAAACACAAACCCTTTCGAATTAATCAGGATTCCTATTATTAATAGATATATTTTTTTAGTAAGAGTCTATATAATCCCCAGACCCAATCAATACTCATTTAGTCGTTTCGGTTTTCATTCTCCGTCTATCTCCACTATTGCATGCTCTGAACCTATGTAACGAGAGCTCAACAGTCAGGATCCGTTATCCGGGTGGGTCAAGCAAGGTCTATGAGCTGGATTATACCGCAAGATCGTTCTTGAGAAGGCATCAATGAATACGGGTGGTCGACTCATTGCTGGGTCTCACAACAGGAACGAGTTCGTTCTCATCAACGCCGATGAGAATGCCAGGGTGAGAGCTCTTTATAACTGTTTTACCCCTAAAAATACTAATCTTCATTTTTTGGGATCTTGATTCATGATTGTATTTTTACTTAAAAATTTTCCCTGAAAATTGCAAGTTTCTGCGAAGTAATATGCCACCACATCCCTCATGTTCTGTTTCGAAATTCTGCATGATTCATACGTGTCGGCAGAGATTGATGATGCATGCTGTCAGCTGGATTAATCAAGCTGTCCTGATCATCATCTTATTCAATGTTTGTTTGTTTGTAGCAGTAACATTAAGCTCAATGGAAGTCCAACTTTTTTTTTTAATCTTTAAGTGTTGTTGAATTACTTGAGCTACTGATTGTCTCTCTCAATTCATAGTAAAGACGATGTGAAGACTGATCCGTTTTCTTTCTACTCTTTGTGGAATTTTTGCTAATAATTTAGATACGATCATTACAAGAACTGAGTGGCCAAACATGCCAAATCTGCGATGATGAAATCGATAGAAAAATATATATGTATATTATGACTTAGATAGAAAAATAAAGCTTTTTACTAATGTTTATAATAGAAAAATAAACCTAGTATATTAGTTTAGTTAACAACTTTTTAAAAACATATTTCATATAATTTATAAATAGACTATCAGCGACAAATAAAATGATGAAATATTATATAAATTTTCTATAATTGTTACTGTTTGTTATTATAAATAATTATGCATAAGATTATATAAATAGTTTGGCAAGTAACATTAGTTGGTTACTGGATTTTCTTTTTTAGATTTAATTAAAATAATTAAAAATCATCGATTGGTTCAGTTTAACCTATCCCTAATGATGATAATTCAATCCCGACATAGAGACATGTTCCAAGGGAACTCAGATCGCGTAATTTTCTTCTACTTCTTCTTCTTTTAATCTGAATCTTACTTTCTTCTTCTACTCAGATTGCTTGCTTAATTACTTCAATCATCATGTGGTGATTATTCAATTCCGACATGACCTGTTCCAATTCTTCTTCATTGGCGATCTCAATACCAATCTGAAAACTCTTTGGAAGCTCTCTACTTTGACTCATGCGCTTGCTTAATTGCCTCTTCTTCTCTGAAACACTGATCTGAGGTTGATCTCCATTTCTTTAGATGAATCTTGATTTTGAATCTCAATTCTTTGGCACGTTTAGATCAGTTTTTTTGGATCTTCAAGTTAATTGTGTTTCCGTGCGCTTGTGTTTTCGTTTGTTTGTGTTTTATGCTTTGGTGTGAATTGCTTACTTCTCATTGTTTCGTGATTTGTCTATGTGATGATATAGTTTTGTAGAGTGTGTTTTTGAGATTCATAAATCATAATCGAGGAATATGTCGACCAATTTCGAGGCAGAGAGTAGCAGATTTGAGGACATGAGCTTCCACACCAAACGCCCATGGAACCTCGGTAGAAGTTTGATCTGGGATTATCGTATTAGAGACTTGCTCACAAATCACATCTCTTCCTTGTCTCAGAAAGTACCATTATGATCTGAATGTTTTTCAGTTCAGGTTTTGCTTTTTCATTTCCTTTACTTGAATGTTTGTCAAGTGTCTTTTATTTTCTTGCAAGTCCATTCATTAGAACCGTTAGTCCTCCGTTTTGTTTTCATAAAAAACACTTGAATTTTGTGCAGTTTTTGTAGAGTTTGTTTATGATTATCTCATTTTCTCAGTATTTGTAAAATGAAATTTACATTGAAGCTAGTAATAAACAAAGGACCATTAATAACTAAATCCCTCTCTATCTAACTCGATTAGTGGACTATGTAACTTTAATGTTCCTCCTTAGAATTGAGTGTAAAGAGATAAGAGCATGGAACTGTCATTCCATAAAGAGGGCATGGTAAGGATGTCTGCAACCTTGAAGCTCTGTTTTAGTGTGCAAGAGCTGCATTCTCCAAACCTCTCTGGACTCTCTCTTTCTCTATCGTTTGGAACTAAGAAGTCAGTTATGAGAAATGTCTAGTTTTAAGGACTAAGAAGTTCTAAGTAAAGACCAAAGAGGTTTAGCTATTATTTCTAAGTAAAGACCAAAGAGGCTTATATATCTTTTCTTTCTTACATATTAATAATTAAACTTTTAGTTCAGTTTTCTTCTAATTAAACAAATAAATTTGAAGTGACTAAAGACCATCCAAAGTTAATCAAGCTAGTTATAGAATTTTGATCTAGATGCATTATTATATAAAAACATTTTGTAGCTATCATCGTAATTTTTATTGATAACTATTTCAAAAAAAGAATATATATATATATATATATATATATATAAAATAATTTTATTTACTATATTTTTATATCTATACTAATATATAATATATATATATATATATATATATATATATATATTTATAAATTTATAATAACTTTGTTATAATATACACAGATATAATTAAAAAAATATTGTACGTATTTTTAATTTTTTTAAATTATTGTTAATATTTTATATGTTCTAATGTTATTTTAAAGATCTAAATCCGGATCCGGATAGCAAAAACATGGATCTGACGAATCCGGATAGGTTAAAATATTCCGGATGTCCGATGTGTTCCAGCCCTAGTATACAATTCGGTATAATAATAATCACTTTATTATATATATTTTTATTTATATATAGAAACAAATTTTACTTATTATAAGTTCATTTTTATAATAGTATGTATATATAAGTAAAGACCAAAGAGGTTTATATATCTTTTCTTTCTTACATATTAATAATTAAACTTTTATTTCAGTTCTCTTCTAATTAAACAAATAAATTTGAAGTGACTAAAGACCATCCAAAGTTAATCAAGCTAGTTATAGAATTTTGATCTAGATGCATTATTATATAAAAACATTTTGTAGCTATCATCGTAATTTTTATTGATAACTATTTCAAAAAAAGAATATATATAAAATAATTTTATTTACTATATTTTTATATCTATACTAATATATATATATATATATATATATATATATATATATATATAAATTTATAATAACTTTGTTATAATATACACAGATATAATTAAAAAAATATTGTACGTATTTTTAATTTTTTTAAATTATTGTTAATATTTTATATGTTCTAATGTTATTTTAAAGATCTAAATCCGGATCCGGATATTACAATTTTTAGAAAAATATTCGAAACCCAGATATCCGAGAACTCCGGATCCGGACAAAGATAGCAAAAACATGGATCTGACGAATCCGGATAGGTTAAAATATTCCCGATGTCCGATGTGTTCCAGCCCTAGTATACAATTCGGTATAATAATAATCACTTTATTATATATATTTTCTTTCTTATATATCTATATATAGAAACTAATTTTACTAATTATATTTTCATTTTTGTAATAATATATAAATTTTGTAATGGTATGAATAGAAATAATATTTGTAGAAGAATTAAAAAACTTAAAATAGTATATATAAATTTTCTCGGTATTAATTTAGTGAATATTTGCTGTGGCGTTCCTTGGATCAGTTAACAAGTTTACATCTTACTTACTAGAGTTCATAAATCATATTTATTAATCGAATTAATTTTAAAAATAATAGTAATATTTATATATAGAAACAAATTTTACTTATTATAAGTTCATTTTTATAATAGTATGTATATATAAATTTTGTAATGGAAATAATTTTTATAGAAGAATAAAGGAAATTATGTACCCGCCTTCTTTATGTTTACAACAAAATTTAAATTAAGTGTCTGATTAGTACAACTTAATGACATTACTCGAGTCTTAAGCTTTTCTAATAAACACAGAGAGGATTCGTTTTCTTCTCCTTCCGTCTTCTCTCTCTCCCTTTCTTCTTCAAAAAAAAAATCATTTGTTCTGGTAAAAAAATTGGAGATTTTTAGAACGATGATGAAGTGGGAGACTAGTGGGGAGGAATACAAAGTCGATTCTCTCGGTTTTCACCAAAATGAACCTTAGATTCTTGCTGGATTTGGCAATGGAGAAGTTAGGATTTACAACTACCTAGAGGCCAAGCGCATCTACAGGATCCAAGCAACACATGAGGGAGCTGTTCGTGCTGTGGATTTCCACAGATCAGAGAAGATTTTCGTCAGTGGAGGTAGGGTATCGATTTCAATGTTGGTTTTTAGGGTTTATCTGATATTGCACTCATATTGATGATCAAATCCAAAATCCATGAGTCAAATCTTAGCTTGTGTTTCAGATCAATACAAAAGGGTTTTTGTTGATGGTCAAATCTCGGTTTTAGTAATTTTCGGTTTTTCGCAAATGATCAGATCGATAATAGGTTTATTATCAGATCCGAGACAAGCATGTTTATGTTGATGATGCCCTTTGTGTCTTGTGTTGCAGGATCTGTTAATAAAGGGCATCATCAACACAAACATGTTTGTGTCGGGTCTGATAATAAACATATTAGTGATATGATCATTTGCAAAGAACCAAAAATTACTAAAACCGAGATTTGACCATCAACAAAAACCCATTTGTATTGATCTGAAACACAAACTAAGATCTGACTCATGGATTTTAGATTTGATCATCAATATCAGTGCAGTATCAGATAAACCCTAAAAACCAACATTGAAATCGATGTCCAACTTCCACTGACGAAAATCTTCTCTGATCTGTGGAAATCCACAGCACGAACAGCTCCCTCATGTGTTGCTTGGATCCTGTAGATGCGATTGGCCTCTAGGTAGTTGTAAATCCTAACTTCTCCATTGCCAAATCCAGCAAGAATCAAAGGTTCCTTTTGGTGAAAACAAAGAAAATCGACTTTGTATTTCTCCCCACTAGTCTCCCACTTCATCATCGTTCTAAAAATCCCCAATTTTTTTTTACCAGAAACAAATGATTTTTTTTGAAGAAGAAAGGGAGAGAGAGAAGACGGAAGGAGAAGAAAACGAATCCTCTATGTGTTTATTGAGTAGAGAAGCTTAAGACTCGAGTAGTGTCATTAAGCTCTACTAATCAGACACTTAATTTAAATTTTGTTGTAAACATAAAGAAGGCGGGTACATAATTTCCTTTATTCTTCTATAAAATGATTTCCATTACAGAATTTATATATACATACTATTATAAAAATGAACTAATAATAAGTAAAATTTGTTTTTATATATAGATATTACTATTATTTTTAAAATTACTTCGATTTCTAAATATGATTTCTGAACTCTAGTAAGTAAGATGTAAACTTGTTAACTGATCCAAGGAACGTCACAGCAAATATTCACTAAATTAATACCGAGAAAATTTATATATACTATTTTAAGTTTTTTAATTATTCTACAAATATTATTTCTATGTATACAATTACAAAATTTATACATACTATTACAAAAACGAAAATATAATTAGTAAAGTTAGTTTTTACATATAAAGTGTTTATTACTATAGCGAATTGTATACTAGGGCTGGAACACATCGGGCATCCGAAATATTTTAACCTATCCAGATCCAAATTCGTCAGATTCATGTTTTTCCTATCTTTGTCCGGATCCGGGGTTCTCGGATATCTGGGTTTAGAATATTTTTTTAAAAATTGTAATATCCGGATCCGGATTTGAATCTTTAAAATAACATTAGAACATATAAAATATTAACAATAATTTAAAAAAAAATTAAAATACATACAATATTTTTGTAATTATAACTATGTATACTATAACAAAATTAGTATAGAAATAAAAATATAGTAAATTAAATTAATTTATATATATATATATATATATATTCTTTTTTTGAAATAGTACCTAAACTTGACAAACATTCAAGTTTAGGAAATGAAAAAGAAAAACATTCAGATCATAATGGTACCTTCTGAGACAAGGAAGGGATGTGATTTGTGAGCAAGTCTCTCATACGATAATCTCAAATCAAACTTCTACCGAGGTTCCATGGGCGTTTGGTGTGGAAGCTCATGTCCTCAAATCTGCTACTCTCTGCCTCGAAATTGGTCGACATATCCCTCAATTATGATTTATGAATCTCAAAAACACACTCTACAAAACCATATCATCACATAGACAAATCACGAAACAATGAGAAGTAAGCAATTCACACCAAAGCATGAAACACAAACAAACGAAAACACAAGCGCACAGAAACACAATTAATTTGAAGATCCAAAAAAACAGATCTAAACGTGCCAAAGAATTGAGATTCAAAATCAAGATTCATATAAAGAAATGGAGATCTACCTCAGATAAGTGTTTCAGAGAAAAAGAAGCAATTAAGCAAGCACATGAGTCAGAGTAGAAAGCTTCCAAAGAGTTTTCAGATTAGTATTGAGATCGTCAATGAAGAAGAATTGGAAAAGGTCATGTCGGAATTGAATTATCATCACATGATGATGATTGAAGTAATTAAGCAAGCGATCTGAGTAGAAAAAGAAAGTAAGATTCAGATTAAAAGATCGCCAAAGAAGAAGAAGTAGAAGAAAATTACGCGATCTGAGTTCCTTTGAAACATGTCTCTATGTCAGGATTGAATTTTCATCATTAAGGGTAGGTTAAACTGAATCAATCGATGATTTTTAATTTTTAATTATTTTAATTAAATCTAAAAAGAAAATACAGTAACCAACTAATGTTACTTGCCAAACTATTTATATAATCTTATGCATAATTATTTATAATAACAAACTGTAACAATTATAGAAATTTTATATAATATTTCATCATTTTATTTTTCGCTAGAAATTTTATATAATATTTCATCATTTTATTTTCGCTGATAGTCTATTTATAAATTATATGAAATATGTTTTAAAAAGTTGTTAACTAAACTAATATAATAGGTTTATTTTTCTATTATAAACATTAGTAAAAAGCTTTATTTTTCTATCTAAGTCGTAATATAGATATACCATAACCACCGCCGCCGCCTCCGTATCCACCTGCACCACGGCCTACTCCGTATCCGCCTCCACCACGGCCACCACCACCGCCGCTACCTCTAGACTTAGCCTCGTTAACGGTAATGGTACGTCCATCGAGCTCCTTACCGTTCATCTCTTCGATAGCATCCCTCATGGATTTCTCATCCTTGAAGGTCACGAATCCGAATCCCCTTGATCTTCCAGTCTCACGATCGTTAATGATCTGTAAAATACCAAATCAAAACAATAATCAGTAAAAACCATTAACATAAACAAAAAAAGAAAGAAAAAAGGCGATTGAAGAAACAAAGAAATCGAACGTTCTCCAGGGGCTTGTAAAAGCAACAGGAAGATTAACGTACCGATGGGAACAAAGCAAGTAACAGTAGTAACAAAGTAACATTTAGTAACAGTAAGTAACAGAGAAACACAGATCGGAATCAGATCCGTCGAGGATCAGAACCATCGGAATCATCTTCGAGATCCGGGTCTCCGATCTCTCGTGTAACGGACCTTTGAATCGATTACTTCGCCGAACTGTGAGAACGTCCTTTCTAGCTCCTGATCTCCCGTGGCCCATGCTAGCCCTCCCACGAAACACCGGTACTCTACTTCTGCTGACATTTTTTTTTTCCTTTCTGAGAGAGAAAGAGAGTTGGTGTGATTTGAGACGATAAGACCGCAGCCTTATTTTATAGAAGAGAGATGACGTAGTTAGTAACTAGGGTTAAGATATTTTCTAGGGCTGCCCAAAAGATTGCAGCGACCTAATAACTATGGTTTAGCAAGTGCGGTTAGTGGATAGAATTATTATTACTATAGTTTTGGCCCATCTAGTCCTGAACCGTAAACGACGGCGTTTCGCTATAGGGTTTAGTCCCATTTCATCGTCGTGCTCCCTCCTCGTCTCTCAAAGTCTAAGAGATGGCATCGGTATGCAGATCAACTCTAATGAGTGGTTCAAGAAACTTAGTATCGAGATCAAGAACCGTAACTCAAAAGCACCTCAATATTAAACCAACTTCATCTCATTTTGCTTCAGTCTCCCAATCATCCATCCCTCGCGCTTCAAGGTGACCCACTCACTCACTTTCTGATGCTTAGCACACATTATCAGAATCCTTAATTGCTCAGAACAACCATGTTAAAATAACATTTGTATCAATGCAAATATATGAAGGGTTCTGTCGGCTTTGATTAGTCCATTTAAACGTTATTTCTGCTTAGTGAAGTGTAGAAGTCTAATACAAGAAAGAAAAAAACGGATACTGTTATCGTACTAAAGAGGAGGAAAAAAATCGTATTGAGTCTCTCTGGATCCCCACCTCTTTCTCTAATTAAACGCGTAACGAGATGGACGGGCACAACTACATACACTACATGATGTGTGTGCATGTCTATATAACAGCTGCCCATGTTCTTAGTGTAATAACTCGAACCACAAGATAATAATAATAAAAGAGAGTTTCGAATACAAAAAGACTCTAAGAAACATGGGAAATTGTGCACTAAAGCCAAAAGTTTTGACGTCAGCCGGAGCTCCGGCACCGGAGCTTGAGACTTCACTTCTTGAAGATCAGAAGGTCGACGCTGCGAAATCCCTTAGGAACTTGTTCCTTCAAGTAAGTCACTATAACTTATTTTAACATAATATAGCAGCTTTTAGGATGTCATGTACTTGACTATGATTATGTCGTTTGTGATTTTTGGTTAATAGGCTAAGGCAGAGAAGAAAACAAAGGAGGACGAGATGGAAAAGATTCCCTTGACTGAAGATCTGAAAACATCTTTGTCTGATGCAAAATCTCCAACTAAAGAGATAAAATCTCCGACAAAGGAGACAGAATCTGTGGCAGCGGAGACAGAACCTCTGGTATTAACAGAGACACAATCTCTGGCAACAGAGACGAAACCTCTGGTAACAGTGACAAAGGAGACAAAATCTCTGGCAGCGGAGACACAATCTCTGGCAACAGAGTCGAAACCTCTGGCAACAGAGACAAAACCTCTGGTAACAGAGACTCAGTCTCCGGTAACGGAGAAAATTGTTCCGGCTGATGATCTGAAAGTTAGGAGTGATGAGACTGTTCGTGAGGAGAAAGTGATCGATGATGCGACTGTGAAAGAGACTGAAACAGAGGCCAAGAAAGAGGAAGTCAGAAGAGAAGCAGCAGCACCATGAAAGAAGTTTTGAACACTTTAAAAGCAGTTTCTTCCTTTTGCGTTCTTGATATCAATATCAAGATTTTTTTTTTTTTTTTGTGTTAGATTGTGTTTGTTCTCTATTCCATATTTCATTACATGAAATGCAATGCAACGTCAGTTTTCCTTTACATGATTCTTCGACTAAAAATATTTTTTCAACGAAATGCTTGAAACGCCAATTTTCTTCGCCTTGATAGCAAACGCTTGTTTAGAACTTTTTGTTACGTAAACACAAACGCTGGTGAATTGACACGACATATTACCTAAATCTCAAGTGTATTACTACTACTGGTGTAAGTTCTCATTTGAAACGCTAGTGTCTGCGTTTGCGTTTTTAAAAAGGCATATCTGTTGATCACTTCCTCTTGAGCATCCAATCTTCCCTCTTGTTCTCGGTTAAAAAAAAAATACCAATAAACTTTCTTTACAAAATTTTCTTTCGTGTGACACAAGTTAAAATGGTGGGGGAGTGACTTTAGAGGGATGAAAGAGACGCCAGAGATAGCTTGATGTCTGCGCTAAAACATAAGATAACGGCAGATATTGAATTGATTAAGATGGTCGAGATTAACAGTGCAATTGATAGGCTTGCCAAGTCTGATGTTAGGATACTGGTTCGTGATCGACGTGGCTAACTCCTCGAGCCCTTCATGACTTAAGCCGAATCCAATAGTTCACCATGGAGGAGTTTCTTGTGTCTTTCTGTCTCTCAAGTTATCTTCGTTTTCTGTTCTTATCTAAGTGAACTGGTTACTTCCGAAACAAGTCACCTAATTTAATTTGTCAGATAGCCTTTCTCTGTTTTTTCTTTTCATGTTTTGGAACTTGAGAAACAAGTATAAGATCAGAATCCAAATAAAACAAATACCGATCGATCATTGGTTTGCTAAAACCATAACAAAACACAAAACATTCATTTGAGATTCAATGTATAAAAGTTCATAAGGTATTAAACTCTTAATCAATCTTTGATTTGGTTAGTACAAGGAAGACTGAAACTCATATCACTGAAATGAGACTATAATTATTAAATTTATTATAACAATATTAATATGATAATCACAATCAAGCTTTCTTGGGAGAAGCAGCCGGAGAAGAGCCGCTAGAGTGTGGATTCTGGCAAAAGCCACGGAGGACATTTGCTTCTTCTGATGTAAATCCGAGGGAAGTGAGCATCGCAGGCCAGCAGCTGGTCGTGATGACGTCGACGGCTTCGCAACAACTAACACCAAGTTTGGTCTCGCCGTTGAGGAAGAACAGAACGATCTCGTTAGTGCATGATTTTAGCTCGTACAACGCGTTCCAGCATTCCATTAGTCCTCCGCTTTGGAGCCTCGCCGCTATATTGGTTGACTCTGCCGTCGGGAGATCCCTGCCTGAGACGGTGGTGTGTTGGAGGAAGAGGAGGAGGCCGAGAAGTGTGGCGGTGGAGAAGAGGAAAGTGGTGTTTGAAGCCATTTTTTATTTGGTGTGTAGCTTTTGTTTTGGTACTTTCTTGTTGTGTGTGATCACATTGGCTAGCGATGGCTCGAATTTATACTGTTTTTTTGGGGTTAGTGGGGTGATTAAGAGTAATTAAAAGGTTTATTAGTGGGGAGGATTGAGAGTAAATGATTGATAACTGGTGATTAAAAGTAATTGAAACAGGATTAGTGAAGCGTTTGTATTAGGCTTTGGTTAAGAAGAGTAATGCATACGAACAGTTTTCTTGTAAGACAATGAAAATTTCTTGGTGAAACTCGTTCAACAAAGTGGCTGTAGTTTAGTGGTGAGAATTCCACGTTGTGGCCGTGGAGACCTGGGCTCGAATCCCAGCAGCCACATTCTTTTTCCTCTTTTCCACTTTAGTGGTTTTAGATGGACCTCCTTTTCACAGTTATTTAGTGGATCTACTTTGTTGTAGATATTGACTTGAAGCCCACTATACTTTGTTAAAATGGACCTCCTTAAGTCAGTCAACCCCTGTAAATAGTTTTCAAAAAGCGATGCCATTGACCGCTCTATTTCACAGTGTACCGCTTGGGTGGTTAATGTAGAGCTCAAAATACATGCCAATGCCTCTGAATGGTTGGAGGAGGTTTTGATATTTCCGGTTAATCAAAGTATGCATCAGTAGGTCCTGTAAGCATCTCTGACGTATTGCACATAAATACAAATAAACAAAGTAACAAATAGATAATTGATGTAAGTTTTCGTCGGTGCGGATTTTATATGATTATGATAGTGATTACTTATGAATGTCTATGTAGCAAAATTATATAAACTGTCCGATTTGGTGGGGGCTTACAGAGTTGTAGGCCATCAAATGTTCCTAGTTTAATAATAGCCCGTATATGGACCGACGTATACACCCCAATGATGAATTCTTGTAGAGGTTTGTTTACGTGTATGCTATGCAACGAGCTAGTGAAAAGAAGCCACACCACGATTTTGTGTGTTGCATCTCTGACGTAAGAATATATTTTTGTATTGGATGTCATGTTTACTGTCAATAGTAAGAATGCGAATTTGTATAAACACGTGAATCGATGTGCAGCCAGAATCAAAAACATTTGTCAAAGCGCATGTTTCGACTGCGCGTTATCTACAGAATATATCTTTTAAAATATGCGTAACAACTAACAACTTATACAGTCGATTAAATTAGCCACAAGTATGTCCAAATTAATGGTATTTTGTAATTGTCGCTTTGATCTTTTTGTTTGTTTGTGGTGGTCAGTGGGTGCTACTAACTATTTTGTTCGAACCACTTAGCAGTTTAAAAATGGCTTTTCTCTTAGGTAACTCAGCAACTATAGTCTATACATTGGACTATAGCGTACATGAGTGACGGCACTGATCGCTATTTTATTTCTAGTTGACTTGTGGCCATCGAGTATATTAATTATTCGGAATGAATAACTTCGTACCATCCAAATACTGATCCAAATTAAATAATCATTTGGTTATCTTTTCGCCATCAAAGAAATCGATATAAACCTAATACTGCAGTGATGGAGACATTCTAACAGTACTATATTTACGATAATAATTCGGTAAGATACAGTAGTCGATGATGCACTGATAACATTGTCGGGTATTAACACTATCGACTCTTGACATGTATGTACCGATCTAGAAATTACGATCAGAATTAACGAGATCATGTTTGCAAACGTATTATATCCCACTAGAATTCAAAATAAGACTGGCGGATTGACTCTATACATTCGGGCATAGAATTTGTTCACTTTTCATCATACTTAGTTGCTTATATATGAATGGTAATTTTATCTTGGTCTGCCTGCTGATTTGAACATTCTGCTTGTGTAATAGTTTACATGTTTTGTCGGCTGGTTGTATAGTTAAGTGATATAACGTTAATGACTTTTTCATATAAGAAAAACAAAATTTACTTCCACTACACAAAGAAATCCCGTAAAAAAGGTTATGCCACCGACAAGAGTTTATCTTCCTTTTATTAATTGTTTTAAAAGTTCACAAAGTTCCAAATTATTTATTCAAAGTTGGTCCGGAAAGATACTGATCCAACGGTAATGGTTTTGTGTAACATTTAATTAATTAAGATAAACCAAACTATTCTTATGTAATGTACCAGCTTAGAAGCTTCACGCAAAAAGACTTAAACACACACAACTTTTCCTTTTCCATGATTCCATCATAACACAATTCACGTGTTACATAAAAACACTTTGGATGTTTATAATAAATGATCCAATAATGCTGATCATCCAATCCTATATCTTTTGAAAGTTAAAAGAGATGTCTTTCGAACGTACATTTCTGATGAATGCACTTGACATTAAGAAAATTAATTGATTTGCATTAAAACAATAAGATATGGGTCTTTAAACAGAAACTTCAGGGACCTTGTAAAAATGACAGCGCTGTAACAAAAAGTACTAGCCTACTAGGGAAATTAAGACATTTAAATGGACCCGATCACGACGACCCGGATCCGTATGGGGAAAAAGTTTTAGCTTACATTTTTCCAGAAATACCCCTCTCAATTTCAGTCTAAAAATCTCTTTCACTCACCCACACACGCTCGTTAGAGGAGGACTAAACCAACCCTTTCTGTTATATATTTTTCTCCTCTTACCAACAACTCTTGGAGGTGGAGGTGGAGCACAGTTCAGTTCCACCACTACCAACATCACCGTGGGTCCATAGCCATCGTCGTTTTCCCCGGGACCCACTAATTCTGTGACGTCTCTCTCTCTCTCTCTCTGTGTATCATTTGTTGAAATTTTTGTAATCAGTTCTTGTAGTATAAAAAGGGTAAATGATCTCAATTCTGCTGTCTACATGTCAACACAATTCCCTAGTGTCGGAACTCCTCCTCTCCTCTCATTTTCTGGTCCTCTCAGTCAGTAAAATTCTCCAGAACCAGTGAACAAATCACTCAACTCCAAAGTTTTTTTTTGTTGCTTGTTGTGGAATCAATCAATAGCTGTTTCCGAGAAAGTGCCACTGATCTCTTTTATTTTTCTGTTTTCTTTAAAAACTATTTTTATTAGAAGTATACATAATCCTCAGAACCAATACTCATTTTGTTGATTCGGTTTTCATTATCCGTCTATCTTGCATGCTCTGAATCTATGTAACGAGAGCTCAACAGTCAGGATCCATTATCCGGGTGGGTCAAGCAAGGTCTATGAGCTGGATTATACCGCAAGATCGTTCTTGAGGAGAAGTCATCAATGAATACGGGTGGTCGACTCATTGCAGGGTCTCACAACAGGAACGAGTTCGTTCTCATCAACGCCGATGAGAATGCCAGGGTGAGAGCTCTTTATAACTGTTTTCCCTCTAAAATACCAATCTTCATTGTCTGGGATTTAAGATTATGAGAATCATGATGGGAAATTTACTTTACATTTCCCTGAAAATTGCAAGTTTCTGCGAAGTAATATGCCACCACATCCCTCATGTTCTGTTTTTTTTTTCGAAATTGTGCATGATTCATACGTGTCGGCAGAGATTGGTGATGCTGTCCTCCTGATCATCATCTTATTCATTTTCTGTCTGTTTGTAGCAGTAACATTAAGTTCGATAGAAGTTAGATTTTTTAAAAATATATATTATGAAGTGTTTTTGAATTACTTAACTGTTCTTAACTTGGGTACTAATTGTCTCTCAATTCATAGCAAAGACGATGAAATTCAGATTCACAATTATGTTACTTTATAATCCGTAAGTGTTCCTTCGATCTGATCTGTTTTCTTTCTACTCTTTGTGGAATTTTTGCTAATAATTTAGATACGATCATTACAAGAACTGAGTGGCCAAACATGCCAAATCTGCGATGATGAAATCGAACTATCTGTTAACGGTGAGCTATTTGTTGCCTGCAACGAGTGTGCCTTCCCGGTTTGTAGACCTTGCTACGAGTATGAACGCAGAGAAGGCAACCAAGCTTGTCCTCAGTGCAAAACCCGGTTCAAACGGATTAAAGGTAGTCCACGTGTTGAAGGAGATGACGAAGAGGACGATGATGATGATGATGATCTTGATCATGGGATGATGGACCCTGAACATGTTGCTGAAGCTGCACTCTCTTCACGTCTTAACACTGGCCGTGGAGGTGCTTCACCTGGATCTCAGATTCCTCTCTTGACTTATGGTGATGAGGTGAGGAATATCCAATTATGGTTTTTCATTTCACTCATTGGTTTTTTATCAACTATATATTTTTTTTCTTCTTCAGGATGATGATATGTATTCTGACCGCCATGCTCTTATCATGCCTCCTCCTTCGACTGGATATGGAAATCGAGTCCATCCTGCACCATTTACAGATTCGTATGCACCTTGTACGTGTCTTTAATTTTATCATTGTGTTCTTTATATGGGATTATTCACATCATCTAGTGAGTTATGAAATGGTTACTTATGTTGCTTACAGCACAAGCAAGATCGATGGTTCCTCAGAAAGATATTGCGGAATATGGATATGGAAGTGTTGCTTGGAAAGATAGAATGGAAGTCTGGAAGAGGAGACAAGGCGTAAAGCTTCAGGTCGTTGAACATGAAGGTGGTAACGGTGGCGACGAGCTGGATGATTCTGACATTCCTATGTCACTGTAGAAACCCTATACTGATAACCATAGTATACAATGCTTGTGGTGACATTCATAAATTAATGTTTTTTTAACATTTTGGTGCCAAATAATCAGGATGGATGAAGGAAGACAGCCTTTGTCAAGAAAGATACCCATTCGTTCAAGCAGAATAAATCCTTACAGGATGTTGATTCTGTGTCGGCTCGCCATTCTCTGTCTTTTCTTCCATTATAGAATTCTACATCCAGTTAATGATGCCTATGGATTATGGTTAACATCAGTTGTATGTGAAATATGGTTCGCCGTTTCTTGGATTCTTGACCAGTTCCCCAAATGGTATCCTATACAACGCGAAACATACCTCGACAGACTCTCCCTCAGGTATATACATGAAAAGACTTCTTAATCTTTTCCGAAACTTGTTTGAAACACTCTTATTATTACGTTAGGTACGAGAAAGAAGGAAAGCCTTCGGGATTAGCACCTGTTGATGTGTTTGTGAGTACAGTGGATCCGTTGAAAGAACCACCTTTGATTACAGCAAACACCGTTCTTTCGATTCTTGCTGTTGATTATCCCGTGGACAAAGTTGCGTGTTATGTATCGGATGATGGAGCAGCGATGCTCACCTTTGAAGCGCTTTCAGATACAGCCGAGTTTGCTAGAAAATGGGTTCCTTTTTGTAAAAAGTTCAATATCGAGCCAAGAGCACCTGAGTGGTATTTTTGCCAGAAGATGGATTATTTGAAGAACAAAGTGCATCCTGCTTTTGTCAGGGAACGTCGTGCTATGAAGGTTTCCATTACTTCTTTTTTTGTTACACTTTATACTTTTGGTAGTATGAGTCTTAAGTAAATGAATATTTTTTGGTTTGTTTTGTTGCAGAGAGATTATGAGGAGTTTAAGGTGAAGATAAATGCATTGGTGGCTACAGCACAGAAAGTGCCTGAGGAAGGTTGGACTATGCAAGATGGTACTCCTTGGCCTGGAAACAATGTCCGTGACCATCCCGGCATGATTCAGGTATTGATAAAAACTGGATTTAGCACCTCTACTTTTCGATAGGTGATCAGACCAAAGCCTTTCTAAGATATTTATGGCAGGTGTTCTTGGGACACAGTGGAGTTCGTGATACAGATGGGAATGAGTTACCTCGTCTAGTTTATGTTTCTCGTGAGAAGCGGCCTGGTTTTGATCACCACAAGAAAGCTGGAGCTATGAACTCTTTGGTATGGATCAAATATGTTTTCTTTTGCTATCCTAACCTTGTTCGTTAACTAGTACTCATGTTTACCTTTTTTTTTTCTTGAAGATCCGTGTCTCTGCTGTTCTGTCAAACGCGCCTTACCTTCTAAACGTAGATTGTGATCATTACATCAACAACAGCAAGGCGATTAGAGAAGCTATGTGTTTCATGATGGATCCTCAATCCGGAAAGAAAGTTTGTTATGTTCAGTTTCCTCAGAGGTTTGATGGGATTGATAGACATGATCGATACTCTAATCGCAACGTCGTGTTTTTCGATGTATGTATCTTTTAAGTCTTTGTTTTATTTATCTTTCTACTTCTCTCTCCCTCCTTTCTCATTTTCTCACTGTTTTGGTGTGAAAACAGATTAACATGAAGGGTCTTGATGGGATACAAGGACCGATATACGTTGGGACAGGTTGTGTCTTTAGAAGACAAGCACTTTATGGTTTTGATGCACCAAAAAAGAAGAAACCACCAGGCAAAACTTGCAACTGTTGGCCTAAATGGTGTTGTTTGTGTTGTGGGTTGAGAAATAAGAGTAAAACAAAGGATAAAGACAAGAAAACGAACCCAAAAGAGAAGAACATGGAAGAAGGTGCCATTGTTGCAGGTATTAACAAAAAAAAAAAACACATTTCATTGTTTGTTTTTTTATATCTTGTTGAAAGTGTATAAGAAACTAAATACGCTGCTTTTTGATTGGTAATTAGTGTCAAACGTTGTGAAGGGATCTGAAGCAAACCAATTGAAACTGGAGAAGAAATTCGGACAATCTCCTGTATTCGTTGCTTCTGCTGTTCTGCAAGACGGTGGAGTTCCTCGTAACGCAAGCCCCGCCTGTTTGTTGAGGGAAGCCATTCAAGTTATTAGCTGCGGCTACGAGGACAAAACCGAATGGGGCAAAGAGGTAACAAAAAAAAACTCATTACATAAGTTTTCAGACGTTTAACAAAACTACAAAAGTTTTTAGTAATGTCATTCTACTTATTATACGCAGATTGGATGGATTTATGGATCGGTTACTGAAGATATCTTGACGGGTTTCAAGATGCATTGCCATGGATGGAGATCTGTCTACTGTATGCCAAAACGTCCAGCTTTCAAAGGATCTGCTCCGATTAACTTGTCGGATCGTCTCCATCAAGTTCTACGTTGGGCTCTTGGCTCTGTTGAGATTTTCTTGAGCAGACATTGTCCCATATGGTATGGTTATGGTGGTGGGTTAAAATGGTTGGAGAGATTCTCTTACATCAACTCTGTTGTCTACCCATGGACTTCACTTCCACTCATCGTCTACTGCTCTCTCCCGGCTGTCTGTTTACTCACTGGAAAGTTCATCGTCCCCGAGGTAGTACTTCAATCATAACCACTGCATTCTCATCATTAAATATGGCTTTAGTAACAAAACTGCTGTGTGTTTTACTTTGACAGATAAGCAACTATGCGGGGGCTCTCTTCATGCTCATGTTCATATCAATAGCAGTAACTGGAATCCTTGAGATGCAATGGGGAGGTGTTGGAATCGACGACTGGTGGAGAAACGAGCAGTTTTGGGTGATAGGAGGAGCCTCTTCTCATCTGTTTGCTCTGTTTCAAGGTTTGCTCAAAGTTCTAGCTGGAGTCGACACTAACTTCACAGTCACGTCAAAAGCAGCAGACGATGGAGCTTTCTCTGAGCTCTACATCTTCAAATGGACGACTCTTTTGATTCCTCCAACCACCCTACTGATCATAAACATCATTGGAGTTATTGTAGGTGTTTCAGATGCCATTAGCAACGGTTATGACTCTTGGGGACCTCTCTTTGGGAGGCTCTTCTTCGCTCTATGGGTCATTGTTCATTTATACCCATTCCTCAAGGGTATGCTTGGGAAGCAAGATAGAATGCCTACCATTATTGTGGTTTGGTCCATTCTTCTTGCTTCCATCTTGACGCTCTTGTGGGTTAGAGTTAATCCGTTTGTGGCAAAAGGTGGACCAGTGTTGGAGATCTGTGGTCTGAAGTGTGGAAACTAATCTCTGTAGTTGGAAAACAAGCCCTCAGGCTTACACTTCTTTTGATAAAAAAAAAGAAGTGTAAAGGAGTTTCTGTTGGATTTTTGGAAGCTAATGCGGCGATGACGTGTACTCTTTTTTGGTGGTGGTGGTGTGGTGGTGGTGTATTGTAGAAACAAAGATGTGCAGTATTGATTATAATGTTTATACAGATAGAGTTGTTTGCTTTTCTTTCTTTTCCATGTTCTTTTTTAGTTACTGTGTAATAAGACAACGTCAAACACTATAATGGATGTTAGTGTTTTCCATAATACTCACTTGTTTTTTTTCTTCACTTTTCGTTGCACATTGGTAGTAGATTAATTAAACATTGTTCTCCTCAATTTTTATTATTATGACAGTACAAAAATTAATGAGTGGCTCTTGAATAGGGGGAAAACATATAAAGTGATATGGTAGAATAGAGAAAGAAGTTAAAAAAAAAAACTGTAATGGGTAATTTAGTATGGTTTACTTTAACCGAATCGAACGGCTGTCATGGTACCGCATGTCACACAACGTATGATTCAACCACAGAGATAAGAACACGTGGAACGAAGCAAAAGGGCCCCAAGACGTGTTAATTCCCTATCTAGTTAGGAATGGCTATGGGTGGGCCCAATCAAAATCGTATAATTGAAGTCAAACGGATCTCTCTCTTGCAAAAAAAGGAAATATAGTAAAGAAAAAAGGAAATGTAGTAAACCTCATCAAAGAAGTTAACAGAGAGATACACGGGAGTCGTTGGATGAAGCAATTTTAAAAGAAAAATCTTGAAGTCGGTCATTGCATTGGACGGTTCAGGATTAACTGATTAGAATACATGCAGTTTGCAGAGGAATAACCATGAAGTTACTTCTTCCAAACCGACATTGTAGTTTCCTTTTTTCCTTCTTCATAGTTTATTAGTTTTCCTTTTTTCTTTTTTTTTTGTAACTAGTTTTCCTTTTTTCTTCTCTTATATAAAAGACGACAACACATTACCAGACAAAACAAAACAACAACGAGAGACACGTAAAAACGTGAGTGATCAGAGTGGTGTCAAAAGGGAGAGACGAGATCATTTCAATCGATAATCGATTAATTATTGGAAAGCCATCAATCAAAATGGAGGCGATGATTGGTTTTTCGGAGACGGAGATGGAAGCAGCGGAGCAGCTAGTGCAATTGAGCGAAGACGATACGTTGAGCTTTAGCAGCGGTACAGGCTTTAGCGCCATCAGCGGTTTTGAAGGCGGAGGAGGCAATACCAAGAGACACGACGATGTTGTTAGTTCTGAGATTCGTGAGAAGCAAAACGACGGTGTTGTACGTATGATCAACGATAAGAATGCTACGGACGCTCAAAGTTTTGTGAAGGCGATCACGCAGACGAACATAATAAGGAGGAGGTATAAGAAGAAAAAGTTTCGATCTCTTACGAGTCTTTACAGGGCAACGAAGGAGATGACGAGGGATTAGTTGATTTAGTCGCAGGTGATTATGGCTAATTACTTTGCTGTGATGGCCTTGTTCAAAAATCAGAAGCGTGTGGCGTTTGAATATTATTATTAGTATCGATTTCCATGTTTTGTATCTAATATAATCCATTAGCGCTGAACCTGTATAGAAGGTGCTGGAAGAGAGAACGAAATGCTGCTTTGCAAACTGAAGCTATAAATTATAATTATTAAACTTGTCTGACATATTCCTCTCTTTTTTAAATCAATGGAAATTTTATAAAATTAAATCAAAATAACACTAATATATAGTGAGTAATTCCGGATGTTAGTTAAGACGTCACTGTACACAACCATGATTAGATATTAGTAACAATCGCAACACCATGTTTAAGTCCTGGGTTAATCTTTTGACGAGGACCTCAAGCGAGTAGCTGGACCATCAGCTCATGAGATCAACCATACAAGTTACATTTGAGCCAGCAGCGACATAGATGCATTTAAAGAAGAATATATTTGCAACCATGAGGATTTTAACCGTGAAATCAATTGCTATAGATTCCTAACTCGACCAGAGCACGCAGCGAATTGGTTTCATACCAAAAAGAGTAATGTTTTAGGAGATATGATATATACAAGTCAATCTATCTACACTGCATCCGAGCTGGTTCTATACAAAGAAAGTAATTCTTTGCATAAGAAGTGTGCAACTAAAACTCACGTGTGGAAACCAAGAGATCATTCATTACATCTAAGACCACTTGGATAGTAAATACCATGCACTAAACCACCAACTCATGACATCAGCCATACAAGCGAAATTGGAGGCAGAAGCGGCATAGGTGCATTCAAAGAATGATATCCTTGCAACCATTAGGATTTTAACCGTGAAAACAATTTCTATAGATTCTTAACTCAACCAGTGCATACAGCGGTTTCATACCAAAAAGAGTAATGTTTTAGGAGATATGACATTTACCATGCACTAAACCACCAACTCATGAGATCAGCCATACAAGCTACATTGAACCCAACATCAACATAGGTGTATTCAAAGAAGGATATCTTTGCAACCATGCAGATTTTCTGATCGTAAGCAAGGACCAAGTGCATATCTAAGGTGGGAGGACGACATGGAGCAACCGTTTATAGCTTGATGAAGGTTTAGGAATGGAGTAGCCACGTCCAGAAGCTCACCAACCTGGAGAGTATGAGCAATATACCCTAGACACTTTCTCACCAGCTGGTCATGCATTAAAGGGGACAAATACCAAAGCTGAGGTAATGCAAGGTACTCTGGTAAGTAAAAACTATGGACTTGTTCATTATGGACTTAATTTCTTAAGTCATAGTTTTATACATTCTGCTGGTCAGATTAGCTTTTTGCAGTAATCTAAGATTGAGAAACTGAAGAAAGACATATTAGAAACCATATGCTACCATGCACTCAAGTTATCTTCATATAAGTTTTTGAACATCAAACATTTATTTATGAGATTGCCACCAAAGAATGTTACATATGAGACATACAAAGGAAGGGTATGTTTCTCAGCTTATGTTACAAGCCATTTTTTTGGGTAATGTTCAGCATTGTCATGGACTCTTGTTAGTAGTCGCCTTGCTGGTGCATCGGATGATTAATTATGGTAGATATTCTTCAACCTGACTAACAAGCTGAATGTAATTCCTTTGGACGCTTGGGACCCAGCTGCTCCCTACAGTCAAAACTCCAGTATTCCACAAAATGGCGTGAGGAATGTCTCTTTCGTGGAAGTTAAAACACAAACAGTTTCTCTTTCTCTTTGTTTTGTTGATTTGTATGTATGGCGTAAATAATACGGGCTTTATTCAAATAGATAAAGCCCACTATGACAATAGGCATCTAGATTGTTCGTTAAAAAGTCGGTGGTGGACATTCGCGGTTAATCGTAAAAGCTTGAAGAATGAAGACTCAAAACGTTCTCTTTATTTCTTGAATCTTAAGGTTTACAAGATGAGTTACATTTGCTTAAATAGATAGAAGTGAAAGCCCTAGATCTATACAGATGTCATCATCCTTCTTCTTGAAGTGATCCAAGGGCTGAGAAGCTGTTTCTCAATGCAGGACCACATGGTGAAGTACGTGATGTCACGACCTGCTTCCCCTTCTCTCTTGTTCTGTCTTCACGCGGAGTAGCCGTTGCGGTTAAATCTTGAATCGTAGTGGGCTTGATCTGTTGGGCCTCGAGTGACTTGGGCTTGTCTGAGCTGGTCTTGCTAATACCCCCGCTCAAACTAGGCGTGGGAGGTACGGAAACGCCTAGTTTGAAACGCAGACTGCAAAACGAAGCTGTTGGGAGAGATTTCGTAAAGATATCCGCTAACTGAAGCTGTGCCGGAATGTGTTTGACCACTAACGCTCCCAGTGCTACTCTCTCTCTGACGTAGTGATAGTCCGTTTCAAAGTGCTTGGTCCTTTTGTGAAATGCCGGATTAGCGGTGAGATAGATGGAGGATAGATTGTCACCAAACAGCTGAGGTGTTACTGGAAGAGATATCCCCAGTTCTCGTAATAGCATGCTGAGCCAAGCTAACTCTGAAGCTGTTTCTGATAGCGATCTGTACTCTGCTTCGGTTGAGCTCTTTGAAACGGTTGGTTGCTTTTTAGATGACCAGGAGATGAGGTTTTGGCCAAGGAAGGTGCAGAATCCCCCTGTAGAACGTCGAGTCTCCTGACATCCGGCCCAGTCACTGTCGCTATAAGCACAAAGAGTACAATCTGTATCAGGGACCAAGAGAAGCCCCATGGAGATCGTTCCTTTGATGTAACGCAGAATCCTCTTTAAATTGGTGAAATCAGAGACTGATGGAGCATGCATCTTCTGGCACACATAGTTAACTGCAAATTGTATATCAGGTCTCGTTAAGGTCAGATATTGCAGCTTACCTGCCAGTTTTCTGAAGAACTGAGCGTTGTAGAAGATTTCATCTTGTCGTGGAACCTTGTTGAGTTGCAGGGGCAACGGTGTGGCGATTGGAGAGCAATTTTCCATTCCTGCAACCCGGAGAAGATCCACTGCATACTGTTCTTGAGACAGAAACATTCCAGTGTCGTGAGAGGTGACCTGAATGCCTAGAAAGTAGTGAAGCTTTCCTAGGTCTTTCATTCGAAACCGTGTATTTAGCTCTGCTAAGAACTTGGTCATAGTTTCAGAGCTGGTACCAGTAATTGCCATGTCGTCCACGTAAAGCAATAACATGATAATTGTCCCTTCTCTGTTGTAGATGAAGAGAGACGGATCCTTTACACTGCACACAAATCCAAATTCAATGAGAAAATCACTGAATTTGTTGAACCAGGCTCGGGGTGACTGTTTCAAGCCGTAGAGTGACTTGTGGAGAAGACAAACATGATCTGGTCTTTCCTTGTCGACAAACCCAGCTGGCTGCTTCATATACACTGTTTCCAGTAGTTCTCCGTGCAAAAATGCGTTCTTGACGTCCATTTGTTTTACTTCCCAACGCATGATCGTAGCAAGATGAAGTACTGTGCGGACTGTTGCGGTCCTGACTACTGGACTGTAAGTCTCGAGGTAGTCGATACCTTCTTCCTGATTGTTCCCTTGTACAACCAACCTTGCTCTTGGGTTCTTAACAGTCCCATCTGCGTTGAGTTTGTTTCTGTAAATCCATCTGTTGCCAAGAACGTGCATTTCCCGTGTTCGTGGAACAAGAGACCAAGTTTTGGTGATAGCACAGTTCTCAATCTCTTCTCCCATAGCGTTAGTCCATCGTGGGTCTTTGAGAGCTTCAGCAACTGTAGTTGGAACTGATTCAGATTGCCTGTCTACAAGCAGAGCATACTTTGGGTTCGGTTTTCGTATGCCGGCTTTAGACCTTGTCACCATGGAGTGCTGAGATGTTGAGATGGGAACAGTGTTGCTGATTATCACAGGTTGCTGCACAGTGTTTCTGGTTCCGTTATGATCAGGTTGAGATCCGCTGCTGCTTTCCGTTTCACCTCCTGATACAGCACTCAAAGGTTCTGTGATTCGTTGAGGGAGAGGAGGAAAATCTTCAGAGGTGAACAAAGACTTTTCTGTTGTAGCAGGAGGAGTCGTGATGTGGACTCTCGTAGTAAGAACAGGCGCATTGGATGCCTTGGGAACTGTTGGATCCTTAGGCAAGAAGCTTCTTTGCCAAGCCTTTAACGAAGGTGTTGTTGCTTGAACGTGAGCACTGCTGTATTTCGAAGAAAACGGGAAGCTCTGTTCGTCGAAAAGGACGTGTCTTGATATGTAAACGCGCCCCGTAGGTGGGTAAAGGCAGCGGTATCCTTTGTATTTGTCGTTGTAACCCAGAAACACACAGTGTAGTGATCGAGGATCAAACTTGTTCACTGTATATTCTCGTAGCATTGGATAGCAAGAGCATCCAAAAGATCGCAGTGCACTGTAATCCGGAGCTTTCCCGTGTAGCAACTCATAAGGACTTCTCTTATCCTTCAAGGCTGAAGAAGGCAGCAGGTTACTCAGAAAACTCGCTGTGTAGAACGCCTCGACCCAATACTGTTGTGGTGTCTTGCTCTCAAACATCATAGTCAGACCCAATTCAGTGATGTGTCGATGTTTTCTTTCGGCTAGACCGTTCTGTTGAGGCGTGTGTGGACACGAGACAAACTGTTGAATCCCACATTCTTTCAAATGAGACAGAAATTTGTTGCTTATGAACTCACCACCCCCATCGCATTGGAAGATTCTGATTTTCGCAGACAACTGATTTTCCACAAGCTTTTGAAAGCCAGTGAATATATCGAAGAATTCTGACTTGGTCTTTAGAGGATACAACCAGCAAAAACGTGAGAAGTTGTCTATGAATATAACATAAAATCTGAATCCTTGATTAGAGGTAACAGGAGATGGACCCCAGAGATCACAATGAACTCTCTCTAGAGGTCGAGAAGCAACAAAAGAAGACTCAACAAACGGTAACCTACAACTCTTCCCTAGTTGACATGACTCGCACATCCGCAAGGTACTCTTATTGACTGAAATAAACTTGTGATGACTGAGATACTTGAGAGTTTGATCTTGTGGGTGTCCCAACCTCCGGTGCCACACCTCATCACTTGCTGCCTTCTGTCTCGTGGAGTAGTGAACTTGAGGCCTCGGAGATGTGAGACTGTAAAGACCCTCATGGGTGTTTCCTTGTTTCAACAGACTTTGGGTTCGCTTGTCCTTAACAAACACGCGTTCAGAGTCAAATTCAAAAGAGCAGGGATAATCTTTTGTAAGTTTTGATACTGAAAGCAGAGACTTTGTTATACCAGGGCACACAAGCACATCTTTTAAAGGAAGTGAAGTACCTGATGAAGAAGCGATGTCTGCTGAACCGACGTGAGTTATTGGCAAGAAATTTCCATCTCCAAGAAGAACACCATCATTACCTCTGTAAGGCTGTGTGTAAGCAAGATGCTGAGGCGAGCTTGTGATGTGAGATGTTGCTCCTGAATCAGCAAACCATTCAGCACCAGCACTGTCTGAGACGTCAGTAATACGCATAGCAGCCAACGCAACATGAGGATCTTCTTCTTCTTGGTACGCATTGTTAAACCTGTGCCAACAACGCAGTGCGGTGTGTCCGAATCTCCCACAGATCTGACAAGATGGTCTATCCTCTGATGAGACAGAAGATGAAGCTGAGGAGCCGGAGCGTGACCCTGCAGATGACAACTGTTGATGGAACCCTCTTCCTCTCGTTGAGAAAGATCCTCTGCCTCGGTTAGAACCAAACCTTCTGTTAGACTGACCTCTTCCTCTGGTATTGTAGTAGGCAGCCTGGTTGTTGGATCTCTCAGCATTGAAGGCGAGGTGAGGAGAGACGTCAGAGGGTGTGTTGTACCTTTGTATACGTGCATCATAGCTTTGTATCCTGGGAATAAGGTCCTCCAAGGTGGGATCTTGCAACATATCAATAGAGCCTTCAACACTTGTGATAAGAGGTTCGTAGTCCTTACCCAAACCTTGGAGTGCAGCAAAAATTTTCATCCTTTCTGAGACTGGACTCCCTATGGACGTGAGCTGGTCACAGATATGTTTGATTTCTGTGAGATACTCTGTCATGGGTCTTTGCTGCTTTGTGACAGTCTGAAGCTTGCGTTGAAGTTCAAACAGTCTCGACGAGGTTGGACGGTTGTAGTGCTGACCCAGTGTGTACCAGATCTCTTGAGATGTGTTACACGAAACCACCAAACTCTGTATGTCTTCGGAAAAGGAACCTAACAGCCAAGATTTGATGACTTGATCTGTTTGGAACCATGTGTGGTAGTCGGGGTTGGTGACTGGAGTGGTGATGCCGTTGATGCCTGGAACAGGAAGAGTCGCCGGAGGTCGTGGCTTGTCTCCGGTGACAAACCCTAACAGCCGCTGTCCGTTGAGAAAGGCTTCAAATTGATTCTTCCAGAGCAAATAGTTTCTTTCTGTGAGCTTAACTGTAACTGAGTTGACTATTTTTAGTGAAGGAGGAGTGTAGATCTCAAGAGCTTCCATGGCTCTGATACCATAAAAGCTTGAAGAATGAAGACTCAAAACGTTCTCTTTATTTCTTGAATCTTAAGGTTTACAAGATGAGTTACATTTGCTTAAATAGATAGAAGTGAAAGCCCTAGATCTATACAGATGTCATCATCCTTCTTCTTGAAGTGATCCAAGGGCTGAGAAGCTGTTTCTCAATGCAGGACCACATGGTGAAGTACGTGATGTCACGACCTGCTTCCCCTTCTCTCTTGTTCTGTCTTCACGCGGAGTAGCCGTTGCGGTTAAATCTTGAATCGTAGTGGGCTTGATCTGTTGGGCCTCGAGTGACTTGGGCTTGTCTGAGCTGGTCTTGCTAATAAATCGTGTGAGCAAAGAAGAAAACCCTAAATAATATCGACGCCTCCTCTCTTTTTTGTATATAAATAAGTCATCATCCCTCTCCATCTCTCATCGAAACCATCCCAAAACCCACTAATTCGAGTGTTCGCGTCGTTGTCTATTTTCGTAACCTCAGTTGTTTCCCTTCATTCACAGTGGCCGCCTAAGAACTTTCGCCTTTCGCCAGGCTTGAGAGTTTATGCTACTTTTATCCTTCCTTGGATGTCTGAAACTTTAACTTAGCTTTTGATTCTTTTATTTATATACATTAGGATTAGGACTTAACGTTTTATTGTAGTGTCTGTTTTAGCTGGAATTGATTTCTTAGAACTGGATAGGATTTAGCAAAGGTCCTTTACTTTGTCAGCAGTCTCTATTGGGTTTCTTGCTGATCATATCAAGATGGGATATGTATGTACAATATTTGTTTTGGTCAATTTGAATTTTATATTGGGTCGATGATGATAAACATTTTAGGCTTGTTTCTCAAAAACATTCGCAGTGGCCGCCTAAGGCTTTCGCCTTTCGCCGGGCTTGAGAGCTTATGATGTTCTTATCCTTCCTTGGATGTCTGAGACCCTCTGTTACAAATACTGTTTTATTCAAAATTGTTGTTTAACTATATGATCTTTGTTGTTTTTGGGATCGGTTGATGAGGATAAACGTTAAGGCTTGTTTCTCAAAACATTCGCAGTGGCCGCCTAAAGCTTTCGCCTTTCGCCGGGCTTGAGAGCTAATGCTGCTCCTATCCTTCCTTGGATGTCTGAGATCTTTTTTATTTGTCTTATTTTGTTTTCTCGTTCTTGTATCTCTTGTTTTCATTGTGTTTAATCATGCAGGTGTTGCTGGGTATTTGGTTCGTTGGCGTAGCAAGTTTAGTCCTATTTGTTTAAACCTTGCTCTAATATACTGAGTCTATATTAGGGGATGTGTTTCTAGAGGGAGAGATCCTACTTTAAAAGAAATCTCCTTTAGGGGCGAAGCCCGCATTCTTGTGTTTATGGGCCTTACCGCTGATCCAATGTTAATATCTTAGTCCATCAGTTTTTGTAATGATAAATAAAATATCTACTAGTATAGCTTTCTTGACAATTGACATATTAAATGTAGGTAACTGCTTCACACTTTGACGTACTATGAAGGAAAATAAAGTTTGAACAACAACACTAAATTGAAGACATGGCAACGTACATATATGAGTTTCTTTCGCCATAATGTAAGGTTTATTTAAACTATCTTTCTCTCACTCGTATTGATGTTTGACAAGTATCAATACGAAGTCATTTTCAAAAATCATATTCATAGACAGGGCTTTTGTTTTTATTCGACTTATCAATAGGAATGAGATATACTTGGTTGCAATTCAATTCAAGTTTTTCAATGATCAATCCATGGTTTCTTTTGTCGACCAATCATAGGTCTAACTGTGCCCCAATATATTTTATTAGTGTCATCTTAAGGCATCCACTCTATCATATATTCTGTTGCGATTGAAAATATGTGTAAGAGCAATGTTTAAATTTGACCTTATAAATAATGTATTCTCTGTAAACTCGTATATATAAGCTTGTAGTATTGAATATGTGACAACATCGCCTGGAAACATAAACATGGAAAGAAAACACAGTTCACGTGAAGAGCAAAGAATAACGACACCAAGGCTGAGATACTTAAAGTAAAGGAGCTACAGAACACGCGATTTTGGTATATTGTAGCAGTGGTGGAAGAAGAAACTCACAAGAAAAGTCAAGTCGTTTTGGATCCTTTAACCAAACGGAACCTCTGTCTTTTTTTTCCTATTGGTTTGTCTCCTGACTACTATGTTGATTGTCCTTTTTGTCGATTAGAAAATTGGTCACGCCTTTTTTGGTTCTACGCTTCTTCTCGTTTCAATCCCTCCTCTACTCTTTTACCACTTTTCCATTTTCTTCTTCTTCAACCTTTTCAAAGACGTTAGCTAGCTAGCGAATATTCGACTGGATAATACACATATAGGTTAAATTTACATGATAAACCCATATTTAAACTTAATAAACAAAAAAAGATAAGTAAGTCAGATTGCATGTTAATTTATTAATATGTCCCCTTCATTAGATCCATGTGCCTCACACGACTCCTTTCAGAAGTGGATTGTTAAGTTATTCAAACTTAATGTTAAGGTATTTTAATTCTTAAGTAAATAAACCGAGGCACAACTCTAACCATTCGTTAATAACTTAATAGTAGATTATGTAACTTTTTGGTAAGTTTATTGAATGTGTTAAAAATAAATAGCATTGATAGTTTTTTAAAAAAAAGAACTTACAAATTGTTAGTGAAGAAAGTGAGGGAAAATAAAAAAATAAAAAAAATATATTTGAAAGAGAAGAAGATTCTTCACTCCTTCATGTTCTCTCTAAAAAACGCCAGGAAAGGAGACTCTCATGGCATAACTGAAAAATAAAATAATAAAATAAATAACGTAAAGAGAGAAAATAAAAAGAAAAATCGCTCTAGTCCCCCTCTCTCTCTCTAAAATACATGTTGATTTAGCCCCATTAGTTATATTTCATCGTCTTCCTCCGCCGCGGCAATAACATCAACCGCCGTGGTCTCCGTTATCTGGTACCAATTACAACTTCTCTCTCAGTTTAAAACCCTTTGTAAATTGTTTGATATGTTCGTTCTGATTTTGGTGCCACTTCACACATTTTCTGGATTGATTTTTTTTTTTAATCGTTAAATTAGAAATTCGCTAGAAATATGCAAATCCTTTTGTACGAGATCATATGAGTTATTGGATCTGATTTGAATTCTGTATAGTTAGTTAAAAGAGATTATGTTTCATGTTGGAGCTTTGTGATTGCGGAAACTCCTTATTAGATCAGTTGCGACTTTTTTTTCTGGATCTAAAATCGTGAAGAAGAAAAAAAAAAAATAGATCTAAACTGAGATCTACTTTGATTAGCTCTAATCTAAAAAAAAAAACTGAAATCTGCAGAGAGATCTGAATATAAAAAAGAAAGAGAGGAGATGGCTGGAACAAGCAGCAAGAAGACGGATCAAAAGGCGGCACTAGACATAGCATCATGGCTCTTCAATGTCGTTACTTCCGTTGGAATCATCCTCGTCAACAAAGCCTTGATGGCCACTTACGGCTTTAGTTTCGGTCTGTCCCTCTTCCCTTTCCAAAAAATAGTCAACGTTATCATTGACTTGAACTGATTTTTTAAAGATCTGGTTATGTTTCTCCACATACAGCTACGACGTTAACCGGTTTGCATTTCGGAACAACCACACTGTTGACTACTTTCTTGACATGGCTCGGTTACATCCAACCTTCTCAGCTTCCCTGGCCCGATCTTCTCAAGTTCGTCTTGTTCGCTAACTTCTCTATCGTTGGCATGAACGTCAGCCTCATGTGGAACTCTGTTGGTTTCTACCAGATCGCCAAGCTGAGTATGATCCCTGTTTCTTGTCTTCTTGAAGTTGTTCTTGACAAGGTCAGGTACTCGAGAGATACGAAGCTCAGCATTCTCTTAGTTCTTGCTGGTGTTGCCGTCTGTACTGTTACTGATGTCAGTGTCAACCTCAACGGCTTCCTCGCTGCTGCTATTGCTGTCTGGAGCACCGCCCTTCAACAATACGTATATCTTTTCTTTATATATCCTATCCTCTTTTTCGTCTTGTTCATGATCATTTTCTTTTTTATATATCTTTCTGATAACTGTGTTACTATGTTTTTTTTGCAGTATGTACATTATCTACAACGGAAATATTCGCTCGGTTCTTTCAATTTGCTGGCTCATACCGCTCCTGTACAAGCTGCTTCCTTGTTGTTGGTTGGACCTTTTCTTGACTTTTGGTTGACTAACCAAAGAGTTGATGCCTTCAACTTTTCATTTACTTCTCTGGTAAACTCTCTCTCTCTCTCTATCTCTTTCTTTACAAAGAAAGCCCTTGTTTGGATGGATTCCAAAGATGCATAACTACTTAAGAAAAATGATGATAAGATAACCAACTAGGCTCTTAACTTGTGTACTATCTGTGAGCTCGGTTTAATTCAGTTTTGTTGTTGTTTGGGCAGTTCTTCTTAATACTCTCGTGTAGTATCGCGGTCGGGACGAATCTCAGCCAGTTCATCTGTATCGGAAGATTCACAGCTGTGTCTTTCCAAGTACTCGGTCACATGAAGACTATACTCGTTCTTGTTTTGGGATTCACTTTCTTCGGTAAGGAAGGCTTAAACATGCAAGTGGTGCTTGGAATGCTCATTGCCATCCTCGGTATGATCTGGTACGGTAACGCATCTTCTAAACCTGGCGGTAAAGAGCGTCGTAGCCTCTCCATTCCCGTTACCAAAGCACATAAACTCAACAGTTTATCTGAAACTGCCGAATCTGATGAAAAAGTCTAAACTGAAACAATTGATCGGCATTGATATAGAAACTAAAACAAGAAACTCAGATACACAGCCAGCTAGAGAGTATCAAATGGGATCTTTACAAACCAAGGGGGTTTTAATTATTTAATTTCCATAAACTATATTTTTATTTTCTTTACAGAGCTTTTTTGTTTTCTGCATTTTTTTTGTTGTTGTTTGATCCTTTTTTGGCCTTTGCATTTTGCATTTTTTGCCTAATTCTCCCGAAAGAAACATCATCCCATACGACTGATAATAAAATCTTAATTTTATTTTTACTTAATTCTTGTCCTCACTTGCACAATATCCGCTTTTGTAGAAATTTCTTTTGTAACATCAATATTTTAGGTCAATGAGTTTTTGTACGAATAAATGCATGCATTCCAAAATCCAAATGAACGGAATTATTAAATGGTTTCTTGAAGGCTACTGTTTACATTCATTGTTGGAGATATCATGGTGTCTACGTAATCTTATTAAAAATGTCATTAACCGTATAAATACAAAGTTTTTCGAAGATAATTATTCTATTTCAAGCACATGTTGTAATAACCCATTAATCGCTGGATTAGGAGGTTTAAATATACTCTATCTGTTTCATATTAAACGTCATTCTAACATTTTTTTTTGTATAAAAAATAGTATCGTTTTACAATTTCAATATAATTTATACTTACTTTCAGCTTAATATTAATTACAAATGCATTAATTTTATAAAATAAAATTATTTATCTAAAATGTTATTGGTTAAACAGAGAATAAACTGATGAAAACATAAACGCATTCCAATAAATTTTTTAATATGTATGAAAAATGTCCAAGTGACACTTTTTGTGAAATGGAAAGATTATAATATACTCTTTATGTTTCAACATATCTAATGTTTCAGGTAATTTTTGTTGTTTCATAATAGGTGTAACCAATTACTCACTCTGTTTCGATTTAATTTTTCTTCTAGAGGAAAATTTTCACTTCAAAATAAGTGTTGTTTTATGATTTCGGTGTAAAATTTATTGATTTTTTATTTATCTATTTTTTATTAGTTGAAATATGGTTAGATGTATTGGTAATAATGTTTTTATCAAATAAATATATAAAATTAAATTTTTTATTAATTTGTGTTCCGAAATCTAAAACGATAAGTAATATGAAATGAAGAAAGTATATGTTTAGTATTTACATTTATAATTAAAAAAATTATCATTTAATAATATTTTAATATTATTTGCAAAAGAAAAAAACTTTTTAATTATTCATGATGTAAAATATCATTTAATATAAAATGGAGGGAGTAGTTTTTAGTAATGCTTTTCTTTTGACGTCTCAAAAATTCTTTAAGACAACGACCGACGGGATAGTAAATGGAACGGGAATGTACACGTGTAAAGCTCAGATCGTTGTGTGTTTAGATAACTGAGACGGGAAAGTCTGCTTACGTGTGCGTGCAGTGTTAAACGGGATCTCTCCTCGCACGTGCGTTTGTTATTTGACGTTTGATTGTCTGAAGGACAAAATGTGTGACGCTTTACTTTTCTTTGTGGGAAAATAATATTCCCGCTATTGGATGAAAGCCCACACGAATTTTCTCCTTTTTTTCTTACCCGTAACTAGAAGTTTTCCTGCGGCATGCGCAAATATAAATAATTAAAATATTATTATTTCTATAATTTTTTTTCAAATTTTTATTAGTTAAAAAATAAAACCGTACTGCAGTTGTTTTTTAGCTTGATTTACTCAAGTTTACTTTAATGTTTGAATTTTATTTTATTTAAATTTTAATACATATAATTCAAATTTTCTAAATTTATTTTATTTATATTATACTTTATTTTAAATATCTATATTTGTGAATATATCAATTAATTATAACAAATATATATTTATATTGAATATAAATCACGTATAAGTTGATAAATACATAATTATAACTACACTTTTTCTAATATAAATATGATTCATAAATTGATGTAAAATTTTATATTTGTAATTATTATATATATATATATATATATATTATTTTGCTACATATAAAAAAACTTATTAGGTATTAACATATTTCTAAAATCTTTCCAATGAATATTTACGAAGAAAACATATTTTTGATATAAAATATATTACTTATATTACTATATAATGAAACTTTGCCAAAAATTTTAATCATTATATAGGAAATAATCATTATCATATTTAAGAATCTTACCAAAAACATAAATTTTAATATAGAAAATTTTACATGTTACAATTAGATTGATGTCATGTCATATTTCTTTTAAGACATGTCATCATTTTTTTTTTGAGAGTGAATGTAAGGATGACATGTGTACAAATCACTTCTCAAATAATGTATAAGGGATTGCATATACTAATTCTAAAACATAATTTTTAATATCAAACCTAAAATTTCAATACTACTTAGTACTTACCGTAAAGATTTAAATGTTGATTTTTGATATAAACACACACACACACACATATAACAAAAGTCAATCTTGTATTGAGCTAGCATTATTTGGATGGATATAACAACTCTGTACAGCTCGACGTATATGTTATTCAGAGTTGAAATATAACGACGCAGATTTTTGAAATATAACGACGCAGATTTATCTTACTTAAATGTCTTTGAACGTACTATTCGATGACCTGAAGTACATCTGATATCATATAGTAGGCTGGGATCCTGATACAAAATTCTGGCATAACGATTGGGTGGTAGATAGATGTTTTTGCTGGAAACAGCTCGAAAATTAATTAAAATTTATTTGAAAGGACACCATATTGACTAAAAAACTTTCAATTTTCCAAGTACAGCAAGTATTCATTAAAAACCAAAATAAATATTAATATTCAAATTTATTTATTATACTTAATAGCTCCACATAGCAATGGCCAAACGATATATCCAACAGAAAGAAGAGGAAAATGATTGAATTAATATGCTAATTTCAACTACTATATAGCTCGTTTAATGCATCGCTGCCTTGTTAGACATACAACGTGGACCTTCCTGAGGGTTTTTTGGTGGGTTTTGTACAATAGTAAAATAAAAAATTGCTATTTAAAAACTCTTGAAAATATAGACAGAGGAGGCAGTGCGTAACAGTAGGAATTTGATTGATACGATCAGCTTAAAAAGAGATAATAAGGATTTGGAAGATTATGAGCAACACATACACAATATTTGAAATAGGTATAAAACACCGCAGTTCTATAGGTTGTTGAAACAGCTCAATTAGTTTCATGTTATACTGGTGTCAGTTTTTAAGTCAATGTTTTGTACACGTGCTTTTTATATGTTTTTGTATTTAAGCCAGCTATTTAGATTAAGTTTGGCGGTCAAAAGGTTGTGATGTTAATTTAATTTATAATCATAAACGAAAGACAGTTACAATATTTGTAATTCGTGCCATGTACGGCGATTTTCATCATAAATTATGGATCGTGATGATTGATCAATAATTTTATACTTTGGTCCAAATACAACTGCATATGATGTATTGAGGTTGCGCTTTAGTTTACCATCTTTATGCATCATTAGTGGTTTATTTTAATAATTTATTGAAAATCAGTAATGAAAACTAGGGGTGGGTAAAATATCCGTAAATTTTGATTCGATTCGTTATTTGCTTCGATCCGATCCGAAAAATCCGGATATCCGTAACATTACAAATCGAAGCAAATACTAAAATTCAATATCCGTCAAAAACGAAGCAAATCACAAATATTAAAATTTTCGGAAGCGGATATCCGATCCGATCCGGCAACATATAAATACATGTATATCTTGATTATATTCAAAGTTCTATATGTATAAAGTTATATAATTATTATTCTGACATATGATTTGACAGATTTTATTTATATTATTACTTACATAAAAATAGTACATAAAAAGAAAAAAAAAATTATGATAATTATAATTTTTTGCTTAAGTTTTGTGTTGTTATAATTGTTAACTAAGTTTAATTTTTTTACAAAATATGTAGATTTACTAATTCTTTTAATTTTTATCTTATATATCACGTAAAAAATATATTATACAAAACAAATTTGCATCGAAATTTTAAGATTATTTGTATTAATCAAAACATATGAGATATCCGTAAGTATTCGCAAATATCCGCAAATATCTAATTATTTTCCGGATATCCGTTTTTCCGAATATCCGCATTTCTCCGAAGCAAAGCAAATATTAAAATTAGATATCCGTAACATACGAAGCAAATCACAAATACCTTCAAAAACCCGGATATCCGATCCGTGCCCAGGCCTAATGAAAACATACTATATTCTATAAACCAACAAAGTGCATTTAATTCTCAAAAAAAAAAAAACAAAGTGCATTTCTGAAATTATTATCTTTACTAAATATCTTACTATCTTTCATTCATACTATATTCTATAAACCAACAAAGTTGCAGTTCAGAAATTATTATCCATTTCATAAAATATTTTACTATCTTTCCTTTATTTTATATTATTGGCCTCAAGTCATCATAACTGTATTTTGTATAAGCTAAAGGCTAAAAAGAAATAGGAAAAATAAAGGTAAAGATATGAAGATGGCCGCATAAAGCCACCAAATTATTTTCCACCTCCATTAAATAATCTCATAACTTTCCATTTTCTCATTATTGTTGTTATCTAATCAAACACCACTCACTAGCTCTCTCTCAGGCAACTATCAGAATTTAGGTTTTGGTTATTTTTTTCTCATTTTTTCAGACTATATTTTGTAATTAAACCACGAATTGGGAGAGAGTGAGATGGTCAAAGACGACATATCAATGGGGAAATTACGCCGCGTCAACAACCTAGACATAAGCACGTGTACTTTCTCGTATTTACAACGCTGATCATCTGTTATAGATAAACGATAATTAGTCATTTAGTCCAAAATTAGTTCTTGATGTTAGCTATAATTCGTCTATAGGAGATGGTGTCTCTCCTTAACAACAGAATTAAGTAAAGAAAGAGATGAAAGCCCAACAAAGTAGAGCCTATTAAGAAAAAATATCGTCAAGTGGGTCCCATGCTTTATCCTCATGTGGGTCAGTACAGTAGTAACCAAAAAAAAGAGGCATTTTGTCAGTGAAAAGGGGAAAAAGAAAAGAACGAGAAAGGCTTTTGGTGTGTGGTAAATAACTCCTGAAGCTCAACTGCAATGACTTTTATACCTTGGTCCCACAGATTGCCAGCAATAATCTAAGGTCATTTTCGTATTTGCGTTGAGAAAGAGCAGCTTCTTCACTAGATACATGTACGATTTGCTGCATTAGATTTACCGATGAAGAAGAATAAATAAAAGCAAATCAGCATTTATTGATTTTTTACCTCTCTACTTTAGATAGATAGATTACTCTCCACCAATCAATCTCAGCTCCATGAGCGCTGAACACCAATACAATATTTAGATAACGTCATTTTTTCGTTCAGTGTACTTGCACAATCCTTCCAAAAGAGAGTTACAAAATTGTCATTCTCTTTAATTTTCTTATTTTATTGAGGTGGCGAAGGGAGGTTAGTTCGAACTCGAAACCATCCACCAGCTTTCCATACAACAGTTTTCTCCCTAATATTAAAGTGATAGTAATATAATAGAAAAGGCTTGAAAAAAGTTTGGTCTATCCGTCTATGTAAGTGCCAGAGAAACCGAAAGAGATCTAACGTAAAGCGAGAGAGTTTAGCTAACAAGTGAAAAAGGAATTAGCAAAGACAAAAAAAAAATTAATTGGCAAATACCGATAATATTATTAATGAGAAATGAATTAGCAAAGACCGATATAACTAAATTAATAAAAAGAAAAAAAAAATTGATATTACTATAAGAAAAGAGATGTAATCTGCCACTAATCGACACACTCATGTCCCAATCGTCGATCACACGTACACTCGTTTTTTTCTTTCTTTCTCTATTGTAAAAAGCTAGAGAGACAATCTCTCCTCCACCTTTTCTTTGTTTCAGGCACAAGTGCGAGTGAAAGTGAACAGTAGTCGGGTGCTAGTTTCAAAGGTTTGTGGCTGGTGCGAAATTCATGCAAACTATTAACATGATTTTTTCTTAACATTATACCTTTTTCTCCCTATCAAACTTAATACATATTTTTTTTTGTTTTTGACAAATGGCTTCGCATCTCACACCTTAACATTATATAATATGAGTATCAATGATAATAAAAAGATCTCCATTCTTATAGTACATTCCATTCTAGCTCTAGTCCATAAATGAGGAATTATTTATTCGCTGGCATTATATATAGAAAAATAAAAACATGAAACCAACACAAAACCAAAAATATCAGAGTAGACACATCTTTTTTTTTTGCTAAGACAAGCTATGTGATTGAGGTAGAATATTTAGAAATAACTGAAAAAGTGTAAAGATGAGATTAGAAAAGGTAACTAGGATATAGCTTGTGGAAGACTTGATCCCAGCATCTCCTAATCTCATGCTAATTAAACTCCCCTCATGTACTGACAAATTACACCATTTTAAAATCGTTATTAAGATTAAGGATTTTGTAATGCCATTATTTTATTAATCTGCATTCATTATCATTTGTGTGGTTTAAAATACATAAAATAATTAAAGTAATACAATTTGTTTGTATCTGCTGTTATCGAAATTGAAATTAATGTTTTTAATAATAATAATCAGAAGAAGAGGTAACATGGCATGTGAGTCCGCACAGCTGTGACCACTCTTCTCTTCAGCATTTGATATATTACCTTCTTCCATCTTCCTTCTTACGTCTTTTGACTCTCTTCTCTCTCTCTCTTTGGCTTTTCTAAATCTCTCTCCAAAGCTTTCACTGCCTCTCTAATGGTGAAACAAAAACCCTAGATTCCCTCTCCATCCACATCTCTCTCTAGAATGAAGACCTTCCCAAGCTTCTTTTTATCTCTAACAACTCTCTTCTCTCTCTTCTTTCCTCTTTCTATTCAAGCTTCTCCACAATCCCAGTCTCTATACAGAGAAATCCATCAGCTTATCAGCTTCAAAAACGTTCTTCCTGACAAGAACCTCCTCCCAGACTGGTCTCCCAACAAAAACCCGTGTACGTACGACGGCGTGACTTGCAGAGACGACAAGGTAACTTCGATTGATCTCAGCTCCAAGCCTCTCAACGTCGGATTCAGCGCCGTGGCTTCGTCTCTCTTGTCTCTCACCGGACTAGAGTCTCTGTTTCTCTCAAACTCCAACATCAACGGCTCCATTACAAACTTCAAGTGCTCCCCTTCTCTCACCAGCTTGGATCTATCGAGGAACTCTCTCTCCGGTCCCGTAACGACTTTATCAAGCCTCGGTTCTTGCATCGCTCTGAAATCTCTCAACCTCTCCTCCAACAACCTCAATTTTCCCGCGAAAATCTCAGGCGGTTTGAAGCTTAGCAGCACCCTGGAAGTTCTGGATCTCTCAACGAACTCTCTCTCAGGCGATAACGTCGTCGGTTGGATTCTCTCCGACGGCTGCGGAGCGTTGAAGCACTTCGCGGTTAGCGGCAACAAAATCAGCGGTGACGTGGATGTTTCTCGCTGCGCGAATCTCGAGTTTCTCGATGTTTCCTCCAACAATTTCTCCACTGGGATCCCATCTCTCGGAGACTGCTCAACTCTGCAGCATCTCGACATCTCCGGGAACAAATTCTCCGGCGATTTCTCCCGTGCCGTCTCCTCATGCACGGAGCTCAGGTCCTTGAACGTCTCCGTCAACAATTTCGCCGGAACCATCCCTTCTTCACTACCGCTCAAGAGTCTCCAGTATCTCTCTCTAGCCGGGAACAAATTCACCGGCGATATCCCGGAACTTCTCTCCGGCGCGTGCGGTACACTCACCGGACTCGATCTCTCCTTCAACGAATTCTACGGTACGGTTCCTCCTTTCTTCGCCTCCTGCTCCCTCCTGGATTCGCTCGTGTTGGCGAGTAACAACTTCTCCGGCGAGTTACCGATGGATACGTTGCTGAAGATGAGTGCTCTCAAGGTCCTCGATCTCTCTTTCAACGAGTTTTCCGGCGAGTTACCGGAATCTCTGACGAACCTCTCCGCTTCGCTGCTAACGCTAGATCTCAGCTCCAACAAATTCAACGGTACGATTCTCCCGAATCTCTGCCGGAACCCTAAGAACACGCTCCAGGAGCTTTACCTTCAGGACAATGGCTTCACCGGGAAGATCCCGCCGACGTTGAGCAACTGTTCGGAGTTAGTTTCGCTTCACCTGAGCTTCAATTACCTCTCCGGGAGGATCCCGGCGAGTTTAAGCTCTCTGTCGAAGCTCAGAGATCTGAAGCTGTGGATGAATATGCTCGAAGGTGAGATCCCTCAAGAGCTAATGTACGTCAACACCTTGGAGACTCTGATTCTCGACTTCAACGACTTAACCGGTGAAATCCCTTCCGGTTTAAGCAACTGTACCAATCTTAACTGGATTTCTCTGTCCAACAACAAGTTAACCGGTCAGATTCCTCGCTGGATCGGTCGGTTAGAGAATCTCGCTATCCTCAAGCTGAGCAACAACTCTTTCTCTGGAAACATTCCGGCTGAGCTCGGCGACTGTCGTAGCTTAATCTGGCTCGATCTCAACACCAATCTCTTAAACGGGACTATTCCGGCGGAGATGTTCAAACAATCCGGTAAAATCGCAGCGAATTTCATCGCCGGGAAGAGGTACGCTTACATAAAAAACGATGGGATGAATAAACAGTGTCACGGAGCTGGGAACTTGCTTGAGTTTCAAGGAATCAGACCGGAGCAGCTTAACCGGGTTTCCACTAGGAACCCGTGTAATTTCACCAGAGTCTATAAAGGTCATACCGCGCCTACGTTTAATAACAACGGCTCCATGATGTTCCTAGACATGTCTTATAACATGTTGTCTGGATACATACCCAAAGAGATTGGTTCGATGCCTTATCTGTTTATTCTCAACTTGGGTCATAACTTCATCTCCGGTTCGATTCCTGACGAGGTTGGTGATCTGAGAGGGTTGAACATTCTTGATCTTTCGAGCAATAAGCTCGACGGGGGGATCCCTACGGCTATGTCAGCACTCACTATGCTCTCTGAGATTGATTTGTCCAACAATTTGTTATCTGGACCGATTCCTCAGATGGGTCAGTTCGAGACTTTTCCGCCGGCGAAGTTCTTGAACAACTCTGGTCTCTGCGGTTATCCGCTTCCAAAGTGTGGTCCTGCAAATGGAGAAGGGGATGCTCGCCGTTCAAGATCTCACGGGAGGAAACAGCCGTCTCTTGCGGGTAGTGTTGCGATGGGATTACTGTTCTCTCTCGTGTGCATATTGGGGCTGATCCTTCTTGGTAGAGAGATGAGGAAGAGACGGAGGGAGAGAGAGGCTGAACTGGACATGTATGCGGAAGGGAATGGGAACTCCGGAGATAGAACCGCTTACAACACGGACTGGAAGATGACCGGTGTAAAAGAAGCGTTGAGTATCAACCTTGCTGCTTTCGAGAAGCCGTTGCGGAAACTCACTTTCGCTGATCTTCTCCAGGCAACTAACGGATTTCACGATGATAGTATGATTGGATCAGGCGGGTTCGGAGATGTTTACAAGGCGGTTTTGAAAGATGGGAGCGCAGTGGCTATCAAGAAACTGATCCAGATTAGTGGTCAAGGCGATAGAGAGTTCATGGCTGAGATGGAGACGATAGGAAAGATCAAACACAGGAACCTTGTTCCGCTTCTCGGTTACTGCAAAGTCGGAGAAGAGCGGCTTCTTGTGTACGAGTTCATGAAGTATGGGAGCTTGGAAGATGTACTGCACGACCCCAAGAAAGCTGGCGTGAAACTGAACTGGTCCATGCGACGGAAAATCGCCGTTGGATCGGCTAGAGGGCTAGCATTTCTTCACCATAACTGCATTCCGCATATCATCCACAGAGACATGAAATCGAGCAACGTGTTGCTGGACGAAAACTTGGAAGCTCGGGTTTCAGATTTTGGCATGGCGCGGTTTATGAGCGTGGTGGACACGCATTTAAGTGTTAGTACATTAGCCGGAACACCGGGTTATGTTCCTCCTGAATATTACCAAAGCTTCAGGTGTTCAACTAAAGGAGACGTTTACAGTTACGGCGTGGTGTTGTTGGAGCTACTAACGGGTAAAAGACCAACCGATTCACCGGATTTTGGAGATAATAACCTTGTTGGATGGGTGAAACAGCATGCAAAACTGCGGGTTAGCGATGTGTTCGATCAAGAGATTTTGAAGGAAGATCCAGCATTAGAGAATGAACTTATACAGCACCTGAAAATTGCAATGGCGTGTCTGGATGATCGGGCTTGGAAGAGACCGACCATGTTACAAGTCATGGCCAAGTTTAAGGAGATACAAGCGGGGTCGGGGATAGATTCGCAGTCCACGATTGGATCAATAGAGGATGGAGGATTCAGTACGATAGAGATGGCTGATATGAGTATTAAAGAAGTTCCTGAAGGAAAATTCTGAAAAAAAAAAGGGTTTAGAAGCCAATGCAGAGATTCTTTTGAACACCAATCATCTGAAAGGGGTCACTCCAATTTTCCTTTTTGGTCTATTCTTTTTTTTTGTATTTTTCTACTGTATTGTAAAATGTATGTATGTATTTATGTTGTTTATACATAAGACGGATGTTTGGTTCTTCTCGAATTGGGGATGGCGAAGAGAACACGAGTAGCAACTTTGTTTAAGAATATGTAAATATACAGTTCTTTTCTCTGTAACTACTACCCTTTCTTTTTAGATTTTTTTTTTCTTAGCAGCTCTTTCTTTCTTGCTAGGCTATGGATGATATTTTTAGGCTCTTTGAAAATTTCCACAGAATTCTTTAAGTAACTATTTTAATAAATAAAATGAATCGTGAAAAATATTTATACGTTTTGTGTATTAAATTCCAACAGATCGATCATCTTCACACGTGATCCATTTTTTCATTATGTCGGAATTAAATAGGGGAATTCACGGTGCACGGGAACGGGAATGTAAACAATAGATAAGGCTTAAATTTTTCTTTTCGTTAGGTTAACTGTTTTTTCATATAAAATGTTTTTTTTGTCAAGTAAATAAAATGTTTATTATTCTCTTCTTCTTCCCTGTATATTATTAGTAGTACCTATATGCGAATTGATCTGTTGTACCATATTTACTTTTTATATCAACCTTTCAGGACAACTTTATCTATTTCATCGAAATGTATTTTTTATTTTGCTGGAGAAATGGAACTTCGCCTGAAATTAAAACAAAGTCTGGGTTTCATGTTTCTGTGACAGTGTGCACCAACATAAGCACAACAAATCTTACACAAGGAACGTGCATCTCTCTCTCCCTCTCTCTCCAGTTACGTGGACTCACTCCCCCTCGCTCTTCGAAGTCTGTGTTCCTTCTTTTCTCACCACTACCCAAACTAAAAACAAATCATGTGTTTACACTTATAATGAAACTTTCTCAGGGTAATTTGTAGCTTTACACACAGGGCTGGCCATGAGACAAGTAACCGTTTCTATGTAATTTTTTTTTTATCAATTAGAGCCTAAAACTCCCTTTGGGGGATTTATATATATATATATATATATATATATATATATGTATTTTTTTCCAAAAAATTCAGGAATCTGTTGCAAATGTTTGACTTAACATAACTTAGGACCGGTCATGTCATGGTTACACGTATCGTTTGTATTAATAATATGGTATTTATACAACATACAGAAATCTTTATGTTTACATATGTTTATAATTTAGTCATCAAAATGTCACATTACATACAAACAAAACAAAACTTCTCAAAAGAATTAACATTAGCTCTTGTATCCAAAAGAATTGATGCTCTAAGTCTGCATAAACAAAAGATTCACGAAAAAAAAAACTGAAGATGGTTGAACTCAAATCCTTAAGCATGTATAAAACGACATAAATATCTCTGTTCAAATAAAATGAACTAAACTCGAAGAATAGTTTAATATTGTTAGTTAGTTTTAAAGGATAAGAACTTCGATAAGTAACACATGAAAAGGAATAAAAAACGAGTTTCAATTAACTCACGGAGATGAGATTTCCCATTTGTTCTCGGGTTATCAAGCTTATACAATAGCGATATCAGTGAATAAGAGTATGAGTAGCTATGAAGCGTGAACACTGGCGACGGTGGTGGGTACGGAGCCCGTGGGCCACCGTGCATGCAAGTTGTTCTTGTCGGATACTACCCTAACAACGTCTCCATCCGCCGTGGGCAGTCTTCCCTTTCTTGTCTCTGCCGAATGGACCTCTTCCTCTCTCTCTTCCCACGTGTGTTTCTTTCTCATCCATACGAGTTTTTTGATTAACATATCTAAATCCTAATAGATATTCTTAATGCACTATTTTCATATGCCTGAGATTTTTTATATACAACTTGTCAATAACACTATTAGTTACTCGGAATTATTGGGTACGTACGTGGGTCTCCTACTTTCATTGTCTTTTGTCCGAAATCAAGAATTCAGGACACATGATTAATTACAGGAATAGGCACAATGCAAACAGCCACGTCTGAACCTTGCAAGTGATAGAATTACATGAAATGTAAAAGTTACAGGTGAAACCAAAGAGACAACATATAATTGATTTGCACAACCGTGGAAGAATTTTGTTCCTTATCATATCAAGTTGGTATAGAATTACAGAATACTAAAGCTCTTTTCACGATTCCATCTAATTATGCAGTTGACAAAATTGCTTCTTTACAAAATAATTCTATGAATTTACTTTCGTTTTCTATTGTATAAATCAATAATTCACGTTCAAAACTTTGGCGTATATTTGCATGTACATAAACCTTTCTTAGAAAAAACTACACGTGTTACTTATATACATATATCGGATATGGGTCAAGGCAAAGACGATCATTCATTCGGATAATTTTTGTAAGTAGTATCGTAAATTAAGTGGAGGATTGCAATGTTGTACGTTGTCCACAAAACAAATACAGCTGTGTATGGGACTGAGAATCTGAAGTTAATCAATCTAATCTCACGGACAAACCTCTACCCACGTGCGAATGCTTCTTCACAGATTTTGAGGTTCTTACGATGTACGAACTACACAAACGTACAAAAATAGATAGATAAATAATAGTTTTTTTGTTCATAGAGAGATAAATAATACTACCAAAGAAATAAATTTGTGTACGTTAACATTGAGACAAATCCGCTCTATTCCACGCGTGTGAGCTCTCCACCATGTATATACAGCTTAGACTTATGAAAACGACATTGATTAATGTAAAGTCCGATCAAGAGAAAAAATGAAAACTAAAATTAAACAATTTCTTATACTAACAGTTATGTATTTTCTTTATCGGTGATTTATTATCAGTAAGATGTTATTTCACATGAAGAAAAAAGCATGCAGTCAAAATTGTTCAAACCGAGTAACTGTCAGTCGTCTCGTTAACCATCGTTAAAATGTTTTTTTTTTGAATAAAACCATCGTTAATGTAGAATAAATAAAATAAATCCTAACTTTATATTAGATAATCTAATCAAATAGAATAAATCGGTGGATTCATCTCACCTTGTAATCTTCCTTCTTTTCATGACGAAGAGACAAAGAAACAAAAAGTGATAAGTCAGATTTTGTCAATGTGTAGTGTAACTTCAAATATATTATAAACTACTTTCATCTCCTCGCAGCTTCCCTCAGCTTTCTCGTTTTTAATTCCCACTCTCTTTTGAACAATTGTACTTGAACTAAGGGCACGAACGTGCACTCCACGAGGGACTCACGTGGGGATCTCCCTCGGACTCGGCGTAGCAAACGGGTCTCAACTTTTCATGTCCTCGTAACTTATAAGTTAATCTTTTTAATTATTAGTTTATCATCTCCTTTTTCTTTTTTCTTTTGTTATAAGTTTTTTTTTTCCAAACGGGTTTCCGTTTTGACTTAAAAGTTTCGTAAGATAAGTTTGATCAACGTGTTACTATTATTTGAGATTCATCTTCGGGTATCGAGCCGCTCACGTGTAAGCTCTTTGAGAAGCCCATGAATTACGATCGAAGACCCATGTTAAGTTATCACTTCTTGCCTACTAATATACAACATTTTTGTTGTTGACTTACGTAGTAAATCTGGATATAAGAAGCCCATACGTGCAAGCTTAGGTGCAGAACACTATTTCTTTACGGCCTGTTTAGATACATCATGGGTTGACGTTTGCCCCGTTAACAGTTAGAATACAACTAGGGCCCATCAACTGAAGATATTGTTGCTATGGCTCTCTTTTTTTTCTGTTCTTTGGGCAATTCCTTGGTTATTTTAAACGCACAAATACCGAGGTTGCATGCAGGGTTCGTATAGAAAGTAAATAGTTCTTCTACGATATATTTTTTTTTCCTAAAGGGTTCATATAGAAAAAAAGTTACACTAAAAGTGTAAACGTAAACATAAACACACATAATGCTAAACAACAGGTGTGACCGTGGACGTAAACAGGTTATGGTACGAGTGTTTTCATTGACTAAACTATGGTAGTGGTTAGCAGAAGAAATAAAGTAAAGGAATGTGTTTGTTGGTTAATTGTAAAACCATATGTACAAGTAATCATCGTACTATAGTGAATAAAAACATTCCATATATATAAAAAAATTGCGGTTGTTTCGCATATAAATGGGCTTGAGTGCGTTTGATGCAACCATATATATACTGCACACCGCTAGTATATTTTTACCACACAGACTACAAAGCCTTAAACTTTGCCAATCACATCACAAAAATAAGGAATCGTCTCCCAATAAGTCCACATACATAATCCTCAGATTGTAAGAATTTCATTGTTAATCTTACAAAAAGAAAAAAAAACTAAACCCCCGCACAACCCATATAAAACCACGTACCTATTTCCTAACGAGAATATAGATATTGCTATTGCTTTTTACTTTTTAGGCTATACTTTTTATGAAGGTATTGATCAATATAGCGATAATTAGTTCGAGGTAGGATTGATTCATTTTAGATAAAATAATCAAGACAAATTAGAATATCACCAGAAGAAGTTGGATAGAGGAGAGTGGTGAGAGTAGGAGAGAGAGTCGTCGTCTAGATGATTAGAAGGAGGGTGAAGATGTCTTCCTTCGTATGTCGTGATTACCATTCTTGGATCATCTGCTAATCTCTCCACTCTCTTCTTCACCCTACACTTGTCCTGTGTGCATCTGTAATAACTCCTGCCATTTGAGAACTATGATATTAGTTAACTAGTTAACCTAATTTTATCATTTTTGATGAAAAATGCATCGCAACGGTTATACATCAAATGAGAAACGCTAGTTTTCTTTCTTAGTTTTATAGCATAAAACCAGTGTTTAACTAAGTTCTAAGTCTAGGAAATGACTTCGTATTGTGAACTAAATACGAAGGAACATATATTCTTGTGTACGGGAAACCGTATATAAGTTGCACAAAAAAGAAAAAGGGAAACGGGATACCTAGTGCTATATCAAACAGATACTGAGTCAGATGGAACTTTATTGCCGATCGAGCTCATGATAAAACTTTACATGGAGTAGTATAATTTGAAGAAACAATACCAATTACCCAAACAAATCATTGTTGGTAAATTTCAAATGTAAACTTCAGAGAGAGAAACATGGAGAATATTAAGGAAACCCCATATGTCTCACATAATACTCAAATGCTTCCCCGCATGAATCATTTACCCTCCTATTTTTGTCTCTTTTTGTAAACGGTTGTCTTCTTATGTTGATTTATTGTATAATTACTAATATTCCCACTGGGCCAGTAGTCCTTGTTATACAGAACTTGATAATTAGTAGATAACAAGATTCTACTAATAATTTCAATTCTTTAGGAAGCATTTTTTAGTCTTTAGATGGCACACACAATTAAACTCTTCAGAGCCTACATATTCTCATCATATTAGCTAACGTTAAATACTTGAAAAAATCCTCTGATATAAGTCGGCAGAGTTCACATATAAGTCATCATTAACCTCAAACGAAGAGATAACTGATATGGAAATCATATTAACTAGATAAGTACTGAAATATAGTACAAAACTTAAAACCAATTTCGAATTCATTATAACGAGACTAGTTTTTGATTATATTAATCTACGACAAACAAAATACCTGGGATGTTGAGTGTTTTTGACAACTTTCTGACCATATTTTCTCCATCTATATCCATCATCTAAGACATCAACATCACTTAGTGTCTTAAAGCAAAACCGAGGCTCCCTTACTTTTCTTCTTGTCTTAAGCTTCTTCATCTTTAGATTACACCCTGCTCCTACCGGCGTCGAATTATGTTTATGACGACGAGGAGTATCATTATGTTGATGATCCTCGCCATCGTTAATACGACCACCATTACCAACATCATCATCATCAATATTATATACATGAATCTCGCTTCCATGGTTGTGTTTGTTACTGTATCCATATTCTGCTAGATAACTCCCTGCCCTAAATAACATTAACACAACGCGTTTGACATAAGTAGCTGTGGCATGTGTGCATGGCATCTCGAACTAATTAAAAAATTATAAACTAGGATGAATATGTGATAGTTAAGTACCTCATAAAGGAAATAAATATCTTATGTCGGGAAAGGGATACCGAGATGTAAAGTTGTAGTTGTAGAAAACTATTTCTTTCTGTTTTTGTTTTGGTTTTGTAACTTGAATAGATCCTGTGAGACTTTAACTTATTTAATATTTTCATTTTCGTAAGTAACTTACCATTGATTTAAAGAGGGCCTTTGGGATGATCTACCACCGGTGAGACGATGGTTACCATCATGAGCATCCTTTTGTTTTGATGCGGATAACGAGGAGATCGACATTAGAGTTTCTGGGAGATTCGCCGTGGAATTGATGTGATCTTGAGGATGAGTTAGAAATGAAGGGGGGTTATTTTGAAGGAGGGAGTTTAAGGTGTGATGACCTAGAAATGGAGACACAAGAGAAGGAGATTCTGAAGGAGAAGAAGATAAAGTTTGATTAGGGAAAGAGAGAAAAAACCCCAGATGGTTACTATTAGGGTTTATGATGTTTTGTGGTTCATCGTACAAGCTTATTCCTTGGTTCATTGTACCCATATCTCGCCCTCTCTCTTTCTTTCTTTTACGCAAAAGCTTGGAAGATATGAGATTATGTGTGTGCGCGTTAGGAGAGAGAGAGAGAGAGAGAGAGAGTCGAGGGAATTTTGGTTTTGGAGGATATTTTGGTCGAGACAATCCAATCCGTTCATGCGAGTGTTTGGATAAATATATAAATAAATCTTGGAAAAAGAAAATTGCAGGTACTGTATGTCCAACTAGATTGGCTTTGTTGGAAGATGAAGATTTATTTACATGTGACTGGAATACTAATTGGTTTTCGTTCCCTAATTATAAACAAAATTAAAATAAGATAAACAAAAATTAATCAACACTAATATTGATACTGATATCCATATCAATATTAGTGTTGATTAATTTTATTTTATTTTAATTTTGTTCCTAATCAGGAGATATCAGTATTAGTGATCGTTTAATTTTTTTTATCCATATAAATAAAGTATATTTTCAGTTGTAGTTGTTTAAAGGAATTTTGAGGTTGAAGACGTTTGATATATGAAAAAAAAGAACGGACTCACCATCAGAGCAATCGATAGGACTATAAATTCTATGAGTCAAATTTCGTATGTGATGGGAGAATAAGTTAGAGTTCTAGGCGGTTGATGTTACAAACGTTTTGCCAATTAGATCACACTGCATGGATAAAAATATACATCAGTCCAGTGGCCTTGCAACTTTCACTTCAATATAAACCAAGATTTATTTGTCTTGGTGAAAAAACTATAAAAGTAGCACTAGTTGTCGTCTACTTAGCTTTCAAAACTCAGATTAATCTGGTTTTAGGCTCTTAGAATTAACTTGTACAAATTGCTGTTTATTATGTAGCGATAATTAACTTGTTTATCATGTAGCAGATTAGCAATATATTTAAACCATTACCAAAACTAAAAGAAATACGACTTTTGTGTCAAAAAAATGCCAATTTCGATTTTTAAAGTTTTTGTTTGTTAACTTACAAAGTTTGTTATGAATTCCATGGGATAAATGTGTTTTTATTTTGTCAACTTTCAGATGCATTATTATAGCTAAATTATCGTCTAGACAAAAATAAAATGAACAAATAAGAAAAATCGAGAAAGAAAGAAGAAAAAGGAGAAAACGCGTCAGGGCACTCGAGAGAAAGATGAAGAGGATGAGGTAGTGGTTGTTAACGACGTGTCGCTCAAACGGCAGTCAGCTTTTGTCACGGCGTGCCGTTACATCCCTGAAACGGCGTTCATGTGTTATGTAATATTATATGTATATTAGAAAATGCAATTCGTATGGTTAATTTTATTAAAATCTTAATGATAGTTATTTTATGATATCTATAAAGTGCACTATTTTATTTTTCTGGACACGTCTTCAAAACCAATGAATTGAGAGTTATTTGACAAGTATTTTTCCATATATGTTTTCATGATATATACTATATTATGATCCGTTTTTAAAAGAGTAGATATATTTTTTTTACAAATTATTTTAAAATTTTAATTTTTATATTTATATTAATTTAGTCATATTTATGTTTTTCTCTGTATAATTTTTTTAAAATGATTACTATTTTTTTAATAATTGTTTAAAATAGTTGGACTACATGTTTCAATAAGTCAAGATGTTGTTTTAATAGAACGGAAGAAGAGTTTGAAAAAAATGAAAAGGGTAGCTGCATTTTTCGAAAAAAAAGAGGGATAACTGCACCATTTTGTAATCCATTGTATTAAGAGCAAATCAAAATCCTCTAGAATTGGCGTTTTCAATGATACTTTCTTAGATATATTTACAAAAGTATATTATATATTTAAATTCCGGCCAAGGAAAATGGGGTATAGATGTGATGGGATTTAAATTCACATCTATCACTATCTTCTAGCTAGGATTTTACATTTTCTTACGAAATGATGCTGTACTCGAATAATTTATCATTTTGGGAATCCAAAAAGGAATATAGATTAGGAAGAGCAATGATGAAATATCTTAGGTGAAAATCTATTCCTCTGTACGCTGTGTGAGGATATCATGATTATGATTTGATGAATTTGGTCCCTATTTGACCTTTTTGGTTAAAAATTTGCATCTAATGAAAGATAAACAAATACATACAGAATTGATAATCATCCAAGAGAGAAAAGTTTCTTACCTTTTCTTGTTTAAACTTTTTCAAGATTGCATTTTGAAATAGTTACATGATCAAGTTTAGAAACCCCACAGTTTATCAAATTCCAAGCCTATTTCTCCTTTTCCCCTTTATGAATACTTACACGAGAAATCCTGAATGGTTGTTCTACTAACACGTATAGACATATCACCCATCTTGTTTTTTGTACATCATATTTGCCACTAACCAAAACAACTTGAAAATATAGTTAAATGGTAAACACAGTTGGTTGAGTTTCACCACGATAAGTATACATATGTTATGCTATTTTTTTTTTGAAACTAACTAACATTTTTTGCATGGATGGTTAACAATAATTATCGTACACCATCACCTCGTGCTTATTCTATATTTCTATAGTGGGTAAAAAGAGCATCGTGAATAATATTAGCATCCGCAGTATCAATATATCATTAGTATGTATAGTAATTCTCCCCGGACGTTTGTTGATCAGAGGAACAGAATAATAACAATAATAATTATGCGATTCCTTATAACAAGCAGTTAAAGAACACTTATTCTGTTAAGCAGAAAAAGAATATGATAATTAACGGAACATGCATGATCAATCATACCATCTTTAACAGTTTTTTTTTGTCTCTACCAACGTTGTTTCACGTTATTTTAGTGTACAGGATCGTATTGCATGTTATTGTAGAATACTACTAAGTGAAACGTCCAGTTTAAAAGAAAAATGAATAAATACTATACAATGATTTATACTGGATCTTGTGTAATATACTTATTTTATATTTTCAGTGTTTTACTGTATCACGTAACATTGAGAAGATTATAATTTTCACATCTCTTTTTTTTTTTTTAATTTCACATCTATGCTTGCTCTTCAGTCATTAAGTTTATTTTCTTATAACCTTTACTAAAGATAGAAATCAAGATAATTTCATAATAACAAAAAATTTGTTGGATTTCCATAATATTTCTTCTTGTGTAGTTAAGTTAGCTTGCAGATGTTGCAAGGACAACGTCACTATGACATATAGTTGATCCGTGGGATAATAGCATAACGAACATACACGTATAATTCGTACTGAGAATGTTTTTCACACTAATGTTCGTTTTATACATCTGGCCAAAAGGAGGGAAAGTGTAATTGTTTTTGTCTGGCGAAAATAATAATTACAGGTAATAATATGAATCTGATTAATGGGCCTCCAGAAGTGGGGAAGAGACTGGAGTGTGGGTTGGCGAAAGTAATCATTTTGTTTATTTTTTGAATTTTATTTTAAATTGTTTTTTTGGTTCGAATGTATTTAAAATTTACATAATTCGTTTACATCCATCAACTTTCTTCCTCTCTCTTTAGTCTTTACCCCTTCAATAATAACATTTTCAGTGATCTCTGCACAACCAGTAGTTTCATTTCAAGCATTGCATCTAACTAAGAGCATCTCCAACTTTCCACTATTTTTACTTTTATAATAGTATTTAGAGACAAAATCACTTCAATCCATCTCTATTTCTACCTCTAAAATAGAGATTGCTATTTTCTCCTCTATTTATAGAGGTAGAAATAGCATTCCTCTATATTTTGCTCTATATTTGAATATCTCTATTTTAGAGAAATACATTGGAGCAAAACACATCTGTATTATAAAGTTTTTCTATTTTAAAGATAAAAATAGGAAAATACATTGGAGATGGTATAAGGATGTAACTATGACTCGTCTAGTCAGGTCCGATCAGACCGCGATCTTCTAGATTTGAGTAACCTAGTTTGACCGGATAGACAACTAAATGGTAAAGCGTGGGTCAAGTTTCATTTGGAAAAGGTAAAATGAGATATCAGCTACAAACAAGTCTAGTATCGACTATAAAAGACGTTGTCCGAACTAACTGTGTCGTTAATATATATTAGTATAGCGGAGGTCGAGATAAGATCAGATGAAACCACAAACACAATTTTCGACGTTTGACTATTGAACAAAAAGCCCTGATCAATTTTTCTTGCATGCATATATAAGGTGGTGATTGTTTTAGTAGTTTCTAGTTTTAGTTTTTGGTTTTAGATTCTAGTTTTTGAATTTCAGATTTTGGTTTTTGATTTTCAGATTTTTGTTTTTGATTTTTAGATTTTGGTTTTGGTTTTTGGTTTTTAGATTTTGATTTTAGTTTTTGGAATTGCTGTATTTTAAGTTTTCAAAAAGATAATCAATAAATTACTTCAAAATAATACAGCAACATAAAAATAAAATATTTAGAAGTTACCATTTAAATTTATCGAAATATCAAGGTTATCATTTAAAAAAAATACAGGAACATGTTTTATAATTATTATATTCTTATCAAAACTTATTTATAGTAAAATATAAATCATAATATATATATATATATATATATATATATATATATATATATATATATATATATATTACACAAATTCAAACTATTTAGAAGTTTTTCTTATATAAATTGTTTTGATTTTTGTAACTTAAATTGCAATATTTTCTTATATAAATTATTAATTTTTCTGTGTGTTTCTTAAATATTAAAATTTGATTGGATGAAAAAAAAGTTACTAAAATATAAATAATAAATTTATTTATGAATAATGCAAAATATTAGTCCCTACTAAGCCACAATCTACGTGCTCCTCTGCATCTATGAATAATTATAAATGTTGATACATGTTATATTAATATTAACAAAAAGGTAAGGAAAATATATTGGAAGCTATGTGCCTCTCTACAAAAACTGAGAAAATATAGATTCTGGTTTTTCACTTAAAAATTAATGGAACATGTAAAAACTAGCTTCCCTGATTTATAGGAAAACTCTTTTGCTACAATCTTGATTGGTTATAGAAGGAGTTTTTGTTTCCCTTAATTTTAAGGAATCTATTTTTAGAAATTTTGATTGGCTAATAAAATGATTTTTGAAAAACAAAAACCAGAAACCATTTTAAAAACTGGAAACAATCAACACCTAAGTTTGTCTCCAACAAGATAACAAAATACTAAATTTGGTGTAATCTTATTAACACCATTTCATCAAATTTGGTGTAACACTATTCATTACACTAATCTTTAAAATGCTGTATTTATTATGCCTCGTTTAATAGCATAGTTATATTACTATCAAATTTGTAATTAAATATTATTATATTATATTGTTTTTTTTTTAATTTATATTCACATAACCTAGAAACTATTTTTTCCAAATAATTATTTATAAATTACAAATAATAAAAATATAAAAAATTCAAAACTAAAAACACCAAATAATATATATATATATATATATATATATATATTATTTTTTGTGTAAAATTGATATTATTATTGGAGATATTAAAATAATCATGACACCAAAACACTAAATTTAATGTCGTTGTTAGAGATGCTCTAAGATAAGATGCCATATTTTAAGACAGTGTTGGAAACACGACAAAGGAAAAAAAAGGTATAAGCTGATTCGAGAGAGGACCAATCTTGGAGAAGTATACAGCATATATTAAATTCCAAATGAATTAATATCGTTCATTTTCTAGACGTGTAAAGTTCACTTCAGGTTAAGGGGACGCACATCAAATGAAACTCACCAAAAAGGCATCAATATAATCTTTATCGTACAGCTTACAACACAAATACGTATATTAATACCAGCTTTATGAAAGATTAAATCATATATTACATAAGGCGAACAACTAGAGAATGACTAAATATTTTTGAAGAAGATTTGTTGGGGAAAGAACTGATAAAGCGAGAATACATAAATTAGCAACGCGAGAACGGTTATTCAGTGCATATTTTTGGAAGAATCTCTCGTAGATAACTAGACAAAAGATTGCCATGTTAATATATCCTCTCATCCTCTCGTTTACTATATTTTCCGGTTAAGCAAGTAACTTCAAATTGAAACATTATGAGATCAGCTATCAAGAATTATGCACTTGGGATTAAGAAAGAGACTATAAAACATATCAGTGACATATGTCGAAAATGAGAACAAAACTGATCACTAATTAAACCACAATCAAGTGAAACTGAAAACACTAACATGGAGGGGCCATCAAATGATTGGACGCTACTGCCCCAATCAAAAACTTACTTCTGAGTTTATTTTGGCATAAATTAGTCTGGTGATGTGCAACTGGGTCCCTCTTAATATGACGGAATACATGGTAAATTGTATGAATAATAATAATAAAAATGATCTTTTACCATAAAAGTCATTCGTTATTATTACTTATGTTCGCCATTACAAGTTAATATCCTTTAATCTCCTTCGATATGTAATTCAACGGCCAAGAAGTTACGTTACCTTTATAGTACAAGAAAATGTTAATTATACACAAGCATCACGATTTTGCCCCCTTTTTACCTTTTCTCCACTCCTCATTAATGATTTCTAGAGTAACTGAATAATTAGATTTTGATCCGTCCTTGAAAAGTTGAATATTTGTTTTTGTTGTTTTTCTCAATATAAAGTTTGAGAATTTTTCACTTCAAGTATATAAACAATGACATAATCAAGTTTCAATTATGCGAGTTTGTTTTAGTGTATACAATATGATCAAATTTAAAATGCGTCACACAACCGTTTTATGCTTGAAATAAGTCAAACAATGTTTGTATCCGAAATTCGTACTTGAGTTATTATATAATTTTAAAGAATTATAAATTGTATAAAATATTGTTAAACATATAAAGTGGCCAATCATATTTTTGATTAAGTCTTATCCTCGTGTAGTTACAAAATTTCAATCTCTAATATAAACTTTTAAAATATTACATATTTTAATTTATGTTATTGATATTAAAAAATTATGGGATATGAAATTGAAATTATAAAAACATAACCCATTTAATTAATTATCATATTTAGGTCATAATATTGGTCTACGAAATTGAAAAACAATAATGTCATTAATAATTTTTTTTTTAATTAGTCATTATCATTAAAGACATTTTTAGAAAATTCTAACATTTCATTAAAAGTATAATATATGAATGATCCCCTTTTAATGATATCAATGTTTTTTATAAATTTTATTAGGTGATCCAATGATGAACCAATCATCTTTTACCGTCCACAATGTAAATTATTCAAACCGAAATCCAAGCTCAACTAACTAAATAGTAATAATTTTTTTGTGAGATCCCCATAAATAATATAGATACACACCAAATCCAAAAAAATTACCACTAGCTTAGAATAGACTACCACCGCTCGGTTAAAATATTATTTTTTGTTAATTATATACGCGATTGTTTTTGACAAAACTACAAAACTATCAATCAAAATTAGCATAAGTTCTCACATAATTATATACAGTGTATATATATATACCGTCTGACTTCCTTGTTTTTTTCTTAAGAAATTAAATCTCATGTGTCTTATGTTTACAGTAAAAATGTCTAGTTCCTGCCGATACTCATGTATATGAAAAACTGTTATCCTACATAGTATATTTTTTAAAATTACCCCCTAAAACAAATACATAAAAAGCTACAAGCTTACAATTTTGTTTTTATAGTAATAGCACCAGTGATTTTATTTTTTTTGAAACTCCAAAAGTTTTTTTTTTTTTTTGAACCAGAAACACCAAAAGTTCTGATTGATATCTCATGAGAATCCCGGCACAAAAGAAGAATAAATAGTTTCTTATTATAAACGCAAGGAAGATGTAGCCCAGTTTAGGCCCATATAAGAAATTTTTGCATAAGAAAACTTAGAAAGCCCAAAAAGTTCGGGCTATGTTGAAATTGTTGTTAGGTAAAAATAGAATTCCACGTAAGCAGAGAAACAGACGACTGACACGGTGGTCCGTGTAGGCGTGAAGTGAACCGAATCCTCGACGGAGGAAACCGCCAAACCATCTCTCTCTTCATCTCATCTCACCTCACCTCACGTCGTCAAATCATCACAAATGTCTTCTTCGTACGACTTTTTTTGTTCCCCTTCAATTTAAAGTATTGATGCCTTCGCTATACCTCTCGCCTCCGATCTCAACCGCTTAATCCAGGTCTCTCTCTCTCTCTCTGAGAACTGTTTGCTTTTGGGATCGAATTAGAGCTAGGTTTCTGAGGTTCTAGCTTGAATTACGTAGTTTCTAAGATCGGAATCCCGCCTTCTTAGGTTCCGATTGTGTTTATTCAATCGAGTCTGTGTTCATTGATTGGAGTTGAGTTCGGATGATTCGAAAATCTGATTAATGCTTGTGTTGTTATGTCTAGTGTTATTGTAAAAGAGAAGATGGAAAAGTTGTTGAAGGAAGGCCCAACACTGCTGCAGCTGCACAAGTGGGCAGCACCTTCTCAATTGCAACTCAATCTCTCCGAATTTCGCGAGGCTTTTATTTCTCCGTCGAGGCAGTCTTTGTTGTTGCTCTCTCACCACTCCGAAGCTCTACTGCTACCTCTGACTTCATGTAACAATTATATAACTTGTTTTCTTATATGCATATGCGTTTCATTTTTTTTTTTTGGTAGCGTTTTTCAATTAATTTCCGATGTTATCAGGGAGTTCCATTGGCAGCAGCGAGGTTCCCGTAAACTTTCATAATGACGAGTCCAGTGGTCCTAATACAGCATCTGCTGGGTCAGATCCAGGAGTTGTAGATAGTTGCAGTAGTTTTCCTTTTATCTTTGATGCAAAGTCAGTTGCTTGGGGTAGTTTTGGGGATTCTTACAACCGGCACGAAGATCCGTTGTTCAGGGAATTCTTGTTTGTATCTGGAAGTCATGGTGTTACCGTCCATGCTTTTTGCTGTTTCAAAGATTCTAGTGACATAGCCATTGGGAAACCAAATGGCGAGCTGAGGCATGGAGAGTGGGTTGAATGGGGACCTTCTAGGCTTAATCAGGAACCGGAACATGAAACAGCCTCTTCTTTTGATGGTTCAAAGCAGTGGATGCAGTCTTTTCTAGTTGATGTGGAAACTACTGAGATTGAGGGTATAAGACAATCAAGGTTCCCTGCAAAATCAGCGTTTCCTGGTTCTGCGGATGTTGTTTCATTCAGCATACTAAACGGTGATCTACCTTTCTCGAATCTTCTTTTCCAAGAGAATTCCATTCTTCAGGAGGGTAATATGCCGGAGGAAAGTATGTACAAGTGCACCAAAGTTTTCTCCAGCGATTCTCATTTTCTGATTGGATTTGTTATGGAGTTATCGGGCTGTGCATCGACGCCTACAAGCAATGCAAACGAAAAAAGCAAGGGCAAGAGTGTTGTATTTGTGGCCCAGCTGTTTAACTGGGGGATGGAATGGGTCTCCCTTGTGAATATTGGGGAAACAATTATCAGTCCTACAAACGAATGGGCAGATTTCCGAATGTCTGATAAATTCGTTATCTGCCTCAGTGTTTCTGGTTTGATCTTTCTATACGATGTGAAATCTGGGGATTGTTTTGCTCATCACGATATTTTACAGACATGTCGTCCTGGATTGCATTCTTCATCAGATATTCAAGAAGGAACGAAAGAATCTGATGAGCGAAATGACTTTCAAAGTCTTTCTCCATCCATGTTTAAGTCTCACGTTGTTGTTTCAGTCGGCAGAAGAAAGTTTAGGAAGCTTATTATAGCTTCTCATGCGCCACTCATAGCTGCAGTTGACGAAAATGGTTTAATATATGTGTTATGTGTTGATGACTTTGTTTCCAAAGAATACCACGTGTCCATGGAATCGCCTGGAAGTCTGGTTGGGTGGAAAATCGGTGGTATGGACGTTGGCCAGCAAAAAGTGCACCACACTGGTGAAGATGTTTTTTCCAGGGGTGACCCTAAGTCTTTTGTTTCTGATATCTCTATGGCTGACCCATGTTTGGAAAGACAACAAAACAATTTTGATCGAAGAGCTGGTTACTCTGGTTCATGGCTGAGTGGTTTTACTGCTCAGCCTAAAACAAATGCGCGGGGACTTGAAAATTTCCAAAGAGACTCACATGTCATGCGGAAGATGTTTCTATCCGCCGAAAAATTAGGATCGGAAGATAGCTTATGTCTTTCTCCATTGGGATTTACTCATTTCTCTAGAAAACATACAAAAAAGGAAGATCAAAGCTTTAAGGTTCTTCATTACAGCCTGCAGACGCATATGACTACGAGAGATGATAGTTATTTGAACTACGATAACAAAAGTCCTGTTCAAGGTGCAGAGGAAACTTTCGTAGGAGAATCAGTTGGTTGTTCTTTCCAAGGGTTTCTTTATTTGGTGACTTGCAGTGGCCTTTCTGTTTTTCTCCCTTCCATCTCAATTACCTCGAATTATCCTACTGTTGAGGCAGTTGAATATCTGCAGCCACTCCAAACCACTGTCATGGAATGCCAGGGAAGAGACAATTTGAGAACAGATGAATCACGTATTCCTTGGCAAGTTGAGGTCCTAGATAGAGTTATATTGTTTGAAGGCCCTGAAGCTGCAGATCGTTTGTGCTTGGAAAATGGTAAGAAACATAACTTGTTCCATGAAGTGCAAACGTTGGTAAATAACCTTGTTGCATTCTTAAAGCTTTTAAAATTCATATATTGTACCCTTTCATATTGTCCATTATGCTGATAGATTGATATCCATCTCTTGACCAATGTCTTATGCTGAAAGAATTAAGCTACAATTGCTTAAAAACTAGTTCACCTTCTGTCATGCTGTTTAGTTTGATTATGAATTTTCGTATATCCCCTATTTGTAACAGCAGAACCTCACATATATTGAGACTTGAAGATGGTTTATAGATTTACTCAGAAATCTATGGTACGCTAATTGAATCGCTACTGTCATAGGTTGGGACCTAAAAATTGCTCGTTTGCAGCGACTGAAAATGGCATTGGACTACTTAAAATATGATGACATCAACGAGTAAGTTGCTAGTAATCTTCTTGTGCTGTATTTTTTCCCACTATTAAGAACCGTAACTCTTTCGCTCTGAATTCTGCCAATTTTTTTCGCGTAACAGTATATGATAACTCTTTCGTTCTGAATTCTGCCAAATGTTTTTTTCTACTAAAAGTAAAGTTTTGATTGCTATAACTTGGATTTTCTCATCATCCTCTTATCTCCAATTCGTATCCGAAGTTTTCCCTCTTCTTGTTGTTCGCTACATGGGCAATTATACTGTATTCCTGTGATCATTACTGCAATTTTATTTGTTAGTTTTAGTTTAGACCTTAAAGATTGAGATCTCTATAGACACTCTCGTGCAGTTGGTACGCGTCCTCATCTTATTTAAGAATATGATAATGTTTCAGCCATTTCTCCTGAGTTTTCCCTCATCTCCATTGTATATCTAATCATTTCAATTTGTCATGTACCATGAATTAGTTTATATTAACCTCTACTGTATGACCAGGTCTTTGAAGACGCTTGGTAATGTGAAGCTGGCAGAAGAAGGCATGCTAAGGGTGCTCTTTTCTGCTCTGTATCTGTTGTCGCGCAAGAGTAGGAATGATACTGAGATTTCTGCTGTTTCTAGGTGAGGATTTTCTGAGTAATGAGGACATAAGGATAGTTCTGTGTTGTAAAATTCGTATTCTCCCTGCTTGGTAGATATTTTCTTACTCATTAGCATTAGCATGTTATATTAATCACACTACTATGCTCCATAAAGACCTTTATGTAGAAAATGAACGCATTGCTTCGATTCGGATACATACAAAAGCCTCTCCAGCCCACATTTTATTCTCTGTATTCCTTTTGGAAATCAGTTAGAGCTTCAGGATTTAGTATATTGATTTGTCATGTGGTATTCCAAGAAGCCAGTTTTAGCAGCATTTTATCCCGTCAGGTTTCGTATGCCATTAGCTCTATTGACTCGGCTGCTTTTATGCTTCCATGTTCGTACTTATTTCTATATGTTGAATGTAGGCTCCTCGCATTGGCTACAAGGTTTGCAACTGAGATGATTCGCATATATGGGTCACTTGAATATCAGAAAGATGGACACATGCTGGACAGCAGAACTAGGACACGAATACTTTCGCTTCCACCAGTTTCAGGGCATGGCGACGTAATGGAAAATTCAAGGAGGTTGTCAGAGATGGGTTATCTTTTGGAGATCACCCGGAATTTTCAATCCCGTATTTCCAGAAAATTTAAGAAGCTAGGAAAGGTAGTAGTACATGGTATCAATAAGTTAATTGTAGAAATTGTGTGTTTTGCTCTACAATTTGACAGATGACCTGTGTTGTTACAGGGAAAAAATGAAAAGTCTCTGAGCCTGGTAGACCCAAGTTCTTTGCAGGATGATTCTCAGCTTGAGGTTGTTCCAGATGCAGCACATGAGGAGCTAGCTTTGACGCCTATGGGTATGATGGCAACTAAAGCTGGTCAGGTCATTGACGAAATAAGTTATGCATCTTCCCTTGTACCTCAAGGGGTAGTTGCAGAGACGAAAGTTCTTCCTCTGGAAAATCCGAAAGAGATGATGGATCGTTGGAAGACTGATAATTTGGATTTGAAAACCGTGGTTAAAGATGCCCTGCTCTCCGGTCGACTCCCTTTAGCTGTTCTTCAATTGCATCTTCAACATTCTAAAGACTCGTCTGAAAATGGAGAGCATCATGATACATTTACTGAAGTTCGTGATGTCGGAAGAGCTATTGCTTATGACCTATTTTTGAAGGTAAACCTGAATATACTTGTTTAGAGAGAGTAGTGTACGTGTATGATGTCTAGCACTTGACATTATTGATGTGTAGGGTGAACCTGGGGTTGCCATTGCAACTTTGCAAAGGCTCGGAGAGGATGTAGAAGCGTGTCTCAACCAGTTGGTATTTGGCACAGTGAGGAGATCTCTTCGTTATCAAATTGCCGAAGAAATGAGGAAACATGGTTTCCTAAGACCATATGAAGACAATGTACTGGAGAGGATATCTCTTATCGAGGTATAACATTTCCTAACGATTACTTGTTGAAAGAGTATCTTGGATTTGTATGATGCTGACTTCACTTCAACTTCTTCTTTTCTTTGTGACAAAAGAGGCTTTATCCTAGCAGTCAGTTTTGGGAAACATATCTTACTCGTCGAAAGGAAATCCTGAGAGCTGATGTACCTTTTGACTCCAGTAAAATTAGTTTGCACCTTGGGGGGTCTTCTCTGTTCCAGCATCTCGAGATTGAATGTGGTGATGTTGATGGTGTTGTTCTAGGTTCTTGGACAAAAATCAATGAGAGTGCATCTGAGCATGCGCCTGATGAAACTGAAGCAATTGCTGGTTACTGGGCTGCAGCAGCTGTTTGGTCAAATGCTTGGGATCAGAGAACATTTGATCATGTAAGAAGCTCGATATAGCTTTTCTTAACTCCTTAGTTTAGATGTATGAATATTTATCTAATTGCACCATTCCAGAATGTTAGTACCTCCAGGTTCAGGAGAAGCTCAAATTAATTGCAACCTACTCTGCATAGCTACCCGCTGTATATGTGCTTGCTTCTCGAATAGCTAACCCTGCATATCTTTCATCTTAAAAATTGTGGTTGAAATTGTAGATCTGTAATAGTGATTGCGCTCTTATGCAATAATGCTCTTTTAGTTTGGGTTGCATTTCATATCTTCTTATTGAATGAGCACATTGTAGAGCACTGAATGGCAGTCCTAGGAAGTCGACAATAGCGAGAGTAACAATGATACATTTAAATAAGGGTTAAAGACTTTACATATCAACCTTGCATTTTTGGGTTAGTAATTCCTCTTGTTGAACTATTCTGCAGATAGTTTTGGATCAGCCTTTGGTCATGGGTGTCCATGTTCCTTGGGATTCGCAGCTAGAGTATTACATGTGTCACAATGATTGGAATGAAGTCCTTAAGTTGTTGGATCTTATTCCTGAGGATCTTTTATATGATGGAAGTTTGCAAATTGCTTTGGATGGTCCGAAGCAGTCTTCTGGCCAAAATTATTCAGTTTCTTCCCATAGCGAGTATATAGGCTCCATCGAAGAAGTGGATGCTGTACTTATGGATGTTCCTTATATCAAGATATTTAGGTTACCTGCAGATATCCGGTGCTCCCTGTGGCTAACAACACTTATGGAGCAGGAACTTGCAAGAAAACTTATATTCATAAAAGAGTATTGGGAGAACGCTCTAGATGTAGTATATCTTCTGGCTCGGGCAGGTGTCATCCTTCGTAATTGCGAAGTTTCATTTAAGGAGGAATCTTGTAGGCCATCCCTAGATCTTTCTTTGTCCAGAAAGAAGAGAGGAGCAAATGTTGATACCCTGAATGGTGTACACAAGCTATTCATACATTACTGCACGCAATATAATCTGCCAAACCTTCTGGATCTGTACCTTGATCATCACGAATTGGTCCTAGATAATGATTCACTTAGTTCGTTGCGGGAAGCTGTTGTAAGTGCTTTCCACACGTCCATCATATATTTGTTTTAATATGTATGTTCTTGCTCGCTTTTTGGTTTGTCTTTCGAAAACTCACTATTTACTGAGACCGCCAAGAATCTGTCTAATGTATTCAGGGTGACTCCCACTGGGCAAAATGGTTGCTGCTGTCGAGGATCAAGGGGCGGGAATACGATGCTTCATTTTCAAATGCACGCTCAATTATGTCACCTGGTGCAGCCCCAAATGTTGAAGTTAGTATTCCAGATATTGATGATATTGTTTGTACGGTTGATGACATTGCTGAAGGGGCAGGAGAAATGGCAGCTTTAGCAACTATGATGTGTTCACTGGTGCCAATTCAAAAATCCTTGAGTACTGGTAGTGTGAACAGGCACAGTAACACTTCTGCACAGTGTACACTGGAGAATTTGAAATCATTTCTTCAGAGATTCCCTACCTTATGGAATAATCTTGTCACTGCTTGTTTTGGAGAAGATATTTCTGGCAACCTTCTGCGGACCAAGCCTAGGAATGGTAAAACATGATCTACCATACGTTTTCGTTTATTTGTGCAATGATATTGATGCCATACTCTCACTGACTCTATAACTTACCAGTCTTGTCAGAGTATCTGAATTGGCGTGACAGTGTATTCTTCTCAGCTGCACGTGATACCTCACTCCTGCAGATGTTGCCTTGTTGGTTTCCTAAAGGGGTTCGTAGATTAGTTCAGCTTTATATCCAGGTATACATTTCTGATTTGTCTGTCGTAAGTGCTCTTCTGAGTTGTACAACACTCTTTCAACTTTCTGGAATTGAGGGATCTAGTTGAAGTCAGTACTTGCACTGTAATTGGTAATATAATAAACTTAAGAAGTTCAACGAGATCGTAGGATGGTTATGAGAAACTGTTGGAGACATGTACAAACCATTAGGTGGAAATGACCACTGACATTTACGCAGGAAGGAAAAGAAAAAAGTTACACACCTACTCGTTATCAGTAGTAGAAATTTTCTGTTTAGTGAAATATAGAGCAAAAATGTTTTGCTTAAAATATTTTCGTGCTGTCTCTTATACCCGAACGTCTCTGTAGGGACCTCTTGGATGGCTATCTTTCTCAGGATATCCTACAGGGGAATATCTACTGCACAGAGGTGTTGAGTTCTTTATAAATGTGGACGATCCGACTGAGATAAGTGCTATATCTTGGGAAGCAATCATCCAGAAGCACATCGAAGAGGAACTTCACAACACAAAAACTGAGGTGGTGCTATAACAATTCTGGTTTCTCTAACCTGTTGATGATGTCACCTATGCGGATGCTTTGAATGTTTCAGTTTGTATATAGTTTCCTATCGATTTACTGTGATGTCATTGTCTCAGTTTTCGAAATCATCTTGATTCATCTCATGCAACGTTTTAGTGAGCTTTGTATATCTACTGGCTGTTTATATAATAGCTACTTATGTTTAAATTGAACTGAAACTAGGGAACCGAGCTTGGACTTGAGCACTTCCTGCATCGTGGACGGCCACTTGCAGCTTTTAATGCATTCCTGGAACATAGAGTTGAAAAGATAAAACTGGAGGGTCAATCTGGCTCTTTGATACATGGACAAAGAAATATGCAGTCAGATGTTCTGATGCTACTTGCACCTCTGACTCAGAATGACGAGTCACTTCTTTCATCTGTATGTGCTGGTCGCCTTACCATTACTAATTTTCCTTCTATCTGGAACGCTTTTTTTAGTTGCTGTATGTTTATGTCTGGATGACTGTGTTCTTTTGTTCTCCAGGTCATACCACTTGCTATCACACACTTTGGGGATTCTGTATTGGTGGCTTCGTGTGTCTTCCTTCTTGAGATTTGTGGTTTATCTGCCAGCATGCTTCGGATAGACGTGGCATCACTGAGAAGGATATCATCGTTTTATGAATCAAATGACAATGCGGATATGGCACGACAAAAATCATTCAAGGGTTCTATGTTTCATGCGGTTTCTAGTGAAGGTGATCTAATGGGGTCACTAGCTAGGGCCCTGGCTAACGAATATGATTATCCTGATATTTCAAGTGCCTCTACGAAAAAACATACTCCAAACAGTTTTTCTGGTGCTCAGCCCTGTCTTCCGCTCATGCTTGTTCTTCATCACCTGGAACAAGCTAGCCTTCCAGATGTTGGAGTAGATAGAAAGACAAGTGGACACTGGCTGTTAACAGGTGATGGTGATGGGTCTGAACTGCGGTCTCAGCAGACATCTGCTAGCTTGCATTGGAGTTTAGTTACTCTTTTCTGTCAAATGCATAACATTCCTCTGAGCACCAAATACCTTGCCATGCTAGCAAGAGACAATGATTGGGTATGGATCATGATAATTCGTCTTACCTTTTCTTTTCTTACCCTTGAGCTATCCTTTAACCTGATGTATGTTAATATCAGGTTGGATTCTTATCTGAAGCGCAGCTTGGAGGATACCCATTTGATACGGTGCTCAATGTGGTATGTCTCTTACCCTTTCACTGCTTTCAGAAATCACAAACAGTAACTTCATAGGCTAGTTTCAAGCTTTTCGATATGATTATGTGACAACATTTTCATCTGTCAGGCATTGAAGGAGTTTGGTGATCAAAGATTAAAAGCTCACATACTGACCGTTTTGAGACATGCCAACTCAAAAAAGAAGGCTACGATATCATCCTCAGATGACACAAGCAGAGGTTTTACATGTTCCTTTTCAGAGGATGGAGCTTACGTCTCTGCTGAACTTTTTCGCGTTTTGGCTTACTCTGAGAAGCTAAACAATCCCGGAGACTACCTTTTATCGAAAGCTAAGGAGTTATCTTGGTCTATCTTGGCTCTCATAGCATCATGCTTTCCGGATGTTTCTCCCATATCATGCCTAACAATCTGGTTGGAAATTACCGCAGCCAGGTCTGAAAAAAATTTGATGACAGAAATTCAATAGGGTTATATTTATGGGAGATTTTAATGCATTTGACGTTTCAAACCATTTTACGTTTCTGGAATTAAAAGATGCATTCATTTTATGTTGGCTCTAACAAAGATCATTCGTTTCAGGGAAACGTCATCTATCAAGGTGAACGATATAACCACTAAAATAGCAGAAAATATAGCAGCAGCCGTGGTATCTACAAATTCATTGCCAACGGATGCAAGAGGTGTCCAGTTTCATTATAATAGGAGGAATCCTAAACGGAGACGGCTTATTGCACATACTGTAGATTCATTGGCTTCAGCTGATAGTTTAAACACCTCAGCTGGTAAAACACTTTACTCTCACAAAACAGAAGCTGCTGAAGATGAAAAAGCTGAAGATACCAGTGTTACTAGTGATTCGTCTGATGAACATGCGTCTCTATCAAAAATGGTCGCAATGCTTTGTGAACAACGCTTGTTTCTTCCTCTTCTTAAGGCTTTTGAATTGTTCCTCCCTTCCTGCTCTCTACTGCCGTTTGTCCGAGCTCTTCAGGTTTGTCTTACGTTTTGACCCACTATTTGCTCTTGCTTTTTTTGGGCCCTTGGTTGTCTGTTTACAACGACTTGACACGATATCTGGTCATGGATCTGATCCTGTTTCTGTTTACCATGAATTCATCCGCGTTCATTTTTCTCCTTTTCTCTGGGAGAAAACTGAGAAGGGATTCTGCAAAAGCTATGATTTGATGTAACCAGAGAAAATAAGATACTAAGAATTTGTAAACTTGGGTTTTAAATCCCGGGTTTTGTAAAATTCTTATTTTTGTTGCTTATTCATAAGATTATGACCTGTCTTTCTTACTATTTTTATCGCAGGCATTTTCCCAAATGCGCCTTTCTGAAGCTTCAGCACATCTGGGTTCTTTTTGGGCTAGAGTTAAAGACGAATCAATTCAGTCAAATACAGCCAAAGAAGTCAATTTTGGGCCATCTTGGATCAGTAAAACAGCTGTTAAAGCTGCTGATGCTGTTTTGTCAACTTGTCCATCTCCATATGAGAAACGATGCTTACTAGAACTTCTTGCTGCAATAGATTTTGGTGATGGGGGACTTGCGGCAACATATTATCGGCGTCTTTATTGGAAAGTTAATTTGGCTGAACCATCACTACGGTGGGAAAACGGCCTTGACTTAGGAAGTGAGGCTCTTGATGATGGGTCTCTACTGGCAGCTTTGGAAAAGAACAGGCAGTGGGAGCAAGCACGAAACTGGGCCAAGCAACTTGAAACCATGGGTGCCACTTGGACATCATCTGTTCATCATGTTACTGAAACGCAGGTAATATAACTTATTAGCTCCTATCATATTTGATCTGCCTGAAAGTTTCCGGTCATTTGGATTCTGGAGGTCCAGCAAGTTATAAGAAATCATGGTCTTAGCCTATTGACCGATTTAGCTAATATTCCAATGCAAGTTTCTCCTTCTCTAGCTAACGATTCCTCTTCACTGTATGATGGTTGATTGTGTTGAGGTTCTTTCAACTCTAGGATGAAGCAGTAGTTGCAGTGTGTAGGAAGTATCTGAATTAATCTCTTTATAGCTAGGCATTTTTCGACCAACTCAGTACAGATTGTATAAGCTTTATTGAGTTTAAATGCTCTCTTTATTTGGTTCCACGTCAGGAAAGATTTGGCTCCATACTGTGTTAACATTTTCTGTCTTTGTAAATTAGCTGATTTTCTTGGCTGCAGACTTGCTTTGTCTGTACGCCACTGGTTATTATTATGTTCAGGGATTTGTTGAATGCCCCATCTTAATAGACATTTGTTCTATCTGCTGTACATATAGGCAGAATCCATGGTCGCAGAGTGGAAAGAATTCCTTTGGGATGTTCCAGAAGAGAGAATCGCATTATGGGGTCACTGCCAAACTCTGTTTGTTAGATACTCTTTCCCTGCTTTACAGGTCACTTTTCTGATTGTCTCACTCGTAACCAGTTTATCTGTGGAAGCCTGATATTGCTACAATTGACTCTGTTTCTTACTCTTTTGCAGGCAGGTTTATTTTTCCTTAGGCATGCAGAAGCGGTGGAGAAAGATCTCCCTGCAAGAGAGATCTATGAGCTGTTACTGCTATCCCTTCAGTGGTTGAGTGGGCTAACAACCCTGTCGCATCCGTAAGTGATCTTGTACCATAATATAATAATCATATTTACTGGGTTTTTCACTTCGGTCTTACCAATATTCAGGGTTTATCCGTTGCATCTTCTGAGAGAAATCGAGACTAGAGTGTGGTTATTGGCTGTAGAAGCAGAAGCACATGTGAAAAATTCAGGAGCATTTAGTCCGAGTAGTACCAGAAGAGACATTGCGAATGGAAATAGTTCAAATCTCATAGACCGAACTGCAAGTATCATAACAAAAATGGACAACCATATTTCTTCAGCAACAAAAAATAAAACTGGAGAAAAGCAGGACTCCAGGCCCCCTGGCCAAGCACATCAAAGGAACCAGGACACGAGCACTTCAGTATTTGGTGGCAGCACAAAGTCTAAAAGGAGAGCAAAAGGGAATGTCCCACAAAGAAGACATTTCGTGGATTCTTCAGATAGGAATACTGATTTTGAAGATTCTTCACCTCTTCTAAACATCAAAAGTGAGTTCCAGCTTCAAGAGGAAAGCACGGGTTTGGAGATATCTTTATCAAAGTGGGAAGAATGTATAGAGCCTGCGGAGTTGGAAAGAGCTGTTCTGTCTTTACTGGAGTTTGGACAAGTAACAGCTGCGAAGCAGCTCCAGCTTAAGCTTGCTCCGGACAGTTTACCTTCTGAGCTGATAATTCTGGATTCTGTTATGAAGCTAGCAATGCTTTCTACGCCTTGCCGTCAAGTACCGTTGTCAATGTTGGATGATGAAGTTCGTTCTATCATTCAATCACAGAATCTACAAATAGACCAACCTGTGATTGACCCGCTGCAGGTTCTTCCCTCTATATCTTTCACACCTAAATGTTCATTTTTATTGCTGTAAAGCTTATTACATATTCATTCAAACAAATACCACCTAAATGTTCATTTCTATATCCTTTTTTTTGCATGCCCCCCCCCCCTATCTTTCTCTTATAATTTTCTTTTGGATTGATTTAATGCTGATTGGCATCTGATGTTGTAGGTGTTGGAGAATCTATCAAACATTTTAAATGAAGGCAGTGGACGTGGGCTGGCAAGAAAAATCATTGCAGTCATAAAAGCTGCTAACATACTAGGCCTTACATTTACCGAGGCATATCAAAAGCAGACCATAGAGCTGTTACGATTACTTTCTCTTAAAGCACAAGACTCCTTTGAGGAAGCAAGTCTCCTTGTCAAAACACATTCCATGCCCGCTGCTAGTATCGCTCAAATACTTGCAGAATCCTTTCTGAAGGTAAATTAGCTAAACTATATATTGTTAACTGGTATGCGTATATGACACCATATCATAACTTATGAGTTTTGACTTCAACTCTTGACAGCAATCTTTGTCGTATGGTTTTATTTTGATTGATTACTTGGAAAACCCCTCCATTAATGACTTCTTCTTTCCCTCCTAACTGTTTTCTCTGTGTTTTGTTGTGTGTGCGTCTGTCTCTAATCTGTTATTCATGTGCGCCAGGGTTTACTGGCAGCTCATCGTGGAGGATATATAGATTCTCAAAAGGAGGAAGGGCCTGCTCCACTTCTGTGGAGATTTTCAGACTTTTTGAAGTGGGCGGAGCTTTGTCCATCTGAACAGGAAATTGGTCATTCATTAATGCGTCTTGTGATTACCGGGCAGGAAATACCACACGCGTGTGAGGTATGTGATTTTATTAAAGCTTATTAACAATATCGTCTGATTGATTGCCTCATGAATTTCTAAAACAGTGGGCAAATAAGTTGTCAATGCTTGATTTGGTAATAAGGAATGCTGATTTTTTTTTTCAGGTTGAGCTACTTATCTTATCTCATCACTTCTACAAGTCATCTACGTGCCTTGATGGAGTTGATGTTCTTGTGGCACTTGCTGCGACGAGGGTTGAGGCTTATGTTGCTGAGGGCGATTTCTCATGCCTGGGTCGTCTGATAACAGGAGTTGGAAACTTTCATGCTCTTAATTTCATTCTCAATATCCTAATCGAAAACGGGCAGCTCGATCTCTTGCTACAAAAATTTTCTAGTGCTGCTGATGCTAACACTGGCACTGCCCAGGCTGTCAGAAGTTTCCGGATGGCTGTTCTGACTTCGTTAAATCTCTTCAACCCAAATGACCATGATGCATTCGCAATGGTATGTCTTCAGTAAGCTGGAATTAGCCAAGTAAAAGAGTTTATTTCATCATGTTTTATCCTCCGTTTACAACAATTCACTCATGTTTCATTTTGGGATATTTATAAAAAAAAATTTGTTGTTTTTCAGGTATATAAACACTTTGACATGAAGCATGAAACGGCTGCTTTGCTAGAGGCACGTGCAGATCAGGCTGCACAGCAGTGGTTTAGACGGTATGACAAGGATGAAAATGAAGATCTCCTTGATTCTATGCGCTATTACATTGAAGCAGCTGAAGTTCACACTTCTATTGATGCTGGAAACAAAGCACGGAAGGCTTGTGGTCAGGCTTCCCTTGTCTCGCTTCAAATAAGGATGCCAGATTCCAAATGGCTCTGTTTATCCGAAACAAACGCTAGAAGAGCACTTGTTGATCAGTCTCGTTTCCAGGAGGCTCTGATCGTAGCAGAAGCGTATGGTCTTAACCAGCCAAGCGAATGGGCGCTTGTGCTTTGGAATCTGATGCTCAAACCCGAACTAGCGGAAGAGTTTGTGGCTGAGTTTGTAGCGGTGCTTCCCCTGCAGGCTTCAATGCTACTGGAACTGGCTAGATTTTACAGGGCCGAAATGGCAGCTCGAGGTGACCAGTCTCAGTTCTCAGTCTGGCTGACAGGAGGAGGGTTGCCAGCTGAGTGGGCCAAATACATGTGGAGATCATTCAGGTGTTTGCTGAAGAGAACACGGGACTTGAGGTTACGGTTACAGTTGGCTACAACAGCGACTGGATTCTCTGACATGGTCAATGCTTGTATGAACGCGTTGGATAAGGTCCCTGAAAATTCTGGACCACTTGTACTGAAGAAAGGACATGGAGGAGGATACTTACCACTCATGTGAGTTGAGTGAACTAAGAGATCATCATCCCTAAAGGATGCAATGTTGAGTATCTCGCTCTGCTACATCGCTGTGAGAGATCGATGATGGAGCTGTAAATTAGCCGGAGAAATTGAAAAAAAGTTCGATGTTTTGGAAGAGAAGGAAACTGAAGTTTTTCTTAATATATAGGTTTCTAAGTGTTTTGGTGTGTGTCTATTGATGATTGGTCTCACAATTCTTTCCATTTTGTTTGTTCGTTCTTATACCTTGCGGCAATTAAATGGCAGTGTGGAGAGATATATAGAGGTGTGTAACAGTGTAATAACTGTCTGTTAATCTGTTATAAGTTGTTGGAAAGATCATACAACACATTGTTGTAATAAGTTCGAATCTTATACTTACTTGGGAACGGATATTTCATGTTTTTTTGGAAATTTGGATTAAACAGTATGATGATGCAGTACAAGGTTTTCATATAAAAGTCATGTAGTTATGTGTTCAGATGGACGAGTTATCAATGTGTTCATCTTTGGTTCTTTAAAGAAAGGAAGTACAAACGAAGAAAGTATATAAGAAAAAAAAGATGCAATATTTATTTAAATAACGCGAAAGAGCTTAATACAAACTAGAGCATACAATAAAACCCATTACAAAACTAAAATGCACAACAGTTCAAATTCAATTTTAGACAGCTCGTTAGTACTCTCAAGCTATGTTTTTGTAACAGGAGTTAGAAAACAACGTTGAACATTTCACGCTCTCTTACTGATTGAAACCCTAAAGCCATGCTTCATGCTAAGAATTAAATGAGGACCTGGTTCGATCTTCTGACTTTCAGCAGCCTTAACGTCAAAGCTCTGCAATATTTCCACAACCACTGCCTTCATTAGAACCATAGCTATTTTCTTACCAAGGCATGTTCTTGGCCCTGCATTAAACGCTAAGAACTTGAAGGAAGGCTCATGTCTCAACACTCCGGTCTCAGTTATCCATCTTCCTGGCTTGAACTCCGATGCATCTTCTCCCCACACGGCTTTCATCCTACCCAACGCATAAATTAAGATCAAAACCTTCGAGTCTGCTCTGACTTTATGCCCACTTGGAAGCACATCTGATCGAACCGGAGACACACGCTCGATAGGAACTGGTGGATAAAGCCTCATTGTTTCACACAACGCTGCGTGTAGATACACTAGCTTGTTAAACTGCTCCGTTCGATCATTCTCACTACTACGACTACTTGGTGGTAGGTTTGTGTCCATCTCTTGGCGAATCTTGTTCAACACGTTAGGGTTTTCGGACAAAAGCCAGAAGAACCAAGTGAGAACTGCGGCAATGGTATCCTTCCCAGCTAGAATGAATGTTAAGATAGTGTCTCTTAGGAACTTATCATCAATAGAGCTCGAGAGCTTGTACTTGGTTGCATCAAGCTTCAAGTGAGATGTCAAAATATCTTCGCTTTCTCCAGTTCCTTTCGATCTTGCAATCTCTTCTCTCTTGGCTGATATGTATTTCTCACACACACGATCAAAAGTGGCACCAGCTTCTATCATCTTCTTCTCTGTTCCGACTCCCATCCAGTTTTGTAGCTTCCACAAGAGCCTAGGCTTGACATGCCTATACAATATCCCTTCTCCTATATCATGAAGAGATTTAGCGCTTTCAACCTCTGGCATATCAAAAGAGAGAGATCGAGGATCATCACAACCAGTTACTGTAACTAGGGTTGTATCGAACATGAACCTCCCGAACACATCTTGCAAGTCCACGGTTGTGTCTTCCTCTGCAAAACGGTCAAGAAGAGGAACAAGCCCGTCCTTGAGTTTACTCATCGTGGTACTCACCGAAAACTTCTGAAACCTGTGATGGTTTATCATGACCTGAGAAGCTTTCCTCAGATTCTTCCATGCTTCTGACTCCGTTGTGAGTATGGAATCTCCGAAAGCATCGAAGACTTCTTTGAAGTCAGTACCCTTGGTGTAGTTGTAGAAGTTTGAACTTAGCATGTAGTGAATGTTGGCTGGATCTACCGTGACCAACATGTCCATGCCAGAAAACCACGGTCCCTTGAATTGAAACGTTAAGTTGGTGCTTTCAAGAAGCTCCACGGTGAAGTCGTAGATACGGTAAAGCTCCACGAGGAGACCTGGAAGCATCCCGAGAACCGGCCAGTTTCTAAGGAAACGGTTATGGTGTTTCTTGAAAAGCAAGCAATGGAGGAAGATAAAGCAAAATATGATGGCCATGAACACTTCGGTTAAGCTTATTGAAGCCATGAAATAGTTAAGAAGTTTGATTGATATTACAATGATAAATCAGTATTGTGATGGGTTCTTTGAGTTCACAAGAAACTTGATCTATATACACATTACAAAGCACAGATAGTGGTCCGGTGAATAATACTATTACCCCAGCACAGTTTAACTGCATCACTGTATTAAGTGGGTCTCACGATTTGCCTATTCACCGTAATCAAACCATATAAAATATAGTCTACTCTTCGCAAGGTCAGAGATTAATTATGACCCAGCCTTTAGCACAAAAGCTTACCTTCTGCACTTATTTTCTGTTTGCACGTGATTTCTTTTGTTTGAATACTGTTTAGGTCAAAGATTTTTAAATAGTAATTCATTTTCATTTAAAAAACGCTAATCACAATTCAAAATTGCTTTTTTTACAGAATTTTTTTATACTCCCGTGGGCCAAAATCTAACCGACTAGTTTTTTTGGGATCTATCTGACCACCGGACACCGGAAAGATCCGGTTGTTCGCAAAAAAGAATTAGGTGCTTCTGTCGCTTATCCACACAATAACTATAAACATGTTTCTTATGTTTACAGTTATAAGTAACATATTAAAGAGTTATGCTTAAAATTGTAAAATTTGTTGAACGATTATTTTGATTTTTTTTTTTGTAAATGAAGAACGATTATTTTGTTAATGTTAAATTATGTTCCAAAATAAATATATGCACCAAACGTGAAAACATGCGCATATGCCAAAAAAAATGGATTTGATATTTTTTTGAAAGTTTAATCTTAATATATACGAAGTTTGGCGAGAGAAAAACTAACAACTAAACTCACTTTCCAATTTTTGTAGAAACTTTGGTAGTTCAAATGGATATTGAGAGAAAATGTCACTCACTTATAAACTTACATTTGATTGATTTTCTTGATTTACGTAATTTCAATCACTCTCTTGAAATTTTACCACGTTCAAGAAAAACTATGGCCCGGCATTGTAAGAAAATTTACCAGGTTACAGTCATATATATAGAAATCTTTTTTTTATTTGAACAAATATAGAAATCTTTTAACTAAAAAGTAATGGTTGAGAACAATTCGTGGACGAGTTCTAAAGTGTTATCGTTTCACTCAATCTAAACGATGGGTCGAGTAGTGCATCTGAGAACCTGATCAGGTCAGTCACTGACTCACTGCAATGCTAATGCATGTGGCATTACTTCTTTTTAAAGCAATATGTCAATATATAACAAGCGCAATGAGATCATTCTTCAAAATAGAAAACATTTCTTTATAATTATTTTCCAGTGCTTCATTCATTATAATTAAATAGAATACAAAGGCTTAATCACCATACTTACCATAATTTAGTTATAGATTTTAATACATTGGAAAAGGGCTTACATCAATTTCAAGCTGAACATCTCTTAGAAACTGTGACTTGAAGCCCACGCTTCATGTACAATATGAGACCAGGATCTGGCTCAATCTTTTGTCCTTTGATAACCATAATATCATAGTTCTGTATTATCTCCACGGCCACTGTTTTCATTAGAGTCACAGCTAATTGCTTACCAGGACATGTTCTTGGACCGGCGTTAAACGATAAGAACTTGAAGGAAGGCTCATGTCTCAAGCATCCTGATTGTGAAATCCATCTCTCTGGCTTGAACTCCATTGCGTCTTCTCCCCAGACCGCTCTCATCCTCCCCAACGCGTAAAGAAAGATCATGATCGTTGACTTTGCCTCCACTTTATGCCCACTTGGAAGCAAGTCTGGTTTTATAGGTGACTTGCGTTGGAAGGGCACTGGTGGATAAAGCCTCATTGATTCATACAATGCAGCTTGTAAATACACCAACTTCTCTAAGTTGTCGTGATTGATAATCTCCTTGCGAATCTTGGTTACCACTTGAGGGTTTTCAGATAAAAGCCAGAAGAACCAAGAGAGAGCTGAAGCCGTTGTGTCTCTTCCAGCTAGATTGAAAGCCAGGATAGTGTCTCTAAGGAACTTATCATCATTAGGGTTCAAGAGCTCGTACTTAGTTGTATCAAGCTTCATGTGAGATGTCAAAAGATCTTCATGACATTCACCATTTAACTGTTGATCATGAGTACCTTGTGATCGTACCTCTTTTCTCTTAGCTACTATATATTTTGCGGAAACACGATCAAAAGTGGCATCAGCTTCCATCGTCCTCTTCTCTTGTCCAAACCCAATCCACTTTTGCAGCTTCCACAAGAACTTGGGCATAACATGCCTATACAAAACCCCTTCCCCAAGAACGTCAAGAGCTTTAGCATACTCATCTTCCGCCATTTCAATAGAGAGCGTCTTGGGATCAAACCCGGTAACAAGAACAAAAGTTGTATCAAACGTGAAACGTTGAAACACGTCTTGCAAATCAACGACCATCTCCTCCTTTGAAAAACGATCGAAAAGAGGAACAAGACCGTCGTGGAGTTTAGTTCTTGTTGCGCTCATGGAAAGCTTTTGAAACCCTTGGTGGTTAAGCATATACTGAGCAGCTCTTCTTTGATTCTTCCATAGCTCTCCGTCCGAGTTAAATATCATTTCTCCGAAAACATCGAAGACCTCTTTGAAGTCAGCTCCCTTGGTGTAGTTGGAGAAGTTTGAGCTTAATATGTAGTGGATGTTAGCTGGATCAACCGTGACTAATATATCCATTCCAGTGAACCAAGGTCCTTTGAATGGAAATGTTAAGTCTGTGTTCTCGAGAACTTCCACGCTAAAGTCGTAGATGCGGTGGAGCACCATGATGAAACCAGGAAGCATCCCGAGAACTGGCCAGTTTTTGAGGTACCGGTCATGAGGTTTCTTGAAGAGCAAGTGATGGAAGATGAGAAAACAAAGGATGGCTACGGAAGCTTCAAGCAAGCTTATTGAAGCCATCATGTAATGTTGGGAACTCTAAATAAATGATGGTTCTCTTTGATTTATAGAGCAAAATGATTACAATGCATATATATATATATATACTTGGTAGAACACGTATACTTAAGAAACTACTGGTTTGTTTTGAACCATACTTATGGGTAACACTAAAGGTTTCTCAGCCCATTCACGTATATGCAACTGTCGGCACTAATTACTAACCACCAAAATTTGTGGAGAATCACTAGAAGGTGCATAATCTTGAGATTAAATACAAAGATATAAGAATACTCTTATCAGTTTTACATTAAAATAAATGGGGCCAATGGAGAAGTGCATCAAAGATCACTGGTCCCAGTCACTGCAATTGAGCTCGTTTTTTTTTTTTCATAATGATTGTGTTTTCGAATTGTAAAGTGTTGTCAATGTCATAACCTTTAAATTGCCATTTTAATGTCCACTCAATGCACGGCATTGGCAAATCAGTGAACTCCAGCTTTTAAATTCACAAAATATAACCAATTTGCATCATAAAATACAAGGACGATATCTAGGCAAAACCATATCTGATTTTTCTTTTAAATTTTGGAGGTGTTCCGACAAAACATTCATCACAACATCACATGACAAGCTATCATTGGGAAAAGATAAGATTATCCAACAAGAAAAACCAAAAAAAAGTAAAGACACAGTTTGTTCTATCTGATAATAATAATACACAGAAAGGAGTCCAAAACGATAAGATGAGAATCCAAAACAAGATCCTAACCTTCTACCACGTGTAGAGATATCATATCATCACTATGGCTGCTTTGGTCTCTCGACTTTTCCATGAACTGGGAAGTTTATATCTTTTTAACGATCTGAACAACATCCTCGTCCTCCAGCTCGTGTTCCTGAGATGTCAAGATACAACGGCGGCAGATAGTTAGTTAGGGATGTTGCAACGGTTAAAGTAATTTCAAAATGAAGTCCACAAAACAAATATATTTGATTCTGATTTCAAAGGATTCAGGCTTCTAGTCCATGTTTGACCAGACCAGCAAGCGCTTAACCGTTAAAAACACAGCCAAATATAACTGATTTGATGGGTTAGACCCAGCATGACTAGCTTGATCTTTTATGGATCGAACCTGATGACCTTTTTTCCAGAACCGAAAATGGTCGGCTTGAACAAAACAAGACTGAACCAAAACTAGTAACTATGGAAATCTTGGCAACTTTTAACTAAAAAAATGTTACAGAATTTGCAAGTAGACTCACCCTTCCAACTCTCTGTGGCTTGTGTTTTGCACTCGAACCCCATACTAAAGCGCTGCATCGGAAAGAATCATTAGTACACTCACAAGCGATGCTATAAGTAATAAAATATCAAACAGAGGAACAAAACAACAGTAGGTTATATTCACTTACTACTTGAATTGCTTAAGCATGTCTTTGTGAATCCGAATGCAGAAGTCCTCAACTGTTCTCTTCTTGGAAGATAAGATGACGGGGTCATCATAATCCGGATTCATTGCCTTTGGTTTGGTGTAGATTCGAGTAAGATTCAAGTATTCCCAAATTTTATCGAGAAGACCATCAAGATTCCACTCCAGATGCGCACTGCAAGATTATTATACTTCAATGAGAACAGGAAGACAGTTGATTGTGAACCATTCCTGTGAATATTAATAGTATTTACCTGACAGGACAGTAATGAGGAAGTCTGTCCAAAATTTCAAGTTCCTCGAGGGTGATTTGATCGATCTTGTTGACCGCGTAGATACAGGGCATGTAGATCCGACTGCCCTCAATGACATCGATGAGGTCATCAGCAGTTGCATCGTAGCGCAGAGTGATATCGGCGTTGTGCATCCTGTACTCACTGCATATGGCCTTGACAGTGTCGAGGTCAAGGTGTGTGCAGGTGACTGTGGATGTCAAATTGATACCACCTTTGTCTTTTTTCCTGAATGTGAGGTTAGGTGGCTCCTTGTTCAACCTACACAACATTTGTTCGTGATGGGAGTCGGAATTTCTACCAGAACTGATAAAGAAATGGGTGTGTAAAGGTTATTATCCACGTGATATATACCTAATTCCGAATCCTTCGAGCTCCTTTTCAATGAGACGCTTGTGAGTTATTGGCTTTATGGCATCAAGAACTATTATGATGCAGTTGCAAGTCCTGGCAGTACTTATAACCTGGAAACAGATAAGCGTCAAACACGACCACCAAAGAGGGACAATAATCAGATAAATTCTGAAATTCCAGAGGAGGTTTATGCAAGACTTTTACCTGTCGTCCTCTACCTTTTCCGTCTTTAGCACCCTCAATAATACCAGGAAGATCCAATAACTGCAAGCCATTAAAGAGGACATAAAAATGAGTCTAGCCATCAACATCCAATGAAAAAATACAAATTATTACAAGATAAGACATAGAGTGAGCACTTAAGAGAAGAAACTTAAAGGCTAGGACATGTATAAAGCCAATTATTTCATTGTCCAACAAAAACTTCCAAGACAACGGAGAGCAATCAAGAGCAATAAGAAGCAAGCAAATCAAACATCTCTCTCCACAAACACTAGATTGATCAAGGAGGCATAGAAGTCGTAGATATCGTACCTGAAGTTTAGCTCCACGGTATGTAATGACACCTGGAATGCATGTCAATGTTGTGAACTCATAAGAAGCAACCTGAAGAAAATAGTGAGTATCATTAGAAACTAGAGCATTAGCACTGACTCCAAGACAATATGTTGACTTATCCAAGACAAGTGTCAAATCAACTAGATAAAAAATGACTTGAAAGTTAAGTTTGAAACTTCCAGAAGAGCTCTAACATTGACTAGGAAATGGTTGTTAAAGAAGAAGTAGAAAACAACCTCGGAAAAGGTTCCGGTGAGCTTGTTCAAGAGGGTGGATTTGCCAACGGAAGGAAAGCCAACAAGTCCAACTCTAGAATCTCCACTTTTGGTGACATCAAAACCTTCGCCAGCAGCAGCACCACCACCTTTAGTAGGTGGTGCAAGAAGGTCCCTCCGTAGCTTGGCAAGTTTGGCCTGCGAAATGGACCAATATAAATATATCATATCAGAGACTAGTAAAAATAAAAAAAAATAGAAAAATGAATTCGAGGAGAAGAGAAGAGATGATTTACCTTTAACAAACCGAGATGATGAGAGGTGGCTTTGTTCTTCTGAGTCTTAGCCATCTATACCCCCCACATCCAATTAACAACAATCAGTCTATTTTTTCTTAATTCATTTAACTAATTGAAGAATCAGAGGATCGATGAAAGAAAATTACCTCATCTTCGATTTCTTTGATCTTCTGCATAATAGTCGACATGGTTGCAGTTACAGCAGAGAGAGGGAGAGAGCCTCACAGATGCAGCGTCGAGGTTAAGAGCTTAAACGCGAGTGAAGGAAGGGCAGAGAGAACACCGGAAGGAATGAATCAGAGGAGGAGCCCCGAGGGTTTTCGTTTCTCTAACTTACTACACTGAGCCTTTACGACACTACTTGAGAAAGTTATCTCCCAAGTGTCTAGAACTGGGCCTGATCCAATACCATCCTTTCGGCCCAAATAATAACAACTATGATTGAGTGACAAGTACAGTGACGATAGTTGAGTCGTGCCGTTTTGTTTTGTTATAAACGGCATACAGTTATGCTCCCTACAAATGTCATGAGCCGCAAAGCCCATTGATTTATATTATTTCTTTATTAGTAAGATGAGTTAGGTTTGATTGATCAGATGCAAAACCAGAACCGTAGATTTTTTGGGCCCTACCTGATCATTTAGTGGGCCCATCTTTCGCATTTACTGTACTTGTGGTCGGATAAGAATTCTAAATCCCACCTCTCACCTACCAAAAAATACATTTTCCACATATTTTCTCATACACTTCTTCCAATTGGCATTTTTAGTTGGACTTTTCATTGAGTTTTCACCAATCAAATATTTGTTTTATATTTTGACTTAGTATAAAGTAAAGAGATTAACTTAGTAATTTTCACCAACCCCCTTACATATATTAACCGAGGACCGTAATAAGTGTATAGAAGAGAGAGGAGAGTCTTTGCATCTCGTGTCTTGCTCCGCCGTCAGGGGAAAGGTGAACCCTTTATCACATTCTTTTACATTCTCCAATCACCGCTTTTCATTTGTTTTTGTTCCCATTCAATGTTGTTTTCAGTTAGCTTAATCCTAGATGAACATTCATTTTGTGTGTGTGTTTTCATCTTAAATCCATGTTTTTGCTTAGCCTAATTTTGTAACATTTCCAGAATATGGAAGCTGTTCAGAGGTTTCACTACTCATCACCATCATGGATTGATTGGAGAAATTTCGAAGGGAAGCCTCGTGGTTCTCTACGTTACTCTCAGCGAATCAAAGAGAATAAAAAAAGGCTTATAGCTCACTTGCAACCTGACAAAATAACAAGGGATCTTCGACAAAGATCAGTTTCTGGCAACAACTCCTCCTCAGGTTCTTACAAATAAAGCATCAATCTTTCGATTTGTAACAGTTTCTAAATGTAGGCTTTTTTATCTATTCGATGACCAAATGCGTTTTCATCTTCAAATTTTGTAGCATTGTTGGAAACTGGAAAAATTCTTCATTCTTCCTTTGATGAAGAACTTGTTTTGAAGGCAAGTTGATAATGTTCTATTATTACATCCAGACATTTGTGCATCAAGTTGATACTGTTTGTTATCTTCTAACTTTTTATTCCTATAAAAGTTTTATGTTGAGTATTTTTTGCAGAGAAAAGCTGAAGAGGTTAAACCGTATTTGAATGGACGATCTATGTATCTTGTTGGTCAGTCTCTTTGTCTCTTCCTTTCTTTGTCTGGCTTCTCGTGCATTCTCTGGTTATTGAACAGTTTCGTCGTTCGTGAATATGGGTCAGGAATGATGGGTTCCGGGAAGACGACAGTAGGAAAGATCATGGCAAGAGCACTTGGTTATTCATTCTTTGATTGGTATACTATCTGCTCTTTTTTACTGTGTGTGTCTCTATTGAGCTTTTGCTGAGCTAAAAAGTTGTTCTGTAAATGTGACAGCGACTCATTGATCGAGGAGGCGATGAATGGAACTACCGTAGCTGAGATATTTGAGCATTTCGGTGAGAGTGTCTTCAGAGAGAAAGAGGTTTTCTTCTTAACACATCTCATATTGCTGATTTTACACTTTCTCTGCTTGGCCTCTTTGTTCTTTGTGTATTCTTGCTGCTGATTTCGTCACATGGTTTTTATTTTTCTAGACCGAGGCATTAAAGAACCTCTCTCTGATGTACCACCAAGTTGTTGTGTCAACAGGTGGAGGTGCGGTTATAAGACCCATTAATTGGTGCGTTTTCTTCTCAATCAGTGATAATGTAGTAATACGAAACCCGGATCATTTGGTAGTATAAAGTGTCTGGATTTGTATTCAGGAGGTATATGCATAAAGGTATTAGCATTTGGCTTGATGTTCCCTTAGAAGCCTTAGCGCAGAGAATTGCTGCTGTAGGAACTAATTCAAGACCATTGCTACATGATGATGAGTCAGGAGGAGACCCATACACAGTGGTAATGCTCTATCATTGTTACTTTTAGAAAAAAACTGTTATATCTTTTTGTGTGGTTTTTGATCATTTGTGACTTCCACAAAGGCTTTGAACCGTCTTTCAACTATTTGGGAAGCACGTGGAGAAGCATACACTAATGCAAGCGCGAGGGTCTCCTTGGAGAGTATGGTCCTTTTTAGCTTTCAATGTTCTATTATAGTTTTCCACAATCTCTCAGGCCATTTCATGACTAGTTTACTCCAAATTGTTCAGATATTACATCAAAGCTCGGGTATAGAAACGTCTCAGAGCTTACACCAACTGAAATCGCCATTGAGGTATGTCTCAGAACCTCTTAGGTTCATACGTATTTGTGTACATTTCAGTTTGCTAGCTTTCATATGCTCTAACTGCTCAATCATTAATCATATTCATCATCAGGCCTTTGAGCAAGTTGAGAGTTTTCTAAACAAAGAGGACGGTATGGCTTAGTCCTGATGGCTTCTAGTTATGTTTCCCCCGCAACATCTCGTCAGTTTACGTGCAATCAGAGATTTTCTGTGCCTAGTTTTGACTGCTGTACAGATTATATATTATAACTGAATAATACTGTTGGTTTGATTACTGTTTTCATATTTTCCACTGGACCAAAGAAATTGGAAAGAAGCCATTTGAATTTTATATCTAGAGTCATTAAGTAATAAAAATCAATTTTGCATCTTTTATTTATTTCCCCCTATGAAAGTAGTGAACATTGTTTCATAGGTCACAAGATAAGCTAAGCCTACAACAAAATGATAAATCCACGACCACTAAAGGTTCAAGTCGGTCCCATAAAGTCAAGTCATCAAAAGGTAGCAGCAAGAGCATATTCAATTCTACATGACTTGGGGACTTCAAGCACTTCGTCACTCCACTCGACCTTTCCCCAAATCTCTTGATCGTTGTTGTGTCTTTCAAGCGCAATCACCGCACACCAAATCATATTGTTCATAAGTCCACTGAAAGCAACAGACCTGTCCCACAAAACAGCTATCTTGCCACCATAATCCGCCAAACTACTAATACCATTTCGAAAGCTAGGCAGGTCGTGGACAAACTTCAAAACTCTCCAGCGTCTTACCTTAGTGTCAAACCATTTGAAGATTCCCTCGTGATAATAGTAAAGCACGTTGTCAACCAGGCAGTAAGGATGCCATACGTATTCCGAACTCATCTCCGTACTCCCCACGCTTTCCCATCGACCTTCCCTCGTATCGTAAGCCAGGCCATTACAGAATCCTAAAATTTATACCTTTCCGTCTATACCTGCGCTTGTTTGTATAAGATCATATTGGATTCGTATTTCCGCAGCAGGGCTAGACACAAGCTCCCAAGTCTGAGTTTTCGGGTCGAAAACCTCCATCCCTTGGGAGTAACAGTATCCGGTTACGTATATCTTTCCATCGATTACATTGGCGAATGGCCTGTTCCGCTTCACTAACATGCTTGGACCTTCGCGCCACGTGTTGGACCGACAGTCCAGGATTGATACGCTAGACGACGGCTCGTCTATGGTTCCACCAATGTTGTAGACATCTGAACCAACCGTCACGAGAACCCCGGAACATTGCGCAAGACGAGAATCAGAAGTTGGGAGTCTAGCTAAAGCATACCCACTTCCGTTTCCACTATTCTTCTTCTTCTTCTTCTTCAACTGCATGGTATCATTGGTGGTTAAGGTTCGATCAGGTTTCCGGCAGAGGGTGAACCAGCGAGGGATAGGGTCACGATGGAAACTTATGCACACGTAGAGACAGCTTTCAATGCGGTCTAGAGAGGATCGGATCTTGTAAAACTCCGGTGAAGCAAAGAGAGACTGAAAGCTCTTGGAGACGAGTGAGAGAGTCGGATAGTACAGTCTCGAGACGCGAGCAAAGCAGCTTATTAGCAGATCATCGGGAAGGGAAGGATTTGGGGTGGGTTCCGGCGTGGGAGGAAGAACCATCGCCGGCGTTTCTTTATTCTTCTTAAGCGACGGTTTCTTCCTTTTCTTAATTGGCGGCATTGTTCCAGACGAAACAAAAATATCAAAAACCTTCTCCCACTTTTGAGTTCACTTTCTTTCCAGTTTTAATTCGGGTTATATATCAGGGTGTTTTAGGTAAAATATCAAATAATTTGGAAAATAATCTTAGATATTTTGTATTATTTTGGAAACTTCGGATAAAAATATTACCATACTTTCAGATAGTTCGGATACTTCCAAAAAAATTGGTTTTAAGAAAAAACCTTTGGATATTTTTAATAGATTTTTAAATTATATATATATATATATACACATATATTTATTTATATTTATATATGTTATATATATATTATTAATAATTTTATATATTTGGGTATCCGGTCTGTTTTTGATTCGGTTTGAATATTTCAGATATATAAGTGTAGGAACCATTCGGATATTCGAAGGTTTCACTCTAGTTCCGATTTTGGACATTTTGGTTCGGATTGCTCATGCCTACTTGTTTCTAGTCAACATAAATAAAAGTGTAAAATTATAAGTGAGAATTCTGTAAAATAGATCGCCAACTATTTTTGTACCAGATACCACCAACTACAACCCTTTTGCATTTTTTCAACCATGAAAACAGTGAACACCAACTACATAATAAGCTAAACATCAAAGGTTTACCCAAGGGAAGTGATGTCTTTCAGAAGAAAAAAAAAGAACGTCTATGTTCCCATTCATGCGTGTACATTTCAGTTTGTTAATAGTTTTGATAAGCTCTAACTGCTCAATCATATTCATCATCAATAGTTGGAGACGGTTACTGATGTGCAGTATTTATAATTGAATAATAATGTTTGTTTATCACTGTTGTCATGTTTTCCACTGGACCAAAAAAAAATGGGAAAGAAGCAATCTGATTTTTATAATAAGAGAAATTTCTGCAACTTCTTCATCAGAAAGTCATTGTGAAAGAGAAAGCCAACTAGTTTTGTACCAGATAACCACCAACTACAATCCTTTTGCAATTTTTGCAACCACGAAAACAGTGAACATTCTGTTCTACAAAATAAGCTAAACATCAAAGGTTTAGCTAAGTGAAGTGATGTCTTTCAAAAAGAAAGTGATGATATTACCTTCGACCATTCAAGGTTCATCATCACAGTCAAGTCGGTCCCATAAAGTCATCAAAGGGTAGCAGCAAGAGCATACTCAATTCTACATGACTTGGGGACTTTAAGCACTGGTTCCTTCCACTCAACCTTACCCCAAATCTCTTTATCGCTGCGCCTCTCAAGCGCAATCACAGTGCACCAAATCGTCTTGTCCACATAACGAGTGGAAGCCACAACCCTGCCCCACAGAACAGCCATCTTCCCACCATAATCCGCCAATCTCGCTGTATAAAGTGGGAACTTAAGAGGTCCTTTCAAACCCTTCAAAACTCTCCAGACTCTTCCCTTAGTGTCATACCATATGAACTCTTCGTTGTAATAAACGTAAAACACGTAGTCAACCTCACAGTAAGCCAAACCACTAGAGGATCCGAAAATGTATAGCTTTCCGTCGATACCTGCGCTTGTAGTTACAAGATTATACTGGAGTGGTAGATCTGCAGTGGGGCTAGACAAAAGCTCCCAAGACTGTATTTTTGGGTCGAAAATTTCCATAGAGTTGGACTTTCCGGTTACATATATCTTTCCATCCATCACAGTGGCGCGTGGGTAGTTCCGCTTCTCCAGCATGCTTTGACCTTCTCGCCACATGTTGGACCGACAGTCCAGGACTGAGAGGCTAGAAGAAGGCTCCTTGGCGGGTCCGACGATGTTGTAGAGATCTGAACCAACTTTCACGAGACCAGACCAGTGTGCAGAGCGAGAAGAAGGAGTTGGGAGTTTAGCTAAAGCATACCCACATGGTTTTTTCTTCAACTGCATGTTGGTGGTTAGGGTTCGAACAGGTTTCCGGCAGAGAGTGTGCCAGCGAGGGATACGGTCAGGATGGAAGCTTAGGCAGACATAGAGACAGCTCTCTGTGCGGCCTAAAGAGGATCGGGTCTTGTAAAGCTCCGGTGAAGAGAGGAGAGATCGAAAGCTCTTGGAGACGAGTGAGAGAGTCGGATAGTGCAATCTCGATACTCGTGCTAAGCAACTCACTACCAAATCATCAGGAAGTGACGGATTTGGAGTCGATTCCGGTGACTGCTTAAAAGACGGTTTCTTCTTCGTCTTCTTCCTCTTCCTTTCTGAGGACGACATTTGCTAAATCTCAATTGACCAGCTTCGGATTCCCCTTTTTCTCCGATTTGCAGAGATCGAAATTCAAAGGATTCTAGGGCTTCGACGTAACTTCTATGGCGCGCGTGTGAAAGTGCCACAAGAGACTTTATACGCTTAGTGGTGGGCCCAATTTACAAATTTTATTCCATCTTATTGGGCCTAATTTATCTGGGCATCAAAGACTTTACATTTTTAATGTAACCAAAACAAACTTGAGAAAATGTTCAATGATACCAGAGGAATGTTTCACTGACTGACGACTAATCTTTTGGTTTGCTCAGTACATGAATATCGATACGTTTGTTGCCTTAAACAGCAAAACCTCCTTTCTGACACTCATTTTTAATCAATTGTCGAGCCCAAAGGATAGTACAGTAGACGAACAACTCTCGTGAATATAACTTGAAGTAGAAGCGTTCCTTGTTTCTATGCAAGACGAATACAAAATGTGCCTCGCAGAACACTTTTTGGTCAATCGCCATTACAAAAATTAAGCTAATTCAGCAGCAGATTAGATTTGACACCAATGAAAATCGTTTTCTGCTACAAACATGAAACAAATAGAGTCACATATCAACGGAAGGGAGACACATGAAGAACGCAAATCATCTTCAAAAGAAAAAACAGAACGAACTTATCCTACCTGCACTAATGAATGATTCAAGCATGTTCTTCTCATCAAACAGTAGCAGAAAGAACATCTGCATGGAACAAGTGATATGACTCGTGGATTGTGAGCACGGCATCTAACCACTCCACCTTCCCCCACATCTCATCTCCATCGCGCATCTCGAGCCCAATCTCAGCACACCAAATCACCTTTTCTCCCATCACACAGTCATCATAACACTCCCACAAGACCGCCATCTTCCCACCACGATCCACCATTTTACAGGACACACCAAGATCAGGCAAATCTTCAAGACCATTCAACTTCTTCCATGAACTTGCCTTAAAGTCATACCAACAAAACTCTCTGTCCTCGTTCCAAAGAAACAAGACATCTCCTATCACGCCGTGGAAAAAGAATGATGCCATCTCCATACCCGATCCTATCGGGTTCCAACTAGCTTTCTTGGGATCGTAAACCAAATTATCATCGTGACCGCCAAGGAGGTACAATTTTCCTTCAATTCCAAAGCTCTTGACTTCTTCTTCTGGGCTTGTCTCGGTGTCAGGGTTCGTCACATTTCCCCAAGTCTGAGTCTTTGGATCAAACACCTCTATCCAGTTCTCGGAATCCGGGTCTTCACGCCCTCCTGCTACGTATATCTTCCCATCAACTACGCTCGCCGCAGAGGACTTCCTCTTCTCTCGCATCCTTGGACCACTGCGCCACGTGTTGAACCGACAGTCAAGCACCGAGACTGTAGAGGAAGAAGAGTGCATGTACCCTCCGATCTTGTAGATGTTAGACCCAACGGCTACGACGCTCGAAGATTTCTCATCGGGAGATGTGACTGGGATGAAAAGACGGCCGCTTGACCCATCGGTTATGGTTCGGTTAGGTTTACGGCAGAGAGCGAACCAATTTGTGTTAAGGTCACCACCAGGGTAGCGTAAGCACAGATAGAGGCAACTCTCCGTGCGGTTTAAGAGAGAACGGGTCTTGTAAAGCTCCGGTGAGGCAACGACGGTTCTGAGCTTTTTGGAGACGAGTGACAGAGTTGGATAGTACAGTCTAGAGACCCGCGCTATGATATTCAGTAGCAACTCGTATGGAAGAGACAAAATCGAGATCTCCTTAGACCGCTTCGTCTTCTTCTTTCTCATACTGGTTGCTTTGTCGCCGTTCATGGGGGTGAGAGATGTGGCCGTCGACGACATTTTGAGGGAGAAATGTTCTGAACTGAATTAGGGCGGAGAGGACGGTTACGCCCTTATATTAGGGCGTTGTTCGGTTTGTTTTTTTTTTTTTCGTATTTTGGTTTCTAAACAAATTGTTACCATATTAACCAAATTTGGTTTAGTCAGTCAGTTTTCGATTTATTCTTTTATACAAAAAAAAAAACATAATGTTTATCTTTTAAAATATTTTTTAAATTTATAATTAAATATCAGCTTCAAATTTAATATCTCTGACGATGTTTTAGTTTTTTGCTATACTATTTTTATGTTTTCTTTTACTTTTTAAACAATCAGTAAATTGTATGGAATAAAAATAAGAAATGTTAGTAATATATAATACTATTAAATAACTAAATATCAGCACACATATTTTTCAACAAAAAGTAAAATTATGTTTTGTTAAATTTGATAAAAAAATAAGTTTTAACTTAAAATAAAATATCAAATTACTAAATCAATATTTAAGGATGGAGATCATATTAGTAAGATAAATAATGTATATAATTTAAGTATATTTATACTAATATATTTTAATTGATCTCGGTTTCATCTGTATATATACCACACCATATACATATATTGCAATTTCTTAAAAATAACATATATTCGATATATCGGTAGTATCAAATTCAAATCATATTTTCTACTTTGGTTTTGTTTTAATTAGTTCGATTTTACCGGATTGAACATGCAGTCAAAACCAACCTATTAGGCTTATATACTTAATCGACTGGTCATAGGCTTGAAACAAAATATTAGTGATGGAATTTTAATTTTGTGAACTTGAGAAGCCTATGCATTAATTTTGTCACTCTTATCCATTGAAGTTCCATTATACTAATTGAGTCTGTAAAGATACGAAGAAGACTATTTACTTGACATATGACAAAAGTTTGCATAGATAAACAGAGTTTTTGATCATCTGTGACCTCACATAGGCTTTGAAGCGGCTTTCAACTATCTGGGCTGCACGTGGTGATGGATACACTAACGCAAGCGCGAGAGTCTCCTTGGAGAGTATGGTCCTTTTCACTTTCCATGTTCTATTATAGCTTTCTACAATCTCTCAGGCCATTTTTGTGACTAGTTTACTCCAAATTCTTCAGATATTACATCAAAGCTTGGGTATAGAAACGTCTCAGATTTTGCTAATAAGAACTTGCAAGTTTATTGAACAACCAAATGGAAGTACACAGAGCTCAGGCGTATGATCTTAAAAGCTCCTCCAAACTCTTGCTCTCCACAACTTGAGCTTTTAAGATCATACTGTTATGAAATAGCTAGTGAACATTCTTCTATTTCTGCAACTTCTTCATCACAGTGAGTCACTATGAAATAGAAAGCCAACTATTATGTACAAGATAACCACCAGCTACAATCCTTTTGCATTTTTTTCAACCATGAAAATAGCTGGTGAACATTCTGTTCAGCAAAAAAAAAAAAGTGATGTCTACTGCATTCAGATAAAACCACACACATCAAAATGATATTACCTTTGACCATTCAAGATTCATCATCACAGTCAAGTCGGTCATCAAAGGGTAGCAGCAAGGGAACACTCAATTGTACATGACTTGGGGACTTTAAGCACTTCTTCCTTCCACTCGACCTTACCCCAAATCTCTTCATCGCTGCGCCTCTCAAGCGAAATCACGGCGCACCAGATCATCTTGTCCACATAACCAGTGGAAGCCACAACCCTGTCCCACAAAACAGCCATCTTCCCACCATAATCCGCCAACCTAGCAGTAAAACGCGGGAACTTAGGAAGGCCTTTCAAACCTTTCAAAACTCTCCAGAGTCTTCCCTTAGTGTCATACCACTTGAACTCTTCGTTGTAATAAACGTAAAACACGTCCTCAACGACGCAGTAAGAAAACCATACCCATTCCGAACTCATCTCCATCCCCACACTTTCCCATCTACCTTCCCTCGTATCGTAAGCCAAACCATTACAGGATCCGAAAATGTATACCTTTCCGTCGATCCCTGCGCTTCTACTTATACTATTGTGTCGGATTCGAATTTCCGCAGGAGGGCTAGACACAAGCTCCCAAGTCTGTGTTTTTGGGTCGAAAACCTCCATCCACTCGGGAGAACTAGAGTCAGAGTCAGAGTCTCCGGCTACATATATCTTTCCATCAATTACATTGGCGTGTGGGAATTTCCGCTTCACCAGCATGTTTGGACCTTCGCGCCACGTGTTTGACCGACAGTCCAGGATTGAGACACTAGAGGAGGGCTCCCTGGCGTCGCCTACGGGTCCGCCAATGTTGTAGAGATCTGAACCAACTGTCACGAGACCAGACCAGTGCGCAGAGCGAGAAGGAGGAGTTGGGAGTTTAGCTAAAACATACCCACTTGGCTTCTTCTTCTTCTTCAAGTGGATGGTGTCGTTGGTGGTTAGGGTTCGATCAGGTTTCCGGCAGAGGGTGAACCAGCGAGGGATAGGGTCTGGATGGAAGCTTAGGCAGACGTAGAGACAGCTTTCGGTGTGGCCTAAAGAGGATCGGGTCTTGTAAAGCTCCGGTGAATCAAGGAGAGATGCAAAGCTCTTGGAGACGAGCGAGAGAGTCGGATAGTACAGTCTCGAGGCGCGTGCAAAGCAGCTTATTAATAGATCATCGGGAAGCGAAGGATTTGGGGTCGATTCCGGCGTCTGCGGGAGCACAAGAGACTGTGTTTTTGTATTCTTTTTAAGCGACGGTTTCTTCCTATTCTTAACCGGAGACGACATTGGCGGAACGAGAAATCGATCTCCCGGAACACAAAACAGAGATTTAACTTCACTTGACCAACTTTCAGACATAAAAAAGTTAAAAACAAAACAGTGTTGGAGAAATCAGTTATGGGTTCATTTAGAAAAATGGGCCTTTAGGCCCAACTTTGAAACTGAAATGGTGTTTTCAAGATTGTAACGCAAGCAAGCAAAGCCTCCTCTGCAAGTTAAAGAAATAGATCTTTGTCACAGGACCGAACTCCCTTCGAGTGAGAGAGCATCTTGTCATAGTTCTTCCATTGAGTGTGAAAAGGACCCTCCGTGCAATAGATTATTTCTCAAGAAATCCATTCTAGTAAATCTAGGCGTTTAACTGTTTTACTTTCCCACCTACGTCAAGAACAGAGACAACTAATATTTTCGCCCGCTCAAGAGATGAATTATGAATATAGATAGTTTACGTTTAAACATCACAAATAAAAGTTCCTTTGCTGAACGATTTGGTCAATTGCCATCACAATAGCAAGCTAAGATTATCAACACATTCCAAATTTAAGCAAAAAGAAAAACAATCATATTCATTAGAGTAGCGTATTAACCAAAGGGAGATATCTCAAGAACGCAGAAATTCAAAAAAACGAAACTACCCGCACAAGTGAATGAATCTCCATTCTTCCATCATCACCGTTCAAGCATGTTCTCATTGGTAGGTAGCCATTATCAATCAAACAGTAGCAGAAAGAACACTGAACAAGCATGGCTCGTGGGGTGTGAGCACGACATAACACCACTCTACATACCCCCACATCTCATCTTCATTGCGCCTCTCGAGGGCAATCTCAGCACACCAAATATATGTTTCTTCAACATGTCGTCCATCATCACCATCCAGATAACTTTCCCACAAGACAGCCATCTTCCCACCAACATCCACCATGTTAGCATGCCCACCGATATCAGGCAAAAATCCAACTCCATTCAACTCCTTCCATGACCTTGCCTTACGGTCATACCAACTAAAACCTCCATCCATCCAAAGGAACATGACGTCTCCTATCACCCCGGTAAACAAGCACCCTGCACAAGACATATCCGCATCCAATCCTATCGGGTTCCAACTAGCTTCTTTGGGATCGTAAACCACCTCCTCATCACGACCAAGGAGGTACAACTTTCCTTCAATTGCAAAGCTTACTACTCCATCTCCTGGGCTTGTCTCGGTGCCAGGGTTCGCGACATTCCCCCACGTTTGAGTCTTTGGATCAAACACCTCTATCCAGTTCTCGGAATCCGGGTCTTCACAGCCTCCTGCTACGTATATCTTCCCATCAACTACGCTCGCAGCGGGGGACATCCTCTTCTCTCTCATCATTGGAGCACTGTGCCACGTGTTGAACCGACAATCAAGGACGGATACTGTAGAGGAAGAGTGCATTTCCCCGCCGATCCTGTAGATGTTAGACCCGACGGCTACGATGCTCGAGGATGCAGCCGGAAGCAAATGGGGAGATGGGATTGGAGTGAAACGATTGCCACTTGACCCATTTCGGTTTGGTTTTCCGCGGAGGGCGAACCAATATGTGGTAGGGTCACGAGGGGGATCTAGATAGTAGCGTAAGCACAGATAGATGAAACTCTCTGTGCGGTTTAAGCGAGAGCGGGTCTTGTAAAGCTCCGGCGAGGAAACGACTGATCTGAACTTTTTGGAGACGAGGGAGAGAGTTGGATGGTACAATCTAGAGACGCGCGCTAAGCAGTTCAGTAGCAAATCGTTAGGAAGGGACAGAATCGAGGTCTCCTGAGACTGCTGCTGCATCATCTTCTTTCTCATAGGCGGTGGTTTGTAATTGTCGCCGATTATGGTGGCGGAAGATCTGGATGTCGATGACATTTTAAGGGTGAAATGTGCTGAAATGAATTAAGAAGTATGTTGCACAAAGCAAAAGAGAAGACGGTTTTATAGAGTGCTGAAATGAAGTTTGCAGGAGAAGCCAGTTGATTAGTTGACTGCGTCGGTTGCGTGTGACCTACGCCTGGGTTCCTATCCACATATTTAACTGGTAAAGCAGATCAGGATGGAATTTTAATTTTGCAAACTAGAATAAGATGACAGTTTATATAATTAAAAATTAAAATATATAGTACCGAAAAATTAAATATATTATTTTGACAATGAATTAAATATTTCTATGTGAAGAATTTCTTTTATATTTATATAACTATTTATACATTAGATGAAGATTATTTGTAATTGTAATTTTGGACAGAAGTTCATTCTCGATTTGGACTTATTAAAGTTTTTACATTATTTTCACAGTTTTACTGTAAGATGAAAAATGAAAGTATCTAAAAGACAACTACAAATTGAGTTAGCCTTTAAAACTATGTTTTGAAAACTATACTGGACGTCATTATAGTTAGATCAATGGTCAGATCAGTTCAACCTATTTTAAATTCTAATCTAATTTTAAAATAAGCTATGTGAGATGATATTATAGTGCATGCGAAGGCGAGGATAGAACTCGTGGCTCCAAAAGAAATAGCAAACATGGGTGTGTACATGTAGCTTAGGAAGTTAATTGTGGCAAAGCTTTTAACAAGTGAAGAATCACAACAATACTACACTACTAGGATCATAAAGATCCAAAGTAATGTTAGAAATGAAGAGCAAAGTGACTTAAGTGAAGAACAAGAGAGAAAGAGTGAGAACTGGTAAGATAGAAAGAGAGAGAGTGAAGGAGGAAAAGTATTTCCTTAAAACATTTTCAGAACATTACAAGAATAATTTATAGGCATGTTAGAGAGAGATGGCAAGTAATTACACATTGGTTACAAGGATGAGCTCAGATCTAACAGTCACATTATTTGAATTCAAATCTCCAACAGTCATATTCTTCCAGCCTGGCACTCAACTCTAGCACTCAAGTCTGGCTCTCAAGTCTGGCTTCCAAGTCTCAAGTCTGGCTTTCAACAGTCATGTAGTTGAGGCATGTAGTCGACTATATCACATGACTATGTTAACATAGTCGACTATATCACATGACTATGTCAATACTCCCCCTCAAGCTTAGCCATACAGTATGGGTGAGCTTGGAAGGCCATGAACACATCCCTCATTAAAACCTTCGTATGTAAAACCCATTGGGACAAAAACACACAAAGGAAAAAGAGTAGATGTTTCATGGCAGAGGAGATCATGATCTAGACAAGTCTATAAGTCCTAATCTTGGATGTATGGACTCACAGACCTTGGTACTTGCTCCCTTGGTAAAGATATCAGCTAGCTGGTCTTCACTCCTAGTGTAGCAAGGTAAGATGATCTTCTGCTCCACGGCTTGTCTCACCTTGTGACAATCCACTTCAATGTGTTTTGTTCTCTCATGGAAGACTGAGTTTGAAGCTATGTGAATGGCTGCCTGGTTGTCACAGTGCATTGTGATTGGTGTTGTTGTCTCTATACCCAAGTCTCTCAGCAGGTTTCTGATCCAAATGAGCTCACTGGTCAGCTTCCTCATTGCTCTATATTCTGCTTCAGCACTTGAACATGATACCACCTTTTGCTTCTTGCTCTTCCAAGTAACCAGATTGCCTCCTATGAAAGTGCAATAGCCTGTAGTAGACCTCCTGTCCACTCTATCACCAGCCCAATCTGCATCACAGTATCCTACAATCTCTGTGCTCTTGTTGCAACCCATCCAAACACCTTGACCAGGGGCCTCCCTTAGATACCTCAGAATCCTTTCCACCATGTGCCAATGATGAACTTTTGGTGCTTGCATATACTGGCTGACTTGATTCACTGCAAAACAGATGTCTGGCCTTGTAATGGTGAGGTAGATCAGCTTCCCAACCATCCTTCTATAGAGTTTAAAGTCGCCAAGTGCAGTATCTTCAAACTCCCCCTCACGTAAGACTTTGTAGCCTTCTTCAAGTGGTGTCTTGGCTACTCTTGCTCCAAGCTCTCCTGCCTCATTTAATAGATCAAGTGTGTACTTTCTTTGGGATAGGAATAGCCCCTCTTTAGAGCGGCACATCTCAATTCCTAGAAAGTACTTTAGCTCTCCCAAATCTTTAATATCAAATGTAGATTTAAGAAAAGATTTAGTAGAGATGATACCTTCCTTGTCACTTCCTGTGATGATGATATCATCTACATAGATCAGTATCATCACCATTCCTTGCTGGCTTGTGAGGGTGAAGAGGGTGTGATCAGCTTCTGATTTTACAAATCCTCTTCCATTGAGAGTTGTACTCAACTTGTGATACCAAGCTCTTGGGGACTGTTTCAAACCATAGATTGCTTTCTTCAATCTTAGAACATTCCCTGGCTTGACCATATCTTCCATACCAGGTGGCGGTCTCATGTAGACCTCATCCTCTAGCTCTCCTTGGAGGAATGCATTCTTGACATCCATTTGCCATAGATCCCACTCCAAGTTTACTGCCACTGAGAGAAGTATCCTTATGGTATGGAGCTTTGCTACTGGTGCAAAGGTGTCAAGGTAGTCTTCTCCATAGACCTGAGTGTATCCTCTTGCAACTAGCCTTGTCTTCTTTCTCTCTGGCTTTCCATTAGCCAAGTATTTGATGGTGTACAGCAGGCGACTTGTTACTGCCTTCTTTCCTTTGGGAAGTTCAGCTTCATACCAAGTATCATTCTTGATCATGGCTCCAATTTCATCTCCAACTGACTTTCTCCACTCATCATCAGCCATAGCCTCCTCATAGGTCTTTGGAATATACTCCTGATCCAGGTTGCTGATGAATGCTACATGATTTTGAGGATAACTTGCAAAGGAGCAGGTTGCTTGGATAGGGTGAGCTACTGCATTGTTGTTGAAGTACACTCTAGTGTCGACCCACTTGGATGGTTTCTTCTCTCTTATACTCCTTCTCAATGGCTGAATCTGCTCCTCTATCACTGCTTCTTCATGTCCTTGCTGTCCATCATACTGATCAGATTCAGCTCCATCTTGATCATGAACTAAAGCTGAATCATCTTCTGGTCTTTCTGGTGTTGATTCATGCTCATTGCCCCCCTCAGGATCAGGATGAACTGGCTCAACAACTGGTGCTGCTGCTTCATTGTTAACATCAACTGGTGGTGATGGTGTTGTTCTAGGTGCGTCATTGCTCCTAGGCTGAGTGATGCCTAAACTCTCCAGAATGGTTCTCAGGTTGTTTGCTCTATCAGATGGTTCTTGTGAGAGATCTCTAAGGCTTTCCCAACTCTTCTCATCATAGTACCCCTTTGATTCCACAAACTGAACATCCCTTGAGACTATCACTCTTCTTGAGTCTGGTACATAGCACTTGTACCCTTTCTGTGTGTGAGAATACCCTATGAACATAGCTTTGATGCTCTTAGGATCAAGCTTGTTCCTCTGCTCACCTGGTACCAATACATAACACACACACCCAAACACACGTCGGTGACCAATGGGAGGTTTAGTTTTGTTTAATACCTGAAATGGAGAGACATCTTTGAGGACTTTGGTAGGGATTCTGTTGATGAGGTAGCAAGCAGAGACTACAGCATCTCCCCAAAATCTCTTTGGGACATTGGTGTGAAACATCATGCTCCTTGCAACCTCCATAAGGTGGCGATTCTTCCTCTCAGCCACTCCATTCTGTTGTGGTGTGTATGGGCAGCTTGTCTGATGAATAATTCCATGCTTTGCTAGGTGTTGTTTGAATGCATTGCTAGTGTACTCTCCTCCATTATCTGACCTAAAAATTTTGATCTTGGAATTGAAGTGGTTAGTTACATAGTTTTGAAAGTTTATAAAAGCTTCTAACACTCTATCTTTACTTTGAATCAGTGTGAGCCAAGTATATTTGGATTTCTCATCTATGAAGGTCACAAAGTATTTATGGTTTTCTCTAGAAGCACAAGGTGCTGTCCAAACATCAGAGTGAACTAGATCAAAACAATTCTCATAAATAGTCATAGATGAAGTGAACACAGATTTATGATGTTTACCAAGTATACAAGCCTCACAAGGTTCATTTTGCAAAGATAAATTAGGTAACATCAATTTTAAAGCAAGAGAATGAGGGTGGCCTAATCTAGCATGCCATAATACATTATTAGCTAAAACAGAAGCAGAATTAAATGCATAAGTGGAAGTGGAATCTGATCTAAGATTGGTATCTTCAAGGAAATATAGCTCTCCCTTGCTCACACCTTTGCCCAGCATCTTACTGGTCTTAATATCCTGAAAGCACACATCATTAGGACTAAAAATAACATTGCAATTTAAATCATTAGTTGCTCTTTTCACAGATAAAAGGTTAGATGCAAATGCCGGCATATATAAAGCTTGAGATTCCTTATTAAACAAATTCAGATTTCCTACTCCTTCTATTGGAATTCTATCACCATTAGCAATCACAACACTTCCTAGAGCTGGTTTAATGTCACTAATCAGTTTAGCATCCCTAATCATATGATGAGAAGCTCCTGAATCAATGATCAATGGCCTAGCAGTGTGAGATGCATTGTGAATAGAATTTAAAGCATTAATACTTTGGTTACCAGAGTTTGCATTGAGAGCCTTGATTAAGGCCTCAATGTCTGACTTGCGGATGAATGCATCGTCATGAGATGGCTGAGGTGTGGTGTAGGAGGTTGAGGCGCCAGTGTGAATGGTAGAGATCATGGCTCTTCCATCATTTCCCATGCGCATGGAATCAGGTGCTGGTTGTTCCTGAGTTCTTGCTTCATGGGCTTTTGCCTGGCTGTATTTGTTGGCTGAGGCTGGCCTGAGATGGGGGTGAAGGATCCAGCAGTTGGTTTTGGAGTGTCCTTGCTTCTTGCAATGCTCACAAGATACTGATTTGTCTCCTCCTCCCCTTGGCTTAAGGTAAGCTTTACTGGCTGATGCACTTTCCATCTTTGTAGCCTGATGTGCCAGAGACATTCCTCCTTTTCCACCACCAAAGAGACCATCTGAGCCTATCTCCTTTTGTAGTTGAGCACACACTTCATCATAGCATGGGAGCTCCTTGTCTCTTAATATATGTTTCACCACATCATTGAAGCTGGAGTTGAGTGTGAGAAGTAGTCCAAAGACTTTATCTTGCTCACGCCTAGCCTCAAGAGTGTCAGGGTCATTGGTGCTAGGCCTTAGCATCTCTAGCTCAGACCACAGCTGACTGTACTTCCCAAGATGCTTGGTGAAGTCTCCTTCTTCCTGCTCCAAGTTGTTGATGGCTCTTTTCACTTCAAAGATTCTGGTGAGGTTTGAAGTGTTGCCAAACACCTTGTGCAAGGTATCCCACAACTGTTTTGTGGTGGTACAGTGTGAATAAGAATCCATCAGTGGACCATCAAGAGAGCTTTGCAAGGTAGACAGCACCATGAGATCTTCCTGAGCCCATTTGCCTTCATCTACCACTACAACCTCCTTGCCATCTTCTCCTTGGGTGATTTTCTTTGGGGCAGAGATTGAAGTGACATGCTCCCAATATCCTCTACCTCCAAGGGCTGTCCTGGCCATTCTAGACCAGGTGATGTAGTTTCCTGGTCCCTTGAGTAAACATGGAATCCTCACTGGTCTGTAATCCTCCATCCTCTCCTTAAGATTTCAAATATTTTTTTTTTTTTTCAAGAATTTTCAACTGAGAGAGAAGAAGTTTAGAATCAAGATAAACTCTCAAGAAAATTAAATGGAGATAGAACAGAGTTAGCACAACCAAGAAAAGAGAATTAAATTTCCAGAAACTCAAGAACCCAGATTTATTATCCACTGGATAAAAGAAAACTGAAGAGAGATTTGAAAAAGTAAAAGGATGAATCAATAGAAAAGAGAAACAGAGAGTGCTTTGCGGAATTGAATCAGGTTTTCAAGAGCTTATTGCTCTGATACCATGTTAGAAATGAAGAGCAAAGTGACTTAAGTGAAGAACAAGAGAGAAAGAGTGAGAACTGGTAAGATAGAAAGAGAGAGAGTGAAGGAGGAAAAGTATTTCCTTAAAACATTTTCAGAACATTACAAGAATAATTTATAGGCATGTTAGAGAGAGATGGCAAGTAATTACACATTGGTTACAAGGATGAGCTCAGATCTAACAGTCACATTATTTGAATTCAAATCTCCAACAGTCATATTCTTCCAGCCTGGCACTCAACTCTAGCACTCAAGTCTGGCTCTCAAGTCTGGCTTCCAAGTCTCAAGTCTGGCTTTCAACAGTCATGTAGTTGAGGCATGTAGTCGACTATATCACATGACTATGTTAACATAGTCGACTATATCACATGACTATGTCAATAAGTAAGACCAAATTTACTTAGTTTATCTATGCAAATATGTTTAGAAGTGAAACAAATGCACATACCACAACAATAACCGTTCAAGCATGTTCTCATGACAACACAGTCATTTCATTAAACAGAAACAGAAACAACATCCAACACGGAACAAGACGGGTGTGTTCTAAGAAGGGAATCAAACCACTCAACCTTCCCCCAAATCTCATCTTCGTCGTTGCGCCTTTCAAGAGTAATCTCAGCACACCAGATCCTACACTCCCCATGACCCAGATCCTCATTCCACAAAAACCCCATCTTTCCACCAAGATCTACCATTGCCTTTTTCCATTTCTCACCAAGATCAGGCAACCCTTCAATACCATTCACCTCCTTCGACAAATCTGTCTTAAAATCATACCACTTGAACACTCCTTTATCCCAAAAATACAAGACATCGTCAATCACGCAGTGACACTCTCTTGCTGCCCAACGCATACGACTATTATCCCATCCTAAATCCCACCATCTATTCTCCTCGGGCTTGTACACCGCGCCGTTATCCCCGAAAATGTAGAACTTCCCTTCGAGTACTAAGCTTTTGGCTACAAAGGGCTTAACCCTATCCTCCTCGCTCCACCTGAAAACACAGGGGTTCCTCACAGAAGAGCCCCAAGCCTGTGTCTCTAAATCAAACACTTCCATAAATCTGGGGGTAGCGACGTATTTGTCCTCACAGCCTCCGCCTACATATATCTTCCCATCAAACAACGTAGCTGTGGAGGATGAGTCCCGCCCCACTTCCATGCTCGGTGCCTGGCGCCACGTGTGAGTGCGACAATCAAGGACCGAGACACTCGAAGAATAGTACCGTTTCCAGAATTTGTTTTTGAGATTATGACCGCCACCTATCATGTAGATATCAGATCCAACGGATACGAGCGTCGACGACTGCTCAAGAATAAAATGGTTTGGAGACGGGATGGGCACCACAGAATAATCGCTTGATGACTTGTTGGCTACGTTTCGGCTAGGTTGACGGCTTAGAGCGAACAAATATGTTTTAGGATCATTACGGAAGCTTAGGTAAACGTAGAGACACTTCTCTGTACGGTTCATGCGCGATCGGGTTGTGTAAAGCTCCGTTGAAGCGATGATGGATCGGAAACGTCTGGAGACGCGGGAGAGAATGTGATACTGAAGTCTAGAGACACGGGCTAAGCAGTTTAGAAGCAAATCATCAGGAAGCGACTCGATGGATATAGGCGTCGGATCTGTCTCCGTTGGCGATGAAGGCTTCATCTTTTTATTTTGCGATGGATCTTCGCCGCTCGTGGCGGCTGGAAATCTGGCTTTGGATGTCATTGGGGTGAAATTTCTGAATATAATTTACATATCATGTGTTGTGAGAACGAAGGTTTATATAAGGAAAAAATAAAACTTTTAAAGGGTTTCCTGAAACTGCAGTTATCACGGAAACGGCAGTTATCACGGAAACGTATGTCCTTTCATCTTGCGGGTCAAGGTAAGTAATTAATACCTCCTTGGACAATGAAACGCCAACCTTTTGTAATTCTGTTATTATCTGTTATGTTGTAGTTTGGTTTATAATTACTAAGTTCGAAAAGTTTATAATTTGTATATGTGGAGAACTAGGATCAGTGTTAGGTATAAAAACTATATTTTATAACGAAAAAAAAATTCTGATACCAGTAAGTTTATCGTTATTATGAGAAACTTGCAGCTCTCTTTCAGAATTTGCCATGAAAGTAGTGAACATTGTAGTCAACTAAGACAACTTTCCATAGGTAATACTAACTAACCAGTCAAAAGTTTACACAAGTGAGACGATGTCTCCTGCATTAAGCTAAAAACAAAAAGGCAGTATATTATACAATATGTGCCACGACCGCTAAAGATTCATCATAATAAGCTGATCCTACATTCTAGACTTCTAGCCCAAGGCAAACCTAGCTTATTGTTATACCTGCATCACTCAAGCGTCGAGACAACTCGAGAACGCAAATATACAACAAAAAACAAAACAAAACGAAACTACCCGCACTAGTGAACGATTCATCATTCTTCCATCACCGTTAGTCCGTAGCCATTTCAATCAAACAGTAGCAGAAAGAACATCTGCAAAGAGCAAGCCACATCGCTCGTTGAACGTGAGCACGACATCACACCACTCGACATTCCCCCACAACTCATCTCCATCCCGCATCTCGAGCGCAATCTCAGCACACCAGATGAATTTTTCCACTTTCTCGTCATCGCAACGCCCACAAACCTCCCACAAGACAGCCAACTTCCCACCAAGATCCACCATTCTACAGTAGACATCAACATCAGGCAAATCTTCAACACCTCTCAACTTCTTCCAGGAACTTGTCTTAGAGTCAAACCAATTAAACTCCCCATCCTTCCAAATAAACAAGATGTCTCCTCCTCCTATAACGCCGTGATGAAAGTAGGCTGCAGAAGTCACATCATCCATATCCATACCTAATCCCATCGGATCCCATCTATCTTCCTTGGGATCGTAAACCACATACTTCAACATATCACCAAACAGGTACAATTTTCCTTCAACTCCAAGGCTATAGACTCCAGCTCGTGGGCATATCTCAGAGCTAGGGTTCGTCACATTTCCCCAAGTCTGAGTCTTTGGATCAAACACCTCTACCCAGTTCTCGGAATTGACATCTTCACACCCTCCTGCCACGTATATCTTCCCATCAACTACGCTCGCCGTAGCGCAGCTCCTCTTCTCTCGCATCATCGGAGCACTGTGCCACGTGTTGAACCGACAATCAAAGACCGAGACTTGAGAAGAGGAAGGCTTGTACCCGCCGATCTTGTAGATGTCAGACCCAACGGCTACGAGGGTCGAAGATTTCTCATGACGGGAATCGGGAGATGTGACTGGGATGAAAAGACGGCCGCTTGACCCGTCGGTTAGGGTTCGGTTCGGTTTACGGCAGAGAGCTAACCAATACGGGGTTGGTTGATCTAGATGGTAGCGTAAGCAGAGATAGAGGCAACTCTCGGTGCGGTTTAAGCGAGAGCGGGTCTCGTAAAGCTCCGGCGAGGCAACGACGGCTCTGAGCTTTTTGGAGACGAGGGAGAGGGTTGGATAGTACAGTCTAGAGACGCGAGCTAAGCAATTCAGTAGCAAATCTTTAGGAAGAGACAGAATCGAGGTCTCTGGAGACGGTTTGGTCATATCATTAGGCGGTGGTTTGTCGCCGGCGGAAGATCTTGCTATCGACGACATTTTTAGGGTCTAATGAATTGAGGAGGCAGGAGTAGACGGTTAATACTTCATAGAGCACACATGACTTGCACGTGACCCAGTTCAAAGCAAGATCATTGATGGGCTTTTCCTTTTCTGTTTTGTTTTTGAGCCTATTAGTTGGCTCTTTCATTTATTGAAGTTCAATTAGGAATTTAAGATCTCTGAAGAAGACTAGATTTACTCAGAAACATTACAAATCTTTGTGTTGTTTGCATAGATAAACTGACTAGATGTTATATGTTTTTTTAGAGGTGAAACAAATGCTAATTGCACACTCAGCTAAAAACATGAACCACCATCGTAAGTCTTTAAGTCATATACTAAAAAAGATAGAGAAGCCCACAAAAGAAGAAGAAGAAGCAAGCATTCAAAGCAACATCTCATCAGTTTATATAATAAACTGAATAAAAATGTTTGTCAGAATACTTTGCCAATCTTTTCCTCAACCAAAAATTGGGAAAGAAGCCATCCATCTGTTTTTTATATTAAGAGAACTCTCTGCAAGTTCATCAGTGAGTCACTAAGAAACAGAAAGCAACCTATATTGTACACCAGACCAGATTAGATGACCGCAAAACTACAATCAATTTTGTTTTGCATCTTTTAGTTCTCTTTCAGTTTTTCCCATGAAAGTAGTGAACATTGTATTCAACAAAAACAATGTTTCATAGGTCATCATACTAACCCGTCAAAGGCTTACACACAAGTGGAATGATGTCCACTGCATTAAGCTAAAAACACAAAGACAGAATTATAGTACAATATTTGCCACGACCATTAAAGATCATCACAAGAACAGTACCAAAATAAGATTATCTCCTACTTTCACAGCCGATGAAAACCAACAAAAAACAGTACCAAAATAAGACAATCTCCTAATTTCACGGCCGATGAAAACCAAACTAGTCTTCTCCGTATGTCAATACAATCAAACAGTAGCAACCAGAGCACACACGAAGCTATAATTGTCAGGGACCGTGAGTACAGCATCAAGCCACTCGACCTTCCCCCAAATCCCTTCACTGCTGGGCCTTTCAAGTGCAATCACAGCACACCAAATCGTCTTCTCCTTATATCCACTAGAAGGCAAATACTTATCCCAAAAAACCGCCATCTTTCCACCATAATCAGCCAGTTTAACGCAGCCATATCTGGCAAACTTAGGCAGTCCTTTCAAACCCTTCATGCGTCCCCATACTCCTACCTCCGTGTCATACCATTTGAACCCGTGATGATAACTGTAGAGCACGTTGTTAATGACTGAATAAGAAAAGCAAGGCCAACCCACATCCATCACCCATCCCAACCTTTCCCATAGACCGTCCCTCGGTTTGTATGCCAAACCATTATAGGTTCCAAACATGTGTAATTTCCCATCGATGACTGCTCTTTTATCAATTCTATAGCCACGTATCTCCATACCGTGGCTTGACACAAGCTCCCAAGTTTGCGTCTTTGGATCAAAAACCTCAATCCAACTGGATTTATTGCAATCTTCGCATCCTCCTGTGACATATATCTTTCCATCAACGACACCGGCAGCAGGTAAATAACGGTCCATGAGCATGCTTGGAGCCTCGCGCCACGTGTGAGACGTGCAGTCAAGGATGGAGACGCTAGACAAGGGAAATATGGATCCCCCAATATTGTATATGTTTGAACCAACAGCTACGAGACCTGTCTCGTGCACAAGAGGAGAATGTGGAATTGGGACTGTAGCCAAAACATAGCCACTTGATTTCTTCTTCTTCTTATTATCTAAGGGATGATTCGGTTTCTGGCAGAGAGTGAACCAGCGAGGGTTGGTCTCATTAGGGAAGCGTAAGCATACATAGAGACAACTCTCTGTGCGGCCTAAAGATGAGCGAGTCTCGTAGAGATGCGGTGAAGCAAGGAGAGATCGAAAGCTCTTGGACACGAGTGAGAATGTCGGGTATTGCAATCTCGATACTCGTGCTAAGCAACTCACTATCAGATCATCAGGAAGTGATGGATTTGGAGTCGATTCCCGCGTCGGCCCGAGTACCCGCGACGGTTTATTCTTCGTCTTCTTCCTCTTTCTTTCTGGGGAAGACATTGGCTGAACTATCGAGACGAAAGTAGCAATGGATCAGCTTCGGATTTGCAGAGATCGGATTGGAAAGAACTTAGGGTTTCGACTTAACACTTGACTAGAACAGTTCTCCGGCGCGTGTGTGAAAATGCCACAAGAAGCTTAATACACTCGGTGGTGGGCCCAGTTAAGAAAATTTATTCCACTACAATTTTGTGGGCATCACAGCCTTGTACTATTATATAGCTTAAAAACAAAATTTGGAAAATGTTTCAATGATACAGAGGATCCAGGGATTATTTCAGTGGCAAGTAATCTTTTGGTTCGCTCAATATATATGAATATAGATAGGTTTTAACTTTTACCTTAAACATCAAAACTTCCTGCTTTCTGCAACTTTAACACACTCATTTTTCATCAACGATCAAGCCCAAACGATAGTACTATTAAGTATAGACAAACAAAATGCTAGCTATGTATCCATGTGTTACTTTAAGAAGCGTATCCTTCTCTTTATGCAACAGAAATAAGTAACACATTCAAATCGTACCGCTAAAAACATGAAACAACCATTCGTTACAGACACCTACCTAAAGAAGGCAAATGTTCAAAAACCAAAACGAAACTACTGTCACCATTCATTACAGACATCTAAAACTACTTCTCATCGGCAGTCTTTTCATCAAACCGTAGCAGAAAGAACAACAGCATCGAACATGAGAAACGGCTCGTTGAGCGAAAGCACGACATCACACCACTCGACAATCCCCCACAACTCATCTCCATCCCGCATCTCGAGCGCAATCTCAGCACACCAAGCCACGTGTTCCGAACGCAAATAATCATCCCACAACAACACCATCTTCCCGCCATGATCAACCATTTTACAATACCCATGAAAATCAGGCAGATCTTCAACACCTCTCAGTTTCTTCCATGACCATGCCTTACAGTCAAACCATCTAAACTCTCTATCGTCCCAAAGGAACATGACGTCACCTATCACGCAGTAATCAAAATGCCCCGCAAAAGCCATATCCACACCCAATCCTATCAGTTTCCAACTAGCCTCCTTTGGATCGTAAACCACTTCCTCATCCCAACCAAGGAGGTACAACTTCCCTTCGATTCCAAAGGTTCTGACAGAAGCTCGTGGGCGTGTATCGGTGCCAGGGTTCGTCACATTCCCCCAAGTTTGAGTCTTTGGATCAAAGACTTCAACCCAGTCCACGGAACTGGGGTCTTCACACCCTCCCGCCACATATATCTTCCCATCAACTACGCTCGCCGCAGCATACATCCTCTCCTCTCGCATCCTTGGACCACTGTGCCACGTGTTGAACCGACAGTCAAGCACCGAGACTCTGGAGGAAGAGGGCATGTCCCCGCCGATGCTGTAGATGTTAGATCCAACGGCTACGAGACTTGAGGATTGTGCAGGGCACAATTGCGGAGATGTGACTGGGATGAAAAGATGGCCGCTCGACCCGTCGGTTACGGTTCGGTTTGGTTTACGGCAGAGAGCGAACCAATAGGTGTCAATGTTACGAGGGAAACGTCGGTGGGAGTAGCGTAAGCATATGTAGAGGCAATTCTCCGTGAGGTGTAAGAGGGAGCGATTCTCGTAGAGATCCGGCGAGGAGATGACGGATCGAAACTTTTTGGAGACGAGGGAGAGAGTTGGATAGTACAATCTTGAGACGCGCGCTATGATATTCAGTAGCAAATCATAAGGAAGAGACGAAATCGAGATCTCCGGAGACTGTTTCGTCATCTTCTTATGCGGTGGTTTGTCACCGGTCATGGCGGTGGAAGATTTGACTGTCGACGACATTTTAGGGTGAAATGTGACGAAATGAATTAGGAAGGAGAAGACGGTTTGTGTTGCACGTATTGGGCTTTAAAGCAAAATATCAGTGATGGGCTTTTGATTTTATGAACTAGAAGCCATGTGAGAATACTTACTAATTGAGTTCGTAAAGATACAAAGAAGACTATTTTACTTGACGTATGACAAAATCTATATACGGTGTTTGCATAGATAAACAGAGGTTTTTTTTTAGAGTAATTAGTGGCAGTGCACCCAAATTGACTTCTAATTTGCATCATATACCCAGCTTCAACAACCATAATCTCTGACCTTTTTACCCTTATAGCCATCATCTCCTATGTCTCAGACACTCTGCTTTTTGTGTCAGATGACTCATTCTTTTACACATCGGCTAATGAAATGTCTTTGCTTTTCTCCAAAAGCATACGAAACAGTGTAAATTTTCTATCCTTGTTTCAATTTTAAACATCAATGAATTGTAGTTCAAATCTCTCCAATCACCTTATTTCTTTTTTTTCTCTCGTTTGTTATTTACTTCTTTTTCAACTATTCTTAAAAAAAATGTTGAATCCAAGTCACAATCTTGAGACTTTACAATCTCCATCAAAATTTCTATAGAAACTCTCCGGCAGTTTTTGAAGGAGGAGAAGAAAAAAACAGGTTCTCTCTCTCTCTCTCTCTCTCTCTCTCTCTCTCTCTCTCTCTCTCTCTCTCTCTCTCTCTCTCTCTCTCTCTCTTGTCGTGTCCGTATACTCTCTCATCAGTTATTATTGCTCGTCTTTGGCCAGAGACGGTGGTGTCGTTTCTAATTTTCAAAGATCATAGATGATGAATATCACTGGAGGAATGGAACCTCTACTGTTGGGCTAAAATGGATTTCATGTCTTGGCCCTCGATAACAGCATTGTTGATCTGATTGTTATCAAGAGATAATGAGAAGTCCGAAAAGCTTTGGTGATAACATGATTGTTACAGTTGCAATTAGCCTGGTCATTTCATTAATTAGCGCAATTATATCGTGTTTACTCGTTAGATACTATGTTATCAGATAATAATGTTATTAGCGTGGTAGCTAGTCTATCATCAAATAATATTAGTAATTTTCTGTTATATTATTGTGAAAATTTGAAGAAGTCAAAGTGACCGAGAGATAAGTTTTTCTAGCGTTATGTTTTTCTTTAGCAAATATCTAAATATGTTAACTGTTAATTCAAAGTGATGAGTGAAGAGATGAACATACTCCATGTTTTTAACAAGTAATAACTATGTTATGAGTATTTAAAAATCAATTTAAAAATCAAATTATTAATGCTTATTGTGGTATCACATCATGTGACGGATAACAAGCAACATATCAATTAAAATTTTACTACTGACTAACAAATCATGTGACCGATAATGTTATTGTTAACATGTTCATTTGTTTTATAACATGCTATTTTATTTTTCCATCGTTAACTTTAAAATTAGTTAGCTAACTTTATATGGTAACCGTTAAATACTGTGTTAAATTGGTAAATAATATCTAATTATACAGTGTATTACTAAGTTATTGATTTATTTAATGAATTATAATAAAATATCACTTGATAATAAAATTTGTTACATGTCAAAAAGTTGCACTTGATGTTAACAAAATATGTAACATGCTAAAAATTCGTTACATGTCAAAAATTTGCTCGCTAACATGATTTGTAACGTGTTGAAAGTAAAATTCACAGAAGATTTTTACCGTAGCTCATCAAATTCAAAAAGAGTAGTTATCAGGTTTTCATTTTTCATAATTTTTCAATTATCTTAATTATTTTAAATGTTGCTAAGTTAGGTGAATTTTGTTCATAATTTTTTTGCCTCTAACTATTTTATTAGGCTCTTACATAGTATGTATAAAGTTTATTAGTTTTGCTAAGCATATTCTTTAATTGTTAACTTAATTGTAGAGTGGTACTATATATTTTAATTTTATTTAATTTATTTTTCTTATTTTTTACATTGACGATCTGTCTTAAAACATAGTTCAAGTGCTTGGGTAATCACAATTGTTATTTGATAACTTTTTTTTGTACATGTTAACATTTATTTTATTTTCTATTTTCGTTAGTATTAATTTTTTTGCGTTTTACCACACATGGTTAATCACTTTTCTTAGTTTCTATTCACAATTATTACGTTTTGGGTTACAAACTTTGCAGTCTTTTAGTTGATATTTTTTTGTGTAAATGTTAATTTTTTATTTTACGGATACATATTAACTTAACCATATTATTTTTACAATGTGGTGAAAGTCACGCGCTCAACAAATTTTCTCTTAGATTCATCTTTGTTTTCACGCCGGATTTAATGAATAATTTCAATGACGACGGGACTTTACTCAAAGGATGGCGGTTTCACACCACTGGAGCAAAGATGGAGTGCTGCTCAGTTTCTCATACCTGCGAGTCGACGGCGCAGCGGCGAGTCTAGAAGAGTCTACAGTTTTATCAGGAGTTTGGTTATGCTTGAATCTGATGCTGACGGCAGCGGGAAACTGTGATAGTGTTCTTAGCTCTAGTGATGAATCTGATGTTTTTTACTATTTTTAATAAAGCTTATATTTTTATACTAATTCATGTGGACAAAAACTCACAAATAATGGATTTAATATTCTTAGAAAATGTGTGGACAAGAACTTGCTTGTGGTCTACTCTACGTAAAGTGCCATCTGCCAAACCTGTCAAAATTTCTGCTGTGTCATTTTTAAATAGTTCATGCATCAGACACTGAAAGGTATTTTCGGCAAGTCATCACCAAAAAGGCATCACTCAAGCTAGATATTTCTTGTCGTTGGCATTTTACTAATTTAGACTCTCTTTTGGGGTATTAAACACATTGTCCCTTTTTTTTATAACATCTTAGTTTTATTGGTATCCAATCAATGTAATATATTACATGAATCATAAATTACATAAAACATATTGTTTTTAAGAACTTTTAACAGAAATAGCAGTAACACAATACCTCCTAACGCATTCGTAGAACAAGTTGACTCGCTAGCTTTCCTCCACTTCGTTCTTGGTCTTGTAAAATCTTGTTTGTGGCTCTCAATTCTTCAGCGTGTTTTCTTAAACCATTGTCTTTTCTCCACAAACATATATTAAAGAAAAGAGAATTGTTGGCCTGGTTCTTTGCTGGCTTGATAACCATAAAATCTTATATTCAAACCGAAAAATATAGGTGAAGCAACCGCTTCTATTATTGCCTTTTTCCGGCACATATATTAGAAAGATTTGTAATGTGAGATGCATTGCATTGAGCTAAAAACATATGAAACAACCATTCATCATGAAAGGTTATATATAACAATTGAATAATAATATTTGTTTCATTACTTTGTCATATTTTCCTCTTGACCAAAAAGATAGACATTTGATTTTCTAATAAGAGAATTTCATCAGTGAGTTATTAATAAATAGAAAGCTAACTTTATACTTATACCAGATAACCACCAAACTACAATCCTTTTTGCATCTTTTCAACCATGAAAATAGTGAACATTTTACTCAGGAAAACAGTGTTTCATAGGATACAAGGTAAGTTTCAGTGACAACTATTTTTTTTTTTGGTTCGCTCAAGACATGAATATAGAAAGGTTTACCTTTAAACAGCAAAACCTCCATTTTTCTGCAACTTGACCACTCATCATTCTCTTTAAGTGTAGTTTGAAGCGTATCCTTTTTTTATGCAAACACAAATAAAAGTTCTTTGCAGAACAATTTGATCAATTGCCATCACAACTAGCAAAGCTAAATCATCAGCACATAGTATCTGAAACAAATGGAAAATCTTATTCGCTACAACCACGAAACAATTATTCATTAGAGTCGAATATCAACCAAACGGAGATACCTCAAGAACGCAAAATATTCAAAAAACAAAACGAAACTACCAACACTAGTGAATGATTCTTCTTTCTTCCATCACCGTCCAATCATGTTCTTATCGGTTAATCAAACAGGGATTATTTCAGTGGCAAGTAAATCTTTTGGTTCGCTCAATACATGAATATATATATAGGTTTTAACTTATACCTTTAACCAAAAGTTTTCATCGATGATGGAGCCCAAACGATAGTACTCTAATAGAGAGTGTAGACAAACAAAACACTAGGTATGTATCCAATGTGTTACTTCTTCTCGTGAATGTAATTAGAAACGTATCCTTCTCTTTATGCAGCAGGAATAAGTAACACACTCGAATCGTACTGCTAAAAACATGATGAAACAACCATTCATTACAGACACCTAAAGAAGGCAAATGTTCAAAAACAAAAACGACACTACTGTCACCATTCATTACAGACACCTAAAGAACGCAAATGTTCAAAAACCAAAACGAAACTACTGTCACCATTCATAACAGACATCTAAAACTACTTCTCATCGGTAGTCATTTAATTAAACCGTAGCAGAAAGAACAACGGCATCGCACATGCGAAACGGCTCGTTGAGTGAAAGCACGACATCACACCACTCGACAATCCCCCACATCTCATCTCCATCGCGCATCTCGAGCGCAATCTCAGCACACCAAGCCACGTGTTCCGAACGCAAATAATCATCCCACAACAAAACCATCTTCCCGCCATGATCAACCATTTTACAATACCCATGAAAATCAGGCAGATCTTCAACACCTCTCAGTTTCTTCCATGACCATGCCTTAGAGTCAAACCATCTAAACTCTCTGTCGTCCCAAAGGAACATGACGTCACCTATCACGCAGTAACGAAAATGTGCCGCAACAGCCATATCTAAACCCAATCCTATCGGGTTCCATCTAGCTTCCTTGGGGTCGTAAACCACATTCTTATTCTCAATACTGAGAAGGTACAACTTTCCTTCAATTCCAAAGATTCTAACTTCAGCTCGTGGCCGCGTCTCGGTGCCAGGGTTCGTCACATTCCCCCAAGTTTGAGTCTTTGGATCAAATACTTCAACCCAGTTCACGGACCTAGGGTCTTTACACCCTCCTGCTACGTATATCTTCCCATCAACTACGCTCGCAGCGGGGGTCATCCTCTTCTCTCTCATCATTGGACCACTGTGCCACGTGTTGAACCGACAGTCAAGCACGGATACTTCGGAAGAAGAGAGTATGTCCCAGCCGATCCTGTAGATGTTAGATCCGACGGCTACGAGACTGGAGGATCGTGCAGGGCACAATTGGGGAGATGTGATTGGGATGAAAAGATGCCCGCTTGACCCGTCGGTTACGGTTCGGTTTGGTTTGCGGCAGAGAGCGAACCAATACGTGTCGATGTTACGAGGGGAACGTCGAGGGGAGTAGCGTATCCACATGTAGAGGCAATTCTCCGTAAGGTGTGAGAAGGAGCGAGTCTCGTAGAGATCCGGCGATGCGACGACGGATCGGAACTTTTTGGAGACGAGGGAGAGGGTTGGGTAGTACCATCTAGAGACGCGCGCTATGATATTCAGTAGCAAATCGTAAGGAAGAGACGAAATCGAGATCTCCGAAGACTGTTTCGTCACCTTCTTAGGCGGTGGTTTGTCGCCGTTCATGGCGGTGGGAGATCTGGCTGTCGACGACGACATTTTTAGGATGAAATGTGCTGAAATGAATTAAGATAGGGAAGACGGGTTTATAGAGTGCATATACATTCTCTCAATTGGTAAAAGGCTTTAAAGCAATATCCGTGATGGGCTTTAAATTTTGTTAACTAGAAGCCGATTCATTTCTTCTTTTTGTTCTACTCCCAAGAAGTCAGCTCTCATCCAATTCAAGTTCATAACGACACGAAGAATACTACTCCCTCTGTTTCTAAATAGATGATGTTTTAGAGAGTTTTTGATGTTTCAAAATAGATGATATTTGTATATATCAATGTACTTTTTACTTTATCAAAATCTGTGTAGCCAATGATATTTTGTGGTTTCTTTTGTGATTGGTTGAATATTTTCTAATTTATATTTTAGTGATATTTTAAACATAAAAAAACAAGTTTCTTAATAATTGTGCACAACCTTAAAACTTCATATATTTTGAAACAGAGGGAATACTATTTACTTGACGTATGACAAATCTATTCGGTGTTTGCATTAGATAAACTGAGGTTTTTCAATTGTTTTAATCAGTGACATAAAACGATCGTTGCATTTTTCTTAATCCACAAAAAGAAATGAGAAATATTGGTTCTAAGCACAGTTATCTTATGGGCTCAATTAAGAAAGAGCTTATGATATTAGTTGGCCTTGAAGCCAACTTTGAAACTGAAATGGTGTTTTCAAGATTGTAGCGAAAGCAAGTAAAGGAAATAGAAACAAAAGGTCTTTGTTCACCATTCGACTGAACTCCTTTCGAGTGAGAGCATCTTGTCATAGTTCTTCCATCGAGTGTGTGAAAGGACCCTTCGTAGTGATAGAATATGATGAGGACATTAAATCAGCATCAACCGCAGAGAAAAAAAATCAGGAGAAAACCAGTTGAGAAGAGCTAAAGAAGCCGATCATGACATATGTGCAATCAAAACGTCATATCTTACAAATCAGGAGGAGTTTATTCTTAAAATTGGTTTTGATGGATTCTACACTCAACAAGAGCATTCGGCGAATTGGTTTTATATCAAAATGAGTAATGATTTAGAAGATGTGTCATTTTCAAGTCAACGGAGATCCAACTTTCCTTATCTGGAATAACATGACAATATACTATATGTCAAACTCATTATTGGCATCCATGCGACTTTGTGATACTTCTAGAAGCACTCCAAAACCTCTTTAAAAGCACCAGCACACACTGGATCAGGTGGATCCTTGAAAAATATCATCAAATCAAACCTGAGCTAAATATGGAAAGTTTGATAATTATTTGGTTTGATCATTGCCAAACCAAGATATGGCGACCAGGAGGCATTCTACACATACCAAAGAAGAGTGAAGACATTATTGGAGCATTCAAAACGCAGAGGATCAAGTGGAAGATCACATGGAACAAGTTACCTTATTTGGATTTGTGCACGTCTTTGGTCAAAAGGCTCCAACAACTCTTTCCTTATTTCTTTGGAACTATGAAGAATCAGCAAGTTCCTCTCTTTCAGCCAAATCCATCCATCCATTGTTCTTTCCAGGTTGTTTCTACGAAGAAACGGATTGAATCCATCCTCCATCATCACACCATCAATCATCAACTGAGATAGCTAGTTGGTTAGCACGAACATTTGTTGTTTCCCATCCACCATAGTTCTCTTTCAAGCATCGACAAACCGGATCCCATCACCATCCCATTCCCATCTCAAGTCTCATTCCATTTCCATCATCATTTCATCAACCGGTGCCATGATATATCTATCCATCTAGCCAGTTTGAGAAGGGTCCATTTTGTGCTCGTATCAGAATAATAGCGTCTTCACACTAAAATAATCCCATTCTAGTAGCTCCGTGATAAATACTTATCTAGTGTTAACTGTTTTATTTTCTTACCAACGTCAAGAACAGAGACAACTATTTTTTTTGTTAGCTCAAGAGTCAAAACATGAATATAGATAGGTTTACATTTAAACAGCAACCTCCATTTTCTGCAATTTTAACCACTCATTATTCTCGTGAATGTAGTTTGAAGCGTATACTTTTTATGCAACACAAATAAAAGTTCTTTTTCAGAGCAATTTGGTCAATTGCCATCACAATTAGCAGAGCTAAATCATCAACACATAACAAGTGAAACAAATGCAAAATCATATTCTGTTAAAAACATGAAACAATTATTCATTTAAAGTCGAATTTCAGCCAAAGGGGAGATACCTCAAGAAATCAAATATTCAAAAACAAAACGAAACTACCCAAAGAAGTGAATGATTCTTCATTCTTCCATCACGGTCCAAGCATGCATGTTCTCATCGGTTCATCAAACAGTAGCACAAAGAACATCCGCATCGAACAAGCCACATGACTCGTAGTTTGTGAGCAGAGCATCACACCACTCGACATTCCCCCACATCTCATCTCCATCTCGCTTCTCAAGCGCAATCTCAGCACACCAAATAGATCTCTCTTGATCACCGCGTTCATCACTACGCCCAAAAACCTTCCACAAGACAACCATCTTTCCACCAACATCCACCATTTTAAAAGCCCCGTTAAAATCAGGCAAGTGATCTTCAACACCATACAACTTCTTCCATGAACTTGACTTAAAGTCAAACCATCTAAACTCTCTTTTATTCCAAAGAAACAAGACGTCTCCTATCACTCTGTGATTATAGGACACTGCAGAAGCCACACCATTCATATCCATTTCCATATCCATAGCCTCATACATATCCATACCCATAGCCATACCCATAGCCATATCATCGATATGCATACCCAATCCAATCGTGTTCCAAGTAGCTTCCTGGGGATCGTAAACCACATCATTATCACCGCCAAGGAGGTACAATTTTCCTCCAAGTCCAAAGCTTTTGAGTTCAGGTCTCGGGAGTTGTGTCTTGACGCCAGGGTTAGACACACTTCCCCAAGTCTGAGTCTTCGGATCGAAGACTTCGACGCAGTTCACGGAACTGAGTTCTTCAAGCCCTCCCGCTACGTATATCTTCCCATCAACTAAGCTCGCAGCAGGGGAGCTCCGCTTCTCTCGCATCATTGGACCACTGTGCCACGTGTTGAACCGACAGTCAAGTACTGAGACTTCAGACGAAGAGGGCGTATGCCCGCCCATCTTGTATATGTTAGATCCAACGGCTACGACGCTCGAAGATGGCTCATGACGCACATCTGGAGATGTGATTGGGATGAGAAGAAGGCCACTTGACCGTTCCGTTATGGTTCGGTTAGGTTTCCTGCAGAGAGTGAACCAGTATGGGTTAGGGTCAAGAGGGGGATCTCGATGGTAGCGCAAGCACACATAGAGGCAACTCTCGGTGCGGTTCAAGCGAGAGCGGGTCTCGTAAAGCTCCGGTGAGGCAAGGACTGATCGGATTTTTTTGGAGGCGAGTGAGAGAGTTGGATAGTATAATCTTGAGACACGCGATATGATATTAAATATCAAATCTAAAGGAAGGCAGAAAATGGAGATCTCCGGAGACTGTATCGCCATCTTCTTACGCGGTGGCTGATCGACGTTCAAGGCGGGGGAAGATCTAGCTGTCACGACATTTTTAGGGTTAAATATGCGGAAATGAATTAGGGCGGAGAAGACAGTTAATATAGTGCGTAATTGCGTATGTAACACGCTTATATACGGCGTGTGGAAAACTTAAAACCAACTTCTTGGGCTTATGTGATGGCCTTTTAATTTCGTGAACTAGAAGCCATGCAATCTTTTTGGTTTTACTCCCAGTTAGAAGTCACTCTCATCTATCGAAGTTCCATAATTCTAACTTAGTTCACAAAGATAAGAGGAAGACTACTTTTCAATTTCATCTTAATGGGTCTAAGTAAGACTAACTTTATGGTCATCAAAGTCTTATTCTATTTTGTTTTCGATTACGTCTAACTTTATGTTCATCAAAGTCTTATACTATTATATTAAGATTTAAACGTAATCAAAAACAAAACTTGTAAATACTTCAGAGAAATAGAGGATACTAGGATTGCTTCAGTGACAAGCTCACAACTAATCTTTTCAAAATATTATAGATAGGTTCGCTGAAGACATGAATATAGATAGGTCCGTTTACCTAAGACAGCAATGCCTCCTTTATAATGCAACTGTGCCACTCGTTTTTCATCAAAGAGAAAGCCCAAATGATAGTATAATAGACTAACAAAACACTAGCGATGCATCTTGTGTTACTTCTTCTCGATTTCTCGTGAACGTAATTACAAAAGTATCCTCGTCTCTGTGCAACATAAATAACATTTTCGTCAAGCATGTTCTCATGAAAGTAAATTCATCAAACAGAAGCAAACATTAACTAAGCAACTAGCAATAAACCTTCATAATCTAGTATCTCTTAACAAAGTTGCTTCTTTTGATTTTAAGAGCATCTCCAATCCCACTCCATAGTTTACTGCAAAATGGAGTGAGAAATAGAGTAATGAAGAAACAAAAAAGTGATTACTCCAAATATGGAGTAATAAGATTTTTGTTTCTTCATTACTCTATTTTGCAGTAAATTATGGAGTATGGTTGTAGATGCTCTAATATTTTAAAATGAATAATACCCCACTTAAACAACAATTAAACTCCATTGCAATGCACATGCTCTTAATTGCCTAGAAGCCCAACTTTGAAATTGAAATGGTGTTTTAAAGATTGTAACGCAAGCAAGCAAGCAAAGCCTCTAAAAGTTAATGAAATAGAAACAGAGATATTTGTTCACCACACGACTCAACTCCCTCCCTTAGAGTGAGAGCATCTTGTCAAAGTTCTTCCATTGAGTATGTAAAAAGGGACCCTTCATAATAATAGAATAATAGATTCTTTCACCCTAGAAGAAACCCATTCTAGTGGCTCCGTGATAAATACTAATCCAGTGTTTAATGTTCTACTTTTCTCACCAGCGTCAAGAAATTTTTTTGTTTCGCTATAGACATGAATATAGATAGGCTTTCCTTTAAACAGCAAACCTCCACTTTTATGCAACTTGACCACTCATCATTCTCGTGAATGTAGTATGAAGCGTATCCTTTTTATGCAAACACTAATAAGAAAGTTCTTTTCAGAACAATTTGGTCAATTGCCATCAGAATTAGCAAGCTAAATTATTAAGACACTACATGTGATAACAAACGCAAATCTTGTTCAACTAAAAACATGAAACAATAATTTACTAGAGTTGAATATCAAACCAAAGGGAGATACCTCAAGAAAGCAAATACTCAAAAACAAAACGAAACTACCCGCACAAGTGTTCTCATCAGCAGTCATATCAATCAAACAGTAGCAGAAATAACATCCGCATCGGACAAGGTACATGGCTCGTGGGTTGTGAGTACGATATCAAACCACTCCACCTTCCCCCACATCTCATCTCCGCGCCTCTCAAGCCCAATCTCAGCACACCAAATAAATAACTCTCCCTTATGTTCATCTAAAGGCCTATATACCTCCCACAAGACAGCCATCTTTCCACTAACATCCACCATTTTACAATCTCCACCAAAATCAGGCAAATCTTCAACACCTCTCAATTTCTTCCATGAGCTTGACTTAAAGTCATACCATCTAAACTCTCTTTCATTCCAAAGAAACAAGACATCTCCTATCACGCCGTGAGAATAGAACATGGACACTGCAGAAGCCACACGATTCATATCCATTTCCATGTCCAAAACCTCATCCATATCCATAGCCTCAGCCATAGCCTCAGCCACGGCCTCATCCATATCCATATACATATCCGCACCCAATTCTATCAGGTTCCAACTAGCTTCCTTAGGATTGTAAACCACACGCTTATCACCAAAGACGTACAGTTTTCCTCCGAGTTCAAAGCTTTCGAGTCTAGCTCTTGATGGACGTATCTCAGAGGCAGGATCGGTCACCTTTCCCCAAGTTTGAGTCTTTGGATCAAATACTTCAACCCAATCCACGGAACTGATCAGTTCTTCAAACCCTCCTGCTACGTATATCTTCCCATCAACTACGCTCGCTGCAGGGGAGCTCCTCTTCTCTCGCATCAGTGGAGCACTGTGCCACGTGTTGAACCGACAATCAAGGACCGAGACTTTAGAAGAAGGAAAAGGATAGTACCCGCCGATCCTGTAGATGTTAGACCCAACGGCTACGAGGCTAACATCCGTAGATGCTAGACTCAGAGATCGCTCATGACGCAGATAGGGAGAAGTGAATGGTATGAAAAGGCGGCCACTTGACCGGTCGGTTAGGGTTCGGTTTGGTTTCCTGCAGAGAGCGAACCAATTTGTGGTAGGGTCACGACGGCGATCCAGATGGTAGCGTAAGCACAGATAGAGGCAACTCTCGGTTAGTTTTAAGCGAGAGCGGGTCTGGTAAAGCTCAGGCGAGGCAACGACGGCTCTCAACTTTTTGGAGACGAGGGAGAGAGTTGGATAGTACAGTCTAGAGACGCGCGCTAAGCAAATCAGTAGCAAATCGTTAGGAAGGGACAGAATCGAGGTCTCCGGAGACTGTTTGGTCATATTTCTTACGCGGTGGTTTGTCCGTTCGGAGAAGACTATTAATAGAATGCGCGTGGCGTGGGGAATACTCAACACCAACTTTTGGGCTTGTATATACATGCTTAACTCGTAAACAGATCAATAATGGGTTTTAAGCCATACCAATAATGGGATTTTTTTTAAGCCATGCCTGTTTTTCTTTCTTTTTTTCTTTGTTTTTAAATGAGAAAAATCGCATAAAAACATTCAAGTACAGTCACTTACATTTTAATTCTTCATAATATTTTACAAGAACTTAAAACCTCCAAAGTGATATTTGAATCAAAATAAACCTTCAATATCTCTTGCTTGTACGTACATCAAGTGAAAATGGTTAACCGGTATTGTTAACAATGACTTGTCATTTTTCTTTTTTTTTTTAATTATTTATTAATAAAGTAAATATAAAATACAAAAATAGAAAAATATTAAAATACTTAAAAATATAAAAGTCACAAAAATTCACAAAAAAATAAAAAATACATTTAAAAGTAGAGAAATTATGGTGTATATACACCAAAAAAACCTAAATTTGCAAACTACCTGTTCACTATTTGGTACACTATACATTTTTCATTAATCCTAAAATATCCCTACTCTTAACTCTCTCTCTTCTCTTCTCTTCTCTTCTCTTTTTATGCTATATTTTTTATGTTTCTCTTTCTTTTCCATGCAAACACGAAGTCTTTCTTAATTAAATTCACTGTAAATCCTAATTTATTCCATCGATCAACAAACATAATTTTTTTTTACTTTGATTTCACAATCACTATTATGAAGCAACAAAGAAGAAGACTGATGGCTCATAAGAGATGATGGAACCATAATCACTCGCTTTCAGTTTCAGTTTTTTGTCGTGCTTTGTTCCGTGGTTGGGTGACTTGTCGGCATTGACGAGTTCATGAATCCTGATTCAGGCGATGGTTGATTAAGAATCTGGAAACTTATTTTTATTTAGTTAGATAACATAAATGTTAGTAGGTATTTTATTAGTTATCTGATATTATTTATGATTAAATGGATTTTCAATTCTATATCGTCGTTTAAGCTACATATTTGGTTAGCTGTTAACAAAACATATAACTGGTAACTAAGAATAAGATGTATTAAAATAGTTATCTGTAACTGTTACATATTTCATTAATCGATACATGAGAGATTATGTGTCACAAACTGGTTGATGCTAATTGAAAATGATTGATATGTTACAAAATATTTTTCATTAACTGATACATGGTTATAGTAATCAATATGTTAGTAGATACATTGTTTGTTAGTTGCTACATGGATTGTTACCTTATATGTGATTCTCTTAACTGATATATCATTGGATATCAAATAATGAATATTTGATGGACACATAGTCTCAATCATTTTCATAGTCAGTTAAATTAATTTTTATACCACACAAAGGTAAATATTTGTGCTGGTAGCAAGCAATGTATCAACCAATAAAAATGTGCATCATGTAACGAATTATGTATCAGCTAAGAAATTGTATAGCCGATAATATATCAATTAACATAACAATATATCAAATTATGTATCGGTTAACAAATCATGTATCAACTAACAAATAAAGTATCAGTAACAAACCATTTTACTTTGTAAGTATAGTTTCCTAGTAAACAAGTTATGCACTAACATTTAATATAACACGTAACTAAATAATTAGAACGAGTTGTTCATTCTTGAATTGCTGAGAACCTGCAACAAACTGCAGTTCTTAATTCCAGAGTTTTACTTGGGAAATTCATAGACTGGGGATGGTAGCAAAGATGGATGAGATGAGGAAGAGTATCGGTTAAGGTTAGTGCTAGAACGCCAGTCAAGAAATTTATCATGTAAGTTTCTCTTGTATATCATTTTACCTATAAATCTTCTCCATAGTTGTTAAAATATTTCCTGAGAAGATTCTCGTCAGTATCTGATGCAATTTTACTGATGAACACTTTTCTTTGATCTATTTTTATGATAAAAAAAAGATTTCGGTGGAGAAAAAATAAGATGAAGAAAGAGAATGAATAGTTTTAGAAAGAGAGAGACAAGGAGATGAGTGTAGGGACACAATCGGAAAGGGGGAGAAAATATGCTACAGGAATGATGGATTTATTGGTCAGCATGGTAGTTCCCCAATTACAACTCCAATTCAGGCTAATTAGCCAATTGTCTCTTAAAAGTATATTTTATCAGTAAAAAATTCACCAAAGAAAAATATTTAATTGATAAGATAAATATACAAGTACAGAAAATATAAAATTTATAAGAAATTCAAAAAAACAAAAAAAAAAAGTCACTAAAAATTTACAAATAAACATATCGTAAAAGTCACTAAAAATTTAAAAAAAAATCACCCTGAAAAAATAAATTAGTCTATTAATAAAATAAATAGAAAAATACATAAATATATAAAAGATCATAAAAATCAAAACAAATCATAACAAGTCAAAAAAAATCACAAAAATATTTATATTATTTGCTTGATTTGGTTAAGATGATGAATTTTTAAGTATCATAACACAGTGACTGACTTTGGATTAATTTTATCTGTTATGCTATGTGTGTGTTGGTTGGATTGGGGAAAGTTGAGGATTGTTATGATAGAACAATAGATTTTTTCATACTAAAAGAACAATAGATTTTTTCATACTTAAAGGGAAAAAAGGGACCCTTCGTAATAATAGAACAATAGACTTTTTCATACTAAAAGAAACCTATTCTAGTAGCTCCGTTATAAATACTAATCTAGGGTTTAATGTTCTACTTTTCTCACCAACGTCAAGAACAGAGACAGCTAATTTTTTGGTTCGCTCAAGACATGAATATAGATAGGTTTACGTTTAAACAGCAAAACCTCCAATTTTATGCAACTTGACCACTCATTATTCTCGTGAATGTAGTTTGAAGCGTACCCTTTCTACGCAAACACAAATAAAAGTTATTTTCCGAACAGTATGGTCAATTGCCATCAGAATTAACAAACTAAATTATCAAGACATTACATGTGAAAACAAATGCAAATCTTATTCAGCTAAAAACATGAAACAATAATTCATTAGAATCGCATATCAACCGAAGGGAGATACCTCAAAGAAAGCAAAATACTCAAAAACAAGACAAAACTACCCGCACAAGTGAATGATTCTTCATTCTTTCATCACCGTTCAAGCCTCATGTTCTCATCAGCAGTCATTTCAATCAAACAGTAGCAGAAATAACATCTGCATCGAACAAGCTACATGGCTCGTAGGTTGTGAGCACGACATCAAACCACTCCACCTTCCCCCACATTTTATCTCCGTGCCTCTCAAGCCCAATCTCAGCACACCAAATAAATTTCTCTTCTTTATCTTTGTCATCACAACTTCCAGAAACCTCCCACAAGACAGCCATCTTCCCACCAACATCCACCATTTTATAATCTCCATCAAAATCAGGCAAATCTTCAACACCATTCAACTTCTTCCATGTACTTGTCTTACAGTCAAACCATCTAAACTCTCTTTCATTCCATAGAAACAAAACGTCTCCTATCAAGCAGTGATTATAGGACACTGCAGACGCCACACCATTCATATCCATTTCCACATCCATAGCCCCATACATATCCAAACCCATAACCATAGCCTCATTCATATGCAAAGCCTCATCCAAATCCATCGGGTTCCAACTAGCTTCCTTGGTATCGTAAACCACACGCTTATCACCAAAGAAGTACAATTTTCCACCAAGTCCAAAGCTTTCGAGTTCAGCTCCTGATGGGCGTAACTCAGTGGCAGGAGTGCTCCTCACATTTCCCCAAGTTTGAGTCTTTGGATCAAATATCTCTACCCAGTTCTCGGAATTGACATCTTCACAGCCTCCTGCTACGTATATCTTCCCATCAACTAAGCTCGCAGCAGGGGAGCTCCGTTTCTCTCGCATCATTGGACCACTGTGCCACGTGTTGAACCGACAGTCAAGCACCGAGACTTCGGAAGAAGAGGGCTTATAACCGCCCATCTTGTAGATGTTTGATCCATCGGCAACGAGGCTAACATCGGTAGATGTTCGAGCCCCCGTAGATCGTTCATGACGCACATCTGGAGATGTGATTGGGATGAAAAGGCGGCCACTTGATGACCGGTCGGTTAGGGTTCGGATTGGTTTCCTGCAGAGAGCGAACCAATGTGTGGTAGGGTCGCCAAGGTCATCTAGATGGTAGCGTAAGCACAGATAGAGGCAACTCTCGGTACGGTGTAAGCGAGAGCGGGTCTCGTAAAGCTCCGGTGAGGCAACGACGGTTCTGAGCTTTTTGGAAACGATTGAGAGAGTTGGATAGTACAGTCTAGAGACCCGTGCTATGATATTCAGTAGCAAATCGAAAGGAAGGCAGAAAATGGAGATCCCCGAGGACTCCTTCAACTGCTTCTTACTCGGTGGTTGGTCGCCGGCGGAAGATCTGGCTGTCGACGACATTTTGAGTGTGAAAATGTTCTGAAATAAATTAGGGCGGAGAGGACTATTAATAGCGTGCGCGTGGGGAAAACTCAAAACCTACTTTGGGCTTCTATGTAGCGTACTCGTAAAGCAGATGGCCTGGCCTATTAAGCCATACGTCTTTTTTTTTGGTTTACATAAGCTCATAATACTATTGAAGATACGAATAATTTACTTCGCATATTACAAATCTACGCATAGATAAACTGAGGTTTAGCACTTCTGGTGTTTAATTCACTGACCTAACATATATTTTGCTTTCTTTTCTTAAAGCAATGACTCTTTTCTGCACACGCATATAAGAGAATAGTGGTTCTATGTTGACTAAATAACCATATGACACTTTAGAATGAAAACCAAAAAACAATAAATAATGAACTAATCCACATTAGAATGAAAACCAAACACTTTTGTTTTTTTTTCGTCTTGTTTTTTTTTTTTATACTTCAACTTATTTTCAAGAAGTCTAACTATTGTTTTATATGATTAGAGATGAGGAAAACCAGGTTGGGCCGGTCTACATACTGTACGACAATTCAGCGCCGGACCAACATAAACGAAATTAGGTCAAGACCCTAAGCCATATAAAAAAGATTTGTACAATCGACATAAGACAAAAAAAAATTGTAATGAAAATTTTTAAATTCAAAGATTGGACCCTAATCAGCCGCTTATGTGGCTTGTGCCACGGACCGGGCCTATGTACATAGAAGAAACTCCAGGGTCAATTTATCATATATTCTACAAACCATGATATAAAATCTACAATTAAACGTGTTTAATGAAATAAATTAATAGTTTTCTTTGTCTACGTTCCAAATTAGCACCGTAATCAACCTAAGATTAGTGCATGCTCTCTCTCTCTCTCTAATATATATAAAGATATATATATTCATATAACAAATTGGTCAAGCTTCGAGAGTATATATACATTAAAGAGTGTTAGACTAACTAACCAAAAAAAAAACTAAAACATGTACTAATCCCGAATTTGGCAATCTGCATAGCTTCAGAGGACTGTACCATTTAATAAGTGCATTCAAAAATATTTTGTCAAAATAAGCTAGGACGTCTACAAAACTACAAGTAGAAGTGTAGAACCATAGTGAAACAATGAAATTTGCATTGGCCTGAAAACCTTAACCAGCGCCATACTAATAGAGAAAGAAAATCCACACAAAAAAAAACGTAAGTACTCAAAGCAAAACGAAACCACCCCCAATAATAACCGTCCAACCCTGTTCTCATGAGAATTAAATTCATCAAACCGAAGCAGAAACAACATTAAACGAGGAACAAGACTCGTGGGTGCGAAGCACAAAGTCAAACCACTCAACTTTCCCCCACATCTCATCTCCATCGTGTCTTTCAAACGTAATCTCAGCACACCAGATCCTGCATTCCTGACTGGTCCTAGTAAACAAATACTCATTCCACAAAAACCCAATCTTCCCACCAAGATCAACCATCGCCACTTGACAGATTTGAGGGTCGGGCGAAAGTTCAGGCAACCCTTCAATACCAATCAAATCCTTCCATGAATCTGACTTGGAGTCGTACCATTTGAACACTCTATAATATTTATCCCATAAAAACAAGACATCGCCTACCACGCAATAACACTTACTTGCTGCCCAAAACATACGAGACACATCCCTTCCTAACGCTGACCATTTACCTTCCTCGGGATTATACACCGCAGACTCATCCCCAAAAATGTAGAGCTTCCCTTCAAGCGTTAAGAGTTTGGCATCAAAGCCCTTGACTCTATCCTCCTCGTACAGTCTGAAAATACGAGGGTTCGTCACAGGGCTCCAAGTCTGCGTCTTCAGATCAAACGCCTCGATCCAGTTGGGTTTACTCACGTAATCTTCATCGCATCCTCCGGCTACATATATCTTCCCATCAAAAAACGTCGCTGTGGAATTTGCATTACGCGCCATCCCCATGCTCGGAGCCTGGCGCCACGTGTGAGTGCGACAGTCTAGGACAGAGACACTAACACAATAGTTCCTCTTCCAGATTTTGCATTCATGCAGATGATTGGCGCCACCGATCTTGTAGATATCAGATCCAACGGAGACGAGCGTCGACGACTGCGCGGGACGTAGATAGTTCGGGCATGGGATCTGCTCCACCTGATAGCCGCTCGATCCGTTGGCTATGTTTCGACTAGGCAGACGGCTTAGAGTGAGCCAGTACGTTTTGGGATCGAGAGGGTAGCGTATGTAGAGATACACACACTTCTCGGTACGGTTTAGACGCGATCTGGTTGCGTAGAGCTCCGGCGAAGCAAGCGTGGATCGGAAACGTTTGGAGACGCAGCGGAGGACTGGATGGTAAAGTCTAGAGACGCGGGATAAGCAGTTTATGAACAAATCGTCAGGAAGTGACAAGATCGATATAGACGTCGGTTCGGTGGCCGGCGATGGCTTCTTCATCTTTTTATCGTGCGGTGGAGTTTTGTCGCTCGTGGCGGCTGGAGATCTGACTTCGGAAGACATCAGAGAGAAAATTTTCTGGAGAAGATTACTGTGAGAAAAGGAAGTTTTACTGAGCAGTTTATATAAGGAAATATACTATCTAGGGTTTACTATACTGCGGATATTTCGGAAACGTATGTCCGTTCATCTTGCGCGGCAAGATAGATAATTAATACGTTGGCCCATGGGCCAAAGTTAGCATGTGAATAATGTTCTCTAGTTTAGTGATGATTTCCCAAATTCTAAAATTTTTAATCTAATTAAATGTTTTGTCTTTCGTTATAAAATACTACTAGATTCTGATCCGCCCTCGAAAGGGCGGGTTTTCTTTTGTTGTTTTTCAATATAAAAATTGATAATTCTTTGTTTTAATTATATTAAGTGTGACATGATCAAGTTATAATTATCCGGTTTGTTATAGTGTGTACAGTATCACGAAAATTAAAATGCATCACACAACTGTTTTACGTTTATAAATAAATTAAACAATGGTTGTATCTAGAACTGGGTTCGCGGATTAACTCGTCTCACCCGCCCCGTCAACCCGCGGGTTGACTAATTTTTTTTAACTCAAAATTACGACCCGCATGACCCGCAGGTAATATAAATTTTAATAAAATATTTTTAATATATTTTTGTAATAAAATAATTAAAATTATATATTTATAATTAAAATTTCAATTTCTAATATCAACCTTTTAAAATTATTGCAGACTTTAATTTATGTCATTAAAAAGTTTATGAGATATGAAATTGATTATATAAAAATATAATTCATATAGCTAGGCCCGATTGAAATAAGCCCACAAAACCAAAAGACAACAATATCATTAATAAATTTTGTTAGTTAGTCATATCATTAGGGGTATTTTTGGAAGATTTTAACATTTCATTAAAAGGTATAATTTAGGAATGATCCTGATTTAATAGTATTGATGTATAATTTTAAACCCAAAAACCAAAGACTAAATCGTCATTAGTGAAAATTATTTTTTCGTTGTAAATTCATGGCAATTTTGTAAAAGATTGACACTTTCATTAAAGGTAAAATGAATGTTTTTTTAATAGTATAGAGAGTTACAAAAATTTAAAATTTATTTTGGTATCTTAAGTATCTCTATTACTGAAATCATATATCCTAAAATACTTTTAAATTGAACTCTCATAATATTTTCATTTTTAAATATCTAAATCTTCTAAATCTTGATGAGTATAATTATTTACATATATGGGATTGTATTTTCTTTTTGGTATTTTGAGGAATATTTTATTTAAACCATCTATTTTAAAATGAGATACTTAAAAATATGAATTTATCGTGGTAATATGAACTTCATATAAAACAAATATAAATGACATAGTATATAGTTTATTAGACTTTGGTCCATCGTGGTTCAGTAATATGAATTTAATTTGGAATATATATATCTTGTAATATGGAATGGTATAGCAAATGGATATTATAATTCGTTTATCACACATTTATATTTCATAATTGAGTATATAGTGGGTATTGTATATTTGACAATGTGAATCTAAACGTACATTTATTGTGATCATATTTTTTGGATATAAGCAGTTAGTGTGATCCATGATAATAGGGATTTCATTAACTTCTCATGATATAAAATGTTATAATCGTGGTTTTATATATGGAAAGAAAGGCCAACGCCTTTTTATTATGTATATACATAATATGTGATGTACCATTAGTTGTAGTTTAAATGAAAGGGTGCAGTAACCTTGTATAGGTAGATTTTTTCAGAATGTTCCTCTTTTAATCAATATTATTAATTTTCCAGCATGACCAATTGATATTAGTTGTGTCTAATTAAAAATATAATTCAATGTAAAATATAATTGTATTAAACTAACGGTTACTGCATCTAAAGCATAACTGATCCATATTCAATAACCACTGACAAAAAAATAAAAATATGTTGACTAATATATTATTACATCCACTAAACTAAAATATATTAATATATACGTACGTTGACAATCCAAAACAAAACAGATATAGATATGTACGTATATGTATATACATGACACTGGTGTGTTTGATTAAGCTAAATTGTTTATTAATACCTTGATACAAGTCTACATAAGAATATTCATTATTTAATAAATGTTCGTTTCAGTTAAAGCATAAAATAACAGTTTGGATATATATATATATATATATATATATATATATATATATATATATATATATATATATATATATATTGTATTTTAAAAAAATTCTTAGCTTTAGTCTCTATATACTTTTTTCATTTGACATACACAATATCAAAAAAAAGTTTAGATTATTTAAATATTTTTTTGTAACAAGAATTATGACATTTAACAAAAAATTACCAAGATTTAAAAATTCAATGAATTTATTCTATTAATTCTCATGTATGACCAGTTGATAAAGGTTATGTCCAATTTAAAAAAAAATATGATAAATACTTTTAATATAACTGCTTCTTATATATATGTTCCTCCATGTAAGCGTGAGTAAAGAAAATACCCCTAATAATCCGGGGCCAACAAAATTGGAAACTGCATCAATATATCAATATATTGAATCTGAATAACTGCAACCTTAGACGGATTTCAAAAAACTTATGAAATCTGAAACTAAACTTAATAATTAGCTTTTAGGATTTGTTTCCTAATTGTTTCCTAATAATCTGAAACATATAAAATCATTTTTCCAGATCTAATCACCATTTAAATTACCTACTAATCCGAAACAAAACTCAATAATTAAGTTTTACGATTTGTTGCCTAATAATCTGGAACATATAAAATCTATATGTAAAGTATAAAAACTTTTAACACATGATTAAATATTATAAATAATTTTCAAAACGTATATGACACAAGTACATAGTTTGAAACTTGAAAATTTTAATACACTTGTATATACATATATATATATATATATATATATATATATGTATGTATATATATATGTAAATTATAATTTAGCATAACTGTATGTATATATATATGTAAATTATTTATAGTTTGTATTGCAATATTTTTAATAAACTAAAAATTAATATATTTAAATTTTAAAATAAATCTTCAATTTGTATTCATAAATTTATGCTTAGAAAGTTAATAATAAAATAGTAATAATTAATTTCAGACATATTTACAGGAAAAAAATACAAAACAACACTATATATGCACTTCAAGCACAGATCAAGATCTATATAGGTCTAACATTTTACCGGATCCGAAGAACCAAACTAGAATGGATCCGAAAATACAGGTTCAAATCCGAGTCTATGCTAAAATATTTATTAGATCTTTTTTATGGGGACCCACGAGTCTCGGTTTGGATCTACATCCTACAAGAGACCAAATCGAGTATTCAAAATACTAAAAAATTGTTATATATTAGGTAAATTTGGATGATTGTGTGTATTTTGGATATTTCAGATATTTTTTTTAAGTTTTGGGTTCAAGTTTTTAGGTATAATTTCAGGTTTCGGGTAAATTTTATATTTCCAGAAAATATAATTTGGGTGTTCGGGTAAAATTTGAGATACCTTCGGGTTTTCGGATCTGATTTTGGGTAAGTTTCAGATATATTTTCTCCAGGTATTTTTAGGATTTGCAGGTACTTTTCGAGTTTCCAAATTCAGTTTGGATATGTCAGGTCTTTTTCGGGTCCTATATACCCAAATCAACCCGAACTCACCTGAAATTACGAGTGTTTTACGGATATTAGAATTATATACCTGAACCGACAAGAGTTCGACAAGATCTGGGTCGAGCAGACCTGAAAAACTATAGATATCTAAATGGATATAAATTTTCAGGAACCGAAGGATGCAGATCCAATAAGACATGATCCGAAGACCCGATGCCTAAGCCTAATCTGAATAGATAAATATGATTGCAAAAAATGGATTTATAATTATAAAGAAACGAGTGTATGCCGGTCAACTTTAAATTACTATTATTTCTACAGTAAATCAAATACATTTTGATTAAGATTTATACACATATATGACTACAAAAAATATGATTAAGAAAAAATACAAGTATTACAATTAAATATCTAGAAAAAGTTAAACAAAAAATATACATGTCATTTTGAAAGGGCGGATCAGAATCTAGATTCTGAAGATCCGAATGTTTTCAAATATTAAAAAAAAATAGTTTTATTTAAAATAAAAATCAAATAAACTTTTTAAAATACACAAAAGCAAATTTTATCAATACATAACGGGTCTATGACAAAAAACAATAGTTTAAATATATTAAACTTTGTATTTAAATTAAAATACTAAAAATAAAATCACTCTGAGATAATTCACAAGTTTAACAGCAGGCTAATAAACAAAAATTATAATACGGGTCAGAATTATTTGGAGTCTTCAAAATTTTGGTCATATTTAAAATAACAAAAATAATTCATACAATAATTTTAGATAAATTTCATAAAATTCTTAGCAAAATATAATTTATCAAAAATAAAAATATTCATGACATAAAATTAATCTTTTCAACAAAAAATATACCGGTCAGAATCTAGTAGTATAGATAGTTTTGTGGTCTTGGTCTGTTTCTACGTCAACTTATTCTCAAGAAGACGTATTAATTTATATATGCTATAGAGGAGAAAAATGAAGACTTGGACCGGTTCAACTAGCATAAAAGAAACTCAAGAGTCAAGATAGCATTTTTTTTCTACAAACATGAACATAAAATATACTAATGAACGCGTTTAACGTGTCTAAATTTGTCCACGCTCCAAATTAGCAACGTAACCCACCTAACCTCTGCGCATGTTCTATACATATAAATACACATACAAATTACAAACTGATCAAACTTAAGAGAGTACAGACAGTTGTCAACAAAGAAAAAGAGAGAGAGAGAGTATTACAGACCAAAATCAACAAAAAACACCCCCCCCCTAAAAAAAAAACATGTGCAGGGTTCTGTTAATCACTTTGATTATTCTTTCATTATTTGCATCATTGAACACAATCGCCGGGTTACCATACGATAATGAATCTTCCAATGCCAGTAAGTCCTCGTTATTATGAGAAACTTCTTATGTTTTTTATCTCTTGATTTGGTTTTCTATTAATCTTAGAAATTTAGTATTGATTTTTTTTTTTTTTGCTTTTGTTGGAAAAGAAACTGGAGAAGCTGTTTGGGAACAAAAGATGGTCAACAGTGTCAGGGGTGCAGTAGGACCCAGTATCTCACGGCCTGCGCGTCAGTACCGAATAAGTACATGGAGGGGTTCTGAAGATTCTAAGTCGACTAAATGGGAACGTAATGGTATCATTGAGGCATTTTTCCGATAACAAGCTTCATTTTGTCAACGATATCATCAGTTCTCATATGTGTGACGTTTTCCTTTTCATATGTGTAACTCTGTTTCATACTAGTTTTTAATAAACTTCTGGCGCAAAAGAACTTCAGATTTGTTTTTATGGGGTTGGCAATTAAAAATGATATTTTTACCAAAAAAAAAATATAATTAAAAATGATCTTGACTAGGTTAGTTTATTATAGAACCATTTCTATTACTTTTTAGATTGTATTTATTTTCAAAAAAATAACTTTATTGGTAAAGAAAAATATAAAGGTAGACTAAAAAGAATAATGAACTATTACAAAACACAAACATAATAACAACGGTTGCTATTTTATTTAAACATAGATATCTAAATTTTTTTTTGTATTATATATTTTGGCTCTTTAAAGTGAAAAACACAAAACTTTTTTTTTGTCCGCATGAAAAACATAAAACTAATCACTTTATTTTTATTTTAATTAAATTTAACTAAAAATAAAGCAACAAGATATGGCCCATGACTACACACATAAAGATCTGAAACCCAATAGGCCTTACACGAAACACCCACCTACTAACTACCTGCAACAAAAAGTAAAAATAAGGCCCGAAAGTCTCAGTCTTTGCACACTTACAAACACACCAAATTAGTGTAAATTTGATTACAAATAAAGAAGCGACGAGAATTGGAGGCAGATCTGTCATCTGTGCGACGAAACTGAATCTCTTTCCACATCGATTGCTCTCAATCTTATATCGTCTTTGCGTTTCTCTCTATCTCTCGCATCGACGCTTCTCCGGTAATGCTACTGATCTCCACCACCGTCAAGCTCTGATTGATCGTTTTTTCTCCTCCCCCCCCCCCCCCCCCCTGTGAACTGATCTCCTCTGATCCGAGGTGAATCCCTATTCCCTCATTGTACGAATCTCGATTTTCTCTAGATCTCACTACTTGCTGCCTTTAGATCTGTTTGCGATTAAGCTTTTTGCTATTGCGCTTAATTATGTTATCTGTGAAATGACTCCCGTTACTCTGTGATCTGATATCTGTGTAGAGAGCTGTTTGTCCGTTACGAATATGTTGACGAAGTTCGAGACGAAGAGTAACAGAGTGAAGGGACTCACCTTCCACCCTAAGCGACCATGGATCCTCGCCAGTTTGCACAGTGGTGTGATCCAGCTCTGGGATTATCGTATGGGTACTTTGATCGATCGATTCGACGAGCACGAAGGTCCTGTTCGTGGTGTTCATTTTCACAATTCTCAGCCTCTCTTCGTCTCCGGAGGTATTATATATATGCTTCGGTTAACCTCAACATTACAATTTATGCTACAATTCCGTTTTTATTAATTTTTTCATCATCTATACAAACTATGATATAATCTGCTAAGTAACATTATATCTTAGTGTGCGCTCTATTTCTAGATCTAGCTTGGTGTCTTTGAAGAGGATGGTTTCGTTGCTTTGTAGCCCAAGCTGTAGTTAGTAATAAATGCTTATCCTAAGTTAAATTGGTTATACAACATATGCTCTTTTGAATAATTGAACATAGTTTATTGAAATTAGCTCCCACGTTGCGTGTGCTTGCAAATGTGCTTTGGACATATTCTAGAAATGAAAACCTGTAAACGCAACTGTTTTAGATTATCTCCTTATCCTCTGGTGTAGAACACTATTCATATGTAGTTGCTGGCACTGACAACATTGTGTGTTTGCAGGTGATGATTACAAGATTAAAGTTTGGAACCACAAAACGCACAGGTGTCTTTTCACTCTTCTCGGCCATCTCGACTACATCCGCACTGTCCAGTTTCACCACGAAAACCCGTGGATTGTGAGTGCTAGTGACGACCAGACTATACGCATTTGGAACTGGCAGTCACGGACTTGTATCTCTGTGCTCACTGGCCACAATCATTATGTTATGTGTGCTTCTTTCCATCCTAAAGAAGACCTTGTCGTCTCTGCATCTCTGGATCAGACTGTCCGTGTCTGGGATATTGGTTCTCTTAAGAAGAAGACAGTTTCTCCTGCTGATGACCTCATGCGGTTTACGCAGATGAACTCTGATCTTTTTGGTGGTGTTGACGCTATTGTTAAGTACGTCCTCGAAGGACATGATAGAGGAGTAAACTGGGCTTCTTTTCATCCCACTCTTCCTCTCATCGTCTCCGGTGCAGATGACCGCCAAGTCAAGCTGTGGCGTATGAATGGTATTTCCCTAGTCTGTCTCTCATTTTTGAACTTATTTTTATAACCATCGTCTGTACACGAAATTGCTATTTTGTAGTAGTGGAGCTGAATGTTTACTTTTCATTTTTTAATTGCAGAAACTAAAGCTTGGGAGGTGGATACACTGCGAGGCCACATGAATAATGTGTCATCTGTTATGTTCCATGCAAAACAGGACATAATTGTATCCAACTCTGAGGATAAAAGTATTCGGGTCTGGGATGCTACCAAGCGAACTGGAATCCAGACTTTTCGCCGTGAACATGATCGATTCTGGATTCTTGCAGTTCACCCTGAGATCAACTTACTGGCAGCTGGCCATGACAATGGTATGATCGTCTTCAAACTCGAGAGAGAACGCCCTGCATTTGCCTTGAAGTGGTGATACTTTGTTCTATGTCAAAGATAGATTTTTGAGGTACTACGAATGTTCAACTCAGAAAGATTCCCAACTTATTCCCTATACGGCGTCCTGGTACTCCAAGCTTGAATCAAAGTCCTAGGACTCTATCATACAGTCCGACGGAAAATGCTGTTTTGATCTGCTCAGATTTGGATGGTGGCTCTTACGAGTTGTACATCATTCCAAAAGATAGTCTTGGCAGAAGTGACGTTGTGCAAGATGCAAAGAGGGGGACAGGTGGTTCTGCCGTATTCATTGCCCGTAACCGGTTTGCTGTTCTTGAGAAAAGCACCAGCCAGGTGCTAGTCAAGAATCTCAGGAATGAGGTGGTCAAAAAGAGTTCTCTGCCTATACCCACATGATGCTATCTTTTATGCTGGGACTGGAAATTTGCTCTGTCGATCTGAGGATAAAGTGGTTATATTTGACCTTCAGCAAAGGCTTGTTCTTGGTGAACTTCAGACACCGTTTGTTAGGTATGTTGTATGGTCTAATGATATGGAGAGTGTTGCTTTGCTCAGCAAACATACTATTCATTATTGCGAGCAAAAAACTTGTCCTCCAGTGCACACTTCATGAGACAATACGTGTGAAGAGCGGAGCTTGGGATGACAATGGTGTCTTCATTTACACAACTTTGAACCATATCAAGTACTGTCTTCCTAATGGAGATAGTGGAATCATCCGAACCCTGGATGTCCCTATCTATATCACCAAGGTTTCCGGAAATACAATCTTTTGCTTGGACCGGGATGGGAAAAACAGGGCAATCACCATCAATGCAACCGAATACATTTTCAAGCTTGCTCTGCTTAGGAAGAGATATGATCATGTCATGGGCATGATAAAGAACTCCCAGCTATGTGGACAGGCTATGATTGCTTACCTGCAGCAGAAAGGATTCCCTGAAGTTGCCCTCCACTTTCGTTGAAGACGAGAGAGTCCGATTTAACCTGGCTCTTGAAAGTGGCAACATTAGCGTCGCTGTTGCATCCGCTACAGAGATAAATGAGAAAGAGCAGTGGTATAGACTTGGGGTGGAGGCTCTTCGCCAAGGTAATGCTGGAATTGTTGAATTTGCGTACCAGCAGACAAAGAACTTTGAGAGGTTATCTTTCCTATATCTCATTACTGGCAAGTTAGACAAGCTTTCAAAGTTGATGAAGATTGCGGAAGTGAAGAACAATGTAATGGGTCAGTTTCACAATGCACTCTACCTAGGAGATGTTAAAGAGCGTGTCAAGATACTTGAGAATGCTGGTCACTTTGCCTCTCGCTTATATCACTGCTTCGGTTCATGGTTTAAAGGACGTTGCTGAGAGACTGGCGACTGAACTAGGAGAGAACGTGCCCTCATTGCCTGAAGGGAAAACTCCATCGCTTCTAATGCCACCATCTCCTGTCATGTGTGGTGGTGATTGGCCTCTTCTAAGAGTAATGAAGGGAATATTTGAAGGCGGGCTTGAGAGTGCAGCCAAGGGAGGTGCTGTTGACTGAAGAAGAAGAAGATGCTGGTGGTGATTGGGGAGATGCACTTGACATGGTCGATGTTGATGGAATGGAGAACAGAGACATCGATGCCATTTTGGAGGAAGCAGAAAGAGGAGAAGAAGAAAATGATGAAGAAGGTGGATGGGAGCTTGAGGGCTTAGACCTCCCACCAGAGATTGACACTCCTAAAGCCTCTGCTAACGCACGTTCATCCGTCTTCGTGACACCTACGCAAGGTATGCCTGTAAGTCATATTTGGAGCCAGAAATCATCCCTTGCTGCTGAACAAGCTGCAGCGGGAAGCTTCGACACTGCAATGCGTCTGCTCAACAGACAGCTTGGTATAAAGAACTTTGCACCTTTGAAATCGATGTTTATTGATTTGTTCAGTGGCAGCCATAGCTACCTGCGTGCTTTTTCGTCATCGCCTGTGGTTTCACTTGCCATTGAGCGTGGGTGGAGCGAGTCTTCCAGTCCCAACGTCCGTGGTCCACCGGCTCTTGTTTATGATTTCTCTCAGCAAGAAGAGAAGCTCAAATCCGGTTATAAAGCCACAACAAGTGGGAAATTGACTGAGGCTCTCAGGATCTTCCTCTCTATCCTCCACACCATCCCTCTAGTGGTGGTCGAGTCAAGAAGCGAAGTTGATGAGGTGAAGGAACTGGTCACCATCGTCAAAGAATATGTCCTCGGTCTGAAAATGGAGCTTAAGAGAAGAGAGACGAAAGATGATCCAGTGAGGCAGCAGGAGCTCGCTGCTTACTTCACTCACTGCAACCTCCAACTACCTCACCTACGACTCGCCCTGTTTAGTGCAATGGGCGTCTGCTACAAATCAAAGAACCTCGCCACTGCATACACCTTCGCCAAAAGATTGTTGGAAACCAATCCAATGGAGAGCCAGGCCAAGACGGCTAGACAGATTGTTCAAGCCGCTGAACGCAATATGACTGATGCAACCAAGCTCAACTACGACTTCAGAAACCCATTCGTGATATGTGGGTCAACCTATGTCCCCATCTACAGAGGTCAGAAAGACGTGTCATGTCCATACTGCACTGCTAGGTTTGTACCAAGCCAAGCAGGAAACATATGCGGGGTCTGTGATCTTGCAGTCATTGGCGCAGACGCATCTGGTTTGGTATGCTCTCCTTCTCAAGTCCGGTGATCAATTCAGAGTCATTATCTTTTGCAAATGTAAGGTAAGTACGAGATGCTCTCCTTTTATGCGGAAGAAGAATGTTGAGCTTTTGGTCTTTGTGGTTGTGTACTTAAAAAGATTCTGGTTTGTGAACTTTTCACATTGCAGGTTCTGTTATTTCTTTTTCCGGGTCTTTTAAGTTGTTTCTTATCTCTAGTAACGACGCATGGGAACTTTTGCTTGTTGCTCTATATTTCATTTATTTACATAAGAAGTGAGAACTTCAACTTTACGGAAGATGAATGTTTTGTTGCAGATTCCATTACTCCCCGCGTCATTTTATTATTTCTAATCTTCAACAATTTTCTTTTAGAACTCAATTGAACCTAATTGATTGACCTACCAATCAGCTTTGGTTAATGTCACACTAGTATTTATCACTAAACAGTTGATTAGTGAAGTTATGGGTGTTCTATGTTTTGGCTGCTTCTTAAAGTTGAAATATAAAACTTTTAAGAATATGAAGCGTGAGAAGATATTTTCCAGGTTATGACTCATAAGCACCATAATACAAGTACATTTCAACAGCGAATACTCGGTTTGGCAGAAGTAGGCCGTTTCCCCTGAGCTTTACGTGTGACGGTGTGAGACATAATCGACCAAAGATTGGGCTTTATTTTAGTAGGCGTTGGTTGAATGAACTTAGACCGGTTCTCCATACAACGTGTTTTGGACCAAATCAGCGTATTATATAAAAATACTTTTTCCATAACATGAAATTCATGAGTCATAAGAGCATTTTCTATTCTTTGACACGTGCATTGAATAATATTATGGACTTGTTTTATGAATTGATCAAAATCGAAATGTTCATTTTTCTTCGTTGAAACTAGGAGTATTCGGATACCCGTTTAAGTCGGATTTTGATTTTCGAGATTAAAAAAATCTCATTTAGGTATTAATAAATTTTGGTTCTATTTCAATTAGTTTGGAATCTATTTAAATTATGTAAACAAATTTAAATACCACAATACTTTAAAATCCAAATTCAAAAATAAAAATAACACAAAACATATAAACTTGAATAATATATGTTGAAGATAAATAATATTTTGAGTATTTAAATTGTAATTCAAATATATTTGAATATCCAAAATATTTCAGTATTTGATGGTTTCAGATTCAATTTTTTTCAAATACCAAAATTTAAATGCTTACTAGTTTCAGTTTGGTATAACTTTTTTGGATAAGATTTAGTACGATTTTTCAGATACATTAGAACTTCTATGAATTAATACACGGTAAATTAATATACACTAAAATAATCTATAAATTAATATAATTTTATAGTTCCAAATTAAGTTTTTGATTTAATTAGTATCTGGATAAATTAACATCTCTATAAATTGATAAAAAAATAGTATTTGTGTAGTTTTAATATTATTAATTTATAGAAATTTCACTGTATTAGATATTTTATACATCTTTAGATTTAAACCCACCCAAATGAATTTTAAACCCGAAATTAACGAATCAGTCCAAATGACCGGAGTGCAATTTCTCTAACTATAATTGTATAAATACGGCATTCTCATATTAGAAGACTCATAAAAAACAAAAGAAAACGAAACCAAAAAGATGAACATGGTTTGGTTGCTGATTTTGGTTCTCCTCGTATTCTCTGCATCACCATACACTGTTTTGGCTCGTCTACCATGTGAATCTTCCAAAGCAAGTAAGGCTTTAGCTATTAGAAAGAATCTCAGCAGTCTCCTAAAACCCTTTTATATTATAATACATTTTAAATCCTGAAAATTTGAAAGAAAAAACCTATGTACTTAAGAGGAAATGATAAACCATCTTCTAATGTTTTCTCAAAGCTATCTAGAAATACATGTCCATCTATGATACGTTTATACATCTTTTTCATCTCCCAAAATTTTAAATTTTAAATTCGTATTAATGCTTTGTTTTGGGAACTGAAGTAGGAGGAGCTTACAATAAAAAGCTGACTAGAGAGATGAAGATTAAAGTAGGAAGCAGTAGCTCACGGCCTGCAGGTCAGGGACGCGGACACTGATTATGTTCCAAACGTATCGACAATTAGTATTATGGTATATGTACTCATCGGAGTGGTGATTAATAATGGCTGTGTTGTTCTTAAGTGAAACTGATTACAATATGTAATCGAACTACTTAGGTTACTTACAAATATGTTTCAAGATTTCAGTTATTTCGATTTAATAATGATTTTGACCGTCTTGTTACGATGATTTTCTCCCAGACAAATCCTCTCTTCGCCGAGAACTTGGACTGTTCTTAAGAAATGTCAGAAATTACTTTAACATAGGCTGAAAACATAAGAAACAAAAGTTCGGACATGGCTACCATAAGATAAAAGAGAAGAATATTATTAATCATATCCTAAAATCAACGACCGTCTCATGCCTTTACATGCACGTTAAATGAATCCAAAAACCACAGTAAACTAATCACTTTTACAAAGAAAATGTTAAAGCTGTTTTCAGCTATCTCCCCCTCCGTTTGAATTGATTATTTTTCTCCTATCAATCTTATCCTTTATTTTAGTTTAATTTTACTTTCTAAATTTCAGTATTGATCGCAATGTGAAAAAAATATAATCTGTATCAGCAAACCAAAACAATTTTTTTTCTCTTTTTTTGAAGAGACTTACACAAACTTGTTTGTTAATCTTTCACTTTGTAGAGCTTGGATAAATTGAATATTTGTAAAGAAGGACATATTACATCAGGATCCGTGGCGCAATGGTAGCGCGTCTGACTCCAGATCAGAAGGTTTGCGTGTTCGATTCACGTCGGGTTCAAAACTCCCGAAAAGTTTGATGATCCTACTCTTTTTTTCGCTCTATTTACAAAACATTCCCTACTGTTCTCTGGCTTTTCTGAATAGACCCTTATACTTTTTTAGCATATGTATATATAAACCTTCTTATCCCACGTTTATCCTCTCACTCTTCTCACCAGAAAATGGCGATAGACTACTACTTGCTGACATCACCTTCGTCGCTGAGACTCTCCTCCGATTTCATCTCTTCCTTTTCCCCAAACACCAACCACATATCTCTTCGCTTCTCACCCAAACCCAGCTCCGCGAGGATAACCTGCGGTGCGATTTCTTCGAAGAGGAAACTCGCCGAGAGAGAGAGCGCGGAGAGGGAGAACAGAGTCCTCGTGCGGAACCTGATGTCGAGGATCAGTGACAGAGAGCCACTTGTCAAGACGCTTGACAAGTACGTGAAGGTCGTGAGATGTGAGCATTGTTTCTTGCTCTTTGAAGAGCTTGGCAAGAGCGACAAGTGGCTCCAATGCCTCGAGGTTCTTCTTACCTCTCTCTCATCCCCTCTCAATGAATTTGAGTGTTTTAGATTATGCCTTTGCGTTAATCTTTGAGTTTCAGTTTATGGGTCTTGTAAAAGGATTGGACTTTAAACCTTTTCTTAGCTCAATTGTAGATTCATTTGAGGGTTAGTGCCTTCATCACAGCATAGCAACCGTTTTGTTAATACTGTGTTTCTTCTGTAGCTCAATGTATTTGAGTGTTTGAGATTATGGGTTTGCGTTATCTTTGAGTTTCAGCTTCTGGGTCTTGTAAAAGGATTAGACTTTACACTTTTTTTTCTTAGCTCAATGGTAGATTCACTGGCTGTTTTATGTCCAATGACTAGACGGTTCTGTGATGAGGTGTGTTGGTGTTTTAGCTTCTGGGTCTTATAAAAGGATTAGACTTTAAACCTTTTTTAGCTCAATTGTAGCTTCATTTGAGTGTTATTGCCTTCATCAGCCGTTTTATTGAGTTTCAGATTATGGGTCTTGTAAAAGGATAAGACTTTTACTTTTTCTTTCGTAGCTCAATGGTAGATTCACTGGCTATTGACCAGACGGTTCTTTGATGAGGTGTGTTAGTGTTTTAGCTTAACTGTGTTTCTTCTGTAGGTGTTCAGGTGGATGCAGAAACAGCGGTGGTATATAGCAGACAATGGAGTCTACTCGAAGTTGATATCAGTAATGGGGAAGAAGGGCCAAACGCGAATGGCAATGTGGCTCTTCTCCGAGATGAAGAACAGTGGCTGTCGTCCTGATGCTTCTGTTTACAACGCTCTCATAACGGCTCATCTCCACACCCGCGACAAGGCAAAAGCTTTGGAGAAAGTCCTTGGTTACTTCGACAAAATGAAAGGCATGGAGCGTTGTCAACCCAATGTTGTGACTTACAACATCCTCTTGAGAGCTTTTGCTCAGTCTGGTAAAGTGGACCAAGTCAACGCTCTGTTCAAAGACTTGGATATGAGTGCGGTTTCTCCGGATGTCTACACCTTCAACGGTGTGATGGATGCGTATGGGAAAAACGGGATGATCAAGGAGATGGAGTCTGTGCTTACTCGTATGAGGAGCAACGAGTGCAAACCAGATATCATCACTTTCAACCTGCTTATTGACTCCTATGGTAAGAAGCAGGAGTTTGAGAAGATGGAGCAGACTTTCAAGAGTTTGATGCGGTCCAAGGAGAAGCCTACTCTTCCCACTTTCAACTCGATGATTATAAACTATGGGAAAGCTCGGTTGAGAGATAAGGCCGAGTGGGTTTTCGAGAAGATGAATGATATGAACTACGCGCCCAGTTTTATCACGTATGAGTGTATGATCATGATGTACGGTTATTGTGGTTCTGTTTCCAGAGCGAGGGAAGTATTCGAGGAGGTTGTTGAGTCGGAGAGGGTGTTGAAGGCTTCAACGCTCAATGCCATGCTTGAGGTTTACTGTCTTAATGGTCTTCACATGGAAGCAGACAAGCTTTTCTATAACGCAAGTGGTTTTAGAGTTCATCCGGATGCATCAACGTATAAGCTTCTGTACAAGGCGTACACCAAGGCAGATATGAAGGAGCATGTGCAGATGCTGATGAAGAAAATGGAGAGAGATGGGATTGTACCTAACAAGAGATTCTTCTTGGAAGCCCTTGAAGCTTTTGGGTCAAGACTACCTGGTTCGAGCAAGCCACGAGATGACTTGGTGGAAAGCAATCGATTGTAGTCCAAGAACAACATGTGGAACTGAACTGAAGAAATGATTTACTGGATGTGGATCTATTTGCATACGCTCCAATGAGTTATTCAGTCATCCCCCTGAATCTGATTGTATACACATGGTATGACAATTAGAGTTCAAGTTTCTACTGCTTTTTGTAGGCTTTATACTAATCTAACATAATTTCATATGATTGCAGACCAATCATGGAACATGACATTTTTAGACTTATTCAACATTGTAAAGGCAGACTGCAGAATGTATTTGGAGAACTTGAGTGGAGGGAAACATGATAAAAGTTTCCAGAAAAACTTAGTTAAGAATAATCAAGAAAAAGCTTAGTAAATAATGAATGTAGATAAGATTGTGCGAGTGCATATTGTCTTTTTGCTTAGTTAAGAATAGCCAGGGGCGAAGCCACTTGAGACACTAAGAGTGCATGTGCACCCGTAATTATATTTATGTTTTGACTTTTGTAAGAGAATTGTCATAATAAATGAATAGATGGTAAAAGTATAGGTAGTGCACCCATAGCATTCCAGGTTCGATGCGTTCATATGCTTATTTTTCTTTTATTATCAATGGGTGTACCCAGTCCACAAAAATCTTAGATTCGCCCCTGAGAATAGCTGCAGCCATTATTTTCTTCAGTTCAAGAACATGTAGAATGTGATGAACAGATAGAGACGAAGCAACTGTTCACTATAGTCTTTCAATCGATTTGGTAAAATGTAACCCCATATATATATAATCAACCTTTGGAGCCTGACGTATATATAATCAAAGCTTCATTGTTGTGTGTTATTTCAGAGATTAAAATTACCATAGAAAATTGAAAAAAAACAGAACATATCTCGGTCCAGGTATTTGAATAGACTATGTACATGCAAGTGTACACTATCGCACGTTGAAGACATCAGCTTAGATCGTAGGAATATGAAAATGTGTCTTAACCTTTGGAGCCTGTCAACTGCAAAATCAGTTCAAAAAATATTAGCAAAATACCTGGACCGAGATATGTTAGTATTACAAATATATTAATGTTATTAATTTATAGAGCTTTTACTCTATATAACGATGTAATACTTTTTTGTAACAAAAAAATAACAATGTAATATAATAATTTAAAAGTTTATAGTTTTATTCATATATCTTTAACATCTCGTTTGAAATTATAAGTTCTAAATTTAGTACTATCCAAAATATTTAAGTTTTAGACCATGAAATATAAATTTATTTTCAAAAATTTCTTAGTTTTTTGTTTTTGTTTCCTTACCGCTCCAGTTGCTGATGGTCATGCGTTTTTTGAGCTTCGTTTTATTGGTCAAACATTAATATAAATCTTTGTTGTGTTTTGAGCTATTATGCATACGCGTGACGGATTTCAATATTTAACTACTCTATTTTCAAATTCTGAACAACTCGAACTATTCTTTGAATTATATCTTAACACGACGAATCTTGCATCATTTCAACGTTTGAAGATCATTTTGAGAAATCTCTGGTCTGATTTGATTATTGTATCAATTGCAGCAATGTCGCTGGTTCGGACAGCGTTGATCGCTCTTTTTCTAGTCGCTTTTCTGCAAAACGCTGCGGCTCAGAAAAGACCGCAAAGTGTTGTTAAGCCTCGTGGTGCAGTTGCAGCTGACGATGGACGGTGTTCTGAGATTGGGATGAATGTTCTTCAACAAGGAGGAAACGCTATTGATGCGTCGGTGGCCACTGCTCTCTGTTTGGGGGTTGTGAGTCCAGCCTCTAGCGGTCTAGGCGGTGGAGCGTTTACAGTGGTTAAGATAGCTGGCGGGGAGGCTATTGCTTATGATTCTAGAGAAACTGCTCCTCTACGTGCCACTGAGGTAATAGCGTTTTATGAATCGTAGACAACCTTTGCTTTGAACGTTAATGTGGGTGAAAGCCTCTTATTATCATTATTTTGAACGTGGCGTACGTTTTGTAACATATTTTCTTTTTAAATACGCCTTTAATATGATTTTCAGCTTAATAGTTTCCTTACACATTTTTTTTATTGGAGGAGGCTTCAATAGCATTTCTTAAAATCTATTGTTTTTAAATAAGCGTTTTGGACGCCAATTTTAGCTTAAATAGTGTATTTTGATGTATAAAATGTATGAATTTAATATAGCGTTTCTTAACATTTCTTTCCTCAAATTAAAATATGCCAGTAAACGCTTTTTTGAACTTAGATAGCGTCGTTTTACTCAAACGTTTATGAACCCTAGACATAAATCTTGGTTAGATATATTGAATAATGCAACACGGTTGCTTATTGTTTCTTCACATACTCAATTTGGACACATACATATTAAGGCTATATTTTCATTGGCGTTTTAGAATAATAGACATTTTTTTGGTTGTTTTCTTGTGATGTAGGATATGTATACAACTAACCCTGATCTGAAGAAGAAAGGAGTCTTATCATCAGGAGTTCCAGGGGAACTCTCGGGTCTATTCACAGTTTGGAAACAACACGGAAAGCTCCCATGGAAGCAGTTAGTGACTCCAGCAGAGAAACTTGCAGAAGAAGGATTCAGGATTTCAAAGTATCTCTACATGCAGCTAAACGCGACAAGAGCAAGTGTCTTGGCAGACAAAGGTCTCTCTGAGCTATTTGTTTCTAATGGACAGTTCAAGAAACCAGGGACCATTATCCATAACAAAAAATTAGCTTTTACACTCAAGCAAATAGCTGAGCATGGTCCAAAAGCGTTTTACAACGGCACGGTGGGTGCTGACCTAGCGAACGATATTCTAAAAGCTGGTGGGATAATAACTTTGAAAGATCTGCAAAGTTATAGAGTTAAGGTTAGAAAACCGTTGTCCGCAAACATTCTTGGATACGAACTACTCGGTATGCCTCCTCCTTCCTCCGGTGGCACAGCAATGATGCTTGTAAGTCTCATTTTATGGTGAATTTTTTCCACATTTTATCCTAGACCGGCTAATGATTTATTCTACTTTGTAAATTCTGGCTCTGAAGCTAATGAGCTAGCAATGATGATGGCTAGGCTTTACACTGGTAGCCTTGAGATGATTTCTTTGAGAAATGCTTATCATGGTGGAAGTTCTAACACTATTGGTCAAACATAGATAAGCTTAGTTAAGCATAGATAAGCAACTTGAACATTGGTTTCTTGTGCTGCAGGTTTTGAACATTCTTTCTCAATACGGGATTCCATCAGGTGTTTCGGGCCCTCTCTGTGTTCATCGACTAATCGAAGCTCTGAAACACGCTTTCGCGGTTAGGATGAACCTTGCTGATCCAGATTTTGTAGATGTTACTAAGGTTGTTTCAGATATGATGTCTCCAGAATTTGCAAAAGACTTGAAGACCAAGATAAACGATGACAAAACCTTTGATCAAAAATATTATGGCGGCATGTAAGGCTTTTTTCATATCTTGATTAAACTCGCGCGCTCGCTGGTTTCTTCCTTTGTTTCTTGATTTATTAATAATATTTGTTTCTCCAATTTCATAGGTGGAATCAAATCAATCATCATGGAACATGCCATTTATCGGTCATAGATAGCGAGAGGAACGCTGTGTCGATGACTACTACAATAAACGGTTACTTTGGGGCAGTGGTTCTATCTCCAAGCACTGGAATCATTCTAAACAACCAAATGGATGATTTCACGGTCCCAGCAAAGTCCAGGGGTGACCTAAATGTGCCGCCTCCGGCACCGGCTAGCTTCGTCAGACCCGGGAAACGACCATTGTCCTCTATGTCACCCACCATTGTACTCAAGGTTTAGAAAAAAAAAACACATGTTACTTGTGTTACACGGAACTCTTAGTTAGGCTCCAAACAATGGTTTTCATGCACTTTTTTTACGTAGGACGGTAAAGTACAAGCTGCGATGGGTGCTAGCGGTGGAGCGAACATTATCGCTGCGACAACAGAAGTTTTCTTGAATCATTTTTTCCTCAACATGGATCCTCTTTCTTCTGTTTTGGCTCCAAGAATCTACCATCAGGTCATTTGCTTCTTCTTTTTTTTCTTATACCCCAAGAATCATCTTTCTTGTTCATTGTCTATAACTAAAAACTGTTTTTGTTTTTGCAATTCCATTTTGCAGCTGATACCAAACAGTGTTTCGTTTGAGAATTTGACGACAGTGTTCGGTGATCATTTCGAGATACCCAAAGAGACAAGAGTTGTGTTGGAAAAGAAAGGTCATGTTCTAACGCCAATGACCGGAGCGACGATTGTTCAGTTCATAGTTCAAGAATCCGAAGGAAATGCCGGCGGAATGAGTAAGCTTGTGGCAGTTAGTGATCCAAGGAAAGGAGGGTTCCCCTCAGGATATTGAGTTTGTTATTTAGTTTTGCTGCCATTGTTAATTTATTGACGAATAAAATAGATAAAAATTGTATTGTATTGTTTTTTCTTTTCGTTTTGCAGTAATGTTGATCCAGATATATATATATATATATATATATTTCTACGATCTTAATATGGGGACTATTGGTATTAGAGGTTCCATTAAACGGCCAACCTTAATGCTCATGTACGTTAGTGAGCGTTTGTGACGTGGGAGCTACATATAAGTTAAGTACATTTCATTCATAGCTAGATCACAGAGCCGATCATGAAAAAAATGAGAATACGATTGGATATACCTTGAGAATATTTCTCTGTGACAGTAACATCTCGGGCGATGTCAATGAGAAAAGATAAATGAATTTTTGTTATGTTACTTGGAGAGGAAAAGTCATTTTTTACTGTTTGGCAGAAATATTTGTTCAGCGGTCTTGGCGGGAAAGATTTTTTCACGATTATTTTTAGCGGAAAATTATGTCTTTCAGTTTTGGTAGAAAATGTGTTTTTCGGTTTTATCAGAAAAAAATATATTTTTATAATTTTGACAAAAAAATGTTTTCTGGTGGAAACTCACTCTCATTCAGATGTTACTAGAAGACTTCGTACTAATTTATGTAAAAATTTGAAATGAATTTTCACAAATGCAGTTAGGTGTTTCATTTGGATTTAGCATTTTAGCACAACAAAACTATTGATTTGCATTTTTATCCGGATGGAACATTAAAGCAAATGAACATCCCGTGACATACATTAGGAAATAACGGTTTGGATAAAGGCCTATGAGCCCATTAATATATCGTCGAATCATTTCATAAAAGGTCGTTATGTTCCCAAGAGGCCTGGACATTCTTTTTTTTAATACAAAAAAGAAGAGGTTGTTGGTGGTGGTGACGACGATATTTCTTTGAAAAAACAATGATTCCACTCATTTTTTTCCATTTTTTATTCACACTCCACGAGGGACAATCAAACATGATGGAGACGAGCACTTGGTTTCATGACCAATTAACAATTCGCATTTTAAAAAGTTGGGCGCGACCTTCACTTTTTTTAACCTCACCGGGTTTGTTACTTCAAAACTATAAAATGTACTCCCTCTGTTCTTAAATATAAGATTTTAGACAAAAACACACATATTAAGAAAACTATTTTTTGTCTAAAAAATATCATTAAAACTAAAAAATTAATAATGTTTAACCAATTACAAAATAGATGATTAAATATGATTGGTTACACAGTTTTTAGTAAAGTAAAAAATTGCCTAGAAAAATGAAAACATCTTATATATTAGAACATCCAATTTTTCTAAAACATCATATATTTAGGAACAGAGTGAGTAATAAATTTCTTCTTTTTTTTGTAGATCTGAAAATGTGTAGAAAATTGTCAAATGGTTAACTTGGATCCAGATCTTACTGCTAACTGTTTTTTCTTCTACGATTTATTTGGTGATTTTCATAATCCGCACCATCACGTATAGCCATGTGGAGTGTTGGACCAGCTTTGTGTATTTATTACATTGTTGAATAAAATAGGGGGTATTATTCTCCATATAATTAAAGACTTCACGTCATTAAAAAAAACTTTATAAACGTGAGAGGCAAAAAATAGAAACCTTTTTTAAAAAGACTAGGTGACTTTTGAGGAATGGATATAAAGAAGAACTCAAATGAGACTTTCAGCCACAGGCTCTTAAAAATCTTCCGAACATCTCTTGCCTGCCAAGAACGACAACTTTTATGAAAGTGACGTTTCGATGAATTGTAAGTTTTTTTTCTTGCTCTTTCTAGTTTCAAACAAACAAAAAATATTGCCAACGACCGTTTCATCAGCTACTCTGGTTTCTTTTGTTTACCCATCCGTATTTTCTCACCTAGTCAACGTTTCATATATAGTCTGAAGTTACAGACCGGACCATAGTTTCTTATTTTCAGGATTTTTACATGCAAATTCAGAGCTTTAGCTCAAAACACAAGTCTTGATTTTTGAGCTTCGTTTTATTGGTCAACACATTAAGATTAAAGTCTTTGTTGGGTTTTGAGCTATTGTTTATACGCGTGATGGCTAATTTTTAAACTTTTCAATATTTGACCAATATATTTTCAATTTCCGAACAGCTTGAACTATTCTTTGAATTTATATCTACACGACAAATCTTGCATCATTCCAACGTCAAAGATCATCTGTGGGAAATCTCTGGTTTGATTTGATTCTTGTATCAATAGCAGCAATGTCGCTGGTTCGAACAGCGACTATCGTTCTTCTTCTATTCGTTTCTCTGCAAAACGCTGCGGCTCAGAAAAGACCGCAACAAAGTATTGTCAAGTCTCGGGGTGCTGTTGCAACTGACGATGGACGGTGTTCTGTGATCGGGATGAGTGTTCTTCGCCAGGGAGGAAACGCTATTGATGCGTCCGTGGCTGCTGCTCTCTGTTTGGGCGTTGTGAGTCCAGCCTCTAGCGGTATAGGAGGTGGAGCGTTTACAGTGGTTAAGATAGCTGGCGGGAAGGCTATCGCTTATGATTCTAGAGAAACTGCTCCTCTCGGCGCCACTGAGGTAACAGCGGTTATATTAGTAGTGTCTTTCTTTTTGCAATATGCGTTTTGAAATATGAGTTTGCTCTTTGGTGTAGAACATTAATGTATAGCGTCTCTGATCTGAGCTTTCTTAAATCGTTATTTTGAACGCGCTTTTGAGCTCAAATAGCGTTTTGTAACATATTTTCTTCTTAATGTGATGTTCAGCCTAATAGCTTTTCTTTACATTTTCTCCTAACTAATTAGTGTTTTGAATGGCCTTTAATAGCGTTTCTTAAGATCTACTCCTTTTAAATAAGTGGTTTGAACTCTATTTTTTAACCAAAATAGCGTCTATGAATCATAGAATACATGCAAGTAATATCAGTTCTTAACCTTTTTTATATAATTATTATAGCTATTTCTTGGTTGTTTTCTTGTGATGTAGGATATGTATGGAAGCAATCCTGATCTAAAGAAGAAAGGAGCCTTATCAGCAGGCGTTCCTGGAGAAGTCGCAGGACTATTCACAGCTTGGAAACAACACGGAAAGCTTCCATGGAAGCAGTTAGTGACTCCTGCAGAGAAACTCGCAGAAGGATTCAGGATTTCAAAGTATCTCTACATGCAGATGAACGCCACCAAAAGCGATATCTTGGCAGACAAAGGCCTCTCTGAGCTATTCGTTTCAAATGGAGAGCTCAAGAAACCAGGGACGATTATCCATAACAGAAAATTAGCTTTCACACTCAAGCAAATCGGTGAATATGGTCCAAAAGCGTTTTACAATGGCACGGTGGGTGTTAACCTAGCGAGAGATATTCGTAAAGCTGGAGGGATAATAACTTTGAAAGATCTGCAAAGTTATAGAGTTAAAGTTACCAAACCGTTGTCCGCAAACATTCTTGGATACGAACTACTCGGTATGCCTCCTCCTTCATCAGGTGGCGCTGCAATGATGCTTGTAAGTCCAATTTTTCAAAGCAAAATGTTAGACATTCTATCAAACCTAGGTTTTTTACAGAGTTTCTTGTGCTGCAGGTTTTAAACATTCTTTCCCAATATGGGATTCCATCAGGTGTTTCGGGCTCTCTAGGTGTTCATCGACTAATCGAAGCTCTGAAACACGCTTTCGCGGTTAGGATGAACCTTGGTGATCCAGATTTCGTCGATGTTACTAAGGTTGTTTCGGATATGTTGTCTCCAGAATTTGCAAAAGACTTGAAGAAAAAGATAAACGATGACAAAACCTTCGATCAAAAATATTATGGCGGCATGTAAGGCTTTTTCATCTGTCAAACATGATGGTTGCTTCTTTGTTTCTTGGCTTATCAATATTTCTTTCTTTAAAAAAATTCCTAGGTGGAATCAAATAGACGATCATGGGACAAGCCATTTATCGATTATAGATCGCGAGAGGAACGCTGTTTCGATGACTAGTACAATAAACGGTTACTTTGGGGCAGTGATGTTATCTCCAAGCACTGGAATCGTTCTAAACAACGAGATGGATGATTTCTCCATCCCTACAAAATCCAGCGGTAACCTAAATGTGCCGCCACCGGCACCAGCTAACTTCATCAGACCCGGGAAACGACCATTGTCTTCAATGTCACCCACCATTGTAATCAAGGTATAGGAGAAAACTATTACTTGTATTACACGGAACTCTTAGTTCGGCTCCAAATAATGGGTTTCACGCGCTTGTTCACGTAGGATGGTAAAGTGAAAGCTGCTGTGGGTGCGAGTGGTGGAGCGAACATCATCGCTGGGACAACTGAAGTTTTCTTGAATCATTTTTTCCTCAACATGGATCCTCTTTCTTCCGTCCTGGCTCCAAGAATCTATCATCAGGTTTCTTGCTTCTCTTTTTTTTCTTATATCCAATCAACTTTTCTTGTTCTTTGTATTTAACTTGAAAAAACACCTTTTTTATTTTGCAGCTAATACCAAACAGAGTTTCGTTTGAGAACTGGACGACAGTGTTCAGTGATCATTTCGAGATACCTAAAGAGACAAGAGTTGTGTTGGAAAAGAAAGGTCATGTTCTAACGCCAGTCGCCGGAGGGACGATTGCTCAGTTCATAGTTCAAGAATCCGATGGAAATGTGGGCGGAATGAGTAAGCTTGTGGCAGTTAGTGATCCAAGGAAAGGAGGGTTCCCCTCAGGATATTGAGTTTGTTATTTAGTTTAGCTGCCATTGTTTATTGCATCGAACTTGCGATGATTATCAGCCTTTTAATAATTGATGAACAAAAATAAATAAAATTTGTATTGTTTTAGGTAGGGGTCCATTAGACGACCAACCTTAGAGGCTGATGGTTAGTGGGGTTGGTGCGAAACACCGTGTCCCTTTTTTGACGTGGGAGCTACATGCAAGTTAAGTTCATTTCATTCATACTTAGATCACAAATCCGATCAAATCAAACTTTTGTGATCTACCATGAAAAAGAAATGACATGCGATTGGATCTACCTTAAGAATATTTCTTTGTCTTGTAATATCATTGACGATGTCTATGAAAAAAAGAAACACGAATTTTTGTTTTGTATCTGTGATTAGTCAAGTAAGTACATCTGACGAATTATAGAGTTAATAATAATTGGTAGATTACAAGTTAATCAAGTGCGTTGGTTGTTATGGAGGACAGCTCGAGTAGGGATGGCTTTATTGTGTTGCCTTTGTCAAGTGAATGAATGATAGTTATGTATACGTCTAACTTTTGGACATTTCAGATTTACTTTATTAAACAAATGAAATAGGTACATGTCTTAATTAGCTATCGTAGTTTTGTTTCCAAGATAACGATGAACATAATAAAAAAAAACAATTAGTGTATGACAACCCAGAGAATCTCGCATGCAAACAAAGCTTATATTTGAATCGTAGGGAAGAGCTGAGTAGTTATGTCATCATTTATACGTTTGTAGCAAAAAAGAGACATATCATAATCTGATCTACCACGTATGTGCATCCATCTACCACTTAAGTCTTAAATGATTCCCCAAGGTTTTCAAGCGCTGTGAGAAGTATGATTGTGCTAAAGGATCAGCTTCAAACCTTCCTCCGTTGCGACGTCAAGGATGGTAACACAGCGTTGTTTTGGCATGATTATTGGACTCTTTTGGATCCTATTCTCCAAGTCCTCGGGTCCAGGGGGTCACACTCTCTTAGGATCCCTCTACATGCCACCGTCTCTCAAGCAGTAGATAATGGGCATTGGAATCTTCCTCCGGCGCGTACTGAAAATGAAGTGGTTCTTCAAATCATCATGTCAACAACGCCGGTTCCCTCCCCTACGCGGAGAAATGATGTTTACTTATGAAGACAAAACTCTGGAGGGTTCGGGCCTTCTTTCTCTTCAAGGGTCACCTGGGAGAGAATCAGAACTCCGGCTCCTCTTGTTCCGTGGCATTCTGTGGCTTGGTTTAGAGAGGAAATCCCTCGTTGCTCTTTTATTACATGGATGGTGCTTCTTGGAAGACTTCCAACTCGTGATCGTTTAATTTCTTGGGGGATGACAGTCCCATCAGGTTGTGTTCCATGTTCCTCAGCTGATGAATCTTTGTCTCATTTATTTTTCCAATGCTCCTTTGCGGTTGCTACTTGGACTCGTTTTTGTGGCAGGTACTTGGCGTCTCCACCGGCTTCTCTAGACGACCTTGTACTTATCTGCCAACAACTCCCCGGACCTCATGCGGACCGTGTTGTGGTGGTGTTCAAGCTCCTCAACCAAGTCATCATCTACAACCTTTGGCGTGAAAGGAACGCTCGAATCTTCAGGGGATGTGCTCGTCTCAGGAGGCGGTGTTTCGTGTTGTAGATCGAGCTATGAGAGATCTTCTACCTCTCTTTCTCGACCCTCTGTTTCTGCTCCTCATCTTTCTCTGCTTGAGCTTTTTTTTTAGTTTCTTTCTCCTTTTAGTTGATGTTACCCTCTCCTTATTGCTCTTGCTCCGCTCCTTTTATTTCTGTTGTAATAAGTTGTCTTGCACAACATTATAAACTTAAAAAAAAAGCGGTATGAATTTTAACATTTGCACCAAAAAAAAAGTCTTAAACTATGGGTGAGAAGAAAAAGGTTGGCACAGATGTTTTAGGTCCATCAACCAATCATGTCTCCTTACTAAAAAAGAATACATTTTTCTTCTAATAATGCATGGTACGTCTGATTTGGATGCATACGGCGGCTAATCCCTAGCATAATGCAATGATATAATCTTCATCAATAATGCTTGAGGATTAGACAACTTGTACCATCGTTTTTCTCCATTTAGATTAATTTTGTTAATTAATTATTAATTTAACAAATTAACAAATTGGAGGGAGGGAGGATAATAAAATATCTAGGATACTCTGCCTCTAGTCAGAGACACGTCAACAGAGAATAATTAAAACCTCGATAAATTCAGATGGAATCTCTCACACTTTTTTTGAGAATCCAATCTGACACGTCATCCTAAAACTACTAATCACTCGGTTTAACACTTACTACTACTTGTCATTAACTCTCTCTCTCAATCGCTTAACTGATCCGTACAGGGAACGATGATGAGGCAATTGGTCAAGAGAGTCGTCCATAGAGCTTCTTCAACTTCCTCTTTAATCCATCATCGCCCTTCCATCTCCATCCTCCGCTCGGATTTCTCCACCTCATCTTCACCTACGCCGCAGATTCCGCCGTTCGATTACGAGCCGCGACCGTACGATGGTCCCTCCGCGGAAGAAGTAGTGGAGAAACGGAAGAAGTTTCTGGGACCTTCTCTTTTCCATTTCTACCAAAAGCCTGTATGTTGTTGTTATCAGTGTTGTGGATTCCAATTATCTAATAGTCGGATTGAAAAAATTATACTATATATGTTTTGATTAAGAACTCTCTAGTTTGAATGATTTGGATTCATGACGATCTTTTTGCATTCTTGTGATCAAATGTTAGGTTTTTTTTTTGCTTGACCTAATTGTAGAAACTCCATAAATCGATTTAGCGTGATGTCGCATGATTGATCCATGTTGTGTGACATTTGGATATGGTTTAATGTTTCAGCTTAACATCGTGGAAGGGAAGATGCAGTACTTGTTTGATGAGTCTGGTAGGCGATACCTTGATGCCTTTGCTGGAATTGTCACTGTCTCGTGCGGTCACTGCCATCCCGACATTCTCAATGCTATTAATGAACAGAGCAAGCTTCTTCAGCACGCCACCACCATATACCTACACCATGCTATTGGTGATTTCGCTGAAGCTTTAGCTGCTAAGATGCCTGGCAACCTTAAGGTAAAATTAAATGGATAATAATGCTCAAGTAACTTATTTGCTTTGTCGAGAAATCAACGTGAAGCACCATGATTTTTGGATGCAGGTTGTCTACTTTGTAAACTCTGGCTCCGAAGCTAATGAGCTAGCAATGATGATGGCTAGGCTTTACACTGGTAGCCTTGAGATGATTTCTTTGAGAAATGCTTATCACGGTGGAAGTTCTAACACTATTGGATTAACTGCTCTCAACACATGGAAGTACCCGTTACCACAGGTTTTGTACTAACTGCTCTTAACATAATAGTTTTCTCAAATGCGAAGCCAAGTCGTTAAACAATTGACCACGTTTTCGACCCGTGAGAATCAAGCCTCTGCATAATTCTCTGTGATAGCGTGTTTGTAATTTTTTGTTGGCCAACTCTGTTATCACGCAGGGGGAAATCCATCACGTAGTAAATCCAGATCCTTACCGTGGAGTATTTGGTTCTGATGGTTCTATGTATGCTAAGGATGTCCAAGACCATATCGACTATGGTACTTCTGGAAAGGTGGCTGGATTTATCGCAGAGACCATCCAGGTACTCTTTATTTGTCTTATAAAAAGCATCAATAAAACATTTTGTTTTGTTTTACATCTCTCTTGAGAACCATCTTCGCCATGCCCTAATCATTTCAACTTCAGGGGGTAGGAGGAGCTGTAGAACTGGCTCCTGGTTACTTAAAGTCGGTTTATGACATTGTACGCAAAGCTGGTGGTGTATGCATCGCCGATGAAGTCCAAACTGGTTTTGGCCGCACAGGAAGTCATTATTGGGGTTTCCAGACTCAAGATGTAGTTCCCGACATTGTCACAATGGCAAAGGTTTGTCAAAAAAAAAAGAGAGTCTTTTACCAGTTTCTATGTTGTTCTATATTCATCAACTACATTTACTGTTATTTGCCTCAACAAACCTGTTTAAGCTTTTGCTAAGAATTGGTTCCGGTTCTGTTTCACAGGGAATTGGAAATGGATTGCCATTAGGAGCTGTGGTGACTACACCAGAAATCGCTAGCGTTTTGGCTACAAAAATTCAGTTCAACACTTTTGGTGGGAACCCGGTATGTTCAGCTGGTGGACATGCTGTTCTAAAGGTTATTGATAAGGAGAGACGCCAATCACATTGTGCTGAAGTTGGTTCGCACCTTATTCAACGTTTGAAAGATCTCCAGAAAAGACATGATAGTAAGCAAACACACAATCTTTGATACATTTTTTTACCAGATCATTGCTCTGTTTTTTTACTTAACCGCATCTGTTTGGGTTCAGTCATTGGAGATGTGAGGGGAAGAGGATTAATGGTTGGGATCGAGCTTGTGTCTGACAGGAAGGACAAGACACCAGCCAAGGCTGAAACAGCTGTCTTGTTTGAGCAACTTAGAGGTACACAAACATTAAGAGCCAATGCTGCGACTGTAATTTACTAAATCATCAACTAGCTAACAAATCTGTTGTTCTCTTTATGAAGAACTGGGCATTCTCGTTGGAAAAGGAGGACTTCATGGGAATGTTTTCAGGATAAAGCCACCAATGTGTTTCACCAAAGACGATGCAGGTACATTCATCATATCTTTTTGTCTTTTCTCTTGGTTTCAAAACGAGATGTACAATGTAACGAAATGTCTTTTTGTATCCACAGATTTCTTGGTAGATGCATTGGACTATTCAATCTCCAGGTTGTGAAGAAGGACGCCAAGAAAGAAAGCGAATGAGAGTTTTAGCCTTATATGTTCTGTTTTAATGTTTCATTGTTCCTTTAATGATCCAATCCAACTCTCTCACCTTTCCTTGTTCCTTTTCAAATAACACTCTTGTGATTTGAAATTAAATAAAAGAAGTTTCCAAGCATTTTTAGCCTTTCTTTGTATAGTTAAATTTTGCCATTATACATTGATTATCAGTTATCACCACTATTGATAGGCGAACCCTGAATTGTTGCGAAAAGCCACGTCACAAAAGAATAAGGAGGAATGCAATGGAGGAAGAGGAGGAGAGAAAGAGTGCAATGGAGGAAGATGACACGTTCGAGGATATGCCGTGTGCGCCAAGATACTTGCCAGAGAACCAGAATCAACACGCCCTTCATCCAAGGCTGTTCCTGAGATTTTCCGGTTCACAAATGATGAGGTGCGACTGGACAAAGTCTTTAGCTTACGGACATATTTATCGACGACAATCCATGAACATCAAAGTCTGGGTGGTGTAGTCGGTTATCACGCTAGTCTCACACACTAGAGGTCCCCGGTTCGAACCCGGGCTCAGACATTATTTTCTAATTTTTTTTTAAAAGTAAGCAAAGGCCTTGTAGCGGTTCCACTTGGTTAATTACTTAATTATGATTGGCCTTTAGGAAGAAGCATGAGACAGTTGGCTCTTAATTTCTTTTCATTGGCTCTAAATACTAATTACTAAATGTTTTAGTTCAAATGATGATATTAATGAAACATTTATAAATATTTGAAGTCAAGATCTAGACGTAACATACAAAGTACTATAAAATGTTTTGAAATTGACACACAAATCTGAATCGTATATTTAACTATTGATCGCTAAATGACGCAACTTATATTTTTTTAAAAATACACATATCATCGTTTTAAGAGATAATTATTAAGTTAAGTTACCGAAGGAAAAATAAATCACGATAATTAAGTTAACTCAACCATATAACTCAGATTTACTTTAGATATCCAAGCTTAGCAAACAATAACAACGTTGATATTACATATTAATGAGTGAATTAAATAGTTCTGATGATTTTCGAGAGTGTAGTGGCAAGTATTGTTCATTACCAAACATACATAAAATTGACAACACATATGTAATTATGAACAAATAACTAAAGTATTTAACATTTTCACCAAAAAACAAATAACTAAAGTCGGTCCACTAATACGTAGTATGTGCTAATTGCAAACAGTTGGTGCTAATTATATTAATTAATTTCAGAACTAGCATGGATTATTTTGATATATTATCACCACCATCGGTCCATCACCATGATGCGTCCACAAATATATGTGTGTGTGTGTTCGTGAATCATATACTATATCATCGGTCGATAATAATTTCCTGTGGCTAAGTACTAAGTAACGTTTTCTTGGACTAAGTAACGTTCTATGTCAATGTTACAATGTCTTTTCTCCAGATATATAAGTTTGTAATAAGTTCCCGCTGATGCTTCACTATTTTATAAATATTAGTCAAACTTTCAAAGCATATTATTTCTTAATGAGTAAATAATCAGATAAGTCAAAACATAGGTGGGAATTGAAGATTAGTGGCCAACTAGTTGGAGTCCAGTTTATTATTCTTTTATGTGAAGTTTTACTTGCTTAAAAGCTGTTAAATTTTGTGCTAACGGTTTCTAAACACGTGGACTTTGTAAAGGACACCACGATCCTTAGTATAGTTGAATTGATATCAAAAAGTTATAGTACATACTACATACTAATTTATATAGTTTTAGTCCATGAATTACTCAGATTACATGAACCATGAAAATATTAATGATATTATGATATTAAATATGACAAAGATCATAACATTAACTTGTGTCATTGACTCATTGATATAAGAGCCGTCCTTAAAGCAAAAGCCACATATTAGATGAAACCTCCCTTCTAATTAATTATTTTAATGAAATGATTAGTAGTTAATAATTAAGCATATGCTACTTTGTGGGAGAATCCACTTGCCATAGTTTAAACAGTTTAATCACACAATGGATTCTAAGACATCAAGCGACTATAATACTGTAATTTGCGAAAAAGTTGATGCATAGTCTCGCTCACGAATAAATTACGTTATCATCGCCTTGTAGGTTTTTTGTTCTGTCTATTTTGCAGCGCTTAAGATTATATATGTAGAGTAAATCAAAAACACTGACCTGATCAATCAATACAACAAAGCACTAGATATAATAACTAGTTTGTTTTTGTGCTATATATTTAACTTTTCACAATCAATTATAGCACAGCCAGTTAATAGATTTACCTATTTACGTTCTGTAACTGATCTACCGTTTTATTAATTTTGTTTTGTTGTAATGCAATACGTTATTCACCAACAAAAATTGCTATTCCTTTTATTAAAATGAATATCTGTTTTTGGGGCTTGAAAGAGGTGAGAAGGAAATTTTGAAAATAGAAAAGGAAATCAAATTGTGGTGCCAAACCTGATGTGGAGGTCAGACCATGGATCTAATGGAGGTAAGTTCGATATACACTTTATGAAATTGTTACATGCAACATCATGAAAACTATAGACCCAACAGCTAAAACTTATAATATATAAAAACTAAAAATATATAATAAGGAGAATGAAGTCACAGAAACCTCTATAAATAAGGCATTCTTCAACAAACTCAACATCACTTGGAAACTCTCAGACATTTGTATTCTTAATTACAACATTTACATCGATCGTCAGATAAAACACTAAAAACAAAAGATGTCGTCCATCGGAGCAAGTTACGCACCCGTACATCTTATGCAGAAGAAGCTGAAGGAGAAGATTACAAAGAGAGAAAAGGAGAGAGAAGAAAAACATAAAAGTCTCTCCGTCCTTGAGACCTCTCTAGCCACCGCCGGTAGGAATTCTAACAAAGTCTACCCTTCTCGCTCGTCTTCTTATAATGAACAAAGCATCAAATCGTAAGAGTAAAACCTAAAGGTAGACTGGTTCAGACATATGTAATCTGTCCTTTGTATATGTAACATGTATCTATGTGGGATGTGTCTAAAACAGTATCTTGGTGGTTTTTGTGGGGAGAAAGTTTGTACCCTGTCAGTCAGTGACTTGGGTGTTCCCTTGTCGTGTATTAAAAAGGTTGTTGTATGCAAAATTTAGTTATGCTAAACTTAAAATGATCTAATGACTAAGAATTTTACTTCGATAATTTTGGCCTGTCAGTACACTTTAAACCAAAGATCCATTAAAAAAAAAGGAATAAAGAGCAGAGAGGTCCAGCACAACCAACTTTTGTTCGTTCATCAAAATGTACCAAAGTAAAGTAAAAAAACATAAGAGTTCTTCTCCTGAGTTCTGCCCATTAGAAATATCAAACCAAACTCAACAAAGTCCTCAACGTTTGTCTGCAACTAAGCTAAAGTCCTAAGAGCCTCCAAGAAGCAACAAGATGACAAGATCACTTGTTTTTTTTTTTTTGGTCTAAATGTTAATATTTATACCAGTTTTCAAGGTTTTTCAGAGTGAACACTGTTGTGGGAACAACTTATTACAAACAAAGAAGGAAGAAAGAAAACAGAGGAGGAGAGAAAGAAAACAGAGGAAAAGAAGAAAGAAGGAAGAAACAGGGGAGAACATGGGAGAAACAGAGGAAGAAAGAAGCCATTAACTGAAAGGGGACAAGAACCAAAAATACAACTCCAAAAGAGAGGGAGCAGCAATGGACGCCGAGGGACGCGAGAGAGAAAGCAATCGGTCTCGCATGGCGCGGTCTACTAGTCGATGAAAGGCGTCCTGGTTTGTTGAAACACCTTTGAAGATCCGAGCGTTACGTTCGCGCCAGAGGGAGTAGACAATAACTTGATTGAGCAGCTTGAGAACAGAGACAGCTCGAGCTGGGTGAGGTCCTTGAAGCTGGAGGCACAAGTCTTGGACAGCAGCTAGAGACTCCGGTGGGTTCGCCATGTACCTGCCACAAAACCGAGACCAAGTAGCAACCGAAAAAGCACACTCAAAGAAAAGATGGGAATGAGACTCATCGGCCAGGGAACAAAGGACACAACCTGATGGAACAGAGAGTCCCCATGAGATCAAACGGTCCCTCGTAGGCAATCTTCCAAGAAAAGCTGTCCAAGTTATAAAGGAGCACCTCGGTATTTCCTCCTTAAACCAGACGACCGAACGCCAAGTAACTAAGGGGCTAATCATTCGAATTCTCTCCCAAGTGACCCGAGAGGAGAACTTCGGACCATAACCTCCTGATTGATTACGCCATAAGAAGGTATCTCTGCCAGCATTAATGGACGGAACTGTCGTAGTAGATAGGACGATCTGAAGCGTGACAGCAAGCTCCGAACGAGCCGGAGGAAGATTCCAGTGACCATTTTCAACCGCTTGAGATACAGTTGCATTGAGAGGAATTCTCAAAAGACGAGGGCCAGAAGCCCCAAACATAAGATGCAAAGGACCTAAGTATGTCCAATAATCAAACCAAAAGGACGCAGACGTTCCATCGCCAATACTGCACCTGAGAAAAGATTGAAGATCCTGTTTCAGAAGAAGCATGCTTCTCACCGTCCAGGAAAATCTGGGAGAGTCATTCACCAACCAAAAACTCTGCCCCCCAAACCTGTTAATTGAAAGCCAAGGAACCCACAGAGAGCCGGAGCCATAGAAGAACAGCCAGAGTCGTTTTAACCTAAAGACCAACTCAAAGTCTTCGAGTTTCCTGATCCCAAGACCTCCCTCTGATTTTGGTTTGCATATATGATCCCACGATACTCTAGCCCCAGCCCCTGAGCTTGTGCTATTTTTCCAAAGGAACCCAGAGCATAAAGAGTCCACTTTTGCATAGAACCATTTTGGTAAAACAAAAACCGAGCTCCAGAAGTTGACCATACTGTATATTACAGAGTGAATCATGGTGACCTTACCAGCGAATGACAAGAACTTAACCGTCCAGGAGTGAATCTTAGAAGAGATGCGGTCCAGAAAGGGCTGAAGCGTAGCAGCGGAGATCTTTTTGGGACTCAAAGGCAAACCAAGGTATCTAGTGGGAAACTCACCTCGTCTATAGCCAGACAACCCTGACAACTCGGATACTTGACTCTCTGGGTAGCCTCCGTAGAAAATCTCAGATTTTGACTCATTTGTGCCTAAACCCGACCACTCCTTGAAACGATTCATAACTGATTTAATTCCCTCAGTAGAGGCTCGAGAGCCGTCTGAAAAGACTAGCAAGTCGTCTGCAAACAGCAAGTGGGTCAGCTTTGGAGAGGAGCAGAGAGGGTGCAGCGAGATTTCACCATTTGTTTCAGCTTTATCCAGCAAACGAGAAAGGACTTCCATAAGCATGATGAACAAATAAGGGGAGATTGAATCACCTTGGCGCAATCCCTTTTTTCCCTCAAAGAAACCCGCTAACTCACCGTTGATAGCAACAGAAAATCTAGGAGAAGAAATGCACTCAGAGATCCAGCTGATGAACATTGGGGGAAACTGCTGAGCCTCCAAGACCCTGATTACAAAATCCCAACAAACCGTGTCGAAAGCTTTGCGGATATCAATCTTTATCATAGCACTTTTCATACAGGATGACTTATTGTAGTCCCTTATGAGCTCCGTTGCTAACAGTACATTCTCTCCCAAGCTTCGACCCTTTAAGAACGCAGCCTGATTGGGACTTACACACTCAGATAAGATAGGCTTGAGGCGGTTGGCAATAATTTTAGAGATAAGCTTGTAGACAATGTTACAACAGCTTATGGGCCTGTAATCAGTTAAAGAGCAGGCGTTAGGCTTCTTTGGTATCAGAGCAATGGCCGTGGTGTTCATATCCTTTAATAACCTGCCATTGCGGAAAAACTCCTGGACAGCACCAACAATGTTGTCACCAACTACATCCCAAGAAGCTCTAATGAATTCCACAGAGTAGCCATCTGGCCCTGGACTTTTGTTCAGCGGCATAGAGAATAATGTTGCTTTTATCTCAGCTGCAGTGACTTGACGTTTCAAATAATTTTGCTGAAGCTCTGAGCAACGGAAAGGAAGCAGCGACTGGAGGTCCGCTGTTGTCACTGGAGAAGCAGGGAGATCAGTGGAGCCTAAGATGCTCTGGAAATAATCAGCAGCATGCGATTTGATCTCATCCATAGAGTAAAAAACATGGTCGTCCGCTCCTTTTAGAAAATGAATATGATTTCTAGATGCATGAGTGGCGACTGTCCGATGAAAGAAAGGCGTATTGCGATCACCAACATCCGCCCACCTGACACGCGAACGTTGACGGTAATACTTCTCCTCCGCCTTAAGAAGCACATTTAATTTATCCCTTTCCAAGTGTTCCTCTCTAGCTGTGTCTACAACCGGAGCAGTGAGCAGGGAGCGCTGAAGAGTGTCTACCTTTTCCCTCTGAGCTTTAACTCGTTGAGAAATGCCACTGAAATGATTCTTATTTAATCTTCGAAGCGGCTTTTTAAGTAACTTCAATGAGCGAACCAGCTTATACTGCTCAGTGCCTGTAATACGATGAAACTCCCAAGCTCCAGAAACAGTATCTGAGTACTCAGGATGATCAATTACATGATGAAAAAACTTAAACGGCTTTACCACCCGACGTCCAGTAGAAGGCATCCGGAACAAACAAGGCGCATGATCAGACTGCAAAGGATCTAAGAAGTCAGCATAAGAATCAGGAAACGAAGAAGACCAGGCTAAATTGATAAAAGCATGATCGATCCTTGTGGAAATTGGGGAGTCATCTTGGCTGTTCCGCCAAGTAAAGGGAACTCCTTTGGCCTGAGCCTCAAAAAGCTGAGCGTCCTGAAGGTATGTATTTGCTTCCTCCATACCAGATTCATCAACACGACTGATAAGATGATTTGAGTGATGAGAAGTCCGCAACATCTGATTAAAATCACCAACCACAGCCCACGGATGAGAAGCAACTGGTGTAGTAACCTGCAAGTTAACAAGACCCGACCATAAACTTCTGCGATTCTCCACCTGATTAAAACCGTAGATAAAGGTGACAGTCATAGAGATGTTTTCAGACAAAACCGAAATCCCGCAAGTAACTGATTGAGACGATGCTTCATAGATAACCAACGTAACTCTCGGATCCCAAACAATGACGATACGACCTGAATCATCATCATCATAATTCCCAAAAAACTTCCATCCCCTCGGAATAGCTCGAACAACCCTTTCCTTATTAATCCGCAAAATGTGAGTTTCCAAAAAAGCTCCAAAAAGTGGTTTATGGATATTAATCCAATCTTTGGTCATCGTGTGGCGTCTATCACTGTTCAGTCCACGTACATTCCACGCAAAAAACATATCTAAAATTTAATGGCTTTTGGCAGCCTTGCGGCCACACCTCCTGTTGTTAACCAGGATAAAAGGATTTCCATGCTCCTGCTCCTGGATTGGAGTCTCGAAGCCATCAACTGTGAACTCCTCTTTGTCGACAGAGTTATGACAAAGTATCTCATCGTTTGGCATAGGAAAATCCAGCTTATCAGTAGGTTCCCCAGGTGGTAGATCCAGAACCTCCACGGAAGAGTCAATATCATCAGTCACAGCTTGCTGGGTAACCTTGAAGACTTGTATAACTTGCTGGTAAATTTCACCCTCCTCTAACTCAACGTCTGTTCCCTGTGGAGGGGGATGAGTAATCAAAGGGGTTTCCTCCTTATCTGCTAGAACTACAGTTGGCTCCACCTCAACCTTATCAGCCTTATCCGAACCAGCTTCCACCTTATCAGCCATATCTGGCACGACATCATCCTTAACAGAAGGGGTATCCTTCGAAACTGGAATATAACGAAGAGAACCCTCCTTTAGTTTCTTAGCAGTAGAGCGACCCTGTCGAGATGGAGAGCGTCTTCTTGAAGTTTCTGAAGATTGTTTTCTCACACTCCTGGAGGCATATTCACCCTCAGGAGTCCCCATGGAACATTTACCTGCCTCATGACCAAACTTACTACACTGCACGCACTTAACCGGTAGCCAAGGGTAGGAGACATCAATGACGACTTCTTTACCATTCGAAAAACCGGAGATAATCTTAGTGGGTAGAGGAGAGGTAAGATCAACCTTCACATACAGCTTAGCCACCTCAAAGTTTAGCTTACGCTCTGTTTCCGGAGCTAAGGATTCTGGTTTACCAACAGCCGTAGCAAGACGACTCAGACTCTCTTGATTAAACAGAAGATAGGGGACATTTCGCAGCTCCACTGGAACAATGGCACTAGTGAGGGGAGGCTCGTCAGGAGAGTAGTCAGGAGACCAAGGGGCCACAAACATAGGGAGACCACCGATATTCCAACAGGATCGAGAAAGGATAGCCTCACGAGATCTCTGATTTGAAACTCGAATGAGATAGGTACCCTGACCAAGATTGTGGACGTAGATTTTCGGACCCTGTCTAGCCCACATTGCATTCACGACTCCGATGATCTTCCCCATTGCAGGGAAGTCGCCATGAAAACGCGCAAAGATAAAGTCCTTGAATTCCAATTTCGCAGCTTCAATGTTTTCGTCAGGAATGAGGACAAAGGGAGCACCGGATACATGCTCCACCGGATTTCCCAGCACCTGAAGTTGAGCAGAACTCTTTAGAAGCGCCGCGTAGTTCCTTGTTTGAGCAGTTTCTGCTACCGTAGGCAAGGAGCCGAATTTAACTGCTCCCATTGCTGAAGGAAGAGAACCAGCAACCATCAAAGGAGGGAGTGGAGGTTGAGAGGCAACAGGGGAGGCTTTCACCGACTGAAGACCCGAACCAAGGGGAAACCCAGAAACCAGAGCAGGAGGCACACCAGAACGGACGACGACAGAGCCAGACGCAGGAGCACCCGAACCAGAACCTGCAGAAAGACCAGAACCTGCAGAAAGACCAGAACCAACCAACGCAGGAGAACCTGCAGAAACACCAGAAGCACCAGCACCAATCACTGCAAGCGAAGCCGACCCAGAACCAACCACAGCAGATCCAACCATAGTAGAACCTGAAGAACCAGAATCTGAAGAAACCCCAGATCCAAACAGAGCAGGAGAACCTGAGCCAACCACAGCAGAACCAATCACAGCAGAACCAACCATACCAGAACCAACTAAAGCAGAACCAACCACAGCAGATCCGACCATAGAGCCAACCGCCGCAGAACCAACTATACCAGAACCAACTACAGCAGATCCAACCATAGAAGAAGAAGAAACAGAGCCCTCCACCGCAGGTGGAAAAGCATCAGAAAACAGAGATAATTCAGATCGAACACCCAGAGGATGAGCTTGAAAGGGGCCCAGATAGGGAAGATCCTTGCCGAAAATCGGAGTTTCAGGAGAGCCAGAGCCAGCCACCGACGAATTAACAAAAGAAACAGACTTCGATTTCTTCTTTGCCATCGAAGACTTCCGGATGGAGTGAATCAGACGGCGTGCTTTAAACGAGGGGGGTAACGGAGGCCGGAATTTCTTGTGAGAACAGAGCATTGCGACATGGAAACAAGCAAGGGGAGAGGAGACAGAAGGGTCGGAAGACACTCCGGCGAAGCAGGAGGTCACCGGCGAGGGAGCAACGGTCGGGAGCCTACGAGAAAAAGTCGCCTTTTCTATCGCCTAGAGAGAGAGAGAGAAAATAGCCGTTTTATCGCTAGTTTTAATAATCAAATTATTAATTTTTGTTCATCCCAAGATCACTTGTTATTAGCTGCAAGTTTAGCCGCAACTTGTTCCTCTGACAAGGGCAAGTAGTATATCCTGGGGATTGCTTTTGTCTTCTTGAAAAGATCATCCAGAGTGAATATGGGAGGCTCTTGTTCCTTGGCAACTAGAGGAGGAGGATGAGGAAGGACATGGCGTTCTTTGGAGATGGAGGAACTGCACCAATTATACGATACGACGCCGGTTTGGCGATAAAACGCTTTGGGGATTTCCCCCCACCGGACGCATTCATCATGCTGCGAAAGTATGTTTCCTCCTCAAATTTACGTATCTTTACGGAGTGTGATGATCTCGTTTTTGCTTAGGTCTCTTTTCTCGAGCTGTATTCGCGTTGGTCTTTGACCCCCAATGCTTCGGTTCCTGGGGACAGCAGCCAGCCAGCAACAATTCTAGAGTTTGAAAATAATAATAAAAAATTGAAATTGAAAGTGTGTTGTGTATGTGGTAGGAGAAGTGCAACAACACACCATTGAATAATATATAAGATGGGGTTTGCATACTGTATAGCAATTTGAAGAATTTGTGTATAGTTGGTTGCTTGCTGGTAATTAATTGATTTTGGAAGTTAAAATTATATAAACCCCATATTCAAAGCCTCTGCGTTGTTGATGTAGAAAGAACTAAATGATTTTTGTTTCTTTTTGGTTGTTGTACGACTATTAGCAATGTTTAAAGCTGACCCCAAACTTGGAGGGATATCGAAGTTGCATACATAAAAATATATCTACCACAATACATGATAATAAAAAAACGGGAGGGGATGCTACTTGAGAAGAGGAGCGGCATTGCGAATGGAGAGATAGTGGTGGACTTGGGGAGTGGAGAGTGACCTTAGAGTCTTGAAAACATGAGCATTTGCATAGCGCAGGTTCGTTCTTGGGTCTACATATGGTGCCTGTCAACAATCCAAATCCAAACCAAGAGGTAAGGGGAGGGGTTGTTAGCAGCTTATAGATCAAAGGAAAAAAAAAGATGCAAATCAGAAATTAAAGTAAAACCTGGAATCCAGTGACATCGCAGATTCTCTTGCATGGCTGAGTGGATGGAGGCGACTCGATGTTGATATCTGCACCACAGAAAGAAAAGAAAGAAAGATTGATTGATGTTTTAAGTGTTGGGTAGATAGAGAAATCAATCAATCAATCACAATTTGAATAATTTTCACTCTCAAGAGGGACTTACAGTCGGAGGAGGAGGGATGAAGAAGAAGGTCAGCTTGGAGGATCTGTTTGAGATGTTTCCACCTTCCACGAGACTGCCCCTTTGGATACTTTTCATAGGACTGTGTCTTTTTAAAGCTCAGATGCATCGGAACCACTATATCTGCCTCCGCCAACTCCCCTTCCATCTTCTCCTTCTTCGTCTTCGTATCGTATTCTTCTTAGTCTATGAGAGTGAAACAAAAATTTAAAAAAAAAAAAGAAAATCAAATATCAAAATTAGAGAAAGCTATCTAAGACTAAGAAGAATAGCAATGCAAGGAAAAAAAAATCTATAAAATTTAAGAAAGAAATATCATTCTTTAACAAAGCGATAAAGCTTACAGTGAATTGGGCTGAAACTTGTTGATATGCTGGGAAAATTGGTAATCCCTAAAGAAGAAGAAGAAGAAGGGGGGTAATTAATTAATTAGACAAATGATCAAAACCCATCACCAAAGATTACAAATTTCCACAAGTTCAAAATGCAAATTAGAAGGAAACGAATTCAATTTCGTAGCTCAAACCCAGAAAAAGAATTTACAAACCTGAAAAAAGGAGAGTGTACGTAATTAATTCTAAACGAGACGAACAGATATGGCGTACATTTGGATTTTTAATTGAAAGAGGGGAGGCGAATGGAATGGATTGGATTCTAGGGTTCGTACTCGTCGTCGGGTGTTTGATTGATAATGAGAAAATAACTGAGGACCTAACGAGAGAAGGGGGGGGGTTCAGAAAAAGAAGAATGATGAAAACACCCTTAATTATTATATGATAAATTATGACAGTTCTTCGCAAATGACGAAAACACCCTTAATTATTATAAGGTTAACATACGACGCCGGTTTGGCGCTAAAACACTTCCTTTGGGGATTTATTTAGCCCCCACCGGATATCTGTTTCTCCGTCGCAACGCATTCGTCATGCTGCTAAAGTATGTTTCCTCCTCAAATTTGCGTACTAGGTTTAGGGATAATCTGTCTCTCTGAATTGTGAGAGCTATTGGTTTCGTTGTGAATCTTTACGGAATGTGATGATCTCGTTTTTGCTTAATTCTCTTCTCGACAGCTGTATTCGCGTTTGTCAACGAAGAGATTCCCGAGGAGCTCATGTGAGTGTACTATTGCATTTATATTTACTTAACTGGTGTGATTCCTACTACTTTTAGGCATTTCTGATTGTTGTATGTTATCTTTGCTGGCTTCTTCAGAGGTTTCAATTCATTTGAGTTTTTTCTGAGAGAAAGGCAAACCAAAAGACACTCTAGATTAAATGTCTGAAACACGTAACTAAATAATTTTAAAGAAGGCAACCAAAAGACTCTCTAGATTAATTACTAGCCGTAACGTAACGGTAACATTATTTTCCCCTATCTCTCTATATATTTATTCTTCTTAATTCGATCTAAACTAACACAGTCTACACTACCACTCCTTTACAATGCTAGGTTAGCTCGTTGGCGACTCAATCAATATCTGTTGCTTTTATAGTCTTCTGACTTGTTTCATCTGATGGTGTTTCAGTGATTTGAGATTGGGAAGGAAGCAGAAAAATCAAAGAAGAAGCAGGTTAACATCACTTCATTGAAATTCAGAACTGAGAGAGGTATGAGTTTCTCTCTCTGATCAAAAATCTTGAAAAATTTACGGTTCTATTTATAGAAAATTGAGTGAGTCCTGACTGTTGGTTGGTGTTTTGTGTCTCTGCAGCAAAGAGTTAAGGTGAAATAGGAAGAATTTTGCCGAGAAGATTCAAGCGATAGATGGTGGAAGAAAATATGAGAATCCCCATTGCTCAAGGTATCTAATTTCCTTCTTTTTCTGTTTTTTTTTTCAAATCTTTTTTTTTGGGGGGAGATTCTATATTTACTTGGATTGAAAAAGGAAGAAGCTTATGTGTATATTCATAGTGTGGAAACAATTAGAAACTAGCGTCCCATCATTTGATTGATTGTTAGAGGTTATGTTCCATTTGAATTTACACTTATGAGATCACTTTGTTATTTCTCTCAGTTCTTTGCAAATGTTCTATATATATACTTAGATTGAAAATGGAAGAAGCTTTATGTATTCATAATGTGGAAACATTTAGAAGCTAGCGTCCTGTCAATGATCGTTAGAGAGGTTAGGTTCCATTTGAATTTTACACTTATGAGATCACTTTGTTATTTCTATCAGTTCTTGGCAATTGCTTAGATTGAAAATGGAAGAAGCTTATGTGTATCTTCATAATGTGAAAACACTTCTGAGATCATTTTGTTATTCCTATCAGTTCTTGGCAATATTCTATATTTTCTTAGATTGAAAAAGGAAGAAGCTTATGTGTATATTCATAATGTAGAAACAATTAGGAACTAGCATCCTTTCTATTTGAATGATTGTTAGAGAGGTTAGGTTCCATTTGATTTTTACACTTACGAGATCACTTTGTTATTCCTATCAATACTTGGCAAATATACAGTTTTCCCCTCTTGTTTTCAATGTTTTCTTGTTTTGGCTTGTTTGCAATTATGTGATGATGATGTGCATGTTTGTTGTTTGTTTCCATGCGATCATGTGATGAGGAAGAAGCTTGTGAGTTTGCCGGGGAGATTGGAGATGGTCAGGAGGAGCTTGAGAGTGAGAGGTGATGGATGGTGGTGACAGATAGCTGTTTGATGTGCAAGAAGAGCATCATGTCACAGAAGAACCAAAGGTTACGCTTTTGTGTGGTGTGCAAGCTGTTAAAGGTATTTGATGCAGAGTTTGTGTAGCTTTTTACATTGTATATTGATGATTATTCTCTTGGTGTTATCATCTCTTCCAGAAGAAGCTCGATCCAGTGGAACAGATACAGTACAGCAGCTGAACCAGAAGGTGAGCTTTAATTCACAGATCTCAAATGAGTTAAGAGAGTTGAACTAATTTCTTACTCTTGTATCTTCAGTTTAATATCTTGAAAGGAACACTTAGACACTTCAGTCTCATTCCACCTGGTGGCGAAGGAATCTTAGCACATCCATTAGCACATATAGCATCGTGGCTCAAGCCCAAGGTATGCTATGATTCTACTTAAAGAAACAAATGCATGCACTCAAAACTCTGAAGTTGGATTGCTTCTTTGATATATATATATTTTTTTTTTTGGTTACTACAGTTCAGGGAAATGAATCAAGCTAATGGAGGCATAGAGTCGGTAATTAAAAAGGTTGATAATTGTTTGGCCGAGGGCAAACTAGCAGAAGCAGCTGCTGCACTTGAGGAAATAGTAAATGAATGGGTGAGACGTGCAAGAAACAGAGCCATAACAGAACAGGATGCAACTCTTCTCCAATCTTATGCAACTTGTGCTAGTCTCAGTTGATGATTGATCTTGGTCAGAGTAAGAATCAACGGTTGTGTCGGTTCTCAATTCTTCTGTTTATATATCTCTATGAAGCAGACACTGTTTCTTTTAGGACTCATCACTGATTCGGTGTTTAAAATCACAGTTGTTCTTATCTGAGTTAGAATGTTAACAGAAACAGCTGAATTCCTTTAAATTTTGTTAGCCTCCCCCTTATTTCTCCCATTTTCAATTTATTATTTGAATCTTCATATATTTTGTGAGGAAGTATAAGCTTAAGTTCATGAATTTTAAAGTTGACACGGCATTCGCTTTCGGTGAGTTCCCTTTTGCATTATTGTTGTGTTCCTAAATATCAAATTAAGAATCTAATGAAAGATAACACACTAAACCAAAACGACCACAAAGGTCATGCATGCATCTTTTTTTATCCATTTAAGGTCATTTATAATTGAAACCTTGTCCTGTCCGCATTATAAAGTTCTACACTTTGTTTATGGTCAGGTTTGGACTCTGGTTGTTGGCAACAAAACCATATTATTTGACATGGATTTAAATATATTTTTGATCTGTTGCAGGAAACTTCTTCTCGCCGGTTCCTTATAGTTAAAGATGCTTAGATTATGGTATCTAACTTTAAACGTACCGACTGCTGTAGGTTTGCTCGACAACTTCAAAACATTATACAATTTTGTCAGCTAAAATACCGCTAATTATTGGTGTGTAGTTACTTTTTTGTTTGCTAAAATTGGTGTGTAGTTACTTCCAAATAGTATGGCCATTCTGTGAGTTCTATTTTACTGAGAAAAGTACGAATGTACGTATTTGTATTTACGGAAGAAATGACAGATCGCTCGACGATATTGATATACAAAAATTGAATATGAGAAGCTGAAATATTCCCTCAGCATCATTAACAGATAATTGGATGTGTAGTTATATTGTATCTATTATTGAATTGTGATCTAAAATTATAAAACGTTAGAACAGTGTAATGTATTAATACACCAGCAAAAGACTAATACACCAGCGAACCTTAAATACGAAACAGCTACGTTGAGAAGTTAGGTGGCACAACTCATCCAATCAGGAGACAACCTAACACGCAGATTTAAATCAGCGCCGTCGGATTTATATCACGTCAACATATTGAACGCTTCAGATCTCCTCCCCGTACGTGTGAGTGAAGCTGTTTTGAAGTTGGCCTCGATGTTTCTCGCTATCAATTTTAATTTTTTACTAACTTTTATCATTGATCACAATTTTAATATAATAGTGAACCGACTATTATTGTTTAGATAAATTAGTATGAATTCGTTAGCAGATGCATGGCTCTCACCTTCTTCCTGCCTTCCTTTGAATAGCAAAACTTTAAATAAAACATTTTAAAAATTATGTTCTTATTCCACTAATGTAGCATGAACTCCCTCTCGTGTATATATTTTTCAGCAATATATCACAAACAGTTTAAATTTAAAGCCATTTATTTTCGTTCAACTCTGATCTTTACCGGTTTGGTTGATCAAGAATTAGCATATAAGAGCGTCTCCCTTGGTTTAAACTTTGCTCATCAACTACTATCTTTACCTTAACCGCAAGGTCTTTGGCATATATATTGCTTACAGCCTAAGTTCTTAAAGTAACCCTTTTCTATATTTTTATAAAATGAGCCAAATTTTTATTGATGTTGTGTCAATTTTTAAACACAACAAGATACTTTTTTCTTTCGTACCAAATACAATAATGTACTCAAAAGTATATTATTTTATTAAAATCACAAGGGCTATATAAGTTGAGACAACCTAGCTAGAAACTCATTGCAGATTGAAAGATAAAACACAATACATATTTTGAGAGGCACAGAGGAAGAGAATAGCACATTCGTAGTTTTCTTGCAAATATAAAAACAAGCCAAAAATCAGAACAAGAAGATGGGAGTTGGAGGAACATTAGAGTATATATCTGAGCTAATAGGAAGTGGAGGAAGCCATAGCTATGGCAAAAGGAAGAAGAAGAAGCAGTTTCAGACAGTGGAGCTCAAAGTTAGAATGGATTGTGATGGTTGTGTCCTCAAGGTCAAAAACTCTCTATCTTCTCTAAAAGGTAAATTAACTACTTTATAATCTAAATTAACATTTGGTTATCATAATTCTCGTTCCATCCCATATGAAAATGAGTTTTCAGTTAAGCGCTACTTTGGTTTTTGTATTTTCGTTCACAAAAACAAAGCTAAACATATGCAAGTACGTGAATGCACAAAGCTACATATATATACTTCCGTTTGTATAACATATTCAAAATATTTTTACATATCTTCTCAGGAGTCAAATCGGTGGAGATAAACAAGAAGCAGCAAAAGGTGACGGTGAGTGGTTACGCGGAACCGAGCAAGGTTCTGAAGAAGGCAAAATCGACGGGGAAGAAGGCTGAGATATGGCCTTACATTCCGTACAATTTGGTGGCTCAGCCCTACATAGCTCAGGCTTACGACAAGAAGGCGCCACCTGGTTACGTTAGAAAAGTCGACCCATACGTCACCACGGGGACGATGACCGTTTACAACGATGACCCTTCTTACACTTCTATGTTTAGTGATGATAATCCTAATGCTTGCTCTATTATGTAATTAGTAAATCACTAATAAAGTGGGTTTATATATTTATTTATATGTATAAATATGAGTTATATAGATTTTGGTGTTTTTATGGTTCAGGATTTTGTCTCTTTTGCATGTGCTTCTTGTTAGTGTTACAAGAATGTTAATTAATTTTAATAAACGTCTACTAAAATGGCCTAATCAATTGGATGTTATAAGTGATCATTGGCACATTGCAGAAATAAATGAAATTAGTTTCCAGACTTTTACTTTTACCGAACTACTATCTGTCAGATCATTTGGATCACCCGATCATGGATTACTTTCGTTTTCAGCTCACTTGCGCACCATTAATTTAAGTTCGAAGCTTTTGCTTTTGGTGTTGTTAGTGCTCTTTTTGCTAGTTTTTTGAGAAATCAAAACTCCAACTCGATCTTTTCACCAACTCTCTTTTTTATAGATAGTTAAAAGAAAAAATATCCAAAAAGTGGGTAGTATAAGGGTCACATAATTACATAAAGCTAACTCTGAGAGATTGAAGAAAAAAAATACTTCACTACACAAATAAACTGATTATATGTTTCTATACATACCGATATGATTCTTGATCCTCAGATGTATACAAAGAACATCTTCATTACTCTATAAATGGAAGCCTAAACTAGTTCCTGCATTACTTATCTGTTGTTTTGTTCAAACCAAGAAGGCAAGAACCAAAGTTATACACTTCTGTTTTGCCTCAAGCTTCATAAGTTGTTGTGGGGGGACCAAAAACAGAGACATGACGCCGATGAACAATTACATCGCAACTTTATTCTGGACTATATGTACATCTTGGTGACACAGGCTGCATCAAATGACCTAGACTGAATCTAACCTAACACGCGCTTCTCCACCTTACATGATTTACCGAGGTCATAACTCAACCATATTTACGCATATTAGTTATGTCTTGCTCTTCATTGGAATTTAGTTGGAAAATGTCAATGTTGACAGATGATAAGAGCTATAATCTGGTGATATACATCATATACATAGATTTTTTCTTCCTTTACAGAATGAAATTAGAGTTGGCAGGCTTCATCTTGTGTTACTTCCAGGGTAGATCTCAACAAAATTGATATCATAGAGCAAAGTTGCATTGCCAGGTATGTTACAGTCACCTGCATTAACCAATACGAACAGTCCCAAATATATATATCATTGCTATGAGCATAGAGCATAAAAACATGTATACAAAGAATGGTTTAGGAAGTACCGGAAAAGCACCCTGCAGGCTCTGGTCCATAAGCTAACTTAGGCGGAATCTGAAGTTTACGCTTTCCCCCTGTAAATAAAACATTGGTTTCTTCAGCCTAATAAAAGACATACACCGAACGTAAGAGAATTAGACTACGACTTGCCTACTCGCATTGGAGGTACTCCTTCGCCTCCAAGAATCCCCTGGTCTAAACCTCTAATAACCTAATAATCACAAAGAGTAAGCACCAAGAAACTAACATCACTTAGCTTTCTCAGCACATCAAACTAAAATAATTAAATCTAGCTTAGAAGACAACTTAATTTAACTAAGATATACATTGGGGTTAGGTTATATACCTTGCCGACACCAATCCGCATAGTAAGTGGTCGTGCACGCTTATATGTACTATCAAACAACGTTCCATCTGCAAACCTCGCCGTGTAATGAACCTGCCCCAACACCAAATTCTCAAACTTCGAACCAAAACGTTTTGCAATGCTTATTGATGCAACACAAAATAATTAATCAAATGTGTCCTAAAACATGGAAAATGATGATGAACCCTTCACATAGAGTGTAACATGAGGAATAAACTTACATTGACGAGTACGCCACGTGGAGCTTTGTCACCGAACCCAACAGCGATATCGCAGAATCCAAGCCCTGATTTTGCGTAGCTGTATTCGCAGAGAGGGTCTCCAACAGTGGCGTAGTACTCTATCCTCGTGGCGTCTGCGTCCAGAGGCGTCAGAGAGAGAATCGCGGCGGCTAAAATGCCTAAACCCACTCCGAAAACGTTCTTCTTCGCAGCGGTGAAGCTCCTCTGTTTCTGCTGGCAGTCAATGGGAGAAGAAGAAGAACAGAGACACGAGAATGACGATGACGATGGAGAATAAGAGATGGTGGGTCTGAAGGAACGTGTATAGATAGATGATGTGAGTGTTAAAGTCGAAATCGCCATTGTTGGATTCGTCGAGCTTTCTTCCTTCTCTTCTTCCTTATCTAGTGGGAAGCTCAAGCGTTTGGTCTTGAATCTTCTGAGTAGGAGTGCAAACTGGCAAAAAGACAAAGTGGATATGATTGTAGGACCCACTTGCCATGAAAACCTTAAGAATATGTACGATGGTTGTATGAATTCGACACCCTAATTTAAACTTTTTCACAATCCATATCATCTTTTTTTTCTTCCACCTATAATTTCAACACATATACAGATTTTATCTCTATAATAAATTTGTTTAAAAAGATTCAACACCCTAATTTATATTCTTATTTATATAACTTAGTAGCTATATATATATATATATATATATATATATATTAATTCAAAAATTTATTGCAATTAAAGTAAATAAATAAAAATGACATAGTTTAGATAATTTTTATTTATATCTTTACTAGTTTAAGAAAATAATATTAAAATATTATTTTAAAAACAATTATCAATAAAAAAATTGAGTTCATAAAATTAATATTAATAAAAAATAGAAATTAGAAGAAAAAATGGCACTTTTTATTCTATATCCAAATAAGATGAAACAAGTCTCTATTTATAGATAATTAAACATGTTAAATTTTGGTATAATTTTTATTTTTTAAAGTATTTTACTATAAATCAATTAAGTTTAAATTACTAGGTGAAAATAAAAAAGAACAAAAACTAGATAACCAATAATAAGATAACATGAGTTAGAGTGGAGTATGATCTATTTGCTTTCAACTAGTTGAAAAGATTCAACACTTGTGAATCTACGTATGAATTCTTTTAATTTTTTTTTTGCTCAACATCAACTTTGATTATACCAAAAAGGTTTCATACACTTGGTTTTTCAGCCTCTACAATAAACTTTAACCACAATGGCTCTATAAAATATAACTTAGGAACATTATTCATAAAAGAAAAAGCTTCATTTGCTATCCTATCAGCAGCCTTATTTCCTCCTCTTGCTTGATACTCCAATGCAAAATCTGAGATTCTCTTCAAGGTTTGGATGATATCTTGAATAAGTGGTTGCAGCTTGGGCCATATAACTTCTTCTCTTTTAAGCATCTGAATCAGGACCTGTGAGTCTGATTCCACCACCACCTTTTTATATCCGAAATTTACCATTGTTGTAACCGCCCACCTTAAAGTTTCTGCTTCAGCTTCGATCGCAGATCCCAAACCTTGAACCTTTCTAGCCCCTGCCTATAACAACTTCTCATTACTGTCTCTGCTTATCCAACCGAGACCTGCTCCATCTTCTTTTGGCTTCCAAGATCCATCCACGTTACATTTTATCCAATGTTCCTTTGGTGGTTTCCATCGTGCGATGGGTGGAGTAGTTGTTTGGGCTTTAACCACACTCACTTGTACCTCATTTTGCTTCTTCCATTCCTTAGCATCCTCTATTGCTTTCAGAATTAAGCTCTTTCCATCAAACTCATTTCCTTGGATTAGAAAAGCATTTCTATTTTTCCACAATCTCCATAGTATCCAAGGACCTACCTCTAGACTTTCATTCCCTAGACTTCCATCCAATTCTTTTAATTCAACACCTACCTTACATTGGTTTGAACAGTTGAATAATATATTCAACAAACTCAATGTTGATAGTCTAATATCCAAATGTCACTTTTGTATTGATTGAATTTTTGATCTTAATGTCCCAACCAGTGCTATATGATTATCAATACTATTACTATTAAAAGAGGATCATTCCCAAATTATACACTTAATGAAATATTCAAATATTTCAAAAATACTATTAAAAATATGACTAACTAAAAAATTCATTAATGGTATTGTTGTCTTTTAGTTTTATGGGCATAATTCTTATTCTAGCATATGTTTCTAAATAAATTAGATATGACTCAAATCTATTAATTAATTAAATGATTTATGTTTTTATATAATCAATTTCATATTCCATAATTTTTTAAATATTAATAACATAAATTAAAGTCTGCAATAATTTTAAAAGATTGATATTAAAATTGGAATTTTGTAACTACACGAGGATAAAACTTAAAAAAAAAATATTATTGGTCACTTTATATGTTTAGCAATATTTTAAAAAAATTATATAATACTCCAAGTACGAATTTTGGATACAACAATTGTTTAACTTATTTACAAACATAAAATACATGTATGACGCATTTTAAATTTTATCATACTGTACATTATAACAAATTTGCATTATTGAAACTTGATCATGTCACATTTTATATAATTAAAATGAAAAATTATCAATATTTATATTAGAAAACAAAAAAAAATATATGTCATTTCAAGGACGGGTCAGAATCTAGTATTTTGTTATTTCTATTAACCAAAGTTTAGTGAATTATTGAACATTCCCCATTATTAAACTATTGAGTGATTAGACCCCTAATCCAATTAAATTGCGATGTCATTTTTCTAATGTTGTGCGTTTGGTCATATCCTTTGACATGATTATATTTAGACCAAACGGACAAGTAAAAGTAATATACATTATTGAAAGCTAGAAATTTTATAAAGCTAAGACATAGTATCAGAAACAAAACTCAAATCCATTCGCTAATATTTTCAAGATGTAAGACTGCTAAAAGTCTATACCACTTACATTCCTATTGACATTTTATATATTGTCGAACTGTAATACCATATACTCTGTTTTCCAAAAAAAAAAAAACATATATTGTCTTATACAAGAACAGAGGTATATTTTGTTTAAAAAAAAGAATGTATTAACATCTTTTATAATGCGCTTTAGCGATATATAATATGAGTCTAGGATTTGCAGTTACTATCAAATCTAACTTAGTTTTACAAACTTTTAATTCAAAACTAACTTAAGCTATCTCTTCTATATATTAACCCTAGATTTAATCTTATTCTGCGATTGGGATTCGTAACAGTTATATCAAATTTCCATCCCATTTGGTGTTCATGTATTCACTTTCCTCTGAACCAACTCTTTAACTTTAGGGGCCAATCAGCCCACAAAATATAGAGAACATGAATCCAATCAGCTGGATAGTAAAGCCATACTAGTGGCTTATCACTAAATATATATGACAAAGAATATTGGCATGATCCGTTCATATGAAGATGTAGAAAATCTATTAGTGCGACAATAGCTGAGTATCACGGTCCACCATAACCACCACCATAATAATAATCATCATCATATATTCCTTTTAGATAGAGATACACAGATTGTGGTCATTTTATATGTACTGTAATGTAAGTGATGTATGTAGGTTATGTCTCGCGCATTGGTAACTTAGTGTAGCTGGTCCATGGACAGAAAATCAAAATCGTTTGAACTTTTGTACACATGAACAAGCAAAAGATATTCTCATCAAATCTCATGATTTGTTTTACGACCATCAACTTTTATGGTGAAAAAAAGGAGTTTGTTTATTTGGCTTTGTAAAGAGTCATATACAGTAGCTAATGACCTTGTTATAAAAAATCATCTAACAAAAAGTAACATCTCAAGTCTCTAGTGTTACTCAAGACTAGAGAGTTGAAAGTTATAAAGCTGAATAATCTGAGGATTGTTTTTTTTTGTTATCAATTATCTGAGGATTAATTTGAGTAAGATCTTTATGGACGTGCCGCATTTAACATCGCATTTTTAATGATCACTGTATATTTGATTATCAGCATATACCGTGTATTCCCTTCCCTTTTGCATTCGGTGTATTCTACTTCAAATTTCAAATGTATTGGTAATGGTAAAAATGAGAGCAAAGCTATGTAGAAACAAATATCAAACTGAATTACATATCATAATGGGAACTTGACTCTTAAATGTAAATGATTCGAAAGAAGACAGCAAAGAAAGACTAAGCACATGGGAGTACAGTATTTATCAAATTTCAAATCACCACGACTATAAAAAGCCATCAACTACTATATATATTCCATAATCCAGCGGCCGTAGAAGAATCCACAAATTTCGCCACCATTCACTCTAATATTAAAAGAAATATAAAAATAAATATGATTTAAATGTAATCCAACTACCAACAAATACTCTAGGTATTATGGAAAACTAAGATAAACAAAATAAGAAGCATGGATTAACCAATTTTGAAAGAACCCTACAATTAAAAACAATAATTCAAAAGGTTTTTATCATACGAAAATATATAGAATAATAAACTAGTAACTTAATTAATCATCATATACATACTGTGTTTAATTTGTTGAAATGAATAAGCTAAGCATATACCAAGAGATTATCTTTGAATTTGGACAATGTATATATAGAAACACTTCTATGTTCTTTGGTCGGAAGATGAACATAACCAAGTATTGTCATTATTATGATCATGATCGGAAACGCCGTAACCACCATTCTCACCCGTGGTTACGTTCCCGTTAGCCACTGTTGTCGTCGTCAGAGGAGTAATAGACTGACTCTGCAACATACCAAGACCAAACTGATCGTGATCATTGCTTCTAGGGTTTGAAATCTGAGCTTGAAGTAGAGACTGTAAATTCATATTCTCAAAACTGTTGTTAGGGTTTTGGTACTGCTGAATCTGTGATCCGGATAGGAGGGGAGACGTTGGGAGGAGTTTTTGAGCGAAAGGTCGTAACAAGATGTTGTTGTTGCTGTTGTAAGAGTTTGGCGTTGAAGAAGACAAGCCGAGGAAAGTATTGAGGCGCGTGGTGTTCACGACGGAGTTGTTATTAAATAGCGGTGGAGATGGGATCCCTGTGAACTCTTGAACCATCGCTCGGAAATTCGAAGTATCCGTCGTTAGAACCGTCGTTGGTGCTCGCCTTGATGCGCGAGATCTTTTCTTGGTTTTCTTGATTACTCCTACGTTGTTAGGAGGAACTGGTGACGTGGTGGAGAAGGTTCGGAGTTCAGGTTGAGTAACTAAGTCGGGTTGTTGGTTTACAGGAAAGAAGGTACCGTTGTTGTTATTATTGAAGTAATTTTGTGGTATTAAAGAGTTGCTGTGGTCGAAGTGAAGGGGGTTGAGGTGGTTTTGTTGCGGTGGAGGTAAAGATGCCACGTGGTGGTTATGGTGGTCGAAGAAGGCTGAAATGGATTGATCGGCGGCGCGTGAATCGTATTCTTCTCCTCCTCCTCCGCTTGAAGATTGCATGCTACTACTATTACCAGACTCCATCTTCTTCTATCGACCAAACAAAATATAAAGGGATCTCTTTGGATATGATTTTAGTGAGAGAAAGCGTAAGAAGCGATTCGGATGAGGATAGACACTCGAGTTAAGGAGTTTATCAAATAGGCTAATGAGGTAAATAAGACTTTTGGTTTGAAACGATTTTTTAATTACTTAGATTTGTTTTTTTTTTTTCTGTGGGAGAAATATAGGGAAGGTGAAATCGCATTAAGTGGTTCCACCACCACCATCGACTATTGTCTACTCTATATATTATATACATGTATCTAAGGTTTGGTTTATATTAAATTTATGCAATTTTGGTGATAGTCAAATTCAGTTTGATTGAAGATTTTCTAGTTTGGATCGTGATTTGTTTTGTTTTCAACCACTCTAGGAGGATATGTCAATACATCATATGATGGTATTTAACTGAGCTTCTATGTCTTTTCTTTTGTAGAACGAAGCTTCTATATATTGGTATTTACATCTCTTTGTTATCTGCTAATCTATTACATGATGTCATAATTAGGTCAGTTAGCTTGGACCAGAGTCAAGAATATGTATCAGAACAATACGATGTCATCATCTAACTAAGATAAAATTGTTGGATTCTTTACAATTTTTTCATTGAGTAGGTTTTTTTTGAATAAACATATATATAAGTGACCATTGCTATTTATTAATTGTTTTCGCCTTCCTAATTTGAAAATTACATATATTGATAAAGAATAATCGTTTGAGTGTAGAATTGGTTGGAAAAGTTTGGTCGGAAAATAAGAATCAATATTACAAATATAAAACTTTTAAATGTATATCGGTCATGAACCAAAATGACACAACCATATTTTCACTTTACCTATACGGATTTAGTTTGGTTGGTTACCCACACTCATTTACCAACTTGTCGATTTTCACTTCGTATATAATTTTTTTTTAATTATATAGTTGGACGCTAAAATATGGAATTTATATTCATTGTATGGCAAATTAGCGATAGGAAAAGATCTACATAGCAAATATCCATTATTAACTTCGATCACGTAATGACGAGATATAAACCATTATTATCTAATTAAGTGTTGTCTGAGTCAATATATTTTATGAGTGGTTATCATAGTAACAACAGCCTTTATAAGATTAATCTAATAATGTCTTGTTATGAAAATTCTACATATTGAGTTTTGAATCTTTTGATATATACACGATAAAATTTTAGAATTTGTGTAATTATACGGTGCCAAAATATACGTAGTTTATAACCAAAAACAATTAACAACAGGTGGACATCGCTTTCAATGACTCGATTTAGGAAACAACTAACAAGTAAAAAATAATTAGGTTATAGGCATATCAAACGGTGATTATTTTAGCTTAATGTTCGGCGATTTCTTGGGCTTTTTTGTCGAAATCGCTGAGTTAACATGTAAAAGTTAGGGAGATAAATATGATACAAGTATTTATAGATTTTGCCTAAATTGAGAAGATATTAGATTTCGTTCAAAAAAGATCGAAGGAATATTCATCAAACACGTGTGATCAAAGGGTGAGATGAAAGTGATAGGTTAACTGAATTAGGATGATCGCACACAATCGGACAAAAGGTCACGGAGATGAATAGTTTACATATATACAGAAACAGTCAATGGAAACAATACATAAAATATGATGAAGAGATATATTTAATAACATAAATCTGATAACCATAGTTGGAAGACTAAAAGGAATAGCAAAATCGTCTAATGAATGATATGTGACCAGCAGACCAAAAAAAAATAATCAAAAACATCGCAGTGGTTTCTTTCTCTTTAGGGGTTTCTTAAAATGTGTCACTGTGAAACGGAAGTAACTTCTTTGAGAACCTCGTGTGAGAGGTCATCTGGATTATACTCAGTTCCAAAGCACCTCACAACCTCCATCTTCGGATTCAACAAGTACCTATACACCCCAAACATTTCAATATTTTAGCAGTATTTTTTTTATGAGCAAAAAGATTTTGATTATGTATTGGAGTAAGGTTACATACATGTTGTGACAAGTACCAACGAGATAATCGTCTCCATCTTCTTGGACCTTCTTGAAATAAACACGATACTCTTGCGCCATTTGCCTAATTGCACTTGCAGATCCAGTCAGTCCAAGTATCCTACTGTCAAATTCTGTAAATCAATAAAAATTATAAGCAACGCAACGTCAGAGAGATCATTAAGTAGCTGGAATATAGCCGAGGACCTTTCAAGTAGGCGTGGAGATGAGAAGGTGTATCTCGTAGAGGGTCAAGAGTGACAAAGACAGGCAGGATCTTCTGGTCATGATTAGACTCTGTTTCCATCAAGACAATACATTATAGGAAAAGATCACATTCATATATAAACTGATGAAAAATGACTCGGGCTTACACTCAAACCTAGTTGATGAACTGCTTTGGACATCATTTTCAACTGCTCCGGTCCAACATCAGGGGAAAACGAGTATCCAAAGTAGAGCAGAACCCATTGACCACAAAACTCTTTCTCGCTGACAATATTTTTTTGTGTACTCATAAGCGTGAATGGACCTCCGATGATTGGACCTTTGACAGTTGTATTAGAGCCACAGCCACAGCCGCTAATGCTGCTTGTTATACCTGTAGAAGCAGAAAAGAAGTTAGAAATTCTCTATCGATCTAATTTAAAAATATCTCTCTCTATATATAAATACCTTTAGGAACAGCTCTCCTTTCGTCGTTGTAATGAAGAAACCCGATGAATCCAGTAAATCCAAGCACAAGTGCTGGCTGCAGTAGCATCGAATAATTTATTTGTTACCAGATAAAAGTTTTAAAATGTTCAAAAACAAGTGAAAGCAACAAAAGAGTTTTAAAACAATACAGCAGCGTAGCGAAGACGTGAGCGTGGATAAGTTTGAGCTCCTATAAGCAACTGAGGGTTAACATCTGTCTTTCCATGGCTCCGTTTTGTTGATTTACTGTAATTGAATGATTGAATCCGTTTCCTACATTTTTTTTTTTAATATTGAAGATAAATCACTGCTTTAAAGTCGATGTAGAGTTTCAAGATTGAGAATTACAAACATGCATCAAATTTCCAGAGCAGAGCGATATTAGGTTTTAAGAATACAACTAACCCTCTGAGAATATTGGCAGCACCATGTTTACAGGAAAGATGAAGACGGCGAACAACAAACATTGTATTCTTTTCACTTCTGGATTTTTTTTTTAATTTCAAATCATTCCGAAGCTTAGACCTAGTCTCGGCCTCCTGTGGAATCGTTTTCTTTATTTGGTGAGAAGCCAAAAGAAAATAAATATATTTACTTGGTGCCCAAGTTGCTTTTCTTGTTTCTTTTATGTTTTTATTTTTGAGTCAATATATTATTTTAATTTTTTGAAAAAAAATTGACTCAATATATATCTAAAAGAGAAGGTTATGTTAGTTTAGCCCATTTCAATTCCTTTTGGATTTAACATTTTTTAAGAATCTATAAAATTGGCTGAATAAATTGAATATAAAACTATATTATGTTTTTTATACGTTGAAATAAACGAAAAACAAACATTGTAAAAAATACGAAAAAGCAAACTCAAATTTTAAACAATTATCAACATCAAATTACCAAAATATAAACAACAAGAAACATTATTGAATATTTTGTGTCCTATTGTGCTTTATTAAATTTCTTATACTTTGAAAAAAAAACAAATTACAAATAAATAATTAATTTTAAATTCCAACATATCATCACTCCGCGCAAATTATCACATAGTATATTATCAAATCAAAAACGAATATATGCTCTCTAGCGAATCGTGTTTTGCCCTAATTACTAATGAAAAGTTGAAAACCTCGTGTGTTCAAGACGTACGCCGTCTCTGCGGCTATGAATTTCGAAGTGGAACCACCGTGCAAAAAGAAGAAACAGGAGGAACCATCTCATCCATCGTTTTTGTCGCTTCCAGATGTAATCATTCTGATGAACTGCTTAGCGCGAATATCGAAATCGTACTACCCTAAACTCTCTTGGCTCTCTCATCTTATCCATTGAGCTCAACCATGCCCGATTTTACCACAAAACAACTGAAGCCTCCTTTCATATCTGCTTACAGCTTCCTGACCGTCCACTTCCCCCATATTGGTTCACCCTCTTGATAAACCTGGAGATGAAGAAGTTTACCTTGGCACAGGCGCCCTCTACCTATGCTCCTATAGTACCATCGTTGATGCTTACGGTTGGTTCACAATTCTATCCTCCTTCCCCTGCCATGTTTGTCCGCAATAAAGAGAATCTTATATGGCTTAAAGCTCCCAGTATGACCGTAGCTCGATCGAATCCTGGTGCGTGCGTCCTAGATGGTAAGATATACGTAGTGGGAGGTTGCACTGCAAATGATTGTTGGGGTGAGGTATTAAACATGGGAACCTTTACCTGACCCTGGAACCGAGCTACGCTTCTCGTCAGTCATAAGAAAATTAGAGATTATCAAAGGAAAGATTTACGTTAGGAGCAACCGCAACGAGGAGAAAGACTCAGTTTATGATCCGAAAAAACGTGAATGGAACGTTGCAGCAAAAGCACTCGTGGGTGATAGTAAGTGTACGATAGGTAAACTATTATACTCTTGTGGTACGAAAAGCTGTAGGTGGTACGATAGAGAGTGTAAAGAGTGGAAACCGGTCAAGGGTTTGTCTTCACTGACTAAGAGTTGTCGTCGTGGTGTGATTGAAACAGTTAACCTCAACGAGAAACTCATAGTCTTGTGGGACAAGTTTGCAAAGCCTGGTCGTTATTGCAAAAAAAGACTTTGTTGTGCGTTAGTTGCGCTTGTCAAGCGTCAAGATGGTCAGGTTTGGGGAAATATTGAATGGTCTAATGCTGTGCTTGGGGTTCCAGTTCGTACCTTTTCTTGCGTTCTTCACTAACATTATATATACTATTTTGAACCTCTCCGTAGTTTAAAAATCATTGACAACATCAACGAGGATTATGCATTCATATAAATCTGTTACATAATTCTCTGAACAGTTGGTGGTTTTGTTTAATAGTTTAGCGTAAGCCAATTTATTTTTCTGTCTGTGTTTGGTCCTGAATTTAAAATACATAAGAACAACGTTGTTAACGAATTAGAGTATTTGTTTTCCTAATCTAATCGGATGGCGTTATCAAAAGGTAGCGATCGAGTCCATCAAGATCATTATTTATATGCTGTTGCAGTTAGTGAGAGAATGTTGCTGTTCGAGCTTCAGTGTGATGAAAAAGTCAGGACAAGTGACTTTCTTACTTGTCTTGAAATAGATTAAGGGCATTGGTTTGGCTTGATGATTATATTATTGCGGGAACCCGTTAAATGGGCATATATATATAGCTTGATTCTCACGCTTCCTGATGTGTCTGGTCCGCCATTGCTCGAGTTGCTTTATAAAACAACTTAAAACTTCCTTCACGTCTGCTAACAGTTGGCCAATCATCCACTTCCCTCCTGTTTCAGCCCCAGGATTAAACCTGATCAAACCCTAACCCACGACGTTTGGAAGAAGGCTACCTCTGATCAAAACCCTAACCAAGGGCAGTGTATGGTTCCGTTGTGGATTTGAGAACCGATCAGTCAGCCAAATACCTGAATACCAACAGGTGAGGCAAATTGACCATTTGCACCGATCAATGAAATATTTTTTGGCAATCTATTAACAAAATATTGGAATACTTTTTACCAAAAAAAAAAAAAAAAATTGGAATACGTTGGATTATTAATTTGATATAAGGGAATTAATATTAATAATTTATAATTTACAAGCAGTTTCCCAATTTCTTATTTTTACTAAGCAAAACAAGCAAAGCCCATATATATGTACATGAAAAGCCTATAAATAAAGGCCTTATAAATGTCAGCCCACTTACTGGAGAATGCAAATTCAAGTTTTGGATGTAAATTATAAGCTTTATTTTGGACAGTCGAATTAAGTTTCAATCTAAAGGAAAAAAGATTGAAATGATAAATACCTAGAAACTTCTTGTGTGAGATGATCTTCATACTCATCTATTCGAAACTATTTTGAAAAAAATAACAGCCACTTCACATTGTTTTTGTTATTCATACTATTTTACTCAAAAACCGTATTTGTAGACTCAGTCAGTCAGTCAGTTGAGTTGGAGACATTGGCGGATCCAAGACAATAGAGGGTGTGTCATGTGTCCCACCCTAATTTTTTGTTCATTTGAATTCATCTACATAAGCTTTTAGTTCCTGCCCTGGTTGGAAACTCTAGAGGTTTCTGTTGCCGGTGAAACTCTAGAGGTTTCTGTTGCCGGTAAAACTCGGAAATTATAAAGACCAATTCAAACTTTTCTCCAACGATTCCACATGGCCTCGTTGGAACCCATGGCTCTGTTAGTGCATGATCTATTGATTTGTGTTTCTTTATATGGTTCTTGTACTTTCTACTATGGCCATATTCCTTAAATAAATACTGATTTCATATTTGGTTTGTTTAGTTAAATTCATCAATCATCTACTAAAATGATTTAGACTTCGTAAACAAATAGTTTTCGTTAACACGACAACAAAATTTACTCCTATCTTTAAGAAGGTGTCAGGGAAGATTGTTAAGTAAAAGATCGACACACAAGTTTTGCTCCCTATAATGAGGGCATCTGAGTCACATGCTTCCACATGCCACCAAAGAGTTTGGAACCTATACAAATATACATATTAACGGATGTGGCATGCCGCATGCTTAATGATGAGCATATGATTCAGAGAACACGTGTTGCAAAGTCATTCATAAACACCTTAAGATGAAGATGATCCACAAAAAGGGAATCTTGGTCATGTGATTATGTGAATTGTCCCTGGGCATTTTTATTTGACAACTATTAATATCTTTCTTTTATAGTATAGAGACATCAAATGAGATACTATAGATTTATACATAGTACGCAAATGTTGCTGGTCTTAAATTGTTAATTGAAGAGCATCATTAATTAAATTTTATATCTTTAATTAATTGTTCTTACATATAACTCCAGTCTAATATTCACACATCCTTTTCAGGAATAAGGGTGTGTTTATTGTTACTTTAAGTTGTAAGCATTTTTTGTGAAATTTCAAGTTTTTATTAGTAAGAAGTTGAGACTTAACAGAACACACGCCCAAAAAATATACTCAAAGTTAATGTTTTTTTGTTTTTTTTTTTTTTTTTTTTTTTTGTTTTTTTTTTTTGAGAAGAGAGAGAAGAGAGAGAGTCCGTTGCTTTTCTCCGGCGTTTGGCCGGCGCGTGAGCGGCCGTGCCAACGCCGGAGACTTTTCTGTTTGGATTATTGTGTTCCTCTTTGTTTCCTCTTTGCTCTCATGTAAACGTCAGCCTTGTCCGAGCTCTGATTCCGACGGCATTTATGTCGGTGTTTTGGGGTTGGAGTGACGACGCTTTCGTTCTGGAGATTCGGGAGAGGGAGTGGTCTTTGAGCTTTGGAGTGATGTTTTCCGAGAGGTGGAGGCTAATTTAGATCCACCGCCGTCGGTCTTAGGTTCCGGGAAGGCGTCTTCTTCAGATGTGCTCTCGCCGGCTACAGCTTCGGAGGGCGGAGGCTAACAGAGATCCGTGCTGCCGTGAAGAAACCCTAAACTTTTTGGGTATTTTGTCTTGTTCTTTCGTTCGATTGGTGATTGTCTGTGGAAGTCACGGTTAAGATGGTTATCAAGTCACGACGGATTTCTTCCTCAGAGAAGTGAAGGTTGTCGGTGACTAGGAGGTGTTTATGGAAGGAGAGAGGTGGTTCTCGAGTCGCGGTCCAATGTGTGAAGTGGTAGACAGTCGGCGGAGATAACGATGTTCGTTAGATCTCCCTGGCGTGATGACTATGCGCGGTAGAACGAGTTGGGTTTCGGTATGGAGGCTTTGTCGATTCGAAGCTCCGACGAACGTGGCGGCACAAAGGCGGAAGAGGCTGGGTTGAGGCGGCTCCACGGGTGCGGTTTGAAGGGAGCAGTGTCTTCCACGAGGGCGAGCTTCCCCAGCGTGGTTTCTTCCTTTGGGCCGCGGTTTCTTTGAATTTGGGCTGGGGGCCCGGTGTTGGTTTTTTTTCTTGGCCCGTGTTTGTTTGGGCTTATGTGTAATAGTCTGTTTGTAATGGGCTTCGGATGTTTATGGGTTTTGGACCCATTATCTAATATAACACTTTGATGGCAAAAAAAAAAAAAGTTAATGTTTTTTTGCTCGCGTAAAATGTCACTCTCTCCATTCGATCTTACTTGACGTTTTAGTGCATTTCTTTGTGTCAATATATTTGACGTTCACATAATTCGATGCAAAGAATGATGAAATATGACTTGTTCTGTTCTTGTAGTTAATGATATTTAGTGATAACAATATCAAGTCAAATTAATATTAAACACAAATAAAAATGTTAAAATAGATATTGCATCATAATTCTTAATTTATGTGCCAAGGTGTAAGACGTCAGGTAAAATGCCAAGGTATATGTTTTGTTTTTTCTTTCTTGAAAAGGCTTTCTGGTAAAATGCTATGTTCATATTTTAAAACTACAATATATTTTCCAAAACTTATCAAAAACTGATCAGTAAATCTTAAAGCGTTTCATCTTTATGTTAAAAATTTGTAAATGTTCTTCGAAAGAAAAATAATGCCCGATTATAAAGAAGACATGAATTATTAGTAATACGTCGTTTGTCACTATTTCGATACTTTCGCGAATTGATGAATCTGTGAAAATTGACCTATATGCATATAAGAAAGGCCTACGAACTTGAAAACTTACTGCGAACAATAATTGGTCGAATGCTATCATTATTGTGCGTCTAAGATTTATAAATTTTAGTCGGCCAATAATTGGAGGATGAAATATGTTTTCTTTTTATTTTTTATTTGTAATGTTTAAAAGTATTTCTTTAAACGGACACAGTTGGAGAACTAAAGTTAGAAAAGTGATATTATAGAGAATCTCTCTCACCTCTTCTGGTGGATTCCAACTCGTACACTCGTAACTTTTTCTCTTTACAACAATTATTGTTTTAGTCATGCGTTAATATTATGTCTTTTAAGTTCAAAAAAAAATATATTATGTCTTTCTCCTAGATGTAAACTCTAAAAAAATAGGAAAAAAATGTTTCCATATTGATTGATTAATATGAAAAAAATAATTAATCATTGAATAAAAACGTATTGGAGTATTTTATATATATATTTTTTTAATTCATATGAAATGTGACAAATTGACATTATTTGCGAAACATAAATTGATAGTAGAATAAACGTGATTTTGGTGAGGTTTGGCAAATATGCATACACACACATTATATATATGCACATGACTATTCTTCACTGTTAAGTCTGAATTGCTTTGGTAAAATAGTTGGCATAGTCGGAAATCTATCGTAACTGCTATTATTTATAAACCATTGGCGAACGACTCAATTTCGAGACGCATTATGAGACCTATAATTCTATATATGAAAGATTCGGATCTAGAGCTGATCCTCTCGTTCACAGAAGCAAATTAGGGTTTAAGGAATCAACTAAATTAAATACTATTGAATAAGTTGAAAAAAAAAGAAAGAAAATAGATTAGTTAAATCAATTGATTAAAACGTGTCGACGAGATGTGATGATCGGAAAATATCGGACAAGCTTCACAGTTCACGGGCCAATTGGCTTGAGAATTATCATTATTTTCTATAGCATAGGGGACATCCCTAAGAACTTATAGGGTTGTTACAAGTATATATGCATTTCATTTTTTTTTGACAAAGATTTTATATATGCATTTCATATAAAAAATTATTACTACTGCAATAATAATTTTGGAGCATCTAAACTAGTTAAAATTAAAGATTATTAATGAGCTACCAAATCTCATTGTGATCTTGTGGCAGCATGTCGGGGGATACGGGTGAAGTATGGTTTGTTCAAAAGTAGACAGCCAATAACGTGAGACCAAAACCCTAATGAAAGCCTAGTTAACGATAATGATTTATCTAGTTACCATATTTATAATCATTAACAAAAGATTTTCTTCTTGTCTACATAGAACTTATAGTTAGGTCGATGTATAGGATATAAGAAGTCAATCAAGTTGGTCCTTCGATATTATTTAATTAGGCTTAGTTGTTTTCTGTTTACATTAATTATGAGGAAAGGATTGAAAAGTCTTAGTTTTCATCTTCTCTATGAGTCAAAGTATTGAATTTGACCACATGGGATATGTGAGCACGACAATTCAAATATTCAAGAATTATTAACAGCTTACTAACAATAAATTCAGGAATAAATAAATATAACTTTGTTTTCTAAATACAAATTTTAAAAATATATATTATCTTAATCTAGACTACCTAGATAATCTACAAAAGCTAATCTTCGTGAAAACATGGAAAATCAAATTTGATAAAGTTGCTAAGTCATTGCCTATAAATCTATAATGAAATGGCAGCATACACATTGTGGATATGCTATCGGTATGTTTTTCAGTAACAAAAAAAACATGTAATGACCAGAAAAGAAAATGAACGAGGTCTCGGTCACACAAATTGTTGATATTGACTTTAAAGCATATTTAGCTGTGCTGTCAGAGAGATTCTCTTATTGGTCAAGTTTTATTGGGATCCGTAAAGTTAGACAAGTTATAATACACTGTATAAGATTCCATCCAAAATATGTAATTGGTTACGTAAAGTTAGGAATTTTTTACTCTTCTTAAAACAATTAACTATATAAGTAAGACTTAATTAAGAAAGCTTAGCAGCAAAGATCCGATCATAGGTCCAGTCTCTTTGACGCTATCTTCCCACCCAAATTTTGCCTAATAGAATATTCCATTTATTCTTATGGTTTCTAATAATCAAATAAAAGGATTCCTTCTTCTTTTTTTCTTTCTGTAAATGAAAGGATTCTTTTCTTCTTTGCAAATAGATTCCATGCATTGAGCTTAGCTTATCTAAAGATTCTATAATGTAAGAAAATCCGTCTCTTTAATCAATAATATAAACAAAGACTGCCCAAAAAAACTGAGTTTCAAAACTTAGAATTTGTTTTAGAATTTGTTTATTTTTTTCTTTTTTTTTAGAATTTGTATCTCAACCTGTCCGAAATATTTCTGGACTCCTTCAAAACATGTTGCTGAATCCTTCAAAACATTTTTGAGTCATAACAAATTTTGAACCGTTCAGAAAATGTGAATTTTAAAACCATGGCTCACCATATTAACTCATGACCACACCGACTCATGACCATATTGACATATTTGTATCATCAGAAGAATGATCAAGAAACTTTTTCAAGAGATGTTGTTTTCGAACCTTGCAGAGACTGTTTCTAATCCTTTCAAAACTTAGTACATGTTCTATATATAATATGTTTCTGAATCCTTCAAAAAGGTTTATGAGCCTCTTAGAACATGTTTCTCTTTCCTTTTAGGACAAGAAACATGTTTTCCCTTCATAACATGTTTTAAGCCCTTCAAAACATGTTTATGAGTTCTTCGGAACATATTTTTGAACTGTCACTCCACTAATTATCAATTGGTTTTAAATTAAAAACTCATAATTAACCTGAATTTAACATGATATCAGAACTGGCTCAATATTCTGACTCTTTAATTCGGCCCAGACAATGGTCTGATCAACCTATTAGCTGATGGTTCATAGAAGGTTCAGTTCTCCGAGATCGCTAAAAGATGAAGCATGATCTCGGAGGGTATGATGAATTATGCATGATCAATGGTTAGATCCACCATTATCTCGAAGGAGGATATTGGAGAGAATATCCCATAACGGAAATATGAAAGAGACATTAATAATATATAAGAGACTTGGATGACTCCACTAATTGCCAATTGATTTTAAGTTGGAAGCCCAAAAAACTTGATAGAACATGTTTTGAATCTATCAAGAACGTGTTTCTAAAACCTCCGGAACATAGTTTTGAACCCTTCATAACCTATTTTAAAACCGTTCGGATGAAATAGTTTATCAAACATTTTGAAAATGTTTTAAACCATTCAGAAAAGTTTAAAAAGCCGTCAAACACATTTTCTGAACTCTTCGGATACGATTACGACTCTACAAAAAGACCGTAGCTGAAAGGCTCATAATAACTTTTGAAGTGCTCATAAACAGTTTTTGTACTCATAAACAAATTTTAAAACCAGTTACTCTGATCCTTTCGAACAAACTAAAAAATATATATATAGATATATTTATATATATTTATTTTATATCACGTCACGTAATTCACGCGTAGAGAGATAAATTGTAAATTGTATAGCATTCCATATATGATTGATTATATGAAGTGTTTTTTAGAATGGATCTACATTTTTAAAAGAAATTTTACATTTGCATCCAGTACAAATTTGTTTGTCAAAGATACGTTCAGTACAACAAGAGCAGGAAAACAACTAAATTAACAAGTTATTAGAAAGATATTCATCTCTTTTATAGCTCTAATCATGCTCCCGATCTCAGTTGTTTCCATTTCACTAACCGTTGCAGGAAATCCATAACCTGATAATATTTAAGAAAGAAAAAAAGTGTAGTCAGCTTATGATATATATAAACACACAATATACAGAAATTGTTGAAGGACTTGTAAAACACTTAATATGAAGATAATAATTTATATTGAATTATATATATGCATATATCAATTTACCTCACCAGGCTCTTGCAAAGAGTAAGACGCGTTAGTCTCCTTTGGAGATTTGGAAACAAGAATGCCAAGACCTTGTCTTCTTTCTCTTAGTATCTAAAACATCAATTTAAATCAAATTATTTCGATCATCGAAAGATATATTTAATTTTGATCGTACAGTCATTACGAGGTTTTATATATATACCTACCTTAAATGCATCTTCGTCTGTGCGATCATCGCCGATGTAAAGGGGAAAAACGTTGGTACACTTAGCGTACCCTACACAAACCAATACTACTTTTAGTTAATAACTAATGATCTCAAAATTAATCATATTACTCATATGAATATTTTATATACCAAGTGACTCTAATAAAAACTCGAGTGCTTTGCCTTTATCCCATTTAATGATTGGACGAATTTCCAAAACCTGAACGAGTATACCAAAACATAAACCCGTTAGTTGAGAAAATAAACTCTAGTGACGTTAAAAAGTAGGAACTAATTAGTTGTTATCTTACTTTTCTTCCTTGGGTGAGACGGAGCTGAGGGTAGTCCTTCATTACCGATCGAACTTGATTAGCCAAATCACTCCAGTTCTGTCAATGTATAAATAAACTTATTGTCTCTTTTTTATTGCATATTAGTAATAGAATATTGAAAAAGAATATGATCGTACTTTCTCATCGACACGTCGGAAGTGGATAGAGAGACAAAACTTGTTGTTCTCTACGTTGGCTCCGGGAGTTGATTTTGTTTTCTCCATTAATGTTTTATACACCTGAACCAAAACATATAAAGTAATGTAATTAGTAACAATAAAGTAGTTTCTTCTTATTATTATTCAAATATAATAGACTGAATATTGAAGGAGAATGTGACCTCGTCGATCATGGGGAGGAACTCTGTAGCTGGTTGGCAGAGAAGAGATTTATCCTGTAATTTTTATAATAACTATTAAAATTGGGAAAAAAATATTAACGAATTATCTATGTAAAGTATAGAGAAAAAACTAACTTCCTCATACTTGGACCCTTGCTCTGGCCCTTTGATGTCCATTCCATGACTTCCAGCATAATACAACTCGGTCAATTTCACGAAGTTATAAACCTGACAAGTATCAGAATTATTCTAATTAGCTTCAACATATATAACTACTACTAATAAAATCGTGTTATTGAAAACTTATTCACCTTTTCTCTGCATCTGCCACTAACTATGGCCGTCGGAAAACCATTTGCTAGGTTCCTCACTGTTCTTCTCATCTAAAAATCAGACCAAAAAAGACCAAGTCAAAACACTTTTTAAATAAGTACATTTGTTTTTTTCTTATATATATTTAAATTTTAGAAATGAACCTGCTTAGACATGAAAGCTCGATCTGGATCATCGACAATGGGGGATAAAGTGCCATCATAATCCAAGAACATAACGATTTGCTTTCCTTCAGAAGCATGAAGAATCTCTTCGAACATATCTAAAGCTGATGGGTGTTCTTTCTGCAAAATTATACAGTTCTCATTTATTATAGGAGAATAAAAACAACACAGATAAGCAGAAATTAGAACTTGATAATCATTCACTAATACACGTACGAGCCAAGAGCTTTGTTTCATCAAAGATTTGAGATGAGTAGGAGAACAAGCTCTCATGGAATCAACCCATGAATTGATTAGTCCTCCTCCATTGTTGATAATAAGATCTTGAAGAACTTTCTTCCTTGCCGTCGTCACATCCGTAGTTGATTTGTTTTCTGTTTCTTTGTCCACATGTTTTGTGTTTTCTTCAGTGAATCTTACTGAAAACAACAGAAAAAACAGATGAGTATAAGTAAAACATAGAAACATGTGTTAGTGTATTAATCTAACTAACACAACAAGTTACCCATTTGTTGCTTGAAATAGAGAAAAGGAGATTTGAGTTGTGAAAACAGAGTGAGAATGTATGTGTGTGGGCTTGAGAGAGACAGAGGCTGAAGTGTGGTATGGTCTGTATTTATAGTAACAAATTATTATAGGAAAAAAAACAAGAAACTTTATTTTTTGAACAACATTTTAACTTAGCTAAAAAGGAAAAAGAAAATTCAGATATTGTGGTGTGTGAACGCTGGAACCCATTTGAGTGTGGGTCTTATTACTATATGGTTAGTGGGCCCCACAGAGCGGCTTTTCCGCTCTTACCGATCGTTGAGTTTAATTTTAGCGTTGCACCGTTCCCAGCAACAGCCATCGTGGTCCCCTCCCATTAACACCATATGCCTTCTCTATTTATTTATTGTTATTTTGTTGCTGGTCCTAATTTGTTTTTATCAGTAATCTTCAGGTACTAAAATTAACTATAATACCAAATTTCTATCAATCAAAATATACAATTATTTATGTTATCAACATATTTTTTTTCTTTTTTTTTGAAATTTCTTATTAGCTTGATGTTGTCAGGTAACTAAACAAACGGATAGTTAGATATCATGTATTAAATTATAAACTACTTTCTGCATATGCTAGTCCACTAGTTAATTATTTTCTTGGTTTTTTTTTGTAACAGAAAAAAAAAATCATCACAAAAAAATTATTTTCTTGGTTTACTTGCTTTAAAATCATGAGTTTCAATTCACAACTATTTAGAGATGAGTATTTGTATTATAGAAGTTAGAGATAAATGTTATTTTGTTCCTTAGTCTAGTTGTTGAGTAATAGTATCTAGAATTTCAAAAGGTTTAAGCGTTTGATTACAGTTTACAATCGAAAGCACATACCCTGTAAAACAATACTGTCAAATAAAAATCATCACACTAGCTCGCTATTTTAACGGTTGCGAGTAACGACTTTAACATTGCATCATCAGCCAATGCCCCGTAACATCTAAGTTTATAGATACGATAAAAGTTTCGCGTGACTGAATCGAACAATTTCATTAATTAATTTCTTTTTTTGCTATAGACTGTAAACTATAGCTGTTGAAATTTATTAAATGCCACGTTGTTAGTAGTTTATCACTAGCAGATATTCCTCAGAGAGTCACAGCTGTGTGAAAAATATTCATAAGCTTGATTCCGTCATAAGTTTCCATCTAATAATGATTTGCAGATAACCTTTTTGTGAGAAACATATTCATCTATATTAACCCTCCAAGTTGATCGAATACCTTATATGATATTTCTTTGATTCAGAATATTTTAATTGTGTCCACTCTTGAGTCTTGAGTCCTGATTATGTCCCCGGCGCATGCATGCATCAGGATTTAGTTATGAAAATATGAGGAATCTGAACAAGGTTCTTAGTAACTTCTACAAGAAGGAACCTCATAAAAACGTGATGTTGGGACTAAACTATTTATATATTTGATTGGATAGTTCGATTTACATTTGATTGGAACTTATTAATTATCAGTTTTCATATTCTGATTTGAACCCGATGCTCTAAAACAACATTCTGATGTTCTAAAGCACGTATATACTATGAAAAAATATTTCGTCACGATACGTATTTATAGTAACTTGGGAAAACGTAATCATAGTCAATTCGATAACCAAGGGGGTATATATATATATACGTATTACCCGTATATGTATTAGGTATAAGTTAATTTTTTTTTGTAACAAAGGTATAAGTTAATTTGCTAGAAGGTATTAACATATGCGTCAAATTGCATGGCATTTATGCATGGTTCAAAGCAAAGTTCTGAACCGACACCTCACGTGCAACGAATCGAGAGTGTCTCTACCTAACATGTGGATCCCTACGAGGCATAATAGTATCATATGCAAATAATTGTCCCAGTTACATTGACCCCCTCTTATCGGATCATTAATTTTAGCGACCTGATGGCTTAATTTCGCTTGACCAAAGTCTGAAACAATTTTTTGTCAAGATAATAAATTCATATATGGGTTGAGACTTGAGAGTGGTTATTGGAACATCGTAATGAAAATTAATTATCGATATGTTAGGCATAAGTTTCATGCTAACGAGTAATGATTTCAATCTCAATTATAATCGATCCTTTTTCAGTAAGTTACCACTTTATGAAAACCAAGCATAATGACGGTCAAGTACTTTTTATATTCTTTGACCCATATATATCACATGACATTTTTGGATGCCAGAAGCTCTTATTGTAAACCACCAAACGACTAAATTCCAGGACTGGTGTACTTTATAGAAAGAAAAACATAGTATAACTAAAATAGATATACATTTTTGTCCATTGAGTCAATGGCTTTGACTAAACTGCTAACGGCAACTGCTTCTCCAAACTTTTCGGCATAACTTGTGATTGGTGGGTCCTAACCGTGGATGAGGGACATAATTTTGCCACGTGGAGTAGTCTGTGGTATCCACAAGTCCTACCATGTCATTATTTACCTGTTTTCGGTTCACATACAGTCACTCGGAAAAACAATAACTTCGTGTACGATAAATCGATAATAGTCGATATAATAAAAATTAAGACATACTAGAAAAATCAACAAAACAAATGTGTATATATATATCTGGGAAATTTCTAATAATCTAGACACGACCATGTGTAAAATAGATTCTATGCAAATTCATAAGAAAAGTTGATAGCCTTTTTTATTTGAGAATATTAATAGATCAATAAATGGACGTCGTATATGAAACGAGAAAAGCTAACGATTCTTTTTGTCAAAATATATCAAGATTCCATCAAGTTGCTCTCGTTTCTTAATAATAAATAACCTTGTAGGTCCTATATTTTCAATCTATATACCAAATTTAATTAAGTTTATCTGTCATCCCAACCAACCCTTTCAAATCGTATTCTTTATGTAGAGTTGATCCACGCCAAATTATGAATCTACAATAAACATTGTGACTAGTATGTGATATAATCACATAGATACCTTATGCTAGGAGTGAACGTAGAGTTTGGGTTCTGATGATATCAGTGAAATGATATAAATTTAGGCTGAAATGTCCCCGGTCATTGAGAACTTTTCCACTACAAAATAAAATAAAATAAACCATAAGCTATTAGAGCATGTAGATTAAAGGTTTATAAGAGAATTACGGGGAGAGTTTACACAGAAATTAAAAAAATAATAATAAAATAAGAAATGCTCATGATCTTCTCTCTCTTAAAACTTTTTTGGCTGAACTTCTTTTTCCTAAAGTTCACACTATAGCGCGGGCTTCACATATCGTGACGGCCCGCGATTGGTTTAAACTTTTTTTTTAAAGAAAATCAAAAAGAAAAAGAAAAATATTTAATATTTAAAAATTGAAAAGATGAACATTTTCTTCGAGTTTATTGATGGATATGCTCTTAAGATACATGATTTTTTTTGTTATTTTTTAACTATAAATGGCTCAATCATAATGGCTAGAAACCGATCTCTTAATATGGTCGGTTACTTTAGTAAATAAGAATAAATATCTACATATATATGATCATAACGAACGCATGTATAACTTAATTATTTATGCACGAATGCGAAACAAAAACAATGGAACTGAACGAATGTATTTTTTTAGACTTATTTTCTGAAATAAAGTATATATGTACTATCAATTCCAAACCGTAACCACATAAATAAATCATATTAGGTTTATCAAGAACCTTTCAGAAATGTTGGAGCTTAGTCTTTAGTGCAGAAGATCATCTTTAAAGAGAGAAAATGACGTTCTTACTTTAAATCATCGATCTCTATAGATTATGTGCTAAAGGAAAATGTCGTAGGTTACTACTCTTTATGATCTCCAAGAGTCGCCAATCTTAAATTTGAGTGGCTTCTCTTTATATCACCATGGCCTTCAAACCTTTAATGGACCGACACTTTTTTCGATGATTAAAGCTATGAGGTTGATATGATCATCCTTTTAACATATCTGAAAGGCATACCTGAAAGGCATACATATTAATCAGTGCTTTCATGCGATATGAAGTTAGTATATTTGTTATTATGAAAATTCGCTAAAGAACAACACCCGTTGATATATATGATGTCCACTTGCATCTAGTTAAAAATTGTCGCGGTGTATTCATGTCTATGCTACATTTTAACTGATAACATCGTTAAACGCGTAAGTGAAATGACTCAGCACAACATGTCTCTGGCAATATTGAATTCAATCTATTCCATCACTAAAAAGTAATAGGATGCATATATTCTTACTATGATTAATGAATATCTGTTAGAGTAGGTTCTTAACGTAATATAAGATACGATCTCTTAACATTTAACTAGATGTTTTTTAAATAAGAAACTTAAGAAATGTTTTTTAGTTGATTTAGTTAAAAGATAAGAAATTGTATTTTAAATTATGCTAAGAACCCCAATGAAAGAGACATGCATTAATGTTCTAAGGCGGTGCATGTAGAACGTCGATCTCGAAATTATTTTAGCTTTGTTCTAGAAAATAGTCCTCAAAATGATCTACTTTTTGTTACCAATTAATAATGATCAACAGTTTAACTATTCTTACAACATGAAAAGACAATCTTTTCTATAATATAAAACGAAGTCGGTAGGCGGATTGAACGGAAACTAGTTGGATCGATTGTGACATTTGTAAAGAATAAGAGTGGATCATAGTAAGCTTCGCGCTGGAGTTGTTCACTTTCAACGTGTCTTGCATTACAGGTTATAACTTATAAGTGATTACTCTAAACCCTCCCAGTTTTTGGTCTCTAATGATTAAATATACAAGAAAACAAAACATTATTCTTTATCTAATTTTTTTGAACTAAGCTTGCTTCTGTATCTAAATTGGACACATAAAGTTGACGTATCCTCTAATTTCTTTTTTCCCTAATCGACCAAGCACGTGCCCTTCTGTATCACATGAATGTATATCATAAGCACACGTATTTAAAGTTTGACGTGTATATCACTTTATGCACGTCTAAATATCTCTATAAATCTACACTACAAAACTATATCACATATCTAATCCTGATTGGATAAAAGTACGTTTTATATAATTATTTTTTGTTAAGTGCTGTATAATATATATTTTGCTAGTTATTTTTAAATTCAAATTTCGCAGATAATTCAGTGTAAGCTTTGAATCAATATCATAAGCAAATCAATATATATATATATACACTAGATCTTGATCCGCACAATTGTGCGGATCAAGATTTTACAATATATACCTAATTTATACAAAATTTAGAAAATTTAAAATTTCACGGTTTCAGTTTTACAATTTTTTATTGTTTATGTTATGTATTTTATGTCGTCCGTAAAATAATGCAAACCATAAACACTATATTAAGAATTTTACAAATATATATACTTTATGTAATTTAATATTTTTAACTTAATAATAATGTATCACTTTTAAATACAAAAAATAACTCATGAGTGAATAACTTATAATTATAATGTATTTGTTAAATTATATATCACAAAATTTTGGGGAATATATTTAAAATATATGAAAACAGAAAGTAACATACAAAATATATATAATAGATATTATATATTTTGTTCTTTATTTATTCAAAAAACCCTTAAAATGAAACTATAAATAATTTTAATATTTTTATTTAACAAATTAATAACAATCTTACAAAATCTAAGAATAAATATTAATTGTATTTTGGACCATAATGATCTATGATTCATGTTAATCCAATTATTTTTTTTATTTAGTATAATGTTATCTTTGTTTTCAAACAATATTATATTTTTTATTATTATTTTTGTTTCCAAACAACTCTAAAGTGTATTTCAGTTTTAATAAGATAGATGTACGCTTTTATTTGGCACGCACTGAGGGATGTATAGAGAAATAGATTACTGAATTGATTTAATTTTGTTGCCAAAAAAAATTTATTTAATTATTAGTCTCATATTCATACCCATGGGCCGACCGACTTTTTTTTTGAAAGCTCATCGGGCTTCTTGCTTTAACAAATCATATAAGAGTATAGCACATCCCAACACTAATTCGGACCAGCGAGGCACCACCACACCTAATCCGTTAAGTACAAAGTCCAACCTTTTCGGGCCATTTTTAAAGAAAACACAAGTATTATATGATCCATTGCTCGGCCGAAGTATCAATATAGCTAAAGGCCTTTACTCATTTGCTAAACATGATGCATATACAAAGTTATATGGTTGATTTAAACTAAACCTTTTGCAAATGGGCCTGATTTTGTTTTGTCGTCGTAGTTGAGTTCGAGTTCATGATTTGAAGTTAGGAAACAAAAAAGGTTGTTCATGGTCATTATGTTTCGCCAATGAAAAATCTAAAATCGATCAAATGGTGTGTCAAAATGTAGAATAATAATTTAATCCGTATATTATCCTAGTTTATCAAAAAAATATTAAGTATTTTTATTTTGTACTAAACTTTTACATAATGTTTGTATTTTCTTTGAATCCCCCCCCCCCTACCCAAAAAAAATCAAAGTTTCTCCGTATATGCCAAGCTAAAGATACTTTTATGTTATAAAGAATCACAAGTTCAGAAAATCTATTCCAGTTTTTTTTTGGCCGGATGAACACTGTCTTTATGTGCTGAAACCTGAAAGAGAAGAATCGGAATATTGGATTAGGCTGCTTCTTTATTTACATATATGTTATGCAATAAGAGTTTATTTCACTACGGGTCACTTTATGTGTTTTAATAACACTCTAAGACACTTTCAGCTCTATAGACACTTTTTAATGGTTGAATACCTGTTTATCCCTGAAAAAGTAAAACTAAAGATGGATATTTCAGTAAAACAACACTTATTGCTAGTTAGATTAGTTAGAATAAGAGTGTTCAGATTTTGAAAAAAGCGGAGATGGGTTGGTGGCCACAAAATGAATTTAGTGGTGGACCCGAAATAAAAGAATAGAATTTTTTACTTTCAGAGCCACTTTTCCACTTCCTATTTTCACATTAAGTCACTTACCACTTGTGACATACTTTTTATTGCTTAAAAGACCATAATGTCCTATGTTTAAAGAAGAAACGATTTTGGTTTCATTTAACTAATAATCCAAATCTTTGGGGCCCATATTGCTGGATTTGTTCGATCTCACCTTTTCAAATCCTTTTGAATTCATTTTCAAACCCTAACCTCCATTTTCATCTCCTTTCTCAAACTTCTCGAACATCCATCTTCCCTAACTGATATTCTCTATCTCATCGTTTTTCTGGGAGATCTTCTGTTAAGACATGGAAGGTACGGTTTCTGTTTCTCTCTCCGACAACAATTTTTTAACATATTTTGAAATGGTAAAATTTTTAGATCCATATCGAATAGAATCTCTGTCCCTCGTTTCGTTAATTTTTGATTCTTCATAATGTACTCTGGTTTCACTGTTTCTCGAGCACGGTACATTTTGATTTACTCTCCTTTCTTTCTGTAATTTTTTTCTTTCCTACAGATCTGAAAAGTTTTTTAATTTCTCATTTGCGGTGTGTTCTCTGAGTGAAATTGATAAAACCCAGTCAAAGCTTTTTTGATTCTCTTTTTCTTTCTTAATCACATATTCGCTTTGCTTCAGATAGTGGATGAGGACGTCGGTGAGCTCGGGGATCCATCGTGGATAAGCTTGGGGGTAGATGATGTGGTTGAGTTCAGATTCCGACGTGGGTGAATTCGGGATGGTTGTGGGTGAGTAGGAGATCTGCCGTGGGTGAGTTCGGGATTTGGAGTTTGAGAGAGTGGATGAGCTCCAAAGTCGTTATTTCCGATTTGATTTGTCCACGCAACCTTGACGACAGATGTGGCTACAAAGTTGTTTGCTCCCTCGTTGTTTTGTTCATGGATGGCTTTAAGAGATGTGGATGCTATCTTATCCACAAAGTTACATTAAATATTTTTTTTGTTCCTTACATGTTGTGTTTTCGTGTATAACCCATTCTAATAATATATATTTGTTCGTTCACAACTTAAAATGTTCACTATTTTGGTATCCAGGTAATGTTTATCCATTATTCTCCATCCACAAATCTGAGCAACCATGACATTCTTACATGGACACGAAAGCATCCACAATGTATTTGTGGACACGATGGCATCCACAAATCTAAGCAACCATGACATTCTTACATGGACACGAAAGCATCCACAACGTATTTGTGGATACGATGACATCCACAACTACTGATTTTAACGTAAGCTGTCAGATTTATATTTTTTACGATCTTGTGGTTCTTATAAAAATCCAACTATCAAGAAACCTAATCTAATAAATTTCTAAAAGCTAACTGAATAATAAATAACATTAACTATATTTCAATTTTTCGTTTTGTCTCAGTAAGGGCAAAATTGTCCATAAATTTTCTCGAACTCTGTGAATGTATGCTACAAGTGAGAAGTGGCTTTAGGTGTAAAGAAAACTCAAAAAGTGGCCTATTAAGTAATCAACTCGAAATAAAATTAAATGAGTTGAATTATTTAGAAGTTAACAATTTGCTTTATTTTTATTCTTCTTCTCCACATCGACCTTTTTCTTCGACAAGCATCACTGCAAAAATAATATTAGAAACCGATCCGGAAACGTCTTCTTCTCTATCTCAGTTTGTTCCTTTATATGAAAGTTTAGTCATCCCCATCGTCACCGGATCGTCACTCTCCTCCACCGCAACAACACCAGTGCCAACACTGCCATGTATTTGTTTTCCTCCTTCGCTACGATTTTTTTCTGAGTTTTCACCGCGGCCGCTTCGTACTCTGTAACTCATCTTCGTGCCATGACCTCCTCTCCATCGCAACATGCTCAGATCTTTGCAATCCTTGCGTTGCAGTTACGTCAGTCTTCATGCTTGGGATCGGAATTGGAAGTTTTCACCAGAGATTTACCAGTCTCAGTATCAGGATCAACAGATCCAGTGACCAATTTCCTTCTTTTTTATATTTGGTCCCTCATATTTGCTTGTCTTTTGTTTTGAGCGAAAAGATTCCAAATGGGACATTTTAAAAATTGCACTAAAACTTGAAATTGTGTTCTTCATCCCTTGTTAAGTGTTAATAACGACCCTGAGATATGTTGTTTTGGGATTTGGTTGTCGCTGAACTGATTCATACATAGTGGTGCATTATGTACATGAAACAAACTGTGTATAATAGTGGACTTGTGTACACATTTAAAACTTGTACACATGGATTTTAATGAGCATGTACATTGCTTTTACGTTTTCTATTGCATTTACTTATAGTTTATGATGTTGAGGTGAATGGAATACAAAAATCAGAAAAAAATGAAAAACATGGAAGAGCTTTTTAAGGAAGAGAATGTGTCTAGGAAGGAAATAGGAGAGGAGATGATGCAGGGTAACAAGTGTAGTCATGTACAATTAGCCATGTAAAAATATGTTAATCAACATGTGAATAATTTACATGTGTACAAAATAAATGAAAGTATTGGGTTCAAGTGTACATGGAAGTGCATAGAAGTCTATTGACGGCATGGTAAAACATGTACATCTTATACAATGTTTATTTGTACGTGAAAGTTATAGTGTACATGTGTACACATAAAAAACAGTTAAGAAAATTGTGCAAATGAGTTTAGTTTCTAACATGTTATTAACTTCGTTTAATCTTCATTGATATAATAGTTACTGACAAAGACTAAAAATTCCATGTGTACAAAAAATAGAAGCACACATGTGTTGTGTACAATAAATAAAGCAGCTTGAAATTTATAAAGCAAAGTGAAAACGTTTATGTACAACTACAAAAGTAAACAAACAAACCTTAAAGGAATATAAGCATCTAAATCCAAAATTTTTACGGCTTTATAGGTTGTGTCCTCAATGAGATGACATATATCAAATTGCTATTTTCCAAGGCATTATTGTACGTGGGCCAAGGTGTACATATGGATGGAGAAGCTTGTCCATGTAGTGAATGTACACGTGGATAATCTTGTTGGTGGACACAGCTGAATTTGGTCAGATGAATTATTCATGCTTTTAATGAGCGGTGAATTCACAAAACGTGAAAGCTACACTATCCAACTTTATATCTAATAAACGAAAGAGAACTAATTGAAATCTAAGTAGTAAATTAAGAATCTTTACAATTCTCAAGCTTCGTACCTGTGATAATCCTTGATTCTCGAGCTTTGTCAAAGTTGGGAGACGGCTGCTCCTTTACGATTCTCAAGCCTTGTGCCTGTCACAACTTGCTTTGTTTCTGTCTTGAAAGTTTTGGTCGACAACGGTTGTTGTTCCACGACCTGTAAGTAAAGCTTGAGTTTTGTGTTCTTAGATGATAAACCAATTGTGTCTCTATGTCACAAGCAAGTTATAAATCTACTATTAGGGTTACAAACGCAGATTGAGATTGTGACTCAAATCACATATGCGATGGAGAAGAGGCTCGCCATGGCTTGTCACCCAATCAGATAAGTTAGCGGTAAATCAACGACGGCGAGACTATGAGCCACCACAGAGAGTTTCACATAATTTTTTGATTTTTAATTTTTTTTTCTGTGTATATGACGAAGATAATGATAAAGAAGATGTCAAAGAGAGATGAAGATAGTTTAAAAATAGACAATAAATATGGACCATAGATGTTAAATAGTGAAAGTCAACCATTGATCTAATGGCTGTAAATTGAGACATGTGTTTTTCTATATCTGTCCCAACAAATTGTGACCATCGAGATGAAACTAGAATCAAGGGCTGATAATAAATTCCACCTATTAGCTCCCTTAGTTATGACGTCTTTTTATGGGAGGTAACTATATTAGTTAGGAATCAGCTTCACTTAAAGAAAATGTGTCCTTGTAGTAATAAGTGTCCTAGAGTGTAATTAATAAGACGAAATGTGACCTTGGATGTAATTCTTTCATGCAATAATGGCAACATACATACTTTTATTTTACTTATATACATCATTGTTACTCTTTGCCACATTTGATGGTTAGTGTAACATTCTTTTTTCGTAAGGAATCAAACTTTGTGGCGTATGTGTTCCCACTGGACAATAGGCATCTGCATTCCACAATAGACACAAGCACACACTTATAATTTGCTTATAAGAAATAGAATACCACTTGACAAAAAAAAAAGAAATAGAATACCATTTTTTTTCTATCAGTAGTCTTTTTGCTTTGATTATGAAAATGCTTTTTTTTTGTTCAACAAAAAAAAAAGATTATGAAAATGCTAAGTGTTTTTTTAATGTTAAACAGAGATATGCTTGGTTTATATTTGGATACATAAATTTTCTGTTCCGGTCATGTTTTTTTTAGCCACTAAATGTAAAATTTGAATCATGTCTCATTAACTTTTATTATAATATAAAAATTGTTATTGAACATTACCCTAGTAGATTGTAATCCTTGTACTATACTTCAGCATACAAAAAGAGTATAATTTACATTCATTAGAAACTTAAAGATGGTACAATACATGGAGACTTCTCCGGTTGGTCAAAGACAAGGTTTGTGAGAAGGAAAAAAAACATAAACCAGCCAAACCGAACACATGGAGGAGGAAGATTTCAACAGAAACAAAGCCCTAGAGGATATTCTCCCACAACTGTTGAAAAATTAAGTTGCAGAGATTAACTAACTAATACGACACTTAATAGCAGATGCAGAGGTTAAAGACAAAACACTTAAGATTCGGACAACTTGCTAATTGCATCCCAATCAATCTCCACCGAAGGAAACTTCTCCAGCACGAAACTCCCAATCTCATCGAACCCAGGATCCGAGAATTCCATGAACGTAGTGGTAATACCCGACTCCGGAGACGAAGATCCAACCTGAGACTCATCGGAAAACCCATATTCACTTTCTTGATACTCTGCTTTTGGCGGGAAAAGCTCTGTTTCAGAACAGGGGAGATCATCACCATCCCCTGTCTTTCTCAAGCTCTGACAAATCGCTTCGAGCTTTGCTTCAACAGAGGGATGAAGAATCTTGAAGCTTCTATCACCGCCTCCGTATCCATACTCGTGTTTGATGTGTGGGAAATTAAGCCTCGCCAATTCGCCACGAAGCTGGTAAGCAGCTTGATCATAAGCCATGGCTGCTTCTTCAGCTGTGTCGAAGGTTCCGAGCCAGAGCCGGGTCCGGTTCTTGGGTAAACGGATTTCAGCAACCCATTTTCCCCAGTGCCTTTGTCTAACTCCTCTGTAGAGTTTCTGAGTGGCCATGTTCTTCATTGGGACTGGCTTTGGTGAGAGGTTTGCGAAGTTGGTGTTGCGTCTTTGGTTAAGCTGGTGTTGTATCTGGTGGATTTGGTAAGGCGTGAGCTGGTTTAGACCGAGAGGTGTGGTTTGACTGAAACCGAAGATCGTGTTTGGAACCGGAGGAGGAAGAGAAGAAACAGAGTAGGTAAAAGGGTTAAGTACTTTCATGAGCTCTTCTTTGAAAGGATCAGAATGATCACTGCTGCTACTGAACATATCTATGGCTGCCATGGATCCTCAAAGGATAGATTTTTTTGAAACTGATTGAAAAAGAGTTAAAGAAGGATAAAAAACGCACCTTCTTAGGTTGAAATTAAGAAATTTGATATTAGTTTTTTTTTTTTGTTTTGGCTCTCTCTAAATTTTGATTTTTCTTTTTGTCGCTCTTGGTTTCGCTGGATGCGAACTTCTTTGCTTATATACTATAAGAAGCTAAGCCGCCCATTGAACTCTTAATATATTTTAACTACATAATTTAATTCTAAACAATTTTTGTATTAATATATACATCTTGTTTGATGCTTTTATTCTATTCACAACTTGCTAGCTTCTCGTCAGCTCGAAGACATCTTTTATTCCATGGAGGCATGGACAATATGAGAACGACTTCCACATATTCTTTGGATCTAAGCCGTTCCCGTGGAATATATGGAAATAATAAGACTTTGTGGGAGATAAAGAATCATCAATCATCATCGTTTTAACAATTTTCTGCCGCAAAAATTAACAATTTCATTCTAATTTTCACTGAAAAGAAAAGAAACAGATTTCATTATTTTCATAACGAAGGTTAAGGTTATCATATATTAATCACACGTTATTTGATCATATTACATTATTAAGTTGCTTTAAAACAATAGTTTATTTGTCCAGTTATATTACGAACCTATTTTAACTTTCTTAATTTTGATCCCAACGAAAATTAGTTCAAGTTTTATAGTTCTTAAAGGGACCACAATTAGCTTAGCTCGTAATAGTTTTTATTTAATCTTTTACCAAAAATATCAATATACTGTAACTTCCCATTTTTTCTTTGACTCTTCTTAATGTTATGGAAGTTATCTTTAATAAAATTGCCGAAATGGAACCTTTTCAGCAATAAAATACACAAGAATTTTTTTTTTTGGAACAGACACAGGAAAGTTATAAACGAAAAATACACAAAAAATACACAAGAAATCGTAAGAGCCAAAAGTCATATTGTTGATTCTACGGCAAGTTGAAAGGCCAGTTTGCCTTCGAACCACTTATATTCTTTATGCGAAAATATATTTTTATCAAGTCAAAACATATCACCAAAATATAACGTGCAATTTTCTAATAGTATATTTTCTCAAAAAAAATAATCTAATAGTATTATCATGTATGTTACTCATGTGAATTAGATGGAAAAAAGCCATGGAAAATATATAATAACCGAAGTACTATATATCTTCCATGCAGACAAAATGAAGAAGCTGCAGAATATCAACCATGAGAATACAATTTATTTTTCTTTCCTTTTGTTGCTAAGATACTATTTCCCATTTCCATATGTAGTTGATGTGGTTCAACTCATGAAATTATATTGGGTATACATAGATAAATGTATGTAAAAGTGGTGAATAGATAAATTTAGTTTGTGAGTAAAGTCAAGAAAGCTATAGAAGAAAGATGGAAAGAGGTGAGAACTCAGGGAGGTTGAAGTTTGCGTCACAAGGAAGCTAATGGATCTTCTTTTCACCACTTTTTAAATTCCTTTCGACAATGTTTTGTTTCTTTTTATAAAATAACATCGACAGAATGTGAAGTAAGATTACCATTATTGTTTGAATGTGGTCGAAAGAAAAAGAAGATAAATTATATAATGGTTTTGAAAATTTCAAATCTATTAATTGCGCTCTCATCTAACTTCATTGCATAATTTCTTATCTTTTGACACTAAACGATAACATCAAAAAGATCAAAAGTTATTTACCTCAATAATCTTTTTTGAAACGGCGGCTAATAATTTCTTAAACAATAATTTTCACCATATACAATCATATTTGTCTAATTAGAGAAGGGAGATTCTCCAAAACCCAATGTAGGGTCAGTCATTTAGAGAACAAGAAATATATGGGATCCACTTTAGCGTGTACACACGTTAGGATCCTACGTGAAGACACTATCTCTTAGGCCAAGTTTAACGGGGGGTTTTTAGAGGGGTTTTAAGTGGTTTTGAAGGGTACGTGGGATCCATTTTTTGGTTGGTTGTCCTTTTGGCCATATTATCATGACAACCTAATTTGTCATCGACTAATCTCCAAGTCAATCCACTAAGTGTAGTTAAATTTATTTTGTAATCGACAAGATAATGGGTGATGTAGTGGCCACTGAACGAACATTCACGACATTGAGTAACATTATTTTACAAAATTCAACGAAGCTAGTTGACTTTCACAAATGTCAACGCTTCCACCACCATTGGAATGGAGATCAGGATAACATCACAATAAAGCTACTTTCCCTGACCTGACCGTGACCCAAATATATGACTATTTTTCCTTGGTGACCTACATATTTCTGATCAAACTTTACCGACGAAACTCTTGTTCAATAATCCTAAACCAATTCGTTGAACTTATAATCGGTACTTAAATACTACAGTACTACTTAATCAAATAAAAATGTAATAAAAGCTGATCGTATTTATGATCTATGCTTTTAGATACTTGCAAAATATATACTCCATACAAGATTTTTTATTGGTTTTTCCATTAAAGAAAACTAACAAACTAAAAACTATATAATGGTTTTATAAAGAACCCTAGTCGTGTATTCACAAGAACAAATAAATAAATAAATAAAATGCTGGTGCATGCCTGCATGGTATGAGACGAAGTCAAAGGAGTGGAGGCTGATGAACGGCTTGACTGCACTTGATGCGTTTGATAAATAAAAAAAAGAGGCTGAATGTTGTACATAGTATGGTGGAGTGCTCCTATTCGTTTGGGACATTCATGCGTCTTGATCAAACAAAGCAAATACAGTACGGTGTTCTGTGATTTTGCTCGACAGAAGTTGTAACGGTGAAGTTTAGGATCAGGTTGATATTGTGCGTACAGTCCCTGTGTCATGCACTCCTGCATGGTGCGAACTTGTTTCTGTTTTGACGTTTATGCATGTGTTGGTTAAATGACTTTTTTTTCTTAGAATAATGCTTTTCCAACAATCTTTCTTTTATATGTTTTGGTAAAATGATTTCTTCTTAAGAGCTGATTTATATTATAGCATTTACTCCAGGGACAAACCGATTCAGATAATCTAGCAAGTCTACTAGGAAACAAAATGACTCTGGAGTTTTGCCAGTCATAGTTACATTACTGGTCTACCACAGTTAGAATGATTAGTGTACGCAACTACAGCTTCCTCACTTTTCACCTTTACATCTTCATACATTTTCAACGAAGCTTCTGAAAACTTCTTCAGTCTCTCAAGAAGCTTAGCCAAACTCGAATGCACGCTCGACAAATCTTCAGAACCCAATACCGAATCCTCCTTCTCCTCCTCCCCTAACATCTCCATATCCGCTGAGAACTCTTTGATAGACCCACTGAGTTCATCTGACGGTAGAGACTTAATCCCAGCCGACCAATCCCGGCACAAGACGAATATCGGCGGGGCCAGGACACGCCGCGGGGACCACGGTCTTCGGTTTCTTGTAGAACGTTCTTGAGGAAGCAAAACACAGTTGTGAAGCCAACCATTGAGTGCTTCGACGTAAGAACTCATACCGTTCACCAAATCTGCAAAGCTTAGACCAAAACACTCTGTTTCTTCTAGAAGCTCTGACCATATCCGTCTCTTGAGCGCGTTTTCCCGCCCGTTTTTAGATGCGTTCCGACAATGGTAAGCCAACGAGATGGTAATGTACTGCGAGTGGTGACATTCGAGCATTGCTTTCCACATTCTTATCAACCTAAACAAAGGAGAAGATCAGTTAAAAGAGTATTCTTCTTAATAGGAATAGTAATTAGTTTACTAATATACATTACCCTTGGAGAAACTCAAAGAGCTGTGGCTGAAGCTCTTCGTCTCTGATTCTCTCGATACGCTTCGAAATGGAATCAACGGACTGTATAGCGACTCTGATTCTTGAATGAAGATCTTTTGCAGCTGCTCTTGTTTTATCCATGGCTTTAGCACTGTGATCCTTTGTGAACTGGTTCCTTAACTGCTCGCATTTCCGATCATACTCTTTCCTAATCATCTCACTCGCCTACCCACACACACAATCAAAGTAAACAGAATGAAATGTGAGCTTGATTAGTATAGTATGTCATAGAGCTATGAGGCTTTACCTTGACTTCATCATAGAGTTTTCTCTCCCAAGCGTATAACCGATCAAGAGAAGAAGAGTGACTTCCTGAGATCATACAGAACTCTTGTACGAAATCACTTCCACTTTCTTCATCATCATCATGTTCTTCTTCTTTTGGTGTTTCGATCAATGGATTTCTAGAAGTGGAGGACCTTGAAGACGATGTTCTCTTCCACACAATAACTTTAGTGACTTGTTGGTGCAATGACTCTATACATCAAAACTTCATTCAGACACTAAACATCACATATGAAGAAGATTAACAAAAGCATACAGACCTTTAAAAACAGGTGAGTGACTCTTCTTCCCTCTACAGCAAGCTCGCTTCAAAGCTGAGAGAAACGCTACTGAATTTCCTTTACCTGTAAACAACCACTCACCAATTCAAGATTCAACTCCACCACATTCATTTACACAATGAAGAAACAGAGCACAGACCTGTGGTATCAGCGAAACCGACTCTGAGTTTGTTAGCTTCAAGCATCCTCGAAACCTCTTTACCAGACTCAGAAGCTCTGAAGAACTTATGCTCTATATCTTTCATGCTAGACACAAAGTCTTTAGCTCTGTGTGTGATAAACTCTGATGGATCTTCTCTTTCATCAACATCGCTCTGTTTCCTCTGCTCTGTTTTAAAATCCTCTACATTGCTCTGTTTACTCTTCTCTAATCCAACAACTGATGCATCATCGGTCAGTCTAAAGCTATCGAGATCGTCACAAGTGTCGAAGTAGTCCCACGAAGACGTCTCCGGCCGGCGAGGACGCGACGGCGGCGGAGGAGGAGGGGATAACTCCGGCATTGCGTCATTGTCGAGTGGGTTCATCGTGAAAGTCAATGTAGAATCAGCAGGCGGCGTCGACTTCGTGTAGCTTAGACTCAAATGTGGTTTAGGGTTCGAGTGGTGGCTCAACGGCGAGTCAACCGAGTCGCCGTCTTCAGGGTAAGAAGAGGAGTTATGGGAAGAAGATGAAGCCACGGCGGGTACAGTCTCTGCTTCTGCGTATTGACGGAGACAAGCTCCGATGTTACGGAGAGAACGGATGTAGGAGACGTGTGCGGCGGCGAGAGCACATCTGGAATCAATGGCTTGTTTGACGAATCTCTTCCTTTCTTTACATAGAAGAAGCGGCTCCTCCTTCTTCTTCTTCTTCTTCTTCTTCTCCATCGATGGTTTTGAGGTTGAGCATCCCATCTTCTCTAGAATTGAAGGAGCCATATTTTTCTTCAAATAAATAAAAATCGAAACTTTGGATTTGTTTTAACCGGAAATCTCTCGCATTAGTTAACAAACAAAAGGAACTAAAGAACCCATTTGAAATAAAATAAAGACAAAATGCAAAGGTTTTGTTTTTTTTTGGTGTAATGGTGGATGTGAGAATTAAGAAGAAACAGAGTGTGAGCAGTAGCTTTCAGCACGCTTATTGAAGGTAGTTGGCGAATCACTTAATAGGGGGAAGGAGGAGAAACCTGATAAAGTGAGTTTCGTTCAGACAAATCTGAAGAAGAGAACACAAATGGTAGTGAGAGAGAGAGAGAGAGAGAGTGTGTGAGAAAGTTTGTCTTGGTTGCATCGTTTTCGATAAGAAAGTATTTTAATTATTATTTCAAAAAAATTTGTGCAGAGTGATTTTTAGTTCCATTCCAATATTAGATCATTACTCGAAAAGCTGGGCTATAATGAAAAAGTTAAAGTGGTGACGAGAAAATCCAAGTGAAAGTCCTCATCTTCTCTGTCTTTAGCTATTATTATCAAATCTAGCTTATGGGTCTTTTATTTGAATATGAACACGAAAGCTAAAGTTTTTTTGTTTTCTCTTCATTTATTAACTTTGATAATTGGGTTATTATTACTAAAAAGCGAGAATCATGTGAAGGTCCGTTACCTTTATATACTTTGCTTCTCGTTGTGTATGGACTGAGCAGGGAAAGATGGAGGGAAAACAAAAGTCAAACTAAGACCATAGTTTGGTTGTGAGACCTGATTGGTTTGTTTAGGGTTTTATACAGTATAGTTTCACTTATGAAGAAAAAGAAACGCTCCTTGGTTCGGTTCTTGGTAGGTTGAATAGAGAAGGCAGAATCACCGAGTCTAGTCTTGTCTTGTGTATGGAGAATCGTTTTTTATTTGTCTACCGGCTCCTTGAAACCTGAGCTTCATTTTTATAAGAAAAAATCCTTCGTGAATCATGCGTCTTGTCAACTATTTATTGTCTATTACTCAGATTTTCAAAATGTGAAAGACACTAGAGTATGGAGATTCAAAACAGTCATATAGATATCTGTGGATGGACTAGCGCATTTATTTATGGTATGGACTATGGAGCTGAGTCCTACTAAACCACGTAGGCTAATCACCTTACAGGCTTACATACTGTAATTGGGTGAGCTCCACATGAACCAGTAAATGCAAACAAGAAGATGGATGAATGTAACTGAAAAAAGTTACACCTTCCATGTAGATTCGAATATCAAAAAATTATACCCTTAAAAGGAGCTTCAGGTGTGTGAATCAGAAGAGGTGGATCAATCAAATGTATAAGGGTTTAAGGATTTAGATTCATCAAGGTTTAAGAAGCGTTGTAAACCAAGACATCTGAGGCTATACCACATGCAAAAGAAGTTTGGGCTTCAATCTTTATACTTGGAATTACAAGTTTGGGCTTGAATCTTTATACTTGGAATTCTGATGCCTTACAAACAAGCCACGCGATTATTAAAAAGGAAAGAACAATTCTAACACTTTTTTCGTAGCTTCACTTCTCCATGATCATTCATGCTTCGAATATTATATCAACGAAACGTATTTTCTTTCTCCAAATAACCAAAAGTTAAGAAAATACACGTACAATTACAAAGAAAGGTTGCGCGAGTGCTTTTTATTCACGATTTAATACGACATGTTTGGATCCCATTTAAAAACGACATACCTTTTTCTAAAAATTGAATATGATGGTCTGATAACTGATTCGTTATGAATATCAGATAAATATGGGTAGCTAACTAGCTATAGTTCAAAATATCTTATTTGAACTTAAAAGAACCCGTAGAAGAAACATAACATATTATTTAATAAATAGAAAAAAAAAAGAGAAAATTAGAAAAATAGGACATTTTGAATTCAGATTTGTCACGATAGGATTTCTAGCAAATGTTTTTGGAAACTAGGATTTTGATTCTTTTAAATACAGAAATACTCTTAGAATATCAATTAATGTTAATCAGAATAATATATATTAGTTTTCGAAAATCATTAAAAATTAGATTAATTAGAAAGTAAAAAAAAATAATAAAAAAAGTTAAAAGGGTTAGGGTAAATCGTTTACCCTTTTCACTCTCTCTTCTCCGCCGAGCTCCCCCCACCCCATTAATGGCGATTCATTCTTTTAACTTCTGAAATCTTTTATTCTCTAGTGTTTTCGTCATAATAGGATCAAACCATCATACTTTTCGTCATCCTCTTCGTTCTCAAACCGAAAGAGGAACCTTTCTTCTTTGTTATTCCTCAAGTTCTCTTGGCGGATTCTTCTAACAAAATTGGAGTGTTCTTTCATCAGTTTCATCAAAATCTCACGTTTCTTCACACTAAGTATTAGTCTATTGATTCATTTAACACTAATTTTTTTACCCGATTTCTACCACGAAACTCCACTCTTCACTGCAATCACACACTCATTCGCCAGAGTTAATATAAATTAGAACCATGATCTATTGATTGAGAGAAAGAATGAATTTTTGGATGAAGAACACAAAAACACGAAAAGAAGAGAAAAAGATCGTGGGAGATTCAGATTAACGTGATATTAGGCAAAAATATTTGTTTAGATTTAGTTTAGATTTAGAAAATTTATGTAACCGAAAATGGAAGTTTCCATAATTTCACGATCTGCCTAGAATACGTATACTATCTACGGATAACACTGTATATAAGGTATAAATCTTATTCCTCCTGAAGGCGTCATCTAGGGAAAAAGGCATAATATGTTATGGTGCGCAATATAGCCAAGATATATCATTGACTTTGGCCTATACATCATTTTCTATCCTTAGGTAGACTTAGACATATCTCTTGATTATAACGTAACTGATCATATCTCGGTCAGAATATACAACAATGGTTATATTACGTTTTATAATTGTGATATATCAATGTTTAGTACTTAGAATCTGACTTATAAACTATGTAGATCACCAGAATGAGTATTCTAACCATAGCTATAAAACTAAATAATTATGATTCCAATTTTTTTTTTCAAAAACTTAAACATATATATTATCATACTTAAGTTTACAATTGTTTTCACATTTTTTTATATTTTTAAAATTCAGTTTACTATTTTTTCCATTACATAAGGGTAATTCATGTCCTCAAAATTATGAAAAGTCCTATTTCGACAAACAAAATTTTAAAGTGTCCTATTTTGCCAATTCTCCCAAAAAAAAACTCAGGATTGATAGTGTGTTCTTGTTGAAAAAAGAAAGTCACTGTTTGGTGTCCACATACCAAATATCTGAAATTATTGGCCTACCAACAAAGACCCAAGGAACAATAATAAAAAATATTCAATCGTATCATATCATATCAAATTAAACATTACGAGTAAATACGTAGGCATGAATTATAATAACCATACACCTTATGATTGCGTGTGTATATAAATGGACCGGCATGGTAACACACAATTCCCCCCACCCCCCCCCCCCCCCCCCCCTTCAAGCAACAATCTAAGTTACATATATAAAAATAAAACAAAAGTTTTTCCTTCTTCATAGTCATAAAACAAAAAATGTTGATTGGGAATCGACGACGGTCACAAATGCAGAGAACACCAAGCATGCCTAGGATCACCATCGAGGTTGATGATAATCATACCGCCGGCCAAGACTCTGACGTGGCTATGCCGGTGGTAGATGGCGGAGATAATTACGACCAGCGGTTCTTGGCGGTGTTGTCGCCGGGAAATCACAGAAGGAACGAGAGAAAAGACGTCGGTATAGCCTCGTTGCCATCGACATCTTTTCTTGGGAACTGTGGCTTTTGCAAACGCCGTTTAGCTCCCGGCCGTGATATTTACATGTACAAGTATGTTTACTTGATTATTTTTTATCTTACAGTTCTATATTTCTGAACCTGATCATATTGCTATATACATATATACATGACTACAATAAAAAAAGAGAGGATCTGTGATGATGATTTTTTTTGGTAAAATCGTTTTCCTTACTGAAAACCGAGTGAAGAAAAAAAAATGTCGAACCAGTGTCTTATACATAAAGTCATATATTATTAGCTACCATGAGATTCTATTTTTAACATCATATATATTGTACGAATTTGATAACCGATTTTTTTTAGTTCTGATGCATCAGAAATTTATATTTATAAATTTGTATGTAATGTAAAAATATTGCAGAGGAGATGCAGCGTTTTGTAGCATGGAATGCAGAGAACAACAAATCGAGCAGGACAAAGGCAAAACTTCAAGCAATCACCGTCAAACTAGATATATGCATGGCTCAAACTAGCTTTTACTATCAAGTTTGTGTGTGTAACTTGAGCTTGTAGCTGTTTATTTTACCTAGCATCATTATGTGAAATTTGATCCCCAAACAAATTCGAATGAAACTCTTTCATGTCCTGTATATTATTTTGGTTTCACATTAGTATAAGTCTTTGATAAATCTGGATTTATCGAGCTGGATGATATGCTTTTACTACTTTATGGATTTTTAAAGAGCTGGTGAAAGTTGAAGTAAGCGCACCACGAACCTCTTCTTTATAGACATCAAATAAATCTCCAAACCATATGCTTAAGTAGTGTGCGCAAAATATCTGTAAATTTTGATTTGATTCGTTATTCGCTTCGATCCGTTCCGAAAAATCTGGATATCCGTAACTTTACAAATCGAAGCAAATACCTAATTATTTTCCGGATATACATTTTTCCGAATATCCGTATTTCTCCGAAGCAAAGCAAATACAAAAATTAAATATCCATAACATACGAAGCAAATCACAAATACTTTCAAAAATCTGGATATCCGATCCGTATCAAGTCTATGCTTAACTCACGGTGATTAAGATTTTAAGAAGTAAAAGTACACATAAAATAAAAAGTCACATCATTTTCCGTATTCTATGGCTAGTACATGAATAATGACAGTGGGAATAATTTCTATTGAACATTATGAACTTTCTTATGATATATATAATATTTTTGTCAAGGGATCATTGGTAGAAATTTACAAAAGGTCGCAATAGTGGAATGGAGGTCATTTGTCTCGTGACGAGGAAAGCGTATGATAGTGAATTATGAGGCATAGAGTAAAGTAATGCTAATGCACGTCACCGCCGATCAATATTTGTATTGATTTTCTAAATACATAGTGGAAATGAGTTTGTTCATTATGTAGAATTGGATGTGTAAACAGATGAATACTTTTAACACGACATTTAAAATGGAATGAAGGAAGTAATTTATAGCTCGTTGCTCAATAATTGAAGACCAAAAGATGTTAAATATTAGTGATGGTTTATAGAATGGATAGTTATCACTAGCCTATAGATAAGGATTAGGTTTATAATTGGTCTATTATGTATTGTTTTTTCTTCACTCGTTTTCTGTACTCCAAACTTCGAGGCTTAGTTGTTGGAGTTTCGGGAGTCATCACAAGTTGTCTTCATTACTAATTAGTACTATTGATTAATTAATTATCAACAATTATATAATCCAAGGATTTAACAAGATTCATTTGGTATTAGGGTATCTTCAATTAAATTAACCCTTCAACATATAATTAAATTATCTGTGACATCACTCGACCCTTTCTTGAATAATAAGAAGCCGTTGAGGTCATTGATGATGCTGTGATAGAATGGAAATTTTTTAAACTATTCTTTTAATGGTTTATGAATCAAGAATTGGTCCAAATAAGACTTGCAAATAAGTATTTTCTTAAAAAAGAACATCATGAAATAGACCCATACGTTTTTAAGAAAATTACTCGTCATTTTCTATACAAGTAGATCGTATTTTTCTTAAGTTCACAATAAAATAGCAATACAGAATTAAAATTGATAATTTCATTGGACAGAAACCATGATTTTTTTTAACACCAAGGACAGAAACCATGATTATATATCGCAAATTACAAGAAGTTTACACATAACATGAAGCTGAATCATAAAGCGATTATATGAAACTATGATCCAACCTAGACACACTTGTACAATATACTATATAACCCATCTGGATTACTAGAAATACAAGTTACTTCACACCCAACAAAGATCAAACTAAAAGCTCTTTGATCTCTGAAAACACAAGCATTCATATTTTAAAACACATAATTAAAAAAAAAACAAACAAAGGAACATCAAAGTCTTTATATAATGAACTCAATAAAGGTTCTTAAACACTTCTTGTTCACTTGTATTCCAGGATCATGTTGTTTTCCGGAGCCAGTCCAACGCACGCCCTAAGAATGTTCTCCAGCATCGCCCGCTGCTTAGACAGCGCATTAACCACCGGTGTTCCCGGAGGCACGAGCGGTGCCTTGGTGAGGTAGCTGAGTATGGTGGCAACTGGATGGAAAGAATGAAACTTCCCCTGCCAACAAAAAGAATCAAAACATCAAAACCACGCTTCCGTGAAATCCAAGTAACTGGTATTGTAAACCGACGACGAACCTCTTTCTCAGATTTGAACTGAATCCTGGTGCTGAGTTCAGCAAGGAGAACAAGATCCAAGATAATTGGAGCAGCTAAGAGAGAGTCCTCGCAGGTATTGTGCATCACAATTGTGTTCTTGCCTCCCATGAATATCTCTGATGTATACTCGTCCATGGCTCGCTTGCTATCTGCAACGTACGGTACATACTGCAACAACACACACAATTTGGATCAATGAGCATTGGAATCTGCAAAAGGAGAAAGGTTCTGATTGTTTTTAATGTAGATTTTAGCTTACCTTGATGACAACAACATGGTCTGGGTGCTCCCCGGGCTCGAAGAGGATACCGTTGCTAGCAACCATATCATCCACCACATTACTTTTGGAGATCTCCTTAGATCTGAATGTCTGTGGAGCTGAGAGGTTCATTCCATCGTTGTTCCCTAGGTGATTGTAGCTCACTATTGAAGTAGGCTGTTGTTAACACAACAAAAACAGTTTTAAAAGGTTTCTGTACTAACAAGAACGAGTTACTTGACACGCAAGTTAAAAGCAAACCTTGATTCCTGCACCAACAAGGAAATCAACCAAGACGGATTTCATCTTGGTTTGACCACTCTTGAAGTCATCTCCACCGATCAAAACATTGTTCTTGATAGCCAAATCAATAAGACCTGGAACAAAGGTGTTCTGAGGGCTTCCATTAATGAAGGGGATGCCTTCAAGAACACATGCAATCGCATAAAGCGTGGAAGGAGAGATCTCAGACTCATCCCTATCCACAGAGTTCATAAGATTCTCCATGGTGTCGTTTAGCCCTACGATCACATTGCTGTAACGCTCCGTGTTAGCCGTCCAAAGAACCACAACCTTATCCACCTTGTTCTTCTCCTTAAACTCCCTAAAATTCAACACCACACACACAAAAGAAACTCAACAAAACAGAGGAGATTGATTCAACTCTGTTTTAATCATCCATCACAAGTATTGAATTGATGATTACCTCATGTCCTTGATGATTTGGTCGACTTGTTGCTTCTTGGTACCTTTAATGACGTTGTTGGCACGTGAGCCTTGATTAGCAGCGATGAAATCAGGATCGTAGATACCAGGGAGTGGGACAATGTTCTCCATGTAAGGCCTGAGCTGTTTCTGCAGATCAATGTCAAGAACCTTGGCTCTCCCCATTGCGTCTGCTAAATTCATATCACTTATGTCCCATCCTCCAAACACAACATCATCAGGATTCACCTGTTTTACAATCTCCATGTTAAACTGATGCAGTGCAGATAGATATTTGGATATATTCTAAATATTTTAATTATCTAGTTGAAGACGTTCATCTATCTTTGTGTTATCGTAGCTATCATAAACATAATTAAGAACAAAAACAAATCTAGATTTTGTTTTATAAAAAAAAAAACGGACCATTGGAACGAGACTCTTGAAAGGAGCATAGATCTCTTCACCGTTGAAGGATCCGACACGAATAGACGAGGCTTGTGTTAACGACCCGAAGTAGTTAGCTTGTTGCACCTTGTCCTTTGTCGCCCACGAGATTCCTCTGTTTTTATGTTAATGTATTTTCGGATCAGATCTTAAAAAAAACAAAATAAAATTAACATTTTCACGGATTAGAACAAAAAGGACTCACTCTTTATTGGCAATCACACCGGCGGTGAGGGTTGATCCATTGTTTCCTCCCCAACCCACAAGCATAACCCTTTTGAAATCAAAACAAAACAAAAATATTGAAAATTTACGACGGAAAAAAACGAGGAAAAGATTGAAAGTTTTTGTTTTTTTACCCTAATTTGGGGACACGAGTATCGGTTTTGAAATCGTATTTGACAACCTTGGGCTTCACGATCCATTGGTACGCACCGTTCACGTTCTCGTGAACCACCTCCGTCGTCTCGTAATCGTATACCGATTGAATCTCATTCTCTGTGTATTTCACGTTCGGGCTCTCGACTTTGAAGCTCTCGATGAACATCTTTTAACAGACTTTTATTGTGGATTTCTCTCGGTTTTGAAATGATCGAGTTTTGTGTGGGCTTGAGCTTTCTCTTAAGTGGAGTTATTTATAGAGAAAAGAGCGCGAGGGAGAGAGACACGTGGCGTTAATGCAGTGGTTGGTGGTCCCTTCTTTAGCCAATGCATGTGAGAGAGCTTGTTGATGGCTGATAGTGAATCATACGTGTGAGGGGACTCACACGTGAGAGGCGCGAGAGGAAAAAAGTGACACGTCGGAGCCCTCGACCATACACGTGGCGTCGTTTTGCCAATAGCAATGTTTTGTCGGATCCTCTTGTCGGACCCACATTTTTGTTGAAGCCTGGAGATACTCGAACAAGTGGGGGACGTTAGTTACTTCCGTTACTCTTCCTTGGTAAAACGACAGTGTCTCCGTCGTTGATGGGATGTTATCTCCGTTACAGTTGGTGAACAGCAGTCGTTTCCTCATTTTCGGAGGAATGGGAGTGAGTAACACACAGCCACACTTAGCTGCCACATTATCTAAAATGAATGTCACGTTCCAGAGTTTACGCGTTTAGTGTCTAACGTGGCTTTTAACGGTCGTTTGAAAACATTGTCTGACCGTTGTTTTTTGTACTCTTTGAATTGGGTCCCGTGGAATCTTGCTTTGACACGTGAATTATGAAGCAACAAGTGTACATCTGTTGTTAGTATGTTAACAAAAAAAATGAATTGTTTTTTTTTATTGTTGTCATAGTAATTAACGTTTAATGTTTATGTTTTATTTGGAGATACTCCGTTGATTTGTACAGACTATAAATAAATCCTTTAATTAATTGATACTACTATGCATAAATTTATTAGTAAAATTTCCGATGATTTCGAGGTAATACTTATTTAGAGAAATGAGTTCTCGAATAATCGTATTGATAACAAGTCAATACTCACAAAAAAAAAACAACTCATACTCTCTTCCTCCATTTTTTTTTTAAAACTATATTTTTTTATATTTTAGAAATTCAAAGTATCTTGGATTTTTCTTAATTAATTAAATATGACTGAGTTTGTACCATAAAACATGAGACTAACCATTATGTAAGAAAACATACATATAACAAAAAAAAATATCATCATATGATATATTATTTTCAGATATAAATATGATGATGCATACTAATACACTCGTTTCAACATTTTCAAAATGATGTAATTTATTATATTCAAAAAGAAAATAAGAATCCCCATTAGTGTAATGTTTTGTTGGCTAATTAAGATGAAACGTGTGAATTTGACTCGCGTACCACATAGACATTCCAGCAATGGCGTCGTATGCTAATTTTAGTAAAGCTAGATAAAGATAAGATGCTCTAGTCGACATAAGAAGACATAAACACTGAATCTCATGGTTTTAGATTTTACTTTTATTTATTAATGGAGGATGAAGGAAGTATACAAAGGTGTTTTGGACATATATATCTTTGAATGGCTTTGTAAAAGTTTGATAGGTATGGTTGTGGCCATTCGTACGTTTGTAAATTAATAATTTGTAGCCTTTCTGAAATATTTTATATATTTCTCCACGCCACATATTTATCTTTATTTCACTTTCTTATTTTTCATTATTTATTTCTTATATGTGAATGATGTTGATGTGTGTAGGAAGTTTCTCGTACTAATTATGAAAAGTACACTAACCATACAATAATTTTTCAAAGAATACTAATCATACAATAATCCCCTATAGTTTTTTTTACATATACTTCAATCATCTTAAGTCTAATTAAGATTTTAGTCGAAGCAAAGAAAAAGGTAAACATTTTAGGAATCAAACCAACGCATGTAGAATCATTCTGAGTAGGCCCTAATTCTAAACATTCAACTAAGTTTTGATCAGAAATGATATAAAACCATTTTAATTTTTTTACAAAGCAGTACAGTCAGAATGTACTCGATTTATATTGCAAATGGCTAAAGAAATTTGCGGTTAATCTGATGTGATTTGTGTGTGTGTTTTCTATCAGTGATCTGATTTGATGTTTATGATACTTGGTGGTAAACTGGTTATATCAGTTTTATTAGAATACGGAATTTAGCTGCAACCATTTACGGTTCTTTGGTTTTTATGGAAAGAAATACATGTAGAAAATTGACATGGACATATATTTTGCTTTGTTGAACTTCGCTTCACACTGAACGGACAAGCTGATTCTAAGTTTCTTCGCTCTTGGGTTCAATTAGGCATGACCGATTGGATAACTGAAATAACAAACATTTGTTGGGGGTACTTCTACAACGATCCATATATATGGAAGTTAAGACACAGGGGTACGAAGTGATGTAATACACGACATTAATAGTTTTCTATTCAACTTTTTGTCGATATAGTGAATGAAGGTAACCACAAATGCGCAATATTTACAATTTCACTTGTTTCCAAATTAGAAAATAAGAATAATCACTAAAGATGCAAATAATCATCTAAGCAAAGAATGAGAATGTTTAATCAAGTTTTGGAGAGCTTGGTTGCTTTGAGCTTTGCCTAGGAGATTCTTCACATTTTGTGTCATCTGCATTAAGTCAAAAAGAAGAACATTATAAACTAAATAATACCAGTAAAATCTTAAGATTAATTTGTTATAATTTGAAGACGAAGAAAAACTATTACCTTCCCGAGACTACCCTTGGAGTAAGGCATTGTCCTTTGGGCTGTTTGGTAACTACTTCGACTTCTTGTCATGACCTTCGATGAACTTTGCCATTTTCCTTCCAATTGATTGGGAAGTGTAGATTCCTGTATATATATATGTAAATGATTCTTTTGTTATTATATCAAATAAACTTAGACAAAAGAAAATAGAAGAAATAATGAAAATACTACATACCAAGAAAAGCACTGTTGCACAATGCTTGAGGACCTCTAAATTCATTCGAACATCGTCAAGACTCCTACCATTTTGAATATACATGTGTTGTGATATGATCTTACGAAACACCGTAACATGTAATACACAAAAAAAAGTATAATTAAGGTACCTGTGTTTTTGCACTCCAAGACCGAAATACGCAGCCAAACTTGCCATCTGCAACAGAATATGAACTACGCTTGTTAAGTATACGTTCTTAAATTTCACGAATACGTTCAACATGCAGAAATCTACACTATTCTCTACGTTAGCATGGTATATACCTTCATGTTACCAGCTCTTTTGCCAAACTTGTCGCTTAGTAACCCCAAAGAATCAATGATGCCTGAGGGCTCAGGCGCTGCTTTACCTATCTCAGCAAACGCTTCTTTAATCCTAACGCAGTCGAATCTTCTAATGTTATGACCTGCCCAAATCCGACCGTTCAATAGACCATAGATCTTCTCAGCCACATCTTCGAAACTTGGTGCATTCGTGACCTTGGCCCTCGTGATCCCATCTGACCTAGACGACTTTAACGAAGCCACCGACAGATCTTTGGGTTGTATAAGCGTTGTGAAGCTCTCTACCTCCTCTAGTGTTCTTGGACATACGATGATCGCACCAAACTCGAGGATGTGAAAATGTTGTCCTGGTTTGTTTGGTACGTTGGTTTCTAAATCGAAGAATACAATTTCGTTTGAAAATGTTTGGAACTCCATATCAATTTTTGGGGTTTATGAATTTGTGGATCCTAACAATGTGTATATATTGTCGATTTGGGGGTGTTTATTACTTGTGATACAAGTTAAATGTAGGTTTGTGTTGAAGGTTACTTTGGGAGTTATTTAGCTTCATGGAGAAAATATTGCTGTGTAGGGTAAGTAAGAATCTTTACTTTTCCTTTATATCTAAACCAATACAAAAAGGTTGTTATGAAGGAGTTCATTGGTAGATTCATATTGTAAGAGAATTATTCCTTTAGTTTTTTTATTAATATATATATAATAATGCCCCCACAAAGCTTTCTTGCGTTGTAGTAACTTCGACGAGGGATCTTCATTTCCGAAATCTAACAAGTAGATTACACAAAGGATAATGGATATACTCTCTCTCTCTCTGCCTAAAACCCCCCATTAGTGTTGAAACGACAAACTCTCTTCATTAGTGTTTAACAAGTGCAAAGCATGCAACAAACTCTCTTATACAATTAAACTCTTTATAAGAAGATGGATATGGCGAAGCATGCAAGAAAGTTAACAAGTGCTAGCTTACAATAGAGAACTACAGCAAATATGCAGCCAGCACTCAGCATCAGAGAGTCGAGCAGAGGCCAAACCCAGCAAGACCTGCAACTTTGAACGCTAACGGATCAATTTGCACACCCCAATATGTCTCAAAAGAAATTTTTCTTCTTCTGTGATTGCATAACTTGATCGCTTACTACTTCTCAGTCTAGGTGATTCATATGCATCATGAATATGCATAATGCTAGAGAACATCTTCTCTCCTGAGTCCACCTAACTACTTATATATCCAAGTAATCTTTATCCTGACCACCTTACTAGATTGCTTATTACTTCTCAATCTAAGGGATTCACATGGATCATGAACGTACTTCTCTATTTAGGTGATTCACATGTATCATGAATATGCGGAGAGCTATAGAACATCTTCTCTCCTATCCCACCTAACTATATCGCTTACTACTTCTCAAAATATATCCATGTCATCATAACATTTGAAAGGGAAAAATTCACGAAATACACAAAACCTCAAATCCTGGTACAAGAAGAATCAAAGTCATCAGGAGCAACACGTGTAATCCAAGTATTCAACGTCCGCTTAGCATCGGTGTGGTTAACATAAGCCAACTCATACATACTACACAAGTTCACCACCAAGCTCTCGTTCAAAGCCGCGGTCGGCACTCTCTCCAACGCACTCTCCATGACCTTGATCGCATCAGACAGATCTCTCAAATACATCAAACAAAGAGCCTTGTTGTTGACCGCGACGACATCAGAGCTATCCCTCTCGATGCACTCTTCATACTCTCTCACAGCAGCAGCGTAGTCCTTGGCCACAACATGAACCAAAGCCTTATTCCTTCCCACGAGATTCTTTAACTGAGTTTCATTGCTCATCTTCTCGACTCGATTAAACGTGGCTTTGGCCCCTTCCACATCACCAAACTGCATCTGACCTAGCTTCGATACCAAAACAGGATCTAACGGATCACGCCTTATCAGCTCCTTGATCAAGTCCAAGGGCACACCAAACTCCTTGTGACCTAAGTGAAACCCTAACAAACAATTCATCATGAACCTCTCTCTATTCTTCCACAATTCAACAGAACAATCTAACTTCTTTGATTCTTTCTCTCTAATCCTATCTCGAACGAAATCAAGCAATGTGTATAACCGATCTAATCCTTCCTGGCGATTCCCTAGCCTAGTCGGAATCAAAGCGTACAGCCACCGGAGATTGAAAGGCACCATGGATCCCTTCCGATTCGGCTAGATCGTGTGTCAGTTCGTCGAGGGAATTGAATCGTTCCGGTGGTGGATCGGAGACGGATGTGAAATCTGATGCGGATGATTCGAATGCCGTTGGTTCGATGGGTTGTACGGTGTCGGGATTAGTAGCGGCGGTGAATTCGGGTCCAGATTCGGGTGAAGTCGGATCCATTGATGGAGATGAGTCCGAAAACATTGTGGAAGAGCTGTGAAGAAGAAACTGGAACTGTAATTGTCATATACACTGAAACCTCTATAAATTAATAATGTTGGGACTACACCAAAATTATATATTTTTTATTAATTTAGAGAGTTATTAATTTATCGAGATATTAATTGAACCAAAAACTCAATTTGGAACTATGAAATAATATTAATTTATAGAGATTTTTAGTGTATATTAATTTATCGATTATTAATTTACAGAGGTTCTACTATATCAACGTTATAAAAACCTGTTGTGATTGGACTTGATTGATAGAATTGATATGTTTATGGGCCCAATCAAGGCCCAGTTTAGTTCCTGGCACATGCTTAAGCACATGGTCCAACTCACTCATTTGAGCAAGTGTTCTACAAAACGTAGTTTCTTTAGCTTTTCAACCTAAACTAATCTACAAATTACAAGTTTTTCTTCTTCTTCTCTTCCTTATAGAACTGTTTACTTATCCTAAAGTCTACTAAAACTTTACATATTCAAAATCAAAAGTATTTGTTTTGTTCAACCAAAAGTAAAAGTTGTAATTACGAAACATAGATAGAAAAGTTAGCAGTATATAACCGCGTGTACAGATAGATACTTTTGGCTATCTGCCACTAATTTTACATAGGATCCAGCGAATTTAGCGGCAAGAAAATTAATGTCAAAGAGATAAACGGTTATCGAAGTGTCAGGATACCAAACCATATAGGATATGGCTCATAAATGAATACTTATCAAATTCCATTATAGAATTACAGGTTACATTAAATACAGTGTGCGAGAGTCTAAAGTCCACCATTCACATTTTGGAATGTGTTCCCGGGGTTTCGAACTCTACTAGATACAATATTCTATATCAAAGACGTTGGTCAACGAATCAATTTTTGTAACTGAAAATTATCTTTTTCGATAAAACCTGCTTGACCTAGAAATTTCCAATTAGTGGTAATAGATTACCTTCGTTTCATTGTTTTATATCTACGGTTATTTTCAGGTAGTGATACTTTTATCTGTCACCACTTTAGCTTGTTACTAACTTACTAAATTACTCGCTAGTCAAAGCGTAAATGGAGTCCAAAAGTCGTTGATTGTTGACTTGGGAGTTGGGACAAATGCGCGAGTTAGTGTTAGGTGTCCAAACAGAAAGACAACGACTCGTTTGATTTGTTTTACTATTTTTTTAAGCGTGTTTGTCGTAGTTGCTTAGAGAACAAAATGTTTTAAACACCCTTATATTTGATTTTGTGAACATCAGTTAACTCGACTACTTGTGGTATTCTATGAGTTCAATATACAAGTGAGCGATTTTGTTATAGACACATTTGTCAAAGTCAGATTAAAAATGAAATCAAACTCAAGAATATGTACATGCCATGTGACTATCTTTACACCCACGTTCATTTTTACAACTGAGAGAAAAAAATAACACTGAAGAAGTACTCTATAGTTTACAATCTTGCAATCAGTCGGTCAATTATTATGAATGTGCGCAATTTGCAAATTATTAATAAAAGTATGCATGAGTACAAAGTATATTTTTATTCTAAACGAGCAAAGACCAAATGAAAGCGCGTTGAGAAAGAGGACGAGATTAAAAAATATTTGTCGTTTTGGTCATTCATGTGACTGATCTCAACTTTCTCACTTTCGCATTAAATTCTTATCCTTCTTCTTTTTTTCCTTTTCATGTTTATTGCTTTGTTTAGTTGTTGTGATTTGATGTATAAATCAATGAAACAAAACCTTATTGCCTTGTTAGATTTGCAATTCTTATTATTTTTAACAAATGCGAGCATACAAAATTAGACCCGATATTTATCTAGAAACCAACCTAAAAGTAATAATTTATTAACTTTGGAAAGATAGAGGATGTGATCACCATTTAATCCAAGATCAGATAGAAGTTGTGGGAGTAGTTACGATTAAATTCCTTTTGTTTTTAATGGAAAATGTATATATTTTAAATTTGCACAGTACATACAAAAATTTCTTCAATAGATACTACAAGAAAGCGACTGTTCTTGATTTTAGATCTCTCAAATGATTACAATTGTTTTACTACTCAGTACAGTGTTCTTTTTTAACTAATTACCGATTACAAACAATCACATGCATACAAAAAACAAGTTACGAATCATATAAAGAACGAGACAAGTAGAACAGAAAATCAGCAACATGACGGTGAGGTTAAAACAAGTAATGTGCAATGAATATTTATCAAAAACGACAGTAGTAGTAAATTCTCTAGTCTCCATCTTCTCTCTTTGGTTCACACGCAAACACTCATATAAATACACATAAGCACACTGTCACTAATGCTTCTCTCTCTGTCTCTCCTCCACTTTTTCTATATATTGACAAGCTTGTGATCTATCCTCTCAAGATCTGTCTGAACCGTGAGTGGATTCCTAGGTTTTCAGAGAGAAATAATGGCTCCACTCAAGTACTTGTGTTTTAGAAAAATACTGTTAATCTGTTTCATTCTCTTTTCTTGTACTTCTTTCTTTGCTACTTTTGCCTCATCAGAGTCTACTGTTGACGGTGAGCTACAACAAACAAAATCCATAGATCTACATTTTAGAGTGAGAAGATTGTTGGTGAAAGATCTAGAAATTGGTGATGATGTTGAAGAAACTAATCCTCCTCCTCGCAAGAAGAAGAAGCTTACTGATCCTGTTCCATCATCAACAACATCCGGTACTAAGAAGAATCAAACCAAGCTCATTAAACCAATCTCTTCTTCTTCCACCAAGAATCAAACCAAGCTCATTAAACCAATCTCTTCTTCTTCCACCAAGAACCAGACTAAACTCGCCAAGACTACTACATCTTCAAAACTCAACTCCACCAAATCATCTTCCAACACGACCAAGACCGGATCAGACTTCAAGAAGCTCAAATCCTCAAATTCTACAAAACCAACTACTCCTTCCACCAAGAAACTAACAGATCTGTCCAAATCAACCTCATCAAAAAACAAAACCACCACAAAACCCCAAAGCTCCAAACTCTCTCCTCCTCCAGAGAAGAAGAAAGCAACCAAGCCAGAACCAGCAGAGAAAGCAATCAAACCATTCTGGCTAGACGACGAGGAAGACGAAGACTTCGTCAGCGAGTTCAGAGACCTCCCCACGAGATTCCAAAGATCACTACTCCCAGACCTAGAGAGAATCTCAACCACATCAAAAAGCTACATCAACAAAGCCAACAAAGAGATCACCAAGAACTTCAAACCTTACTTCGGCAACAAGTACTCACAGACCATCGCCTCAGTAGTCTCCTTCGTCTTCATCCTCGTCCCTCTCCTCTTAGTCTCCCTCGTCTTCAACCGTTTCAAAGCCTACTTCTCCCTCCAGAAACTCCTCATCTTCATCCAAATCTACCTCTCCATCTACTTCTCCATCCTCTGCCTCTCCTCGCTCGTCACCGGTATCGAGCCTCTCAAGTTCCTCTACGCCACGTCGAGCTCCACCTACGTCTGCTTGCAGATCATGCAGACGTTAGGCTACGTCTTCTACCTCTTGCTTCTCCTCATGTACCTCGTCCTCGTCTTCTCCACGGACTGTGGTTTGGGTCTTAGAGTGTTGGGCTTGGTGCAGACGTTCGTGGGCTTTGCGGTGGGTCTGCATTACTACGTGGCGGTGTTTCACAGGGTGGTGCTTCGCCAGCCTCCGAAGACGAACTGGAAGGTGCATGGTGTTTACGCCACGTGTTTTCTTCTCATTTGTTTGTTGTCTAGTGCGGAGAGGAGGAAGAAAGAGTACTTGGAAGATGGCGGTGATGAAGGGAAGAAAAATTAATTTTTTGCATTTTATATTTTTACTCTTTTTTCTTTCTTCTTTTGTATTTTTATATTTAATTTCGATAAATTCGGCAAAATTTCGCTGAAATGCAATAGAAGAATACATTACTAGAGGAGGTTGGAGATATCTACTTTCAATTGTATTTATAAATCATCTATAAACTGTGGAATAAAATTTCATATATTCATACTCGTAAAGTTTTTAAAGTTTTCACTAAACTTGTAACGGCGGGGAAAGTTAAGTGTTTTTTCTCTAGATTTAACATCAGAAGTCAAAATTAATTAACGTGGGGTCTACAGAACCATAGAGTCGACGACTTCCGTGAGAACTTGAGAAGGGGGTACTACAGTCATTTAGGAGCTGCCGACAGAACTGAATGCTGTAGTGTGGGTTGTGTCGGTGGAGAAAGGAAAAAGGTCCTTTGTTCCTGAACGTGTTGCTTATCTGGGCCATTCATGTCAAGCGACTCAAGCCCGTGCTCTATATTGTTTTTTTTTTCTTAATTAGAGACGGTAGTTAAAATAAATTAAATCTTAACAACACAAAATAAGTACATTAAAACAATAATTTACATGAAAACGAAGTAAAGACCACATCAGAAACAAAAATTTAATGATGTTTATTGAATTTCTATTAATTAAAAGTTATGGAAAATTGTTATTCACAAAAAGCAATACATTTACAATCAAATTTTAGTGTATTTTTAATATATATATATATATATATATATATATATATAAAGTCTAGATTTTATAAATTAAAAAAAAAATCCAATAATTTCAGACTAAAATAAAACAAAAAAGGAAAGAGCTATACAAGTTGTTTTCTTGTTTTAGCATAGACATCAAGAACAGGTTCACAAAAACCTTGTTCTTTCTAGTGTTACTTGTTGGGCTGGTGAATGACGCTTTAAACACCACTGAGCAAAATGGCCACAACAGTTTGTTTAAGCTTTACATTTAAGGCCCATTTGTTTTTGTAAAGCGCTCTCCCATCTCATTCACATCTGTCTGCTTGTAATCTTGTTTTTGGAATTAATATTCAAAGAAAATTAAATGAAAAATTTCAAATTTGAAATAGTTTGGAATCTGTGTTTGGATCATGTGAAGTTTTGTTCAAAAAGAAAAGGAATCATGTGAAATTTAAAATAAAATAGAAAATGTTGCAAACACAGTAGAATACATTAAATATTAAACCAAAATTACGAAAATGTTGGTTAAGAGTTATTGAAATGATATAAAGCCATATCAAAAAAGCTCAGATCGGAAAGAAAAAGCTTTTCTTTTGAGAAAAAAAAGAACAGTAAGAAAGAAAGAAAGAAAGATGGAGAGAAGCACACCAGTGAGAAACCCCCACACTTCAACCGCCGATCTGCTTTCCTGGTCCGAAACTCCTCCTCCTCCTTCTGATCACTCATCCTCTTCCGCTGCTCGTTCTCACCAGGTTGGCGTTTCTTTTCCCTTGAAATGTCGTCCTTTTCATTTTATTAATGGTTCTTTATTTCATTTTGCAGCCGTCAGATGGAATAAGCAAGGTTCTTGGCGGCGGTCAGATCACAGACGAGGAAGCTCAGTCTCTCAATAAACTGTAAACATCCATTCATCTCTTCTCTCATGCAGATCTACTACCTGGATCTTGATACTTGTACTTAATAGATTAAAAAAAAAACAAAACTCTTTGATCTCAAGTTCTGAAAGTGATTGCCATTTTTTTATATATTAAAAAAAAACGGTTTCTTTGTTTGAAGTCAGTTCATCAAACCCCACCATTACATGTCAAACTCTACCACTGTTCTGTAATAGTGACGTTGTTTAATTATCCACACTACTAATCTAATTAAGAGATCTTTTTATTCTCTTCTTTGAATGTTTTTTAATTTAGAAAGTGAACTCTTTCCATACCTAGTTGCTTCATAAGTTTCTTTCTTACCTATCATCATTTTTGGTTTGATGGTTTCAAATGTTTAAAAAGGTGGTTTATTTACCGGTCTTTTAAATTACAGGAAGAACTGCTCAGGTTACAAGTTAAAAGAGATGACTGGTAGTGGCATCTTTACTAACGAGCCCAAAGGCGTCTCTGAATCCGATTCTTCCACGGGACTTCGTTACTATCAAGTAACACTTTTACTTTCTCTTATTACTATGTTTCATTTCAACAGGTATATATAGATAGACTAGTGTGAAAACGAATTGGTTTGTTTATTTATGGTTTTGAAGCAAACTCTCAACGGAGTGAGTCAGATATCTTTCAGCGCTGACGGGAACGTTTCCCCTAAGAAACCAACCACTTTAACCGAGGTTGCAAAGCAGAGGGAGCTGAGCGGAAACCTGCTAACCGAAGCAGACTTGAAGAGCAAGAAGCAGATCTCAAGTGCGAAGATCGAAGAGATAAGCGGTCACAACATCTTCGGACCTCCAACTGAGATCCAGCCTCGGTCCTTGGCTGCTGAACAAGAAGCTAGAAGAGGTAACAGAGACATGGGAGAGCCTGCACCAAGGAACCTACGCACCTCTGTTAAAGTTTCCAATGTCAGTATCTTTATTCATTCTTGGCATATTGCTTTAAATTTGGATAGGAATCATAATATTTTGTTCGAACAGCCTGCAGGAGGACAGAGCAACATACTGTTTAGTGAAGAGCCTGAAGTGAAGACATCGAAGAAGATACATGACCAGAAGTTTCAGGAGCTCACTGGCAATGGTATTTTCAAAGGAGATGAGTCCCCTGGGACTGGAGACAAGCAGTTAAGCTCAGCTAAACTCAGGGAGATGAGCGGGAACAATATATTTGCAGATGGGAAGTCAGAGTCCCGAGACTATTTTGGAGGTGTGAGGAAGCCACCAGGTGGTGAGAGCAGCATTTCATTGGTCTAAAACTTGTGACACAGTTTGTTATCAAAATCTAGCTTCTCAACGTTTAGATGGTTAAAAACGCTTTGAGCTTAATCTAATAATAATCTTTGTATTCAAACCTTTTGGTGTTGTCTCTGTTTGAAGTTTGTTAACTTATTTATATGTATGGGAGTATGGTCTTTTGAAGACATTGAGTGACTGAATGAGTGGTTATGAACTTATTATGTAAATGTAATATAACTTCTCTGCATGATGGAGCGACGTCGTTTGAGTAGTCAAAAAGTGAAAAAAAAAAAGAGTAGCGACTTCACTGGGGATCGAACCCAGAATCTCTGGTTTCGTAGACCAGCGCCTTATCCATTGGGCCATGAAGTCTTGATGATAATACGGAGAACTAGATTTTAATATCGAGCGGAACTTTCTACGCTAGACTTTATAAGTCAAATCGAATATACTAAAGGATATAATAACAGAACAGCATGAAGCGTGAGGTCTACTTGATCGTCGTCACCTTCACTCCTCACCTCACCCAAACAAAGTCTACCGAATATTTTTTTTCTTTATTTAGTTAAAGCTTGTCTTAGAAAAACATTTTGAGAGGGAATATTGACTTTGAATAAGATATTCAAGTGAGAAAAATAAGGAAGCAAAGAGTGGTGATCTTCTTTTTCTTTTTAAGAAAAAGAGAAGCGACTCATTTTTGTGGGTGTAACATTTTTGTCAACAGGAGGGAGGATCCTTCCTTTGGAAAGAATCTGAAAGTTGTAAATCTTGTTCCCACTCTTTAAAAATAATTCGAGGTTTAAAAGGAGGCTAAGAACATGAGTAAACACATATATATGAGAAGCAAAGCAGTGCACTCCCTCGCCACCCCTGATAGATCCTCTTCTGCTGCTCCTCCTCTTCAGGTTCCCAAAGTTTTCATCTCTTTTTGTTTATTTTTTTCTTTTTTGTCTTGTTGTTGTTGACTCAGTCCATGTTCTTTGGTTTGCTTTGTTTGATTGTGAAATAATTGCTTAGTTTGCTTTGAGAACTTTTGAGTGTTTCTAGTGGGGAGTTTCAGTTTTGTGTGAGCTCCTTTTTGTTTTCCTGATTTCTCTTTTTGTCAACTAGGATGAGTCAAAGAGATATCAACAACTAGATTCTGTCACCGAAGGGAAGCCTAAGGAGAAGGATAACTTCTTCTTGTCTTGGTATAAACATCACTTGAGGAACTTTTTTCACGCTGTTAAGCATCCCAAGGAGCGAAAGGGAAGAACTTCTGTTGTGAAACACGATGATGAAGAGACTGATGGCCTGGAGAAGAAAGATGAAGCAACAACGATAGTACAAGCACCTCTACCTGAAATTTCAGATCACTCTTTGCTATTAACCGAGCAGTCGAGACGTTCCCTTCATACTGCACTTCCTGCTCTTGTTCAAGGCAGGAAATGGGTATTGCTTTACAGGTGAGAACCACACACACATTCTTAGTCTCATTTCTAGTTCCATTGGTGTGTGTGTGTGTGTGATCGGTGATCATTTGGTTTGATGTGGTGCGGTTCTCTTTCAGTACATGGAGGCACGGAATAACACTATCAACGCTCTACAGGAAAAGCCAACTCTGGCCTGGTCTCAGTTTACTGGTAAACTAAAAACTCAAAATGTTTGGTTCCATACCCTTTTTATGGAGAGATTTATGAAAGTTAACCAACGTTGTTTCAGGTTGTTGGAGACAAGAAAGGTTCGGTGTTTGGTGGTCTTGTCGAGGCACCTTTGAAACCAACTGATAATAAGTATCAGGTTTGGTTCCCACAGATATCCAATCTCTTATCAAAAATTTATTTATGTGTTTCAATCTACTAGTAATTGACATTCTTTTTTTTGTGTGTCAGGGAACCAACAATACATTTGTTTTCACTGATAAGTCTGCCCAACCCACAATATACCGTTCCACAGGTATTGTTATTACTACTGTGCATTACTCAGCTTCTTTTTTGTTCTTATAACACTTTTTTTTCTAATAATGGTTTTGCACTTTGAGCAGGAGCAAATCGGTTTTACACGTTATGTTCAAAGGACTTTCTAGCTCTCGGTGGTGGTGGACGCTTTGCTCTCTATCTAGACAGTGAGCTGTAAGATTTTCCTATCAAAAATCATATTGCAAAAACAAAGAACAAAAACCAATGTTCATTCAATATCATCTGTGTTGTAATAATAATAGGCTACACGGATCAAGTGCGTGTTCAGAGACATACAGGAATCCTTGTCTGGCAAACTCTCAGGACTTTGATGTTAAGGAAGTTGAGGTAGTCTTAACTTCAACCCTCTCATATCTTCAAATTTCCATAGCCTTTTTAACTGAACCACCCATTTGGTATCAACGTTTGCAGTTATGGGGATTCGTGTATGGCTCAAAGTATGATGAGATTCTATCTCTCAGCAGAAAAACCGAGACTATTTGCAGGTGGGGATGATCCTCCTCGGCGAAATTTATGAAAAATGGAAGTAACAAGTGCAGCAGTTTTTTTTTTGTAATTGTTGTTTTCTTTTATCTTATAAGTGGTTTTAATCACATCCCAAATACACTCACTTGTACCACAAGAAACCTCTCTTTTTTTGGTTGTTGTAAGATAAGACTCAATTATGAATCATTGTTTTTTTCCGAAAATTAGTGCGGTATTAAGTTTGTGCACGGGAACACTGTTTAGACAGGGAATCTTGTAGGTTGCAGATATTTAAGAATGCAAAAGGTTCATCAAGTTTCTGGAAAAAAAAGCATTTGCTGAAGGGTTCACACTTTTTGCAGCTTCAACAATAATATTTGCGATGTTAAATCATAGATTCAGTGTATATGACAGAAGTTACGACACGTTTTTCAACTTTGATGAGAACCTCAAGTCAGTAGCTGGAATACCATCTCACGAGATCAGCCATACAAGCTAAATTGGAACCATAAGCGACATAGATACATTCAAAGAAGGATATCTTTGCAACTTTGAGAAGTTTAACCATGAAACCAGTTGCTATAGATTCTTAACGCAACCTGAGCACACAGCGAATTAGTTTCATATCAAAATGAGTAATGGTTTAGGAGATATGTCATTTACAAGTCAAGCTATCTACACTGTATCCCGAACTGGTTCTTTTTAAATAAATCAATTCTTTATTTAAGGAGTGCGCAACTCAAACTCAAGTGTGGAAATCATGAGATCATTCATTACATCTAAGACCACATGGAGAGTTAAGACCATGCACTAAACCTCACTGGATCAGTCAGATTCTTCACCATCTCAACTTGTCATTTTTAGAGCAGATTTACAATAAATCCCAACGACTCTTTATCTCTATGATTGCAAGCATTATGGTGATTTGCTCTATCAACCAGAAGCTTCCAAAGACTCCTAGGATCTTACCAAAGCTATCCAGATACAAGCAGCTCATCCTTTGGCCGAGATTCTTTTATATTTTGCCATTTAAAAGCCTAATGGCTAGTTTTCTTATTTCCAGCAAGTTTTGTTTTTGTTTAGTTTTCTAAGCCTTGTACTGAGCAGTATATAAGCTCATTAGATATCACATTGTAACTTGTAAGGCACGAATCTTTGGTTTATTTTACTTTATGAAATTGAAGGAAAAAAAACACTCAAAGCTGGAACTAAATGCATCACATTAGAATTCTTTTTTATCTAAACATGAATTCAATAAAACCTCTTCTTCACGTAGTGTTATTTATTTTCATGAATGTGCTAACTATCACTTCGTACTCTTTAAACTTACTCATCATCATCATCGTCATCTTCATCATTTAGAGTCCAATGATAGTCTAGTAGACCCTGTGCAATCTCCATTGCAAATCTCGTCAACAAATAGCAGTATTTTTAATATCGGAGATCTTCTTCATGACACCATCTGTTAAGCTAGATGGACTTCCAACCTAAAACCAATTGGCAATTAGGGGAGTGGCCCATCCACCTTATATACTATTAAGAATCCTTCCAATATCCGAAGTGGGACAACTATGTGTCTAATACGCCCCCTCGAGATGATGGCTCTCTGAACATCTATCTCGGAATGTTCGGACAAAGATCGATGGGCCAACTTTGGGCTAGATCGATGTGGATCGATTGGACTGCGTGGATCGGACTCTGATACCATGTTAAGCTAGATGGGCTTCCAACCTAAAACCAATTGGCAATTAGGGGAGTGGCCCATCCACCTTATATACTATTAAGAATCCTTCCAATATCCGAAGTGGAACAACTATGTGTCTAATACGCCCCCTCGAGATGATGGCTCTCTGAACATCTATCTCGGAATGTTCGGGCAAAGATCGATGGGCCAACTTTGGGCTAGATCGATGTGGATCGATTGGACTGCGTGGATCGGGCTCTGATATCATGTTAAGCTAGATGGGCTTCCAACCTAAAACCAATTGACAATTAGGGGAGTGACCCATCCACCTTATATACTATTAAGAATCCTTCCAATATCCGAAGTGGGACAACTATATGTCTAATACCATCAATGAACTGCTTGAACTGTGTCGTCTCTTTTTCTTCTTCTGCTAGCTTTTGCTCCACTTTCTTTATTTCCTTTTCTCTGGTAAAGTTTCAGAGGTGCGTCAAGATTTTCAAAGTGAAAGAACAATGACAACTTATAACACTCTACCTCCACTTTGCTTAACATCAAAGTCCTGAGAGTTTACCCATTAAGACTTCATTCAGCCCACTAATCCTTATCGGCCCATTAACTTATACGTATAGAGAAGATTTTAGAGAAGCAGCAAAAACCCTTTTCATTTCGAGAAAGCTCTCTGAGAAGAAGGACGAAACAACTCCGACCGAAAATGTCGAGTCGATTGGGAAGACGAGTGGTTCATTTCGCGAATCTCCCGATCAAGCTCCTGTTGCCCACGAAGCTGACGAACATCCACGAATTCGCGCTGAAAACGATCCCATCCGCGACCAAGATCGAGATCAAGCGAGTCCTCGAGTCTCTCTACGGATTCGAGGTCGAAAAGGTCAACACTTTGAACATGGACGGGAAGAAGAAGAAGCGCGGTGGGCTGTTGATAGCCAAGGCGGATTACAAGAAGGCTTACGTCACGCTCAAAAACCCTCTGTCGATCTCCAGAGATCTGTTCCCGGTGAAGTACATCGAGGAGGATAGGAAGAGTAAGGTGAAAGGATCAAGCTTTGTTGAGGAGGAGGATGATAAGAAGAGTCATTGGCTTGATGTTAAGGAGAAGAGGGAAGTCGGTGGTTATGGTAATGGTAAAAGTCGTCGCGGCGGCGGCGGTGAGAGGTCTACTTCGCCGGCGAGGGGTGGTGCTGCTGCTTCTGCGGCGGGGGCGAAGTTTCCATGGAGCAACATGAGATTTGGTGGCAAGTAAGGGTTTTGTTTTTGCTAGGGTTTATGACCAAACTATCATCTGGGATGTTTATGTTTCTTTTAAGCTGTCGGATTATTGTGGATTTTGTTTCTGTTGCTTGGTTGAAGTTTATGTCTTAAAAGAGACGAGAGCTTGATCGTGAGTTCTTATTAAGCTCGAATAAATTCTGTAATTGCAATCTGCAAGAATGCATAAGCGTATAACTTCTACTAGTCTGTCATGGTGTATTACTTTTGTCTCTGCAATTGAGTTTTTCTGTTCTGTTCAATCACGTAAGTATGTAAACGCAGATTTATGCACACTTTGCATAGTGGTCGGTTCTAGTAAATGTATAAACTTTAAACAACCCAAATGAAGGTAAAGAAATGGTTGGTGAGGGAACATATGCAATTGATGCACTCGCAAGTGTTTGTTATTCACAGAGAAAGTGTTGACTTATCAACATTATGAAACTAGGAACAGAAGTTTTGGGAGAAAAAAAAAAGATTCAAAACAGAGACAGAGAAAAGGCCAGTGTTACAGTTTTGACTACATATGACTGAAGCTGTTGTTATCTCCGTTTTGCCTCACTCTCAGAGTCAGGTAGATCAATATCAATGTTCCCACACTTGATCTGCAAGACATTCATCGTGAATGGAATCGTTAGGTCAATATATTGATTTTGTTACACACTCTTAAGAGTTAGTATTACTTACAAGATGGAGAAAAGGATGACGATTTTCCTAGAATCAAATGAAGCGGCACGCTTGTATCTTCTCCACCTGTTGGTTGGTGCATCATGGCATCTCTCTGTGATAGCTTTATCTGCAACAGAATAGACTCAAAGATTTCAATTCATAAACACATTAAACAAATCTAAAACTTTACTGGAAACATTGTTATAATTACCAGTGGTCATGCTTGCTTGTCTCTGCAGTACCTTCTGCATATGCTGTATAAAGACATTGTAACTACATAAGAGCCAGTAAGGGACTTAGGTTATCATCTTTCCATATGAACCAAGAAAACTTACAACAGTCTCGGACTTGACATTTCCAAGGACTCCTCCGTCATGGGCCTCACCACCACCGTTGCCTTTCTCGACGTTAATGTCAACAACGCAAGACTGGTAGGAATCAGTGCCTCCGAGCAGAACGTTGATGCGGTTCTGAGTTTTCTGACAGTTGAGTTGGGCATCGATGAACATCTGGTTTTTAGAAGGAAGGAGAGCCTTGACGAAGCTAAAGAGAGTGAACTGGGAGGGACATTGCGGGATTGCATTGCCTTCTTCATCAGGTAAGACGGAGATAGTACACACGTCTTGGACCTATTACAAAAAAAAAAATGACAAGAGTTTGAATCACTTAAGCAAACACACACACAGTGCTCCATAACATTTATATTGAGATGGATCGATCGATCAGTGATGTACTACTAGTTAAGCAGTAATTAAACATATCAGATGGGTGACTTAAAGAAACTCACAAGGGAAGTGTCTTCCTCCTTAACAAGAAGAGGAGACACATCTGCAATTGTCAACTTCACCTCATTAGTAAATCTATAAGAAGATGTAATCCTTCTTTAAGCTTATACCTATGACGCAATCGCTGAGGGTACTAGGCTTAGGTGGTGCCTTGAAGCTTGTTGGATACTTGTTCCCATCTGCAGCACTTGCGAATTGCTGCTGCTTCCTCTACAAAGAAAGAAAGAAGAATCATATGAGAATCGAATCATAAGTCTCTCATTGTTCTGTTCTGAATCGAATATTCGATTTCCAAAGGAGAAAGAAACCAAAGAATTGAGTTACATATATCAACTAACCGCTTCACCAGTGGCGGCCATCGCAGAGTGAGAGAGAGAGAGAGAATCCGTGAGCTGACGGAGAAATCAGAAGCAATGCATGTAAAGAAGCTTCCTCGTGACGCCAGATTCAGAGAGAGAGAGAGAGAAGGAAGAAGGAAGCTGATGTATAGTACAAGTAGTCTCCTCACAAAAGGGCCCGGGCGTGATTCGCCTGTGAATGCCTTCTTCACTCACTCACTCATAACTCATCTCTGATTGCGACTTCTACAAAGACAAACAACTGACTATTCCTAATCCTCCGCCTCCTTTTTCTTAATTCCCAAACTACCCTTCGTTTTTCTCCCTCATCTCTCTGTCTTTTTATCCTCTTACTCCTGAATGTACCACCAGTCATGGCAAATATTATTATTAACTAACCTTGATTACTGATCTATTTTTTTTTTTTTGCTGTTTTAATGATATACTAATAAGTAGTACCCATAGTCTATATAATGCGATCAACAACATAATGACATTTATTTATTTACTCTGACAATTCAATGCATGTCTGCTTATTCTTGTACCTTATTAGTGTGATAATAAAAGAATACTCCTACTAGTGGTAGGAATAGTAGTATACACTCATCATTTTAGTCTACTATTTATGAGCTGTCCAAGACATCTACCTTTTAAATTGTAATAAACATAAACAATCATTTATACAGTTCTGGGAAACAATATGTTAAATGATGGTATTCAAGAAACTGAGTGACCTTAACCAACCATATCAAAATCCCACCCCATCTCCATTTATTCATTTCTTCTTCTTCTTCTTCTTTTGCTGAAATGTAATATGCATTTAATTCCCATGGACGTGCTAGCACTTTAATTTGTTGTGTTTTTTCTTTATTTTGTTAAATTAATATATGTGATATGGTTTTGATGGAGGAGTTCTTAAACTCTTTGAATCTTTCAAAAAAAAATCTGGAAATTTTCAGTGTGAAAATATTAATGTAGAGAAACATAACGAAAAGGACATGGCTCACGGGTGATGCTATTTCCATGCAACTTCTTTCTCATCTTCTCCCGTGACCTCTCTCCCTCTTTTGAGTTTATGTCTCTAGTCTATTTTCTAGGCATTATTTTCTTGTTTGTGTTTTTGTTTTTAACTTTTACTCTCATGACAAAGTTTTTCTATCGCGGGGCCTACTTTCATTTTCAGCCCAATCAATCTCATAACGGGCTGTAAACAGACTTTAGATAATCAGACCAACAACTACACTACCAACTTTTTATCTGAACCATATATTATTGTTTTCATACATTTCATCTGAAACCTAAACAACATTCATCCCCTCTTGTTTCAAACTAGATGATATTTAAGTTTTTAATATTTTAAAATAAATAAATGATGTTTTCATATTTTAATAACTTTTAACTTTATCAAAATGTATAATCAATGATATGTTATATTATATTTTGTAATTACCTAAATAGCTTCTTTTTAAAAATTTAAGTTTTTAAAATAAAAAAAATTCTAATAGTTGTGCACTAATCTAAAACATTAAGTATTTTGAAACAGATGAAACTGGAGTATATAACTTGAAACATAATTTGCAACTCAAGTAAATTCTTATTCCTGGACAAGGAGTTATTCGCCAGTAAACTGTACATGCCCTTTCAAAGTTTACAGGTTTTAGTTTAAATAAAACATTTCAAGTTTAAACTCACCAAATATTTTTGGGAGAAAGAGATATAGAGAAAGTCGGACAAAAGGAGTAACTGTCAATGGAATCGACTTTTTTAAGTCACGAACATATACCATTACTAATAAGTTAAAGAAAAAAAAGCGAAGAAAGTCCTTTTTCTGATACACAACTTTTACTTGGTTGGTCCAAGGCTCTCATAGAACAAGATGTAACCATGATCGGTGTTGCTCGAATACTCCTGAGACGATCCAAAGAATGTTTGCACAGCTGATTCTTCAATCATCTCCACGTTCTCATCATCAAAGAAGAGCCAATGGTTGTGGCTTTTCACCAGGCTTACGTAATGACCATGGTTCGGTCCACTTCCCACATGAACTACCACCGCAAAGAGGGAGTACTCAACGTCTGTGTATGGCTCCACCGTGTTGCTCAGTTTTAGCTCCAAAGGGAAGACAACTCGATAAGAGAGCTTCTTGTAACGCCCTAGCTGTTCCATGTACTTGAACCGTTTTAGATGGATGACTAAGATGTGTGGTGGCTTCTTGATCTTCATCCTCTTCTGTGCCTCTTGTAAGCTGCAAACAGAAAATAATTAGGACAACAGGGAGCTTTATGGAAAGCAATGGCGTGAGACTAAGAAGAACCAACCTGCAGCATTTGTCACAGAAAAACTTGTCTTCAGAGTGAAGCGTCTCTGTGGAGCTGAAGTTTTTCAAACAGCTAGTTATCGAACTGTTCTGTTCGATATCAAGGCTTAGGTCTAGGAAGGTTTCGTCTCTTGCTGTCACTGTCTCGCACCGCAGACACCTAGTCTCGTTTGTAAGTATGCCCTGTGTACATTTTTTAGAACTAATTAGTAAATTAGTCACACACCTTAGAACCTGTTTTGATTAAAGAGAAGTGACCTGAAAAATATTGTGCACCCAAGTAACAACTGGCTCTTTGTGCACACCATTTGCCAGAGGAAGTTTCGGTCCGTTGGCAATCTTTTCAGGAGATGAAGAAGATGATGAAGTTTTATGTTCAGTCTTTGTAGCTTTAGCCTCTTTCTCCAGTATGTCAACGACTTCGTTCAGCAAATAGTTGAGGAATTCATGTGCATCCTACATTACAATAGTAGTGTAGCCCGTTTAATGAAATGTATATTGACTTTTATCACATCTTTATGTAAAAAGAAAACAATGGTATAAAAATTGCGAAAAAAGCACCTGGTGCATGTAACTCCGGAACAGCTCATTCTGTTTCTTCAACCTCTGGACGAAACGCTTAGGCGCAATAACACCCGTTTTCTTCTTCTGGGAACTTATCTACGGAAGGAAACACACATCATTTTCAGAGGAAACGAGTACCACCCCATAACCAGAGTAGAGATGATAACACAAAGTAAGTGCTACATAAAGAAAACTTAAATGATTGCAGATACCTGACAAAAGACACAATAGTAACACTAGACAAACAAACACAGATTTAAAGTCGAATATTATATATAAGCAACAACTGCGTATTAACTTGTGCCATTGAACACTTGGTTTGCTTCGTTATTGAAGTAAAGTGAGAAATCAAGCTTGCATAAAGTTATAATGAAGCAAATGACTAGAATTAATACCTGAGAGAATAAGTCAGCGAGGCAAGTCATAAGATTCTCTTCAGAATCGGAGACGGTTTTATTACTGGTATAGTACTCGAGCAATTGTTCACGAAAGGGAACACAAAAATAAAGAGCCTGCACACAAGAGATTTTAATATATAAACTAACTATCGAGTTGAGATCACACTGATTAGCAACAGAGCAGATACACACAAATGTGATTACCTAGTAAACCTTTCTTTTATTTAAAAAAAAAAACAACCTCAGGTTCAAGATGCTCTTACTAAACAACCTAATAATAACGTCTTCCCAACAACATCAGGTAGGTTTCAAACTTCAATTGGAAAGAGCTAATTAAGGAACGAGAAATCGCAATGCACAGTTACTAGAGTTTAACCCCTTTGAATCTAATTCGACGACTAATCAGGCCAAATTGAACAAAAAAACGGAGTCGCAGAGATTCCCAGTGATAGGGATTAGAGAGGAATGGGAAGAGAGGGACCTGCAAAACGCTGTTGCAGTAGCAAGTGTTGCCGAAATTCTCGAAGCCGAAGTAGCGTTCTCCTTCAGGGAACTGGTCTCCCAGAGCTTTCTCCAGTTTGGACCCCGCCGCCCCCATCAGCCCTAATACTATCTTCCGTATCACCACCGTTGCTTCTGATCCTATCTCTCTCTGCCCTCTGCGTCTGCGTATTGTTCGATTCGATCGGATAATTCCTCTCAAGACAGCCTCCCTCCCTCAAAGGATCGATTATCATTAACCAACCAAAAAAATAACAAATCTTTTATTTTTATTTATGGTTAAAGCGAATCAGAGGAAAGACATTGACAATCCGAAAAAATATTTTTAGTCTAAATTGCAAATTACCACTCCAAAGTTATAAACTTTACGAAATTGACGTCAATTTTTTTATGTTCATCTAGATCTGTTAGATTCTTATTAGGCCTTGATTGGGCCCCAGAGCCTGCGTAACATTGATCTATAATAATTTATGAATGACAAGGCCTAATATAGTATCGGCCCAAGCGCAAAGATAGGACCGCCTGCTTTGACTGTTCAGAAGTCAGAACAACTTGTTATGCTATTTTTTTCTCTTCCCCCAATAAAATATTAGGAGAATTATTGCAAAAACAAGCAATCAAACAAGTACTGCAGTTAGGGATGTTGTATAGGGTTGTGAAATTTAGGGTTGACCCAACCCATCCAATAATTTAAGTACCCTAACCCAAATGCATTGTTCTTAAAGTTTTTAGGGTCATTTTTGGGTTGGGCTAGAGAAGTAAAGGGTTTTGACAGGGTAACCCTATTAGATATTTTTTACATTTTTGTTAACAATAATGTTTTGGTATAATGTTAAAACTTCAAATTTGTTTGCTTTAAAATTGCATAAAAAGTTTTTCACCAAAACAAGTTTTCCTGGTAAATCGAGAAATCAAATTCTCCCACCAAAATCAGAAAATCGAGAAATCAAATTTTCCGCCAAAATCAGAAAATAGAGATTTTCCGTCGAAACCGGGAAAATCGAGATTTTCCGTCGAAACCGGGAAAATCGAGATTTTTCGCCAAAACCGGAAAAATCGAGATTTTCGCCAAACCAAAAAATCGAGTTTTTCTGCCAAAACCGAAAATCGAGTTTTTCCGCCAAAACCGGAAAAGCGAGTTTCCCGCCAAAACCGAGAAATTGTGTTTTCCTGCCAAAACTGAAAATCGAGTATTTCCGCCAAAACCGGGAAATCGAGTTTTCCCGCCAAAACCGGGAAATCGAGTTTTTCGCCAAAACCGGAAAAATCGAGTTTTTCCGCCAAAACCGAGAAATTGTGTTTTCCCGCCAAAACTGAAAATCAAGTATTTCCGCCAAAACCGAAAATTGATTTTTCCCGCCAAAACCGGAATCGAGTTTCCCGTCAAAATCGGAAAATCGAGTTTTCCTGCCAATACCAAAAATCGAGTTTTCCCGCTAAAACCGGGAAATCGAGTTTTCCCGCCAAAACCGGAAAATCGAGTTTTTCGGGAATCAAGTTTTCCCGCCAAAATTGGAAAATCAAGTTTTCCCGCCAATACCAAAAATCGAGTTTTCCCGCTAAAACCGGGAAATCTTGTTTTCCCGCCAAAACCGAAAATCAAGTTTTTCCGCCAAAACCGGAAATCGAAATTTTTCACGAAATTTCGACTTCCGTCAAAAATCTCAAAATAACAGTACATTGTTTAATTATATTATATATCCTTTAATGAAATTAGTATATTAATTATGTAAATCTCAAGTTAATATTGTTTGGTTTTGTTTTAATAGATTTTCTAAAATGGGTTAACCCATAATCAAACCTAACCCAACTCTTCATACATAAACTATTAGGGTTAAATAGGGTTAGGGATAAAATAGGGTTGGGTTTATATTTTATAGGGCTGGGTTGGGCTGGGTAACCCTTTATAACATCCCTAACTGCAGTTGTTAAGTATTGAATCTGATTTTTTCAATATATATTTTTCTATATATGTACAGTTAAATAAATTTATTTGAACAAGAACAAAACTCTAGCAATAAAGCTGGGACAAATCATGTAAGCAAATATATAAATAGTATACCTTTAAATATCACATGGTTTCTGAATTTGTATTGGTAGGTTGGTAGATGGAATAAAAGTCATAATCATTTCCCAAAAGATTGGTTTCCAACAGTGACCCATTCAAACATATATTTTTTTAAAAAAAAAACAGTTTATGTATTTAAATTAAAAATATTAAATATAATATTTTTAACTATTTAATTAGTACTAAATAATTAAGAAAAAGAGCTGGTTAATTTTGGATAGTTAGTTTAGTGAGGGGTTTTTTGGTGTTAAAATGGAATATGGTCATGTGTTTTGTGTGGAGGACCATATAGTTGGTGACATTAGACTCCTTCTCACCAGTTTTCTTCCTTCCTCTCCAAGTCTCTCTTTCACTATATATTTTCAAATAATTGAGTTGCTTCCATATACATCAATCCATATAGTACGCAGATTTATTTGTACACCGTCCAGGATCTTCAGTTTCAGTGATTAATAGTAACATTCAATGGAAGGATTAGCTATCAGGGCACCCAGACCGTCCATTTTCTGTTCTCTTCCAGGTCTCGGCGGCGATCCTCAGCGACGCCCTCCAAGCGACGGTTTCCTCAAGTTTCCGGCGTCGTCCCATGCGGCGGATAACACAAAACTAGTCGTGAATTCTGGTTCTTTCCATCCAATCTCCGCCGTCAACGTGTCTACTCAAGCTTCCCTCACCGCCGATTTTCCCGCCCTTTCAGGTACTCATTCCGTCTCTCTCTCTCTGTTTTGTCGTATAGCAAGTCCCTCAAAATTTTCAAACCTAAGCTGTCTTGTCTGAACATTTCGAATTTTGTTCTGTTTGGTCAGAAACGAATGTGAAAGAGGAGAGAATGATCGGAGAAAACAAGGCAGACAACATCGTATGGCATGAGAGTTCCATCTGCAGATGCGACAGACAACAACTTCTTCAACAAAAGGGTTGTGTCATCTGGATCACTGGTCTCAGCGGTTCAGGGAAAAGCACTGTTGCTTGTGCTCTAAGTAAAGCTCTGTTCGAAAGAGGCAAACTTACTTACACACTTGACGGCGACAATGTACGTCACGGCCTTAACCGGGACCTCACTTTCAAAGCTGAGGATCGTACCGAAAACATACGCAGGATCGGTACCACTACTTTTATTTTCTTATCAAAAATTTACAAAAAAGTAAAAAAACTAATCATGGTTTAAGTAGCGATGATTGATGAATGATCTTGAACTTTCAGGTGAAGTGGCAAAACTGTTTGCTGACGTTGGCGTCATTTGTATAGCAAGTTTGATTTCTCCTTACCGGAGAGACAGAGATGAGTGCCGGTCGTTGTTACCCGAGGGAGATTTCGTGGAGGTACGTACCTTATTATAATCTCCGTTGTTTTGTTTATTCATTTAAATTTACTAAATATCAACGCTATAGTTTCATTAACAAAAAAAAGCTATAGTAAGTTATTGAATATATATAAAAAATGTTTAACATGTTTTAGGTTTTCATGGATGTTCCTCTTTCTGTATGCGAGTCAAGAGATCCAAAGGGGTTGTATAAACTCGCTCGTGCCGGCAAAATCAAAGGTAATATACATCATACTATTACCTTTCAAAAGCATTGACTTTGACCTGTTGACCTTTGAACTTGGAACTGAAAAACAACCAGTGATACGTAATCTTGTATTGAAACTTCTACTTGAATTATAAATTGGTGGGGTTTAAAAATTCGAAGTAGTATTAGAAAAGATGTACAATCATTAACTTTCCTTTATTCAGGGTTTACTGGAATCGACGACCCTTACGAGGCGCCACTGGATTGCGAGGTGGGTTACGTTTATTCAATGATGTAATTGGATCGTTTTACACGTTTTCAGTTTTAAAAAGGAAAAAAAAACTAAACGTTTACTTCTAATATGTGTAATTGATGTGTGCATGTATGTATAATTACAGGTCGTGCTGAAACACACAGGAGACGACGTTTCTTCTTCGCCACGTCAGATGGCTGAAAACATCATCTCTTACTTGCAAACCAAAGGTTACCTTGAGGGTTAAAACAAGTTCGAGATATCAAAGGCAACAAAAGAAACACCAAATTTGTGAAACCTAATTTATATTAATTAATGGACTTCGTTGTATTTAGTTTATCTTCAATCACTAATGAACTTCTATATTTGATTGAAATCAATTCGTGTGGATATATAAAAGCTTTCTCAGTATTTTATAGTAACTCCTATGAGTATTTTAAACAATTGTGACTGGCGCTTGAGGCAGACAAATCTCATGAATAGATCTGTTGAGAAAATTTTGTCTAGTGTATTTTAACTCGGTTGGACTTGGTGTACGCTAGTAATTAATTCTTGCAAGTGTTATGTTTACTATATAGTATAGTTTTCTAGTTTTCTAATAAGGATCAAGATCACCTCAGCGGCACAACAAGATATACTTGCCTGGCATTATAATGAAGATGGCACTGTTAAGTCTGAGTATCGGTTGGGTTCACACCTTCCGATTTGTCCTATTCGTCCTCCTATTCTTTGAAACAATATGCTAAAAGAGCCAGTTTGGAAAACAGAGACGCCTCCAAAACATAATCACTTTGTATATATATATGGAGAATGCTATCGAGAGTCCTACCTATTGGAACCAACTTACAGAGACGACATATAACTCAAGATGACATATAACTCAAGATGGCATCTGTAAAAGATGTTGGGCATTTATTTTTTGAATGTTGATATGCTCGAGCGATATGGAGAGCGGCATGTATATCTAATGTCATTGTCAATGATACAAGAGTATCTTTTTGAAGGAAAGATTGAAGAATGTATAAGATGCTTTACATCCTCTCGACTACAACACATACATGACTTGCCTATTTGGATACTCTGGAGAATTTGGAAGAGTAGACTTTCAGCATAAGTCGAATCATTGGAGAACAAAACTGAAACGAGCTTACGATGATGCAAAATAATGGTGTACTAATGGGGGCGATAGAGGCCCTTTATATAATCGATTCACATACACGGAAAATACCACAAGGAAAGTGGAAAGAGACCTTCAGAGGAGTGGTTAAAGTATAACGTGGATGGTTCTTTTGTCAATTAAGTGATTCCTAGAAAGGTGGGTTGGGTTATACGAGATGATGCTGACGGATACAAAGGAGCAGTTCAAGCAATTAGAAAACAGGTAAATAATGCTCCGGAATGTGGTGCAAGTGATCTTGATGGTGTTACAACATGCCTGGAGCCAGTGACATAAGAAGGTCATAATTGAAAGTGACTGCAAACATGCAGTAGAGATGCTGAACAATCAGAAGCTACATTTTCATAGCTATAACTGGAAAAGAGAAATAGGATGGTAGGAGGATCAAGTAGGAGAAGTCCAGTTTACATGGATCCGAACATCTAATGGGGTGGCAGATAGATTGGCGAAAGAGATTATATATGATTCCAGTCAATATTTATTTTATTTCTATGTTCCATCTTTCATGATGATTATGTACAATCTGGTCAAAATTAATAAAATCAAGTGTTATAAAAACCATAAAAGTGTATGATACATAAATTTAGATTAATTGTTTATGTCCATATAGATATTAAAAAGTAATTCTAAAAATTATAATAAAATTTTCATAGAAATTTGAAAAAGTAAATTAATGGAAAAAATGCAGGTATTGACAAAAATTCTAAAAATCTATCTCATGTAACGAAATGGAAGAAGTAATATTTACAAATATTGTTGAGTTAGTGTGGTAAACCACCGTTTTGTGAATATGATCACTTGGAAACGTAAATAGTCATATATAAGAGTTCAGCGTAAAGTATTCATCGTAAAATAAAAATTGCATATGTTTGAAAATTAAAGAAGATATATATAACTAGATCGAACTAAAGATGATGGCATTGATTGATTTATTTTGGATGTATGTGTGTCGTTCATTCAAGTGGCTTGTTTAATTAAACTATATGTTATGTTTATACAAAATAATACAGTATAAAAGTAAAGGATGAACGCACATTTATGTATCAAAGAATCAAGACCAAGCAAATCTAAATACAATTGCATGCTTAGTGAGTTAGTGCCTTGGTTGGTAATAATTCTTTTTGTTGTTGATGGTATACATAAATAGACATTGGTTGGATTACTCTAGTAGTATTACCGAAGATTTGAAAATAAAAAGAATGTCGAATAATTTTTTCACTCAAATCAAACATTCATCTACTAAATACATATATATACACTACAACGATACATTCCTTGGAACTAGCAACAGATATTTTTTAAGAAAAACTAGCATATTATCTTGGTTTTCAGCGTCACCGTCACGTGATCAGAATGTGAATCTTGTAGCGATAGAGTAACGACATGAATTTACCAGACAACCATAAGTCAAAGACTCAAAGTAACCAGAAGTTTTTAAAAAAATTATCGCGCAATTTGAGAAATCTGACAGGTGAGTTTGATGGATGGCGCTCACTCAAGTAATGCAATGCACATTTTTAGTAAAAAGTAAATTTGACGGATGGTGCACGTTTTTTTAATCTCTGCATGCATATACGTTCACACAAATATGAAATAACTACCTTGGTTGTTAGCAAGGACATGGCCAAAACAATCCACGTGTTTTCGGTTGTTTAGCTTTTTTTGCCCATCACTATGATTAATCATACATGCAAACTGATAATTCAATTAGCTACATTCATCCAAGTTGATATAGCTAGTGGCACTCTCCCGAAAAAAAAATATTAGGGATTAGAGTGAATCTTATTATACAATAATCCAATATAACTTATATATGGGAATAATTCAATCTTACCTTTTAGCAAAAAAAAAAAATTCAATCACACCCTAATTTTTTATTGCTCGGGTCCTTTTTCCAGCTATACACCAATTTAGACTCCAGAAATGAAAATAATAAAACATTTCGGCAAGTTGTCATTATAACAAACCTGTTCAAAATATATAAAATTATGTAATTTAGAGTCTACGGTCAGTATGTTTGTTGATTAAATATGTTGAACACGACCTAACTACAACAGTATATATTGAACCGGTCTTGATAGTGAATTGTTGGTTTCATTCAATTACTGATGTGAAGAACTATACTTCATCAAGTGCTTGAAAAATCGTTGCATAAATTTGATACGTGATTGGCAAAAGGAAAAAAAAAATTTAGTGAGAGGTGTGGTGCGTAAATGTTTTTTTTTTAAGTTTTGGATTTTGTTGTTGGTATGAAAATTTTCTGGCTAGGAAAGAATCAGGTGGGTACTATCATCATACTATCATAGACCACGTGTTTAATTTCTTGAAAACTTAGGTAAGTTTGGTACGTTCCTAAATGGTCAGAGGTGGCAGTGGTGTAAAGTTACTAACTTAAGTTTCTTTTTTCTTTTTTTTTTTTGATTTTTTTTTGATGATCCAGGTCTCCGGTTCGGTAATTGGACGACCGACTATCCACCCGAAGGCGGTCCTGGACGCTGCGCCCCGCATGTTAAATTTGCGCAGTGGCCGGGGTTCGAAGCTGGGTGGCGGGTGCCTCAGCCGAGGTTCCTTTACCACCAGGCTACGAAGTTTCTTTTTTCTAATCTTGAATCTTTTTTTTTTCTAATCTTGAATCTTATTGCAGTTAATTTGTGATTTAATTTACAGTTTATATTGGGTATTTTACTTTTTTGGATAGTTATCGGTGTCAACACATGCATGTCAGTAGGTCACGCATTAAATCATGATTGTAATCATGAGTAAAATAGTATTCTCTAATCTTAATATCTTATGTGTTACTGTTAACTGATCTTATACCTGCACCTTTGAAATTTTAAACATTGCGTTGATAGTCCGATCTCTCTACAAACCTACACTTGGATTCATGCACGCAAGAACATGTCGTGGATAGCCAAAATGAAAAAGACTAAAGAGTGAAGGTTAGTTTTGAACGACTTCGATCGTGCGAATTTGTACGTCATCATTAAAGACAAGAAGTTTTTTTTGGTCTAAACAAGATATTTAAAGGCAATATCACTAAAAAATTAAACATATGATAAATAAAATTTAGGGTGTAACTAGTAAACACAATTTGGAATTTGCGAAATTAAAAATATGGAATGATATGATTCATATCATATGAACGGGATACAACAAAAAAATGAAATGAAATCATTATAAAATTTGTTATGAAATTATTATTTTATATTTTATCTATTTATTTTTAAAATTAATGAAATTAAATTAATGAAATTAATATTCTATTTCATTCTTTGCAAACGGTGAAATAAATTATGGAATTACTAGACTAAACCATTTCATATGATTCTATTTCAAAAATTAAGAATCTAGTTGCAGCCTCATATTACTATCGTTTTTGTTGTACTATAATACTGTAAAACTTCAGCATTTCAAATCCAACCACATTTCTAGTAATCATTTATTTCGTTAGTAGAAGTCAGTGATTGAGCTTTGGGGGACATTTCATTATTTTACCAGGGTCGCCTGTTTTAATAGATGATGGACCAAAAAACTGTTATATTCCATGTGTAATATAGTTGACGATAGTTACTTACTTGTTGTAAGTTCTCTTTTAATCAACTATCGGGTACATAGGTTTTGTCTGAAAAACTTCGTTAGTCTCGGTCACATCGGCAACAGTAGACTTTAAACGGCGTCGCCAGGGTCGGTCTTGAGATTTTGAAGTTATAGACGAATTAAAGAAGAATTTAATAATTTAGGGGTCAAATTTTTTTTTTGGCAAATTTAAAAGTTTAAATCTATGTAATTTTTTTCAAAAATTTTGGGAACTTGATGCAAATGTTTCGTTAGACGGCTTTGTCTAGGGTCGGCTCTGGACTACATGAAACTACTCGCGTTGACCATATACATCAGGAAATTATATTGACTAAGTTAGTCAGCAACTTTGGATCTTTCCACATTATTGACTCCAATTTTCACGAGGGTTTTTGGCAGGTGAACTCTACCTAAAACAGCTCCGTAACGGCACTTTTATTATATTGGGAAAATAACTTTCATCCACAATATATAGAAGGGGTGACTAATCAAATCAAATTAGATTTACACTAGTTCAAATATGCGTTATCAAAAGATTTTCTTCTTGTCGTTGCCTGCATGAAGAGAAAAGAATGACACATGTTTGGCAGAGCCAGAAAGAAAGGCACTAAAAATGAATGCGCCATCTGTTTCTAGGATGATCTACAATAACTACAATTCTCAGAATTTTTAGTCACAGTTTAATTATGTTTATTTTCATGTAAACAACAGATTGTGCATTCTTATGTTTTGTATTTGGGTTTTGGTCCAACAATTTTCTTGAGGTTAAAAATTATAGTGCATTGGAAGGTTATTTATCTTCTAACGCCATAATAAATTAGACATATAGTGTCAAAGTGGTTGATTCTATATTAGATATAAACACTGTTATAGTGGCATAATCAAAATGTTAGATATATGTATATATAACACACTTAATTAAACCAAAATAAAGGATGCATAAATGGAATTTCTACACTATTTTGCATAGTTCTCTGATTTTTATGTTCGATTTTGTAAACGAAGATATGAATGTTTTAATTCATACATTTTCGTTATAAAATCAATTATAAATTATAAGTAAGTTTATCAGGGTTATGTACATATCCTGGATCCCTCAAATAAATCATGTGTCATAGATGAATAATATTGGTCTAAGACTGTATTGGTTGTTCGGCTGGTTTTTAAGTGCATATATAACACGAGGAATTTTGGCAGGTCACCAACAAAAACAGTTAGAATATTCAAAATTCCAATCCAAAGTTTTATAACTAAACACTTCTATTAAAAAATAGATATTTTGAAAACGTTGGAATCGTATATGTTTTCAACAATGGTGGTAGTAATCAAGATGGACCCGACCACGCTGGCCACACACATCTGCCAATACTTTCCTCACTGCTTCCTTGTTCTTTCTTCGCAACACATGAGGGTATTATAGTCATTCCGTAGAACACAACGACCAGTAAAACTATATAAAGTGGAAGGTGAGGCTCTAATCCATGCAGAGAAAACAATAACACACAACATACTTTGATTCTTCTTCCTTGCTTTCTCTCTGTCTCTTCTCTACACGAAAACATGAACTCTTTTACCTCAAACTCTTCGGATCTCACTTCCACTACAAGGCAAACGTTGTCGTTCAGCAACATGTATCTCCTCACAACGCTTCAGGCCTTTGTGGCTATAACCTTGGTGATGCTTCTCAAGAAAGTATTGTTCACTGATCCTAATAAAAAGAAACTGTCTCTCCCGCCGGGTCCCACCGGATGGCCGATCATCGGAATGGTTCCAACGATGCTAAAGAGCCGTCCCGTTTTCCGGTGGCTCCACAGCATCATGAAGCAGCTAAACACCGAGATAGCCTGCGTAAGGCTAGGAAGCACTCACGTGATCACCGTCACATGCCCTAAGATAGCACGTGAGATACTCAAGCAACAAGATGCTCTATTCGCCTCGAGACCTATGACTTACGCACAGAATGTCCTCTCTAACGGATACAAAACCTGCGTGATCACTCCCTTCGGTGAACAATTCAAGAAAATGAGGAAAGTCGTGATGACCGAACTCGTTTGTCCCGCGAGACACAGGTGGCTACACCAGAAGAGAGCTGAAGAGAACGATCATTTAACCGCTTGGGTATACAACATGGTTAAGAACTCCGGCTCGGTCGATTTCCGGTTCGTCACGAGGCATTACTGCGGTAACGCTATCAAGAAGCTTATGTTCGGGACAAGAACGTTCTCTGAAAACACAGCACCTGACGGTGGACCAACCGCGGAGGATGTCGAGCATATGGAAGCTATGTTCGAAGCACTAGGGTTTACTTTCTCCTTTTGTATCTCTGACTATCTACCTATACTCACCGGGCTTGATCTTAACGGCCACGAGAAGATCATGAGAGACTCGAGTGCTATTATGGACAAGTATCACGATCCGATCATCGACGCAAGGATCAAGATGTGGAGAGAAGGAAAGAGAACTCAAATCGAAGATTTTCTAGACATTTTCATTTCCATCAAGGATGAAGAAGGCAACCCATTGCTTACCGCCGATGAAATCAAACCCACCATTAAGGTAATAACCACGTAACATTTATTCATAAAAATATAACCCAAAATTTTCTAATTTAAAAATGTTAAAAAGTTAAATGATGAACGTACCACTATATAGATAGTATTCATGTGTTGCATGATGTAGAAAATATACTAAAAGAGTCTTTAAATGTATTTATGATCAACAGGAACTTGTAATGGCGGCTCCAGACAATCCATCAAACGCCGTAGAATGGGCCATGGCAGAGATGGTGAACAAACCGGAGATCCTCCGCAAAGCAATGGAAGAAATCGACAGAGTTGTCGGAAAAGAAAGACTTGTCCAAGAGTCCGACATCCCAAAACTCAACTACGTCAAAGCTATTCTCCGTGAAGCCTTCCGTCTCCATCCCGTCGCGGCCTTTAACCTCCCACACGTGGCGCTTGCCGACGCGACCGTCGCCGGGTATCACATCCCCAAAGGGAGTCAAGTCCTTCTCAGCCGATATGGGCTGGGCCGTAACCCGAAAGTTTGGGCCGACCCGCTGAGCTTTAAACCGGAGAGACATCTCAACGAATGCTCGGAAGTTACTTTGACAGAGAACGATCTACGGTTTATATCGTTTAGTACCGGGAAAAGAGGTTGTGCTGCTCCGGCTTTAGGTACGGCGTTGACCACGATGTTGCTCGCGAGACTTCTTCAAGGTTTCACTTGGAAGCTGCCGGAGAATGAGACACGTGTTGAGCTGATGGAGTCTAGTCATGATATGTTTTTGGCTAAACCGTTGGTTATGGTCGGTGGGTTGAGACTACCGGAACATCTTTACCCGACGGTGAAGTAAGACAGCGGCGTATATATTTTTGTTATATAACTTTTTAAAGTACTTATGTAAAATTAACCACAGAGTTTGGTCGATTTCTCCGGTTACCAGAAGATAATCGGTCAATTTGTGAACAAACTCGTGCTTGGTTTTGGTTCTTTTGGGTACACTTGAATTGTGTCTCCTTTATCTTTTATTTTATTTTAATTTCAATAAAATTTGTTCTTTTCTATCTCTTGTTTCTTTTTGTAATAAGAACCAATTAGTATAGAGTACTCATTAATATTTCTTTTTGCAAAAATAAATTGCTTTTACATTCACAAAATATTCATATAGTAAAAATTATTACATGAAATATACAAAGTTGAAAACTATGTTTCACCAAAAAAAAGTTGAAAACTATGGTGGTGACTGATTGAGATGCAGTAACTGACTTTAGTTTTAGTTTTTATCTATAACCATAAAATTTAGTTTTTAAAAGTAAAGTTAAAAAAAAAAAAGATGTCGCAATCTTATTTTTTAAAGTATTATTTTGATAAAAAGAAAAAAAATCATTTAAGAATATCTTTTTATTATTATTATTTATTTAGTTTTTACAGCTAGATTAGATACAATAACTTCAAAACCTACTCTAACAAAAAATTATTACAAAAATTACAACTAAATTCCAACAAATCACCCTAATTGTTTTCATTTATTTGTCTATAAATTGAAGTCCCCATAGATTCAAATCGGCAAAGGGCCCATGCAATGCTAATGTTGAAACGAGCCTGTCTCTTCTCCACTATCCGAACACTCTCTTCTTCTTCTTCGCCAAGCTACATCGATCGCCATATCAGAGCGATTCTCTCTAATCAAATCTCGACTCTAGAATCTCTGCTCAAACACAACGCTCTCATCATCACAGGAGGAAACTCAGGCAACATTTTCGTCGCTTCGAAACTAATCGCATCTTACGCTTCTTTCGGCAAACCAAATCTATCTTCCAAAGTCTTCCACTCGGTTCGTGAAAGAGATGTGTTTCTATGGAACTCTATCATCAAAGCACATTCCTCCAACGGAGATTACCAAAAAGCAATGTCTTTCTTCTTCTCGATGCTACTGTCTGCCCAATCGCTTAATCATTTCACTGCTCCGATGGTTGTCTCCGCTTGTGCGGAGCTCACGTGGCACGATGTTGGTAGATTCGTTCACGGTTTGGTTTCGAAACACGGAGGCTTGGAACGGAACTGTGCAGTTGGTGCGTCGTTTGTTTATTTTTACTCTAAGTGTGGGTTTTTAGAAGATGCGCGTCAAGTGTTCGACGAAATGCCTGTGAGAGATGTGTTTGCTTGGACTGCGGTTATATCTGGGCATGTTCAGAATGAAGAGAGCGAGAGAGGTCTTGAGTATTTATGTAAGATGCATAGTGTTTGTTCTGAATCTGATGATGAGAAGCTGAATGAGAGAACATTGGAATGTGGATTCCAAGCTTGTGCTAATTTAGGAGCTTTGGAGGAAGGAAGGTGTCTTCATGGGTTTGCCGTTAAAAACGGTTTAGCTTCTTCGACTTTTTCGTTTTATACAAAATGCGGGAGTTCAGCTGAGGCTTATCTTTCTTTCCGTGAGCTTGGTGATGATGAAGTAGATGTGTTTTCATGGACATCTATTATAGCTTCACTGGCGAGATCAGGGAAGATAGAGGAAAGTTTCGGTATGTTTTGGGAAATGCAGAGAAAGGGTATACAGGCGGATGGTGTTGTCATTAGTTGTTTGATTAATGAGTTAGGTAAGATGATGCTTGTAGGTCAAGGTAAAGCCTTTCACGGGTTTATCATAAGGCGTTGTTTTTCTTTAGACGGTACACTTTGCAATTCGTTGTTGTCCATGTACTGCAAATTCGAGCTTCTCTCTGTGGCTGAGAAGCTTTTCTGTAGGATTTGTGAGGAAGGTGGAGACAAGGAAGCTTGGAATACAATGGTTAAAGGCTACGGTAAAATGAAATTTGACGTGAAGTGTATTGAGTTATTTAGAAAGATTCTGAACCTTGGCGTTGAGACTGACTCTGCTAGCTTGGTCTCTGTCATATCTTCATGTTCACACATAGGAGCCGTGCTACTAGGGAAGTCGCTGCATTGCTATGCTGTCAAAACTAGCTTGGACCTCGCCACTTCAGTGGTCAATTCTCTCATTGATTTGTATGGAAAGATGGGAGATTTGACTGTCGCTTGGAGGATGTTTAGTGAAGCAGATAAGACCAGCGTTGTAACTTGGAACTCAATGATTGCGTCTTATGTTCACTGCGAGCGATCCGACAAGGCCATTGCGTTGTTCGACAGAATGATCTCTGAGAATTTCAAACCAAGCTCAATAACTTTGGTGACTGTGCTAATGGCTTGTGCCAATACCGGATCTCTGGAGAGAGGGCAAAAGATTCATCGGTACATCACTGAAACAGAGCACGAGATGAATCTTTCTCTCACAACTGCTCTGATCGACATGTACGCTAAATGCGGACAGCTAGAAAAGTCAAGACAGCTATTCAACGCCGCAAAACAAAAGGATGCGGTTTGTTGGAATGTAATGATATCAGGTTATGGAATGAACGGAGATGTTGAATCAGCCATAGAGCTGTTTGAACAGATGGAAGAGTCTGATGTTAAACCAACCGGGCCTACATTTCTGGCACTTCTATCAGCTTGCACGCACGCCGGTCTAGTCGAACAAGGCAAAGGCCTTTTCCACAAGATGCAACAACAGTACAACGTGAAACCGAACTTGAAGCATTACTCGTGTCTGGTGGATCTTCTTTCCCGGTCTGGTAATCTGGAGGAAGCTGAAGCCACGGTGATGTCAATGCCGTTCTCACCAGATGGGGCTATATGGGGAACTATGCTGAGCTCATGCATGACTCACGAGGAGTATGAGATGGGGATAAGAATGGCGGAGCTTGCGGTTGGTAGTGATCCGGGGAACGATGGGTATTATATAATGCTGGCGAACATGTACAGCGCTGCGGGGAAGTGGGAAGAGGCGGAGAGGGCGAGAGATGTGATGAAGGAAAGTGGAGTTGGTAAGAAAGCTGGACATAGTGTAGTCTATTAGTATTAGTGAATCTTTAAAACACAAATGGTAATAATCATCTGTTGTTAGTTCTGTAGTTTGCAGGATCTGTCACATTTTTTTTTCTTCTAATTAAACCGATGTAGTTGATGATTTTGTAATCAAACCGGGTGACCTACCTCTCCGGTTGGGTTTATTTTGATAATAATTTTGAATTAAAGAAATAAATAAAAAGGGTTGGAGTGTGAGAGTCTTTCATTTGTAGAGAGCTTTTCTTATCTACCGCACAACTCTCCTCTTGTTTCTACTCTCCTCTTCGCTTCTCTCGTCGTCACCATTAGATAACGGTAAGAGTCAGCTTCGTTCTTCTTCCCATGTATTCTTCGCTGTTTGTTCTCTCTTCATCGCTTGGACTCACCCAGAAAATGTTGTTTAAATCATAGTTTGATTTTTTCCCCCCGGTTGTGTTTAAGAGATATTTCAATCGTATTTCTTCATAAAGCTTTGTCCTTTCTATGGTTAATATGGTGAAAGTGAAGTTCTTTTTGTTTGGATTCTGTTATCTGGTTAAATTCTCATGGCATGAAATTGCATAAATCTTGTTAGGTGTTTAAAAAAGATTGAAACTTTTTTTTTTTTTGCGTGTGTTGTTCTTTTGGTTTGTTTGTTGAAGAAACTGGAATTGTTGCTAAGGTTTATTTAAAAAAAAGACTTGTTTGTGTGGCAGGGGAGTGTAATGGCTCTTATACAATTTGGAAGCTCATGTGTTGCTGCTCAGTGGGGGATTCGTCGTCCTCAGGTTGCTGTCAAAGCTTCTTTTTATCCAACCAGATTGGAAACTCACCAACAACAAGACAAGTAAGAGTCTTACCATGCCTTAATTTGTTGAGATTGCTTCTTACCATTGCATAAGAGTATGTAATTGCTGTGAAGTGTTTCACTGCTTTGTAGTGTTTCATGTATCTGAGAGGTTAATGGCGTTATATTTTTATATTGATAACCTTCAGGAGTTGCATCAGCCAAATAAATTGTTTGGGAGCTTCACAGTCGAGTATGTTCTCACATGGCTCCTTGCCCTTCTTGTCACTTGTAACGGGGCAATCTCGCAATACACATTCTCGTAGAGGAGCTCGCTTCACCGTTAGAGCCGATACTGTATGTTCACCTTCTCATTCTTAATTTATTTAATATTGATGATTTTCCTTACATAATTTGAATAATGAAGTCAGTTTGTTGTTTTTTTTTTGGCTAAATTTTTGATTTTTGTCAATTTCCAGGATTTCTATTCTGTCCTTGGAGTCTCCAAAACTGCAACCAAAGCTGAGATTAAAAGCGGTATGTCATTCCTCTTTCACTGGATTTCGTAATCACCACAATGATGTGTAGCTCTCATCAATGATTCCATTTGAGCTTCATTTGTTCTGCTTTCGAGCTGTGCCTTTTCAAAGTTGATAAGGAAAACTGTTTTCTCTTCTCCACCTATTTTTTCAGCTTATCGGAAGCTCGCTAGGAGTTACCATCCAGACGTTAACAAGTAAGTGTACAACTCAACTTAAATATTCAGCATCTAGGATTAGGTCTCTGTATGAATTATTTCCTTCCTACGCCAAGACTGGTATAATATCCCTACATGAACTGAATATCATCACCAATCTTTGAATATATGACAACATAGTCTAAGAAGCTGAAAAGCCCTGAAAACATTTTTAAAGGTATTTGTGTTCACCATTTTGTTCATACTTTTGACTACAGAGATGCTGGGGCAGAAGATAAATTCAAAGAAATAAGTAATGCATATGAGGTGACTTCAATCTTCTTCTTTTGATGCTTCTAGCTCTGTTTCATGACTGTGCTGTTACTTTAAAGAGCCTAAAACACGTTTGATTATGGTTGCAGATCTTATCAGATGATGAGAAAAGATCTCTATACGACAGATATGGCGAGGCAGGAGTTAAAGGCGCCGGAATGGGAGGCATGGGGGTACATATATATATACACTTCTTCTTTTAAGATACTATGATGATGATAATGTGATATAAACTTCGCTGATTTTGTCTTCTTTTGTTTAATATTTGTAGGATTACAGTAATCCTTTTGATCTATTCGAGTCCCTATTCGAAGGAATGGGTGGGATGGGAGGTGGAATGGGTAGTAGAGGTGGTGCAAGGAGCAGAGCCATAGACGGTGAAGACGAGTACTACTCACTAATCCTGGACTTCAAAGAAGCTGTGTTCGGCATCGAGAAAGAGATAGAGATCTCCCGGTTAGAGAGCTGCGGGACTTGCAACGGCTCAGGAGCCAAAGCAGGAACCAAACCGATCAAATGCAAAACATGCGGCGGTCAAGGACAGGTCGTAGCGTCCACACGGACACCGCTCGGTGTGTTCCAACAAGTCATGACTTGCTCTCCCTGTAACGGAACTGGAGAGGTTTCAAAGCCGTGCGGCGCTTGCTCAGGAGACGGACGTGTGAGGAGGACTAAAAGGATCAGTCTCAAAGTCCCCGCGGGTGTGGATTCAGGTAGCAGGTTGAGAGTGAGAGGAGAAGGGAATGCAGGGAAGAGAGGTGGGTCATCTGGAGATCTTTTTGCTGTTATTGAGGTGATTCCTGATCCTATCTTGAAGCGGGATGATACGAACATACTCTATACGTGCAAGATATCGTACGTAGATGCGATATTGGGGACGACCCTGAAGGTTCCAACGGTTGATGGGACGGTGGATTTGAAAGTACCAGCGGGGACGCAGCCGAGCACGACGCTGGTGATGGCGAAAAAGGGAGTGCCGGTGTTGAACAAGAGTAAGATGAGAGGTGATCAGTTGGTGAGAGTGCAGGTTGAGATACCGAAGAGGTTGAGTAAAGAAGAGAAGAAACTTGTGGAGGAGCTTGCGGATATGAGCAAGAACAAGGTAGCTGCTAATAGCAAGAGATGAAAAATGTGGTGGTGTTACATTAGATTCATCATCTCTCTCTCTTTCTCAGCTGGGAATCTTATTTATGTTTCTTCTATAGTGATGAAGAAGAAGAAAGAAAGACTTTATTAGGTGAGAGGAAAGTTGAAGAAAGACTTTCTTTGGTTTTTCCTCTGTAATTTTTGTTTTTTGCTTGAAATTTAAAACAGGCTTTTTATGGTGGGATTGATCAGGGCTCAGAATAGGTCTTGTGTTGTATTGTACTGCTATTCTTATATTTGAATCTCCTTTATTTTGATTGACAGTGTTTAATAGCCTGCAGGCCAATGACACCGTCCTCTATGACCAGACAGTCTTTCACTGAAACACCTAGCTAGCTTCTGCAATCAAACATTATTTCGGAAATGCGAAACTTGGTTAACTCCTGTCATGCTATATAAAGTTTCGTTTGCAATGACTTTAGTGAGAAGATAAAAAACTCTCTCTTTCTCAGAACTTTCTTCACCGGAAAACGCTTTCTCCGGTGCCGGAGTCCCCTTCTCAACCCTAATCCTGTTTTTTCTTTGCCTTTCTCTCCCTCTGCTCCCCCTCTGAGTCGATATGCAGGCTGCTCTGAATCTGTCGAGTTCACGCCGGAACCGTTAGGGTCGAGGTTGGTCTTGGTGGCGGGTTTGGAGGAGTGGCGAGACCACAGAGCGACAGAAGGAAGAAAGGTCAGCTTTTAGGACTGGATCTAGACGCCGGATCTGGTTTTTCCTTTTTCAGATCTTCGGTGCTCCTTCCACGGCGGCGGCGCGTGACTCAGTGGGTCACCTCCTACACAACTGATCTACCCTCGGGTGCAGCGGTGTCAAGAACGGAGGAGCGGTATGAAGTTTTGGCGGAAAGGGTTTCGGTCTCCGGTTCTCGGTTACGGTGCGTCGTAAAGCTCTACGTCTTCGGACTTGTCAACCGGTGGTGTGCGCTTTACTTTGGTACGCAGTGAGGCTCTACATCCCAGTGCCGGCGGTCATCTCTCCGGTGGTATGAGTCACACACCCTTAAACGTCATAAGTTTCTGTTCCGGTCACGCTTTCGTCACCAAGGTCCGACCTTTCCAGTACGGAATCGTTCCGTCTTTCAGGCTATAGGAGCGAGGCAGTGGCTCTGATGAAGCTGAAGCGAGTCGCAAAAATCACCTTATGGTGTCGATACTTCTGTTCGTGTGCTGAACTCTAACTTTTTGGAGATAAAAGTTTGAGCTTTGATTAGATTTGTGATTAGGCGTTAAGCATCTCAGTTTCATTGCTTTCGTTTTATCATGGTCAATGTAGGTGTGGTTAAGAGACAACTCTTTCTGGGTCTTAGGAAGAGTTTGTGCTCATGGGTTTAAATTACAGCAAAGGCTGAGTTCAGGTAGCTTAGGATCCAATCTAGTGATGTTAAGTGATACTAGAACTCTTTGTCTGTAAGAGTGGTTGAATCCTAGTGGTGAAATCATGTAGTCCCAATCTTTGGCTAATATAAAGTTTATGATGAGTTAAAAAAAAAAAAGTTTCGTTTGCTTGGATTTATTATATATATATATATATATATATGTATACTTCGGCAACTGTTATATATCTGGAAGGATCAGGTTCTTTCTCCCAGCATCATCTCCTGAAAAACTAAATATACAAACAAATGAATTCAAACCTTAGACAAGTGTTTTGACATATAAAGACAAGTGTCAGTTTGTTCATCAAACTGACGCTGACACAAATAAAATGCTAGCACGTTGATAGTAAAAGTCTGCTAATGTTCACATATTACAAACTACTGTAACAGTATAGTAAGCCGTCCTCCATCAATTATTCAATTACCTAAGTTTTAGCATATTTTATGCCATATGAGTCAATTTTCAAAGTAGGTAGCTAGATTCTTTTTTATATTTTGCTGAAGAAATGGTTTTGAATAAAAAATGTTGGTGTTACAAGATGTGCCAAATTTTCAAAAAGAGTGTGTGGTCCATGGATCCGTATCTTGTTAAAGGATTCGGCGGTGTTAGGTGACGACTACAACACATACTCTTTACATATTATATATCATATGCAACTTGCTGAGTGGTGGTGGATTTGGTTGGTGAAGGGCTATTCATGTCATTAACCACATTCTTCTCTTCCTTTATATCTGTCAAGTGTTTAATTATTTTGTCATTATCTCAAAATTTTGGTAAGTTTGTGAATTCTTAATGAGCTAGCTACCGACGAATATACTGCATATCTCTATTTTCATTCGTAAAGTATAACAGAATATATTACATTTTGGTTCCAAATCGCACATTCTTCAACAAAAAGATTAGGTAAAAAACTAAACATTTACATGTAAAACGTGTAATCTATTATGTTACGTGCGTAGTAAAGCTGGAAAAATATCTCAGCTGCACTGATAGTTACGTAAATACCCCTCGACGGCTTCGTATCTCACATTTTTATTTTTTTAGATTTATTACAGATATGTCTGCAAAACTCTGAAAAGTCATCAAACCAACCCTTTTCCGTACCCATCTCACTATAAATACCTCTCATTCCCCTGTTTCTCCTCTCTCTCCTCTCATCAACAGCCTCCATCGTCATTCTCTCTCTCTAGAAAAAACAGAGAGAAGAAATCAAATGGCTCTTTCCAACGCCACCTCCTCCTCTCTCTCCACCAGATCTCTCTACACCGGCCTCTCCCACCGCCACAGCAACCGCCAATCCTCCCTCCCATTCCATCACGCCTTCATCAAGCCTAACCTCTCTACGGCCCTCCACGCGTCGGATCCATCCCGAAACGCCGCCGTTTCAGTCAAAGACTCCGTCGTCTCTCCTCGTTCGACATTGGAATGGACGCCGGAGAGCTGGAAGCTGAAGAAAGCTCTGCAGCTCCCCGATTACCCAAACGCAGACGAGCTCGAGTCCGTCCTCAAGACCATCGAGGCTTTCCCTCCGATCGTCTTCGCCGGAGAAGCGAGGAACTTGGAAGAGAGGCTGGCTGATGCCGCCGTCGGAAAGGCTTTCCTTCTCCAAGGAGGGGACTGTGCAGAGAGTTTCAAGGAGTTCAATGCTGATAACATCAGAGACACCTTCAGGGTTTTGCTTCAGATGAGCATTGTTCTTACCTTCGGAGGTCAAGTCCCTGTCATAAAGGTTAGATCTTTCTCTCCTATTCTTAATACTTAAATCAATCGAACATTAGTGACAAAAGGTTAGATTTTTATGTGTATTAGGTTGGGAGAATGGCTGGTCAGTTTGCGAAGCCTAGATCTGATCCCTTCGAGGAGAAAGATGGTGTTAAGTTGCCTAGCTACAAGGGAGACAACATCAATGGTGATACTTTTGATGAGAAGTCTAGAATCCCTGATCCCAACAGGATGATTCGTGCTTACACGCAGTCTGCAGCTACGTTGAATCTTCTTAGAGCCTTTGCTACTGGAGGTTACGCTGCTATTCAAAGAGTTACACAGTGGAACCTTGATTTTGTTGAGCAAAGCGAGCAAGCTGACAGGTTAGTTGAAAAAAGAAAGAACAGATTCCTCTGTTTCAAACTCTAGCTAGGCGCTAATGGTGTTCTCTGTTTTTTGATTGTTGTATATAGGTACCAGGAGCTAGGGAACAGGGTTGATGAGGCCTTGGGGTTCATGTCTGCTTGTGGACTTACCACGGATCATCCGCTAATGACTACAACTGATTTCTACACGTCTCATGAGTGTTTGCTTCTGCCTTATGAACAGTCTCTCACGAGGCTGGACTCGACTTCTGGTCGATACTATGATTGCTCTGCGCACATGGTGTGGTGTGGAGAGCGTACTAGGCAACTGGATGGTGCTCATGTCGAGTTTCTCAGGGGGATTGCTAATCCTCTTGGCATTAAGGTACTTTACCTTATTAAATAAACACTCATTAGGTAGATATTAGGTGGTTTGTGATAAAAGCATAGAAGATTTGAGTTGCAATTGAACAACCAGGGTTGAATATTAAGCAAAACTGATTGATTGAAAATCCATTTAACTATTGTTGCAGGTGAGTAACAAGATGGATCCTAATGAGCTTGTAAAGCTTGTGGAGATCCTGAATCCTAACAACAAACCTGGAAGAATCACTGTGATTGTGAGAATGGGTGCTGAGAACATGAGAGTTAAGCTTCCTCACCTGATCAGAGCAGTGCGCAGGTCAGGCCAGATTGTGACATGGGTCTGTGATCCAATGCATGGAAACACCATCAAAGCACCGTGCGGTCTCAAAACAAGAGCCTTCGACTCTATCCTGGTACACACTTCATAAGCTAAACCTTCCATCATCATTACATATAATATATATTTAGCTTGTGTGACTAAAACTTCCTGTCTTATTTTTGAACAGGCTGAAGTGAGAGCCTTCCTTGATGTGCACGAGCAAGAAGGAAGCCACGCGGGAGGTATCCATCTAGAGATGACAGGACAGAACGTGACAGAGTGCATTGGAGGGTCCCGCACTGTGACCTACGATGACTTGAGCTCTCGCTACCACACACACTGTGACCCAAGGCTCAATGCGTCTCAGTCTCTTGAACTGGCCTTCATTGTTGCCGAGCGTCTGAGGAAGAGAAGAACCGCTAGTCAGCGACTAGCTTGAGTGCTGCTTTTTATTTATTTGTTCACGTATACTCCAACCACTCTTTTTCTCTTTTGTTTTGTGACTTTGGTGTCTTTATGACTTGGTTAAAATGCCTCTTTAGGAGGAGTAGACATGCTTGAAACCTTGTTCTTTTCTGCTATGCCCAGACGATGTCATGTCTTTGTTCTTTTAAGTTAATGTCAAACTGTATGACTGCTACTCTAAACTCTTCTTTACTACATTACATCCCCTAGACTATATTTGAGAAGTGATTTTTCAAAAAAAGGTGACATGGAAGTCCACATGTCGATCAATCACACTACTTACCATATAATTAACTTTTTTCATAAGTTCTTACCATATAATCTTACCAATGTTACCATAATTTAATTAATACAATCCTACGTGTCTAACCATCCCCTAATAACTAATTCGGTAAACCATTCCCTAATAACCATTCCCTAATAACCAATTCGGTAAACCTTCCCTAATAACCAATTCGTTAAACCATCAAATACGGTAAACCCTAAACCCTAATTATTCTGACCAAATAGGTCTAACAAAATCGTTTATAAGGTTGCATCTATTTCTAATCATTATCATTATTTCTTATCATTCTAAACTTCTTCCCTAAGTTCTTCTTCCATTCTATTCCATGAGGTCTTTCAAATATACATGACCAAGAAATGGAGAGGTATAATGATTCCTTTAGAGATGACATGTCTAGGGGATTATAATTCGGTCATGCGTTTAGTGAGATTGATCGTTTTAAAATCTATTATGTTGTGCAGGATTTAGGCAAATGGAATAATAGGTGGTCAGAATTGTTCTCTCTTGATGTAAGTCGTATGAATATCATATTATTCACATGATATTCACAATCTTATTATTTCACCATCTTATTATGGGCTCAAATTTTTTCAGGGATCGAAGTGCTATGAATATCATAGTATTGACACCAGGAACAAAAATTATGTCAATATCCTAGATCGTCAAGAAAAATCGAAGATGTTGGAATGGATAGAGAATAACAAGTCAAAGGGGACACTATGTGCAAGCAACTTTGTTTGGGATCCACAATCTGAGAAGTGGAAAGCTAAACTTTAAATCAATCGACATATATTCTTCTTAGTTATGAAATGTTTTATTTGTTTTGTTATCAATTCTTCATTGTAATGGATAGATTTTATGTCAAGTTTAAAAAAAATTTGGTTTTGATTATTTTTATATTAAGTTTAAAATATAGATCCAGATTGGTTTTGTTTGTTTTTATTTTGGAATTATTTTCTTCTCAATATATGGTTTTTTGTAAATGTGGTTCATTTACAAAAACCGAAATGGTTAGACAATTCATGATCATTGACTTGAGTGAAGAAAATCTAAATTTGTATAATGAATACGTAATTATATATATATATATATATATATATATATATATATATATTGTAAACGTGATGGTCAAGTAGATATTTTTTCATAAATGTACACATAATAATAGGAAATTTAATTAAAAGATCGAGTATCATATATGAGAAACGTGATGGTCAAGGAGATAATAACCTGTAATGGAATTTTAATGGCATAAATTGATTGAACAAATCGAATTAACAATGGATTCATATATGTTAAATATAATAATAGGAAATAGTTTTAAAAATTAGATTATGATTAAGGAGATTGACAACTTAATAGTAAGATATGAATCACATTAAAAGTTAGATTATGATTAAGGAGATTGACAACTTAATAGTAAGATACTCATCACATTTACCTTGATTAAGAAGTCAAAATGAATACGTAAAGTTTAAATTAAGAAAGTAAAATATATTTTGCTTGGTCAACAATTTGTTAAATTTTGTTTACAAAAAAAAACAATTTGTTAAATTTATGGAATCTCGAATTAATTACATGTCAAATGCTTCATTCAACTAAATTTTAGTTTAGTAAGATCTATATTAATAACTGTAAGATATACAATAAGGGATATGCACATTACGTTTATTAAATGTGAATATCCCTTATTATTAAATTTTAGTTTAGTAAGATCTATATTAATAACTGTAAGATATACTATAAGGGATATGCACATTTAATATGATGAATATATACACATTAAGAGATGTAATAATAATAATAAGGAAAGAATAATTTATATATGAGAACTAATCCTTAACTATGCATAAAATATTTGATTATCATATATACATATCTTTCTTGGTGCACTCCGATAAACTATTATAATGTATCAATAAATCATATATCACTAACTAAATAATATATATATATATATATATATATCTCAAAAACAAAAAATAAATATTATATTTAAAACTATTATTTCTGCGCATGGCGCAGGAAAACACCTAGTCTATCTACAAACATGGAACTCGTTCTAATAGCTTTCCTGTCTTTTGTTTATTTTTAGATTAAGAAAGATGAGAATAAATATGAGTAACTTTACAATTCAAAAAGGCCCATTAGCTCAGTTGGTTAGAGCGTCGTGCTAATAACGCGAAGGTCGCAGGTTCGAAACCTGCATGGGCCATTATTTTTGGTATTTAAACTGTGAATGGTACAAGAAATTGTACAGACTAGCATTACAAAGGCCTGTTAGCTTCAGCTGGTTCGAAACTGCATGGGCCATAAACTTTCATTTTTTATGTCACAAGGATCTTATATTTCTTCAATATATATTTGTTTTTATTATTTGAAAAAGATGCGAACGGAAAAGAAAAAAAAACAATCCGGCGCCGACGCATTCGGGGACCCATCACTAATCGCAATAATTATCGTGTCCCGAATCCAAATTTCATCTCCTGTATAACTCTGTTCCACTGCTCCTCACAACTTACATCCTCCCGCCAATCTTTCTCGATTTCGACCACGTGCAACATGAACCACAACCGTTCCCACGTGTCACAATCCAAGCTCATACAACTCTACACTTACGGAAGACTCTCACACAGTAGATCACAGTAGACAACAATTAAAACTCAAAAATCAACCAACCACCAACAAGTTTAACAGCTAGAAAGAGAGAGAAAAGAAAAACTTTGAAACTAATTCGCCGCCTTACGACGAAGAAGAAAATGGCCGGAGGAGGAGGATACGGCGGCGCATCGGGAAAAGTAGATTACGTGTTCAAGGTCGTCCTAATCGGCGATTCAGCAGTCGGGAAATCACAACTACTAGCTCGATTCGCGAGAGACGAGTTCAGCTTAGACTCCAAAGCCACCATCGGCGTCGAGTTCCAGACTCGAACGCTCCAAATCGAAGAGAAGAGCGTCAAGGCTCAGATCTGGGATACCGCCGGTCAAGAAAGGTACTACTCACTGCTTTCTTTTAGATCTAACGCTGGATCGATCTGTAAACCGACTTTAGTTTGACTAGAGAGAACGAACCGATATTATGTTTTTAGATTTAACCGATGATGACTCAGCATTGTTTGGTTTGATTTTGAAAAAAAAAAACAGATATAGAGCGGTTACGAGCGCGTACTACAGAGGAGCGGTTGGAGCGATGCTTGTTTACGATATCACCAAACGCGAGACCTTTGACCACATCCCTCGTTGGCTTGAAGAATTGCGAGCTCATGCTGATAAGAACATTGTCATCATCCTCATTGGTAACAAGTCCGATCTCGAGGATCAGAGAGCGATTCCCACCGAAGACGCCAAAGAGTTTGCTGAGAAGGAAGGTCTTTTCTTCCTCGAGACGTCTGCTTTGAACGCGACCAATGTGGAGAACTCATTCAACACTCTTATGACGGAGATCTTCAACACGGTTAACAAGAAGAGTCTCTCGTCTGGTGGTGAGTCGAATAACCCTGGTTCGTTGGCTGGTAAGAAGATTGTCATCCCGGGTCCAGGACAGGAGGTTCCCGCTAAGACCAGCACGTGCTGTAGTTCTGCTTGATCTTTGTCGTTTTACAGAATCAAAATTCATTTGTCCCGTGTCCCCACTTTGAACTATGGTGATGATAGAGAATGCTTACTTACTTTCATATTGTATATTCTTTTTTTGGAATCTGGCTTGATCTGCTTGGTTCATTAAACAATGGTGCAATTTGACGCCGATAGAGAGTGTATTTGGAACTATTAGTTTTTGATTTTGGAAATGTTAAACATTCTTCAGTTTATGTCACTTCAGCTTCAAGCTGTCTTTTGATTGAAATACATGAAACTAAGAATCTTGAGTTTATCTTAGTGACGTAAAGCATTAAGCAGTCTCCATACTTTGATCTCATGCGTATGGGAGAAGATCCTCTTGATGAAGTATGGATGTCTGATGTGTGTCACTCACTCACACCATCAATAAGATGTTTCTTTTATTTTATTTGTGTTCGTTGAAGTTTCTGTTTCTTTTTGGTTTTGGGACAAATGTAGAATCTATCTGAAGAAGCAAATATTGGAGTTGATCCAGGTGTGTCTCCGTAGACACTGCTAATAGATGGAGCAAGTCTTTTGCTAAGAAGAATCAGAAGCTCATTCCTACGACAACTCATCTTGTCGACTGACGTTTGGAAGAACCGTCCAGATTCTCAGATGAGTCCCATTGTTGTTCATCCATTGGAATTTGCTGGCCGCTCTGTTTTTGATAAACTTGAAGAGTTTAGTTCAACACTTAAGCCAAGAGAGTGCTCCTGGTTATGTCAATGCTGCTCTCGATGAAGTTGTTTGGCTATATAATAAACGTGGAACTGATGTTACCTACTGTCCTGTTGCTCATGCCTTTGCTATTGTTACCACCAACTCTACATTTCTCTCTGTGGACAAGAAGAAAGTATCCACTGAGGTCAGCTTTTATTTTTTTTTGATGGAACTCATAGCTTTGTTATGTAAACTTAAGGTGTATATTATGTAGGCAAGTTGCTATTTCAAAGGGCTTGGTGTAGAAGTCCGTGAGTACACAGATCTATAGTGAATCCTTTCTTTCAATGAAAAGAGATTTGAAATGAGAGATTTTGTGTGCATGTTGTGGAAATAACACGAGCGAGAGATGGAATCTATATTTGTTTCTTATCTAATACATCTCTTGCATACAAAACATTAGAACTTTGGTTCAGGGAAAGACTTTTTATCGACCATCTTGATCTTGATGATGCCGACTCTACAAGCATCTCCAGCTCCACTCCTTAATAATATAGAGTAATGAGATTTTTGTTTCTTTATTATTCATTTGTTTGTGTAATACATTCGTCTAGTGCATATATTACACAATACACAAGTATATATTACCAGCTATCTCAGCCTGGTTGTGTTAATCTCCTTTTGTTTGCGTCTCGCCTTTGTAGATGAATGTAGCTAACTGTTGTACACAGACGATTCTGTTTATGCTAAATTTTGCCTGCACCATCATCTTTTATTCATTGTGACCGAACAACAAGAGCCTGCAGCAGCTGTATCAGTTGTGAAAAATAAGGATGGCCTTTTCGGTTGCCAATCAAATATCTTTGATTTCACCGATTATTTTTAAACAATACGCTGTCCTGATGGTTTTTTTGCTCTCTTTTTCCTTCTTTTACTTTTGTTTTATCTAGTCAAGGAAAAATTAAGAAAACATTTGCTTTCACAATCCACCTTTTCTTCATGAAGCTAAAAAGAAAATGATTCAAAACATTAAAGATTACATCAAATCATCATATGTTGAACATCTTTCAATGTCTCTCCACTTGAGATACACAAGCCCTGCTCTATAATGTGTAAACGCACCAGCAACCACCAAAACATGAAACAACTGATGACTATGTCCAGCTATATCAAACATACCAGGAATCCTATCAAATCATACCAGGAATCCTATAAACACACCAGGAATGCTATTATCACAAAAATAAACACACATGTAAATTTTAAAATTGCTATAATCTTTCGTTTACAATTTGTTTTAAATTCCTTCATGATTCTCTTGCTAAATAAGACGTGAAAACTTTGATGGAAACTATATTTGTTTCTTATTTAATACATCACTTAGCTTGAGTATGTGATGCTGAGTAGGTTAGGACAAGTGTTTATCAACCCCGAAAGCCACACATGGCAAAAAAAGAGAGTATGTGTTAATCAACCCCGAAAGCCACATGGCAAAAAAAGTTTTTAAAAGAGAGCAAGAGAAAGAGATAGAGATTGAGAGGATCTCTATTTTGTTGGTAAAGCGAGCGAGATGAAGATCAATCATCTTCTGGCTCACCATGCAGTGGTGGTGGGAGATGAATATCACTGAAAAAAATCAGCATCAGGTCCATCTTGGGCAAGATCATCATCAACAACATCATCATCGGCAACGAGAACAACATCAGCAAATAGGGGGCCAAGCTCAAGATTGAAGTCGAAGTCACCAAGATCGTAGTTATCAAGATCAATGTCATTGAAAATGTCAAGGTGGTCATCAGTAGGAATCGGTGCACGGTGATCATCAAGAACTTCAACAACTCAGGGAAGCGGTGTAACTTGGCTTCCAAGTGATTGATTGACATTCAATTTGATGTGAATAAAATTCTCCACAATAAAAGAGTAGAAAAATGCAGAAGAATAATTTTGATCTAAGATCTTGAGATGTCATCATGGGACTGCACTATTTTTGATTTTTAAATGGGAAAAGATAACTGTTTAGGGTTCATAAAAGGAAGAAAATGATTAGCACGTGAAAAAGATGGAACCAGAAAATTTCTGGTGAGAATTGCAGAAAAGGTGACGTTTGAGGCAATCGCCTTCATGATCCTACATAATTGCTCTTCCAAATTACAATATAACTGTGAACTCATCATTTTCATTCAAATTGTATGACAAAATTCGAATTTGAAGGGTTTCTATTTATATTTCCCTTTCTATTTCTTAGAAAGACAGCAGACCAAACATAGTTTAACAAAACCTATAAAATAAAGGGAGTTGAATATGTCAAGGTTTTAAAAATCGGTCTAGGCTGCGGCTATTGTTTTTTTTTAAATCTGATTTATACAATTCAATTTGGTTTAAATTAATGTGTAGTACAAATCTACAAATTTGTCTAATTTCTTATATTTTGTTTATCTAGTTTTGATAATTCATCACAATAATTTTATAACTAAACTTTATCTGAAGAAGAGGAAGATGGATACACTGACTAGATCGCCTGCAAAGAGTGACCCATCACCAAAAAGAAATCTACGAGTCAAGGGACTATGGCGTTGGAAGCGACAAGAGACGCCCAGGTAAGAAGCTACATGACCTCCTCCCTCACGATATGGAGATTGAGACACTGACTAGACTGCCTGGAAAGTCACTTATGAGGTTCCTATGCGAGTCCAAGACTTGGTCTTCCTTTATCCGAAGCCAAAGATTCGTCGCTTCTTACTACGCTGCGAAGCCGTCCCGTTTTATAGTCGCTTTCACCAACAGTGTATGCGATCATCCCGAGCGTCTGTTCATCATGTCGGGAGAGGAGGAAACTTCTTCTTCTTCTTCTTCTTTGCTTGCCAATCTAGACATGCCAATACGCTCAGTGACCTTGCCTCACGGCGGCTACAAGTATTTTTCCGTCCATGGCTTTATCGCTTGTTTTGAGGGGTTAACGTTCATTATTTGTAACCCTAGCACGGGGCAAGTCATTACCTTTCACTGCAAGGCACCGGGCACATCCTTGGGATACGATCCTGTCCATGATCAATTCAAAGCATTGACCCTGTTGACATCTGTCTATGATCATGTGCATAACCCTAGTTTGATGTGCACGCACAAGGTTATAACACTTGGAAGAGGAGGAGGAGTAGTATCTCGTACCCAAGTTACCTCCCCGCCTTATCACCGTGTATCTAGGGGACGATGCATCAATGGTTTCATGTACTATGCTGCTTGGGCTCCAAGTCATGGAAAAATATCCAACGCCGTGCCCAGCCCTTCTATGTTTTCTACTTCAACCCTGTCACGAACAACATGAGAAGAGTCAGGAGTCGCAGATAGTGAAGCGCTCTGGAGACGTTATGGACTCAAAGGCGTTTGCTGCGTCTCTTTCTCTAAGCGCCATTCATAGTGCTCTAATGAGAAGAGGAGAACACACATTGAAAGACCGAGAAGAAAATATCCAAAAGCTCTAGCTTGAGTTAATAGGGACCGAACCTAGTTACTAGTCTTAAAAGAATCTATTAAACTACACTTTGTGTCAGACTTGTTAAAAAGTTAAGTTCAAAACGAACGGCTGAGATCTGTCTGAATTCCGAAAAGGAAACTTCTTTTGTCTTTATATGTCGATATAAGATCTACCAATCGAAGAGTCAAATTTAAGGGTTTTCGTCGGGAATGAAACGCAAGGAACCTGAGAAGGGTCTATGCAGCCGATGCATCTTGGAAGCGATCCCTCTTAATCTGAACAAATTGACTAGATTATTGCCTATTGTTGTGACCCATCATCACCAAAAAGAAGTCTTTAGCGGAGAAGACGAGTCAAGGGACGACAATGGCGGCGTTGGAAGCCCAGGTAAGACGATACTCCCTTACGATATGGAGGTGGAGACGCTGATTAGACTGCCTGGAAAGTCGCTGATGAGGTTCCTATGCGTGTCCAAGACTTGGTCTTCCCTTATCCGAAGCCAAAGATTCGTCGCTTCTTACTTCGCTGCCAAGCCATCCCGTTTCGTAGTCGCTTTCACCAACAGTGTATATGTTGATCCCAAGCGTATGTTCGTCTTTTCGGGAGAGGAGAAGGAGGAGGAGGAGGAAACTTCTTCTTCTTCTTCATTGGTTGCGAATCTAGACATGACAATACCCTCAGTAACCTTGCCTGGCGGCTCCCAGTACACTTCCGTCCATGGCTTTATCGCTGGTTGTAATGAGTTCCAGTTCATTGTATGTAACCCTAGCACGGGGCAAGTCATTACCTTTCCCTGCAAGGCATACGGCACATGCTTGGGATACGATCCTGTTGGTGATCAATTCAAAGCATTGACCCCTGTCACATCTATCTATGATCATATGGTTAACCCTAGTTGTCTCATGGTGCACGAGGTTATAACACTTGGAGGAGGAGGAGGAGTGGTATCTCGTAGCAGCCGAGTTACCTCTCCGTATTATCACCCTTTCACTGTGGGGCTATGCATCAATGGTTTCTTGTATTATGGTGCTTCTGTTCCAACAATTCACACAACGATTACTACTCTTGTCTTTGTGTGTTTTGATGTTAGAAACGAGAGGATACTAAGTTTTATCACAACGCCTCGGGGGGTTCTGTCTTGGAAGCAGCATACATCTTTGATTGAATACAAAGGTAAGCTAGCTGTTGTCCTTGTATCAACAGAATCTTTGAGAACTAGTTCTTTCGACCGTTTTGATCTTTGGATACTGGAGGATGTGACCGAACATGAGTGGTCCAAACAATCATTCCAGCTTCCCTCGTCTCTTCCCTACGGGTTTCAGGATGCTCAGCGTATGGTTTCCCAAGGAACCAACAAGGCCGGTGAAATCATTTTCTCCCTAGCAAATCTGCCAGGCCGTGCCCAGCCCTTCTATGTTTTCTACTTCAACCCTGTCACCAACAGCATGAGAAGAGTCAGGATCCACGGAGTCGCTGATACTGAAGAGTTCTGGAGCCGTTATGGACTCACTGGCATGTGTGGCGCCTCTTTCTCACCCCAACACCATGATAGTATTGCTTTTCTATAAATGTGTAAGAGCTTGTTGACAAACAAAACCCTCTTGGGATTTTTTTTTTTTATCTATATTTATGCAGCACACTTGTTTTTTATTTTCCTTTAGTGACTCGCATCTGTTGATGGTTTTATTTTCCTTTTCCCTCTTTACTTTTGTTTATACTAGTTTCACAACTCTACTTGTGTATTGTGTAAATATATGCACTAGATTTCTTTGTCTTGCTACTGTCGTCTCAGTTTTGAGTCCATGATGTTTGGTTACTTATTTATATGCACACTGTATTTATGAGGGAAAAAAAAGTTATACAAAAAAATGAGTTTAAAACCGGTTATTATCTCAAAGCATATGAATGGTATAAAATATACATATTTTGTGACAATGTAATGCATAACCTTTCTTCATAAATTTGGCCATTTATTATTATTTTTAATTTTAATGCGTTTAATTCAACTGAATTAATTTTCTTTAATCATTATGTTAGTTTAATATAATAATTATTGATTCTGATAAGAGTTCTTCAAAAACATTTAAAGCAATAATCTATATGAAAAAGTTCATGTTAACATAATAAGCCAACATACATTTATCTATATTATTATTTGAGAAGTGAATTTGCTTACTTGTCAACCTCTCCATAATTTTAGGTTTTTTGATTATTTGTCATGTTTTCCATAATTTAAGGATTAATCATATTTTATTTTTAGTTATTAATCTTAATAAATAATTTTAGAGATTTTGCAGATAATTTATCATTATCTTGAGAATAACTAAAAGATTCTAACAATAATATCATACTTAAATCTATATTATATTTTATTAGTAAAATCTATCTATACTATTATTTGAGAAGTGAATTTATTTACTTGTCATTCTCTCCATAATATTAGTTTTTTTGCTTATTTGTCATGTTTTTCATAATTTAAAGTTTAATCATATTTTATTTTCAATTATTAATCTTAATAAATACATTCATTGATTTTGCAGATAATTTATCATTATCTTGAGAATAACTAAAAAACTTCTAACAATAATATCATAATTAAATCTATATTATATTTAATTAGTAAAACAGAGCATATAAATAAATATATTAAAATAGTAAATTTTGAAATCAGTTGTAAATTTTTTTTGTAAAAATAATTATCATAAATATATAATTTATTTGATTTTATAAAATAAGTTCTAGTGCAATATCGCACAGGTTCTTTACCTTGTTAAACATAATACACCAATCGAAATAAAATTCACAATAAATCAACAAACTGTAAGAAAATTAAAAGACAGTCGACCAAACCTAGTTTAACTCCTTTATGCCTTTATATCGATCTCTATATCTATCAATCGAGTCGAATTAAGGGTTTTCGTCGGGAGCGCCTCCAATGATGAAAGGCAAGGAACATGAGAAGGGCAGACAAAGTATCTTGGAGCCGATCCCTCTTATTCTGAAGAAGAGGAAGATGGATACACTGACTAGATCGCCTGCAAAGAGTGTGACCCATCACCAAAAATAAGTCGACGAGTCAGGGGACGACAATGACGTCGTTGGAAGCGACGACAAGAAGATCCTACATGACCTCCTCCCTTACGATATGGAGGTGGATATACTGACTAGATTGCCTGGAAAGTCGCTTATGAAGACCCTATGCGTGTCCAAGATTTGGTATTCCTTTATCCGAAGCCAAAGATTCGTCGCTTCTTACTACGCTGCCAAGCCATCCCGTTTCGTAGTCGCTTTCACCAACGGTGTATGCGAGCATCCCAAGCGTCTGTTCATCATGTCGGGAGAGGAGGAAACTTCTTCTTCTTCTTCTTCTTTGGTTGCCAATCTAGACATGACAATATCGAAGGTGACCTTGCCTCACGGCGGCTACAAGTATTTTTCCGTCCATGGCTTTATGGCTTGTTTTGAGGGGTTAACGTTCATTGTATGTAACCCTAACACGAGGCAATTAGTTACCTTTCCCTGCAAGGCGCCGGGCACATCCTTGGGATACGATCCTGTTGATGATCAATTCAAAGCAGTGACCCAGGTTACATCTATCTACGATCATAACCCTAGTGTCATGGTGCATGAGGTTATAACACTTGGAAGAGGAGGAAAAGTAGTATCTCGTACCAAACTTATCTCCCCGTATTATCACCGTGTATCTAGGGGACGATGCATCAATGGTTTCATGTATTATGCTGCTTGGGCTCCAAGTTATGGAAAAACTCCTGTGATTGTGTGTTTTGATGTTAGAAAGGAGAAGATACTAAGTTTTATCACAGCGCCTCATGAGGTCCTGCTTTTCGAGGCTCTTACCCAATTGATAGAATACAAAGGGAAGCCCGCTGTCGTCGTACCAAGCTGTCGGGGATGGGGTTCTTCTTACGACCATTTTAATCTTTGGATACTGGAGGATGTGACGAAACAGGAGTGGTCCAAACAAACATTTCAGCTTCCCTTTTATTTTCTCTTCACTCTTGGGATGGGTGAGCGTGTGATTTCCCAAGGAACCAACAAGGCTGGTGAAATCATTTTCTCCCCAACAAATATCCAGCGCCGTGCCGAGCCCTTCTATGTATACTACTTCAACCCTGTCACGAACAACATAAGAAGAGTCAGGATCCACGGTGTCGCTGATACTGAAGAGTTCTGGAGCCGTTATGGACTCAAAGGCGTTTGCTGCGTCTCTTTCTCACCCCAACACAATGATAGTATTGCTTTTTTATAAATTTGTGTGTTTTTATGATGTGTAAGAGCTTGCTTGCCATAAACTAAACTAAACTCTGGGGATTTTTCTTTATCACATATTTATGCAGCAAACTTGTTTTTGTTATCTTTAGTGACTTGCATTTGTTTCTTTTTCCTTCTTTATTATTATTTTTTTGTTTATTCTAGTTTCACAACTCTTTACTTATATCTGTATATACTTGTGTATTGTGTAATATATGCACTAGATTTCTTTCAACTTGTCTTGCTACATGACTACCTGTGTTCTCCGTTTCGAGTCAATGATGCCACAGTGGGTGCCACAATGTCTTTTGTATAAACTGTTTATACAACTGCCCATCAGCGAGAATCTCACTTCAGATTGTTGCCTGAACGCCAAAGTGGTAACGAAAAAGTAAGAATCTGTATTCAAATATGGTCAAAAGGAAGTTCATGGAAACGGATTGAAAACAGGCAAAAAAAAATATTATTTAAAACATAAGAGTTTTAAAAAAACAGCGTTAAAACTGCTGCAGAGCACTAAGACGAAATAGTATGCTTCCACAGATTTCTGCATTAGCTGCCTCAATAGTATTGCTGAGGAATACAGAGCATGACTCTCTTAACCTCTTAACAAAGCAGCGACATTGTTGAAGCTTCTGCATGTAGATTTCTGAAGAAAAAGCAGGTTATTGTCAGATAGGAAAAGACTTGATTCAATAGACATCAAAAATGTTAGAGATAAACCCACACGAAAGTGCCAGACTTGTTGGAAATCTGTTAAGAAGCAAAATTCACAACAATATTTAAGCTTAGTTTGCAAGGTAAGGGACCAGCAGGTTCACAAGCCATCTGATTGGATTTAGCTATTGTACTCATTAATGGAATTGGGGGGTAAGTTAAATTGTGTCTCTGTCTAACGAATTTCACATTCGTTGCTGCTTTGTATCATGTCGAAAGAAAACAAATATTCATAGAAGAAAAAAGAAAGACTACAAAAGATAGTATAATAAAATTAAGGTTGATCTTTAATTTGTGTTTTTATATCAGGTACTTATTGGAATTTTGCAATAATTATAACAGATCCCAAAATAATTTTTATTTCCATTGTAAATTATGTATATATAGCGAAGTATCTTGTGATAAGGTTGAAGGTTCCGTTGGCCTTAGTCAGGAAGAAGGTTGGTACATTGGGCAGGGGCTCAAAGAAGACAATGGAGGGGAATCAAAGTGGCGGAAGCACAATTTGAAATGGAAGCAATGACTCTACCTGAGAAGGAGTCTTTATCCGTTGTCGTTTTATTATTCTCAGATACTAGTAAACGTTGTCGTTTTATTATTCCGGTCTTTCGTTAAGCCGATACTCGTGTGTGAGTTAACAAATACCTTTGAAACAAACATCGCTCGCTCTCTCTCTCTCTCTCTCTCTTACTTTACTCTTTGATTCCGATTTAGGGTTCTTAGATAGGGTTAAACCTTATCATCTTGGAACCGATCCCTCTTGATCGATCTGAAGAAGAAGATGGATACACTGCTGAGTAGATCGCCTGCAAACCATCACCAGAGAGAAGTCGACAATGGCGTCGTTGGAAGCAGCGACAAGAAGATCCTACATGACCTCCTCCCTCACGATATGGAGGTGGAGACGCTGATTAGACTGCCTGGAAAGTCTCTTATGAGGTTCCTATGCGTGTCCAAGACTTGGTCTTCCCTTATCCGAAGCCAGAGATTCGTTGCTTCTTACTTCGCTGCCAAGCCATCCCGTTTCGTAGCCGCTTTCACCAACGGTGTATGTGAGGATCCCAAGAATCTGTTCGTCTTCTCGGGAGAGGAAGAGGAAACTTCGTTGTCTTCTTCTTCGTCTTTGGTTGCGAATCTAGACATGACAATACCCTCAGTGACGTTGGATCACGTCTTTGGCTACAAGTATTCTTCCGTCCATGGCTTTTTGGCTTGTAATGTTGGCTCAACGTTCATTATATGCAACCCTAGCACGGGGCAAGTCATTATCTTTCCCTGCAAGTCACCGCGCACATCCTTAGGATACGATCCTGTCCATGATCAATTCAAAGCGTTGACCCTGTTGACATCTGTCTATGATCATATGCATAACCCTAGTTTGATGTGCAAGCACGAGGTTATAACACTTGGAAGAGGAAGAGGAGGACGTGTAGTATCTCGTACCCAACTTACCTCCCCGCCTTATGACCGTTTAACTATGGGACGAAGCATCAATGGTTTCATGTATTACGGTGCTTATGTTCCAAATCAAACACCAGAGACGACTCCTCCTACTCCTGTCTTTGTGTGCTTTGATGTTAGAAACGAGAGGATGCTGAGTTTTATCACAACGCCTCAGGAGGTCCTCGTTTGGCAGGCTTATACATCATTGATTGAATACAAAGGGAAGCTTGCTGTCGTTGTACCAATAATCTCTATGGATTTTGGGTTTGATTCTTCTTTCGACCGTTTTCATCTTTGGATACTGGAGGATGTGACCAAACAGGAGTGGTCCAAACAAACATTTCAGCTTCCCTTGTCTCTTCCCTTCACTATTGGGATGGGTCAGCGTATCATTTCCCAAGGAACCAACAAGGCTGGTGAAATCATTTTCTCCCCATCAACTCTGCCAGGCCGTGCCGAGCCCTTTTATGTTTTCTACTTCAACCCTGTCACGAAGAGCACGAGAAGAGTCAGGATCCACGGAGTCGCTGATACTGAAGAGTTTTGGACCCGTTATGGACTCAAAGGCATTTGTGCCGCCTCTTTCTCACCCCAACACAATGATAGTATTGCTGTTTTATAAAGCCAAGAAAAGAGATGTGTTTTATGTGTAAGAGAGAGCTTGCTTGCTTGAGAAACAAAAACTCTGGGTATATATATATATTTATGCAGCAAACTTGTTTTTGTTTATCTTCTTTAGTGACTTGCATTTGTTGATGGTTTTGAAATGTTAAAACATCATTATTCATATATGTCACTGATCACCTTCAATCTGTTCTCCATTGATATTACAACTACAAAATGCCAGTCCAACGCTTTAATTCTTCTTTGTAATAAAGCAAAAACGATAGTAACAAAGAGGTATTGGAATAACAGTAGCCTTTGATTGAAATACATGAATATAACACTCTTGAGTTTTATCTTAAATGGGATGTAAAAGTTTAAGTTGTATTACTACTCCCCAGCTTTTTCTTTCTGCTTCTTACCTTTTCATCACAAAGCAAGTTTCTGGATAAGCTGGTCGCAGTCCACTGTCGTGACCATAACGGTTAAGCTGGCTTTTCCCTTCCAGCATCCAATGGCTATTGTTGATGAATTCACTTTGACTGAGAGCTTCTGAGTACCTGTAAGAACCAAGAACACGTTATCAACCATATCCAACATGACTAGGAAGACAAAACAAAAGTATCTTCTTATCATCGATGTAACACACACCATCAACAAGAACAATAGCGCAATATCCCTCGGCTACTTCTGCTGCTTTCTGGCCAAACTGTGGATGCACGAAATCTGGAAACTTGATCGATTTGTGTTGCAGGAGATTCTTGAAATCTACCATTGTTGCGTAGAGTATTTGCTTTGTCATGTACGGAAGGATCACAGGCAATCCTTCTGATGTTATCCGGAATGAGCAAGAGCCAGCTTCACATTCTCTTGCCGATTGTTTCTCCTGCGTTTTTTGACCAGTTCAAAACTTAGCAAGAACCCATACTTCTTACTTAGATTTCGTATATTAGACCAAGAGCAGCAATATGAAATAAAATAGTGGTGCTTACAAACATCTTGAGGCCAACAGATGCGACCTTAATCTTCTGTCCAACCGCAAGGTTAAGCTCAAGAACATCCTTAACCGATCTTGAAACGTAGTAAATCCTCTTCACGTTGCCTTTGCTGCTGGTGTCGCTGTTTCTAGTCACGAGATGGCCGTTGAGAGGAAAAGACTCATCTCTGATGCCGTAAAATCTCTTGATCCCGTTGATCACTGTTTCATCTCTCAAGAAAACAACAGGGTCAAGGCCTTTCCACTTCCCTTTCTGCACTGGTGGTACTTCTACAGCAGTGCCTTCTTTGCTGGTGCTTTCCTTCTCAAGCTTCAAGCCATTATCTGAAGCTGCTTCTTCTACAACTATTTCCTCTGTAGTATCTTCAAGTTGAGTAACAACCACAATATCAGAGACTTCTTCATATGATGATCTCTCAGATGAGTTTCTGGCCCTTGTATTCCTTCTCTGATTTAGTTTCTCCTGAAAATCTGCAAGAAAGTTGTTGATCTTGTGAATTCTATTAAAGAGGTTATGCACTCTGAAAAGATCTTAAGTTCACCTGGTAAAGGTGAAACTTTGTGAAGCACAGCAATGAAGAATCCACCAGTGTTCTGATCATGAGGCACTATCCTCATACAGCGTTCGAGGGGGAGATCACAGACTTCTGGTTCATCAGAAGCAATTTCTCCAGAACTGCTTCCGCCACCTGTTGTTGAGTCTTTATCACTTTTACCAGAAGGAAACATGCTTCTAAGAACGCTGTCTCTCTGTAGTTTTGGAACATCTTTGTAAGATCTATACCAGCCACCTCTATCATGCACCTGAATCCACCCATACACAAGCATGCATAAACACTTATGTTGCTTATAATTATTGTTTGTCTTTGCTGAAAAGAACACATAGACATTACGCTTACCTTCCATTTCTTAAGACCTGGTCTTCGGATAAGTTCAGGAAGCTTATCTGAGACATCTACAAGCTCAACAGAGCATCCACATCTCCTCAGAATCTGAACAATATAATCAATCAGCATCCACAAGAACAGGCTTATGGAGAAAGAAGGTAATGAATTTACTTCAGCAACAACAGCTTCATTTTCAATTGGGTTCATTGAGCAGGTTGAGTATACCATTCTCCCACCAACTTTTAGCAGAGACAAACCTGAAACCAGAGAATGCAGATATAATAAGTCAAAACATAAGATTCTGCAAGTCAGTTCATCTACGATATATGCATACCTCTCATGGCAATCACAACTTGTAGGCTATGAAGTCCATTTCCTGATCCAGAATTCCTGTGTAGAAATTAAAAATAACAGTAAGAAACTCGAAGCAAGTGGAATAAAGAAAGTTAATTTGAAAGGCTTATAGATTTGGAAACCATCTTCGCCATATGTCTGGAGCCTTGCGCAGAGTGCCATCACCACTACAGGGTACATCACATAAGACACGATCAAAGAGAAGCTGATCAACGGACAATGCTCTATTCGAGTTGCAGTTTGGGAAATGTTGACCTTCATTGTTAGTGACTATCAAGTTGGTCGTACACGTTCTCTTCGTTTGGTGAATAAGAAGGTTAGACCTTTTATAATCAACATCATTCGCCACCACCTGATAAAAACCAAAACAATTAGGAAAAAGAAAGAAAACGATCTATCAACCATTACCAAAAAAAGAGTTTACAAACCATTCCATTAGGTAGAGATCCTGGTTCTGCTGCTTCGTGCATTATCTCAAGAAGCTGAAATGTCTTGGAACCAGGTGCAGCACACACTGTTCAGACAAGTGAATCATTTAAGCATTAATCCTTATATCCATCTCAAACAATGTCTAATTGATGAAAAATACTCACTGTCGAGGACAAAATGATCTGGATGTACATCAAGGAAGAGAGGAGGTACCTGAGTAATCATAAGAAACAACCACAAAAATCTATAAATGAGCATATAGAGCTTTAGACTAGTAGCATTAAAGAGCATACCATGCTAACAGCTTCTTGCCTTGTCATGTTCCCAACTTCAGTTTCCAACTTTAAAAACTCATGAAACCTGAATATCATGAAGTAACACGAGTAAGCAAAGGAAATGAAGATATTTGTTATGAAGCAACATGGAAATGAAAGAGAAAGAAAAAGAAAAACAACCCACCTTTCAAGGATCTGATTTTTTCTAATCTCCTTGCGAGAAAAATTAGAATGCCAAGCAAGGTTGTTAGGGTACCAAGGCAAGGGCTTGATAGCCTCCACTTCACCACTCTCTACCGCCTTAAATTTTAAAGAGCATTTTTGAGAAGACCAGAAAAAAACAGCTTCCTTTCTATGTAGATTTAACAAAGAGTTTACCTCAGCCTGAAGAGATTTCACGAAATCATTCTCCAATATCGACCAGATCTCATCGCAAAACTGGCCACTAAGAAGGAAGCAAATGTTAGTCAAAAATCAAAAACATTTTTTTTAGTATTCAAAAAGGATTTGACTTTTCGTTACTTGGAGTTGACTCTGAAAGCAGCAGGCAATGGCTTTCTAAGAACGTCAATGAATGAATCCCACTCCTCTGTTTTCACTATCCTTTGCTCCTACACACACACACACACCACAAGAACAACTGATCCAATGTAATGTACTTTGATTTAGAAAGCAGAGATTCACGAAATACACTACCTTGTAATACTCCTCGAAATCCTGATTCGACCAAATGCGACTTTGGATGCTTGAATCGAAGGAAGCTTCGGATTTTAGGGGTTTTGGAACGTTCTCTCTGCTGTCTTCTGATTGGTTTATACGAGAACGGCCTCCGCGTCGTCTTCCTCTCCCCATTGTTGTTTCCTACGTCGCCGAGCTTCTGTGTTTCGCCGGCGGCGGCGTCCTCAGAGATGGTTTTAGGGTTTAATAGATTTCCCCTTTTGTTTTTTAAAAACAGTTTAATGGTTAACGCGCGCATGGTTTGTATTGTTATTCTTTTTTTAAAAAAAAACTTTTACTAGACAAATGTAATGTAAATAATTAAATACACATAAAATTAACAACTTTATTTAAGTGGTTAATTATTTCCACTTATTAATTATACAGATAATACTTTATGCAACACGAAATCATAGGATATATTGTCAGGCTACACACATATAACATGCATGAACATACGCACACATGCAGTATGGATATGAAATCATACAGCACATACAAAATCACCATTTTTCTCATAGTAGTCATCATCATCATCGACCTCATCATCAATATCATCAAGATCAATCATGCTTCCATCTATTAACCCTAATCCACCATTAGGATCATTCTTACCATTCACATCCTTTCTCGCTTCTTCTATTATCTTCACTATTTCTTCAACACTCTGTCCACACTTCTCTTCTTCTTCTTCTTCTTCTTCTTCCTCCACTATTTTCTCCTTGGAGTTATCCGGCCCTGGATTCTTCAAGAACCAGGAGTGTTCTTCGATTTCCGGTACAGTTATTCTCTATCGTGGGATTCAAATTAAAAACACACCGGTATTAGCATTATTCTCATTTAGTCCACATACTAGTTTGGTTTATCTATATGTATAAAGAACAATTGTCTTATTTGTCTGAACCGGAATGTTTTAAATTACCGGTTTAGGTTTCATTCATTACCTTATCAGGGTCAGCCACGAAGATACGAGATAAGAGATGCTTGCATTCCGAGGAAATCCTGACGTAGTCTGGTATGGTGTAATGTACACTTAATATCCTCTGTAAAGTATACATTATTAGTTAATTATTCTTTAATTTATATAAGACAATATCATATAAAGTTAACTAGTGGGATGATCATAATTTAATTATAGAATTACCTGAATGGTTTTTCTTATGTTTCTTGGATCGTCTGGATCTTCAAAAGGATAAGCACCAACTAACATTACATATAGTGTTACCCCACACGACCATACATCTGCAATCTATATGTCAAAAGTAATATTATATATAGTGATTAAATGATTTTTATATATACAAGTTGATGTTATTAATTTATTCAAATATTAGTTAGTTAATGATTTGGTACGCACCTTCCCGTTATATTCTTTTCGTGACAGGACCTCCGGAGCAACGTAAGCCGGAGTTCCCACGGTGGATTTTGGCTGAGAGTGTAGAACTGATGACTGCATGCATTTATAGTATAAAAAAATTAGTGTCAATTATACCTTTTGATATGTTCTGATCAATGAAGATGAGCTCAATTATGTGTAATAATACCTTGGAATATCCGAAGTCGCATATTTTGAGCTGCGACGAGGGGCTCCCATCTAAGAGTGTATTCTCGAGCTTAAGGTCTCTGTGACATATTTGCTGCAATAATATTAAAATTTTGTTACATAAAGCTTGAATGTGTAATTTTATAACACTCACAGGAAAACAAGGATACGTACCATAGCGTGACAATAGCTAACTCCCGAGATAAGTTGTTTGAAATAGTACCTTGCCTTTATAATAAACAAAGATTAATCAATATAATTAGCCACGAGTTTACTATACTAAATTGTAGTTAATGATGAATTAAGTATTATACTTCGTCTTCGCTGAATCTTCCGGCACTGCAAATTCTTTCAAAAAGTTCACCACCTGCTGCATACTCCATTACTATGGCAAGATGTGTTGGTGTTACAAACACCTGCGAAATAGACAATGTACAACACATTTATTTTTATTCTATTTTGATTTTCCTCAAGCTCAAAGCCGACCTACAGATTGCTTATATTATTATATAATCTTGAATTTTAAATATAAGAATTTTCAACGCCGTGACTAATCATACATACGCTGGCATATGAAACTCGCATGCTGGACTGTTGGAGAATGAGACATATTTACTTATAAAAAGGCAATTTAATACATAATTTCTCTAAGAAGAAGAGGTCCAAAGTCCAATCATATGGAATGGTACACATAATTTACATGACCAGCTAGCTATCTAGATTTTATTTCAACGCTGGATTTCAATCCAGATGATGTTAAAAACCATAGTCTAGAACACTAATTAAATCGCCCAACATATCTACAAATCTTACAAAATAAATGAAACCAGTAATGGACTATTAAGTCTATTATTATCGACATATATTTAGCTCAAGTTTTTTTGTTTTCTGGTTTAATGAGTTCTCTTGAAAACGCTGGATTATATACCAGAACAGGCTATGAAGATACCTCTTTGAATCTGATGATATTGGGATGCTTCAAGTCTCTATGATTTATGATCTCTCTCTGTACATGTTCATCAATCTGTACAAAACCAACCCTTCAATCCATTTACTGATAAAATAAACTAAGAAAATGGTTCATGAAAAAAAGAGTTAAAAGACAGATTTATTTACACATAAATCTTCTGTAACTAAAAAAGAAACGGGTATTTTAGGGAAAGGGAAAACAAATACCTTAAGGCCTCTTTCGATGTACTTGATGGCGTAAAACTTTCCGTTGGTTTTCTCTCTGACAAGCTTTGCAACTCCAAAGTTGCCGGAGCCAAGATCTCTCAATATGTCGTACCTTTCCATCGATGATCGGATCAAAGAAAACTAGACTATTTGTTTATAGGGGTCTCTGCTCAAAACTTTATGGTTTGGTTATTCCTTCGAGGTTATTAAAGTGAAGATACAAGAGAATACGGCTTTTGTTTTGGTTCAGTTACATTTAGGCAGCATATTTATTTATACACACATCAACTCGTAAGAACCGGTACCTACAGATACAGTCAGCACGAACGCGGACGTGCTTTTCTTGTCATAGGCCCCTGTAATTTTTGGGCCGTCAAATTTTGTCAAACTAGGCCCATCTGACACGTGCTTCTCTTCAAGAACATGAGAAGTAGAGAGACATGGACAAGGGGTGGTGACTCGCGAGCCGTTCAGCTCATGTCTCTTTCTTTTCATGGCTATTTAAGTGTTCGTACGTTCTTCTGAAAATTGAATATACTTTTTATTTGTCAACAACGAATACGCGGTTTTATGAAAATTAATCATTTCTGACAAAAGAAATTATTAGAAACATTTAAATATCATCTTATGTGATCATTAATCATCATCCTGTGGATTGAAAAGTTGACACCTATCACTTAACACCTAATTGAGTGATTGCGATTATCCATTTTTAGTATATATTCTCTCTTTTTAAAAGAAATATTCTGCCAAACTTACTTGTTATACATTTTCAAATAGAAAAACACTAGCTCTGACAATGATGGGCATACATTTTAGATTCGTATCCTTTTCCGCAGGCCAATAAAACACCAACAAACTCATTAGATAGTATTATAAATAAATAAACAAATAAATGAACTTATCTAATTATACTTAGCCGGTTTAACAGGTCAACTGCTGAATTATACTAACGTGCGTTGATTGTAACTACATTCTGAATGCCCACCCATATATATAGCAACACATCATCGTGATATGATAGCTAATAAGTATTTCGTGATTTTCTCTCAAATAAAACTATTTCCAATAGTTATGTTATTTTCTAACATGATATTTTAAAAGAGAATAATTAATTTTTTCTTTTTTAATAATTAAATATTTTTAGTGATTATTTAAGAGAATGGTAAACCCTTAAATATCTTCGTGATTTTCTCTCAAATAAACTATTTCTAATAGTTATGTTGTTCTTAGCGTAATCCTTTCTTGCTTTAGCGTCTTGCATTTTTCAAATGAATCCTAACTTTTAAAATAATCGAAAGTATTCTTCTATAGCCACCCTCTCGACCGAACAGCTTGGCAAATCCTCACAGTGATCTCTTGTGATATGACTAAAGAAATATATGCATAATCATGTCATAATACATGATGCCTTGTATTTTTATTTAGCTGTATTTTTCACATGTAATACACTTTTTTGTCAGATATCACAAACTTATGGAAGACAGACTATCACAAACCAATGCCTTTGATAAAGCAAACATCATAATTACTAAACCAAAAACAATCGGGTAAGTGGACAAATGATAAAAGTACGATGCCAACACAATAACTCACACTAAAAAACTGAAAGTGATATTTTACAAATAGGAAGGAAATGTTGTTCCAACTTGTTAATAACAAAGCAAAGTGAATCTCACTTTTTATATTTGAATAAAGTGAAATTCTCTTCTTATATGTTAAGGAATCTCTTCTACTGTAAGTTGCAACTTGCAACTATAACACTTTGATCACATGGTTTTGAGCCGTTTGATCAGATCACAATGCTTTAGTACAGATTTCACAACTTTTTACAATTAAGTTGTTGCGCGCGAGATTCAAACGTTGAAGGAAAAACACAAAAGAAAAAGACTGCAGATTAAAATGATCAAATCATTATTACAACAACCAAATATGAACTCGTTTTATGTACAGCAAAAGGAAAAACATCCATGCAAACTCAACCTGTAGAAAGTAATTCAAAACACACAAGAATGCTGTATCAAAAATGCAAAACAGATCAAACACATTAATTGTTCTTCAAGGCTCCGGAGACAACGGCGGTTGAGGCAGAGAAGGCGAGGTCGGCGTCTGAGGCTGCTGCTGCTTATCTTGTGAATCAGTAGAAGACTCTTTCTTGTGCGAGAAGCTCAAACTCTTCCTCCTAACGAGAAGATCCCCAAACCTACGAATAAACGCCTTCTTCTTCCTCGCTGCAGCCACCGCTCCTTTATCATTCAACTCCCCTTCCTCCAAACTCTCCAAATCCTCAGGATTAATCGTCTCCACCTCCTCCAAAAACGTACACGAAGACCTCCTCTTGTGATGCGTCTGCGCCCCTCCCGCGTGTGGCGTCTCCGCCACGTCAAAGATGCTCCCCTTGAAGAGATAAGAATCTGAACTAGGAGAGTTCCCTTCACCGCTATCATCAGTATGGTTACTATTGTCTTGTCCTTTACTACTCTCTTCCTCTACAGACTCCTTGTGCTTGTGGTGGTGGTTGTGAGCGTGCGCTAGCTTCATAAGACTGAAACTACACGTCTTCCCAATCATCTTCTTATCGATATGATCTTGCTTCTGATGATGATGATGCTCTTTCTTCTCCTTCTTCTCTTTCTTCTCTTTCTTCTTCTCCTTCTTCTCCTCTTCCTTCTCCTTCTCCTTCTCCTTCTCCTCAACCCTAATAACTTCCACTTCCTTCTGCAACGAGTCTTGTCTGCTCAAGCTTCTCTGTTTCTCTTCCTCCATAGCCTCCTCGACCTCAGACAACAGCCTCTTCAGCTTCTTCACATTCTCATTCGCAGCAGCTTCGTTAGCCTTAACCCTCTCAACCTCCTTCAAAGCAAACTGCAACTCCTCTTCCTTGTCAAGCAAGGCATCTTTCAAATTCGAATTCTCAGCCCTAGCGATCCCCGCGGCTTCTTTCGCCACGTTAGCCTCACTGATCGCCTGCTTGAGTATATCTCTCACCTTCTGATTCTCATCCTTAGCCTTCTTCCCGAGATTCTCAGCCGCCACGAGCGCCACGAGCAACCTGTTGTTCTCGTCGAGAAGCGAGCTCTTCTCGTCCTCTCCTCTCTTGATAATACTCACGAACACAGACTCTTTACCATTCCAAGCCGTGAGAGACTCCTCCGCTTCGATCCTCAGCCTCTCGCTCGTGTTCTTGAGCAGCTCAGCTTCTTTCTTAACCTCCTCGTGCCTCTCCTTCCACTCCTTGGAGTCCAACCTCGCTGCCTCGAGCTCTAATTCAACGACCGCGAGCTTCTCTTTCGCCTGGCTTGAATCCGTAGCAACTTCTTTCAACGCTAAAGCCAGATCATCCATCGCTTTCTTGCTCGTCATCTCAGCTTCGGTCGCTTCTTTGAGCTCGTTCTTAACGGACTTCATCTCCTCGAGCAGATCGGATACTTTCAAAGAAGAAGCCTCCGCGGCGTCGTGAGCCTGCGCCATCTCGATCTTCAAGGACTCGATATCGGAATCTTGAACGGAGCTGTCGTCTTCGCTCGAGTCTTGGCTGTGGAAAGATCCGTCGATTCTCTCTTTTAACGAAGCGATCTCTGCTTTGGATTCCTCTAGCTCTCGTGATTGCTCTTCGAAAGAAGCGAGGAGTTCCTTCTCTGTTTCTTTCGCTCTCTCGACCTCGGTTTGAAGATTCTTCACCAAGGTATCTTTCTCCGAGAGCGCGGCTTTTAAGGAAACGACGTCGCTTTCGAGAGAAGAAGATTTCATCTTGGAGAGTTCTGTATTTATATCAGCGACTTTGTTTGAAGAATGAAACCTCGGAGAAACTCCGCCAATAGATGGTTTCTCGTCAACTTCTCCCATTTGACGATGTTCAATGTGTTTTTTTATTATTATAAAAGAAGAGAGCCAAGTCTTGGGTTTTGATTAGCGTAAATATATCTGAAGGGGTTGGAAAAAAAATCTATTGGTCAAAAATAGAGAACGTTACTTCCTTTTTTCTAGGGGAGAGATTTGTTTTTTCTCGGCAACAAAACAAACGAGAGCCGATCATATCGGACCATTTATTTACAATGATGATATGTCTCTCTCCTTACCAACCATTCGTTCATTTTTATTTTCATAATCTGATATTATAATAAGGTCAAATATATAACATCAAACACAGTTTCTTCTATAGTTGTGGACCAAAAAATATGAGGCACTGAAACTTAAGAATGGCGAGATAAGAGTTTCGCAACCACCACAACAGGAAGGAAATAACATTAGCACTAGTATTGACCTCTCCGTAACACAGCAAGCGAAAGAGGTTGATTCTATTTCTACCAAAACCGAAGAGTTACCATCGAAGGGTTTCAGGGTGTTATCCTTAAGCACGTTCACTTCTGATACGTTAAGTGGATGTCTTTAATAACGCTTACAAGGTTTACTAATTGGGAGGTTAACGTGACATAGAGTTTGCAAGGCACATATAACAAAAAACGTAAGGAAACTTCAAGCAAATAAGATAAGAGTCGGTATGATTCAACATACTAATCGTTTTAGAAATGGAATTCAACAAACGAAAGGTTTCACAAAACACATAGCTGCAATACACAAAAGCAAATCATAAAAACCGACAGGGGACAAGGAAAATAAGAAAAAACCAACAAACCATCATTCATCATCGTTTTAGAAAGAGTCTACTAATACCAGAAGCCTTCTTAAAAGACCATTATCTAAAAATCCAGCTACGTCTATTTAGAGGAACAACAAACCCCAACATTCACATAATACGTAACCAACGAACAACAAGACTTAAGCACGCTCTCCTCTGATCCTGCGAGCGAGCTGGATGTCCTTGGGCATGATGGTCACACGCTTGGCATGAATGGCGCACAGGTTGGTGTCCTCAAAGAGCCCCACAAGGTAAGCTTCAGCTGCCTCCTGGAGAGCAAGCACGGCATGGCTCTGGAAACGCAGGTCAGTCTGCAAATAACATATATTACACACGAGAGTTACAATGATGAACAAGAAAGGCACAAGAATTACAATGAAAAAATGGAAAATCGATCACTACATTACCTTGAAATCCTGGGCGATCTCACGAACAAGCCTCTGGAAAGGGAGCTTCCTGATCAACAGCTCAGTACTCTTCTGGTACTTACGGATTTCACTGTCAACATGAAACAGAGTTTGTCAATGAAGATGTTAATCAATCACAAAAAATCACAACCAGTAATGGGAGAAACATATTCACATACCGAAGAGCAACAGTTCCAGGTCTGTAACGATGTGGCTTCTTGACTCCACCAGTGGTTGGTGCAGACTTACGAGCCGCCTGTAAAATTGAAACGCATCCGTTTAAAAACCTAAAAGCTCTACAATGTGTAACATGGAACAAAAGTGAGAGAGAGTCCATACCTTAGTAGCAAGCTGCTTCCTGGGAGCCTTTCCTCCGGTAGACTTACGAGCGGTTTGCTTGGTACGAGCCATCTGAATACCATTAAAAACAATACTAAGTTTCAGACGATGACCATTCTCTTCAGATACAAATCGTTAAAATCAACAAGACTATAGATAAATCACAAATCATCAATTAGGTCAAAAACCTAACTAACAAACACAGCCTAATAAACAATCTAGCGAAATCGTTCTTCCTTAACCTAAATTCTAAATCCAGAAGATGAATCGGCTAAAGACGGTAACGATCGATGATAGATACTCTAATCAAATGACTACAGAAGCTTAACGATCAAACGAAGAAACAATCACGGGAGGTAATCTGAAAACTCTTTACCTTCTCTCTGTCGCTTTCGCTTCTCTGAATTCAAACTTGCTTCTCCGATCTCGAAAAAAGGAAGATAATAAAAGTAATCTCGCGTGTGAGGCTGTTGATATAAATTTATAGGCAGCGATGTCAAAAGCAAGTTGAGGATCTGACGGCTGTTATCGCTCATCAGTGTGTTTCTCGTGTTTTTAATCGTAGCGATTAAAATACCGCAATATGTGTTTTCTCTCAACCAGTCAACGGTTCAGATCTACGTTTGTAGGTTTGACGCGGATCACCAGTCTTATATACTTGATTTCTATTGGTCGAATACAAAACGACGCGGATCGATGAAATCAACCGTTCTGGTTTAATTTAGGTAGAAACATAATGGGCTTAAAGATAAGGCCCATCAATTGCAGAATCCTACGGGTACGTTACGTACAGGATGGGTGTTAAATTAGTTGTATTAGTCAATTCTCCGGTTTAGTTTTTTACTTCAAAACCATTTTCGGAATCGCCATCTTCCTCTTCCTCCAGATTCACTTCCTTCGAGAAGATTCACATCATTTTTCCAGGTATGGTTTCTCCAACGAGATCTGATCCGTGCACAGATTCTAGTTTGTTGATTATTGTTCTTGTAGACTCGAATCCGGTGATATTCAATTTGCATTTCGTGTTTCAAAATCTGGATTCAATTCGAAGGATCTAAAAGTTTTGGTTGTTTCAGAGATGGATTGGCAAGGACAGAAACTAGCTGAGCAGTTGATGCAGATCCTGCTCTTGATCGCCGCCGTCGTGGCGTTCGTCGTTGGTTACACTACGGCCTCGTTTAGGACGATGATGTTGATCTATGCTGGAGGCGTTGGTGTCACGACGTTGATCACGGTGCCAAACTGGCCATTCTTCAACCGTCATCCACTCAAGTGGTTGGATCCAAGTGAAGCGGAGAAGCATCCTAAACCGGAAGTCGCCGTTAGCTCGAAGAAGAAGTCATCTAAAAAGTAGATGATGTTGTTTTGTAATCACTCATTTTTTCTCTCTAGACCTTTGATATAAAAAGACGTGTTCTGGATTTTGCTTATAAAGCTTATGAATAAGATATAGTCTAAATGACATAATAATTTTGATTGATTCACTGTTATGAGAACACAGAGTAAACGTTGTATGTAAGAACAGAACTAATGACTTTGTGCTATTGTTCAAATCAATTACTCGAGAGAGAGAGCAATGGTATCAAGAGGTTGTAGATTTGAACAATAGTACAAAAACATGTTCTGGATTTTGCTTATAAAGCTTATGAATAAGATATAGTATAAGTGAAAGACAATTTAAACGTTTGTATATAAGAACAGAACCAATGTCTTTGTACTATTGTTCAAATCAATCACTCAAGAAAGAGCGCTGGTATATAAAGCTATTGTAGACAGGACTGATTGTAGATTCTACAGGAGGGTGACGAGAATGAAGATGAGAAGCGCAGCGATAAAAGAATACTTGAGAGCAGCGACAAGGATAGCAAAAGAGATGAAGAAGAGCTGAGATAAGACTTGAAGGCTAGCCCAAGTCAACACTCCAGCTAATCCAACCGCAGCAAAGTTATCTTGATCCGGCTTCAATAGATCCCCCAACCGGAAACTGAAACCAGGGAATCCATCTTTCTTATCATCATCATCGTTACTAACCCGTCTGTTTCCTCCTCCATCAGAAGACTCCTCCTCCTTCACTGGATCGTTGACACCACCTCCATTTTGCGCATATGTTCTGAGCCTTAAGGGGGATTTGCAGACACGAACATGGTGATGATAGTGATGAGGAATGCTGTATGAATAACGAGGCTTTAGTGTGATAGGCACAAAGGGCTTTAGTGTTAACAGCATCGTGGATTGTGGATTCCAAATCAAATGATCTTTGCTGGGATAGTTGTAGGAGCTGCTAAGTCTATCTGCTGCAATCGAGAAAACACAGAGGTCAAATAGAATCCAAATCCTAGAGGATATGAATTTACCAGAAGATGTAAGCATATCAGAATATCTACTAGAACTTAAAATCAAAGCGAAACCCTAATTCTCACGCCATGAATTTTACAACTTCAATCGAGCTAAAACCAATACCAAGCTATTATTAAACAGTCTGCATTCCACCATGATTATCCAAAATAGATCATCCATTCAATATCTCTACAGCCCTAAGAGCTCAAATCCGATCAATTTTTTTTACGAAACAAAACACACCTGGAATCCGCCGTGTTTCCTCCTCTCCACTAGCGACGAGATATGTGGAACTAGAAGACGAGCGAAATCGACCGGTTCGCTTAATAAATAATACTCAATGGCTAAGATTCAATCTTACGAAGATACATTTAATGTTAAACGGCTAGGATTCAATCTTCTCTCTTGCTATTAGTACTAGGTGCTTTTCTTTTGTATAAATATCTCAAAGTGTTGTCGGATTTTTGTATGGTTTTTGATTTTCCATGATTCATTGAAATGTGTTGTTTTAGGTTGTTGTTTTTGCTTTGTGAATCATCTTCGTTGTTATAGCAGTGATATATTTGGTGGTGTTATTTGATATTTGTTTGTTTTGAAATAATGGTCATTCTCCCAAATTTATACTTATATATTACGTTAAATTTCCGTTCTAAATTTTTTTTTAAAACCTTAATTTGTGTGAATTTTGTAAACATACAATTGTTTTATGGGTCTTAAGGGGCTGAAAATGAAATGTATAAGAAAACAATGGTGAATAGTTTGTGGTCTAACTTGCTGCTTTTTTGTAGTTCTGAATTGTCTTTGATAATGATAATTTATTGGAGGATATATCTTTTCGGTAAAATTCATAGTAAAATAGTTTTTTTTTGAACACCATAGTAAAATAGTATTATGGAATTTGTGGATCTACCAGATATCATAGTGATTAAAGCCGGAAACTTTTGTGTATTCATTTTCAAATAAATGTGAGAGTGTATTCAGTTTCGCTAGCTAGTTATAAAATCATAAGTTCCCGTTCGATACTGGTCTGCAGGAGTTTGCAGATGCGGGTGGTTGAGGTTTCTTACGATTTTTAAAAAATGATACTACTGATATTGCGGTTAGAAATTGGTGCGTTTGCAGGATATTTATAAATGGTTTATATAGCCTTTTTATTTTTGGTTTTCCATTTTACTATAATAATCAATCTGATTTATCATATTTTTATATAGCCTTTTTATTTTTGGTTTTCCATTTTACTATAATAATCAACGTTTTAAAGCAATTTGTAAAATGTTAATATCTATTTATTTTATTTTAAGTTATATATAGAATGTTAAATTCATTTTTAATATAGTTTTGGAAATATTAATATTTTCTAAAAATAATAAACTAATATAATGATGTGTCAAAATACTATTGGTTGTTTTAAATCCTATGTGAACGCTCTCAATGGCTTATAGCCTCAACTTTTATATAGTATAGATTACTATTTTATGGGGCTAATATTTACTTCCTTCTACCTCAAATGTTGAGTAAACATCATGATCACAAAGAACAAAGAAACAACTTTTATTAATGCAATGCAGAGTTTTAGTTCATATCCTCACATACACAAAAATAAACAAACCATCCTGAGAAGAGACACTAGTAAATTATTACCTGGGTTCTAATCTTTTACAAAAGGGACACAGACTAAAAGAATCATCATCAAAACTAGAAATAAAAAATTCCAATCTCCAAATTACACTTTCTTTATACCCTAAAAAAATACAGACTTCTTTCTATATAAAGAAAATGAACAAACAACCTATTTAAAGAGGCTCATAGGTTTCTCTAGCTTTTATGTCTTGTTGAAGTGGAAAGACTTGGCAACACCCAAGTGTTCAGCTAGCCTTTGTACTGCGGACTGCACCAGTTTAGATCCCGCTGAGACTGACTCTGGGAGATCCGGGTGGCATTGCGGTAAATACGGGTCATCATCCTCTGTGCGGCTCAAGGAAGTGAGTACAGACCGGCAGAATATGAATCTACACAACAACAACAACAAGACATATATTGGAGAAGCTGCCTTGTGTGTTTTCTGTTTCCCAAAACTTCAAAAATAAGACCCACCTGAGAATCAGCCGTCTCAAGAATTGATCAGGCAAGACTTGTGCCCACACAAGATTCAAGACTTTGGAAGTCAAGAGACTCGTTTCCCACTCAGAGAAGGAGGCAGATAGTATGCTCTCTGCTTCATCATAAACCTCCTGCAGATTGTGATATCAAGATGGTAAGAAGGCAATCACACCATGATAAAACATATGTTTCATTTAAGGTATTTAAGAATACACAATCGCTTACAGGTTCGGGATCCGAGTTCGAGAGGCCCAGCATTTGACAGAATGCTTGTAAAGGAGCTGTCAAGAAAAAAGTAAACTGACTTCCGTTTAGTGATGCTGCTGTATCATCGGCAGATGGGTTCTCCAAAGATGGCTTCAGAGGAGAAAGAAGTAGAGCAACAGGCTCGCCTCTCTCTGCACCATTCAAAACCTGGAGATATACCATTCATCAGCAAATATCGCACAAAGACTGGGAGAAACTACTATTACACTTATCCGGTGAAAATGATAGACAAAGATAGGACAAACCTGCCTTGAATGCTCGGCTTGTGTCGCTATCAATGATCAAGAAAAGCGGTTTCCGTGTAAAAGGGATTAGATCACCAGGGTAAAGGTTGTTTGAACCTGAAGAAACAAAAAAACAAGACAGTGACTGAGTGAGAACCATATATAAAAAATGTAAAAAATCCGAGGAAAAACCACTAACCAGAGCCTCCTCTAGGACCTAACCAAAGATAATCATTGTAATAATCCCCAGAAGAAGATTTGTGTCCATTGCTATGAGGTTCTGACTTGTAACTCTTCTGTTCTTGGGAAGCTCGGGCAAGCAGCTTGCTTTTTGATGTTCTGCTTGAACCGACAGCGTTCTCTGGCTGCGCAACATTCTCACGAGCAGGACCACCTGGTTAAATCGTTACCAATATCAATGATACAACATGTTAACGTCAAGAAGTTGAAAGTGAGAACAAAAAGGAAACTAACCTGAAGCCGATAGATATATCAGCATCACACACTCTGGAGAGAGCTCATCACAGATCATTGCCAATACCTGCAATATATGACCAGTACTCAGTTCAACCTTATAAACGCAAACGTCCTACAGACTTTTCCTATATGCTACACACAAAAATAAAACTAACCGCAAGCAAGTGGGATACAGCGGGACGATAAAGAAGAGCTTTCCTAGGATTAGGAGGTAATGACGGATCAGCCATATCAGCAGCCAGTTTCATATCAATAATCCCAGAAGTCAGCGTATGATCAACCACAAAACCATTCCCTTTCGTCTCAACAGGCCGTTTCTGATAAAAAGAACCACTAGGCTCCCATTCTAAACACTGCATCATTCTATACGTATCCAACGTCACTTCAGCATATTTCACCTAAGTAGAAACAAAACCCGACTCTCAGATAACGAATCTCAGGTTCCATTAAAAAAAAAAAAAACACTGCTTGCTATGCTTTTACCTCGTTACGGTGATAACTAGCTAGTAGAGCATCACGAAACTTAAACAGCTTCTTAGCGTGGAACCTCGCAAGATACGTCTGAGAAGCTGGATAAGAATCAAGCATAGCACAGTAACGAAGCGGCCTGACATAAGTTAAGCTCGTGTCGGCTTTAGTAAACCTCGTGATCTCTTGCACAACTAGCCTCCACTCCTTAAAGTTCGTCTCCTACACACAACAAAGATCAATACTTTATTCAATTCCTCAAGTACAGAAGAAAAAGATTTACACTTTTAACCAAAACAAGATCAAAAGATTGAATCTTTACCCTAAAATTAGACTTGCTATCTTCAACCAAAGCCCTAAGCTTCTCACCCAAATGCAAAACCATCTCCCTCCGATCAACAATCAACGCAACGAGCAAGAACCTCGCGTAGAACCTCAGCTCCTTTGAACGAGCACTGAGATCCTTCTTCTCCTGCACCTCCTCGAAGTACCTGCGCTTGAGAATGGCCTCGTAGAAGACGTAGGACTCGAGGAGGAAGCGGGCCTCGCTGGTCCTCATGTACTGGCTGAAGTAGAGCTGACCAATCCGGGACGCGATCTCCCCGATTTCCCACCGGTTCAGACCGGATTCGACGAGCTTGGACCGGTGGGACTGCTGGTAATTCCAGAGCTTCATGTAGGCCTTGAAGACCTTGTGGAAGTAGTGGCTCTGCGCTCGTCCGAAGGCAGGGAGATCGCGGACTCTCGCGAACTTGCGGTCCGCGTTCTCCACCAGGGCTCTGAAATTGCTTGACACGTCTTCTCCCGCCATTTTTTTGCAGCTGTTTTGCGCCCTTTTTTAAGTGCGGTGAGAGTCGCCGGCGTTTATCATCGGCGGAGAGAGAGAGAGAGAGAGAGAGAAAGACTTTTAATGAAATGACGGTGGAGAGAGAGAGAGAGAGAGATAAACAGATGAGAGAGTAATGCTTTTTTGAAAGAAATAAAAAAAAAACTTTATTTAATATTTTCTCAGTTTACCTCCTTTTTTTTACATTTTTATTTTACCTTCCCGTTTTAGACTTTTAGTTGTTGTTCATCGCCTTTACAAAAGCATTTGAGAAAATAGAGTCCTTGGGATTAATAATATATAATCTTTGTTTAAATAATTATTGTTACTCATATCTTAAAATTTAAGAGAGAAAATTTATGAGATTTTAGGTGTAGCATTTTTTTAAAAAAAGATATATTTTTCCTAAGTTTAGAATAATTTATTAGTTTCCAGTAAAAATAAAATATGTTAGGATGCCTATAATCAGCTTAACAATACTACGTCAAGTTTGAATTATGCAAATATAGCAACACTAGTTTCATTTGGGGACCAAAACATTTGATAATGTTACTATTAGCTGGGTTATTGTAGTCTTGTAGGTAAAAGTAGAATGCATCGCTATGAGCAAAAACGCATGTGCGCAAGAACCGACAAAAGAATTTTGCAGAATCGTTTATAAAAGTCTCGTGTGTTGTGTAATCATGGTGAGAAACGAGCTGGCATCTACCGTTCTACACACATAATATACGCGACGAGATACATGCAGTACATTATGTGACATGTAAGTTTTGACCACATGTTCCTAACGCACGTACCTACTTAAATTAGACGAATTATTCTATTCTTTTTCTTATTCAATCTCCACAGAGAACTAACTATGCTCGTTTATATGCTACTAATCGTGGCAACAAGGTAAAATTATATGTTATTTTAGTTAGTTTTCTTCAATACTAAGTTCTCAAATGATGGTAGCAAGTGACGGAGGGAGGTACGGAAGTAAAGGGGGGGGGGCAACTAACTGCCTTCTATGAAATACTGAAATAATTATTTTTTTCATTACTTATTTGAAAACTATATGATTTTTTTGGTGAATCTTCTTCTACTGCCCCCTAGATATATATTGATGATAATTTTACATTGCTCTCGGTAAAATTTTCGTCTGGCTCCCACTGACGGTAGCAAGTAGCAACTTGCCCGTGATATTCGATGAGTTTATACAAACGCACGGTATATGACGCAAAGCCTTTTAATATATTAATTCCTTAACTACGAGTAATATGTGATTTTATTTTTCGAACTCAGGAAAAGATGATTCGGTGAATCAGTGTAGAAATTATATCAACTGAAATTTAGAGGAATCCTAGGGAGTAGTTGAAACTTGAAACAACACGAAGGAGTTGACTTTTAATACTGATCAAATGATCCTTTTGCTTTTCGTGTTTTGTTCCAATTTCAGCTAATGGTGTAATCGTCACATCTACTGAAATTTATTTATAATGGTGGACCGACGTGACCTGTCGCGACGCTGATGCTCGTTTTTCCAATCTTGTTCAAATTTCAGAACGATGATGAAATCGACTCTTAATGGTCGAGCTTGACCGATCTAATATATATGCAAAAACTGCGTAAGATTCATCTTTGGTTGTCTAATTATGTGGTTTATCTAATCTAAAAGAATCTCTATATGGTTTGACCCAAAAAAGCGTTCGTAGAAAATTATAATAAAGTATATATTTTATACTAAAATTGAGTATACGAAACATATCATACAAACCTTTGTCTCTACATCAAATTAAAATATCAGTGGGGCATGTTTTCATTAACTTTTTGTAGTAGTAGTTAGATGTTAGTTGTCTGAGACCTATTTTATTTTTAAATTCGGAATATTCATATTTCAATTTGGCCCTATTTTGTTTGACATGAAAGATATATATTAGAAAAAAAAACCAAACTAATTGTATTCGCTCCATAGACCAAATGGTACGTACGTCGCCCTTTTTAAAAGCTGTATTAGGTGGGAAACTCTATTTGCTAGTTATAAAATGTACCTCTATATTGGACAAGTTTTAGTTAATTGATTCTTATGTGACCTCTCACATGAATACATTCCATTGGACTAAAAAACAAACAAAAACTCCAAGCTAATAAATCATATAAAAAAATTAATTATTTTTAAATCCTCACCCAAATAATTCTTTGTCTTATCATAACACTCAAAGTCCGTCCTCAAAAATGACCGAGAGAAGATATGTTATAGAGTTTCATGTATATTTAAATATTTTGGTGTTTAGCTTGATGGACTGGTCATAGGTGGCCATGCAAAGTTATTCGACCACCACGATAAAGTGTTTATAAAGAAAGTAAATATAGAGAAGAAAAAACATAAAGAACAAAAGAAAAATGTGAATCCAAGTCGAGGGCTCAGAGCTAGGAACCTGCTAGTGTCAAAGTAAAAAATTAAGATAAAAGAAAGTAGTAAAGAGTGTTTTAAATAATAATGTCAACATATTTGTTGGTTGGCACAAAGTGGATTTGAAAGCTTTTGCATACAGATCAAAAGGAAGTGCGTCGTGATAACGAGGAAAGAAAAAAAGAGGAGTGAAAGTTCAGTTAGCACTAAAGTAAACTTTGGATACCTATTAGGCTTTTGTATATGATAATAAAACATTCCAGCTTGTATTAATTCTGTAATTGGATATTCTATAAATGAAAAAAACAACGGTGCTTATCACATCACGATCTCTATGTTTACTTGGATAGCCCAACAAGTAGTCTCATTCACTCTTATTGGGTTTTAAATTAAATATTTAGCCTACAAAAATAAAAACGAGAAACTTCTATTTGATATATGAAAATTGTCTTTCTTCTTTGTATGTGAAACCCTAATATGTACTGTACATCTTTGATTCTGTCAAAACAAGCGGTGACAATGTCCGAATCATTCTCCGAAGAAGCGCCGCGTAATAAAAAGGAGATGTTATACTAATGGGCTTTAATTAGTTTGTCTTGACCCATCTTCCTGATCCTGCAAACAAAAGGAGAAGTCGGTTAGTTTTATGTAAAGGCAAATACGTAAAAGGAAATTTGCCATAATACAAAATGGAAACTAAGAACTTCTTCGGTCCTATAAATATGAGTTGATAGGCTCATAAGTTAATCATTCGGTCAAAGAGAGAAACAGAGAGTTACGAGAGATAGATATCAAAGAGTTGTGATTTCATCTTTCAAGCATTGTAATAATTCTCAGTTTGGTTTTCTAATAAAGAGAGGATACGTTTTGGTTGAAACTCATTCTAAAGTTTAAAGCATAAAGTTAAGGTTAAATCCTTACAAGTGGTATCAGAGCAATCCAGGTTCTGATTGCAAGGGTGCTTTAACCTAGAATGACTAAACCAAAGATCGAAAGAATCGACATAGATCGGTTCGATGGAACAGGAGATTTTTCGCTATGGAAGGTTCGGATGATGGCTCACTTTGGTGTCCTAGGGCTAAAGGATATCCTAACAGATGAGAAGCTTCTAATGGATTCACCAGTCAACAAGGTAGAAGGAGATGATACCTTGAAGGAGACGGAGAAGAAAGAAGCTGAGGGTACTCCGACCATTGATCCCGTCAAGCTCGGGAAATCAGAGAAAGCGAAAGATCTCATTGTTGTGAACGTGGGAAACCAAGTCTTAAGGAAGATCTGCCACTGTGAAACGGCTGCTGCGATGTGGACAGCTCTCAATACGCTGTACACAGAGACGTCCTTGCCGAATCGTATCTACCTGCAACATAAATTTTACACTTTCAAGATGAACGATTCAAAGACGATTGATGCAAACGTTGATGACTTCCTAAAGCTAGTAGCAGATTTAAATAACTTGAGTGTGGAGGTTGATGAAGAAGTTCAAGCTATACTACTACTAAACTCAATGCCTCAGCGATATGATCAACTCAAGGAGACCCTCAAGTATGGACGAGACACTCTCAAGATCAACGAAGTAACCGGGGCTGCACGATCTAAGGAGAGAGAGTTATTGGAAAGTGGTAAACTCTCTAAGTCTCAAGACGAGGGCTTATACGTTGAGGATAGAGGAAGGTCATCAAACCGATCAAACAAAGGAGGCAGCAAGTATGGGAAAGGAAGATCTCATAGCCGACACGGGAGATCTAAATCTCGACCGAAGTATGACAAGAACAATAAGGGTTGTTTCATCTGCGGCAAAGAGGGACATTGGAAGAGGGAATGTCCAGACAGGAGGTCTAATAAATCAGCCAACGTTGCGGAGGAACCGAAACAACCATTAGTGCTAACAGTTAGTACTAAGGATTCCAAAGAAGAATGGGTAATGGACTCGGGATGTTCTTTCCACATCACTCCAAACAGAGACGTACTGTTTGATCTAGAAGAATTCGAAGGTGGCAGGGTTCTAATGGCTAACAACACCCATTGTGATGTAAAAGGGATTGGCAAGATCAGGATCGTGAGACCCGATGGAACCGTGGTGGTTCTCAAGGATGTAAGGTACATGCCGACTATGAGCCGGAACTTGATATCTTATGGGATGCTCGAACGATCAGGTTGCCAGTATGAAGGGAAAGACTTTATGATCAGATTCTACAAGGACGGGAAGGAGGTCATATCAGGGAAGTTCAACGAAGGTCTCTATTATTTACAAGGGACGGTATCTAAAGGAGAAGCTAACGTATCAAGGGCAGAAATAGACAAGACAACTATATGGCATTCGAGATTATGTCATATGAGTTTAAAGAATCTGAATGTGTTGGTAGAGAAGGGATATGTACCGAAGAAGGAAGTGGATAAGCTTGAGTTTTGTGATACATGTGTCCTGGGAAAATCACATAAGCAAAGCTTTCCTGCTGCGAAGCATACCACTAAAGAAATTCTCGAGTACATACATTCAGATTTATGGGGAGCACCATCAACTCCAGAAAGTCTAGCCGGCTGCAAGTACTTCATTAGCTTCATAGATGATTATTCACGGAAAGTCTGGATTTATTTTCTTAAGACTAAAGATGAAGCCTTCAGCAAATTCAAGGAATGGAAAGAAGCTGTAGAAAATCAAACAGGGAAGAAAATAAAGTGTCTACGAACAGATAATGGTCTCGAGTTTTGCAATAAGCAGTTTGATAAACTCTGCAAAGATTCAGGCATTAAGAGACACAAGACTTGTCCGTATACTCCACAACAGAACGGGGTTTCAGAACGGATGAACAGGACAATTATGGACAAGGTTCGGTGCATGCTCGTGGAGACAGGGTTAGGGCAAGAGTTCTGGGCTGAAGCTGCTTCAACGGCCACGTACGTAATCAATCGTTCTCCTAACTCAGCCATTGATTACGAACTACCCGAAGAGAGATGGACAGGTACTAAGTGCGATTTAAGCAACCTTAAAAGGTTCGGGTGTTCTGCGTTCGTACATAAGGTTCAAAAAAAGACAAGTCCAAGAGCATTAAAAGGAGTGTTTATGGGATATCCGTTCGGAACTAAGGGGTATCGTGTGTGGATGCCAGACACTCGTAAGTGTGACACCAGTAGGAATGTGGTATTTAACGAAGAAGAACTCTATAAACACACGATACAGGATTCAAAGAAGAGCACCGAAGTTGAAGGAGTTGAGACAAACGCAAAGGAAAAGATTGTGAAGCGAGTGACGTTCAAAGAAAACTTGATAGAAGGACCAACTCCATCAAAGGCGGATAAAGAGGAGTCAACAGCTCCAGGTGGAGTTTCTATCTTACCTGAAACGTCCGGTAACTCAGAAGACAGCATGTCCGAGGAAGAAGTAGAGACTGTTTCGGACACAGAAACAAGTCTTGATGGTTACATGCTGGCCAGGGACCGAGTTAGAAGGCAAATAAAACCACCATCAAGATTTGAAGATGAAGATTTCGTGGCCTATGCACTGGCAGCCGCAGATGAGATAGAAATTGAAGAACCTAAGACTTTCACGGAAGCAATGGCAAGTAAGAAACGAAAGCAATGGAAGAATGGAGCAGATGAAGAGATGGATTCTCTACAACGAAATCACACATGGATCTTGATTGAGAAACCTGAGAATGCAAGAGTTATAGGGTGCAAGTGGATTTGCAAACTAAAACCAGGAATACCCGGAGTAGAAGAGCCAAGATATAAGATGAGATTGGTGGCTCAAGGTTTCTCACAGCAGGAAGGAATTGATTACAACGAAGTGTTTTCTCCGGTGGTGAAACATGTATCAATTCGTATCATGCTCTCCTTCGTGGTCAATAACGACTACGAACTCGAGCAGATGGACGTGAAGACGGCATTCTTACACGGTGACCTAGAGGAAAGGATTCTTATGAAGCAACCTGAGGGCTATGTTAAGAAAGGGGATGAAAACAAAGTCTGTTTGCTTAAGAAATCCTTATATGGGTTAAAACAATCTCCAAGGCGATGGAATCATAGATTTGATTGTTTCATGAAGACTCAACAGTTCGTAAGAAGCAAAGAAGATCCGTGTGTCTACATGAAGAATGTTAAAACGGCACAAGTGGTATTCTTACTCCTATACGTTGATGACATGCTCATAGCCTCAGGAGACAAGCAAGAGATCAGAAACATTAAAGAGAGTTTGAGCAAGGAATTCGAGATGAAAGATTTGGGGAAGGCATCAAGAATATTAGGGATGGATATCATAAGAGATAGAGCGAAGGGAACCCTAATATTATCGCAGGAAGGTTATCTACAAAAGGTAGTAGAAACGTTTGGAATGACAGATGCAAAGGCCGTGGTAACACCAACTTCATCTCAGTTCAAGCTAAGGAAACTCAGACCTGAGCAAAAGGAGGAAGAAAGAAAGTTCATGGAAGAAATTCCCTATTCAAGCGCAGTAGGGAGTATTATGTATGCAATGGTCGGTTCTCGACCTGACCTGGGTTTTGCTGTGGGATTAATAAGCAGATATATGTCTGAGCCGGGAAGAGAACACTGGGAAGCTGCTAAGTGGGTATTAAGGTACCTAACAGGAGCTACAGAGAGGTGTCTAACGTTTACTAAAGGATCGAAGTTCAGCATTGAGGGATTCTGTGACTCTGACTATGCTACAGATCTTGACAGAAGAAGGTCTGTTACAGGTTACGTGTTTCAGGTTTGGGGAAATACGGTAAGCTGGAGATCGGGGTTACAGGACGTGGTAGCTCTTTCAACAACCGAAGCCGAGTACATGGCTCTAACCGCGGCTGCGAAAGAAGCTTTATGGTTAAGAAGACTATGCAAGGAACTTGGGTTTGATCAAGAAAGTGTCAAGATTAACTGTGATTCACAAAGCGCTATAGCCCTAGCAAAGAATCAGGTTCATCACGAACGAACTAAGCACGTCGACACAAAGTATCATTTCATCAGAGATGTAGTAGAAGATGGCAGTGTTACTCTATCTAAGATCCATACTAGCAAGAACCCAGCAGACTTTCTAACTAAGGCCTTACCAGGGCAAAAGTTTGATCTCTGTTGTGAACTCCTCAAGATAGCTTAAGAGAACGGCACGGCAGGTAACTTCGTTATCGATTCACCTCGCACAAGAAGAAGTAATAAAGTTAGAGCACAAACTATACTTCTTATCGATAACAATGAAGCTCAATGGTGGAAGTTACCTGTTGGGAAGTTGCGAGGCAAGGAGTTCTAAGACAAGGATGTCTCAGCTCAAGGTGGAGTAGCTGAGAAAAGACCAAAACAAGAAACCAAGATGATTAACTTACACATGAGAGAACGTCTTAAACAGCTAAGTAAAAGCTGAATGGAGACGAGTACCTCAAGCGGTAACAAGGAGGCTTAGTGGATCAAGATAATTTCTTTTAAACAACTCAAGAGGTGTCTTAAACAGCTATGAGGATAGCTGAAGGGAGACGTGTGTTGTCTAAAACGGAAGCGGAGAAGGCGTACGGTTCGCCTGAGAAGCAGTAAGAAGATCGGAAACACTGAGATGTTACCAAAGAATTTTCACTATCAAAACGGGATCAAGGAAGAAGAAATAAGGAGACAGCAGCTCAAATCAAAGGATCAAAAAAACACTTACCGAGAAATTGGGACGTCAGATTTCCGGTAAAGCATCTCACATCTACAACGGTTCAAGAGAACAATTTTCTCTAAAGGAAAGAAGAAGTCGCGATCTTCTTTCATAGGGAACAAGGATCGGGGATAAAGACACCACCAAAGTAGCATCGGTGGTAGGATCACGAGATACGGAGGAGCTGTGTCGAATTTTTTTTTTTTATGGTGAGGCAGAATGGAAGATCGAAGAACCTTGACGAAGGATCTGATCGGTTGAGGCCATCATCGCCTGGAGTCACCATCATCGCAAACGTCACCGACCATGGAAGGAGAGCTCGAGACGTTGGTGGTAACGAAGAAGAAGAGAAGGTGAGCAAATGTGATTAAGGCCCAAGGTGGAGTGTGTTATACTAATGGGCTTTAATTAGTTTGTCTTGACCCATCTTCCTGATCCTGCAAACAAAAGGAGAAGTCGGTTAGTTTTATGTAAAGGCAAATACGTAAAAGGAAATTTGCCATAATACAAAATGGAAACTAAGAACTTCTTCGGTCCTATAAATATGAGTTGATAGGCTCATAAGTTAATCATTCGGTCAAAGAGAGAAACAGAGAGTTACGAGAGATAGATATCAAAGAGTTGTGATTTCATCTTTCAAGCATTGTAATAATTCTCAGTTTGGTTTTCTAATAAAGAGAGGATACGTTTTGGTTGAAACTCATTCTAAAGTTTAAAGCATAAAGTTAAGGTTAAATCCTTACAGGAGAAAACATCCATATCTCCGTCGTTTTCCTTGTCATCGTTGCCAGATGATGTGGCTTTGAGCTGCATGGCTCTACTCCCGAGATCAGACCATGCATCCTTATCTCAGGCCTCCAAGATACCGCTCTCTCGTGGCTTCGCCTGAGCTCTACGAGATTCGATCGCAGCTAGGTTACAGCTGCTTCTACGTATGCTTGAGCATCGACGGTCCTTACTCAATCCCACGTTGGTTCATCATCAGCCGTGAAAAAACTGTGAACAGGCTCATGACCCCTATCCCTCCTTGTCCTTTGCACCCTATGAATGGATTCTCCGTGGTACCTCTTGACAGTGGAATCTATGTAATCGGTGGGTCTTAGTTCTTCCTCCGGTTCTTCTAGTGTGTTGCTCTTAAATTGTCGGACTCACACGTGGCGCCAAGTCACTTCCATGAATGTGGCTCGACGTAAAGCTGCGGCTGGAGTCGTTAACGGGAAGATATACGTGTTTGGAGGCTGCGAGTGGGATGAGACCTACGGAGAGGTATTTGACCCAAAAACTCAAACTTGGACTACTTTGCCGCCAGTGCTGCATAGTGTAAGACCTGCTGTCTCATACAGAGAGAGCATGGTGATGGGTGAGACGGTTTACGCAGTGCCTTTGAAGGGGAATTCATCAAGACTAGTATACTACTCTCCCAACAAAGGTATATGGGGAAGAACGATGGTGGATGTTAACGTTTCGAAACTAGGAATCGAAAGTTATTGTTTCAGTACGGCAGAGAATATGTTATACAGCTGTGATGACCACGGGAATGTGTTTTGGCGTGAGACAGATGATTCGAAGTGGAAGAAAGTCAACGGTTTAGGTGCTCTACATAATTATTTTTACAAACCGGTTCCTAGATATTATACTTGGTCTAAGTCACCGTGTGAAGAGTTTTTCAGGGGTTACAGCAAACTGGGAACTTTTGGTAATAACATTTTGATCTTTTTGTTCAAGTATACTCTAAGAAAACGAAAAGTGGATATCTGGTGTGCCGAGATTTCCTTTGAAAGACGCCATGACATTGGTGAGATTGTTGGTAAGATCGAGTGGTTACAATCTGTTGCTGGAGTTAAGCGTCATCCTTTGCGTCACCTTGAGGTTTTACATTCTGCCTCTGTCGATGTTTAGACTCTATAGATATATATATATCTGATTATCCCAAGGTGTTTCATTCTGCTTCTATGTGTTTTAAAACAAAAACTTTACTTTGGTGCAATTTCATCATCCCATTCTATGGCTGCATAATTCTTGTTGTGCGGTGATTTCATATAACTATAAAATACTTTTATTAGCCTGTGTATTGGTTTCTTTACATATCATTTTTGTGTGGGTATATACATTGACTCGACTATGAGCTTGTTAGAAGCGTGTGCAACCATGCTATCTCGTTTGCTTAGTGAACTTAATTACAATTATATTGGTTCTTTCCGGAAACACTAAAAACTAAGGACAAAGAAGTGATGTTGTTGTTGCTAAAAGGACAAAGAACTCTATGTTTAACAAAGTATCTCTTCTGAATCTATGGTGAGTTGGTGGTAGTATCCACTTCAAAAGAAAAAAATTAACCAGTCTAATTCTCGTCTCTTCCATATAACTTTGTATCATCTTATTCGATTAACTTATGAAAAGTCTCTGACGACAAACAAAAGTTCTGTCACAGGAAAGTCTTGTGTTATCAGAAAAAGTAAAAAAAATTAATATCAAAACAACAAATACATATGACTCTTGACTTTAAGCATATGCAGAACATAGAAGGTATGCTGCTATGCTCCATCAGTGCTGATTCGAACTAGTTTTGAGGAGTTAATACCCACAGGCTAATAAACACGTGTCATTTCGTGTTTAGACGAGATAAGTTGTCGTCGTTTTGATAGAAAGCCATTTACTCATTCTCTCTAGCTTAAGCCGGCGCGAGCCGTATATAAGCTGTCTCCTACCACGGGTATTTGTAATCGTATTCGAATCGTTTTTTCTTTCTAATTGCAATATTAGTTTGTAAATTATCACTTTTATTTCATTTCTTTATAATCGCACTAGTGCTGATTGTTTACAATTTATTAATCCTAAACCTATTTTTCTTTTCGAAACATTAGAAAACTAAGGAAATCCATGACGATGTATCGAACGACCACCTACTAGAGTTTCATCGTGTTTATATATAGATTATAATATATCATTATTTTAATCTACGTACGATTTTTTTTTTTGTTTGTAAACTATCTACGTACGATTATTCCTAGTGCAATTTATATGTTTAAATGGTACTGGGTTTGAGAATCAGAGGAGTTCAGTTTATGTAGCATTGAGTGTTATTCATGCCGAACTATCGAATAGTCTCTAAGTGTCGTAAACTAGTGCTACACAAAAACAACTAGTGCCACACATGTATAAATATCACAATTTTGCTGTACTCTAAAATAAATTAATTTATATATATATATAGAATTGTTTAAAGGATCACATCAGCTAATTAAATGTTTCCAAATTTGAGTGTTATATAATATTTTCCAGAAATAACGATTTGAGAGCTGAGAGGGACGTTTGAATGTCATCACACTTTGTAACTATATACTATTATCAAATTATTGTATTAAACCCCATTTGCGTGATTGTGTATATTTAATTATTTATATACAAATTTAAAAGCCTTTCACCATCAAGGCATATTTGAATTTCCACTAGCGGGCCCTGAGAAACACAAGAGTGTTGAAAAACATAACATATCGAGATAAGAAAAAGGCGATTATATTCGTTTACATAAAAATAGATTTAATTATTCTTAATTAAAAAGATAGAACTCGATCGATTGTCTTCGTACGCAACAGAATATAAAATACGTATAGCGTTAAAGGGACATTAAAAGTATGTGTAGAGCTACGTAATATCCATTATTTTCTTGCAACCTTCTTTTTAAAATTGAGAAAGCTTTGTTTTTCGTGTTCAGTTCAATTAATCAGTTAGCAAAACATATTCATGATGTTTATGCTTAACCTATGCCAACAAAAACCAACTCACTCCTTGAGTTCTTAGACTGAAGTATTTATTTTTGCTATGTAATCAGACCTCAAAATCCAAAGTTCACAAATACATATTGAATGCAACAATTACCAACTTGCTACACCAAATGGTAAAAGCTTTCTATTGGCCGTCTTTGAAACAGTCAATTTTGTTAGTGTGCAATAGCTATCAAAATAACTCGTTCGTCAACGATTATATATTTGTTTATTTTTATTCTCTGGGTATATTTATTTCCTAATGTACATATAATTCTTTGCATTGAGTTATTTACCATGGATAGAGTTACTGCATGTATCTACGAGATCAGTATTGGGCATCGAGTAATGTAAATATATTCCACCACCTACATAAGATTGCAATTATAGAATAAGTTTGGATGGTTTTAATTATTGCGTGTAAATATAATTAAACGATTTGCAAAGATTCTTGAAACAACAATGATCTCTGCCAGGAGAAAGCGAAGCACACAACAAAAATGTTCGCCTCCTGAATAAAAAACGATCTAATTGGCACAACTAGATTTTAATTATTAAGGAAAAATATCTAAAAAGAGCGAAGCATTGTGAACTTTTGTGTTTACGTGCATTGAGTTTTGACAACGCCAGACGATACGAAAACATAGGAAAACAAGAACATTCATAAGAAATGACAAGCTAAATAAAATAAAATTCATTTGAAGTCAATTGTTTCATTTTTCCTATAGCTTAGTGAATAAAAATAAGAATAACAGCTAAAAAATTTAGATAAAATTTGATTCTGTATGGAAGAGAAAGAGAGAGCATAAGATGAGAGAAAGTCCATCCGAAGAACGACAAATGTGAGTAAGTTCTCCTTAGAATCCATCCCCCATCCGAAGAACGACAAATGTGAGTAAGTTCTCCTTAGAATCCATCCCAAAGTCAAAGGCATAGGTAACGTTGGATCCAAATCCCACTTTCTTTATCTCTTTTCACAATAGTCACAAAGACTAAACACATTATGGCATATAGGAACATAGATCCATGAACAAGTTTTTTCATGCAATTCCCTCGCACTTTGGGATACACTGTTTTCAATAGATTAGACTTAATTTAAGCATCGGAAAGTGTATTATGTATAGTCTTTTCAACACAAAGATGTCTGCAAAACCTGTCTAAAATAAAACATTTTGCCTATCTTGAATTCACATAGTATTCCACCAACTCTAAACTAATGTAGGTTACCAAACTAAAATATTCAAAATACTTTGTTCGGGTACTGATCGGTTAACCTCTTTCCATACCAAACCAATGCTCCGTCTTTGCTTTGGTGAATAAAGTACTGAGTTATAGACGGCCGTAAATAGATGAAACAGATGAGATTTCCATGGATCGGAGGGTTTAGAAGAGGGCACTGTAGACGTGTCTATCCTCCTACAGCTATCCCTGCGATGTATTCTGATATATCTCATATAAAACTAAAAATTATAAATAAAATAATTGTTTTTTTTAAACACAAATAAAATAATTGTTTATTTTTGCTCAATAGTGACAAATGGCAATAGCGAAAAAGACATGTTCTGTGAAACATTCATGGCCCCATATCACATGGGTGAAGGGACCCCATTTCCTCACAGCTTCGTATAAAGAAAGGGAGAAAATAAGCTACAGTGTAGGCCCCCATTCCTTTTCTGTGCCATTTGGCAGCACAGCGAACAAAGTTTAAAGTATATACTATTTTGTTGTCTAACTTTATTTCGATTATTTATCATTCTAATTTATTGATAAATATATAGTTTTCTAGGAAAAATGAATGTTCGCTGCAAATATAAAACCTTGCTTTGAAATAGAATTCCATTGTTTTGAGATTAGTTACACTATTTCCGGTGGCATTTTGGTCTGTATATGGGTTTGATAAAAGCTTTTGATTTATTGAGTCAGCTGTATATGAAAAGAAAAACGTTTCAGTAACCCTAGCAGGTATATTAAAGAAGATTACAAAAAATAAAAGATTGTAATAATGTGTTTTTTTCTGGCGTCATGTCGTGATTTGAATGCCTCAATTTCAGATATGATCCGTGACAATGGTAAAAGCTTCTTCTGACTGTGTCAGAATGTTTTCATCATTCACTAAAAACAATGTCCCATGCTTCCACTTAAAAACACGTACGCACAATCATAAAAACAAAAGCACCTTGATTGATGATGATGATAGCATTTCACAAGCCAATCCTATGTTTTAACTATTTTTTAATCATCACCTTTAGATTTTTTTTTTTAATTTCTATGGAATTAACTTTAGTGTCTATTTTTTTGGTAAAGAACTTTAATTTCTTTCGCCAGGATCAAAGTGTATAGGAGTCATCGATAATCAACAGGTTCTTCATCATTTCCAAAAGCTACTTTCTGAATTTGGAGAACTATTCTGATAATCTCGCCAAGGTTATTTATCCTATTTTCTTCAGAAAACGGATCACTTATATTGTCGTAGAAACTCAAAGCTAACATTTGGAAAATCATTGTTTTTATGTTAAATCAATGAAACATGTCTTCTTCTTTTGTTGAAGAGATCACAAGAAGTCATCGATGTAGATTTCAATTTACTGTTGATTGTCACATCAGATTTAACCTTGATTTCATAAACAATCGAGTAAATATGAAATATTGAATTTTATTTTGTCGTGATCAGTATGACAGTATCCACTAGTTCGAGGTCGTTTTCGCGGGTTGAATTTAGTTTTCGCAAGAAAAAAGAAGAAAGATGTTATGTTTAAAGAAAGAAAGGAAAGTGAAAGAGAGATGTCGTGGTCGTGGGGAGAAAAGCTGCGGCTATGGAGAAAATAAATCACACGTCTTTTCTTTCATCATTTTCCATTTTCTTCCTACATTTGTCTCAGTTTCACTTTCACTCCCTCTATTCTATTAAGAGCTCAACTGATACCCCTTTTAAAATTCGATAAAGTACGGGTCCAACTGGTAATCACACCGGGAATAATAGGAACGGATATGAAAGGAATGAATAGAAATAAAATTATGAGAATAACGAGGAATAGTCATTCCATATCAAATTTTGTGAGGAACAAATTTGTTCTTTAATTCTCTGTAATAAAAGGAATGAAAAGAAATAGGAAGGAATGACTATTTTTTATAAATCGTAAAATTTATTAGGAATGTTAAGGAATGTATTATTCTATTTCATTCTCTGGTCACCAGTTGGAGCCTACAAGTAAACAGCATAACGAGTCATATAATACATAATTTCTGAAATGTAAATTATATGATTGATCTCACAAGTTATATATTTGTATTTAATGTTTTCAAGTCTCAAAAAACCCGTTAGTTAATTTTGATTATCGTGAGTTATATATGCTTAATCATGCCATCTAATTCTTATTTGAAGGTTAATTTAGACAGGTGAAATCTTTGAGGAAAAACTTTGGAATACAATCGGGATTGGAGGAGTAACTTTCTCTCGGATGACTTTCATATTCGTGAAAACCCCTCCCCGACATCGTTAATTAACATTTAGTCCTCTTATTTTTCAATTATTCCAGTTTCATCCTCCGAAGAGTAATAACAGAGTACTACAGTAAACCGATCCTTCTTTCTCCCTCCGATCAACGACTCTTTCATGTCCAGTGATCCGACGCGGAGTACCAATTAAGAGACGGAGGCTGTTCGTCGGAGAAGAAACCACACGCTTCCTCGCCGCTGAAAAACTCGTCGTGATCCTCTGTTTGCTCTGTTTTCACGAACTGCAAGAAACTCCCGCCGGCGATCGCAGCCGGCGGCGGCGGCGTCAATCTTCCGTTATCTGAGCTGGTCTCTTCGTTGAGAACAGCGCTCGAATCGCAGCTGTCGGAAGATCCAGCTTCGACGACGTGGTTCGGTAGAAGATCACGGAGATCGGTGAAGCTTCGCCGGTAGTTAAAACCGGTAGAGTGCTCGAGAAACTGAGGAGGAGACGAAGGAATCTGATCGTCTTCTTCCTTCACTGCGGCGATATCACTCTCCATCGTAGCCTTGATGTTGCTGTCGTTGTTATCATCTTCTTCTCCGTTGATCTTACCTTTCATTTTACTAATCTGCACCAAAAAAAAAAAAATCAAATTTAAAACAAAGTTTCGATTTTTATTATTTGATTAATTAATTGTCACCTCTTGGAGAAGTGAATCGTTATCGCGTCGGAGCGAGTCGAAGTTGTGTCGGAGAGAGTCGTACTGGCTCTTGAGAAGACCGTAGTCTTTTTCGAGCTGTTTTGTCTTCCAACGTGCGCGGCGGTTTTGGAACCAGACCGCTACTTGACGTGGCTGGAGACCGAGCTCTTGCGCTAGTTTGGTCTTCCTCTCGGGTTCGAGTTTGTTCTCTAGTTCGAAATTCTTCTCGAGAGCTTTGACTTGGTCAACACGTAGCCTCCTCTTCTTCTCTGAGAGACCCATGTGGTGTTGGTTGCCGGAATATTCCTCGATGATTGTACCGTCTTCTTCGTAGCCATCAAGCATGGACTGGAAATTACTTCCGTACCCTCGTGGACTCTGCTCATCTGCGGCAAAGTAACCAATTAAGCTTGTTAGTTTAATTCATACAAAAAAAAAGTTTGTCAGTTTAAAGCAAGATCAACATCTAAACAATAAAGAGATTATGATAAGCTGTTTGAATTTATTAAAAAAAAAAGGAGAAAGAACACACACAAAATGGTAAAGCACCTGGAGAATTGGAGACTAGACCACACATTGAATCTGAGCTGCTTAGTCTTTTCATCATGACACCAAAAAGGGTTTTAATGGTCTTCTAGAGTTTTAAATTTTTATGCTTCTAAATTTTCATTACAACAATGTTCTAAACATAGTTCAGCTTCTTTCACTTAGACCCACAAAACAAAAGAAACGACTTTAGAGGAACAGAATTTAATAAAATGGAAGAGAAGCTCTTGAGTTGGGCTATTTAGAAGCAAAGGAGGAGGAAGAGAGAGGGCAAGTGTTCTTCGTTTTTCAGTATGAACAAGTTTGGTTTCACACTTTCTTTTCTTTAAATAAACCAAGCTTGGGTTAAAATGTAACTAGGGTTGAGTTTGTAATGAAAACGGCAGCAGAGTTACATGGACTCGGCTCGGCTTAAAGGGAATCTGTGGTACGTCACGCTATGGGTTCTATCATTTGATAATGCAGCTTAACCCTACTACGGTTTTTTTTAGGTGTTTCTTATTTCTAAACTTATCAATTCTGATAAATTTATTAAACAGCGAAAACTAGATACGTAAGATTCATTTTAATAGATTTAATATAACCAAACAATCCTCTGAAAAACGTCAGAAGGTACGTCAGAAGATTTGATGACAAAATGATAAAACGAAATTTATATTTTTCTTTTCGCATTCCTGAACAAGGTTTAAACTGAATAGATAGTATATTAAATTATGAGGATTAGTATATTTAGTCCGATATTGTTCGATTTGAGTTCTGTATACTAAAACATTGGCATTAATTATGTTGGATGTATGTTATTATTGGCAACGCAAAAGTGTGGAAAAAGGCTCTGGGTAAGGGAACAAAGACTGACAACATGGCTTTGGTTCTTTGAATCTGTCCAATACTATGGGCTCGAACAATGCCACCGTCAAAAAGACAAGTGAATTACAGATTGTAAAACATCAATCCACTGTTGATAAAAAAAAAACCATCAATCCACTTTCCTATTTTATGATTACAAATTAAAATAAAACATAGTTTTGGCCAAGCCAGATAAAACTCCTCCAGAATAAATTCTGTTTTATTTGTTGATAAAAGGAAGGGTTAACTCGCAAAGTAGGTCGAAGTTACATTTTACATAAGATTTTCAAGTCTTCCTCCTCCGGAAAATCATGTTCAACGTGAGAGAGAGACCTTTTACTTGTTTGTACTTTGTAGTTTGTACAATCTAGTTTGTACCAAGCAAACAGTGTCCTAAACTTTTAGTCAACTTCGAATTGCGTGTTTAAGCGTAGTTATGGGCTTCGAGGATTATCTTTTAACTGAAGCCCAATTCTGTTGCACGTTATTTTTTATATTACTAATTTTCCATTTCCTACAACGACTTGAAATTGAAAGAGTTAGATTTAGACGCAACTGGGATCGAATTCTTGTTGACCCACGTTTAGATGGGAGACAACGAAACATGTTAGAGTTTTAAAATCATGAGATGACAGGCCTGTACATTTATGACCCGGACTAATAGAATGGACCCCGAAAAACTATACTCACTTGTTACTATAGGCCTGATCCGTTTATTGTACACTAAAATAAAACTAATATAAACGTCACTTCAAAAATTTAATTAATTTGGTATATATACTAAAAGACAATGTTTTTTTTTATTTTAGGTAAATTTATCTTAAAATAAAAATCCAATTTTTTTTTTTTAAAAAAAAATTAATAACTAATAAATTAATAAAAACTAAAATCTCAATATTGTTAATTTATCGAGTTTTTACTGTACCATAATTCTGTGTGTATGTTATGACTAAATATCTTTATAGAAATAAAAGGAAAGAGAATATTTTAATTTGACTAAGAAAATACTACTCAAAATGTATGTTTGTGCTATTATATATACTCAGAATGTTTGGAGAAAAATCATAAAAAGTTCGAGAGAATATCTTATATTTGATATTAAAAATGGCTATCACAGTGAAGACTTTAGTCACATTTGTTTTTACTATATTTCTCATCGTATCTTCTGTTCATTGTGGTGCTACAGCTAATGCTATTACTCCGGGTAATGGTTTATCATTATACAACCTTTTAAAAATCTTTTTATCAATTAATATGGATTGATCTAAATTATTTTTCTTATAAATAGGTTATGAAGAAATAAAGCTGAAAGTATGCTACGACTTCTCGAGGCCGTGTGATATTGGAGGGGAAAGAGGTTGTGATCAATTTTGTCTTGATTGGGGTTGGATGAGTGGCCACTGTGTTCCAAGAAAATGTTGTTGTAATAGATAAGTGTGTCCCAGATTTTTTTCCCCCAATAAGTATGTATCCAAGATGAAACCACTTAATCAAATATGTATTGGTATTGTTTGAAGATTTCTAAATCCCGTCAGATTCTGCAATTATCTTTGATGCTTATTAACTGTTTTGTATTTTACTTGTAATCCGTTAATGTCTTACAAGATATAACTGATCCAACACTGTAAATTGTTTTCTTTTTGATAGCTCTTCTAACAACTAGGGGGCGTACAATTAAGTTAACCATTTGATTGCCACGGTAAACTTCAGTAGCAATAGCTCCACTAACCGAACTTATGTGCCTCGTATTCTATTGTTACGGTAACTAGGATTGTTGGTGAGGGCATTAATATCAAACTTCTTTTCGTTTTGTGTGTGTTGTTTGTAGTATTTTCTTGTCTGAAATCAAGGAAAAGGTAATCTGTACGATGATACATCTCGACCTGAAAGCATTCATTAATTCAAATCCTATCGAAGAGACAGACGACAATTCGTGTTTGAGAATTGAACATGTGGACTGATATAGGCGAAGTGATCTGGTGGATTAGACTATTTCATTAAACATGTGGTGACAAAAAATATACTAATAGTTATTAGCCCAATTGACAGTAATTTGCCTAGTTTCCATTTTACAAACCCTTTTCTAAGTTCATCAAAAAGTCAAATTATCATAATTGTTAACCCCTTTGAAGCTTATTCGAAATAACTTTCTCTTTTTGCGTTTCCTCTTTCAAGTATAAAAATAACAGTGTCCGTATTTTATATATATAACCTTCATGATAACAAAACTGATTACATTCTGCATTTCGACGTGGGCTTAACAACACATTGACCATAATAAACACTTTGAAAATCTTTTTTGTTTTTTTTTGCCTTTTTCTAGGAATAGTTTGATTTTGTACAAACGTACGTTACCCTTTTAAGAATGGGTGAACAAGGAGAAGATAAAAATCCGTTTTAAAATTGTTTGAATATGGAAAGTAGTCTGGTAAGAACTCGAACAAAAAAGAATGGATGGTTGCGGGATTCTTCATTGATATATATTTTGCTTATTTTGACCCATGTTGTTGGTACATCCAATCAAATAAAATCAGTTTCCTTTCTTGACCCAAAACAAACAAATATTATATTTATATTATCATCTCTTTACTAATCAGCAAAGACACAAGAAGTCATAATACTATATCTTTGTAGATCAACATCATCATTCAAAGACTAAAGCTTTAATCAATGGGAAGAATCACAAGTTTTGCAGCTCTAATCGGAATGATCAAAGACAAAGCTTCTCAAGGCAAAGCTGCTTTAGTCTCGTCAAACCCAACAAGCAAATCCCTCTCAAATTTCCATCTCTCCGTCCTCCGCGCCACCACTCACGACCCTTCGACTCCCCCGGGAAATCGCCACCTCGACGTCCTCCTCTCCGCCGGTACCGGCTCCCGAGCCACCGCAGCTTCCGCCGTCGAAGCCGTCATGGACCGTCTCCACACGACCGGAGACGCATGCGTCGCTCTCAAGGCACTGATCATCGTCCATTACATCGTCAAGCACGGCCGCTTCATACTCCAAGATCAGCTCTCTGTTTTTCCGGCTTCCGGTGGTCGGAACTATCTGAAGCTTTCTGGGTTTAGAGATGAAAAGTCTCCTCTGATGTGGGAGCTTTCCTCTTGGGTCAGATGGTATGTTAATAAAGTTTCAGTTTTTATGTTAAAGTTTGAATTTTTATATATTTGGTTCTGTTCTGTTCTGTTATTTTTTTTTGAACTAGTCTCTGTTCTGTTCTTATAGGTACGCTTTGTATCTTGAGCATCTGTTATCAACTTCAAGAATCATGGGCTTCTTCGTTTCATCAACATCGAGCGCGATCCACAAAGACGAGTACGAAGAAATGGTATCGTCTCTTACAAACGCTGATCTGCTCCGTGAAATCGACGCGCTTGTCGGGTTACTACAAGAAGCGTGTAAGATTCCGGATGTACCCTTCTGTGGCGGCAAATCTCTCGCGGACATGATCACCCGTTTGGTCGGAGAAGACTACGTGTCTTCGGTCAACGAGCTTTACACGAGACTCAACGAGTTTAAAGACCGGTCCAGCATTTTGAGCTTTGGAGATAAGTTTGAGCTTGTGTGTGCTTTTAAGAGGCTCGAGAGTTGTAAAGAAAGATTGTCTGTGGTATTCCGTGGGATTTGGAAGAGAGCTTGGATCGATGGGTTCTGGAGTTTGGTTCGTGAGGTCAAGGGCATGATTGGTGGTTTAGAGGATGAGAAAATTGAGAAATCAATTATTGGGGTTGGGAGGAGAGGGAAAGGTTATGAATCGGCTCGGTTTACTGATCGGTTAGTTATTGGTTATGGTGATGCTGTTCGGTTTTCTTCCGGTAGATTTTCTAATGTTGATCGGTTTAATTATCCGGTTTCTAATCGAACATTGTGTTGAGTCAAACGACTTTGAACGTCTTGTGAATTTTTTTGGTCCGATCAGATGTCTTTGTGATTTTTGTAAGACAAATTTCAGTGACAAAAAGCTTTTTTTTTTTTTTTTGTTCAACAGTGACAAAAAGCTAGAGAAAAAAAAAGCTAGAGAAAAAAAATCAAACATGGTTATGATTTGTACGTTTCGATCACTATAGATATAGTTCTAATGCGTCCACTTGAAAATCAAGGCACAGTGATTACATTTATTTGTGGGATGTTGATGTAATAAGAACGATTGGAGTTTTGAAAATTAATGGACTATATACATTACTATGTTTCCATAAGGAAACTAATGAACAAAAACACCCGACTTTTGGCAAAAACTATCTGGTTATGAAGATTGTGCCTAATCTAAATGCTTACTTACTAGCCAACGATTTATAGTAAGATTGCGCTGTTATTTTTTGGTGAATGCCATGAAAAAAGTTTTGAGTGAGAAAATGATTCACGTGATTATCAGAATAAAATCAGAATCTACTCCCTCAGGTTAATCACACGTCCATCAGAGTTATAAAGAACAAAAAAAACCTTAAATACCAACAAAGAGGAAGAAACACAGAATGTATTAGAGAAAAGAGAGAAAGATTCATCAAACAAATCATGACAAGAACAAGCAAATGATAGAGACAGAGGGTAAAATATACTCAAGGCTCTCCTAAGCCAAAACGGCGGCGTACAAGGCTCCGGCAATGATGGTGCTCAAAAGGAAAGCCTTGTTAGTCAATGCTGAGTCAGCAATTGGTCCTTCAGGAGCCGGAGCTGGTGATGGTGTTGGTGTTGTGCCTGATGGGGCTGGAGCCATAGCTTCTGGTTTCGGGGGAGAAGCGACAGGGGAAGTTTTTGGAGACTTAGTCGGTGGTGAGACGGTGGGAGGAGTCGCCGGAGCTGGAGTTGGCTCGGGGATCATAACCGGTGGTGAAGCAACCGGTACCGGAGAAGGTGGCTCAGCTGTTGGTGTCATAGCAGGAGAAGGAGACTCTACTGGTGGGAGAACCATAGTGGGTGCTGGACCCGGAGCTTGAGCCATACAGGACGTGGCCAATAGACCAAGAAAGATCAGAGCTCGCATTGCCTTAAGAGCTGCCATCGATCTCTCTTTCAAACTTCTTTCGTTTGTCTGTAGAGATAGAGAAACTGAGAAAGCTCTTGTCTTCGTTGGTGGTGGATAAAAGAGGACAAGCTTTTGTATATATAGCTAGAAGATTATATTTAAATTCTACTAAACTATGATTTTATAATGATTATTTAATATCTGGACAGTATAATCATGCAAGCACATACATAGATGTACACTTCTTAATAAGTATTTGTTTATTGATTTGGAAATATCAAAACCAGCAGTGCTTACCAAGTCTCTTGATTTGGGAAGTTTTCTTGAGGAACCATCTACATGGAGGAGCACCAAACGGAAGCATATACTTCCTGTATTTCTGAATAAGTGTCACTTTAGCTATTTTTCCTTGTTTTACAAAGAGTGTCATTCTACAATCTCAATACAATTTTTATTAATTTTCAGTTCAAAATTAATTGGAAAATACATTATTCTTATAAATAAATATATTTATCTAGAATACTATTGGTCAGTAAAATGTAATTAATAACAACTTCCATATATTTCAACGCTTTCTTAATCTGTGTGAAAAAAGTGTCGGAATAACACTTATTTAGAAACGGAGAGAGTAATATATATTTTGTAGATAACCATGACTTATTTTTAAAATTGGTAATTAGCTAGTGTTGACAGGTTGTACTGTTGTAGGTAACTTCGTTTTCTGGTTTACCGTGTCAATGCAGCTTGATCTATAACGGCATTGGCTTTTCTTAAGCTTATATATACCACGATCGTGACGTTTAGCGGCTTGAAACATGTGAGAAATGTTACAATTTCATCTTGCAATGTAATAAGTAATAACTTCTCAGTTTTGTAGCAATATATAAATCAGACGAGTTTACATTGAATTAAGAAAATGACATATTTCGTGCCAACCTATATGTTTGGAATAACTTTTTGTTTATGTTAATGAGTCAAGTCCACGCGCAATTACTTGGTTCCCACTAAGGTTGAGACGAGGCAGACAAGCAACTTATTATCTGTGTATGACGATGACACATCTATATTATTAAAAGAAGAAAACTATTAAGGGCATATGAAATGGTTTTGATGTGTGATGGATGGCAATTTAACAATTTATGAATTTAAACAATTTATATCATTTCTCATACGTGTGTGCTCATTCATTACTTGGTACCCGGCCTTGGGGTAAAGCCCGTAAAGCATGGACATGAGGCGCCAATGATATAAATAGTATTAGGGCGCCAATGTGAGTAACTTCTCATTGGTGTGGTGGTTAGAGAGCCTTGAAGTCTTATAGAGATGATGGTTCGATGCTACTAAGGGCAGATTTTTGGTATATTTGCTTTAGGCGTTTTATTATTCTGGACCGGCTCTAACAAGGCTACCACAAGCTGTTGAAAAGATGTGGTGGTCAACGCAAAATTTGATCAGAGAAAAGGAAATTACGTAGAAACTTAAACCACATTTTCCAGCAATGTTTCTAGAAGATTCAAAGTAGAATCTTATATCTCTTATATACTAGCGTAAGTCGCTTCACCAATCAGATTCTGCCACGTAATTTTACTTTTAAAAAAATCAATTGAAAAAATAACACTTGCAAAATAACCGTCTAATGGTTTCTAGATAAATCTCACAAATCCACGATCTTGCTTCTTTGTCCATAATCTCTTTTCTCATATATATTTCTCAGATCTTATGAGAAACTCTCATCGATCAAAAAAAATCCGTAGAAAACAGATGCCAACATCTATTTCAGCACTATTTTTTTTATCAAAACCAATTTAAGGCTTAGAAGGTTCAAGAGTGAATTTGGTAGATTTCCATTGCCGAAAATTCAACCAGAAACGAAGAGATTTTGGACCAAAAAAGGAGGAAGATAGAAAGAAGACGTGGTGGAATTAGAAGCAAGATGAACGGTGAATACGCTTTCGTTAATTCACCACGAAAGGATCGACTTGATGATATTGTTTTTTCCATGTACAATAGATTGAAAAGATCCTTCAGACTATGGTGAGTACTTCGTTACTACCTTAGAGATTTAATGTTTCAGATTTCAGTAAAAAGTTTGTTTATGTACAGTTAGGACAAGAGCAACATGACCTGTTGTCTGTTGAAGGTGGCAAAATCGGTACTGCATTGGAATGCTGATTAAATTCTAAGACAAAATTAACATAGGTATGTAGTAGCAGCAACATGTTTGTATTATTGCATGTTAGAAGCAACTTTGATAAATTGATTATTTTACTTCTTGATTTGCTCATGATATGATTTTTCTCTGTTACATAGGATTTTTACCGTTTATAGAGATGGAGATACTAAATAAATTACTAGATGTAGTAAACTAAAAGGCATAGATTGCATGTTAGAATTTGAAAAATATTGAAAAAAAATACAAGACTCAAAGTTAAAACAGGAAAGCTTTAAAGTAATAGGTATATCCAACAAGCTAATTAAGATGGAGATACATAACTACATTAATTGAAGTTATGTAACTGAAGTTTTTTATAAGCAAAAATACTCCCATGCATAGCATGGGAACAATACTAGTCTCTTTAAAATCACGAGAGTTTCCTCGTAATTAATCATAAGAGTTTCCTCCTAAAATCACCCACGATTCATATATAGTAATCTCTTTCTTGTTCAAGAATCAAGATGGTGACGTTAACTGCAACTTTCACGTTACTATTGACAAACTTGTCAAGGATCGTCACGTTTACGTTTACGTGCACATGTATTTTATTCGTACATACACATACGTCGACTTCATGTGTGAGAGAATATGTCCTACACAAACAAAAACTATTTTTATTACTTTTTTTTTCTTTTTTTAACTTTATTGTGTAATATTTTATACAGTAACTGAATTATCCAACGATAACAATAGGATTTCGCTTTCTACTATATATGATTCGTGTGGTTAACAAGGAACAAATACAGACGTTATATATATTCGCAAATTGAGGGAACCGATAGAGGTTTGACATTAGAAGATATTGAAGTTAATTAAAAGCTTATCTTCAGAAGTCAGAGCTATATTCTTTTAACTTTAAAGATATGAAACTCTAATCATCAGTGAGAGTTGTTTCGTCTTGTCTTTCTGTTGCTATTATTCCCCTTCACAAAGTCATCTCTATTCATAACTGACAAACAAGTAAATCAGCCAATTAAAAAACAAAGAGTTATTTTTATTTTAGGGTTGTTTAGTAACATGCTTCGAAAACAAGACGCAATTTGAAATGGTAATATTAACTAAAAAGAACTATCCTTAGTTCAACATTTAGGAAAATGTATAGTTGGCTAATGACATGGTTTTTGATGTGTGATAGCAAATTCACAAATTTTGAGTTAAATAATTTATACTATCATTTAAAAAAAAGAAATTTATAGTATCATTTTTCATACGTATGTGGGCTCATTCACTAGTTGGTGTCTTTCATTTCTTGACAACACCAGCAAGGCTACCACAAGCTGTTGAAAAGATGTAGTGGTCAACGCAAATTTTGATTAGAGAAAGGGAAATTACGTACAAACTTCAAACCGGCATTGCTAGCAGTATTTCTAGAAGATTCACTGAAAGCATATTAAAGAGAGTCTTTTATCTTTTAAAGTCGAGTTATTCTTGGGTTCACCCCCTAGGGTGAACCTATAGATCCACCAATCAATAGGATTTAGTTATTTTAAATTTGACATCTTTTAAAAAAATGAAAGAATTTGACATTTTTTAGAAAAAGGAAAGAAAATATTGCCAAATTATATTATGTTTTACAAATAAAAAAGAAATAAAAATAAATAAAAATAATACTAATTGCAAAAAAAAGTATTTTTTTTCAAAAAACATTAATACCACAAAAAAACACTAAACTTTAAATGTTAAATCCTAAATACTTTAGTAAACCCTTAGATAAATTCTAAAAAATATTTTATTTAAAAAAAAACACTATTTATAACACAATCAACAAAAAAACTATACCCTAAATCCTAATCCTAAACCCTAAACCCTAAACCCTTGGGTAAATCCTAAACCCTTAGGTAAATCCTAAATCATTGGATAAATTTTAAACTTTTAAATTTAAGATTTATCCAAAGTCTTAAATTCTTTTTTTTTTAAATAAATTCGTTTTTTTTTAGACTAAAAAGTATTGTTTTTGGTGATTATTATAAATTTAAAAAATGTATTTTGAAAATAATTTTTTTTAGAACAAAAATTCTTGTTTTTGTGATTGATATATTTTTTATTTTAATTTTTATTTTGAAAGTATAATATAATTTGATAATATTTTGTTTCCTTTTTTAAAAGATGCTAAATCTTAAATGAAACAATCCTATTAGTTGGTGAACCTAAAGGTTCACCTAGGGGGTGAACCTAAAGGTTCACCTAGGGGGTGAACCCAAGAATAAGTCTTTAAAGTCATAAGAGTTTCCTCGTAATTAATCACCCACGAGTTAAAACAAAAATTAACTCCAGGCAGCTGAGTTTGACACGTGTCCATAACTTGAGCCTCAAACACATGCAAAACATGGATTAAACCATGTTCGAAAACTCGGTGTACGTACGTTCGAGATAGGGCCTAGCGAATTGTAAAAAAATCGGAAATTAAACGGTGATTAATCGGAGATTAATTTTGGTGTTTGTAATATATAAAAATTATATGTAAAAGAAGAGCAAGTGTTTACCGTAGTCCAATGGTTCCATTGTCTCTGTAAATGTGTCAGGTCACAAGTTCAAACTCGGAAATGTTTTATTTTGCTGTTTTTTTTTCACTTTTTATTAATGAAAGCAAAATTATTAAAAAGTCTTCATTTTCTTCCTCTCATCTGTCGAATTAGAAGCTCTAATTTTTGGATTCCATCTCCGTTCTAACACGATTCTTAACCTTTTTCAGTATTTTTTACATCATTCTTATTGATTTTCAACGATGTATGTGATTCCAAGCATAGAACTTAGAAAAAATGAGATTTTTTTTTTTAGATTCCGCATTTTTGAGCGAGTTGGAGAAAATTGCCAGGGTTCTTCACTGCAAGCGTATAAGGGGCGATTAAACGGACTAGGCGGCTGCGTTTTTGAACAGGGGATTAAACACAACACATCATCAATTTTGGACGGTTGTAAGGATACACATGTCCCTGAATCAACGATAGATAGGAACTCTTACCCTTTACTATTATCAATCAAATAAATAATAAATAATAATAGTAATTTTTGTTTTTGGATCATATCATAAAATCGTAGTTTAATGATTGAGAATGAGATTTTTGGCCGTTGGATCTTGACTAAAACCAAAAGATCGGAGAAAATCGAATTTTATAAATTGCAGAAGAAGAAGACTAGCTCTCACGACATAATTGATTGATTTATTAATTTATCTATTTTTTTTGAAAAAAACAAACGAAAAAATAAAAAAATGAAAAAGTATTTATGTGGCAAACCCCACCATGGGTTTGTTAATACTCATGCCCTAAGGAGGAGGAGGAGGGGATAGATAGATAGTTTGGTCTTAAAACTTTTGTTGTCTGATCGATTTAATCTCTTTCCTGGAAAATCGAGCTCGAAAGTTTTGTCCTTTTTCTTCATTCGTCGTAAAGTTTAGACATTTCTTTCATTAATTGGCTGGCTGTCAATTTTGACATTTCTTGAATTCAAGGAAACTGGGTTCGATTTCAACGAAAACAATCTGATTCTTGAAAATGATCAAGAAAAAGACTTGGCCTTGGTGGTTATTAGGTGGTAAAAAGGAGAAAGAGACCGAAGCTCGAGCCAAAGGAAAGGTTCTCAAAGAAGCTGGAACTCGAGAGCTTTGGTTCCTCTGGCTCAGATTCTGTAGCTGTTGCGTCTGCTTCTGCTGTTGATGAGTGGTCTGTTGGATGGACTGAGCCGCTTGGACCTGGTTTCCAAAGCCATGAAGAAGGAGATGATGGTGTGTACGTCGACCATTACCATTCTAACAACTCATATCCCATTCGCCAAGTACCACAAACCAAAACGAGAAGGTAATCCAATTGGAGTGAAAAGAAAAAAAGAACATGATATTAATTATACAAAAGACTGAAGTAAAAATTGAAAAACTGTACAAATCGCTACTAAACCACCTCCAAAACTGACTTCTATACCCTTTCGTCTATTTATTTTTTTTTTTTTGATGACCCAGGTCTCCGGTTCGCTAATTGGACGACCGACTATCCACCCGAAGGCGGTCCTGGACGCTGCGCCCCGCATGTTAAATTTGCGCAGTGGCCAGAGTTCGAAGCTGGGTGGCGGGTGCCTCAGCCGAGGTTCCTTTACCACCTTTCGTCTATTGCTCATCTCTTATACAAAACTAGTGGAACACCAGCAGACAGATAATGATCATATTATTTAAAAGTTGTTATATGCATGCAGCAACGTATAAATGTAACGGAAGTTTGAGTAATTAATTAACGGGTCATTTCCTTTTTTTTTTCTGTTTTTCTGACAAAAGTGGGTAGGAGGATGCTGTTGACAAGATGTTTGCAGTATTTTTTTTTTATTTGAAAAAGTAGTTTGTAGTACTTTTTTTTCGTTTTATCTCTCCAAATTTCCTTTGTATTGATATAATATTTGCCTCTTTGGCCAAGACCCATTTATAGAAATTTTCCCCAACTTGATTTGAATCACCGAAACCATATGGAAAATTTCTCGAAACGAGTTAGCTAGACTAGATATCTTCTTATTTGGAAAACTTTCATTTTTTATCCTCATACATCGCAGATCCCCAGTATATATATATATATATAATGTCAGTTTAGTTTTGTCTTAAAACCCAGCCACCATTAAAGCGAATATGGGGAATTCTGAGTCCACTTGTTCTCCACATTGCAAAGAAGCCGAGACTAAGCTGAAGGCGTGTGCGCTGGCTCACTTAACCCCCATGGTTGAGGAAATCGGTAACAAAACGTTGGAGGAGGGTTACAAAGCCGCCTTCGATGCCGACGATGATAAGTTTTGGGAATACATGGAAAGAGGTGCTTGCAAAGAATCATATATGGCGTATGTAGAATCTACTGGTAAGGATTCTGATGACAAGCATATGACAATGATGGAGTGTATGGAGGCCCACTCAGATTACTACAATAAGTTTCTCGACTTCTACAAAGGTGGTCCCGAAAAAGCAATGAAGAAATTTCAATCCATCATTCCCTTCCTATCTAAAGGCGAAGTAGATCCTATTAGGGCTCAAGAGTTTTATGGACATTGTTGCAAAGAAGAATACTCGGATTTTATGAATTGCTTCCTGAAGAATATCTAGCTGAGATGTCGACTACTTAGGTTTGTTTAAAGTTAGTTATCAACAGGGATGACTAAATTGTTTTCTTTCTAGGTTTTGAGTTTTTTTCTTTCTATCAACGCTTTATATAATAAGATATAATATTATATGATTTCATGAAAATCTTTACAAAACCTCCAATTCTCGAAACGAGGTGACGTATATCGTATCGCGTTCATCTTATTCTTGGCAATCTTTCCTTTAATTTACTCTCACCTTGCATTGCAAGCAAAATCATGTATATGTCCCCTGTATTTGTAATGTATACAACGCGAATAAGATGCCACATGATATTGGGCTACATACCCGATTTTGTACAGAAGAAACACATTGCCCCAATTAATCCTACAACTTTCCTTCTACTTATTCTTTTGGTAACTACTAACTAACTGTATATAGGAGAGCTTATTACTATGAGATCTTCTAACCTGGAACCATCTCAAGGACCTTCTTTCTGTTTGTGAAGGTAAAACCCACCTCAAAAGTCTAAAATCACGTTGTTTTACTATGAAGTAGCCAATAGTAGATAATACTGGTTTGAAAATCAGATTGTTATTCAGATTATGTTGTCTCAAAAGTCAACTTACATGTGTCTTTGCAGCACAACGTAAGGTTGGTGAAACCTCATTGAATGGGAGAAGTTCCAGATCTCATCATATTATCAGACTGGTTAAAACTCCTCTCTCTGTATATCACTGTGTTTAAGATACAAATATTATCTTTACTATCGTCAATTTTGGCAGACGGTTGAAAGCTCTGCTCGTGAGTTTTTAGACAAAGAAAACTCCACCACCCTCATGGCCAGTGTGGTATTATGCTCTCAATCATCAACAACCTTTCTTTTTATGTCGGATCCTGAGTTTTTATGTTCTTTCTAACAACCGTATCCATCTTCCTTAACGAATTAATGTGTAGAATTTCATATAGGTCTGTCGGGAAGCTAGCGTGCATCACAGGCGATGTCAGCTGGTGCGAGACTCAATGAAGGCTGGCATACCAATTGAAGTCTGCTTACTCTTGGAACTGTCATCCGTAAACTTAGGTGTGTAAACAACAATACATCCTTCTTATACATACATGCTTAGTAAACTTCGGGTGGATCTAGTAAGGGGGGAAGGCAAGGAGGGGGGCACATCAACTTATCACAGACATCAGGCGTGAACGATTTAGAGAGGAGTTTCATATCAGATGGAATGTCGACACCGCAGAAAGCTTATGTTGGGTCTCCCCCTCTGACGACTATGATGAAGAGCTGCTGCCATTGCGTTCAGAAGATCCATCAGAAGAATATTGCAGAGAAGTGCAATGCATCAGCCACAGTCACCCACAGAGAAGCTCTATATATATATACTAGTCTGTTCTTCTTCTTCTTAGTTAAATGACAACATATTTTCAAGTTAGATGTTTTTTATCAGGTTTCGATTGCTGATGATATTTCTGGCAAAATGGGGAGGATATTAGTCTGGTTATTATGGACATGGAATTTGAGGGACAGCGGCAAGAGATTCTTGAGCTATTATAGCAAACCTACGTCTTTTTGGTTCATAGAACATACTTTTACTTGCTCTTCAAAGGATTGATGAGGCTGATTCAATCTACATTGGAGTTGAGCTAAGAAGACTTTTGTTATATGAAAGACCGCTTCTCTCGGAGATACTTATTATTCTGGTGTTTTGGCATTTGTGTTTGTTGCATTTTTGTTTAACGCCTCCTTCCTTCTTGACAACTCAGAGTTCGCATAGCTGAAGAAAAAGCATGCCTACGCTTTTCTAACTATCCTATCTGTCCGTACTTTAGCCAAAAGTTGTGTGTGCTATTGATATATTTTTTTAATCAAATTTGTTATTTGGCATCTGTTTGCCAAATTTGCAGTCAAGTTTCTGTTATGGAAAAACTCATTACAGAATAAATATGAAAGTTTTGTGTGTATACGATGTATATGATAAGTTCTCTCAACAAATGAGAGAAAAAGAAAACACTTCAATTCCCAAAATGTTATCAAATAACCAGTAGAGGTCTTGATGAAACAGGATCAAATAGAGTTTTTATTATAAGAAAATAGATGGGTGTCACAGACAGTTGTATCTTGCTGGGAAGAGAAAAAGAAAATTCAGTCGACAAGGTTCAGTATTATAAACATCATCATCTCTCTACTAACCTGATAAAATAATATAACAAGAAAAAGCAAAAGAAAGAAAGAATGACGCAGAAGAAGAAGACACAAGCTCTTCCTCCTCATCGGCTCTGCAGGACTGACCAGCATGGGAGGACAAGATGATACTGACGATGAGACCGTATAGAGACAGAGCTTCAGCTAAAAAATGAGGATCAGAATCATACCAACGAAAAGCTTTGGCTGCTGAGCATTGGCCCTGTGATCACAAAAGAGAACTTGCTTTTTATCAAACAGGATTTCTATGAGAGGGGGAAGTGTTACAAAATGTGAGAAAATACAAAGTGAGACATGGTCAGAAAAGAGGCCACGAGAACTGATAACCTGACACCAGCCCAGCATCACCAACAATACCAATGGCCATTCCAGCAGAAAGGCTAGAAGAGAGATGTGCATATCTGTCGAAGAGGTAGTAAGATTTAGCCTTGGGGTTGATCCCGGTCCGGTACTGATGATAACAGCAATAATCAAACCATGGACACCAGCCATAACAACAGGGACGATAGACTTCTTGACCAACTCAGGCCTCATGACACCCATAGATGACACACCTACGCCACTCTTGGCAGCTCCCATGCCTAGTCAAAGAGTAAACTCCGCCAAGTCGTCATTCACAAAAGATAATAGTGTGTATTACAATTTAACTAAGCAAATCAACATGCCTTGGATGGATCTGAACAAGAAGAAGAAGAAAGCATGAAAGCAAGTGAGTTAATATGAAAGCAGTCAGCAAATTAACCAAGCTGATTTTGGCTTAAGAGGTGAACAATAAACATAGAGAAACCTCAGATTCTAAAGCAGCTTCTTAAGAGTGTGGGATCCACTGCCTCAAGTTTAGAAACCAGGATGGAACCATGTCAACAGATCCTGAATCAAATGGATAGAGTAGACTGGCTGTCGAGGTGTTGGCTGGAGCCTGGATCAAAGGATTGGAGTCTTTTTATCTATGTGCAGTCTGTTAAATATTGTATATTATTATTATTATTCAGGGAAACTCAATTTATAAAATCAAATAAATTATATATATTTTATAGTAATAAACTTTTGAATAGCTTAATTTTTTGGATTACTATTTTCATACTGGCAAAAAATAGTATTTTTAATAGATTATTAAAAATAAATTACTCAGTAAAAAGACCATATTATTTTAACAATATATATAAAATGAATAAAATATAGTATTAAAAATAGGATAAAAAGATAAACCCTTAAACATTTTGACAATCTCTTCAAACCAATAAAAAAATTTCCATGTTTATATGTTTTTCAAAATCTTTGATGAACTTTCAATAATGGTTTCTCCCTTTCCTAAATTATTGTTCATAGTGGTTTTTTTTATTTGTGTTGTTATTATGATTTTGATTTTTTTAACTATTCACAATTTCTTATATAAAACATCAGACACTAATGGTTGATAAACAAACATTGCAACTGTTATCTATATTATTAAAACTGAAGTACATTTGGTACTGTTTGGAAACAATGATATGAGAATTAATGAAAATTGTTTGGTAACGGATAGTAGCATTTTCTGTATTTTCTATTATTTTCACATTTAGTTATTGCATTTACAATAAATTAAATATTTCTTTTTTATTTACATATTTCAGCCACTGTATTTATAATCAATTTAAATTAATTGGTTACATTTCTAAAATTTATTTAATCAAATTGATATTCATATACTGATTATTATTAATATTTTACGACTATTAATTAGATCACATGAATTAAAGAGATATAATTTTTTCATGAAATTAACTAAATCGTTAAATTACAAAACATAAAAACATACATGAGATTTTCTTATTAAATTGACGATTTAAGAATTTATATTAAACATAAATTAAATAAAACATCCGCATGGAAGTGCGGGTCAAGTTCTAGTTTAATAGTTATAACGATTAACAACAAAAGTTACAATGACTAATCACCAAAAGTTACAATTACAATTGATCATTACCGAAGATCGCAACAGTACATCTCTAAAAGTTGCAATCACAGACGATTACAATGTTTTGTTAAACTAGTTGTGATTGTTCATTTAGACAATTGTAATAGTTTACTTAAACAGTTTCAAATAAAAATGTTTAAATATGACTGAGCATTTTATCTAAAACCAAATCAAACAAAAACACAGAAAACATGATATTATATACAACAAAATAATAATTGAAAACCACGTTTAATTTTGTAAGTATATAATATTATAAAATAATTAAATTATTCAACAAATGAATTAACCGAATATTTGTAAAATAATTTTGAGATTCTTTAAAATGTATATAAATTAGATATGAAAATAAACGAAAGATCTCATTACAAATAATTATAAATACTTACACCATTTCATAATTTGATAACTTTCTTAAACTAATCTCAGTTTTATTAAGAAAATACATATTCTTTGGGGTTTCTTTTATTTTTTCACAACTTTTTACAATAATTGCATGTGAAAAGACACCTAACTATAGAAAGACACACCATTTCATAATTTGCTACATTTTAAAACTAATCACATTTGTACATCAATATATTTTAAATAATGATGAAAAGCCACATGTTGAAAATACACAATTTTTCACATTAAAATACAAAAGGAGACAGTTACCATAAAAATTGCATGACTAAAAGACACATGATTGTATAGAAACATTAATTGACATATATTAGCAATTTAAAAGTTATTTTTTTTACAATGAAAAGACATACTGGCTTGGCAAACTGCAATCTACCTCCTATGGACTGAGCGGAATAACAGACACCACCGACAACAATATCGATCCTTCTCTTCATTAGTCAAGCAGGCAGATCTCCTCATCAGGAACATAATCTCAGGCATCAGGGAAAGCAACCCCTCCCTCTCGTCAAAGATGATACATCACTGATTCCAAAACTGATCGCCGTACTCATCTCTCTACATTTTTCTTTCATCTTTTGGGTTCAATTGTATTTCGGCTAGGGCTAGGCCCATCTTCAATCATTTTGGAAATTTGATGTAATGGGATAAGTCACCAAACCCACTGTCATCTGGACCGTTTATGTTTAAAGTAAAGCATTTTTTTCAAAAAGAAAAAGACATGACTCTTTACACTAATAGATTATAAATAATGAAAAAAAACACACCTTTTGCGCAATGCTTAAATACAAACACTTCTAGTGATGTTAAAATATACTTACAAGATTGATCATTTCAACCTGAAATCATATAGTATTGTACCTTTGGATATACATACTATAATGGAAATACATTAAAAAAAATAACTACCAGATCTATTAATATAATTTGGTATGATGAAAAGACACATATGATAACAAATCTTAGAAAGCTAAAACAGAACTTCAAATTCAGGGTAGATATAAAATATGGTTGTAATGGAGGGAGGCTCGGGCGATTGAGGTTGAGACAGAGATTCTCTTTGTTTTAAACTTTTTTATAATTTTATAATGAGCTGTAGTTAACGGACTGGACCTCATTTTGAAGCCTAATAAAAAGCATTCCATGAATTACAATCTTTTTTTTATCATGAGGAAGCTGTAGTTAACGGGCCGGGCCTTATATGAACACATTCACACTATTCATTGTTTAGTGTGTGTAAATCTTTACGGAGACGAGGTTCTACGTATAGTAGCTGAAGTCGAGTGTTGATTCTGTTTATAGATCTTTCAACACGTGTCAGACATCCGGAAAAAAGTGTACATTGATATAAACAAGATCTTTTGAGAGAGAGAGAGAGAGAAAAGATCTTTTGAGAGAGAAAGAGAGAAGAAGACAAATGGCGTTAAAGATGATAATCAAACACCTGAAGCAGATCATCACCTTGGCCAGGCAGGTTGCTCCTCTGGCCAAGGTATTAGCAAAAAGAGTGTGGGTGAAAAGCATCGGTAAACTCTCTTGGTTGTTTTAACTCTTGATTTTTTTTGAACATATTAACTCTTGATTTTTAACCCTGTGATTTTTAACTAACGTAACGTGTTTATTTTTTCAGGTTGGTTGAAGGAAAATGTGGAAGAGGCGCTTTCCTGGGCAAAAGAGATTCTGACGAGCATCTACAAGGCCTGGTTGAAGGTGAAGGGGATGAAGAGGCTACCCAAGAAGGAGGAGGTGAAGGTTGAGGACAACGCCGAGAGAGAGGCCGCCGAGGAGAGGATTAATGCGTACAAGGAACTGGTGGCGTCAATGAAGACGAAAGCTGCGATGTCGGAGTCGGAGGAAGACGAATCGGCGGTGTCGGAGGCGGCGAGTTTGGAGGCGGCGAGTTTGGTGGTGGCGATTTCGGAGGATGCGGCGGAGGAGGATGCGTCGGAGGAATACTGGAGGAACTACTGGTGTGAAAGGTCCGATCCTTTCACCACCGGGATCTGATTCGGTTAGTGATTTATTAAAGCACAATAATACATATTTAGAGAAGATCTGGTGAAACTTTGCGTTTATTTCGTTTAGCGTTTGAATATTTGCTTTTGTTTTCTGGTGACTTTGCTCACGCTCCCGCGTCGTACTTTTGGTACATTCTCGAACTTTTTTTAGTGATTGACTACACTCAGTTTCTATTGAAAATGCTTTAAACATCATGATGTTAAATATATCACAAAACGGCATGCAGTTTCGGCTAATACAAAGAAAACAATACGATAGACTACACTCAGTTTCTAGTGAAAATGCTTTAAACATCATGATGTTAAATATAACACAAAACGGCATGCAGTTTCTGTTAATACAAAGAAAACAATACGATAGACTACACTCAGTTTCTAATGAAAATGCTTTAAACATCATGATGTTAAATATATCACAAACGGCATGCAGTTTCTAGTAATACACAGAAAACAATACGATATTTGTCTTTAGTAAATCACTAATTTTGAAGCTATAATTTAATAAGAAGAAAAAGTCAAAGAAACCTTGGGCTTTGAGCAACCAATCCAGCAAGAATAAAAGAAAGGTGTGAAAGGTCCGATCCTTTCACCGGGATCTGATATGGGTTAGTGATTTATGCCTTTTTTGTTTTGAGACAAGATCTGGTGAAAGTTTGTGGAATGGTATTTTGGTCAGTTTTTGTCGTTAGAGAACATATCGTGAACGACCTTTCGTTTATTTGTTTTCTTCTCCCTTTGCAGTACTGTTCGTACGTTCTCTCGTTTCTCTCAATAATTTTTTTTTTGATCAACGTAAAATGCATTAAGAGAAAGAAATGGGTTTTGGCCTAACTCTCACTAATAACAATACACATATTACACGTCTATGTTTGTTTGGTGATGATAAAATCCTAATGCTCGCTCTATTATGTCATTAGTAAATCACTAATTAAAATGTGTTTCTATTTTTATGTATATAAAATATAATAAACATGGGTTTCTATTTATATGTATAAATATTGGGTATATAGATTTTGGTGTTTTTTTTGGCTCAGGATTTTGTTGTCTTTTGCATGTGCTCTCTGTTTGTGTTACAAGAATGTTTTAATTGATTTTAATTTGAATTAGAAGAAAATGTCAAAGAAACCTTGCGCTTTGAGCAACCAATGAACCAATCCAGCAAGAATAAAAGGCCACGCTAAGCCTCGAATCTGCAAAACAAAAACAGAGAGATTCATGTTAAAGAGAGACACCCATTCATTAGCAGGAATTTTTGAAACAGAGAAGATGATAAATTGATAAAGAAAATACCTGAACCTATGTATTGGCTTGGCTGCAGAAACAATCTCAATGTTTTTCCCTCTGCTAAAAGCTGCAAAAAACCATAGCAAGAAAATAAAAGCTCCAATACATTACTTTCAAATGTAGTAGTATTATATTTGTTTTGGAAGTGAAAAATGTATATATACCAGTAACAGCCCAAGGTCCGAACAATCTAGTCAACAAAAGCTTCATAAGTCCACAAACCAATCCAATGAAGAGCAGGACAGAGATGTACTAAAGACAAATTTATTATGGGCTTTTACAAATTTCGGCCCACTGTAATTAGCTATTTATGGGTAGGATCGAGAAAAATCTCTATCTTGTTCAAGAATGAAGATGGTGATGTTAACTGCAACTTTCACGTTATCATTGACAAATTTGTCAAGGATCGTCACGTTTACGTGCACATGTATTTTATTCGTACATACATACGTCAACTTCATGTGCGAGAGAATATGTCCTACACAAACAAAAACTATTTTTTATCTACTCTTTTTTTTTTAGTTTTATTGTGTGATGTTTTATACAGAACTGAATTATTCAACGATAAAATAGGATTTCGCTTTCTACTATATATGACTCGTGTAGTTAACAAGGAACAAATACACACGTTATATATATATATTCGCAAATGGAGAGAAGCGATAGAGGTTTGACATTAGAAGATATTGAAGTTAATTAAAGCTTACTCTTCAGGACTATATTCTCTTAACTTTAAAAATATATGAAACTCTATTTTTTTTCTTTCCGTTTATTCTAGTTACGAGAGAGAGATATTCTAACGGATCATCATTCATCAGTGAGAGTTGTTTCGGCTTGTCTTTCTGTTGCTATTATTCCCCCTCACAAAGTCATCTCTATCCATAACTCACAAACAAATAAATCAGCCAATTAAAAAAACAAGAGTTATTTTTATTTTAGGTTTGTTTAGTAACATGCTTCGAAAACAAGACGCAATTTGAAATGGTAATATTAACTAAAAAGAACTATTCTTAATTCAACATTTAGGAAAATGTATAGTTGGCTCATTCATTAGTTGGTGTCTTTCATTTCTTGACAACACAAACAACACCAGCAAGGCTACCACAATGTGTTGAAAAGATATGGTGGTCAACGCAAAATTTGATTAGCGACAGGGAAATTACGTACAAACTTAAACCGGTATTTGCCAGCAATGTTTCTAGAAGATTCACTGAAAGTATATTAAAGAGAGTCTTATCTCTTAAAATCACGAGTTTCCTGGTAATTAATCACCCCCCACAAGGCCACGAGTTAAGAAAATTATAACTATAGGCAGATGAGTTTGACACGTGTCCGTAACTTGAGCCTCAAACACACGCAAAACATTGGATAAAATACGACATATCATCAGTTTTGGACGGTTGTAGGGATACACTTGTCCCTGAATCAACGGTAGATAGGAACTCTTACCCTTATTTCTTACTATTATCAATCAAATAAATTAATAATAATAGTAGTTTTTGTTTTTGGATCAAATCACAAAAATTGTAGTTTAATGATTGGATAATGAGATTTGTGGCCGTTGGATCTTGACTAAAACCAAAAGATTGGAGAAAATCGAATTTTTATAAATTGCAGAAGAAGACGACTAGCTCCCTTGAGTAGAGAAGAGACAAATCTGGTCGGAAAGATAAGGAGGAGCAGGAGGATAGATAGATAGTTTTGGTCTTAAAACTTTTGTTGTCTGATCGATTTAATCTCTTTCCTGGAAAATCGAGCTCGAAAGTTTTGTCCTTTTTTTTCATTCGTCGTAAAGTTTAGACATTTCTTTCATTAATCGGCTGTCAATTTTGACATTTCTTGAATTTAAGAAAACTGGGTTCGATTTCAACGAAAACAATCTGATTCTTGAAAATGATCAAGAAAAAGACTTGGCCTTGGTGGTTGTTAGGTGGTAAAAAGGAGAAAGAGACCGAAGCTCGAGCCAAAGGAAAGGTTATCAATCGCAAGGAGCTGGAACTCGAGAGCTTTGGTTCCTCTGGCTCAGATTCTATAGCTGTTGCTTATGCTGCTTCTGCTGTTGATGAGTGGTCTGTTGGATGGACTGAGCCACTTGGACCTGGTTTCCAAACCGATGAAGAAGGAGATGATGGTGGCTTCTTAGTTCTGGTTCCTTGTTACAGAGCTGTCTCTGAAGGCACTGGTAATAAACAGCTCCTGACTGCTGTCAAGAATCTCCCTAACGGTTTGTCACCTGGTATGAACTGTTATCTCTCTTTGGGTTGAAAGGCTCATGCTTGTTGTTTGGTACTTGCTTATGAATATTTGGTGATGCTTAGTATCGTGAGAATGCTATATGTGTAACTTGGCTGTTGATGTTGATGTTTCAGTGTGCAAACTTTTCTGATTCAGTTTGGTTTTTTGTTCCAATCAAATGTGCAGATGGGAAGAATTACATGGATCAATGGCTTTCATCTCTGGAGAACCTTTGACCAGGTCTCTTCCTTTTGTAGTTAGTTAGTAGTTTTAGGTATCTAACAACGCTCTGAAGAATTGGGTACTACATAAATCTTGAAAACCAAAAAAAGGAGAAAAAGAGAGAAAAAAAAAAGAAGAAGCACAAGTAGTTGGTTTTACGGTTTAGATTAGTATGTTGGGTATTGTTTAAATTGATTTTGGTAATGGATGAAGCTTGAAAAGGAAAAAGAGAGAAAAAAGAAGAAGCACTAGTAGTTTTACAGTTTGGATTAAGATGAAGGGTATTGTTTATATTGATTCTGGAAACGGACTAGGCCCTATAAGGGAAGAAAAAGAGTTAGAAAATATCATGTGTGGGATTGGAAAACGATGAAAGAAAAGGCAGCTTCAGAGTTCATATTAAGATGATGTGAGTTGGTTACATTGATAAATGAAAGAAGGTGAAGAAGTTCTTTCTTCAGAAGAACAATTAAACATTGATACTAGGAAAGGATTTGAAATGGAAGAAAGGAATATGAGATGGGGTTGGAGTAAGAAAGAAGTAGTAATGCTAGAGTTTGATATCAAGATTTGATGGTGTGAAAGGGGATTATTCATCCTGAATTTGGAAAATTCATGTAAAAAAAGTCTCCAATGTAAATAGAGTGATGTACATACTCTGTATTGTCTTGTATCATATAACTCTCTTCTTCCTCAAGACTGAGTTTGAAGTATTGTATGTAATTGGTTAACTACCTCTGATATTTTTGTATATAGAAAGAGTAATGCCACTGTAAAAAACTGTATGTACTGACGTAAAAGAAGGAATAAGAATATATATTGTAATTTGGTGATGCAGCCAAGCAGGACTAGTTTCTCCAGATTCTGTGTGTCCTTGATGGGATTCTTATTAGCTAGTAAAAGAGACGTAATACTCTTTGGATCTAGTTTTTGAATTGGTGATTCAAAAACCTCATCAAAAATATATTAATAAAGAAAAAGTACAATGTCACATTTAAAAAAATGATACTCTCATGTCCTCGTGGATATATATCCGGGAACCACAGTGCTAAAAAGAATCCACCGTCAACTAATAAAATTATAATCAAAGCAGCTAAATGTTGAATACTTACTTAGTCTTAAAGAAAACTTTAAATTGCAGTGATAGGATACACTTCATCATTTTGGTAAATGTGAAAGCATTTACATATCAAGGGTAGTCTAGTAATTTAGTTAGCGTAAAGACAAACCGCTGATAGGTTGATGTCGACATGAGTGAGAATGATAACTTACGTACCGCTCTGTTTCCTCACTTTTCAAACAAAAAAAAAAGAAAGAAAAGAGTTGAAGAAGAAGCTAGAAACTGAACTCGAAAGAGCTCAGTTCACACCTCCATAAGCTTCTACTTCTACTCTCTCTTATTACTTGAGCATCTCTAAGAACAATGGAGTCCGGGTCGGGTTTGGATCCGAGTAAGAGCAAAGGAGGTGGAGAGGGAAAGTTCGGTGCGTTCTTGAAGAGAGTAGAACCCTTCTTACCGAAAAAAGACTTGAACCCGATAGAGCTAAGATCCTGGGCCAAGAAAACCGGTTTTGTCTCCGATTACACCGGCGAAACCAGCACCACAAAGTCCGGCGAGAGGAGCAGCAGCTCTGCTTTTGATCTGCCAAAAGGAAGAGGAGATGATCAAACAGATCAAGTGTCGTCTCGTGAAACCGACCTCTCCCCGATTCTTGGCCGAAGCAGACGGTCCGATATCGGATCTGATTCCAGCAGGTCCAAACCGGGTTCTGTAGAGGAAGAGAGAGGATCAAACCGGAATGAGATGGAGAATGAAGGAGGCGGGAAAAGAAGTAGGGATTTGGAAAATGGTAGTTACTATCCAGGTGGTGGAGAAGGAGAAGGTGGAGGTTGGCCTAAACCCATTGTAATGAAGTACGGTCTCAGAGACAATCCTCCTCACTTCGGTTAGTTTCTTCAGTATTATTGTACGAACACATATGTTATTGAAGATTATTTTGATAGATTCCTTTTTTTTTTTTACTTTGATATGCAGTTCCACTTATCTATTACGGTTTGCAACACTATCTATCACTTGCTGGTTCACTTGTCTTTATACCTCTCGTCATTGTCCCAGCCATGGGTGGTTCCGATGTAAGGCTTCTTCTTGTGTGAGTACTCCTTGGTTTGGTTCTTTGACTAACTCTTTGGACTTGTGGTGATGATTCAGAAAGATACAGCCGCAGTGATTTCAACAATGCTGCTTATTACTGGTATCACAACCATACTTCACTGTTATTTCGGCACTCGGCTTCCTTTGGTTCAAGGAAGCTCCTTTGTTTACTTAGCCCCGGCTCTGGTTGTCATCAGCTCTGAGGAGTTTAGGAACCTCACTGAGCATGTAAGCTTTTTTTGTTTTTTGCTAAAACAAGAAGGATTTGTTTTTTTTTTTCTTTGGAAAACTTTGTGATAAACTTGTGTGTGTTTGTGCAGAAATTTAGGGAGATAATGAGAGAGCTACAAGGAGCTATAATAGTTGGTTCATTGTTCCAGTGCATACTCGGATCTACTGGTCTCATGTCTCTCCTTCTTAGGTGATTCTCCAGAGAAAAACAACAGTTTCTCAGATCATTATTATTGTTCTTTTTTAATTATGTTTCCTTTTTTCAGATTTATTAATCCTGTTGTAGTAGCACCAACCGTAGCTGCGATAGGATTAGCATTCTTTAGCTATGGATTTCCTCAAGCTGGGACTTGTGTTGAGATCAGCGTTCCTGTAATAGTTCTCCTTCTCATTTGCACATTGGTAAGAATCTGCCTCACAACAACAACGTGATTCATGTTTCTGTCTCTTTGATTAGAACATTTGTGACTTCTTTCAGTATCTCCGTGGAGTTTCAATATTTGGTCATCGCATTTTCCGAATTTATGCGGTATGTTTATTCATTCATCTTTTTGTAAAAGTTTCAATCTTCTTCTAGAACTAAAGTGTTTTTTTTTGGTTGATTATCATGTTGACAGGTGCCGCTGAGTGTTCTGATCGTCTGGACATATGCATTATTTTTAACAGTTGGTGGTGCGTATGACTATAAAGGTTGCAACGCCGACATACCAAGCTCTAACATACTGATAAACGAATGTAAGAAGCACGCCTATACTATGAAGCATTGCAGAACAGATGCTTCTAACGCTTGGACAACTTCTCCTTGGCTCAGAATCCCTTATCCATTTCAATGGGGTTTTCCGTATTTTCACATGAGAACTTGTATCATTATGATCTTTACGTCTTTGGTTGCATCAGTGGATTCGGTAAGTATATCCATTCCTCTTTGCTAATATGTGTTTGAGGTTTGATGATGATACTTGCTTGCTGCTAAAATGTGTACACTTGTGTTGTAGGTTGGAACATATCATGCCACATCAATGTTAGTGAATGCTAAGCGCCCTACACGTGGTGTTGTGAGTAGAGGTGTTGCTTTAGAAGGCTTTTGCAGTTTATTAGCTGGAATATGGGGTTCCTGTACCGGGGCAACCACGTTAACCGAAAATATTCATACAATCAACATCACCAAGGTGGCTAGCCGAAGAGCTTTGGCAATAGGAGCATTGTTCTTGATATTTTTCTCATTTGTGGGAAAATTAGGTGCAATTCTTGCTTCAATACCACAGGCGTTGGCTGCTTCAGTGTTATGCTTTACATGGGCACTTACAGTGGCTCTAGGTCTATCGAATCTCCAATATACACAAACAGCGAGTTTTAGGAACATAACCATAGTTGGAGTCTCACTGTTTTTTGGACTATCCGTCCCTGCTTATTTCCAGCAGTATCAACCACTATCTACTCTGATACTACCGAGCTATTACCTGTCCTTTGGTGCCGCTTCAAGCGGACCATTCCAAACGGGCATCGTGCAAGTAAAGCCACTTTTCTTTACCTTTGATTAACATTTTTTAATGGAAAATGACAAGAGTGAGTCTCTTTTTTTTATGCTAACTGCAGTTGGATTTTGCGATGAACGCTGTGATGTCTCTGAATATGGTTGTAACGTTTCTACTGGCTTTCGTGTTGGATAACACTGTACCGGGTAGTAAGGAAGAGAGGGGAGTCTATCTGTGGTCACGAGCCGAGGACATGGAGTTGGACCCTGCAATGCAAGCTGATTACTCGTTGCCGAGAAGAGTTGTTCAGTTTTTCGGTTGCAGATGTTGCTAGTAGATGTTTTAAGATCCAGTTTCATTGTTTTTTTACAGAGAGAGAGACTTATTATATGGAAGAAAAGGTTCTAATGAAAAAAAGTAGCAGGTTGTGAGAAACTGACAAATCCACAGATGGAGCAAGAGTACACAAAATACACAAGAATAATGAATTTTCCTCAAAGATTGTTGTTGTTTGGTGTTACATAGCGCTATTCAAAAAAAAAAAAAAAACTTACAAGAGGTGTACATATTAGGTTGGGACCGTATCTACGTGGTTGGAAAAAAAAAAGAAGAAAAGAAAAGAGTCTTTGGATCAGTACTTGATGACATGGTGGCGTAACCATAACTCATACATGATCATGTGAAACGCATCGAATTTAACTGGTGGTGAGTTCCATTGAAAATGCTTCTGAACCTACAAAAACCAACAAGATCCAATCATCAGCTTCTTGTTATACAATAGTGTGAAGAAAAGGGTGAACATATATTTATCTTTTACCTTGACTAAGTTGTTATGCAACGAAACAAACTCTGATTGTGGTATTTTTTTGAGGATCTGCTTCAGGTCATACATATCTCGCTCTCTGAGTACAACCGCAAACTTTCTCCAATCCAGAATGTCGTTGAAAGGCAGATCATAGTAGTCTGACAATATAACTGTCCAAAAACCAACAAGATTCATCAAGTTCTAGTCTCTCTTTTGAGTGGAGCAAAAAGCACAACACTTCTTACCAGGAACACAACCGTAATGGATGGAGTCAGTAATACGAGCACTGTTGACTTGAGAACCACCGGGGCATATGCAGAACTTAGTCCTGTAGAATCTCTTCTGATACACTAAATGCCCCGTAGCTCTGTTTATCCTGTTGTTCGAAATATCGAGCTCTGTGTCGTTCTCCCACACACGCGCAAGTATCACACGTATCTTTGAGTTCCTATGACCAGCCCAAAACCCAAGCGTCGTCCTGTAATAACAACACCAACACTATTAGTAACATTCTACTAAAACCATTCTAAACCATTTTTACCGGTTCTCAACATCGTTTCCACCGGCAGGGAGAGCAAACGGCTGAAGGACTTGAGGCAAGGCAACATCTTTGTGAGGAATGAAACCAACATTGTAGCTAGGCGAGCACACGACCCGAATCGTGTTCTTGATCATAAGAGGAGATCCCTCGAAGGCTCTAACGCCAACGTCGTGGCACGTGACAAAGAAGTGATCAGCTCCCAACGTTCTGTTCCAATAAGGATACTTTGCGATCAACCCATCAACATAGTTCTGAACAATCACAGTCATGTTCTCATACGATGTTCCCTGCCGAAAACAAACAAAGCATCAAACTTTAGTTTAAAGAATCGAAATTTTAAAGTGGATTCAAGAAGTAAAGATTGTTACTTTGCCACGCATCTTGTGAGCAGAGACAGGGACGAAGAAGAGATCGGCTTCCTCTGGATCTAACGTACGGAAACGACTCTCTCTGATGTTCTTGAAGAAGTAACCCTCGCTTGCGTATTTTCCGGTGACTTTCCTCGGCGTCTGGTAAAACGTGTTTGGATCTCCGTCGGGGTATATGTAGACCTTGAACTCCCTCTCCATCTCGGCGTAATTCGACCGGAACGAGTCGGGAGAGTGGTACACATCGGAGTAGTTCTCATCGGGATTGTTATCTTCTTCCTTCGCGAAGGTCTGAGGGATTTGGTTGGCGCCGACGACGATGGGAGACGGCGGGGAAGTGCGGAGGGAATTGAGGGAGAGGTAGAAGAGGGAGAGGAAAGTGAGGACGGCGAGTGTGAGGAGTGATCCTTTGATGGAACACGGCGGCGAGGAGGAGGAAGAGAGCTGCGACGGTTTGGTGACGATCGTCATTTTCAGACCGGAACTGGATCTGTACTTTTTGTCTCGACGGAAGCTGTCACATGCTCTCACATGTGTTTATTAACATGGGTTTTATTTGATTAAATAACTAGCAATATATTATATTATTATTTATGTTTTTCATTATCATTTTTATTCGTTACGCAGGATATTTACCATTGTATCTAGGGATATATGTCAGCCGTTGGAGTGTATATGTCTTTGTGGTTTAGATGTATATCATATGTTTTGCTCAGATTTGTTACTACTTGTACTTTTTTAAGTGTTTAGTTGTTCTAAGCTTCTTTTTTTTTGTCGGCAAGCTGTTCTGAGCTCACATAAAAAAGGACATGACAACATAATTAATCAAACACTGGGAAATGCAAGCAAACAAACACTCTTAAAACAAACAAGAAAAATAAGCAAACAATCAAACAAGCAAGTAAAGACGTTATGGTTTTTAAAATAAGAAAGACGATTTTTCTTTTGGTAAAAAAGAAAGATGAATTTATTTATAATAGCTAGACTGATTAGGAGAAACATAATGATCATAAGTGTTAAGACAAATGAAATATACTTATCTCTAACAATCTTAATGACATGATATTTTGTTCCTTTTGTTGTCACGATTTTTATGTATGTTTTCTCATTATCAATCAAGTTATATATTTAATTTTTTTTCTTTCCCTTAAGAATCTTGAAAATGTTATAGTCAAATCAAATATAGTACTATTAACAATCTTAATGACATGATATTATGGGGGAGGAGGTTGAGTTTTTCATCATTATATCGAGATTTATTTCAACTGTTTTCCTCTGAAATTCCATTCATCTTTGAGATGCAGAGACGGGAATCGAAGAAGATGAGGTTGGAATTTGGAAATCAAGACTAAAGCCGATGAAAGCAATTCGATAATTAAAACATTTCATACTGAGCTTCAAAGCAAACCAAACGCTTTGAGAAATGAGAACCATTAATAGACGCCAAATTTCAACGGATCTATTTCCTTTTATGCATTTGGACTGTTAAGATTTGATTGGCAGAAAACAACTCCGTTTCGGTCTAACACTCTTCCGTCTAACGTTTTGGACTGCATCTCAAACGTCCATCTGAACCAAACCAGAATTTAAAATTCTAATAATGAACAACGAAAATTCCTTGTTAATGGTCGACGTAAGGTCCAAATTTCAATTTATTAAATGATATTTTGATGGAAGAGAAAAGGAAATCAGGTTTAACTTAATATTTTATATGTACACATGAGAACGCTGGTAGTTTAAAATACATTATAATATAAAATAAAACATAATTAGCACTTTTGTTTAGTGAATAACTATTACTTTCATAATAGTATTTATACGTACACATGAGAACGCTATTAATATAAAATACATTATTTTGACAAAATATAAAATACATTTTCAGATAGCTTTAACACCGCAAGATTTACACCATGCAATCAAATCCAACGTTACAACATTATATTGTGAACGAAATACAAATCTTCACAATAAACATCCAAAAATATCAGAAATTAACTGGTAAAAAATTATAGCGAAATCTTGAAATTTATGAGCAAAGGAAATTGTTGGGAAATCTGAAGCCCAAAAGAAATAAAAAAGAAACTCAAATGTTCTTCTATAAAAACCGAGTCTATTAGAACTCTACTGTCAGAAGTCAAAGTAACTCCCAGTTAGGTTTCGGTATACCTATTCCCGTTTAGTCTTGGACTTTGCTCAACAACAAACTAAACCACACGCATATATATATACGAACGTCTCCGCAGATATCTTATTCTAACATTAGCTTCGATCTTTAGATTTGGTGAAGGGAAGATGATTTTGCAGAATATAGCTTCTTCGTCGATGATCTGTTTCCTTCTGTTGCTTCTTCTTCCGAACGCTTTTTCTGAGCCAACAAGGTCAGTTTATTTTTATCTTCATGATATGTTACGTTTTTTCATCACATATATCAACATCTATGTAAGTAAACAAAATTCACATGTTTCTCAATCTCATGCATATTTAGTTTTGCTTTATGTCAGCAATTGTTATTTTCGTATGAGTGTACATATTCTAGATTTTGACATAGAAAATTGGATTAACCAAAAAGGTTTTGAAGCTTATGCAATTATTTGTTTTGTAAACAAGCCCTAATCTTTATCATCCGTCCTCCATTAATTGTATGCAAGTGCCCCGAGCGTTTTCAATTCAATGCATTGACGTTATTTTTAATTGTGATTACTGAACTTTTACAGGAACTTAGATGGAATAAGTGCAAGAGCTCCAACATTGCAGCAGATAAGAAACAGACATGGAACTACAGAGGTATATACATGTCTTTGATCAATGAAAGGATCATGCAACTATGTATTCTAAAGAACTTATACTTTTTCAGGTGATAGTGGACAATGGGATTATCGAAGTCAGTTTCTCTAGTCCTCAAGGACTTATAACTAGCATCAAATACAAAGGAATCGATAATGTTCTTAATCCACATGTCCGAACTCGAGGGTAATTATTTAGTATTCCATAACCTATATTGATTTAAGTATATAAAAGTAACCCTTCTTAATTAATTCTGATGTATTGTTAGGTATTGGGACATAATATGGCAAGGAGAAAACATTCGGGGCTTGGATGGGTAATCAAATACTTAGTTTAAAACTTTGTCTGAAATTGTCAGTTGAACAAATATTTATTAAAACTAACACATGTTCGCATTCACAGAGCATGTATTTACTTCTGCTCGGTTTGACAATATGGTTTTCGAAAAGAATATTTAATCTTCATAACTTATTAACTCTGTTTTTCATTGTTTATCAGAATTGAAGGAACCGATTTTAGAATTATATCTCAAAATGAAGAACAAGTGGAGATTTCATTCTCAAGAAAATGGAAGGGTGGTTCTGACCATATTCCTCTAAATATAGATAAAAGGTATATTATACGAACAAATACGTCAGGAATCTACGCATACGGAGTCTTCGAGAGACTTTCCGGATGGCCAGAAGTCGAGATGGGTCAAGTTCGAATAGTATTCAAACTCAACACTGATAGGTATTTAATACGTTTTCATTATAAGAAAAATCAGCGATGTTCATGTTATTTGTTTGGTATACACAATTTAATTTATTTATATTTGGTGTTGTTTTTATATATTTGTAGATTCCGTTACATGGTGGTGGCAGATAATCGGCAAAGACAAATGCCAACTGACAATGACCGTGACATCCCCAGTGGCCATGCCAAGGCTCTTGCTTACAAAGAGGCTGTACAATTGACTCATCCTAATGACCTCAGGTTCAAAAACCAGGTAACTATTATAATGGAATTTTGTTTTAAATGTAATATATGATGGATACGGGATAGAAATCTCCAAAAAAGAAAAGAAGAAGTTATATGGTTTAGCAAATTTGGATTGCTATTACTAAGTGTTATTCCATACAAAATCTATAATATTTGAATGTGAATGTTATATAGGTGGATGATAAATACCAGTACTCATGTGAGGTCAAGGACAACAAGGTGCATGGTTGGATCTCGACCAAGTCCAATGTTGGTTTCTGGCTCATCTCCCCAAGCGGCGAATACCGCTCGGGTGGACCTAGCAAGCAGGAGCTCACGTCTCACGTCGGTCCCACGGCCATCACCGTAAGGATTGATCCAAAACTACTTACTCTTGGATTTCAAAACTAATTCGGAAAACACGATTATAGCTTTTCTAAAAATTAATTAATTAATCTAATAATGCAGAGCTTTACAAGCGGACATTATGTTGGTCGGGACATGGAGACAACGTACAAAACTGGTGAAGCGTGGAAAAAGGTCTTCGGACCTGTTTTCATTTACTTAAACTCTGATTCTACTGGCAATAATCCACGACATTCGTTATGGGAAGATGCTAAACGACAGGTTACTAATTTTGTTATAAGATATTGTTTTCTTATCTAATTTATTTACGTAACGTAAAAGAAGGGACGTTAATTTCGTTATAATAATCTCCAGACCGAAGACGAAATTCAAGCCTGGCCGTATGATTTTGTAGCATCCTCTGACTTTCCTTCTCGTCAAGAAAGAGGAACTGTTACCGGTCGGCTCTTAGTCAACGACAGGTACATACTTTTGAACAGTTATTTACTTTGACCTTTTACTAATATTTTTATTTTGGTAAACGTTTTCAGATTCTTGACTCCGGCACAATCTGCATATATCGGTTTAGCACCGCCGGGAGAAGCTGGTTCATGGCAGACAAATACTAAGGTATATCATCATTACTCTTTGATGTCTCTTATTTAAATTTGATTGGCACTTAACTAAATCACATATATTGACACGTTGATTTTATTTTTATGTTCCAGGGATATCAATTTTGGACACAGACGAATGAAACTGGCTATTTCACGATTGATAACGTTAGACCGGGAACTTACAATCTGTATGGATGGGTTCCCGGTTTTATCGGAGACTTTCAATACCAAAACCGTGTTAACGTAGCTGCGGGTACACAGATAAGTCTCGATAGAGTTGTGTTCCAGCCTCCAAGGAATGGTCCAACGTTGTGGGAGATTGGTGTACCGGATAGAACTGCTAGAGAATACTTTGTACCGGAACCATACAAAGATAAAATGAACCCCTTATACCTAAACCACACCGACAAGTAAGCCTTTCAATCCTCATGATCCCGGTTACTCTATTACAAAACCGGTTTGGTTCTAACGATTCCGGTTTTGCTTTTTGTTCCACAGGTTTAGACAGTACGGGTTATGGCAACGATACACAGAGTTATATCCAAATCATGATCTCGTCTACACCATAGGAGCTAGTAACTATAGTAAAGACTGGTTCTACGCTCATGTCACAAGGTAAAAAAAATCATACAAACAAAAAAGGTTTTCTTGAATTAAAATCAGTCTTGTGATAATTTTATTCGATTATTTTTCTGCAGGAGCATCAATGATTCGACCTATGTACCAACGACATGGCAGATTGTGTTTCAACTTCCATACGTGAACTGGCGAGGTAGCTACACACTGCAACTATCTTTAGCCTCTGCTGCACGAGCTAACTTACAAGTCCAGTTCAACAACGAATACTCGAGACCATTGTTCTCAACTGGTACCATCGGAAGAGATAATGCTATTGCTAGACATGGAATCCATGGACTCTATAGGCTTTACACCATCAATGTTCCTGGAAGGTTACTAAGAACGGGGACCAACACGATTTATCTACGTCAAGCTAAAGCGACGGGACCGTTTGAAGGTCTTATGTATGACTACATTCGTCTTGAAACGCCTTCTAGAGCTTAGTTTTTTATTTATTTATTTATTTATACAGAATTGTTGATTATGATATTATTATTTTTTTCTAATTTATGAAATTGATTTGGTTTGTTTTATGCATCAAGAGACTTATGAGTGTTCAAGTTTATTATTTTATTGAAGCATAAACAAGAAAATACCACCAGCAACAGAGACATTAAGAGATTCAAACTCGCCTTCCATGGGAATGCTCACGAGCTCACACACTTGTCTTGACTCCTCAGACAAACCGTGCCCTTCACTACCTAAGATCAAGCATAAAGGCTTGTCTGCTAAAGACTGGGCAAACTCTAACGAAAGTTTGGAGACTGGTTTCTGATTAGTAGTAGTACTTGCTGGATGACCAGCCAATAGCTTCATCTGAAACTGACGTTGTAGAAGATTAAGGTGGTTCCAGTTTCCAGAAACTATAGGGAGCTGAAAGGAAGCACCTCGGCTTGCCCTCAGAGCTTTGTCGTTGAATGGATCACAACAGCCCGGAAGCAGAAATGCTCCATCCTACTCAAAACATTAACAAGATATCACACTATGATTCTCATTAGAGATTCGTATTAAATAACAATTTGGGTATTGATTTAATAAAGGATGATCATTCATACCCAATTAAAAGCCATAGCTGATCTAATCAATGTTCCAAGGTTCCCAGGGTCCTGTATGCAGTCAAGAACAAGAACTCTGTGAGCAGAAGAAGGGAACCATTTCTCGCAATCTGTTGTTATGATCATGTCTTCATCATCATCATCTTCAAGATCGATGAAGCTGCTAGGGATTCTCATCAAGGCAACGGCTTCAACAGACTCAGTAGACTGAACTCCAGAGAGTTTCTTCATCACTAGAGAACTAACTCGAACAACGCGTATGCTTAAACTCTCTAACCCTAGTGGAATCTGAGCTTCTTCGTGGAGAAGAAGACAGTCAATCTCAGTGGTGGTGACTCCTTGCTTATTCTTTTGGAACATACATACTTCCCTGTGTCATCAATATGCCTTCAAAGTCATCTCCTTTAAATAAATTAAACACTAAAGGAGGTAACTTTATGATAAGTACCTGATTGGGATAGCTCCGACGACGAGAACAGAGCCGTGAGCGTGGCGGTAAGAGGCGCTTTGGCGGAGTTTCAAGCAGTGTTTGACGAAAGGGTTTGATGTGCTGGTGATGGAGTTCACGTGAGAGGGTAACGAAACCTTCGTCTTCGTCGCCGGAGATTTATCAGAGAGATCATCGGAATGGTTTATCTGAATATGGGTTCGGGTTGATGAAGCTCCGAGCTTCGAAAGTGAGGTTTTGATTTCGAATGGAAGACGTGGAGATAGAGCTGGTGTAGCGAAAGCACATCCGCAATGCATTGTTTGTCTTCTCCGGTGAAGTCGCGGAGAAGATGACTGTTCGTCCGGAGAAGTTACAGATAATCCTTATTATGAATAAAAGCCCATTATCTTAAAGGTCCAGGCCCAATAAAGGCCTTTATTACTCAGCCTTCTTAAAGAGATGCCGGTTCAACCGGATGTGCTTCTTTTATATGTGGAGCTATTCTTTAGTGCTTGTTAAGAGTAAATGGATGTTAATGGAGCTTTGAAGATAGTTTTTTTTGAAGATAATTGCGTTTATGCGTTAATGTCTGACATATTTGTTGCTATAGTTAGGAGACTGATGAAGTGATATTGACGTTAATTAATTGGCATATAAGACAACGATGATTGATGTATGATCCATGAGAATGTCTTTTGCATACATAAGAGAGTTCATGAGTTTCTCGCTTGTCTCTGCCTAAAGCTGAACTTGTCCTCTTCTACTTCACGTTCCTCTTGCTTCTTCATCTTATTATATGTAAATAGTAATGTAATAAATAATAAACAATATATATGCGGTCATGTCTAAGCAGTTACATGCAGATATGAATATTCAGTTGAAAATTACAACAAGAGGAGAAGCTTAATACAATTTTCCGTCCATAGCTTAGCTAGCTACAACATTAGAGACTAACAATGGTAATGACATTGAGAATAGAATGAACTAGGGCATAGAATTATTAGGATTATGGAACCAACTTCCCAAATTACCCTCACGCTCACCAGTGCTTTCATTACTGCCACATGCTGCTGCTCCTCCCATGACGGATCTATCGAAAGCCCACTCAGTTGTCGCCGTCGAAGGAGTAAGTATCTCGACGTTATGAAACATAACCGCTGGAGAATCTTGTTGAAACATGGAAGTGATGAGTCTCTGTTGCTGAAGCTTCTGGTGCAAGTCTTGGTTTAAAGAACTCAGAGACTCGATAGAAGATGATGCAAGATTGTAGTTAGGATCTAACGGAAACATGTAGCCGGAGAATCCACCTGAAAAAGCCGAAGAAAGAGGGTCTACCATTGCTGTGTTCATGTGAGACGCTACAATCGGAGGAGGAGAAGAGATGACTTGGAGGCTAGAAGACTTGTTCTTGTTTCTGGTTGAGCCACCGATGGGGACGTTACGTAGGGATCCGCCACGTGTCCAGTAACGGCGGCAGTTTTTGCAGTAGTGACGTGGCTGAGATAAGCTGTAGTTGTTGTAGTAACAGAACTTGGTGTTGACGGAATCGCACCTCGGACATTTAAGTACGGGCTGCGCCGCCGGAGACGGTCCCATGCGACTGATCTGATGTGGTGGCTTCTTCATCCTCGGTGGTTTGAAGCTGGTGGTGTGGCTCTGATGGGATGAAGTCATCATGAATTCTTTAAGGAGAGATGGTGCAATATGGGGGCAAGAGAGAGACTGGCTCTTGTGATTTTCACGAGTTTTCATATGTGTATATTTATATACATGAACACACATAGATGTATATGAAAGTGTTGTGACATGCGTGCCTCTTACATCGTATGTCTATTTTAATATATATATATATTTTTAAGTTTCCAATACGAACATGTAAAAACCAAGTGTATATACTGAAAACCAAGTTCACGTAGCCAAGTAAAACTACATATTGATAAAAAAGAGCAAAATTATACATAACATGATGGTCTCTGATTAATGTTAAGCTATTCGAAGACGAATAACATTCGTTATTATTAATTAGCAATGCATATGCAGTTTTTAAAATCTTAGACATAAGTGGTGATAGCGGTTGATGCGGTTAATCAGCAAGGACCTCTCAGTTCATATGTGTCACCGTTCACTTGTTTTGTTTGTACTACACGATCAGATTTCTTTTTTCTTTCTTTCAACAAAGCATATATATAATGATAATTGTGAAGTTACTTGTATCCACCTCAATAGTTAACTTCTCTATCACGATTAGATTTGTTATGTGGATTTATTTGCCAAAGAGATATTGAGGCTTTTCAATGGATAAATTCGCCATGTTTTTTTGCGAAAATAAATTCACCATATCCAATTATCTAATAACATCATTCTAAGAAATTACAAATCTACGTGAATATCTACGGTTACATATACACATTGTTGAATGTGGGATAACTCATTCCGTCGAAGAAAGTTTACCTCGGAGGAGGTTGAATCATTTGTATGAATCACTTATGATTGTTAAAATATCCCTTATAGTAGTATACTATGAAAGACAAGATAAGGTCGATATAGGGAAGAGAGAAGAAAGGTAAAAGGTACGAGATAAAAGAAAGAGAAGCCATATCAAGGAGTGGAGTGCTTCGCATTGGGAACAGACCCCAACTTCACTGTCTCCTCTCTTGTTGGAAGCAAACAATACACAAGTCGTACAGTTCATTTATTATCCTCTTTGACTTTTCACTTATATTGTTCCTTCATCGACTATCAATATATATAAGTTGTCTCATATGAATAATGATGATTTATTTTCAGGTTGACATGCTTATCACAACAAGAAAAGAAAAAAAGCATTGGAGAACTTCAATTATTATTCTTAACACTAAATACTTGCATTAAAATTAAAATGTCCATGGATCACAACATGAGTTACTCTCAACGACGAGAAAACAAGGAGTAGACTTCAATGTGCTGGTAACATGAATCACATATCGGTTTCTAGCAGGTCTGGCCCGGAAGGGAAGCACTATAAGCCGTGACTTATTGGCCCAAGCGTTCTTCAAAAAAATTACAGCTAAATCTACTCTTTGTTTCAAGGAAATAAGAAATCAGAGCAAAAAAAAAACTTTATTCTGAGTAGGGCCTTAAGTATACTTGGACGGCGCTGGTACCTTGCTAGTTGCTCCCTCCTTTCATGCATCACATTACCATATTCCTCTCTATATAAACACAACACAACAAGTCAAAAAGTTATATAATAACAAATTTTCAATCTCATCTATCAACTAGACACTACTCTCGCAAAATTAGCACAAGAAAGTATATAGGTTTATTACTACAACCAAATCAATCGCCAAGTTTTGGCTAAATAGCGACACATATACGTCGTATCTTCAGCTAATAAAACGTATACTTTTTTCAACTAATATTATACATGTTTTGAACAAAAGCAAGAAAATATACTATACAATTTAGATTCCAGTGAAAGAACTTTTTCTTTAAAAACAATATCACGGTGGATGGCAATGGAACGGCTTGAGAAGACCCTTAGGTACCGATTCGTGATTCATGGTACCAACATTCCAGTGAAAGAGCTTCCAGACAAAATGTTAGTGAATATTTTTATATACTACTTGTAAAAAGAATCTTGTTTAGTTTCTTTCAAATTAATTTATGATACTTAATTTACGGATAAAAGCCTTTAGACGGAAGATGTATTAAAATTGTGCCAATTCCCAATAACCATTAATATGTCGTTCTTCGAGACTATCTAATTTAGTAAATTTTCATACCTAGTCAGAGCGTAATTAAAATCCATACAAGATTACGGACCTCGTTAAACCACGTACACGTGGTTCACGTCTTCTAACACCGACAAGTCTGTACGGCAGAGCAACTGCGAGCGTTTAGGAAGGCCTATTTTCCCATATTATTCGTATAAATTAAATCGAATAAAATGTACAAAAGAAAAGAATAAAATGTACAAGAACGAAACTCATTAATTACTTCAAAAGCTGTATGATTTTGTCCTTGTATCAAAGTAATTGAGTTATGTGATGTAATGGTATTTGCTATGCGCCCAAATAGTTTCTTCCACGCAACATACTCCTAACTAAAATGTGTTCACAAGTCACACTGTTAAGACACATGCACTTGAAGTCTTGAATAGCACTCCAAAATGGTTAAATTTTACAGGCTAAACCTACAATTCGAATTACGCCTCCCCAAAAATCTTATTAATATAACTAGTACTTCGAGGCAAAAGGTTGATAGGGTAAGAAATGACATTGGAATTTTTTTATTATATCTATTCGTCTTTGAATAGTATCCAAGTTGATCCAACTGAAAAACACAGCAGTAGTGATCTAGGCACAGTTGATCCAACGGAACTTATTACAACAAACTAAGAAAAAAAAAGAAAAAACGTTTTGGTGAAATTAATTAAGTTCTTAAGCGTCATAATTAAGGAGTAGGCTTCAATGTGTTGGCAACATTAATCACAAAACGGTATCTAACGTCCCCCTTTTCGAGCCGTTCCATAGCAATGTTGACATAATCCGCAGAGATAAGCTCGATATCTGCCGTAATGTTGTGTTTACCGGCAAAATCAACCATCTCTTGAGACTCCTTTATCCCTCCTGTCATACTTCCCACCACCATCTTCTTCCCTAATATATATATGTACGTAAGCGTTTTGCTAAAAATAATAATGGGAGATAATGGTTATAGAAAACATATAGGCTCTTACCTAAGATGAGAGGCAGAACCGGAAGCTCAAGTGGTTTATCGGGTGCACCAACCATAATAAGTTTTCCCTTATGTTTTAGCAAACCAAGAAGCGGAAGAAGCGGATGAGTGGCAGATACAGTATCAATAATACCATCCATAGTCCCCATTGCATCCTTCATCTCTTCCGGGTCACGGCTCACCAAGAACAGATCCGCACCAAGCCGATTAATCGCCTCGTCTCTCTTACTATCTGACGTACTAATAACCGTAACCTTAGTACCCATAGCCTTGGCAAATTTCACTGCTACATGACCTAAACCGCCTAGTCCTACAACACCAATGTGGATTCCAGGTTTGTCTAGTCCGTGATACTTCATCGGTGAATAAACTGTGACCCCAGCACAGAGAAGCGGTGCGGCAGCGTCTAACGGGAGATTTTCAGGAATGCGGATGATGTAATCCTCTTCACAAACCATGTGGTCAGAGTAACCACCATGGGTCATGGTGTCATCGTAGTACTTGCCTCCGGAAGTTATGATCATTTTTGGACAGAAGTTCTCTTGGTCATCGGTGCAGATGTCACATGACCGACACGAGCTGAGCATATAACCAACTCCGACTTTATCTCCGGCTTTGAATTTAATCACTTTGGCTCCGACGTCAGTCACCACGCCAACAATCTCATGCCTGAAACAAAATAATTCTGATTTAATGTCATCATGATTACATATTTTCTTCAAACCGAGATTTTCTTATTAATTATGGAATCTTGTATTTAAAAAAGGAAATATTTAATTACATTTCTAATGGACGAGCCAATAACACTATTTTCTGTTCACCATAAGACAACTATACAAAACAAGATCGAGTAGTGTCTGGAAAAGTGTATGTGGATGTATATAATATATACACATCAGCAATAAATTAAAGATGATTTAACCACATAAATTTCCAGACATAAAAAATTTATGACTAAAGTTAACATGTCTCATCCGGTGCAATATACAAAAGTACTCAAGATTTCATCCTAAAAGGAGCATTAACTCTGCTAGATTTACTTGTTTGCATTTCAATAAAATCTGATATTAGAGTTCAAAAATAAAATCTGATAGTAATCGGTGATTACATTTGAGTATGAAAGTGGTATTTCTTACCCGGGGACGAGTGGGTAAGTAGTAAATCCCCACTCGTTTTTCGCCATACATACATCAGTGTGGCAAATTCCACAGAACAACACTTTGAACCTCACATCCTTCTCTCCCGTCTCCCTATACGTTACTTCCACCAAAACTTGTTTTTTTTATTCATATAAGAAGATAAATAGGTTCATATTATAGAAATTACGTAATTTACTAAGAAGAAACTGAAACCTTCTTGAGAAACGGAAAGGCGAGAGAACTCCGGAATCGTCTCTCGCGGCCAATCCGAACGCCTCCCTCTCAAGAACCTTTCCCATGATGGACAAGCAACAAGAGAATAGAACTCAGCTTTTTGTATGACACTAATTGAGAAGTGTGGAGATAGTGAGGGGAGACACAGGTTTAATATAGGAGAGGCCTGGTGAACCAATAAGAGGAGTGAGAACCATTGCCGCTAGGTCCCTATTTATTTATACCGGTCATATTTACACGGAAAACCAATAATTTTCAAAAAACTATTAATGGTATCACGCCGAACAAAATATGCTTAGAGTTATACTTCTACACCCCATAACGAAAATTTCAAAATAAAGAAGTTCTACTATATGTTTTTTTTTTTACATTCCAGTAGATTCGCAAACATAGTGGAAAATTTTCGACTGAACATGAGAAATTAAATTGTTTTTTATAAAAGGCTTATAAGGAAAAAAAAATTGTTCAAGAAGCTGGCCACACAATCACAGATCTACAACACCTGAGACAGCGTAACTAAGCAAACCACCTCAACGGATTCGAATTCGCCCCACCGCAGATGACTTTCAACCTCATCGTCAGGGACATCCGCAACGTTATCAATGCGAGAAGACATAGGAGAAAGTTTGTTTCTCTTATGTAACTTTGGATTCAATGATCTCTTCATTAATTCAACCATGTGTGTCAACCTTGTTTTTCACTTTCTTTTTGCCAAGGTTTTCACAAAAGCAAGATTATGTAATATAAACCTAAAACTTTCATTCTAATGATATTTACAGTTTAGAGGATTATGTAATATAAACCTAAAATTTTCATTCTAATGATATTTACAGTTTAGCAAATACAAAAGAAAAAAAAGTGTTAGTCACTTTTTTTTTTTGATTTTGTGGTATAAAGGCCAAGATAAAAAGTCTTTAAAACAATTGAAGCCTAACTAATATAACTACATTACTAATGTCACAAGATGCTTCGTGGAAAATTTAAAGTCAGTATGGTTGCCCGTATCAACTGTCAACAATTAGTCCAAAAAAAACAGTTATATATTCATAGCTGACTTAACCCACACGTGGGAAATGCTCAACCACACATACTATAAGCAATTTTCCTGCAGCACTTTCACTCTGACAAGTCATGTGGTGAACCATTCCGAGCTGGGAGTCCACATGAGATATGATTTATGAATACAATGCGAAGACTGCAAGAAAACAAAAAAAGTTATCAGAGGACTGCAAGTGAAAGCGGAGTTGTCATAACTCCTTATATGGAAAGAACGCAAATTGTTCTTTTCGATATTTTCATATAAATCTAATTAACAAGAAGTCAAACAAGTGAGAAAAACAGGATAGAAGATAGACACTAAGCCCATCACTTCAGTAAAAAAGATCTTGTCTCATGTTGCTCAAAAAATGATCTTGTCTCAAAATGATCTTGTCTCAACAAGAAGTCAAAATACAAAAGGAAAAAACAACAGGGTATGATAGATATGAAACCCACTTGTTAAATAATTATGTGATATGAGTACTAGTTCAATAACGAAGGGATTGTGGAATATATGGGAATCATGATCGTCTCTCTGACATGTTGTTCATACACAGATCACATCTAAAGTTTCAAAATCAAAATAGTAGGTATAAAATATAACCAATTTATTGAAAACATCCTAGCTTATGAGAATCAAGCCGTTCATTTTCGTCCTAGAGATAAAATAACTTGAATTACATTCATTTGATCAAATTCAATTTATTTGGAAAACAAATGCTCCCATTTTGAGACAGTTTGATTAAAAATCCAGACTAATGACATCGAGTTTAAGATCGAGTAACAGCCAATGTGTTCGCAATGTCAATGACAAATCGATATCTAACATCTCCCTTTGCAAGTCTATCCATGGCGGTGTTCACATACTCCATGGATATGGTCTCAATCTCTGCTTTTATTCCATGCTCAGCTGCAAAATTAATCATCTCTTGCGTCTCTTTGATTCCTCCAATAGCACTTCCCGCAATTGATTTCCGTCCTGTTCAGTCACGGCTTTATTTTTATTTTAATGTTCTAAAGGCTGAATATAAACATATGGATATAGTTTTCTACTAGTTAGGGTTATATGCATACCCAGTATTAAGGAAAATGCATGTAGATCAAATGGCTTCTCCGTTGCACCGAGTAGAACAAGTTTAGCGTTGGTTTTGAGTAGTCCAACCAATGGTAGAATCGGATGTGACGCAGAAACGGTATCGATTATGCCATCCATAGTTCCCATTGCTGCCTGACATAATATAAATTCACTAATTATAGATCGATATAAGTATAACATTAAAACTGATAGTTTTATGTTTTACCTGCATTTGGCCTTCATCAGTACTAACCAAGAACCCATCAGCTCCAAAATTTTCAAGAGCATCCTTCGATTTCCCAGCGGTCGAACTAACCACCGTGACTTTACTCCCAAATGCTTTAGCAAATCGCACCCCAATGTGTCCGAGACCGCCTAGCCCCACGATTCCGATATGTTTTCCCGGTCCGGCCAGTCCAAAATACTTCATAGGACTATACATCGAGATGCCTACATATAACAGATCAACAACATTATATTTACGTATCACCTTACAAAGATTACACAAATTTAGAAACATTTTAAAACTAAAATGTGAATACTTTGAATATAGAAATGAAAATATCATATATGTATTTTTGGTATCTGAAATAAGTATATCGTCAAATTCATAGGCCTCACTGTTCGCTATTGGGGTTTAGTAAGTGTATTTTTTTTTCCTAAAGAAGTCTACAAGATGTGTAAAATGCGAACCAATAATATAATGAATTATCAAAATGAAACGTAATTATTTTAACCTGCACAAAGCAAAGGTGCGGCCGAAGCGAGAGGTAACGTGTGCGGAATTTTGACGACGTAACGTTCGTCGACAACGATGTGGTCAGAGTATCCACCGTAGTTTACAGTTCCGTCGTACTGAACTCCGTTATAGGTTGCGACTGATTTAGTGCAGTAGTTTTCTTGATCTTCACGGCAGCTCTCGCACGTGCGGCATGAATCTACTATGCATCCCACACCGATTTTATCTCCAATACTGAATTTACTCACTTTTCTCCCCGTCTCAGTCACTTCTCCAACGATCTCGTGACTACAATATACAATCACACGTTTGTGTATATCTTACAGTGATATGAAACATTGCATGCTATTTCAGTAAAAAAAAAGCATTGCATGTTATTGAAAGAACATTTTTTTGTTAGGAGAATTGAAATAATATTCAAAAGATAACAAACAGTAATACAGTATGGTCTTTGCAAATAAGTCTGTACTGTAGTCATTTTCTAAAGTTTGGTCAGACCAGTTTTATTATGATCTGACGAATTTGGTTAAGTAATTTGTTTAATTCTATCATCTTATTTGAATTATATATATATACTTTTAAACTGAAGTGTTGGAAAAGTAGACAATAAGGAAAAAATGATAGAATTTCGTTTTAGTTTAGCAAAAAAAAAGATAGAATTTCGTTTTGATCGTTTTAGTTGAAGTTCCATATCGACAATATTCATATTCAATTATGATAGTCACTATATGCTTAATCGTTTAGCAGAACATAAAAAGAGAGAGTATAAGCTAATAAGTCAACTTGACAAAAGAAGAAAGGCTAGTACTAATAGTCAACTTTAAGTAATGGTGTGGTGGTATTAATGGAGGTGAGTGCTCATTTTGGCAAAACGTATGTGGGAGTGATTATTTATCTAACTAACAATTTTTAATTTAGCTAAACGAAAAGAGCTAGGTAAGTGCTCCACTATAAACAGTGGGCAAACAGAAAATCGCCACATTCAATTCCACTTAGTTATTATTTTTCTCTAATAAGTTATTTTACCAACCAAATCGACTATTTTAGTATTTTCCCAAACACATGGCGAAATATCATATCACCACTATCCAAATTTATCCGTTAAATTTGATTCGATTTGTTATTCGCTTCAATTCGATCAAAAAATTCCAAATATCCGTAAGCCTTTGAAACAAAGCAAATACTAAAAATCAATATCCGTTAAAATCAAAACAAATCACAAATACTAAAATTTTGGAAAGCGGATATCCGAACCGATCTGGCAATATATAAATACTTGTTTATCTTGACTATATTTAAAATTTTAGATGTATAAAATTATATAGTTATTATTCTAATTTAAGAACTGACAAATTCTATTCACATTATTACTTATATAAAAGTATTACATAAAAAGAAGAGTAAACATTTATGGCAATTATAACTTTTTTTTTAAGTTTGTGTTATTATAATTGTTAATTAAGTTCAAAAAAATTTACAAAATGTGCTGAATAACTATTTTATTTTTGAATTTTTATGTTATATATCATGCAAAAACAGTTTTACAAAACAAATTTGTATCAAAATTTTAAATTTATTTTTATTAATCAAAACATATGAGATATCCGTAAGTATTCGTAGATATCCGTAAATATCTATTTATTTTTGAATATCCGTTTTCCGAATACTCGTATTTTTCCGAAGCAAAACAAATCGAAAAGTTAGATATTCGTGACATACGAAGTAAATCATAAATATCTCCAAAAACTCGGATGTCCAATCTGTGTCCATGCCTAATCCAATGTATATAATCGTACACTTTTGATTAGTAAATTATAATCCAGGTTAAACTAAGCAATTCATAAAGAGAAACCTACAAAAGTAAAGTTTACCTGTATATTTTCAACATTAATTATGAACCAAACAAGAGGCTTGGTCTAATCATAAACTATTGAAACTACTATAAAACCAAACTTTGGCTTTCTTGACAAGTGTTTTCGATCAAATTATTTATTACTAAATGTTCAAAATTCAAATATGTTAATCTACTGGAAATTAATCTCGAAAAGGAATAAAAAACACTACTGAACTATATAGACGCTTGATTTTAACGCAGTGATATTTTTTTATATCTAAAGAATCTATAAATAATTATATTTTGAGAAGAAGAAAGACAAGAAATTGCGTACCCAGGAACTAAAGGGTAAATAGAGGAATGCCATTCGTTCTTGAGACAGTGAAGATCACTATGACATACTCCACAGTATAACACCTTCACTCTCACTTCTTCTTCTCCTGTTTCTCTGCGCATATATCATCATATAACAACTTCACCATCGAGGTTACATTAATCATTTATCATATGTAACATCATCATCAGTACTCATTCAGCTTACCTTCTAGAAAAGACAAAGGGAGAGAGATGGCCTGAGGAGTCCCTCGCGGCCCAACCGAACGCCTCTAGGCCCTCTACGCTCAGGCATCTCTCTCCTAATCTCTCCATCTCTCACTTTCTTTTTTTTTTTATCAAATTCTCTTTTTTTCTCTATTTTCGAGCAATTGAGGGACCAAAATAACCTACCTATCTTTGTTATATATAGGAATAAATAGATCTAAACGTTGTCGTTTATCCGAGAACTATTGTTTTGACTTTTGGTATGCCACATATCAAAGCATGTCCTAAATTTTAATTTAAAAAAAATAATAATTAAATTCTTAAAAAAAAAATTCTACATGAGTCATTTCATTTCTTTTTACTTTTCATTTTTCTTGATTTTACTTTTTCAATTTTTTTTGAAGATTTTTTTATACTTCTTCCCGCATATATTTAATAATATAAAATTGTTATACATTTAGATTATGATTATTAGTGTTGTACTATTAGTCTATTAATCTGTTAAAAGATCGCATATATAGTGTTTACTTGATAATGTATGTTAGTATGTATAACTAATGAATTCCATGTTTACCGATCGCAATAGCACGACCTATTAACCCGATCATGAAAATAGGATTGGGTCTAGCTTCATTGACTTGACTGAAACCAAATCCAGTCGAAATGTGCTAAATTGAATACGATTTCCCATGTCGTTGCTTATATAAATGTATCATTTCATTTCCTAGAGTTCTGTATACTATTGTAGGAAATTATTTTTTGTATCATAAGATTTAAGTGAATATGAATGCCGTTAGTTATATGTCTCATTTCCTCGAGTTCTGTATACTATTATAGGAAAGTATTTTTTGTATTATAAGATTTAAGTGAATACTAGATTTTGATCCGCGCTTTCAAAACACATGTTTATTTTCCTTGTTTTTTTCTTAAATTGACATATATTTAGTAAATTTCATATTTTATATATTTGTGTGTTTATTATATGAAAATCTTAAATTTTTCTTCTTTTACCGTGTTTGATTTTAAATGAAATGACTATTTATGTTTACAAAATTTAACTTGAATTTTTAATTAATTAAATTGCAGAACTCTAAAAATTAATTTTACTGTGGTTATTTTTTTTTTGTAAATTCATCGTTTGTAAAGACATTTTGTACAATTTTTAATTGTTATACATTCTGAAAGTGAACTGCACTGTACATAGATTAAACGAAATCAAATAATTATACAAATTAATTTATAAATTGAATTTGAGAATATTCAATAAATTTAAAATTAGATATGATTTTATATATATACGTATATATATATATGTTATTTATAAAATCAGTTTTGTTAAGTATTAAATAATTGAAAGATTGCAATATTTTTAATTAGCTAAATATTAGGTAATTAAATTTAATACCTATGATTTATAAGGAAATTCGTATTTATCATGTTTTTGTAAATTTATTTAATAAAATTAATTATATTTATAAGTGAAAATGACATTAGATGTAATTAAAATGTTATTTCAAGTTTTAATTTATATTGGTACTTTAAATTTAATAATATAGATAGGAAAACACGTTTAGCTATTTTAGGTATTAAACTGTTAGTATTTTTATGGAATATTTTGAAGCATTCTGAATGGTATAAAGATTGTAAAATTAAAATATACTTAATATTTGAAATATTGTGTTCTTTTTAATGATGAGACTAATTCGGTGACCATAATTTCAAAATTCATTTTGAATATATTTGTATCTTCCAAAATCTAATTAAATAACAATGATTGTTGTAGAAATTAATAATTCCAAAATTAAAATCTTAAAGAATAATCGATATGTCATATATATATATATATATATATATAGTTTTCCATATGTTGTACTTTATTTAGCAAGTTATTTATTTTTTATATTAAAGCTATTGATTGATGGTTAAATTTAAAAATAAGAAATATTGTATTATAAATATGACAAAAATCTAAGGGTACAATCCTAAATTTTTAGAATAACTTAAAATAGATGATACTATTCACAGTTATTGCCAGTGTTTTTAAAACCGGACCGGCTAGCGAACCGGAAAATTTTTGGGTCATGGGTCATTGTGGTTCGACCGGGTTCGATCCGGTTTAAATCCGGTTTGATTGGATTAAAATAAATTTAATACTATTTTGAATTTATATATTCTTATAAAAATAAATCATATCAAATAAAATATTTCAATAATCATAATGCTTAGAATTTATTTTAAAAATAACAAACTGAAAATGTAATAAAAGTAATAAATTAATTTAATAGTTCAAATCCAAAATCAAAAAAAAAAAGAAGATTTAAACTTTTTCTCCATGTCTTTATCACTCTAAATCTCCACCACCTTAAAAAATTAAAATAATTATAGACACATTAGTTTAAACTTTAAATTTTACTTTTTTAAAATAAAATTAAAAATTATACCATGATCAAGTTTTTCTCCATCTTCAGGATATTTTTCAAGGAGTTTATCTTCTAATTCAGAAAATACCTTGAGAAATAACCAAGTAGGTAATACCTTATTAGATGTCAAAGACTCGAGAGAAAAAGAGAAGACGGCTTTAGTTATTAATCTGAAATCCTATTTTATTTTTAAAAGAAAATTTTAATTATTTTATTTTGAGTTTATTTAAGAACTATGATTTGATTGGTTCGCTGGGTCACCGGTTTCCAGGTTTTTAACGGTTCAATATGGGTTTTTAACCGGTTTAATTTAAGTTAGGTTTGGCATTAACCTAATCCAAATTTATTTCGGTTCACGGTTAAACCTGGTCTGCTCATCGGTTCGGTCCAGGTTTAAAAACACTGGTTACTGGGAAGTGGGGTCGCAAGTAGTATGTCATAATGTGGGACTTTTCTGTTGTGGACTTTTGGGCTGGCAAGTGTATATTATTGGACTTTTCTGTTGTGGACTTCTGGGCTCCCAACTAGTACTATGTCATGAAAAAAAAAATTGTTATAAATTGAGATGTATCATTTACGTCACGTGTATATACTTTTAAACGTTTCCATCCGAAGTACACAGACGAAGTTATCTAGGTTACATTTGATTGGAGACTTTGTTTTTTTTTTTTTATCGCTGAATATATTATGCTATTATAAATTTGGAGACGTATTACAGACATTCTACAGCCGACAATTTTATTTCTCATATGAAGATTCACGTCTGACTGCATCACATGAACTGCTCTATCGGATCCATTTTTGACAATATTCTTTATTTTATGCTGCAAATCTTTTGTAAGCATGAATTCACATAATTTCAATGTTTTTGGGAATTGAAATTCAAATTTCATGATGTAAAAATATTTATGAACTCTTAATCAAACCAGTAGACTTAAAAGGCTTCCACTATTAGAGACTTTGCTAGAAGTACATAAAAATTATTGAAGGATTACTGGGCGATTTCAAAGAACTTTTTGAGTGGATACACAAATAATAAAATAGGTGTAAACTTGCATATAATTATAGGTGTATACATCAGATTTTATTAAGAATTATACTGAAATTTAAAAATATTATGGGGCATGTGCACCCACGATCCTCTACCTAGGTTCGCCAGGGCTTCAGGGTTTCTGGGCCTTAAGACTAATAAGGGAAGTTCGTACATTACTATCGAGTCATGGCACTAGTCCAACTCCATAGAGAATATGCAAATAATCAATAAATATTACATTGATATAGTATATATAACGTATATGTCTGTCAATGAACACTCATATATATATGGTCTTGGTCTGCCTCGTTGGATTTAATCATATATGTAATTTTATAGCCTGTTTTCTTGTAATTACAAGAATGGTCATTATACCACAACCAAAATTTAAATTCGTGTAATACGCCTAGTTAGAAATTAGTTAATACTTCAGCTATTCTTATAATCTTATTCATACATTCGAAACTGGACATACTTATAAAGTGTGAACAGATCCTAGTCTATAAATGTAGTAAAAAATAATAATAAGTCAGTTGCAAAACTAATCCAAAAATAAATATAACAATAAATTAATTTTATAAATTAAAATTTTATGTTTTAACCTTAAGTCATTTTGAAATGATATATGTTAATACATGCTATATATATATATATATATATATATATATATATATATTAAAATGGGAATATGAGTTTTAATACATTTACTTTGTAAAAAAATATCCGGATTTCCATGTAGTTTTGACAATTTATTATTTTAATATCTTGATTTAAGATGACAAAAATATCTCAATTTAAATACAAGATGTTCCAGTTTCCCCAATATGGATCATATATATACATTTCTATAATATATATATATATATATATATATATATATATATATATATATATATATATATATATATATATATATATATATATATATATTAGATTTCTGATACTTTTTTAATATGTATCACAATGAGTGATTAGTTTATGACATCTCTGCAGCAAAAATAAAATAAAAAAAATTATATAGGCATATATATTGTGATATCTTCCAGAGTTTTATTTTAAGTACATCCACACTTCACCTAACCTTAGTGTTAACTCTTTTTCCAGCATATATATATATATATTGTGTAGATAAGATTACTCTAAGGAAAACCAGATCGATCAAATATTTTAGTTTGTACATTTCGGTAAAAAGGGGTATATGTTGTAAGTATGAATTTCTACAAAAAAATGTTGTAAGTATGAATCTTATGATCGATTGAATTAATTAAGCTGTAGATGACAAATGCACTCTGAGTAAAATTTAATTGTCGATTCCTTTTTCAGCTAAACTCAATTATGGAACACACTATCGCTTTAAATCATGCTCTCACATTTCGTGGATTACTTTAAGAATCATGTAAGGAATCATTATTTGAACTATAAAAATTTAATATGCTAGTGAGTTATGATGACATTTTCAACTAGTGTTACCGTTGATTTGGCTGTCCAAAAATAAAAACAATTCCAATAGACTTACGTTGGTTATAAATGGTATCCGGCTTAAAATTCCATCTGTTAAATTACAAATTTCAATCAGAGAAGAACATGTAAAAATGAAATAGTGGCCAACAACTTTGGAACATTTGGTACAATTACCACCAGTCTTCAAGTTCCAACGCCATTTTTTCAGCTCGGCCTTTGCAATTGCTAACTATAATAATTATCTTCGGAAATCTATAAAAGAGGATAAAATTTATAACGTTATAGACCGAAAGATCATGTGGATTTAGTTTTTAAAACATCAAAAGGGACAACACCTCTTATCTTCTTTTCTTGGTCTGATCAATAATCTAAATAAGGTTAATTATCATTCACACTATCACTTTGAGCTAGTATCCTCTCACGTGAACTTGATAGCACTAACCAGAAAAATATATTGTATACAACTAACAGGTATTTTGCATTTCTCTGGTTAAACATGTTTTTCGGAAAAACTTATCTTGAAAATATGGGATTCTTCCTGTAACAATTCAAACGTATAAAATGGATTACAAATCTCCAAACTTTATATATATATAAGTTATCATGTATAACATAAACGCATGATTTAAAAGTTCCGTCTATCTGAGGATTAAATATGCTTAAAAAAAAATATTTGATACACGCTCAAGGTGTGGCATACCTAAGTTGGTGTAAACTGTAAAGTTACAAGAATCACCTGAGAAAACTGTATTAAATAAACAAATAGCTGGGTACTTATAGAATATACATATACATGTGCATGATTAAATGAACACGTATCTGATATTTGAACAACAGGTTGTCAGTATGGGTGTGGTAAACACAAAAACTTTCGTAAGCAAATTATTTTTATCATTGTTTAGGTTATCTCTGACCTATTATTTCTGGTGTTTGGCAATTAGCTTATTGATTGTAGCTTATATACATGCAGGCCATAAATACTTGTGTTCTATATTTTGCATAGTCATTTGCAAACATTTGTCTTTGAGAATGGTCTTATACAGTAAAAAAACAAAACCCAAAATATATATTGGTATATAGGGCTCTTCACAAAACCAAATAATGTATGTTAAGTTTCAACATGTAAAAAAAGAACAAATAGCGAAAGTTTCTTTTTGAACTTCAAATATCTAGAAAACTAAAGTTTGAAACTTAATCAGATTAAAGATAATCTCTATTATTAAAATTAAAGTACAAATATAAATTACCCAATAGTTTTCAGTGTTATTTACAATGGTATGTCACTGAAACTATTAATTAAATACCATATAAGATTCTTTGTTTTTTCTCTTTAATTAATGCATTTTCAAAATTAAATTCTAACTAACAAATTATGGAAACTATAATTAATAAGCCTAGCTTTTAATATTTTTTGTATTTCCTATTTTATTATATATATATATATATATATATATATATATATATATATTTCGTAATTAAACAGAAATTATACATAATAATTAATTTCATACTAATTAACCTACCTTTAGGATTTTTATGATTAATTATCTACCTATTTTTAAATAGTTATTACATTTTTATTATTTATAAGTAATAACTAAAATAAAAATCACAAAATAAACATTTATATAATATATAGATTGATATATAAATATGTTATGTTACGTATATTATCATAAGAAAATTAGTCCAATATAAATTCAGTATAATAAATGTTAAAAAGTAAAAAATATATAGGACTATATATTTTAAATAGTAAATACAAAAATTTAGTTATACATTTTCATACAATTTTGATCCATATAAATAAAAAATACATTTTTACAGATATACGAGTCATATTTTAAAAACTATTTTTTAAAAAAAATATATTTTTTTTCAATAAACTATTTTTTATACATATGACTTTTATTAATTCTTTTATAACTCTTACATGAACATTTTAATATGTTATATTTCCATACAAGATGGACAAATAAATTGATGTTACAAAATTATATTTATTTATCTATTTCATATATTTTACTAACTCAAAGTAATTTATTTTGAAACACATTTTAAATTAACTACATTCATATATATATTTTGGCCATAATCTATCATTATTGATTTGATGCTTTCATTACCAAACATTTTTCACACTCAATTGTTATTAAAATCACAAAAAATTCAAAGTACTACATATAACTAATACTCCCTCCGTTTCTTAATAAGTGTCATTGTAGAGAAAATTTTTCGTTGCAAAATAAGTGTCGTTTTATGTTTTCGATGCAGAATTTATTGATTTTATTCTGCAGATTATTTTTCTATTGGTTGAAATATGAGTAAGTGTATGGGTAATAGTGTTTTTCTATGGAAAACATGCAAAATTAAATGATTTCTTAATCTGCGTGAAAAATGTCGGAATGACACTTATTCAGAAACAGAGGGAGTACAAAATAGATCATTTAGTATAAATAAAAAAAAATAAAAAATAAGATAGCATCCGGGCGGGTCATGGTCTAGTAATGATTATTACTGGTAAAATTTCGAAATGATTCGCTGATGATTGACACCTGGCGTGAAGTGAAACTAAATCTTTATATCTTAAGACGACGATAATTGGGGATTTGGTCACTTGGAGGCATTTTAAGATTCGTTGTTAATAGAAAAAGAGCAAAATTTGCAGCTGCGTTTGAGATTCGAGATGTGATTGGTTCGAAGCAGTCGAGCCCACATGGTCCTTATTGATCTTTATTACCATGTTACTGTTTATTGGGTCCCACTTAACTCTTCTAAGATTTCAAGGGTATAAACTTGATGAATTTGATTAGGGTTTGAATTTGGTCTAGTTCGGTCTCTAAAAGAAAATTTCTAAAATCAAACCAAGTTCATTGTGGTTTAGATCCGATTCGACAAAACCATGTATATGCTATTTCGTTTTTACCAATATGCTGTCGATTCTCGGTTGACAATTGACATTTATATATAAAGTTTCTTTTTTCTTCCTAAGATGAACCAGACGAGAATATTAAATAAGATGCATTCAATCGATTAGTTGGACATGACTTAAGTTACGAGTAACGATGCTAATTGTATACATACATCATATCGAATCAAATTAACAATTTAAAAACGGTCGTCGAAGTTTCTCTACATTAATTCTTATGTTCTTTATATTCAATTAGTAGTTGTACAATCTCATGTAAAACTCTTTGCTCTACAATTGTTTAAAAATATTTTTAGAGTTCGTAAAGTTTTTGTATGTTTTTTTTAGTTATGCAGTTATTATATCCACTGTTATAGTTCTACATACCGTATATTAAAAGTTACAGTCAGTTTAATACAAACCATATAACGAACACACTAAAATGTTGGGTTAGGGATCGATTGAAGTCACTTTTCATAAAATAATTTAATCCTACTATTTACAAAACTTGGTATAAACAATAATTAGTAAAGTATTTACTACAATTTAGACGAATTGCTTTATTTGATATTAGAAATTATTCATTTAGGCAATAAGGCGTCAGAATTAACAAATGTTAAGTTATGTGATATTTACTAAATATCTTCCCATATTTGGAAACTAACGACAGAACAATTAATAAAGTGAATTGCTGCAACTCCAAGTTCCTGTCTGACACGTGTACTTGATAAATTCTCTTATACTATTTTCATTGACAAAATAATTTATTCATTTGTATTTTTACAGAAAGGCATATGGGCTATTTGTACTATGTAATTTGTTCGATCTACCTTCTTACTTTTTTGGGTAATTATCTTTTGTACATATCCATTAAAAATATTACTTTTCCTCTGACCATAATAAGGTCCTTAATATCTTAAAAGTTTTTTTATCACTAATAAAAATAGTTAAATTAAGAAAAGCAGAATACTAAGCAAGCGTTTTTGTCAGAGGGAGGCAGTCCTGTGATGCGCCCATTCAGTATTTCCACATGACATCTGAAAAAGACTAAAAATAAACTATAACACATGTACGGACATGTTAAAAAAGGAAATATTATTGATAATGGAAATTTACCTAAATCACACTATACGTTTTAATATTGTTTCACTCCTTTTTATCCAAACAATTCCATTAAGTTTCCACTATCTCCCATAATAATCTATGAAAAAGAATCAGTGGTTAAAGTTATAGACACACACACATATATGAGCGATATCTATATATTTTCTTAACCTAGGAACTTTATAAGAACTTCATTCTATTTCGTTAGTTGCTTTTGTTTTTTTTCTCTCCCTTTATTAAAATTACACACAAATACTATTCTGGACTAGAAATTTAGTACTTGCCCATATATTTAATCTACCAAAAATATAATGTCTCGAATTAAGAGGTGAGTCTGTGTGTATATAATATGTGTGCGCATATATATCCTTAATTTATTCCTCGAATAGATTGTTGACTCTTGGCTCAACCTTATTCTCTTTCTATTTCTACCTTTCTCTTTCCCCTTATTCGTCCCTCTCTTTTACGTTTCTCCTTTGGTCTTGGTAAGATCTACAAAAACCAAAACCCTAGAAAAGAGAAGAACCAGAGGAAAATCAATTAGAGAATAAAATTGATGGGAAGAGGGAAGATTGTGATCCAAAGGATCGATGATTCTACGAGTAGACAAGTCACTTTCTCCAAACGAAGAAAGGGTCTTATCAAGAAAGCCAAAGAGCTAGCTATTCTCTGCGACGCGGAGGTCGGTCTCATCATCTTCTCTAGTACCGGAAAGCTCTATGACTTTGCCAGCTCCAGGTTCCTCTTTTACCGTTATTCAATCTCAAATCTGTACATCTTCTTGATCGTGTAGATATATATGGAAGCGTGTGCCTATATATAATTTTATGCTTCGGGCTGGGTATATCTGAGATTTTTAGTTGTGTGATCTATTCATTTGTAGTGGATTGTTTTTTCTGTTTGCATCTTGCGGTCGGTATAACATATTACATTTTACTATATGTACAATACGACGTGTATGTATAGCCGACAAAATATTTATTTATTTTTAACAAAGAAAGCTTGAAAATGAGGAGAACTGTGAAGAAGAATGATAGCTTGAATATGAAGAACTTTGTTCCAAATTTGTTTCTTGGCTTAATATTCGATCGAGTGATTGTGTGTAGGCATCAGTATGTTTGTGTATACATGTTCGGACAAGGACTTAATTATAGCTAAGGCTCATTGTTTGCCTTTTCACAGTTTAGATGTGATTAAAAGTAGATGGGATAACAAGTGAATGCTCAAAACATCAGTTAATTATGGAAAATTAGATGTAAACTGAGACCATAGGATTGAACGATTAGTGTGGAGAGGGACTTTAATTACTCAAAACCAATGAACTAGTAAACGCCTTACTAATTCAATAGAGAAATTACTATTTGTAGTCATACACATATTCCAGATATATTTTTTGTATATATAGTACTATTTATTACGAAAGAACGATCAGATAACATTTTGTACATTAAAACTATATATGCAGGACCATGTTATCTCTGGATTAATCGATTAAGCTCTGGTTAACAGAATAAGCGCTGAGACCAATTATATTAATTGACGTTAATATTCATGGATATACGTAGGAAATCGTATTAACATATATGAAAGCTAATCTTAAAAAATGAAAGTATTATAGTTATCTTGATTTTTTTCTTTTTGAAAATTTTGATAAAACCACATATAATATGATTGCTTATTTATCAGTTCAACCAAGTAAACAGATTTCTACAAATGTGAATTTTTTTTTGCAGATAACGTGAAATTTAGATTTGATATATAGCTTCCATGATTATCTAGCAAAGATCACCTATATTACACGAGATATTTGTCGATGTCATTTTTTCTTAAATGCGTAAGTTCATGAACCGTTAAACATATATGAAACTTAGCATAGTTGAGCTTACCATTCTTGAAATTAACTGGCTACATGATATGCCTTGACACATGTTACTGTTCCTTGGATTTAGATTAAGAAACTGTGCCACAGTAATTCATTATGTTTGTGACTGAGCCTTGATTTAACTTCTTTCTTTTCCTGATGACTAGATTGCTCAAGGTTATTGCTTATACACATCTAAGCATTTTTATTGAAAAAGAAACCACCGTCCACTTAATTACATATGTTGTTTATATAAAGGTTGTGTGCGTGAGTATTGACTATTACAAAACCTGAGAACTCTATTGTCTATATAGTACATACTAAGGATACTGCACAAAACTTCAAGGCTGTAAGTTTCCTTTTATGTATGAAAAAAAAAATTCAGTGGAGGAGTTGGAAAATTTCTCAAACAACTTCACATGGACAATTTCTTATATATTCGTGATAATTTGATATGATGTACGTGTGAGTGAATTATACACCACGGTCAAGTTATTAACACCCAATCTTTTGAACAGCATGAAATCAGTTATTGATAGATACAACAAGAGCAAGATCGAACAACAACAACTACTAAACCCCGAATCAGAAGTAAAGGTACATACCGTGTATATTGAAACGAGAATTTGGTCAATTTACAAAGTTTGAAGTTTAATGAGTTATATCTGCAGGCGTCACTTTGTAAGAGAATTTTCATTTAAAAAAAAAAGAAATTTCTTTTTAAATGAAATTTAACGTCAAGAGTTGGATAAGCTTATACAGTTTGTATGTAAAAACAATTCGTTTTCATGTTAAATGAAATTCAACGTCATAGTATGTTTTTTGATAAGTTATTTGTGTTGTGTGTTGTAGTTTTGGCAGAGAGAAGCTGCAGTTCTAAGGCAAGAATTGCATGCTTTGCAAGAAAACCATCGGTATTCCTTTGAACTACCACCACTGTACAACATATATATATACATATATATATATATATATATATCATATTATAAGAATGTCTTTAATCCTAATATCCATGGAAATACATGAAGAAAGAAAAGAAGAAACTTGCACTTGTACATATTTGTGATAGCATGTTTGCTATGAAGCAGACAAATTATGGGGGAACAACTAAATGGTTTGAGCGTCAACGAGCTAAACAATCTTGAGAATCAACTTGAGATAAGTTTGCGTGGAGTTCGTATGAAAAAGGTATGTGCTACATTTATACCTTGTATTTTATTCTTTGAGTGTATTGCGCATCGTCTGTATAGCACAATGGATTTTTTTTTGCTTTTCCGGATGTTACAGGAACAAATGTTGACTCATGAAATCCAAGAACTAAGCCAAAAGGTTTATACAAGTTAAATCTATATATATACTCCCAAAATAACATAAGTTACAATTTGTGTTTCACAAAAAAATAAAATAATACATAACATAAGTTACAATTCTTATATTGTGATTTTTGGCTCGTGGGTGCAGAGGAACCTCATTCATCAGGAAAACGTCGAATTATCAAGAAAAGTACAAAGGATTCATCAAGAAAATGTGGAGCTCTATAAGAAGGTAACAAAGATATACACAAAGTCCATTTACTTGGAGTAGTTATAGCTGCAAAGTGATGGCTTCAACGTTTAATGGCTCTTTCAGGCTTATACAGCAACCACAAACGGGTTTACACACCGTGAACTAGCTGTCGCCGATGATGAATCACACACTCAGATTCGGTTGCAACTAAGCCAACCGGAGCATTCAGATTATGACACCCCACCAAGAGGAAGCGAATAACAGCATGTGGTAGAATTTATAACTTGATCTTGATGAACAACATAAACACTTTAGGTATATTTTTACATACTAATTAATGATATAAAAATTTCACAGATTGAAGGACAAATCATATCGAACGTTTCGTTTGAATAAGGGACCTGAACTGGAAACAAAGAAGAAACATCAAGAAACCAAGCATGTTTCTTCTTATCAATCATATATTTTTTTATCATTCTCTTGTGCATTTTTAATTATATAATTGAAGCATATATAATACAGAAGAAATACAAGTAAACCTGTGTTTATTATACCCTCCTGAGTATATATCTTAATATGTTGTCTTTTTTTTATAACCATATAGAATGGAAACGTTGGTGGAGAGATTGTGACATGAGATAATGACAAGAAACCACAAAAATAAAATAAGAAAATATAAAAAGAAAAGAGGGAAAAAATTCAAAAAACTTTTGCAACCACCAAAAGCTCAGCCAAAAGCAGAGGCCACAATGCTATCTTCAGAGGATAAGCCCACTTGATTCTTCTCATCATTCAAATCTGTTTCCAGTGTTTCCAGAGAGAGAGAGAGAGAGAGAGAGAGGCAGAGCAAAAATGGCGATGGCTATGGCTCTTAGGAGACTTTCTTCTTCAGTTGACAAACCTATTCGTCCACTTATCAGATCATCTTCATGCTACATGGTAACACTCCCCATGAATCCTCCGCTTTCATCATCAGGACAGAATCTTGCGTGTTCTGATTTGTTGTTGTTGTTTTCATACAGTCTTCTTTGCCCAGTGAAGCTGTTGATGACAAGGAGAGATCTCGTGTCACTGTAAGATTTTGTTTTCTTCTCTTCTAAACCCCTTTTTGTCTTTATCCCTAGCTGTTGATTAGTTTCCTTGAGTCTGAAGCAATGTTTTTATGTTCGTTGCAGTGGCCAAAACAGCTTAACGCGCCTTTGGAGGAAGTTGATCCTGAGATTGCTGACATCATTGAGCTTGAGAAAGCTAGACAATGGAAGGGTCTTGAACTCATTCCATCTGAGAATTTCACATCTGTCTCGGTGATGCAAGCTGTTGGCTCTGTGATGACCAACAAGTACAGTGAAGGGTACCCTGGTGCTAGATACTATGGTGGAAACGAGTATGTTCAGGAACTTTTTGCAATATTTCATTTTCAATCAGAGATTCAAACTCAGTTTCAGATCTTGACATGATTGTTGACTTCCTTTTGAAGGTACATAGACATGGCGGAAACCTTGTGCCAGAAGCGTGCTCTAGAAGCTTTCCGCTTAGACCCTGAGAAGTGGGGAGGTAAACCAACTCCTTCATGTATTCTGACTTGTGTATATATAGAGAGCTGATTCTTAGGATATTTACAGTGAATGTGCAACCTTTGTCTGGATCACCTGCCAACTTCCATGTGTACACTGCATTGTTGAAGGCTCATGAGAGAATCATGGCACTTGATCTTCCTCATGGTGGTCATCTTTCTCATGGTTATCAGGTACATACCTTCATCATTATTATTATCCTGTTAATGAATGTTGCACAACTGATTATTGTTTTCTCTTTGTATCTCATGCAGACTGACACCAAGAAGATATCTGCTGTGTCCATCTTCTTTGAAACTATGCCCTACCGATTGGACGAGAGCACTGGCTTCATCGACTACGACCAGGTTCATTATTAATTGATTAAGTCGTACTCATATTGTTTAATCATACAAATTCATAATTTTGGTATGCAGATGGAGAAAAGTGCTACTCTTTTCAGGCCAAAACTGATTGTTGCTGGTGCAAGTGCTTATGCTAGATTGTATGACTATGCCCGCATCCGAAAGGTATTAATTATTCAATCTCACACAAATAGATTTCCTGTAAAGCAAGAGTTGAGTTCTGAGTCCAAATTCTTTTTTTTTTGTCAGGTGTGTAACAAGCAAAAAGCTGTGATGCTAGCAGATATGGCACACATAAGCGGTCTGGTTGCAGCTGGTGTGATTCCCTCACCGTTCGAGTATGCAGATGTTGTAACCACCACAACTCACAAGTCTCTTCGCGGACCTCGTGGTGCCATGATTTTCTACAGAAAGGGTGTTAAGGAAATTAACAAACAAGGGAAAGAGGTAAGAATTAAAGAACAAAAAAAATGTTTTAAAAGATTTATCTACACTCTCATTTATTTTATTGTTTCTTTGAAAGGTTTTGTATGATTTTGAAGACAAGATCAATCAAGCTGTATTCCCTGGTCTTCAAGGTGGTCCACATAACCACACTATTACAGGACTCGCTGTTGCTTTAAAACAGGTACACTGAGTAAAACGTTACTTGTTGGAAGTTTCTTCAATGGTTTGTTAAAAAATTTGCAGGCAACTACTTCAGAGTACAAAGCATACCAAGAGCAAGTCCTCAGTAACTCTGCAAAGTTCGCTCAGGTGAATAAGAAAAAAAAGAACCATATGCATATTGTTCTGTTGTTTATAGCTCTAAGTGGTTGTTTTGTGCAGACTCTGATGGAGAAAGGTTATGAACTAGTTTCTGGTGGAACTGACAACCATCTGGTTCTAGTGAACTTGAAGCCCAAGGTCACTTGATTTTTACTTATTCATATAGTCTTCTACTTAAGACTCCTTTTTTATTTATTTATCTGATTGTTTTTGGGGTTGACAGGGAATAGATGGATCTAGAGTTGAGAAAGTGTTGGAAGCTGTTCACATTGCATCCAACAAAAACACAGTTCCTGGAGATGTTTCTGCCATGGTTCCTGGTGGAATCAGAATGGGTATAAGAATCGTTTACTTATGCTTTTGTTTCTGGAACCTTCCCCTGAAATTACTCTGGCTTTTTAGGTACACCTGCTCTCACTTCCAGAGGTTTTGTAGAGGAAGACTTTGCCAAAGTAGCTGAATACTTTGACAAAGCTGTGAAGTTGGCTCTCAAAGTCAAATCTGAAGCTCAAGGTTGATTCATTTCTCTGACTATATGATTCTCTATGGCTTTCAGTTCCATATAAACAAATGCTTAGAGAACTCCATTTGTTGTGTTTTTTTCCAATAAAAAAAACAGGAACCAAGTTGAAAGATTTTGTGTCAGCAATGGAATCGTCTTCAGCCATTCAATCAGAGATTGCCAAGCTGCGCCACGACGTGGAGGAGTTCGCTAAGCAGTTCCCAACTATTGGGTTTGAGAAAGAAACCATGAAGTACAAGAACTGAATATGTCTTTATCCTTCTACAAATAAATCTTTTTACTATTGTGATGCTTTGAACTTCCCATGTAATGTGCATAGAACATACATGTCTTGTGATATGCGAAACATACTCAACTTTTAATGCAGTTCTTAAATAATTCTCTGTTATATTAAAATCTACTTCAAAAGAAACAAAGAGAGAAGATAACAAATACAACAACAAAACATGCAACTCCTAGAAAAGATTATATTACCTCTCAAGAAAAATTTAATCTACTACAAAAGAAATAAAGAAAAAACATAACAGAGATACAACAACAAAACAAAGAAAAATTTCAAAATGATGCAAGTTGTGTTAGTTTTTACAGTTCTGCCCCAAATTTTATTGTAATTTTTTTTTTTCATTAAGACAAACCCTGTCTCTCTTCTTATCCTCTGTCACAAAAGACGAAAGAAACCGAAGAAAAATGGCGAATATACTGGAAACATCAATCCTCTTCTCCTCTGCGGATAAGTTACTGTCTTTACCTCCCAGTAAACCACAAACCCTTATTCTCCCTTCCTCTGCTTCCATCAATGGAGGAAGAAGGATACGCAAAAGCTCAAGTCTCCTCACCTTTGCTACTCCAACTGTCAGCACCACTACTTCAAGTAAGCTCATAAAGTTCTCATCTTCTCTGCTTAATTTCAAATAAAGTTCTTTCCTTTAGGTTACAATTTAAAACATCTGTGGATTTAGACAAATGGGTTTTGTCATATTACAGAAGATTTTTGATGAAAATGAAAAAAATGGTGTTTTAGGTACGGAAGTGAAAAATACTGTTGTTGAGGATCCGATGGAAGTTGAGGTTGCTGAAGGCTACACTATGGCTCAGTTCTGCGACAAGATCATCGATCTCTTCTTGAACGAGAAACCCAAAGTCAAAGAATGGAAGAAGTATTTGGTTTTGAGAGATGAGTGGAACAAGTACAGTGTCAACTTCTACAAGCGTTGCAGAACACGAGCTGATACTGAAAACGATCCTTTGTTGAAGCAGAGACTTGTTTCTCTTGAGAGTAAAGTGAAGAAGATAGATGAGGAGATGGAGAAGCACAATGATCTTTTGAAGGAGATTCAAGAGAATCCCACTGACATAAACGCCATCGCTGCCAAGAGACGTAGAGACTTCACTGGAGAGTTTTTCAAATATGTCGCTTTGTTGTCTGAAACTCTTGATGGCTTAGAAGACAGAGATGGTACTGTACTATGTTTTGCTTCTCTATCTATCTATTTGGTTCGGTTCCTACAGTTTCATGACTGCTTTTGTATGATGCAGCTGTTGCGAGGCTTTCAGCTAGGTGTTTATCTGCAGTGAGTGCTTACGACAATACGCTGGAGAACGTTGAGACTTTAGACAATGCTCAAGCAAAGTTTGATGACATCTTGAACTCCTCTTCCGTGGATGATGCCTGTGAAAAGATCAGAAGCCTTGCTAAGTCCAAGGAGCTAGATTCCTCGTTGATCTTGTTAATAAACTCTGCTTACGCTGCTGCTAAAGAGTCTCAAACCGTTACAAACGAGGTAAATCATCATCACATCAACCCAAAACCTTTGAACTTTACAAAACCTTTCTCATGTCTTGTACTCTTTGTGAACAGGCGAAGGACATAATGTATCGTTTATACAAAGCTACAAAGAGCAGTCTTAGAAGCATAACGCCGAAAGAGATCAAACTATTAAAGTACTTGCTCAACATAACGGATCCGGAAGAACGGTTCTCTGCGCTAGCAACAGCGTTCTCTCCTGGGGATGACCATGAGGCTAAGGACCCTAAAGCATTGTACACGTAAGTAGTAACTATGAACATCCCAAACCTTTTGCTGTATCATCTTTAACCACATGAGTATGAAACACACACACACACACAGGACGCCAAAGGATCTGCATAAGTGGATAAAGATAATGCTTGATGCTTACCATCTCAACAAAGAAGAGACTGACATTAGAGAAGCTAAACAGATGAGCCAGCCTATCGTTATTCAGCGGCTTTTCGTCCTCAAAGACACTATTGAAGAGGAGTATTTGGACAAGAAAACGTTTGTGGCTGATCGAAACACGAAGAAGGAAGAAGACACTACTAATACTACTTCTGTTGATGAATTTTTGAACTGAAGAGAGTGTTATTTTGTAGAATATACAGCGATGTTTGAAATTACACCTGAGTACGAGGACTTCTTTTATAAATTTAATATTTTTGGATGGGCCATCGGTTGAATTCGAAGAGGCAAGCGGTTCAAAGAAGTGAGGTAGCAAACCGGTTCATACCGTTTTTTTCTAAAATAAATTGACACGCATTCATCCCTCACATATTTGATTAGTTTTCTGTATTTTAAAACGTCTGTTGGAGAGATTATTCTTGGAATCTGATACTCGATTCATATTTTCGGATTAGCTCTTGGTTACTTTGTCTGGTTTCTGGTTTTTATCATCTTAACTTAACCGGTTAGTCGGATTGGATAAGGTTATGAGCAATTGAATCAATTCTCAAATTATTTGTAAATGTTTAATTATTGGAGCGGATCCGTTAGTGATATGTACATTGAACTACTCTCTTCAGAAAAGCTCATTCATACCAAAACAATTTTTTCTTTTGGATTTGGTAAATGAAAGATTGAAAGGTCTAAAACCAAGAGGAGAAAGATTACAATCTGAATAGTGAGTGCAAAGATCTTGAAACAGTAGTAAGCTAATTTTGGAAATGTAAAGAATTTCTATATTTAGAAAGTTGGAACAAACACAAACACGTTCTTATGGAGGGAGATGTTCGAATTAATCTAAAACTTCCCTGATGACTTTTTGTACATGAAAACCTTAAAACGAAACCGAAACACAGCAATAATACATTCCAACACCAATCAGAACTTTCAGTTCCAATCTTCCAGTTCAGAAGTACAACTGCTTGCACCTTGTCGAGTCTATATCGGTAGGACAGTAAGGACACTTGAAAGTAGTCTTAGCTCCATTCTTCGACATCCTGGTGATAGTCTGCTTGCAAAGCACGTGGCCACAAGACATCATCATCGGAGGATTATCCTCACTCGACTGCTCCTTAGAGACTGGACAGACAAACACCGAATGAAACTGAAACTCCTCAGGCAGCTCCACGGCCACAGGAAGCTGCTCCACACTCTGCCAATCAAGCTTCTTGTTCGCCATCACGTTAATGTACTTCAACAACACAGGCAAAGCAAGCGTACCGGCCGTCACCGTCACACTCAGCGAACTCTCAGACGATTCGCCGAGCAGGTTGCAGTACTGCCTCGTCAGCTCTCTCACCGCATTGTCCCACAGAACGGGAGATAGAAACTCCGAGTACGGCGACTGTTCCAGGTTCTTGTCCCATAACAGAGAACAAACTAGCTTCTGAATCTCGGAGAGACAGCTGTCAGCATACACGGCGAAATGTCTCCTCGCGTAGCTGAGAGCCTCCTGCGAGTTCTGGCCTTGAGATATTTTCAAGAACTGTAAGCTGTGAAGCTTCATCTCCAAATCAGACCTAGCTTGCTTCAGCTTCTCAGAGTTCGAACTCGCCCAACTAAGAGCCGGTTCAAGATCTCTCCTCTCCATAGCTTCCAATATCTTAAACATCTCAACGAAAGACTGCCTCGTGGTACACTCAGATTCACCAGTCTCGGCAACGAAGCAGTCACCGATCTCAAACATCCCTTGCCTGTAGAAGAAGTTAGCGATGATCTGGTTCACGAGATGAGTATCGAACTCGGCGTTGTTTCTGTAGGCCTTCGAGATCTCGGAGTTGAGCTGCTTCTCGAGGATTTTGGGGTACTTTGTGAGCGCCACGTTGAGTTCTTTCTCCGCGGATTCGAGCTGAGCGGTTGGAGACCTCTCCGTGAAGAGTTTCTTGACGTCGACGAGGATGGACCTGTGATCGAGCTGAGTGTCATGTATCAAGCTCAGCGCCTTGTCGATTTCTTGAGTGAGTAACTGAACGATCTCGTGCGTTTTGGTGTGGGAGAGTTTGTGCTTGTTCGCGACGCGATCGAACGCGTCTTTGATGCTCTTTAACTCCATTTCTTCTTAGGTTAATCAATGTACCTGTGAGAGAGAGAGAGAATCGAAGATTCTTCTTCAAACGCAAGACGACAAATGTTTCGGATCTAAATCGAATCTACGCATCTAATCGAAGAGCCATAACAAGAATCTAATGGTTCCGTAATCAAAGATCTAGGTCGATTTTCTGTATAACGATTCGCGAATTGGGAACATCGCGTCGCGAAATCGAGGAAACGAAGTTGAACGAGAGAGAGAGAGAGATCGAAGAGTTTAGGGTTACCTGAGATCGAGAGGTGGGAGATGAAGTTGCTTGGTGTGGATCAAAGTCGTAGAACCGTCGAGCGAAAGAGGAAACCTGATTTTTTTTTTTTATTATTATTTTATCTTTTGCGACTCTTGGAGAAAACGATAACGTGCAATGTTTATTGGTGACGGATGAATCTCAACCGTTGGATCCGTCTAATGTTTTTTCTTTTGTTCTGGAGTGGCCCATTGTTTATTTTGATAAACGGAAGGGGAAGCCCAAATGTTAGTCAGCGGAGGCCCGAATACTAGTCTGTGTTCTTGTGATTGTATGAGCAAACCTGAAAACAAGGAAAACAGAAACTCGTGAAAAGTAATGCGTTTCATTATGACATCAGTCGAAAACTCTTTTTGTGTGCAGTGTGAAAATTGAGATATCCAAGAAAAGAAGAAAAAAGAGAGAGGAGTGAATAAGCCTCCCCCGCAAGGAGACAAACTTGGAATCTGTAATGGGAATTGTAAGGATTTAACCTCAACTATGTGCTTTGAATTTTAGAATGAGAACGTAACCAAAACGTATTCTGTTTATTAGAATATGAAACCAATCTTGTCTCTTACAATAGAAAGCTTAGATCTTAATACAAAAGACTTGAACTCTTGAATTGTATCTCTCTCTATTGCTCTCAAAACCATAATGACTATCAATGACCTAAGTCCCTATTTATACTGCCATGATTTTCCTATCTTCAAACGTATTATGCAATGTTTCCTTTTTGCACAAGTTTCCCTTTTGCGTTACACTTCGTTTGACCGTCTTTCTTTATGTCGGCAGGTTTCAAGATGTGGGCCAAAGAGCAAAGGAGAATTGAGGCCCATATGTTCACAAACTCCACCTTGGGCTTCAATTTCCTTAGCCCATCTCATCTTCTTCTCTTCCTCGTTTCCACCGTAGACGTTTCATCGAACTCTCTCTTCCATGGATGGCGTCTCTTACAGTGACTCCTGGCGGTGATTCCTAACAGTGATGTCCCTAATCGAAAGATCCTTCGTCAAGGGTCTTTGATCCAGCACTGCATCTCCCCTTCAAAGAAATATGATTGAGCTCCTCCGTAAATCTAAATTTTGTGAACTTACCATCGATGTTTCCTCTGCGACGGCGTCTCTTTTACTTCGATCCTTTGTCCACCGTGAAAGAAGATCGCGACTCCTCCTTTCTCTAGGACTGTTGGTGATAAGAGAATTTTCACCGGAAATCCGACGTCCCCAATTCCGGTAAGTGTTCATCAAAATTTTGATTCGGAGCTGCAAACCTCTTGTTTCTCCTGCCTTTAACCTGTTTAGATAGTGAAATCCCGTTGATAATTTCTCAATGTTCTGATCCTCTTTCAGCTTATCCGGCGAAACCGTGTGCGCCTCCTCCGCTGCGACAACAACTCATGTCTCCCTTCAGCTTAGTACTTAGCTGTTTAAGACATTTCCTGTGTTGTTAATATTGTCCGACGATCCATTGAGCCTCCTTGTTATCGTTTGAGGTACTCGTCTCCCTTCAGCTCCTTCTTAGCTGTTTAAGACGTTCTCTCACATGTCTTTAGTCATTTCTGGTATCTTGTTTTGGTCTTTCTCAGCTTACTCCACCTTGAGCTGAGAAACTCCTTCTCTTAGCAGTCCTCGCCTCGCATCTTTCCTAGCAGGTAACTTCCTTGTAACCATTGAGCTTCCTTGTTATCGATAAGAAGTAACTTGTTTGCTCTAACTTTATTACTTCTTGTGCGAGGTGTATCGATAACGAAGTTACCTGCCGTGCCGTTCTCTTAGGCTATCTTGAGGAGTTCACAACAGAGATCAAACTTTTGCCCTGGTAAGGCCTTAGTTAGAAAGTCTGCTGGGTTCTTGCTAGTATGAATCTTAGATAAAGTAACACTGCCATCTTCGACTACATCCCTGATGAAATGATATTTAGTGTCAACGTGCTTAGTTCGTTCGTGATGAACCTGATTCTTTGCTAGGGCTATAGCGCTTTGTGAATCACAGTTAATCTTGACACTTTCTTGATCGAATCCTAGTTCCTTGCATAATCTTCTTAGCCACAAAGCTTCTTTCGCAGCCGCGGTTAGAGCCATGTACTCGGCTTCGGTTGTTGAAAGAGCTACCACGTCCTGTAACCCCGATCTCCAGCTTACCGTATTTCCCCAAACCTGAAACACGTATCCTGTAACAGACCTTCTTCTGTCAAGATCTGTAGCATAGTCAGAGTCACAAAATCCCTCAATGCTGAACTTCGATCCTTTTGTAAACGTTAGACACCTCCCTGTAGCTCCTGTTAGGTACCTTAAAACCCACTTAGCAGCTTCCCAGTGTTCTCTTCCCGGCTCAGACATATATCTGCTTATTAATCCCACTGCAAAACCCAGGTCAGGTCGAGAACCGACCATTGCATACATAATACTCCCTACTGCACTTGAATAGGGAATTTCTTCCATGAACTTTCTTTCTTCCTCTTTCTGCTCAGGTCTGAGTCTCCTTAGCTTGAACTGAGATGAAGTTGGTGTTACCACGGCCTTTGCATCTGTCATTCCAAACGTTCCTACTACCTTTTGTAGATAACCTTCCTGTGATAATATTAGGGTTCCCTTCGCTCTATCTCTTATGATATCCATCCCTAATATTCTTCATGCCTTCCCCAAGTCTTTCATCTCGAATTCCTTGCTCAAACTCTCTTTAATGTTTCTGATCTCTTGCTTGTCTCCTGAGGCTATGAGCATGTCATCAACGTATAGTAGTAAGAATACCGCTTGTGCCGTTTTAACATTCTTCATGTAGACACACGGATCTTCTTTGCTTCTTACGAACTGTTGAGTCTTCATGAAACAATCAAATCTATGATTCCATCGCCTTGGAGATTGTTTTAACCCATATAAGGATTTTTTAAGCAAACAAACTTTGTTTTCATCTCCTTTCTTAACATATCCCTCAGGTTGCTTCATAAGAATCCTTTCCTCTAGGTCACCGTGTAAGAACGCCGTCTTCACGTCCATCTGCTCGAGTTCGTAGTCGTTATTGACCACGAAGGAGAGCATGATACGAATTGATACATGTTTCACCACCGGAGAAAACACTTCGTTGTAATCAATTCCTTCCTGCTGTGAGAAACCTTGAGCCACCAATCTCATCTTATATCTTGGCTCTTCTACTCCGGGTATTCCTGGTTTTAGTTTGCAAATCCACTTGCACCCTATAACTCTTGCATTCTCAGGTTTCTCAATCAAGATCCATGTGTGATTTCGTTGTAGAGAATCCATCTCTTCATCTGCTCCATTCTTCCATTGCTTTCGTTTCTTACTTGCCATTGCTTCCGTGAAAGTCTTAGGTTCTTCAATTTCTATCTCATCTGCGGCTGCCAGTGCATAGGCCACGAAATCTTCATCTTCAAATCTTGATGGTGGTTTTATTTGCCTTCTAACTCGGTCCCTGGCCAGCATGTAACCATCAAAACTTGTTTCTGTGTCCGAAACAGTCTCTACTTCTTCCTCGGACATGCTGTCTTCTGAGTTACCGGACGTTTCAGGTAAGATAGAAACTCCACCTGGAGCTGTTGACTCCTCTTTATCCGCCTTTGATGGAGTTGGTCCTTCTATCAAATTTTCTTTGAACGTCACTCGCTTCACAATCTTTTCCTTTGCGTTTGTCTCAACTCCTTCAACTTCGGTGCTCTTCTTTGAATCCTGTATCGTGTGTTTATAGAGTTCCTCTTCGTTAAATACCACATTCCTGCTGGTGTCACACTTACGAGTGTCTGGCATCCACACACGATACCCCTTAGTTCCGAACGGATATCCCATAAACACTCCTTTTAATGCTCTTGGACTTGTCTTTTTTTGAACCTTATGTACGAAAGCAGAACACCCGAACCTTTTAAGGTTGCTTAAGTCGCACTTAGTACCTGTCCATCTCTCTTCGGGTAGTTCAAAATCTATGGCAGAGTTAGGAGAGCGATTGATCACGTACGTGGCCGTTGAAGCAGCTTCGGCCCAGAACTCTTGTCCTAACCCTGTCTCCACGAGCATGCACCGAACCTTGTCCATAATCGTCCTGTTCATCCGTTCTGAAACTCCATTCTGTTGTGGAGTGTACGGACAAGTCTTGTGTCTCTTAATGCCTGAGTCCTTGCATAGTTTATCAAACTGCTGGTTGCAAAACTCAAGACCATTATCCGTTCGTAGACACTTTATTTTCTTCCTCGTTTGATTTTCTACAGCTTCTTTCCATTCCTTGAATTTGCTGAAGGCTTCATCTTTAGTCTTAAGAAAATAAATCCAGACTTTCCGTGAATAATCATCTATGAAGCTAATGAAGTACTTGCAGCCGGCTAGACTTTCTGGAGTTGATGGAGCTCCCCATAAATCTGAATGTATGTACTCGAGAATTTCTTTAGTGGTGTGCTTCGCAGCGGGGAAGCTTTGCTTGTGTGATTTTCCCAGGACACATGTATCACAAAACTCTAGCTTATCCACTTCTTTCTTCGGTACATATCCCTTCTCTACCAGCACGTTCAGATTCTTTAAACTCATATGACATAATCTCGAATGCCATATAGTTGTCTTGTCTATTTCTGCCCTTGATACGTTAGCTTCTCCTTTAGATACTGTCCCTTGTAAATAATAGAGACCTTCGTTGAACTTCCCTGATATGACCTCCTTCCCGTCCTTGTAGAATCTGATCATAAAGTCTTTCCCTTCATACTGGCAACCTGATCGTTCGAGCATCCCATAAGATATCAAGTTCCGGCTCATAGTCGGCATGTATCTCACATCCTTGAGAACCACCACGGTTCCGTCGGGTCTCACGATCCTGATCTTGCCAATCCCTTTTACATCACAATGGGTGTTGTTAGCCATTAGAACCCTGCCACCTTCAAATTCTTCTAGATCAAACAGTACGTCTCTGTTTGGAGTGATGTGGAAAGAACATCCCGAGTCCATTACCCATTCTCCTTTGGAATCCTTAGTACTAACTGTTAGTACTAATGGTTGTTTCGGCTCCTCCGCAACGTTGGCTGATTTATTAGACCTCCTGTCTGGACATTCCCTCTTCCAATGTCCCTCTTTGCCGCAGATGAAACAACCCTTATTGTTTTTGTCATACTTCGGTCGAGATTTAGATCTCCCGTGTCGGCTATGAGATCTTCCTTTCCCATACTTGCTGCCTCCTTTGTTTGATCGGTTTGATGACCTTCCTCTATCCTCAACGTATAAGCCCTCGTCTTGAGACTTAGAGAGTTTACCACTTTCCAATAACTCTCTCTCCTTAGATCGTGCTGCCCCGGTTACTTCATTGATCTTGAGAGTGTCTCGGCCATACTTGAGGGTCTCCTTGAGTTGATCATATCGCTGAGGCATTGAGTTTAGTAGTAGTATAGCTTGAACTTCTTCATCAACCTCCACGCTCAAGTTATTTAAATCTGCTACTAGCTTTAGGAAGTCATCAACGTTTGCGTCAATAGTCTTTGAATCGTTCATCTTGAAAGTGTAAAATTTGTGTTGCAGGTAGATACGATTCGGCAAGGACGTCTCCGTGTACAGCGTATTGAGAGCAGTCCACATCGCAGCAGCTGTTTCACAGTGGCAGATCTTCCTTAAGACTTGGTTTCCCACGTTCACAACAATGAGATCTTTCGCTTTCTCTGATTTCCCGAGCTTCACGGGATCAATGGTTGGAGTAGCTTCAGCTTCTTTCTTCTCCGTCTCCTTCAAGGTATCATCTCCTTCTACCTTGTTGACTGGTGAATCCATTAGAAGCTTCTCATCTGTTAGGATATCCTTTAGCCCTAGGACACCAAAGTGAGCCATCATCCGAACCTTCCATAGCGAAAAATCTCCTGTTCCATCGAACCGATCTATGTCGATCCTCTCGATCTTTGGTTTAGTCATTCTAGGTTAAAGCACCCTTGCAATCAGAACCTGGATTGCTCTGATACCACTTGTAAGGATTTAACCTCAACTATGTGCTTTGAACTTTAGAATGAGAACGTAACCAAAACGTATTCTGTTTATTAGAATATGAAACCAATCTTGTCTCTTACAATAGAAAGCTTAGATCTTAATACAAAAGACTTGAACTCTTGAATTGTATCTCTCTCTATTGCTCTCAAAACCATAATGACTATCAATGACCTAAGTCCCTATTTATACTGCCATGATTTTCCTATCTTCAAACGTATTATGCAATGTTTCCTTTTTGCACAAGTTTCCCTTTTGCGTTACACTTCGTTTGACCGTCTTTCTTTATGTCGGCAGGTTTCAAGATGTGGGCCAAAGAGCAAAGGAGAATTGAGGCCCATATGTTCACAGGAATATTACAAATTTACAATTAAATATGAGAAAGAACCAATGGAAGAATCAAAAAGTTGAATTTAGAGCATACAGTATATACATAATAATGATGACAAAAAAAGAGAGTGTATACATAATAATACTACTAACCTACTCCATTCCACATGTTTAAGCGTTGGATTCCATTAACAAGTTTTCAAGAAGATATTCGTGATCAAGATGGAAAATAAACTATTGAACTCTTTATTTTTAGGTTTCTACTATTGGTTCAAAAAGTACCAGTGCCCAATAGTGCTGTTTAAAATGTTTTGTCCTTAGAACTTGTGTGGTTTAAAATAAAACAGGGTTGATATCATTTAAATGTTTTAGCTGTTGTTTGATAGAGTATAATCTATAGTCATTACCATTTTGGAAACCATATTACACTTTAACCTACATAGTAACTTGAACATATGAAACTCGAATTGAAATAAGAATTTTAATGTTTTATTATACGAGAAACATGAATCGTGTAAATACCTTTACTATGGAGTTTTTGACGAACTACCATTTAGCCACGTAATCATTCATAATAGAAAATGTAAAGGAAAATGATTGTTTCGGTTAGCAGTTTAAATGTAATGTAAGATGATCCTTAATTACGAGGATATTAAATATAGTTATACCAAACTCAATAATCTTTCAAAAGTGTATACAGCTTTCTCGATATATAAATTCTGCACTTAATTAATATTCAAATTAATAATAACTTTTTTTCTTTGCTTTTTGAATTTTGATAATTGATGTGAGCATCTATCGGTCACGGCCAAGACCGACAACCATAAAAACTCATGAAAATTTCATGGGACTCTCTCTCGCGTTAGTTGTGAATTGTGATCTCTCTCCATCGCGATAACATATGTGCCAATCAGAGACTTCTTCTCTTTCCCTTTAACAACAATAAACTCTTATCCATGGAAGGCTCAAGTCCAGCGAAAGACTTTAATCTCCCTAAACTTTCCAAACTTAACCCCGTATAGTCATTGTGTTAATTAAAAGTCTATAAACTTTGGTATCTTACTGGAGATTTATGCATATTCTAATAGCTAAATATAACTTATCACAAAAACATCTCTATCATCAAAATGCGAACCCCGTGTTACATTGTGATATTACGTAGCGCCTACTTTATGACAATTACATACACCTTTTTCATTTCACGATTAATACGAATTTAGCCATCACAAGACTTTTATTTGTTTGTTTTTAAATCCGAAGGGTAGATTCTTGGCCCCAGCTTTTTGAAATGGTCACAGACTGTTTATTATCTTGTACTCATCACTTTGCGCCCATGCTTGCATGCAAATTTGCTACGTCGTCTCTGATAACATTATTCTCCTTCACTTTTGGGGCTCAGAAAGCTAGACATTTTTCATTACGGAAAAATATTTGATACAATCAAGTGATTTGACATAAACAATCAAATACCAAAACGACATGTGATATCGGTGAATGTACTTGTCATTGTAAATTAACAATCATAGCGTAACCTTGTACTTGTATGTTCCTGATACATATCGAACCGAATCTAATTATAAATTAGTGTTCGTATACATATACGAGTTTTCAGCCTTGCGTGTCTTCCTACGAATCCACATGCTTTGAGATGTGTGCCCATTTCCCAAAACACAATCGTTTTCGATATTCCGCTAAAACGATCAATAATACGGATTTCAATACTGTTTTATTTTATCAGTATAGATACAATTTGACAAGTCCAAATATATCAGATTAGAGCGCATGCATTCATTTGATAGATACTCTACAGTCTACACTCGCGATCTGCCAAAAAGCCACGTAGAAATAAAATTATATAACAACAAAAATAAATTAAAACCCCGGTTAAAAACAACTGAAATAAAATAAGCTAAACTATACCGTGGAAACGAGACTAGCTACTCCGGCAACGGTATATCAAGTTCCGGCAACCAAAAAACGAAGGTAGCCCACTTTCTTGTGACTGGCGTTGTCCGTAGTGAACAAAAACTGATTTTCAAAATTTCTTACACTACCTAGCAAAATGAGCAGGGGAAGCAAGAGTACCGAAGCTAATTATGTAATCTCTGAATCGTATCAATTTGTTTAATTCTGTTTGTAATGAATACCACATCTTTGTTTTGGGTTTTAAAAAAAAACATATAATAAAAATACTGGTAAAATTTTAAAGTCCGAAAACAACTTGATAAAAATGTCACTTGCTAAAATACCTAATTTTCTTTTTCTGTTCTGAAACAAGTTGAAAATATCAAGCTGCTTGCCTAAGACACGTTAGCTATTGTTTCTTAAGGTTTTATTTCCCATCAAAACTATATTTAGAAAATATCTTTTCCATTCGGTAAGATATTAACAAAGTCAAATCTCATTGTTGATTCCAAAAATAAAGTTGAATTTCATACCAACTACGTGGATTTCAACTCTAGGAGAGCTATCAAGTTTTTTTCAAACAAAAATTACTTAGCATTTCACATAATTATTTTAAATAAAAATTAACAAAGCTATCTTACATTATCTCGTGGGGGCCCATAATAAATGGTATAGTCATCTTTATCAGACCAGCGGCTATGGTGTTAAGAATGAGAAAATAAAATATTAAAAATGGGCTCCTCCTAGGATAGATCTTAACCATAGCTAACTCTCTAAACCATTGATAAAGGTCAATATCTAACCATGGTTAAAAAAATCTAACCTTTAAAAAGCCCACTTTGGCCTCTCTTCACTTCGCATCATTTCATCGTTCTCTTCCATACACATCAAATGATCTTCTCCTCCGATCATTAATCTCTTTTATCTTTCTCAAGTCTTCTTGTTCGTGATCTCTCTTCCTTCCTCCGGTAATAATAGTTTAACGTCGACGGTGATGTTTAATTACAGTGTAACGTTAAGACTTAGGAGTTAATAACTTTTTGTGTGTATCGTTACAGGAAACGTAAAAAGATGTCGGCAGGTAACGGAAATGCTAACGGTGACGGAGGATTCAGCTTCCCGAAAGGACCGGCGATGCCTAAGATAACGACGGGAGCTAAGAGGGGTAGCGAAATATGCCACGATGACAGTGGTCCGACGGTGAAGGCGACGACGATCGATGAGCTTCACTCTTTACAGAAGAAGCGTTCTGCTCCCACCACACCTATCAACCAAAGCGGCGCCGCCGCTTTCGCCGCCGTCTCGGAGGAGGAGCGCCAGAAGATTCAGCTCCAGTCCATCAGGTCCATTATAACTTATTCACATATCAGATTAGACGTTAACTTATTAGAGGATTTAGACTGGTTACAAATATTTATAACCATGTTTTGTTGATTTAAATTGTTTTATAAAATATTTTATATCGAATTAAGCAAGATATTGCGTTTTCGTGTCGATCGTTTTCTCAATAAACAGAGCAAAATCAGGATTTTTATTTTATTTATTTTTAGAATTGTCTTTTAGCTTAATATAATTATATTTACGTTATAAAAAAATAGAGTTTTTTACGATTTTTGTAAGGGATTTTTTAGGGAGAATTAATGCAACCACAGCGACTGTTACTGTTACCTGATGAAATATTTAAGTACGTGACACGTGGTATCAAATGACACGTGGAAAACTGAATTTAATTTTTGATGTTGACACAGTGCATCATTGGCGTCATTGACTCGAGAGTCAGGACCCAAAGTGGTGAGAGGAGATCCGGCGGAGAAGAAGGCCGACGGTTCCACTACTCCGGCGTACGCTCACGGCCAGCATCACTCCATCTTCTCTCCGGACTTAGGAGCCGTCAGTGACAGCTCCTTAAAATTCACACACGTCCTCTACAACCTCTCTCCCGCAGAGCTCTACGAGCAGGCCATCAAGTACGAGAAAGGTTCGTTCATCACTTCCAATGGAGCTTTGGCGACGCTCTCGGGGGCCAAGACTGGTCGTGCTCCGAGGGATAAGCGTGTCGTTAGAGATGCGACTACAGAGGGCGAGCTTTGGTGGGGAAAGTGAGTAATCCTCTGTTCTAGTAACTCTGTTTTTCCTCTGTTTTCGCAACTCTGTTTTATCCTCTGTTTTTATTACTCTGTTTATCCTCTGTTTCGTCAAAGATTTGATCTTTTTCGAAATTTTGATTCAGGGGTTCGCCGAATATCGAGATGGATGAACATACCTTCATGGTGAACAGAGAAAGAGCTGTTGATTACTTGAACTCCTTGGAAAAGGTATGAACTTTGAATCAAAACCTCTGTGTTCTTTAGCTTGTTGATGAACTCGTTGTTACTGTTTGTGGGTTGGTTAGGTGTTTGTGAATGATCAGTACTTGAACTGGGATCCGGAGAACAGAATCAAAGTCAGGATTGTCTCAGCTAGAGCTTACCATTCACTCTTTATGCACAACATGTAAGTCCAAAAAACTTTTCCTTTTTATTGTTTATGAACTACACAATGTGTACCCTCTTGAGTCTGGCGTTGGGTGAATGAATGAATACACATACAAAATGGATAATTGGTGAGAGGGTGGCAGGTGTATTCGACCAACTCCCGAGGAGCTTGAGAGCTTTGGTACTCCGGACTTCACTATCTACAACGCTGGACAGTTTCCGTGTAACCGTTACACTCACTACATGACATCCTCCACTAGCGTAGACTTGAATCTTAGTAGGAGGGAGATGGTTATACTCGGGACACAGTATGCTGGTGAGATGAAGAAGGGTCTTTTCAGTGTGATGCATTACCTTATGCCTAAGCGTCGGATCCTCTCCCTTCACTCTGGTTGCAATATGGGGAAAGATGGAGATGTCGCTCTCTTCTTTGGACTCTCAGGTATAGTGGTAGTATTGGTGATGGTGAAGGGACAGATAAGTCTGATGATAGCAACAAAAACTAAAAAAATGCTTGTCTTTGTGTTGTAATAATGAGATTGATTGTTGTTTTGTTTTTGGTTATGGATGTTGGTTTTCAGGGACCGGGAAGACAACGCTGTCTACTGATCACAACAGGTATCTGATTGGAGATGATGAACATTGTTGGACAGAGACTGGTGTTTCGAACATTGAGGGTGGATGCTATGCTAAGTGTGTTGATCTTTCAAGGGAGAAGGAGCCTGATATCTGGAACGCCATCAAGTTTGGAACAGGTATACAATACATAAGAATTGTTTCAAAGCACAAAAACTCAGGTCAGTGATAGTAACATTATGGTTTTGATCTCTTTACAGTTTTGGAAAATGTTGTGTTTGATGAGCACACCAGAGAAGTGGATTATTCTGATAAATCCGTTACAGGTAAAGAAACAGAGTGTTTTCTTTGTCTCTCTTCTTCCTTGCAGTTATCAGAATGATCATCGTTGATTCTTCTTGTCTTGCAGAGAACACACGTGCTGCTTACCCGATTGAGTTCATTCCAAATGCGAAAATACCCTGTGTTGGTCCACACCCTAAGAATGTGATTCTATTGGCTTGTGATGCCTTTGGTGTTCTCCCACCTGTGAGCAAGCTGAATCTGGCGCAAACCATGTACCATTTCATTAGTGGTTACACTGCTCTGGTACGTTCCAAGAATTTCTTTATGTTGGGATCAATCTCCATGACCTTGAAGAGCTTAACCAAACGATGTGAATATTATATAGGTTGCTGGGACAGAGGATGGTATCAAGGAGCCAACAGCAACATTCTCAGCATGCTTTGGTGCAGCTTTCATAATGTTGCATCCTACAAAGTACGCAGCTATGCTGGCCGAGAAGATGAAGTCACAAGGTGCTACTGGATGGCTCGTTAACACCGGTTGGTCTGGTGGCAGCTATGGTGTTGGAAACAGGATCAAACTGGCATACACTAGGAAGATCATTGATGCAATCCACTCTGGTAGCTTGTTGAAGGCGAACTACAAGAAAACCGATATCTTTGGGTTTGAAATTCCAACTGAGATCGAAGGGATACCTTCAGAGATCTTGGATCCTGTCAACTCGGTTAGTTTGTGTACCAAAAAGAAAATATATCAAAACACTTTTTGAATTATTGCTAACTGATGATGAACCATTATTCGTTGGAAAAATTGCAGTGGTCTGATAAGAAAGCACATAAGGAGACGCTGTTGAAGCTGGGAGGTTTGTTCAAGAAGAACTTTGAGACGTTTGCTAGCCACAAGATTGGTGTGGATGGAAAGCTTACGGAGGAGATTCTCGCTGCTGGTCCTATCTTCTAAGAGAGAACCTTCCTACTATATGATATGATGTTGTCGAAAACAAACAAAAAAGATATATTATCAGAGAATAAATGTGGACTTGTGTGTGTTGTGTTATTATCTCGTCGAGAGAGAGTACCTGATATGAAGTGGTCTTGAGAACTTTTCCCAACTTGGTTGATATGAAATATGACCTTATGCAATTTGATTGGATTTCTATCTTTTTTTCGTTAAAAAATAATGTAAGAAGAAATTAGTTTATTTTACAGAAGTATGCTAATCATAATATTAAGGTCTGGTCAATTTGACAAATATATAATTCCTCAGTGAAATTGTAATTTATATGGTCAATATGTATTTTCATATATTTTTATACATTAATTATAACATAATATATATTCTTTAAAATAAAATTTTAATCAGGTACAGGCTGATCCAAATGAAAGATGATTATAAAGAGGGTGGATAATATCTGAAGAAACAAAAAAAATATATTTTGAAGTGTTTTTAAACTCAAAATTTCCTTAGGAAAAGAAAAGGAAACTGAAAAGAGTAAAATGGAAATTTGGAAACCCAAATCCTTTTCGCCTATAAAAGCTTCACAACATACGTAATTTGTAATTTCAAGTCCTCTTTCTCGCTCTCTTTGAGTCTCTCAACTAAATCTTGCAAGCCTCGTCTATTTTCCTCTGAGACCAAGCAGCATCCTTCGTGTGGATTCAGTTTTCTCAAAGTAAGTTTCTCCTTTCAAGTTATTATATCAACAGTTCTAATAATTTCTTGTTGCAAAGCGTCTTTCGTTTCCAGTGACCACACCTAATTGAAACCGTCCTGGTTACGTCATTGTATCTGGTAGAAACTTTAAACCCTAAGATTAGCTTGTGAATTCGTACTCGAGCAGCCTCATGCGTTATGGTGTCGTGTTTCTATAGTTGATTGCATGCTTCGACGCAGAAACCCTAATTCTCTCTTGTTTACTTGGTTCCAGTCTTAACGAGGGTTTCTACTTGCAGGGCAATCATCACTATGTCAGAAGACTATCTTGCAGAACTGAAGCAACGTTCTGAAGCAGAGTTTCTTGAATTTCGTCAACGTATTAAGGAATCCATCAGGAACAAGACTCAAAACGGAAACGATCTTCTTGCTCCAACCTCTGAAGACTCAATGCCAAGGAAAAGACAAAAACTACACGAGTAAGTGATATTAATTTCTTCAATTTCTGCTTTATTTGTGTTTTATATAATTAAGCAAGATTTGAATAACTCTGTTTTTCTTCTTCTTTATTATTAGGTTTGGTAGCTTCTTTGGTCCTTCTCAGCCTGGTATTGCTTCGAGAGTATTACAAGAAAGCAAACCACTTATAAAAGACGAGCTTCTAGCCGCTAAAGCGCTCGACTCGATCCAAATTGTAAGATCCCACCCCATCCTTCTCTCACATTTACATTGCAATTGTTATATTGATGCTGATGAAATTGCTTTTTGTGTGTAATGCGTGCAGAACAAGAGTACTCCTAGTCCAACGAGTGGCTCAGAAGCTAATGAGGTAAAAATTCCAAACGCAATCATTGATTTGATTGATGTTTACTTAAATGATGTTAACTTTTGCTAATATTAATACCTTTTTTCTTGTAACAGTTGAGAATCAAAGCTAAGCAACTTAAAGAATCGAGAGACTACTCATTCCTTTTCTCTGATGATGCCAAGCTTCCTGTTTCCATTAAGGAACCACCTTCTTCTTCTCTTGCTCCTAACTCTAGGGCCAGTTTCAGAGAAAGCCATTCATCAAGACCAGGTTCATCAACTAAAGGTCATCCACAAACAAAGCCTGGTTCCAAATTACGTCCTCAGAGACCATCTCCTGCAAGAAAATCTGTACCGGTGGACCATAGGAAGAAGCTAACTCAAAAGCCACATTCCTCATCAAAGCCATTTACATCTGATCCTAAAGAACAAAGGGTAGAACAGAGGAAAGTTTCCAACGAAACCAAAAGGTCTTCTCAAGTGGTTCCAAGACAACAACCATTGACTCCTTCGAAACACCACCGGATGCTTAGCAATCCACCATTGAAGCAAGCTCATCAACTTAAGAAGAAGAAGAAGGTGTCAGAAGAAGATGAAGAGGCGTTGCGAATGGTTAGAGAGATGTGCAAGACTGAACGTTTCGCCGGGCGTGATTTAGAAGATTATGATGATAGATGCATGGAAGCTAGCTTAGAAGATATCATCAAAGAAGAGAAACGAAGGTATATATTTACCATACATGTTTTTTTTAACCTTTAACTTCCCTTTACCAGCCCAAGTTCATGTTTGTTTGTTTGTTTGATAACAGTGAGAAACTTGCGAAGAAAGAAGACGCGAAACAACTACGGTTGATAGAAGAAGATGAAAAGCGAGAAAGACTCATGAGAAAGGAGAAGAGACAGAAGCTGAACCATTAAATCATTTTTTGTTTATTACAGGGTTGTTATAGGTGATACATCATCACTTTTAGTTTCTTGCTAATATGATTTCTAATGCTATAGCAGAAATAAAGCCATAGGAGGTCATCAAATGACACGCTGATTTTTCAAACTTGGGATCTTGTGAGTTGCTCAATTACAAATGTTTGGTCACTGAGAGATCAATACCAGAAAAGAGAATGAAGAAGAAACCCTTCAGGGTTTGATTGATTCAATAGTATTAGGTACAACTCATAGTACGTTTCTTGTTCCTCTCTGTCACAGCTCTTAAACTGCTACCCCCATTTTCTTCTTTCTCTATTAATAAAAGGGTTCAAATATTCAAATTTGAAGTAATCAATTAGCAGCTGATTAGAGGTCATTTTCAAGTTTTTTAAGTTAAACATTTGAGGATTAAGATGAAACAGTGCCATCATATCCATATCAAATCCATCAATTATATTGTCAAGTGGTCTCTAAATTCATCAACCAACATATAATTGCTGTGGAAAAATAATAATAATTAAGAATCAAGTCTCACTAAAGGATTTCTTGCGTGACATATGCAGATAAGGTTCTCTGTTTGATTCTATTACTATTTGTCTGTATCTGTTTGTTCTTTTTCGTTTCCATGCTAGGGTTTGACTTTAAAATGTTGTTACGCTCTCGCAGTTTAACCAATGATACGGATTAGTTTTTGAGAATTGGAATAAGATTTTTAAATCATACCCTAATCATGTCTATAGTTGGAGCTTTGAAAATTTATGGTACTGGGATACTATAATGAAATTTTTAATGTAAACAATACTAGTATAAATTCGAATCTTGATTGCAGTAGCCAAGATGCTTCTATCATGGGGCTTAGTAATGGAGAAGAGAGAAATTAGCTGTAAATTAACTGGCTTTTGTTTTCTTTGTTGATTAGCCCACGTGTTTTTTTTTTTTTTTGCCTAGCTTAGCATTTCTACGTGGTTCTTTACACTTACGATTGTCCTTTAAATTATTTTTCATTTTTAAACTTAGTGATTATGTACAACTCACCTCTTTTACTGTATTCGGAATAGCACGTTTGCACAAGACACAAGAACCCATGACATGCAAGTGTCCGCATGTGTCTCAAGGCCTGTGTCTCCCTTCATAACTAGTAGTACTATTTACAAACCATGACATTCCAATATTTTATGTCTAGGGTTCTGAAAAAAAGATCAAACTAGCTCAAATGATGATTATTAGATAAATCAATGTCTGAGAAAGAGTTACGAATTTGTGATTAGACATATTTACATAGTTTACATACAAGCAATGCTATTTTACCCGATTAATTTGAGCTTAGCTTGACTCAAATTCCAACAAGTTTCTCGATCAGTGCTTTGGTTGAGTCAAATTTTATTGTTAAAGTTTACATGGGGCTAGTGCTTCTTTGGTTGTTGTATATGTATTCAATGTATGGTTTTTTCGTTGAAACTTTGATGGTGAATGGTAGAGAAAAAATCGATAGTTAACGTTTCCAAGGCGCTTTTGAGGATCCAGTTAAAAGAAATCTTATAGAAATCAGATATCGTTTGTATAGTCATGTGCGCTGAACAGAGGTCATGCTCAGAAATAATGTTAACACGGTAAGTTGAAAGAAAGGGGGTAGTATATGGAATAATCTGATAAGTTGAAGAAAGTTTACAGGGTAATTTCAGGTTATATATTCTTAGCCAAAATAAAATACAGTTTCAGGTTCTAGATCATTATCTTGTTTGGTTGATTTCTGTGACGGTTAAAGGAAGCAAATGAGATTTCATTCAAAAAAAGGAAGCAAATGAGATATGCAAGTACTTAACAGAAACAATATGCAACAAGCCAATTCAGTGTATCATGTGGAGCTCCACTTTAGGATCGATCTTGTTTCAAGTGGTTGTCTTTGTAATGAACCAGGCAAGTTTTTTTTTTTTTTTTTTTTTTTTTGAACAACTACCAGGCAAGTTAAGTGAAGACATCAGTACAATGAAAAAGAATAAAGGACAAATATGGGTTTGAATATTTTTATGCACAGAAACATATGACCACATGAATTAAAGCATGCTGTTTTATGCTGGTAATTGTATTTCCATATTCAAGTAGCAGTTTTTTTTTGGTTGATCTATATCACAGCTATTTAATTATGTATGCTCCATCTGTTTCCAAAAGATTTATGTTTTAGAATTTTTACAAGTATTAAAAAACATCTAAAATTTTGATTATCAATGTAATATTTTTTGTAACTAACTATTCCCCATAACTTTTAACCAATAGAATTTTAATAAACATAATTATATATACACACACATATATATATATATATATATATATATATATATATTAATTTTACTACAGTTTACCATCAAATACTGAATTAAAAAATTATCTTTTTAAAATATTTTTTTTTCATAAACATTGATTTTTTGGAACGAAAGATTTATGTTTATTTTATTTTATTTTGTCATATGGACCTAATTAATGTTCCTTAATGTTTTAGGTTACGTTTCATTCGGAAACTGTGTTCTGAAGATTTCTTTTGGTTCGTTAATAAGTTTGTTAGGTTAAAAACTAAGGATTTGGATGAAACAGTGCTATCAAACCACAGCAAATCCATCAATTATAGGGCCAACTTGCTCGAAATTCATCAACCAACACATAATGGCAGAGAAAATAAATAATTAAAAGGTCTAGTCTCACTAAAAGTATCTTAAATCTTCTATAATAATGTTTATCTGTTTTAATTGTATACACATTTTGTCTTTATCTGTTTGTTTTCTTTCGTTTCCATTTAGGGTTTGACTTCAAGAATAATTAGGCGCCCACGTTAGCCAATGATACAGATCGAGCGAATAATATTACATCAGAAGTAATTTAGTATATAGATCTGGAGATATGAAATCAATTTTAAAACTGATCTTTTCTTTTTTTTTGTAATCAAAAAGAAAGCAGACTCATATATGTGAAACAGTAAGAGTAAACCTTTTTTGCGTAGCCAAAATGCTTGTATATATCATGCGACCGAGTAAATAAATAGGGAGTCATAGAGCGAGAAAGATTAGCCTGTAACTGAACTGGCAGTTCTAGTTCAATAATTAATAGCTCACGTGCCTTTTAATTTTGTTTGCCTAGCTTAACATTTCTATGAAGTTGAACACTTTCGCCAAATATTTAAATAGTACTAGAATCTTAACATTTTTTACCTAAGTGATGTCATGATATATGGAACTTTTTTATCTCTATTTGTTTTGATAAGTATTTTTTTATCCATATTCAGACCAGCACGTTTGCACAAGACACAAGAGCTCATGAAACTGTCCACATGTGTTTTGTCTCTCTGTTAACGACTAATGTACAAACAATAACATGTCAATGATTTATAGTGGGTCTATATAGAGATCAAACTAAACTCAAATGATGATTTTGATCTAACCAATCCTTAAGAAAGCACTACGAATTTATCTGAGCGGTGGTAACGTTTAACTGACGCACATATGCAACTTCCATATGATAAGCAAACGTTTTCTCTCTATATATATTCTTTGTATATGTCATTTCGTTATTTAAACTCAGTGGCATTTTTTATTATTATGATCACACTCAATAATCAATAGGTGAAATTTTCTAAGCTCGATTAAACTATATTTTAAACTTAATTAATACCTTAATGGAGAATCAATCCAAATATCTTCCGATGCTACGCATGAAGTTTCGTCCTGCACAAAAAAAAGGTTTCGTCCTGCACCAAAACTCAATTCAAGCTCGCTGGGCGTCGCTTGAAAAAAAGGACGTAATATATATAGTCGACTATCTATGATGCATGTAACGTCTGATTAGCAAGATAGTCAATCTTGGTGTGCTGTCATGTTTAACCTAGCCGTGTATGAAATACTTGAGCTGATTGAAAACTTAATGGTTAAAATGTTGTGTAAAGTAAACGGTTACACATATATTCAATCATATATGACTATATGTCTAACCCAATACCATAGAAAATTCCCACAAAATCCCAGGGAAATCTTTGGTTGGTGCCTTCCACATTTAGCTTTACACAATAAGAGTAAAGATTACTAAATATTGTTTTATAAATTTAGAATATATTCAGTTGTATTGGACCCACCAATTGCTTTGAATTTCTGTAGAGTTTCTCAGTGCTCATCTGTCTATTTTCTCTTATTATAAGAAATGTTCGATATATGATCAGGAAGCTGTGATGCATTCTTTCTTATTGATTATTTTAGGAACAAAAAATATTACATATTTTTTTATACTACAGGTTCATATGTGTTACGGATGATTGATGATGCAAAACGGAACAAGTATTTTCACGCGTACGTAGAGAGAGCAATGTTAACTGATTAGAATTGTATCAAAATTAGATAAAAAGGGTAGTGGTGAAGGATAACGTATGGTAAATTCAGTACTGTGTTGTTTATTAATCAAACCGAATGCTAGACAACACTAATACTGTTGTTATTAGAAGTAATATAGCCCACATATGCATATCTCTCGTTGATTAGTTGCAAACCAGAAAAATGGGAGAAAAAGGAATATTCTTGTATCTTTTATATAGTAAATTTATAGCCTTTTCACACGTGCAAATTACTCCATACTTCTGTCTATATATACATGTATATCAACTTCACACAGAAAATCCCCATTATTTTTTTACCAAAAAAAAACCCCCAATACCTCTCTGTCTCTCTCTCCAGTTACAAGAAGAAGGTGAGTTTCAATTTAACATTCTCCAACTTTTTTTTCTTGGATACAACCTTCTTCAATTTTCTAGGGCTACACCAACTAAACGTCTTTCTTTAGAATTCAAGAAACATGAATCACACCGCTTATTAATGTTTCTTGATCCCGGCCGGTTCATAAATGTTAGATCATGCTGTATATATGAATAAACCAAGATCTATTATTATTTTACTTACATTTTCTTGTCTATATCAGATTTTGACTCCCAGATAAGAAGATGAATACGTTCTCCACAAGATGGTTTTCTGAGCAGGTATACAAACACACAAACATGTCTATGTGTATATCTATCTATCTGTTTATCTAAAAACATGTGTGGTCATCTATTAAATCACCATAATATTATTTGTTGTTGTGATGATATAGGAACTAGAAGAAAATAGCATCATTCAACAATATCAGATGAACTCAATAGTGGGAGAGATCCATGAAGGTCAACACGCTCTTCCACACTCTTTCTCAACTCTTAGGACCACAATCAATGATCCTTCTTACGATGATTTGATCGAATTGAAGCCATCCAAGATCCTGAAGACAACTTACATATCACCAAAATTACCACCACCACCCTCTTTTCCCCTTCCTCCTAATTCAAAGACTCATCTTCATCATCAGCCTGCCTCAAGAATACTCTCTTTCGAGAATGCCTCTCCAAATGATATGGATCATGAGTACGCTCCCGCCTATCTAAATTCAATCATTAATCCCAAAGTTGAGGATGGAGTGCCGCCAAGTCGGATGAATGAGACGATTAATCGAAAAGGGACCAAGAGGGCTCAACCTTTGCATAGAAACCAAACAAATGCGCAAGATCACATAATCGCCGAAAGAAAACGTAGAGAGAAACTTACTCAACGATTTGTAGCTCTTTCTGCTCTAGTTCCTGGTCTGAAAAAGGTACATACCACATCAAATCTCCCTTCTTAATTAGATTTTTTAAAAGAATATTATTGTTAATTCCTTGAAATTATGTGTATAGATGGACAAGGCTTCTGTGTTGGGGGATGCACTAAAGCATATCAAGTATCTCCAAGAAAAAGTAGGAGAGTTTGAGGAACAAAAGAGAGAAAGAAGGTTAGAATCAGTGGTTCTTGTGAAGAAGTCTAAGCTGATTTTGGATGATAATAATCAATCATCTTCGTCTTCGTGTTGTGAAGATGGCTCCTCGGGGTTAGATCTTCCCGAGATCGAAGTAAGATTCTCGGATAAAGATGTCCTGATCAAGATCCTTTGCGAGAAGCAAAAGGGCCATGTTGCCAAGATTATGGCCGAGATTGAGAAATTTAATTTTTCAATAACCAACTCAAGTGTTTTGCCCTTTGGACCAACACTTGATATCACCATTATAGCTAAGGTATGCATAAATATTGTCGGGGACACACATATACAAACGAATAACTTGTTTTACTTTTAGAGTAACACCGCTTATAGTGTAAATGTGTTTTTGCAGAAGGAGAGTGATTTCGAAATGACACTCATGGATGTCGTAAAGAGCTTGAGGTCTGCTTTATCGAAGTTCTTGTGATTTGTTTCAAATTTCATGCTAAACGTCGATTTCTTTGGGCTTACATGTCGAAAGTTCGTGCTCCATGAAAAAGTTAATTCTTATTGATCAGTTTGATTGGAATAGTTGAAGAATCATTCCTCTCACACGTACCGATATCAATTCAATTTTCATTTTATATTGTTTCTGGATTTATAATGATGTTAATCACTCTTATTTGTCTAATTCAGTGTGAGACAATGTTTGTTTTTTCTTTGACTCTATCGTTCATGCATGCTGTATATGTTTCCTCTTGTGTATTATATATCTTTTAATTGTATACCAAATTACTTAAGTGTGTCAATATTTTGTGATGTATCGGCGGTCTCGAAACATACATATTAACGCTAATGTTTACTACATGTATCTTCTATAAATTTTAGGGGAAATAGTCTTCTTCGTTCTTTTTAGTTACTTTATGAAGCCATAAGTATAACGCGGCAAGATAATAAGTAATATGTATATGTTCAAGTCAGCTTTGATGGATAAATACTAAATTAGCTATCAAGCATCGAATTCTTCTTCTTCTTTCTTTTTTTCTTTGCGGAATGCTCTATGTATTTTATTTCAAAATTATGAAACAAAATGTGAAATAGGACGAAGAAACAAATAAAAAATAGAACATGAAAACCATTAAGCTTCAAGATCAACATACTGATGAGAAGAATAATTAATACATATCCACTGTTTCAAAATATAATAATATTGGCATATGTTCTGAGGAAATATATATAGAATACAGTATATAAGTCTAGTCACAAGTTTACCTATTGATTCAAAGTTTTGAATTATATTTGAAGAGCGTGTCTTATACCCTTATATATCATCTCAACCGAATAACGAAGTCGTGTTACAAAAAAAAATAACGGGATAATGAAGCCAAGGAATGCGATAGGACGACCAAGTCTTTTCTTACGCGTTAGGACAACAAAAGGATATCACTAACAAATTAGGAAAAAAAAATATATTAGGAATGTGGATAACCCCTCTTTATTTCCGTTACTGTTAATTAAATATTTTACATATCTGTTATATAAAAATCGTTTTAATATGTAACTCCAAAATGAAAAGTAATAGTTAATAGTTTTTTATGCAATCGCCTATAAATATACACATTTAGTATATAACTTTGCTACCGTATAAGCATACCATCATTTAATTCTTTTTCTTAAGCATACCATCATTTAAAATCTAAAAAAAAAGAACCTTTTTTGAAAAATATGCATGAACAAATGTGAAGAAACACATACTTATAGGATTAACTGATCAAGGTGTGTAAGGGAGTTTTTCTTTTGATTTCAAAATGAAAAGGCTAAAATTTATTAATAAGTAAATAAAAACTATCAGAAATTTTTTTTGTGTTGTTCCGAACATAAATAAAATTGGTCAAATTTGATATCTGTTTTGTAAGTGCTGTATTGTTAATCATTTTTTATTTTTCATTTCTTATCTTTTGTCCCCGTTAGAATTATATTTATGTCGTACATCTAATATGTTTACTGTTGTCATCTGAAACCTACATCCAAGTGGAACTTTATTGTAGATGTGTATACATTTGTCGCAATATATATTATGATCCAGTGAAGATTTTTGGCGAATCTAGCTAACCGATTTATGTATACAGCAAAAATTACACTATAGTTAAGAAAATATTGACATGCTGGACATAGCTCTACTGTCAAATCTATTCGGAACTATGCTCATAATTATGAATAAATAATGTTTAGTGATGATGTTTGTTTATTAGCGTTATTTTCCTATTATTATTTTTATCATAATTATCGCTACTTTTACTATTATAATTGACTTGGTTTATAGAAATTTTTTTTTCACTAATACTGTTATTAGAGTTATCACCAAAATACTATATTTTTCGAAACATCCAAAATATTATATATATATATATATATATATATATATATATATATATATTTTTTTTTTTTCTTTTTTTTTGTTTTAACCGTACATATCATCTCTATTTTTCGAGAATATCGTAACTTAATGTTTGATAAACAATTTAGAGTTCGTGCCAAAAAAAACAATTTAGAGTTAGATGACAAAAAAAATAATTTAGAGTTGTATGCTGGATTGCTTGAGCAGGATCAAGTTGATGACATTATGACAATAATATGTAAGTCATAATTCATGATCTATGTACAAAAGAATAATTATAGCTAACTTACTAGAATTTTTATAGCTATGTAATTTATTAGAATTTAATATATCTAGATAGAATTTTATATACGTTACTAGAACTATATGTAGTAAAATATACTTCCATAAGTTCATTTTATTAATGAATGACTTCTATAAGTTCTAAAACAATAGAAGCAAAAATTAAGTTTTCGTTAATTTTTAGAAGACTTTTACATGACTCTTCCTAGTTTACGATTCAAAATATTAAGTTTTTGACTCCGTCCTTCACGTGTTTCATGGAATCTGGGTTGCTGTCTAAACCTATTGTCTATCCTTCACGTGACAACTCACCTATCTTATATCTGTCGTCAGTTGTGATAACTCCGTCTCTTTCTCTCATCCGCCTTTTGATACTTAAACAACAAAAGGTTGGATGAAGCAGATAAAATTGAGTTTTGCTCCCAGGCACGGGACACGAGGAGTTGACCCCATGGCTTCAGACGCACCCCCCAAGGAAAGCGACGGGACCTCCCCTTTCCATATTTAGAAGTTTTGTAGACATGTTTCCCAACACGCAACCAAGAAAACCCTTGTTCTTTACCCAATCCAGCATCCTCCAAGCTCTCCAAGAATTTCAAATTTCAACTCTGTGAATGGAAGTTTGCTCTCCGCAGATCCCTTAATGCTTCTGACGAAGGATCGTCTCTCTCCACAACCTCAAGAGTCTTTGATCTCATCTCAAGCTTAGGCTCAAATTTTCGTCACAAGCTCTCCACCATCCATTACTATTAGGAGTCGACTGAAACTCCTCCAGTAGTAATTTTTCCCCTGGATCTGGTACCTGCTTACTCGGAATTTAAGTCTCTCTCTTCCACTTTCTCCACAATGGCAAGGCGTCTCACTGCAGCAGAAAAAGGCAAAGCGACTATCACTGAAGCTGAACACCCAACCATCAAAAGAATCAAGGCCCCCAGCCTGGATACCTCTGCTCTTATCAAGGAAAACTCCCGTACTCTGATTGGAAGACTAACAAACCCACAAGCGCAACGGATCTGGGCTCTACTCCCGTCCCTACCACGACAATGGAACCTCCAGGAAAGAGCTACGGGTTATGACCTAGGAAACGGCTGTTTCCAGTTTAGATTTGAAAGAGAAGAAGACCTCCAGCGAGTCCTTGACAACAGACCATACCACTTTGACTACTGGATGATAATCTTGCAACGATGGGAACCCATAATCTCAGCCTCCTTCCCCTCTCAGATTCCCTTCTGGATCAAGATAAGGGGTCTCCCTTTGCACTACTGGGACGACCGTGTGGTTACGGAAATTGGAGAGGCGCTGGGAACTCTGGAGAACCAAGAACTCACCAAAACTACAGCAAGAGTTAGGGTTTCAGTGAATGGGCTGCAACCACTGGTTAAGGAAACTATTATGGAATTCGACTCAGGGGATGAAGCTCATCTTACCCTGGAATATGAACGGCTTGAAAATCACTGCTCTTGGTGCCATCGTCTCTCCCATCAAAGCTCCCATTGCCCCTCAAAAAGAGACGAAGGGTTTACACCCCATTCACGAGAACCAACCTATCAAGTATCGTCAAGACACCAGCAAAACAGTAATGGAAACTCAGCTCACTACAGAGGATGGGCAAATCCAACAGATAGCAAGAGAAGGACGGAGTTACCTCTCCCCTCCCAGCCGTTCCAAGCTCGGGTTGACAGACATGGACAACCTTTTGGAGCAAGGGTAAGCACTAAACAAACACGAGCGCCTCCCCCCGACACTTCCCTCCAAAGGGAGAACAGACCTAACGGAGCCCCTCCAATCCTTGGCACTGCAAATGCCCCACTCGTAATCTCCCCACAGCATGTGAAATCAAGGGAGACAAGACAACCAGGAAGAAACCAAGGACGTCTCCCCCTACCTCGTCAGGAAATGATGCAATGGAGAGAAAAATTCCCCAGAGAACCTCAGGACGAGGAAGTTGACTCCCCTGCTCTGAAACTGCCTTCATCATCTCATACTCCATGGGCCCCTGAAAGTTTACAGAACCTACAACATACCACAACAGCCAAAATCCCCTCCAGGGAGGAAATAATGGAAGATCTGCAAGAGGCTACACGTCAGTACATGAATTGTGCTGATCCTGTAGAAGCAGCTGCAAGAAGACAAAGAGTCTTACAAGGTGATGCACAAGGGGATATGGAGGAAACAGCAGACCGTCTCTTGGCAGTGGCCGTGGCAAACTCTCAAGCTCGAACATCCCCAATGCTTCAAGAGACACAGGCACAACTCTTTTCGCCACAGACAGTGAATAATCCGACTCCTCAGAGAACAACAAATGCTGACACAACACACACCACAGAGGAAGAGCAATGTGACATCGTGTACACAGAGACGGAAATCCCACTAAGAAGAACTACCAGGAAAAGGGTCAAACCTGCGAGACTACAGTCCACAGGAACTAGTCCACTTTTCCAAGGAGCTTGCTCCAGGAAATTCTCAAGAGGTCAGAGGTCTCCAGGACGCAGGCCATCTGCAAATGGCAGCACACATATCTCAAATTCTCAGCAAAATGGCCCTCCAAGGGACGTTGCAGGTCCTTCCAATCCAACAAAGCAACCAAACATCAAACTAATTCCGGCTGTTTCAAAGAAAAGGAAGGATTTTCACGTACCTCAACCCCCGGCTCCTTAGTCGTGGCAAGCTGGAATTGTTGTGGTTTGGGGAATCCCATAACAATCCAGCGTCTGAAGGAGGTCCGGAAAGTGAACGCTCCGGATATTATCTTCCTGTCAGAGACAAAAAACCCCGATGATGTAGTACTCAAGAAGCTGGAAGGCACCATGGAAGAGAAGTACCATATCGTTCCTCCACATAGCCCGGGAGGAGGAGGACTCTTGCTAACCTGGAAAAATGACATTGATATTGTTATCCGTTCATCCTCCAGTAACTACATCGACACGACTGTGACAACAAAAGGAATCACATTCCATGCTACTTTTGTATATGGTGAACCCGATCACTCTAAGAGACAAGCAGTATGGAATTCTCTAGCAGACCTACATCCTAATCCAAATGAAGCTTGGTTCCTAACGGGTGATTTCAACGAGATTGTGGAAAATAATGAAAAGAGTGGGGGGCCTGAAAGAGCAGAAGGATCCTTCTGTGCCTTCCGAACTTTCCTATCCACTCTTGATCTTTTCGACATTAAACACTCCGGGAACTTCCTATCCTGGAGGGGAAAGAGAGGAACTCACGTCGTCCAGTGCAGATTGGATAGATCTATGTGCAATAGTGACTGGGCTGAGCTATTCCCATCCTGCAGAAGCCAGTACCTCAATTTCGAAGGCTCAGATCACCGCCCGCTACTCTCCTTCCTAGACACAAAAAAGAAAAAAGGCCAAAGGATCTTTAGATACGACAGAAGACTCAGAGAGAATGCGGAAGTAACGGCAATCATTAAAGAGATTTGGGAAGAGTTTACTCATCTCGGCGTCGAGGCTCGCCTCAACCTCTGCAGGAAAGCTATCTGCAAATGGAGCAAGAAACATCAGGAAAACAGCAGGATCACTATTGATTTGCTTAAAGAAGAGCTTGAGAAAGCAATGATCAACCCGGTGTCAGACGATGGCCTTATCCACGAGGTAAATGCAAAACTACTCACAGCCTACAAAGCTGAAGAGGAATACTGGCGACAGAGAAGCAGACAAGTGTGGCTTACTCTTGGCGACTCAAATACTGGATATTTTCATGCAATCTCAAAAGGAAGAAAAGCAAAGAACCGACTTTCAGTGATGGAAAACGACCAAGGAGAACCAAAGTTTGATGAAGACCAGATAGCTAACCTGATTTGTTCATACTATGAGCAGCTCTTTACGGCAAATCAAGGAATGGATAGCTCCCTTATCTCCAGTGTCCTTGAGCCTCAAATCACCCCACTGTGTAATGAAACCTTGATAAAGGACCCCACACCGATGGAAATCAAGGAGGCTCTCTTCACAATTCATCCTGACAAGGCCCCTGGCCCAGATGGCTTCTCAGCCAGTTTCTTCCAATCCCACTGGGATGTAATCGGCCCCTCTGTGGTCTACGAAGTGCAGAGTTTCTTCTCGACAGGTATCATGCCCCCTACAATGAATCACACTCACATTAGGCTCATACCGAAGAACTCAGATGCAAAGAAAGTGGCTGATTACCGTCCAATTGCGTTGTGTAATGTCTTCTACAAGATCATCTCAAAGCTCATCTCCCTTCGGCTGAAGACAGTGCTGGATTCAATTATTTCTGAGAACCAATCCGCCTTTATCCCTGGGAGAGCAATAACAGATAATGTGTTAATCACACATGAAATGCTTCACTATCTAAAAACATCTCAGGCTCAGATAAACTGCTCCATGGCTGTGAAGATGGATATGTCTAAGGCCTATGATAGAGTTGAATGGGGTTTCGTTGAAAAGGTCCTACACAGGCTAGGCTTCCATGGAAAACTGATCAATCTGATCATGCAATGCATCCAATCAGTCTCCTACTCCTTCCTAATCAATGATTCAGTCTATGGATCGGTGAAACCTTACCGAGGAATAAGACAGGGAGATCCCATTTCTCCATATATCTTCATTTTGTGTGGAGAGGTCCTCTCTGGCCTCTGTAGAAAGGCGGAAAGGGATGGCTCTCTAAGAGGAATCAAAGTTGCAAGAGGCAGCCCCCGTATCAACCATCTGTTATTTGCAGATGATACAATGATGTTCTGTCACTCCACTCCAGCAAACTGCCACGCCTTATCAAAACTCCTGCTGGATTACGAAGCATTGTCAGGCCAAAAAATCAACACCACAAAATCATCTATCACTTTCTCTAGTAAAACACCACAGGAAGTAAAGACAACAGCAAAACAGATTCTAGGGATCACTAGAGAGGGAGGAGTTGGGAAGTATCTAGGCTTGCCAGAACACTTTGGAAGAAGAAAGAGGGACTTGTTTACCTCAATTGTTGACAGGATACGACAGTGTGCAGCAAACTGGTCTACACGTTTTCTCTCCAAAGCAGGGAAGCTGACTATGCTGCAGTCTGTCCTTACAGCTATCCCCTCCTACACAATGTCTTGCTTCGAACTTCCTCTAAGCCTCTGCAAAAGAATACAATCAGCATTAACTCGGTTCTGGTGGGACTCCTCCAGTGATAAAAGAAGCATGTGCTGGGTATCTTGGGACAAATTGGCAAAACCTAAAGCGCTAGGTGGTCTGGGCTTAAGAGATATTCAGCTTTTCAATCAAGCTCTTTTGGCAAAGCTAGCATGGCGAATCATAACAGTACCAAATTGCCTCCTAGCTAGAGTTCTAAAAGGTAAATACTGCCACAAAGGAGATTTCCTCAACGTGAATCTACCCTCTGTTTGTTCTCACGGGTGGAGAGGGATCCTACATGGTCGAAACCTTCTACGTGATAACATCGGAAAGGCTATAGGAAACGGTCAAACTACGAGGATCTGGAACGAGTCATGGATATCTCTGGACTCAAATCTAAAACCTTATGGTCCTATCAACGAAAATGCCCTCGACCTCAGGGTATCAGATCTACTTACAAGTGATCTACACTGGAACAAGCAAAGGATTGCAGAGGTCCTACCTGAGCTGAATGATCAAATCCAATCTCTCCAACCGAGCAAAACAGGCGCTGAAGACATTTTCATCTGGCAACCGCTACCCTCTGGTATTTATACCACAAAATCAGGGTATAATCTTGCAGCAAAAACACCCCGACAGGCCTCATCTCCTGCAAACCTGCGAGATTTCAATTGGATAAAGGAAGTTTGGTCAGTTAAGTGCCCCCCAAAGCTTAGAGTGTTTCTATGGTCCATTCTAAAAAAGGCAATCTCTTTAGGGGAGAACTTACAACAGAGAGGTCTACTTTCCAATACAGCCTGCGTAAGATGTGGGGAGCTGGAGACACCATTACACGCTTTCTTCCTCTGCCCTTTTGCACAGGAAGTGTGGCAAAAGGCACCTCTATCCTCGGTAGTCCCTATAGAGGTGAATGATGACTTCTGCTCAATCTTGGTGAAGTTCCGACAAATCAACTGTCTCCCTCCATCAGGCATCTCAACCCCCATTCTTCCTTGGATCTGCTGGTCACTTTGGACGGCGAGGAACAAAATCATCTTCGAAACCAAGAGGCTTACTCCTAACGAAGTGCTCCTCAACAGTTTAACTTCAGCTCGGGAATGGATCCAGGCACAAAACTCTCTACCTCAGAAGCATCAGAAAACCTCGCGAAGCCTCCATTCAAGTCGAAACGAAGAGATCAACCAGGTCACGATCTGTAACTCCGATGCCGCCTGGAACTCGACAACTAGAAGAGCAGGACTGGCTTGGATTATCTCTTCACCCTCTCCAAATCACGCCCATGAAGGATCCTCCTGCGCGGAAAATATCAGTTCGCCACTCATCGCTGAAGCTCTCGCGATCCGATCGGGTCTCCTAGCGGCGACGGAACTCAACATCACCGATATCAAAGTCCGTTCCGACTGTCAAACGCTCATCAGAGCAATCCAAAACAGGCACCAGATTAAGGAAATCTTCGGTATCATCTCTGATATTATGCAGATCTCCTCTGCGTTTGCTTCTATTTCTTTCTCGTTTGTTCCAAGATCTGAGAATCGTGAAGCCGATTTATTGGCTAAACGGGCCTTGGCTCTTTCTACTTCTGCTTTTGTATGAACTTCTGGATATTGGGCCTTGCTTTTTCGGCCCTCTATCTTTCTTTTGCTTTAATATATTTCCGTCGCACAAAAAAGAATAGAGAAATAAAAAAAAGGGGAAATTCCTTAAGAAGCGGGTCACCAAATACATATTAAATTGAATCTAAAACGTGGGATATTACTAGTTTATTATATTCTTGTGTAAGGGCTCGATGATGTCGAATTAATGTGAAACCAATGATGCATCTGCCGAGTTCGGATATTCCGTTGTTGGTCCAGATAGCTCAATGGTAATACAAAACCCAAAAATGGAAAAAGAGTGGTTCAACTCAATGACGAAGTAATCTTACCTATACTGAATTAAGATATAAAATTATAATTATATGATGATCAAACATAATTAAGTAAGAACATGACGCACCGTCGAGATTTATCCTTATTGTTATATTTTTTTTCTTCTGGACGGCATATCCTGCCGAGATCGCACTACCAATCCGTAACCATTACATCACTTTAATCTACAATAGTATATATGTACATCTATGGTGCTTATCTCTGTCAGCTAGAGAAAGAACATTTCAATCGAACTTGAAATGGGCAAGCCATTACAAAAAATAATAATTACGTCTCATCAAAAAGTATTATCAAACTAAATTAATGTTATCGTCATCGTGCCAGGTATGCCTTTAATTAGGCGTGAAGTGTGGACTGGTTGTTCTATAAGCGTGGTTATTACATGCACATATGCAATTAGATAAGAAAAAACGAGAAAATAGCTTATCATAAATTGTATGGAGTCCATAAAGTGGAGATATATTTGGTTTAAACGATAAATTTCTTATCATAAATTGTATGGAGTCCATAGTCATAGAGTGGAGATATGTTTGGTTTTAGCGATGAGTATGCCATGTAAACGGATAGTCAGAGCATCTTTATCCAAGATATGTCTGAGGGTTTTTAGGGGAAAAATGTGGGGGTGGGTTCCAGAAAATGGGAAGAAACGTGGTTTGTATTGCGAAATTAGAGACGTTTCTTGTGGGTTTTTTGTGGATCCTACGACACATGATGATCCGCAATTATTTTTTTTTTAAATCAGATAAAACAAAAAAAAATATCAAGAAACGAAAACCGTCAGTTCCGCGATGCTGATGATCTTATGTTTTTGGATTTTTGGTTCGGCGGCTAATTTGTTGCAAATTTTGGATATCAAATCTTTTTGTTAGTTAGCAGCTCTGTCTATTTCACTAGTTTATCATTATTTTCTGCCAAAAGAACGAAAAATTGGTAGCTAAATGTACCAATTAATTTTATTTTGGGGGAGGGGGGGTCAAATGTGTACCAGTTAATAACTGGTAGAAAGGAGGAGTAAACCGTTGCGGTGTCAAGTTTTCAATAGGAATCGCGAGTTTCATGTGTCTCTAGTTAACTTCAATGAACGGTTTTTAGTTAGGACTAACTAGGACCTGATCATAGTTCATAGAAAACTATATCGTTATTATCATCTGAACATATTTATAGTCTAAATGCGACAACCACCTGGTATGACGACACGGTCTATTAGACATATCACGTACTAAAGTAACCAATCGCATTACGTTACTGAAACAATAACAAAACTACGTAATAGGTTAAAAATGGGGAAGTGCTATTTTCGCAATATAAAAATGAAATGAAAACGTGGGAATTAGGGCTGAATAGACACTGAATAGTTAATTATCCCATTCGATTCCAAATCATAGATTTATAAAAAAAAATTGTTGTATCAGAAAAAAATTATTTTGAACCGGATATCCGTAAAGATAAAACAAAAATAATTCAATATTTAATATTTTATTACAAAAGTAATAGGAAATATTTAATTTTTTAATTCTTATAACTAAAATAATCAGTTAATATTTATAATTATATATATGCATAGTGGATTAAATCAAATATGATTTTTTTTAAAATATTAGTATTTGTGATCTGATTCTTTCTTAAAAAATATTTCATATTAGTATTTAAGTTACTTCATAGAATTACAGTTATTTGATTTTTATTTATTTAAGTCGAAACTAGTAAGGAATTCAATCAAAACTCATTTATATTTTGCCTACTGATAATTGGTGGCCTAAAATTTATAATTGACAGACCGGGGAACTTTGCTCAATATATTATATATGTATCAATTCAAATAAAATATATTATGTGAATATTAAAATGGTATGATTTTGACCATGCACGTTCTTGTATTAGCACACTCTACTTAAGAAATGGACGTTTTGCTGTTATGATAATATATTCACAACTGAATAAAAATTTAAAATTTAGGTTTCCTTCTCCTTGAACTTTGCCATTTTTTTTCTTTCCTTGCTTTTAAATTTTAATACAATTATTAATATTTTTCTATATAAGTATCAGTTTCTTTTACACATATCTGTTCCAGCCTAAAAAGGATTACTGGCCTAAGCCCATAATTTTTGCAATAAACAGTATTTTTACACATTGAAAATGGAAATGATGGCAGGAATTGCACCAGGTGTGCTAGATTACATCACATGAGGTCATGTGCATATAATTAAAAGCCCATAAGCTGTAGGCATTTAAAAACGTTTACATTTTGAATTAGTTTGTATTCATCTTTTTTTTTAGTTTGTATTCATCATTTATATCTTGGTTCCACTTATATGATATCTCTCTTTATTGAGCTTATGAGTAGATTAGGATGTAAACATTAGCTCAATAGGAGCGACACAAAACTGAAATAAAGAAAAAAAAATTGAATGAACCCTACTTAAAAAGTAAACATATAAAAATTAAATTTGTTTCAGATGAACAACCAAGTGAGGATGATTGTTTTGGAAAAAGAATTGCAACTGTTCACTTGAGAGGAGGCGGGAGAGTTTTGTAATTCGATACTTGGTTAAGTCATTAAAGTTTAATCAGTAGGTTGGGTTGAATTACTACAAATGTTGGTTAAGGTAATGATTGTTTACATGGTTTTTGGATTTTAGTTTTTGGTTTTTGGATTTTGGTTTTTAGATTTTGGATTTTGGTTTTTAGATTTTAGATTTTGATTTTGCTGTAGATTTTAGTTTTTAAAAAAACTTGAATGGTGATTCGATATTCTAGATTTTAGTTTTTGTTTTTTTTTTAATTTTTACGTTATTTATTATTTTTAAAAATTTCTTATAAGTTAATTTCTTTTTAACAAACTTGAAATTACTAAAATAAATATCATTTTAATAAATAATACCAACAGATCTCATAAAAATATATAATTTGTACATTCATAATTTTTAAATAATTAATTTTATTTATTGGCAAGTGTTTTTTATTTTTTTATATTATATTTTTCATATGATATATTTTAAACAAACTATTTTCACTTAACCTTATATTTTAAAGATACTTTAAAAATCTTGATTGGATGGTTATTCTAATTTTTTGGTTTTGTAACTAATGAAATTATTTACATAAAAATATCATGGTATTGAAATATCAACAGGAATATATACATATTATTTTCATAGTTAACTTTTAATTAATAAAATATATTGTCGCTAAAATGGTAATAATAATAGATAAACTACAAGGTTTGTTATTATTAAATAATTTTGTAATAAAATAAAAATAGTGTGTAATTTTTTTTTGTTTTTCTTTCTCATGGAACAAAAATAATCTGTGACTAATATGTTATTGAATTTTATTATATTTTTAACAATAGATTTTAATATACAATTTGGTAAATATATGACTATTTAAGAAAAACAGCAAACGCATATAATTAGAGGAGAAATGACCATTAAATATTAAAATGATCAAAAAGAAAAAAAACAGAAAAAGCAACGTCAAATGTTGTTCCAAAAACTGGAAATAGTCAGATTTTGGTTTTTGTTCACAAATAGGTAGTTATTACAAAAACTAGTTTTCCTAAATTTTAGGAAATCTATTTCTTTAAAATCTTGATTGGATGAGAAAGTGGTTTTTGAAAAACAAAAACTAAAAACCATTCTAGAAACTGAAAACAATCAACCTCTAAATCAATTAAGTTCGATTAATTTAAAGAACTTTTTCAGTAAAAAAAATTAAGGAACTTTTTAGCTGATGTTTCTACCAAAGAAAATATTACAATTCGAGTTGATCAAAATAAATTTCTCGGGAGACTAGAGGGTGTCTGTAACCGAAGCAAAATTACATAATGCCAGCTCCAACAGGACTATAGACAAACCGAAATCAAACCAAATTTTAATCATCTAAATAACGAGTTACACTTTGCTTAAAGATAAAACTGAGAAAGACCAACCATATAGATAACCCGAAAATAAAAATGAGTGAAACGATTTATCCGGTTTATAAAAAAAAGTAAATAATTAAATAATAGTTTGAATGCTTCAAACTTGATACGCAAAACATGCTAACAAGACTACAAAGAGAACGCATCTTATCTTCATGACATCGTACATAGGTTGATCTGAGAACGGGGGTGAAAATACTCCATAGAGAAAATGACCAGGAAAGTGGTGGTGGTGGTGGCCGTCACTGCTGCAACGGTTGCTGCGGCTGTAATACTAGCTCGGTGGATGCGTAGGAAGGAGCGGCGGAGGAAACATACCCAGCGCATTTTTAGGAAATTTGCTAGAGAATGCGCTACGCCGGTTTCAAAGCTGTGGACGGTGGCGGACGCCATGGTCGCTGACATGACCGCCTCTCTCGCATCCCCCACCGCAGCCGAGAGTCGCGGTTCCCTCAACATGCTCGTTGCATTCGCAGGTTCTCTCCCTTCAGGGTAAGAAGAATCTCTTTTTTAGACCGAGAGTGTTAAGATGACCGTTAATTAAAGGTGTTTTAAACTTATAGTGATGAGAAGGGGGTACATTATGGAGCCAACTTGCGAGGCAAGGAACTTCTCTTGTTACGTGGGAGTTTAGGAGGGAACGAAGAGCCTATTTCCGATGTTCATAAGCAGGAGGTTTCCATCCCTGAGGATGTTTTAAACGGTTCTTTCAAGGTATATGTATATACATGATTTCTTGGATTACAAGCTAGCTATGTTACTTGAAACTGGAGTTTTTTTCTTTCTTAGGAGCTCTGCGATTACATATCCTTGGAGCAAGTTAAATTCCTTGGGATGAATCCTGGCGAAGAAACTGAAGTCGTTAAGAATCTAGGGTTTACGTTGACACGCTATGTCGAGCAGATTGGGTCAGGTTCAATCTCAGCGATACAGAGAAAGAGTTTGGCAGATGGTGATGATGAGACGGCTTTGAAAGAGTTTGTGAATGATATGAATGAATCATTGGATAAACACGGTCTGAAAATTCGGATGAACATGGCGGTGGTAAGCCGGTCTAAAGATTATCCGTGATGAAGATTCATCCCTGACTATGTTTTTGTGATGATGTGGTGAGAATCTTGTTTTTGAAATCAGGTGGATGACACAATAGGAGTATTGGCTGGAGGAAGATACTATCATAAAGACACTGTTGCTGCAGTCACTTTGGGTATGGGAACTAACGCTGCTTACATCGAACAAGCTCAAGAGGTTATGAAATGGAAATCCAATGTACCAAACGAGCCACAAGAGATTGTATGTTAAGATACTTGCAAACATATTGATAACACTTTACCATCAAGTGATTGTGCATGATATGATTGTATAGGTTATTAGCACAGAGTGGGGAGATTTCAGATCTTGTCAGCTTCCTCTAACTGAATTTGATGCTGCTCTTGATGCGGAAAGCTTGAATCCAGGGAGCCGCGTAAGAACACATATCGATTAGTTTCCTCTTAAACAAATTCATGTTTTGTGTTTTTGAGCATCTTGGTTACGCTTCTTCAAGGTATTTGAGAAAATGGTGTCTGGAGGATACTTAGGGGAGATAGTGAGAACAGTGTTGCTAAGAATGTCTGAAGAATCTGCTTTATTTGGAGATATACTGCCTCCAAAACTCAAAGTTCCTTACATTTTAGGGTACCAAGCTACTAAACTTTCTGAAACTTTTATACAAAAAAAAAAAAACTATTGAGTATAACAATCATTGTGACACATGTTCAGGTCCCCGGATATGGCTGCCATGCATCAAGATATATCTGAAGAACGAGAGATCGTAAACAAAAAGCTCAAGGAAGTTTTCGGGGTAAGCATCACAAGACAATTTATTACTTGTATTTCAAGTTTTTTGTTTTGTTTGAGTCTATATTTTAAACCTAACATATTAGCTTTTATGTTTAATCAAGTTCATTTTTCAATTTTTAAGCGCAGACTCTAAATAAACTGAAGTGGAAATATTACAATGTGTAAACTATGTTAAATTGATAACAAGAACTAGGATACTAACGCAAATGTTTGTGAACTACTCACATATATATATACCATGCAGATCATGGACTCAACTCTTGGGGCGAGAGAAGTGGTGGTTGAAGTGTGCGATGTAGTAGCGGAGAGAGCGGCTCGGGTGGCAGGAGCAGGGATAGTTGGGATGATAAAGAAGCTGGGAAGGTTAGAGAAGAAGATGAGCATTGTGATAGTTGAAGGCGGATTGTATGACCATTATAGGGTCTTTAGAAACTATCTTCATAGCAGTGTTTGGGAAATGCTTGGCGACGAGTTATCAGACCATGTCGTCATCGAACATTCTCACGGTGGATCAGGTGCCGGAGCTCTTTTCTTTGCGGCTTGCGGCAGCGCCGGTCCATCCTTTCGAGACGCCCTACTCAAATCAACTGATGAGTAGAAAAAAAAATGGTTCTATTTTATGTAATGGTTCTAAATATTTGTAGTTATTTTCAAAAATACTTTAAATTCTGAGCCTCTTAAATTCTAGTGTTTTTTTTTTGTTTTAATATTATTAAGTCGGTTAGATGTTGTGTCATTCAACATTTTACAACTATAGTACATGATAGAATAAATGTAAAACTAACTATTTTTATTTTTCACTCATTAGTTTATATAATTAGTTTATATAATTGTGAATAAGCTGTTTTCTCTAAATTTCAGATTTTTTTGATATAAAAACATAAAAAACTTTCGACAACCATTACTATTAACAGACATAGTGAGATTCCACGTATTGATCAATGATCAAGGTTATACATATGATCTTGGGCGCTTTGATGATGCTAGAGCCCACTCTGCTGTAATACAAAGCCCACTGGGCTTTGAAGTAATGTTGGTTTTAGGGTCAACAAGTGTTCTTGTAGCGAGCGAGAGTCACACTGTTCCTCTTTTCACAACACTTTGAGAGAGAGAGAGAGAGAATGGCGACGGCGATTGTACGTTCAGCTCTATCCCGAGCATCAGCGATTAGGGCAGCTCCGAGGACATCGGTTGCTCCCAAGCGAAGATTCTCATCTTCTGCCGGCCTTGACGATGCTTGTAAATCTTCTCTCTTTTTCCACCATTTCGATACTAACTAGGGTTTTTCTTTATATTTATCTCGATTTCACTCAATCCTGACGATTTTGGTAGATTCAGAAAGTTTGAAACTTTTCTAGACTGTGTGAATCAGTTCCTCTGGATCAACAAAGTCTTGGATTTTTTTTTTTTTTATTTAAACCAAAGTCTTGATTTTTGTTTATTGTTTTAACTAACAGTTGAATCAGGAAAGTGGGAGAGCATAACATACGGGGGCATTTTCAGTTGCACTCTTCTTGCCGCCTATGTTATATCCAAGGGTCATCAGCACGGCGAGGACCGTCCTGTAAGCGCTAAACACTTGTATTTGATTACTCTTTTAGCTTTCGATAGCTTTATCTCATTCACATTATGTTTTTCTTTGTTGTTACAGGCGTATCCTTATATGCACATCCGTAACAAGGAGTTTCCTTGGGGTATGTAACTTTGATTATATTGGTTTTAAAATGTGACAAAGAATGTCTCTTTTAATCATGGGTTCTCTTCTAATAGGATTTTTTACCTTTAGGTGCTTAGTTTCTGTGTTTTTTTACTCTTAGGGTTCTGTTTTGTTGTTTTCTCAGGTCCAGACGGTCTGTTTGAGGTGAAGCACAACAACGAAGGGCATTGAAATGTTGAGTCTTGACAATAATCTCTTCTTTGTTCACTTGATAGATTTTAAATCCTTGTCGTCTTTGTTTAGTGACTCTGTTTAGCTATTTGATATTCCCATCTCCTATCATGTCTTGGGAAATAAGAATACTACTTTTGTTTTGTTATATCATCAAGCACGCTTGCGTTTTCCTCAAATATCTTGTGATGATCTAGTCTCCAACAAATATTACATTGCATTCTTCATAATGAGATATTGAGACAGAACTAGCGATATTATATACTATTGGTTTCGAAGTGGACTTGGTATGTTCTTGAGGGACTCGTATGTCGTTAATCAAACTAATACTAAAAGGAGAATATTCTCAATAGTTAGACTATCCACGTCATCAATTTAATTCAAGCCAATCAGAACATTTCGTTTCTCCATGTCAGATAGACTTGCTGTCAGTTGGGCTCGGTTTTATTGCCCAGATCAAACAAACCGAGTGGGTGTGGATCGTATTTTCCCCAGCCAGACTTTTCCACTTCATCTTCTCCTAGGTCTGATTGTTGTTTCAGTTGCCTTCTCTCAATCAATGATGATCTTAATACGTTATACCTACCCTAAATCCTTATCCTATATAAATCCAATGTTACTCACCATGTAATCAACCTACCTCCAACCAATACGTCATCTTCTTGAACCGTTCAGTTGCTCAGTGGCCACTTCAATCTCTGCAGAGAAGAAGATCAATGAACTAAACCGGATTCGGCGAAGGGTTACTGCCGTCGGTGATGACTGATGATCAGTTATGGTTCAATCAGTGCGAAGCTTGACATCGATTTTCAATCTACAAAGGGTTTGATTCGGTTAAGCATATGTGCAAGCTCTAGCGTGGAGGTCATGCGCCACCCTTAATAAGTTTGGGGTTGCTTTCAACGGGCCGTAGATGTGGGCGAGCATGACGTCGAACCTTCAACGCACCTACCCTAATCTAATGTAATAAGGTTCCATTTCTCTCTTTTGAATCTTCCCTCGCGACTTCTAATCAACTATATGATGCCGTTGTTAGATCTGTTTTGTAGATGTGTGGTTGCAGAGTTGCAGAAACTGGGTAAAGATTATCCCGAGGCTGCTCAGATGATTAGTACAGCCATGTAAGCTTCCCTTCCCTTTTTTTTTGATGTCTTATCTCGCTATAATGATATATTGATATGGTAGTAGCGTAATAGTGTATATAAAGTGATTATCACCTTTTAAATTTTAGGCATGGATTCTGTATGATGTGTATATAAAATTCATTTGTATGTGATATGAAGAGCTTTTACTGAACGTGCAGGCTTTTCTTTTGATGTGCCAGCCCTGGATGTTGTGAAATGTATATCAAATTGATTTGTTTTGGTCTGAGCAGTAGGAGGCACATATCCAGCAGACAAGTGTTTGTCTGAGGTATTGGGAATAAAAACAAATACGAGCATTTCTTTCTCTCTACTCGACTTTAAGAAATAGCTTCAGCAGGTTAGTTTGATGAGTTGATTTTTAATTTGTTAGTTCAGAGAATATAGTAGATTCTTTGTGAGAGTTTTAGGAGTTATTAGTTTTTCACTATGATTTTTATTGTACATTTTCTTTTTCTCCCTGGAGTCTTTCTTTTTTACCTGAGTTGGTTTTTTCTGTTATTAACCACAGTGACCAATAAACGTATTGGAGGTAAAACCTTTCCACGTTTTGCTAAAGAACATAGTGATTTCCTGCATGATTAGATTCCACCTTTTTTTAAGAAATCCAAAGACAGCAACCTAAGATCCCATTTATGTCTTAACCGTTTCCATATCATGTTCAAGAACATCATTATTTTCTGCTTGATCTTATTTCCAGATTTTTGGTTAGCCAAAGACAGGAAACTATGTTCCCATTTATATGATTGTGGCCCGTTGCTTTTTCTTTTCTGTAACCAAGTTCTAATTGATCTCCCACATGATCCACAGGCAACTTCTCCCTCAGCTCAGTGTCCTCATCCTGGGGATTCTTTGACAACAACTTATCTCCTATCATTGACTACTTATCATGGTACGTTGTTCTACCTAATACAATTCACATTTCTGAACGCACCTGATTCATGAAACATGTTCAAGGTTAGCGGCAAACCCTGCTACGGTCAATGCAACGCAGATCACCTGATTGATTTCGAATTGGAATGTCTCTCATGAAATCTTTGTTTATTGTATCCCGTTGCATTGAGATTCATCACACGACGGAAGGATGAAGTAGGGAAGAAGTCATCTCTTCAGCTTGTGATCACTGACGTTTAACTTATGGACAGAAGATTTTTTAAAATGCTTTTCAGTTCTCTCTATGCGATAATTGTTAGTACCTACGCACTAACATTCCAATGGTTAAGGTAAAGAAGCAAGTAAAGAAAAACTGGTACGCCTCCTATCCAAAGTCTTTTTTTGTAAGCTGCTCTGTTGCATTATAAGAAAATGAACAAAAATTCTGTTTCCACTCTGCAATTTTGTCTACTTTGCCAGGAATAAGATAACTTATTTAAATATCTTGGTAGGTATATTACAGAGAGCAATCTATGTAATATGTAGTGTTGCAGTACAAGGAAGCCTTGCTACTCTTGAATAGTGTTGTGAACTTGAGTAAAATCATGTAGGCAAGCCCTGTTTTACTGGTTCCAACCGCTTATGATGCTAACTTCTTGAGTTAATGTCTTTTGATTTTTTTTTTAAAATATCTTTGCTTATACTTTAGAAAATCTGAGGAACACTAGCATCCAGATACAGAGAGGAGGATAAGAAGGCTCAAAAGAATATGCAGGACTGTCGAGAGAGCCAGAGAGATAACATTGGGTGGTCGAGGAAAGAATCTGCAGAGCAAATCGAAGAGAGACACCACTGGGTCTGGGTTATCTTGATAGGAAAAGAAGGGAGGCTCAAGAGATGAGTGCATGATCAAGCAAAATATGGAGGAACGTAGATGAATAGATACTGACTAGGGAGATTCTGTTTCGTCTTGCAGGGAGAATGGGAAAGTAAATTGAACAAGACCTGACTATGTTCTTAGTTTTGGTTTACTGATTTTATTCGCTTATGACCCTGATTCTAGATGGTTCCTGAAGAATATATTCTAAAGAACCACAGCGTTAGTGCTCATTAAAATCTATAGGAACATGCATGTGAGAAACAAAGTGGTTCAAATGAGAGACTCAAAACCAGAACCGAAGATTGCAAGAAAAGAGGTTGATGCAATCAAAGAGGAAACAAAGTAACAAGACATCAAATAGAGCAGTGAAATAATTTTGCTTTGGACGCATGAAACTGATTTGTTGTGTAAGAATTTACAGATTACCTTTATAATTTAATCATTTTGTTACAATCATGTACTCATGTTTTACGTATTGTTTGGAACTCATACCTTAGAACATTTCCAATCCATAACACTATTTTTGTGTCAAAACCACACCATTTTTGTGTGATTTTAGCACTAAAAAGGAGTTCATATCCAACCACAACACCAAATTTCACACGAAAAATGATTTTATAATATTATATATATTTATTTTTTTATTTGTCATTTATTTCTTTGTAGATTTTATTAATAAAATAAGTGAATAGTGTTTTAGTGGAGTGAATAGTGTTTTAGTGTGGTGAATAGTGTCACGCCAAATTTGGTGTGAAATTATAGTGTTGCACTAAAATAGTGTAATTTTTGCAGTCCCATTGGAAATGGTATTAATGTAAGAATTACACTAAGATGGTGTTTTGCAGTCCCATTGAAGATGGCCTTAGTCCTGAATGGGAAGAAGCTAGAAGTGTATAAAACAATCTCTTTATCTTTAAATTCAATAGATTTGAAGCCAAAACAAAGCTGAAATCAGTTGTGAAATTTAGCAATTGTTTTATATAAAAGCCTAAATATCGATGATAAAGAGTACATAGATTATAACAAAAAAAAAATTATGACAAGGTAGATTATAACAAAAGTCAAATAATTTTTATCATCCTTCAATGTAGATTCCAAAATCAAATTATAACAACACAGGGCAAATGCTAACAACATCTAAGGTTGTCACTAAGAGAGCTCCGTCTAGCTTTTTTTTATGGATATCGAATCCGTTAAAAAGTTAAACATAATAAAAAGTTAGGAAAAAGAAACATACACGTTTCTTAAACCTAAGCTCCCAAGATACTTTTGAAAAATACTGTGTTGCCATTTTCTGAACTGCTTTTAGTATATTAAAATTAAATAGTATATTATTCTTTTATCACTAAAAACTCTTAATGGTTTTTCTACCTATGGGCGTGCTCTAATAGCCTATTTGGGTGATGTTTCGGGTGAAGTTTTTTTGTTTGCTATTTATTCCGCCGAGATTTCCAAGTTTATTCCTTCTCCAAAATATTAATCATTTTCTTATTTCTTATTATTGTGTTAAATTCCACTCTTTGTCCTGCGACATGTTATCATATTTCGTAGCATATTGAATATCCTATGTGATAAGAACTTAACAATCGCAGAATTCACCAGTTTCTCTACGGCTGAAGGGATGTACACATCTGCAAGTCATTTGAGTTCCAGAACCTAGGATCCCATGGCAATTGTCACCACTATAACTGCGGTAACCCCACTTTGGGTTAGCTTGGTCCATCTCTGAAGTTAGCTATGGAAGAATCCAAAATGAACAGAGGAGAAAACAAACAAACATTTGCATGAGTAAATACCCAACGTATATTCTTTTTTGGAAACACTCCAACGTATCTCACCTAGCCAATTTCCTTCTCAAATTAATGGTTTCACATTTAAAAGTCTGATGTTAACGCCTAAATGGTGACCACTTGATTGTATATAGAAGCAACTTAACCATTGCAGCTCCTGCCTACGTAACCATGACTTGAACCCTTTAATCATTAAGTTCGTATCAAAGATAGTTATTCTCTTTGCTTCTTTTATGAGCTTCAAGCTGTTGGAGAAGTATGCGAAAGAGTGGATCCTACATGAAAAATATGCATGAGCTGAGCTCAGAGCCTTTGTACTCCCCTTGAGCAGCATCCATCATAAACTAAGGAATGGTTTTTGTCTGGCACAGTAATCGTGTTGGGAAAAATTACCGGCTGGAAAATGTTTCTCGAGAGGTTAAGATGGAAAATGGAAGATAATGTTTAAGATAGCTTTGTATTTTAAGAAAAAGACTTTCTACTAATACTTTGTATTTGGAGACTCTTAGAATTCCCTTAGAACTCTTTTCTGAAATGTATTTCTCTATGTTTGTATGCTTTTGCTTGATTCTTACAAGTGCTAAGCACCCATATTTATATTAGATAGTATCAAAGGCATAAAATATTTTATTTTTAATGCTGTAAGAATATACTTGTATATATACTCAAAAATAACATATGAATTTATATACTACTTAAATTTTAGAGAAAAAAATCCGGGCGTAGCCCGGGAAAGGTTCTAGTTTCTGTAAAAAGGAAAGGAAATCTTTATCCGACACTGTTGATGTAATTCTTCTCTGTAGCTTCTTCGTTACTGGTCTCTGTAACTTTTTTTTCTTTTGATAAAAGGGTTTAGGTCTCTGTAACTCTTTCAAATAAATTTCGAAACAACTATAGAAAATTTTGACGATTTACTCGTGTGATCTAACACAAGAGTTAGTCTAGTAAGTTGTAACTCATTTATTACATAGATTTTAAAAAACCTATAGCCAGTAAAATACAGGACCACACTGGATTGCACTGCAAGTTTCAGCTCGTATTGACGCTTCTATGCAACGACTCTTCGTCAAGCCGTAATGGTCCCCATGAAAGTGCCCTTACAATGATCTAACTGCTCCACTCACGCAAATGTCTAGTTTTTTCCTTTATGTAAAATTCAGCTTTAAATTTTATTTTACATCTTAATTTATCCGATTAAATCAAGAGTCCGTGATTGAACAAAATGCTATGCTGAATAATATTTTGGATCCGTTAACACTGGTTTTTGGAAGGATAAATTGCAGAAAAGTAAAATCGAAATTACGTATACTCATATTTTTCGATTTAAATATTTTTCATCTTACAGTGAGTACTTGAGGGGCATGCAGGTTTTATTTCCTCCATCTAATATAAGCTTTCAACTATTTTAAGAACCCTTCATATCGCTTCTTTTAAAAATTCCCAACCCATGTAAGCTTTAAGCCATGCACGTACACATCGATTACCGCGTGCTTTTCATACATATAACAGTAGATAGACCAATCTATTATTATCACATTGTTGAACATTATTCATGAGTTGAGCTATGTTGTGATGGTATAGTTGTACAAAATGTTATGGTAGAGGCCATACCATAAATTCCAAGTGTTATCGCGGTGTGCTGCTCATGCATTTAATAACCACCGGTGTGTCCACTGATAACGTAAACTTGGGAATGAATCAACGAATTGGTGCATATACATATTAACCGGCAAGATATATATCCTTTAACAAAGAAACAAATAAAAAAACAACGTATATGTAGGGTATTGATACAAAACAAAAGCATTGTTTATTAGTATACAAACCAATATGCATATAAATGTTGACAATTGAAGACAAATTCGGGATGTGTTTGCTATTATCCAAATTAAACGTACCAAAATCTATATTGGACCATTGGAATCTACTGCACTTATTTCCTGTAAGATTTGTCTTCAACTCTTTGAAAATAATTATTCTCTGCATTATTTAGATCAGCTTTGTCTAGATAACAAATATATATATATGCTTAAATGAACTTTCTTATTTTCTTTGGTTAAACAAACATTTCATTAAACATAAAGTTAATTTCCACATGGTTTTTGTTCAAAAAAAAAATCTCCGCATGGATAGGATACATCAAAGCTATTACGAGCTGAACAAACCAAAGCATCGACTAACAGATTGGTTAAGCAAATAAAACAGCTAAGATAACTAATGCTCAAATAGAGACATAGGGATAGAGGTGAGCACATAAGCTCAACCAAAATAGCACCCGGAAAAGGGTATTCAAGAGAGAGAACTTCCTTAAATTGGCACTCTTGATCAGAGCCACAAAGGATTAAATGAACTTTATATGCTGTAGAATTTTAATATTATCCTGTAAAATACTGGATTCTTTTTTTTTGTTAAATAAATACTGGATTCAAAACCGGATATATGTAGTACGTATCAGAGTGATCAACTCAGCCTAACTTTTAGGTCGTGACAATATATAGTTGACCATTCATCCATATTCTTTGAAGTAATGAAATAATATATTCACAGTCTCGTATACGACCTCATATATTACTTCTATCGCACGTGGAAGCATTAACCATCTCAAATATTATGATGAACAAAGGCATGTATCGTACAAGAACAATAAATTAGGTATGGAGCAATGAACGTCAAAATAGATCATTGAAACAGAGAAAGTGATTATGGATATGTCCAAAGTGCCTCCACGTGATTGTACCTTGTCAACTGTGTGCTTTAACGATTTCCTATCCAATGGCTAAATCTCTAAGCCTTTTTATTGCATCCATAGTTCCAAGGAAGTGATGCAACATAGAAGGGATCCAAAACAGTTAAACAAACGGTGAGAAACAGAAACAAAAAGAGATGGGAATGGCCATAGTATTTTATGCTTTGGAACACTCATTTTTTCTGTGTCTTTTCTTTCGAGTCTTTTCATTTTGTCACTTTGCTTTTAATGGGTTCAACCATCGTGCGAAAGTGTGCAATCGATCGTCTATAAACATATCATGAGGAGGTAGCATTTTGAAATCTGTCGGCGGTACACGTATTAGCAAACATGATTTTAAAAAGTCAAATAATCGAATTAAACAGTGAGAAATATTACTAAAATATCTTTATATCAAGTCATCGTCGAACCACGGAAAACACTATTCTCATCGAGTTTTGGACGATATACCCATACTATGATAACGTGTATTATAATTTCTGCATTTTAAACCTTATAAGGGACTCAAGTTAAAAAGAAAAAAAACATCTTACAAGGGACTCATTTTGAAGATATCATACTAAATATTTGAGCGGCGTTGAAGATTAGTTAAATAGGTAGGCACTGTGGCAGTCGTATACCGACTCTGATTGACAGACACAACATGGGTCTCCACCCAATTCCAAACGTGTTACTTATTCAACTATTGAGTACTTTAGTAATAAATGACATGAAAACAAACAAAAAATGAAGTAAAGTCATTCAAACGAAAACCAGTAGAAAGATTCAAGACTGTTTGCTTTGCTTGTTTTGTGAAATGGGTAAAACCCCACAGACACAAACACACATCTTCTCCTTCTGTTTGTCACTTCCCATCTTCTTTCCACATGATCAATCCCATCAACTCACACTCTCTTAATTTACTCTATTCCTAATAGAGTTTTTCCCAATCTCATTTTAACTTACACATGTTGATGTGTATATATTCCAGATGCTTAAATCTGACTAAAACGAAAAAACATGCTATAACTTATGGCCAATAATAGAAATTGATGATCGACTTAAAAGTAGACAATACCTATCATCGTTTTGTAATAAATACATACCGATTATGCATTTTATACGTTTCAGTCTATGAACTATTGTATAAATCATATCATTGTACATTCGGAATGTATCCATTAGTTTTCTTCCACTGCTCAATTGGTCAAGATATCTTTAGTTTTTTTTTTTTGGTTTTGGGATTTCTTTGAATATTTTACTCAAGAAAATATAACGATGTCATTTGAAATAAAGAAAATTACTAGCGGCATCATATAAATTACCAGTGGTCACTAAATAATTTAATCGTTTGCACTCCTGAAACAAGTGTTAGGACGCAGTGGTCACTAAATAAATTAATCCTTTTGGTTAAAAAAAAAGTAGAACAAAAATCCAATGTGATGACATAATGGTTAAAACGGCGACATCTGACGACAGCAAAACGACTGATTATTTGTCCATCACTTATTGAACTTTTTAATATTTTGACATCGTCTCTACGGATATATGTATTATCGATGACAAAAAGTAAGTATCAAGTATATTTTTCTGTTTATCAAATCAACAATTTTTTTTTTGGAAAATACCAATAATATTTCCATTTTCCAATCATAAAGCTCATATGATGTATTACATAGATGCATACGTACGTGTGTGATGTAACTTTCATCCATAAAATTGGTATTTGTCAGAATAGTCTTGAAAATAGGTTTCCGTGCGTTCTGTTTACGATGCGTGTTCTTCTAATCATATTTCCTTTATATCTATAGTAATAAAAACAAATCAATATTTTTTTTGAAGTAAATACAAATCAATATTAACACAGGTTTTAGCATTTATCTCTATAATTTGTTAACTACACTATAATAAACAACATTATAAAAATCGAAATAAAGCAGAACTTATAGAAACAACGAAGATTATACAACTAAAGCATATATAATTTATGTACACAGAAAATTTAGAGTTTGAATCCAAAACCAAAGAAATAAAACGTAAATCTCTTCAAGGGTTATAGATGGAGTTACCACATTTACATTTCCAGCTCATTGGTTTATAATTAGTACTGTCGTCTCCTCTGGTGTAATCGAGATTGATAGTCTCAGAGGAAGAAGGAGAGTGATGAAGCTTTGTTTGAGGATTCGTAGGAACTTGTATTGCTTCACAGTGTCCACACGTACGACATCTCACTCTCTCACATCTTGGTGGACTTGAACCTATTAAACCCCTCATCACCATCTTCTGGTCTTGATCATCTCCCTGTCCAAAATTAGTGAGATTTTCGAAACAAATCTGAATACAAGAAAAATAAACATAGGAGGTGGAAGAAACTGACTATACATTAGTGGTTTCATGCGAGTTTGGCTCTGGTCTACCTGAAAATGGCTTAAGAAGTAAGAACAATTAAGATTTTGGGAATTTTGGTTTGAAAATAGGGAAATGTGACGTTGACCCATTTACCATTAGCCATTAGACTGAAATGGGTCGAGTTAAGAATCAGCAAAACCAGTAGACAGCTTGACATTTTGCTGCACAACGCCATTTTCAGACACAAGGTCGGTTTGCAGTTTACAGCAGAAACAATCGGACTTTCTCTCTCTCTCTTCTCTCGCTGCGCCTTGATGCGCAGAAAATTTATGTAAGTAGGGAAAGAAAGGGGAGTGAGGATCCTTTGAAAGGCAAATATTTTTTTCCTAAACTATCCTACACGCGCGGACATATGCATGTAACCACTGTATATATATATATATATATATGTGTTAATATGAATATTATTTATACTTTTGTATCATCACATCGTCAAAGATGTATAGAGAATATTTAAAGAAGAAAAATACAAAATATACCGGGACCTCCATACTTTATATACACTGTTTAGATTATGATGTGTAGTATTGTTTAACGGGAGTCAGATTCAATTAAATGTGTGTGTATAGTTTGATACGTATGGCTACAGGTTTCCGGAAAAACAAGAATAAGGTGAACGAAGAGAAATTACGTGAACGAAGAAAATAAAGTGAACGAAGAGAAATTACGTAAAAAAAAAAAAAAGAAGAGAAACTACGTATGTATAAAAGAGCAGGGTGAATAATTAATTCTGATGTAAAAGGAACAGTTAAATAATCAAATATTTAACCAATAAAAAGACTAAATACATAGAAAGCCAAAACTAAAATTAAAGACAACTAAATTAGATTAGTATATAGAAGAGACTATATAAAACCCAAAAGAAAACAAGAAAATAAAAGGATAAAGATAAAAATGACAAGATATCCGAAGGAATTTTCTTAACATGCATTTAAACCGAAATTTAAAGGAAACTTATTATTTTCTTTGTAGACTTAAAAACAAATATTCAAGGATTTTACTAAGAACTGACATTTCTTCACATCTGTTTAGATTTGATTTTTTTAATTAATGAAGTACTTCATATGTTTAGTACTATAATTTTCAGTATATTATAATAATTTTAAAAATGAGTTGCTTTTTGAGTTCTTGTTTCTGCGGTTTCTTGTGGTAATAGACTGACTGGAGCAGTGAAAGGACCCACCTCACCTGACCGGCCAATACAGTGCGTCCTTTCCTTTTCGTATTCTTCTCACCAAAATACTTATAACAATACTTGGGTTCACCTACTACGGTGAACTCTTACATTCACCACAATTCTTATTAGCAATCAAATTGCCATGTAAGATTATTTAAAAAAAAGAAATAAATTAAAAAAAAAAAGAAGTGAAAAAAAAAACGACGCTTTCATGACTTCTTCTTTTTCTTAGATTATTTTTCATAGCTTCTTCTTTTTCATCACCCATAAAACATGTTTACAACTTTGCTTGTTAAATTAAAATCTGCAATCATCTATCCATATATCCTAAATATAAACTCTATACCCTAAATCTAAATCTAAACCCTAAACCCAAATCCTACCCTCTAAACCCAAACCTTGGATTTTTTAAATTCTAAATCTCAAATTCTAAACCCAAACTCTAGATCTTGAACCCAAATCTGAAATCTTAGAGAAATAGTTCTTTTTCATCACCCATAAAACATGTTTACAACTTTGCTTGTTAAATTAGAATCTGCAATCATCTATCCATATATCCTAAATCTAAACCCTGAACCCAAATCCTATCTCATAAACCCAAACCCTGGATTTTTTAAATTCTAAATCTCAAATTCTAAACCCAAACTCTAGATCTTTAACCCAAATCTGAAATCTTAGAGAAATAGTATTAACATTAATCATAAACATGAAATTTCAAATCTAAAAAAAACAGAAGATGATGAAGAAGAAGAAGCCATAGACATAGTTAATAAAACACAAAACAGAAGCTGCAGTCAACGTCTGTTTTTACCTTTTTTTTTTTTTTCTTTTTAATTTTCTTTCCTTTTTTTTACATGTCACTTTAATTGGTGATAAGAGTTAAGGTGAATTTGAGAGTTCACCATAGGGGGTGAACCCAAGTTTTGTTCAATACTTATACGATATTAATTATTTAGATAATTATTTCGCTCGCTCTTCCCATATTTTCCCAATGATTAAAACAATTATATTTTCAATTGCTATGTGCTGTTAACTTCTGTTTTTTTTTTTAATTTTTTGATCAAAAACTTCTGTTAAAGATTTTTCTTTTCAGTTCAAGCTTAAACATTTAGGTCATCATCAGCTGGTATAGTAAGTATATGCATTGAAGTGTTGGGGTTTTGTCTTAGAAAAGGTGTTGGACTAAATACTTAACGACACTAAGCCCATTTTCTGTGGGCTGCCTATTCTACTGCAACAAGCACAATTGTCGCTGGGGTCCATACCTTTCGGCATTTTTGTGACCGTAGTTTAGTCTCCTGCAAGTGAGTTCGAATCAGGTTGGCCTAGGTGATTATTATAGGAGTTAGCCACTAGACTAATCAATGTAGCCCAACTATATACAAAGAATGACTTCTTTTCAATCGGCCATGTCTTTCTGATTTAAGACGATCATCGACTTTTGTCGGATAAAGCCTTTGGGCCTCCTTTAACCCAATAAACTTGATGTTCGAAAAGGTAAAAAAATAATTTTAGCCGTCCGTTATAAAACTAGTTCTAGTAGTATTGTTAAAAAAAATAACAATAATCCTAGTAGAATACATAAGATTCCTCCTTAAAAAACTTTCTCTCTCTCGATAACTTTCCTCTATCTTCTCTCTAGAAGTTTTCTAAAAAGTGAAACTGTGTTCGGTGGCCGGTGGTTTCATCACCGCCGGTCACCTCTCCGCTTTTGTTTTTTGTTTTGATGAATCTGCTTGTGTTTATAAGTCTAGTCGCGGGTTCGTTTCCGTTTAGCGGATTTCCTTTTTCCGATGCGGATAATATGTTTCCGATCTAAAATCGGATTTCTTTTTCCTTTGAGGATTTTGCCTCCGGGTTAAACCGGATCTCTCTTCCGTGAACTTAATGTTTTAATCTGATTGTTAGGGTTTGATTTATCTTCTTCAAAGGTTATGATCAAAATCTTTTTTCTATGAAATCAGTCTTCACCCTGCATTAGCATATTGCCGGTTAATCGGCTTTGGGTGAAGCTTTCTTAAGGAAGAGGTGATGATGAGAATGGATAAATCTCAGTTGATGCAGAAGAGATTCAGTAGAGATTGGCGTTCTTTGTGAATGGTCCAACAAAGGATTTTCTTTTGCTTAATTGAGAAATCCTAGAGCTTAACAACCGGAGGTGAAAGAGTTTCAGATTCTATCATCAGCGAAAGACGGAAGAGATCTTAAGATGGTTAGGCGTTTACAGAGAGGTATCTTTCGTCGGTGAGAAGCAAAAACGGAGGATCGGTACAGAAGAGTCCCGGCGGTGAAAAGCAGAGGCGGCCAAGATTGTTGTCTCAAAAACCGGACACGTTTCATTAACACGTGTTCTTCAGTTGCTTCAACAAGAGCACGTGGAAGGACATATATCAAACACCGATCTTGATTTGGGTCTTATTTTGTATTGCTTCTCTAGTGTTTATGATTATTGGATCCTATTTGTAATGTCTTAACCCATGTGAAACAGCCCATTGGGTTTGTTAATGAAAATATGTTGACAAAAAAAAAAAAAAAAATTCTAGTAGAATATGATCAACTCCCAAGTAGTGGTTTTCCACTTTCCACGTTGCGATGTGATTGTTGAACTTTTCAGTATGCAATAAATTGGTCATATAATCGATCTGGTTGTGGTTAGATGGTTATGTTTATTTGAATATCTTTGAATTTACTTTGTTCTCATGAGAGTCATGCTTGTGTGTAAGAATCTGTATTTTGGTTTTCGGTTTACCAAGGATTCGTCTAAACCAAATAGAGGTAAATATTAATATAATAGAACAGAAAACAAAACGAGAGTTACTGGTAATTGAATTCTCACAAATTTTGAAAATTCTGATATTTCATTGTTATTGGATTTTAGATTTCAAATTTAATAAAATCTATTGTTATTGGTTAAAGAATTTTTAAAATCCATTGTTATTCAAAAATATTTTTTATTGTTGATTCTTCAATTCTAACTAAATATTGTGTTGTTGAGAAATAAATTCTATTCATTTTTACTCATAAGATTCAACTTTCAAAATATCATATGTAACCATGTGATTTTTAAAATCTATGTAATATTTTTACCAAATATCTATTTATACACCTTTACATTTTAAAAATATAATTTATATTGTTTTATCAGTTTTGAATCTCAGCCGGACAAAGTGTCTCTTCGGAACGACTCAAAACCGACTACCACTTGATCTTAGAAGATGGAAGTTGACAAAAAAAATATCAGTTTTGAATATAAATTTATATTTATAAATATTAAAATTCTGAAAATAAAAAAATTCAAAATAGTTTGATAAAAAAATATTTTCAAATTTCAAAAAGAAATGGAAAAAGCTTTGAAATTTGAATTTGAAAATATATAATTCAAAATTATAAAACAAATATTTATTTATTATTATTTATTTATTACTTTTTATATATGTATAAATAAGTCTCTTTAATGAAACTTTTTTACGTAATCTAAATTCATTAAAATCTATATCAATCTAAAGAAGTTATGTAAATTTTATAAAAGCCAATATATATATATATATATATATATATATATATATATATATTCACAATCTACATAACTCTTAAGATCTATCAACTCTTAAAATTCACAAACTCTATACAAATTCATCCCCTTCTAACCCCTTTTTTGCCGTCTAAGAAATTTTTTTTTTCGAACACCAATGCTTTTATTAATAAGGAGAAGATGAATCCGGCCCAGTACCTAGTCCGTAGACCTTCTTAATACAACAGGATAGTTTTTGAGAGAGGTCTTCGCCAACTCATCAGCTTCCTCTCCTTTTGAGATTGAGGGATGAAAACAAAACTATTAGAGACAAACAAGAAGAGAAAGTAGATATCTGCAAGAATACCATAGATCTCCTTCTGGAACTGCTTGTTTGTGATAGGTTTGATAAGCGTTTGACTGTTGGAGCGTAGTTGTACGGACGAGATCCCAAGTGATGCTGCCGTCTAAGAATTAAAATTGGTTTGAGTGTTTTCGATGTTTGATGATAGTGTTTGCTTGTCCCTTGGGTCTGGGAATAAGTTTCATATTAATGTGCATAATATTTCCGTCTTCACTTGGGTTCGGTCCAGAACCGACAGAGCTAAGCTGAATCTATCAAATCCAATCTTTGTAAATAGCCGTAAAATTATGAAGCTGGATCTGGATTCTTAGAAGTTGGGTCAAATATGGAATACCATGTAACGCAGCAGCACCTCTTCACATGAGCCATCAACAAATTTCTAGAGAAAATATTACAAGCAAGTCTCTTATGTTGATATTTATGGCGGGATAGGTAATGCCAGTGACGAGGATGACAAAATATGATGACTGTGATGACAAAAGTATGATGTTAACTAGTGGTTTGTGATCAAAGATCAGCATAGAAATCTCGAATGGCTACGAAATAGGGTTTGATTTGATCAAAAAGTAAGTAATATTACCGGCCATTAGAGATAACTGGAATATTCCAATTTGTATATCTTCTCTGGGGAAATTGAGGAGTGCTTACATAATGAGGTTGTTTTGGCTATTTTAATCTTTTATAAATGTTTATAACATAGTATGTATATTATTTAATTACTCCCTCCGTTTCTTAATAAGTGTCATTGTAAAGGAAATTTTTGTTGCAAAATAAGTGTCGTTTTAGGTTTTCGATGCATAATTTATTGATTTTATTTTGCAGATTATTTTTCTATTGGTTGAAATAAGAATAAGTGTATGGATAATAGTGTTTTTTTATGGAAAACATGCAAAATTAAATGATTTCTTAATCTGCGTGAATAATGTCAGAATGACACTTATTCAGAAACAGGAAACAGAGAAAAGGAAATGAAAAGTGATGATGTAAGTGCAACGGTTGCCAATCCGAGCCAGCATCATTTCCGCGGACCGAGTAATTTGATGACGGAGGATGAAATGACGAGTGTGTGTACCCAGGGAAATAATAAGATTGGTGACCCTGAAATTATGGTGGTGGACCATTTAATGATGAGATGACTTTCCGGAGAAATCGGTGAGTTTTCTCGGAAACCCAATCTATTTTCATAGATTCATTTATTTTATTTTTTAACTCTTAAATAAAATCGAAGTAGCAGAAAGGAGAACAAAATGTTTGTGACCAGAAAACAATATCAATCGAGAAATACCAAAAAATTAAAAGAGATCAAAGTCCGAAACTCCATCTCCCCATCGAACGCGCACCTCCTTGAGACATCAACCTTTCCATACTACTGCACCGTCCTATTACCCATTGCCTCCTTTGCAAGCAAAGCTCTCGACCACCTTGGACTTCTACATAGGACTGAAGACGAGACTCTTTGGTGTCCCATCTTTTTTGGTGTCCCATTTTTTTTCTCTCTTTTCCTCTTTAGGTTTATTAGTACTATTACTTTAGACGAAACTTTGATCCAAATTCTAGTATAATCTTATGATGCTTAATCGTTAGTCCGCACATTTCAGTGGAAGTTTTTTTAGTTTCTAGTATAATGAACTACCTTTTATGTTCAAAACCACTTATCTACCGTTTTTCTTAAGTTGTATTTATATTTTTCTGTAACAGTTAATTTTATGTTTAGCGCAAAATATTGGTTATACACCCAACTTATCTAAGTAATGATTCTTCGGATGTTATGGAACTCTCTATCTTTTCCGATGTAATCTCTTTCTCTTGGATCTCAAGAGAGAGAAACAAAATGCTGATCTATTAGCAAATTAATATCTGGTTGAGGAAGAAGCTTTTATGGTTGACACCTATGTTTATGATTGCATAAATATAAGTTGTGTTTAACAAAAAAACAACTTATCTTATTACTGATTTTACAGATGATTTATTTATCCTATCAACTAATTTCTCATTGTTCATTAATAGCTAGTGTTAAAATTGCTTAAACGTAGACACAAGTTATACGAAAAATGTTTTTTTTTTCTGAAACATACGAAAAATGTTTATATGACCCATATTCAAAACAAGTCTAGTCCCGCTACTGAAAGTACAATCTACATGCATAGTGGCAAGTGAAGATTATTAATCATTTTTCGAATATACGTGGCCATTTAGGCACGTATTTTATTGTGTATGAGTGTGTATTAAGATTAGTATCATATGTTATAAATTACTATACTTATGCTAATTATACGGCGTTGTTTCTTTTAATGATTGAGAGATTTGCCTTACGTGTGAACGAACGTAATTAGTGTATTAAGAATTAGCAAAAGACACGTGTCTATTGCTGGTTTAATTGTCGGTTTGTCGAACTTTTGTTCCGACTTTTCAATTGTAATATGTGCCACTCTTTTCAATCAAGTATGAATATGGTAGGAGACTCCAAAATAATACCAGTAGTTTTAATTTCTTGAATGTTAATTAGGTTGCTAAATTTGATATTAAAAACGTAAGTTAGGATAACAACAAGCTATCGTGTCACGGTAAGCTTATATGCGTTATCTTTGCCAAATATCAATATACCAATATATATCTTTCTGCTTTGTTTTGTAAAATTTAACCAATTATTTAGTTTGATTTTAAGTAGTAACTACTAACTAGTGGTGGTCGTAGAGATTCTTCATTAGTTTCAACTTTCAACTAGGTCTGGGCAATCGGAGGACCAATAGAGTGTTGGTTCGATTTCAATCGGGTGTCAGGTTTTTGGTTCTAGAAAAAACAGCTCCATTCGGATATTTTAAAAATTCGGTTCGATTTTGGTTCGGGTTATAGTCGGGTTCGGTTCGATTTCGGTAACACCACAAAGTTCCAACTAAACCCGTTATACATTTGGATATCGGTTCTTGATCGGTTTCGGTTTTAAAATGATCAAAATTATCCAAATATGGACTAAACCTGTTATGCATTCTTGACATGTTTTAATCTCCATGGATGCGAAGTGAACTATGCTTGTTATGCATTCTCGACAAATCCAGCACTGACCAACCTTGAACTTATGTTTTGTTTGTCCAAGTAACTAGATTGACCATCAGATGCACACTTAAAGCCCCTAAGCGAAGTGAACTAATGCTTGTTATGCATTCTTGACTCATCCAAAACCATGTGACAAAGCAAGTTGTATGAATAGACAAATGCAAAGTAATAAAACATGTAACAAAGCAGTGAAGAAAACAAATGGGTGAGCACTGATTTGATTGCATGCTGAGTGGTTCAAGCTACGGATGGTTCAAGATACAAATGGGGCTAGGATTGTGTCTTAGTGTCTTAATGATTTTTGGGTGTCGGATGTAATCAAATGGATGTCGAGTTTAAACCAAATTGAACCGAACACCATTATAACTCAAAAACCTCAACCGTTTGGTTTATTTAGAACATCTGAAACCGAACCAAACCGTTTTTATCAGGTCGGTTTTTATTTGGTTGTTCGGTTGTCGGATTATCTGTCCAGTCCTAATTTCAACCTGCCCCAAAATGCTTAGTCCTATATTACATCCAAATCAACGTAAATGTTGTCTAGAGTTTTGATATATATTTAGCACACATATATATGATATCATCCATAATTATAATGATTTAAAGAAGCTTGTAGTTCGTCATAATTGACAAGACTTGTTGATTTGGTATAAAGCGTTAATTATTATTTCTAATCAGTAATATTAGAAAACACAAGATATGTAAAGTTCGTTCCGATTATGTAACAGGGAACACATGCTGTCGATTAACTAGTTATAATAAGTTAACGCTAATATAAAAGACAATGTATAAACATGTACACGTATAGTTATTGTCGAGTCGTCGAGAAAATGAGTTTTAATTTTTTCCATAAAAGAGAAAGAAAAGACGGGACTATTGAATAATTGGAACATGGTATAATTACTAGATGCGCCTCATAGCATGTGATAACATATAAATATATAATATGATTAGTCAAAAAGCAAAGTATGTGGTAGTGTATGCCCATTTTGCTTCACTTGTGATGTGCCATGTTAAAAGAACTCTGAACCCTTTTAAGTAATTGATTGATGCATAGGATGTGGAGAAACATGTGATTTTGTCCCTCCTCCTCCGGACTCTCTGTCAATTATACAACAATCTCTAGTTTTTGTTGTTTTTGTTAAAATATATTAATTCTGGTATACATAATTTTTTATACCATGATTTAACTCTAGCCTTTGAGAAAGATACGCTTCTGGATTCAACTAACTCTAGCCCAGTGCCGGACACGAGCACACATCCATGAAACATTAGGATCAACTTTTAAAAAAAGAACATTGATTTATTATTTACAAAACTATATATTTTTACATATTTAATTAGAAAATGTTACAATAACATGTCAAGTTAATAAAATTTATATGAGTAAATCAATCGAATTAATATAAAATACATATTAAAAACAAAACAGAAATTAATTACTTTAATTTCTTACTTATTTTAGGAAAATATAACTGCTATAGCAAGAAAATATTAAAATATTTTAATTTCGTACGGAGCTTCAGAAATCTCAGGACTGGTATTGCTCTAGCCTTGCATTAACTATACAAGTAGTTTCTTGGAGTAAGATTGAATCGGAGGCAATTTGTACTGTGCAGTTTTGCTGTTTCTTATTGCACATAGGAAGCCTGCATCGCTGGTATCATATTAAGAATATTTTTTAATCTAATTAGTTAATCACGAATCGCATTTTTGGGTATAAGAAAAACAACATCAGTAACCTGCATATCCAAACTTTTTTGTTATTTTGAAAATAACGTCACAGTTTTTGATAAAACTAGAAAAGCAACACCGGGATGATCTAATTAGTCAAACCATTTTATCTTTAGTAGCTAAATGGACACGTGGAACACTTCCTTTTGAGTCAAGATCACATGTGGACGTTCATGTTCCTCTAATAATTCTTTTGCTAAATATGTTCCTCTAATAATTCCACACCCCTATAATAGAACACTGCCTCTTGTTGTTGTTTTTTTTAAAAAAGAATACTGGATTCATATGCGTACAAAGTGAAAATACGTCTACACCTGTAAAACTTAAAGTAAAAAATATTATATATAGTTATATCAAATCCTTTTTGAAACGAAAAGCATCTGATGTGTACCGTAAAATCCCAATATTTGAAAACGAAATGGAGTATACGTGTTGTTGAGTAGCAAGGAAGAGTTCTCGGTTAGTTTCTGTGTTATTGTTAACTCGTTATCATTTTAGACGTATGCGACTGTGACGTTATAACTTATAAGGACTGAATCAAGATAAATTTCTTGATTCATTGACATATTAGCAACTATAGTAATATGTGCGGTAGCGTGGCAATATTCTTTTTTTTGCTGTGGATATTATTATGAGATGAGAGTCAGGTGAGAAACCTGTTTTTCAACTCACTTTATAATTATGAGATGAGAGTTAAGGGGTTCATAACAAAAACATCCGTAGAGGTCGCCCTAGAAGCTCCCAGGCCCGCCTCCCTAGGCGCCTCCGTTTGATGGCCCTCCACCGATCCAGATCCGGCGCTCACTCTTCCTCCTCCTGAAGAAGCTCGTTTCTCCTTCCATGGCTCTACAAGGTAAAGCTCCTTCTCCGTTGCCGTCAAGACCTCCACCAGATCCGCCACCGTTCACGATCCCTCCGACACCGCTCAATTCTCTCGTGCTCACAGAACCGCCAGAGCCGCCAGACCCTCCAGATTCGACCCTCACTCTCGTTCTTATCTTGTTCGTCGATGAATCTCACAATCCCTCTCCCCAATTGGTTTCGCAAGTCGCAAATCTGGAGTCCCTTGCCTCAACCATGGCGCTTGGCTCCATGAGTGGTGTGGTTCATTGGGTGTCCATGAGTAGAGAACTCTCTTCCACCGTACGTTCAACTCTTCCTCCTCCATGTACCAGCGTCTCAGATCTCTCTCTTCAGCCGTTTGGTGTAAAGGTTTCATTCTGCTCTGATTTGAAAAATTTAGTGTTTGCCATGCCTTTACGAGCTCAAGAATTAGAGTATCAACAAGAGCTTTACTTGCAAAACTCAGCCATAAGGGCCTTGTTTGTTTCTCTGCGAAACATTTGTGTGGACTTGAGTATGTTGGCACTGTTGTTAGCTGTTCTCAAGCCTCCCTCTCCCCAGTACGCAGCATTGCAAAGTCTTGAGGACTGCACTTTGGATGTTGATAAATTGGTGGTAGTGGTTGGTTTTGTGGCTACAGTTTTGCTCAATGTTTACAACACAGATGCTCAATTCCACCATCTAGTTTCAGGTTACAGGGCTCACCTAGCCCAAAGTTTACTTCCAGTGTCATGTTACGGGGTTCACCTAGCCCAGAGCCGGTCTCAGTCGCAAGGAAAAGCCATGGAAGCAAACAAAGTAACTCCTCTCCACCAAGATTGGGTCAGACGAGCACCGAGGAGCCATCCCGACAGCTGTTTCATATCACGTTTGACCGATGCAGTTAGTAAAAAAGACAAATTGATAGCAGGGGGAAATCTGGTGTATCCAGTTCATGGATCGAGAAGGCAAAGTTTCATCGGCTCCCCTCTCACAGCAGAAGCGGTTGCAACGCGATCGGCATTCTACATGGCGAGTTCTCTTGAGTTTTCACTCGAAGTATTCACCGACATTTCAACGCTCATCAGAGCAATCTTCGGCAACATCCAGTCCAAAGAAATCACCGGAATCGTCTCAGACATCCCTTTGGTCTCCTCTGGTTTTGCAACAATTGTGTTTTCTCCTTTTTCTAGATCGGAAAACTTGATTGTCATCTATTTAGCTAAGCAGGCCTTAGTTCTTTTCTTCCTTGTACTGAACTCTAGGGGTTGAGCCATCGCTTGGGCTTCTTCTCCTCTTTCTACTTTAATGAAAATTTTCTGTGACAAAAAAAAAAAGATGAGAGTTAAGGCTATAGTTTCGTTTATATTTTTCCTTCAGTGTAGTAAGGTTTGATTTAAGTTTTTGTATGGTTTTATTGTGTTTTTCAATATGTTTTCTCTTTTAGGTTAACCACATCGAGTCTAAGATTAGCAGCTTAAATACTCCATCCATTATCTCCATAATGAGATTTATTACGGGCTTAGTAGATAAACTGCATCCATGCTCGTGTTGTGTACGTTTACGCTTGAACGTTGGTTAAGATTCATTAAATATGATACATTTATGTGTGTTCATGAATTGACTAATTACTTTCTGAATATTTCTTGCTGTCGTTATCGTAGATATGTTAATAAATACATTTCTTTTTCATAGATATGTTAATAAAAACATCTCGTTTTCGTGTTTTTAAGTAAATAAAAAATAATATACGTATACGATGAAGTATGGAAAATCATATAATTAATCACACAGTATTTAATAACATGGTCGCGAGAGGAAAAAACGTAGAGAAGATCACGTGAAGCATGCCCCACCTTACCCCTTAAAGACAGAGCATGTCACCACTTCAGATCTTCAGGAACAATATTTTAAATAGTTCATTCGTTACTTATTTCTAGTTCTGTTTCCTAAAATGCATCGATGTATAATTCTTACATTGCTAATATGTTTTCCATTGTTGTAATTATAGATAATATTTGGACACGTTTCTGCATTGTGTGTATTGGCTCCTCTAATTTTTCCGTGTTATCGTTTAAGCATTCTTTTATATAAGATTTATTTTTATTTTTTTTGATCAAAATATATAAGATTTATTATTGTTATTATTGGTTGGATAAATAGTCTTAAGTTTAAGGAGATGTATCATTACACGTGAGCTAACCTCCTAGCCCCACACCTTTTATCTCCCTCACTTAAAATCATATTCACACCCATCAAATGATAATAAAAAAATCTCGCCTTTGGATCATCTAAAAATAAAATCATTGTCTGGAGCCGATTAAATGTGTAATTAGAAAATGTTAGTTTGAAAAAATATTTTGATTTTAGTTATCAAAATAGTAATTTTCTGATCAAATGGGGAATTGTTTGGCTTATCAAATTAACTACCGCGCCTTTTTTACTGCATTTATACCTTCTCTCTTTTTTTAATCCCCACCTCTTTTTAAAAAAAATCCCCACCTTTAGCTTCTCTAAATTTTGACCCCAAAAAAAAGCTTCTCTAAATTTTGAGATTCTCGTCTTTTATTCTTTTTAGTTATAAGTGTTTTACTTTTATTTCTTGGTAGGAAATTTATTTTAATCAGTTATATATCATCCATTTTGGGTTCTACGGTTGAAAACAAAACCAAGTTGGCACCGGTGTCTCTGTTTAGATAAAAGACCAGTATAAAGAACAATAGACCATCGGAATCTTTGAAATTATTAATCTCAGTGGACATGTTTACAACTATATACACGATCATCAATAGTGCTGATAGAATAAATCTAAGAACGCTTAGAAAACCTTCTTTAAAGAGGACCAACGCGATATGTTTAATAGTTTATGTCTCTGTTAGTGTGAACCTAATTTGTAACCCGTAACTATTCGTAAGCTTATGATAGAAAATATAATAAATAAACATTATATTCGCATGAACCAGTGATCATTTCTTAAGGAAGACGTAATAAATGATATCAAAGTTGCAAACGGATTAATAAACCTAATATTCATGTTTACTACAAGCAAAATTACATCATAATTAATAATAAATTTGTAGAAAAGAACAAAGAAGATGGATTAGTAATAAAATATTACTAATATTCTTCTTTTTCTCTACAGATTGCAAACTATAACTACAAACTATTTTTTCTTTATCAACCAACAATCCCACCGAAAAATAAAGTGGGATCGTTGAAGGGTCTTATCTATAAAGAATATACCCAATTTTTAACATAAGATTTTTCCCCTGGGAATTACCTTCTAACTAATTTCTAAATGAATATATATATATACATATATATATATAAAGAAAAACAAATTAAGCAGTAAGTAATTAACAAGCTGCAGAAGGATTAGTGAAATGGCTGTAGAAGCGACGTTTTGTGACGATGGAGAAAGCTCCCTTCCCCGTTTCTCCATCAACCGCCACCGTACCTCCGCTGCCTCCTCCAGCACCACCATGGCTGAGTCTCTCACAAGAAGGGCACATCGTCAAAGCCGGCGGAGGCATATGCATGTAAAAAGGTTGAGACATTTTTAAAGCCTTAAGATCTTGGAGCTCTTTTTGAAGCCTTCTATTCTCATCCGTTAAAGTCTCACAACATTTCTTCAAAAACTCACAATCCACTTCTGTTTGCTTTAGTTTTGTCCTGCCCAGATTAAATTTAAAAAAACAAATGAAAAACAAAAGGTAATGAATGGCCTAGAAATTTCTGAATTCTAATCAATTTTATTTACCTAGCTCTCCTGTTTTGGAACCACACTTCAACTTGCCTGGGTCTTAGATTCAGCTGTCTTGCAAGAACTTGTTTTTGCTTCTGTTAATTTATAGAAAACTTCATCAAGATATGATCAACGCAAATAAGAAGAAAATGATTAAATTAAATAAATGAAATAAATTAAAAATATCATACGGGATTAAGAGTGCTATGAACTTTGAAGCTTTGTTCAAGAAGAGCAGATTGTTGTTTAGTGAGTCTAAGCTTTTTACGAGCACTAACACCTTCTTCGTCTTCATGATCATCACTAACTCTCGAACATACCACTCTCTCCGTCGTCTCCTCCGCCTCTTCTTCACCATCACCGCCGAAAACCTCTCTCTCTCTCTTTACCCTTCCGCTCGAGAAAGATGAGATTCCGCTGTGAGAAGAAGTCTGCCGAAAAGTCTGGTCTCCGGCGCCGGCATCGGTCATCTCAGCCGTTTTGGTCTTGTAGCTCTCACCGGAGAGGCTTAGGGTCAAAGACGGATCGAAGTGGTGCTCAACGGTGGTGGAAGATTTCTTGATAGCATGATTGTAATTATTAGGTGTTGGTGATAGGCCTAAACCAAGAACAAGACCTGTGTTGCAAGAATCGTCAAGACCCATCTGAAGGAGATAAAATGATCTTCGAACTCTCTCTTCTTATAACCAAAGCTTCTTTTTTTGTTAGACAAGAAATTCTTTTGGTGAAGTCTGGAAGATAGTTGGAAGGAAATGGAGCGAAGAGGCTTCTCTTTAAGAAGGAGAAGAGAGGGGTTTTTTTGGTTTTTTTGTTTCAGTATTTTTATGGGTGGGTGCGAGGCTAATAATTATATAATTAATAATAGGAATGGATTCATTTTGCTTTGTTTATTTTCTGTGCAACTTTTGAAAAATAAATGTGGGAACTTATGATGTCACAGTTTTCTCGCTTTTTATTTTCTCACTTACAAAGGTTGACCAATGAGCATCCCACTTGCAACTATTATTCCAAGTTCATAAATTCGTATGTAAATCAAAATTATATCCTTTCGGATATTTTGTCATCTTTTTTCTTAGAAACGTAATTTGAAAACAAAAAATATTATTTTAAAGAATATTTGGACAAAACATGCATTAATCATCATCCTCATAGCTGTTATGTGAATTGTATGATTTATTTTCAATCCTAAAAAGTGTAATTAAAAAAATGAGTCTAATAATGTTAGTTTTCCTAAAACTTTTGATTTGGTCGGTAGCCAATAGTATCTAATTAACAATGAACTTTAATATCAAGATTGATTTCTCCATTTCCAAATATATAAATTGGATTTTTTTAGTAACTTAAAATGATTGAAATTTTAACAAATAAAGAAAATGGTAAGTGGTATAAAATAATTAAGTTTTAAACTAAGTTACAAAAATATAAAAGTATATAATATTTGGTGATTAATAATTATTAAAACTATATATCTTAGTCTGCTGTATAAATTTTCATTTAGAGTTCTTAGTATATATTAGCTTAAATACTATTTTGATTTGTTATTTTAGATATTGCTGAAAATTATATAAATAATAACTGTCTAAATTATTATTTAAAAATACTATTTCTGAGTTATATTATATGATAAAATGAATAATTTTAAAAAAGAAAATATTTTTTATTCGCAAATATTTAGTTAGAATTTTAAAATATTATACTTGATAACAAAAAATGCTGAAAATATAAATAATCACACTATATTAAGTAAGTAACAATTTCGAAAAATTTCAAAAGAAATAAAATGAAATTCAAAACTTCAAAAATATCTTATATAATGAAATAGATAAAATATTGTTTTCCTACTGTACATCATCCTAAGTGTTAATTTAATTATTTGTCATGTTTTTCTAACTATCAATAGATTGACAAGGCCTTAAGCAGGCAAACCAGAGTTATGATTATTAGGTCTGGGCATGGATTAGATATCCGAGTTTTTCAAGATATTTGTGATTTACTTCGTATGTTATAGATCTTTGATTTTTCTATCTGTCTTGCTTCAGAAATATACGGATATTCGGAAAAACATATATCCAGAAAACAAATAGATATTTGCGGATATTGAGTTTCAGTATTTACTTTGATTTGTTAAGTTAGAGATATCCGAACTTTTTGAATCGAAATGAATAACAAATCGAATCAAATTTTACGAATATTTTGTCCGCCCCTAATCCTCAGCAGTAGAATTCACCTTCAATAATCCTATATAATTAAGTAGGTGGTAAAGTTACTTGCACATGGACGTGATTTTCCCATCTCCACCTTTAATAATCCATACACATTCTTTTCAAAGATCCAGTGTTCGATGATAAATATGTATTGAATTATTTATTCGACTACATATATTCTTGTAATACACCACCGAGACATCAAATTTATTTAATATTTTAATTTATATAGAGTATTACATTACATTTTCAGATTGATTTTTTATAAATTAATAAATTATTACAGTGTTAATACTATTCATTTACATAGTTTTATTGTAATTACTCATAGTGTTATATTTATTATTTAAGACTCGGGTGTCAACATTATAAAAAATACTCATGATTAAAAGATTCAATATTTATATTGTCAAAATAGACGCACTATCTATTTTTCTCAAGCAAGGACGTAAGACGGATTAGTAATTGGATTTGACCAGATTATCTATTCTAGGAGATCTCCCAATAATCATATGCATGACTATCTTCTGTTTTCATCTTATTTTTTTCTAAATTTAGAATGTTATTGCACTTTATTTTATAGATCATATCAAAATAACCACACTATATGACAAAAAAATAGAGCATGAGAAATATCAGATTTAGCAGTTTTTTATAATTAATATGAAAGGTAAAGTTGATGAATAAGCTCTGTGTGATATAAATGCAAAAGAATCATTAAATCTTACATTAAATATTTAAGAATATATTTAATTTTATAAAGATGTTGTTTTGATTCTTTCATCCAGATTACTTTTGTATATATTTTATATCATGGTTAACATACTAATATACCTTTAATGAATAGACTATTAATATGTAACTGTAAATTCTGATTTTAAATAATTTGGAGAAAAGCCTTGCTTCTTTAGAAGTATAATTTTTGTGTGAATTAAATGAAGTGTTTTCAACCAAAATATCGGTGTTTCAAGCTTTTAATATTCTACTCTGAAATAGAATACCAAGTAATGTAAAATAATGGATTTTTTATCAAAACAGTCGATTCTATTAATTTGTTAGATAAGCTACTATATGTTAGCTGGATGTGCAAAACCCCAACTGTTTTGTGTTTATGTATATGCAAAAATATATGTAGATAACTTCATTTTGAATGATGATTTTTTGGCGCTGAGAATAAATTCATGATTTTTAACAAATTTTGGTAGGAAAATAGATGACATTGACTTCTGAAAAGGGTGTGGGAAATTAAACCAATAAAACCAATGTGGAAAAGAAAGGGAGAATAAAGACAAAAGTGTAAAAGATGTCATATTATAAGAAAAGTATCGTTACATTTTTTTTTATTATAACGGTGTGACCCCAGATTTTAAACCTTTTCGGATGTGTTTAGATGATTGGAAGACTCTTTTAAAAATAGGTTTGGACTAATCAAACCTCAACGAGAAAACAACTTTTTCTTTTCAAAGAAAAAACGAGAAAACAAAACAAACCTCAACCAACCACAAATACAAACCAACAAAAATGCTGATATGCGTTTGTTGATCAAATGAATATAAAAGAAAATTTTTTAAAAGTGGGAAAGATTAGGAGAGAAAATAGATAAAAAAGAGGAGTTGAAGTGGTGGTTCTCATGTCATTAACACTTGAGCACCGTCTATCTATCATGCGATCCCTCACAGACTTATCCACACGACATGAGAGATGGAAAAGAGAAAGACCAACCAATTATGAAACTCGAAAACAGTATAATTGTCTGTCAGGTTTCGACACGTGTCAGTTTCAGACATGTAGGTCCCTTCAATGATTTGGTATGATAGAGTATCTAATTCCGATTCAGCGCCCATATTAAGGCGTTTAACTATTACTATTTTTTACAACTAACTTGTTAAGGTGGGCAGTAAAACATCTGTAAAACGAGGATCAGTTTTGTAATCGGTTATACCGGATTTATTTGGGTTCAAGTATGTAAAATGATTTGATGCTATTTTTTTCCTTTTTTTATATTTGATTTGGGTTTGGTTCCATTGGTTTACTTCTGTTTAAAGTTTGTAATTATATGAAAATAGATAATTCAAGATAATTTGTCTGGTCCGGGTAAATCGAGAAAACGATTAATGTAATAAATAAGATAAGGTACAATCTTAATAATTTTGTTAATTTTAGAATTTAATTTTTTATTTTTATAGTGACATGGACCGAATATTTTAGAAACGATAATAGTTGAGAAACATGTTCTTTCCGTTATGTGTAAAATGAAATATTTAAACTAACAAACAACTATTTGTTAAAGGAACACATGACGAATATACAAGAGAAAATAAATCAACAACAGACATATAGCAAATATCGAAAATAACGTATAATTTTGTTTAAAAGCGTGGAAAACATGTCCTAAGTTTCTGAGTTGGTTAATCAGATAGAATACCTAGTGGAAATTTATTTTCAATATAAATATTTTTAGTTTGTGGACAATAATTTGTATAGTAAAGGAAGAACTCAGCTAGATGAATGATAGAAGCATGTCTGGTCCTTTTTCTGTCACCTTCCCGGCTCTACGGCCAACCAGACATGTTGCTTTTCATGTCTTTATTTTTGTTCTCTTTCAACTTATTTTCTTTTCCTTTTTATATAACTAAGCATCAGTCACGTTAAGGATAATGCTTCTTTATTTGTTATAATTCCATTTCAAATATCCACTCAGTTTTGGGTAAAAATAATGACACAAAAGATCTATCCATCATAATTTCAGATTGTAACAAAGTCACCAAAATTGACGGTCTAGTTTTATCTACGTTAATCAGAATATATACTTCGAATTGTATGCGAAAATATTGGCACTCAGAACGGATTTTTCTATTTTCAAATGATTTTTTTTCTGCCGAATGTCAAAAGGAATATTGCGATGTTATCATACATGATACATATATAGAAGATTATTGTCGGACGAAACTTATTCCAGCTATACATCATGTCTTTAGCGTGTGCTTATTGAAGGCTATCATTGTTTGCACGCCTAATGAACTTTTTAAACATACAAAACCCTATTCTTTTCTTGGTAAACAAAGAGCATCCAAGAACAGATCAAAATGTTTTTTTTTGTGAAGAATTATCAACTATTCGTATGTTCTAAAGTTCAAAAGCTTGTAGCGAATACTACCCTCAAATGTAAACGCTCGCGAACAGTTGAACCATATTGGAGAATAGAGAAAGGGAATGATTTGATTATTTAAACGAATAACCGCAATAATTCATAGGATAAAACTGCATGATTATAAGGAATATAGGTAAATATTCTGTCAATCACGTCGAAATCTTGACTTTGTAAAGAGACGAATCATCGAGCTTTGACAACAAAAGTCTACTCTAGGAATATATATCATCTACTGTTATGAAATAATCAGGGTGAATTAATATATTACGGGTTCTGGGGTTCCTATTAAGACCAAGTGAAATTTAACATGTATCTTGATTAATTAATGAGTTCAATGTACAAGAGAGATTATATACCAGTATGATTAGTAACTGTACATGTGTAGTTAGTAGAGTATAAGGAGTGTATTTATATCTAATAGTTCGCATCCTATCATTAGCGAAAACATGGACTGGATTAAGAGTAAGAGCATACCCCACGAACGTGCGTGCATATATATAGCCAGATAATCTTTTTAACACCATATAGCCACAGAGCTTCTCGGCATTTTTTTCATAAAGAGCTTTTCGGCTTTTCGTTCAAAATTATGTGCTAAAAATGATTTAAGTAATAAAATAACTCACAGAATTATGATAATGCACAAATGTTTCATTGTTCTTCTCTAGACTGGTATTTTACATTACTTAGTTATTAAAAAAATTCTAATATTCCACACTTGTAAAACTTATGTCAAATCAAATAAGCGTATACGAGTTTGAAATTGCTGGGGTGTAATATACATATACATTTAGGGAAAAGAATGAGTCAATGTAGTGGATTGGTGACGATGGACTCTCGTGTCTATAAAGACAAGTTAACAGAAGCAGCAATGATGCAAGCTTCGTCTACCAAATATATATATTGATATAGTTTTACACGTATGTGTGTATATGTGTGTGTGGTTGCGAAAAGCAAGTTAAAAAGAGAGGAAAGTGAAACGATGACCTTTCTTCTCGTTTTTGATTCGGCCTAACAAAGTCGGTGCGTCTCTCCGTGTCTTCGTCCTTCGAAATAGTTTATTATCATCATTGTTAGGTATCAACATTTTTCAAATCTTGTGATATACAGTATAGTTTAGGTCACCAGGTATACTGATTAAATTATTTTTTTCGCTTCCTTATGAAACTTACGTTTTAAACGAACCCCTTGGACCATGGCAATTTCGAAAAGAAAAAAATATTAATATTATAATTATTTCATTTATGTTTTATTTTCTTAAAACTAGTTAAAGCTCTTATTCGTTGTAATGGGATGGCATATGTATATTGAACAAATTAATAGTTTTTAAAAATATATTCTCTTCGTCCCATTTTAAGTGGAGTTTTAGCTAATTTTTTTTTTGTCTCATTTTAAGTGATGTTTCAAATTTCTAAGTAAAAATTAAATGTATTTTAATATTTTTAATTATTTATATTCTGTAATGTGATTGTTTATTGGTTGAAATTACTTTAATCATTGTTGTTTTTAGACAAACGAAACGAAATTAGAATAAAAGTAGTTTCTTAATCAATCAACGTGCAAAAGTTATAAAATTCACTTATTTTAGGACATAAAGAATATAAATTAAGATTTTTTTCTCTTCTTTCTTTTAATTTTATTTTTCTTTTTTTATCCTAAAATATTTAGAATCTTTCCTAAAACTATGGTTAAAAGTGCTCTTAGAACAGTCTTCGCATTGGTAAGTTTCTCAAATAGGGGATGTAAACCAAAAATATCATTGTTTTGATATTAATTTTTATCATCTACTTAAAATTAATTATTTTCGATAAACTGAACCAATTAAAAAGAGAGGTGTAGTATCTAAAACTTATAAGGATATCTAATAGTTTCACTTTTCAGATACTTTTCTTTGTCTTTCTCTTATTTTTTTTTTACTTTTCTTTAATTTGATTATTAAAATATTCAATGTGTATCAATTGATAGATGCATTCTTATATTACTTATTATTGTTACATGGTGAAAAAATATTAAAAATCTATATTTGAGTCTTTTACTTAGCTCGACAAATAAATCTCACTTTCATCTGTTGATAAATTTAATATGGTAAAAGAGCTTTTATTATTTTTGGAGTCATTTTTATATGATCTGTTAAACAGATACTCATATACGATGTATTTTAAACTTTTTCCGTTTGCGTGGTTATAATTAGTACATGTGTTTGACAACAAAAAAATTTAGTACATATGTTGGTTTAATAATAGGTAAAATAATATAGAATATGGACTGGTATCATCGACCCCACGTAACAGCTGGATAAAGACGAAAATGAATAAGTTTCCATTTCGTAAGAAACACATAGTGCAATTTTGTTATTTATCTCAACCAAAGATCTTGAAAGATATCTGGGTCCTCACTCCTGATGTTGATTTTCAATTTTTCACATCGATTGTCTTTTGATAATTGGTACACATCTTCTACATTAGCCGTCACTATCAGTTTTTATTAGTAGTATTATGATATTATCATTTTACTTGATCGTGCCTAGTCAACTGTCGGTCTTTGCTCTAGTTTTACTAGAAAAAGGCCGCATTACGAAGCCGAAGCATATAAACATAGCCCAAATGTAATATAAATTAAATTTGAACCCATTGGAGAATTTGGAAATTAGGTGGCAAAAAGTTTCGGAAGATAAATTTTGGTCCAAAATTAATAAATCGAAAAGGATCACGTTCTAGCCCATAATAGCCCACAATCTGCTGTTAGAATCAGGCCTCTTACTGTTTAATCTAAAACCCATATATATGTCCCAGTCCATGAGAGACACAATTAGTTCCAAATATACGAATAATAAATATTTTAATTACTTTATTCCAAATATTTATCCACATCGTTTATCAAAAGATCTATCTATCTATCTATCTATTTATATATCTAATAATAATATAATACTATTATTTGAGAAGTGATTTAGCTTATTTGTCAGCTTCTCCATAGTTTTAGATTTGTTTGCTTATTTGTCAATATTTTCAATAATTTTAATTAATAGTTTTATTTATTCATTTATTATATTTTAATTGTTTCTATTTAGTAAATTTACATATCCGTTATACTTATATATGATTAAAAATGAATTTTATTTATATGTTATATTAGATAATTAGTTATAATTTTATATAACAAGCTGTCAAATATATATTTTGAAAAGTAAGATAATTATTAGATATATTGTGTTATCATCTGAAAATAATAATTTTATTATAAAATTTCACGTTAAAAGTTAGAGTGGTTAACATCAATATTATCCTAATTAATTTTTGTATTTAATTTATTATATAATTAAAAACGAATTTTATATTACTTATATTATATTTATATGTTATATTAGATAATAATTATAATTTAATATAATAAATTTTCAAAAGTATATTTTGAAAGTAAGATAATTCCTAGATGTACTTTGTTATTATCTGAAAATAATATTTTCGAATTTAAAATTTCAAAAATTAAGTTATAATACATTCTATAGTCAAACAATAATCAAACAAAACATTTGTATTAATATATTTTCTAAAATATGTTTAATATGTTAGTTTTTTAAAATTTGAACACAATAAAAACCATATATATTTTAATAGATAAAAAAATTGTTATACATAAATAATTTGATGTTTAATTTTTTAAAACATAATAATAACTTATTATGTTGATTTTTGAATTAATAAGATATAAACTAATAAGTATTTATAAGAAAATTATGTTCGCATGTGCGGGCAAACCACGTAGTACCATACTAATTAACAAGATGAGATGAGGAGAAGCGAAATCTACAAATCAGCACCACAAACTATAATAATAAAACAACTCTCAGGTCACCAATCTTGTGAAATCTCCCTTGTTTGTTCAGATTTTCTCTAACTAATGACTTTTGTATAAGGCGAGGAATATATGCATATCGATTCAATCATTAAGTTTCGATTTACTTTGAGAACCAAAAAACAAAGATCGCGATTATCTTAAGTTCTGCAAATAAAATAAAATAGGTGGCCCAAAAGACCTAATATCAAGAATTGTCTAGTGGATTAGTAAAAAAGCTTCAAATACTTAAGTCAATAACTCTCAGTGTCAAAGGTCGTACCTGCTCAATTTGTCTTACTCATTTACATATGTCGGCACTATATCATAATCAACTACAAATATTTACGTTTTCTTAATAATGAAATTAAAGGATCAGTTCATTTTTTCACTACAATGAGAAACCAGTATTTGTTTACATCTTAATACCCATTGAACGAAACTAATTTTAGATAAACAAGAGTGATTGCTTAAGATAATTTAAATTAATTTACAGCTTTCTTTTTGAGGTTAAGAATATCATATGTTCCATACTCTACACTGACATCACTTTCACTTGACTCCGTCAAGATATCTGTACTCGTCGAGAGGACTGATTCTTCAATAGCGTGTTGAAAAAGGTCTTTTAGTTAAAATTTTGTTTGTGGGTTTCTCACTTTTTCTTGCAGCCGTTGTTTTGTAAACAGGAATATCCAAAGAACGCAGTGTTCTTTTTATTTTTATTGTCATTACTCTTTGGGTCTCAGGTCAAGTCAACATTTGCTTTTTCATCTAGAAGATTATGATGGTTCAAATATAATTCATAACCACATAATGAAACAGTTGTGAGTCAACTTGTGACTTACAACATATCGAGACAATCCAAGATATAGATAAACAGTTAAGAAAGAAATAAGCAAAGGTTAATTCATTCATCTAGTTCTCTGGAAAGTGAACTCCTATTTGGATTATGTATGCGCTTTTGGGTCAGCGATTTTCCTTTATTGAATCAGACCAAAGAGACTAGAGGAGGATGTATATGATGGACTTAATACAACCATTCAGGCATTCACATTAAATAAAAATGTATGCTACCGCATAGAGATGCTGAAATAACATACACGCGGGAATAACAAAACGGTTTTTTTTTCTTTTTTGAAAACTGCTTGCTTAAATAACAAACACAGTTGCTAAAAAAAAACTCTTGCTGTCACTTTTTTCTTTCTTCGTCTTGTTGTTTTTTTTTTTGGAACTCTTCGTCTCGTTGTTTATGTAATATATTTTATCTCCTTTCATTCTAGAAATACTTGTAAGTTATGAGTCATAGCCAGTACCAGCCCGTAGAAAGCATACCAAACACCAGCTTTCAGCCACTAAAAAAACTTGAAAAAAATCAGCTTTTTTTAAGAACAAATCATTAGTATATATATGTTACTATAGTTACACATATTAGAATAGGCCAATATTTTGAAAAATTGCTTGTGGTCATTGCCATGTCAGGACCGATACTCATAGCTTTTGACATATAAACGTATTATACCATTATTTTGATAAAGTTTGCCATGTTTGAAATAATCTTAAAGTACCTATAACCTTATTCATTTTTACCTTTATTTGAATTTTAGGAGACCGATTCTTCTGATACCTCTTTCCTCACCTGCATACTAAATGTATACGTACAAACAGAAATTCTCTTGTCATCATTCTTTGTTAAGTTTCCTCATATATATATATATATAGACACTACGAAAGATAGGCACCTAGACAACAACAAACCCCACTGAGAAGAAGATAAAATATTTTTAAAAATAATAATGGGAAGAGCACCGTGCTGTGATAAGACGGCGGTGAAGAAAGGGCCATGGTCTCCCGAGGAAGACGCCATGCTTAAGTCCTACATTGAAAAATACGGTACCGGCAACAACTGGATTGCCCTCCCTCACAAAATTGGTATTTATATAAAACCACTTTAATTTGTTTTTACTTTTTTAAATGAATGTTAAATTTATTCATCAAGTGTAACTGTTTTTTGAATCATAGAATCGATCTATGAAACGAAGAAAAAATTCCTAATTACCTTAAGGTTCCACTCTAGTTTCAAACCATGCATGTAATATACAACATAGTCTGTCACATATAATATTAAGAACTCTACATTTTGATTAAAAAAAAGGGATCAAGAGATGTGGGAAGAGTTGTCGTTTGAGATGGCTTAATTACTTGAGGCCAAACTTAAAGCATGGAGGCTTCACTGATGAAGAAGATTACATCATTTGCAGCTTATACATTACAATTGGAAGCAGGTTTATTATTTATATTTTAATATTTCTTAATCTTTATATATATATATATGTGTGTGTGTGAAATTGTGTGTACAAAGCTTCATTTAAAATTGTGTATATTAATTAGATTTTGTTGATGAAGGTGGTCTATCATTGCTTCACAATTACCGGGAAGAACAGACAACGATATCAAAAACTATTGGAACACAAGACTAAAGAAGAAGCTATTGAGCAAACAAGGGAAGGCAAATCATCAACAACTTAGTCTCAAACTCGAGCCAAAAACAGCATCGAAAATATCATCATTTGGTCAAAACCAGATCCTAATGTTTCATGATGAGAATGCGAAACCCCCGTTGAACCAAACATTACACAACCAAATGGCGGAGCCATCAATAACATCCTTCGCCATGGAAGAAAAAATAATGGTCAAAGATCCGATATTGGAACCATTTTCTTGGGAACAAAACAAGGTTTGGTTTGATATTGATCAAGAAGCAGCTTCGTCTCCTTATCATCATCACGCATCCCCAGCCTTGAACTCCATGACTAGTAGTAGTAGTAGCATTGGTACGAATTCATCTCTCCAAATGTCTCAGTACACCATAAACAACAATGATCATGGTGATCAAGAGATGTTCTTCATGTCCGGGTTTGAGAATCTTCAAGCCGAGCTATTCGATGAGATAATCAATAACAACACGACGGAATTTGTGTTTCGTGGAACGTAGACGCTGAACAACAACTGCTTGGGGTCATGAAATCAACTCCTTCATTGATTTTCCTCTAAAAGAGAATTAGTAGATGATTGATTAATGATTAATTAGATACCGAATATTATATATAAAATATGTTTACGTGTTATCTCTTACAATGTTGAAGGTGTGGAACAATAAAACCCTAGAATTGTCTGTAACACATTTTTTGTTTGCCTTTTTGCATTTTGAATAAATGATAGCATTTTTTTTATTGTTATCATTGCCCATTTATTAATGCGAAAGGCTACTTTGTGTTCTCGTGAGTCGTGATCGTGAATTAAAACAAAATCGGTTGGATGTTGAAATAATGGGAATCCTAGAACATGATTCTATATACAGATCCTACAAATGATGTGTTTAAATGCTTCTTTTGTTCGAGCTTTAGCTTTCTGTGTTTAAGCCGATTATGTATCAGTCAATTTATTTTTAATGTTTTCTAATAAGACTTGGCATATTCAGTAGTGGTGAGTAGGAGGCAACCATTAGCAATCATCAACACTGTAAAAGTGAAAAACCAGTTGACCATAAAATAAATTAGGGCCACTTTGATAAATCTGTTTCTGATTCAGTAGTGAGTAACCCCAGAAGTCAAGACATTGTAATCAACTTTATTTGGATGTCGTTGGAAACTTAAATGTATAAAATTTCAACCATTTCATATGAACGCTAACATTGGCGGTCGGTTATTTGTAATTAGTCAAAGTCATTATCATTTTGAATTATTTGTTAAATGTTTCTTTTGTAAGATCATTATCACTTTGCATTATTTTTGTTGAATTTTGGACTATGAAAAAAGGAGATAATTTTTTGTTACAAAAGTACAAGAAATTCCCACGAAGTATACATGTAATATAGGTGCATGAAGAATGATTCTGTAAACAGCAGTGATGCAATGTTTGAAATGGACATATACCAAAAAAATCAACTACAATTTTGCCACCAATTTTCTTATCATATAAAAGGACAAATAAAAATATCACATGCTCCTGGTTTAAAATTTAGCAACTTGCACATCGACCTGGTACATGGTAGAGGAAATTATGAATCACACAATTTTTGAATCGGTATAACTTAGGGAATGGTTCAGGTTGTGGCTTTAGGTTTTTAATTTAAAATTTAGGTTGTAAGTTTGATTTTAAAAGCTAAAATATATATACTTTAAGAAATTCGTTGTAAATTTGTTTTCTTATAATGTTAGAACTTTTTTTTAACAACAAATGTTTGAACTTAAAAGTAATGATTGGTTCATAATCAGTGCCGGCCCTTGGTAGAAGCAAAGGAAGCAGCTGCTTCCAGCCTTTTATTTTATAGATTATTTTCGGCCACATTTTCAAAAAGTTTCTCCTAGTCTTGTGGTCATGAATGTTCCTTGTTTCATCAACCACCCAGTTCGAGCCTCTCAGCTGTCATTTTAATTTTTTTTTTCTATTTCAATTTTTTTCTTTCTAAAAAGTGGCCAATTTTTTTTGCTTTGTTTCTGGTCTTTAAATCCCTAGGACCGGCTCTGTTCATAATCGAAATGTAGAAGAAAGAAAAAGTGGCTGGACGTACTCCAGACTATAACCCTTCTCAATAAAAGCTTATATTGGGTCAAGCCCAAAACTAAAAGTATATCAGTTTAATCTCCCGTTTTTTGTGAGTTTCTATGTTCTGGACCAGACTTCTAGCTGATGCACTGGCCAAGAGTGTTCTAAACTGCTCAACTTTGTAGCTTCCTGTCTATCTACACCGTTAAAGTACAAACATGTTTTAAATTTTTACTCTTTTTATCTTTACCGAAGAGCTTTTTCTCTATATTCATTAAAAGTATTATGACATTCTGTGATGTTTTCTTCTTAATTGTTTTTTTTGGTTTGTAATTAACTACCTGATTCCTAATTCAATTTCGGTATATGATTATTTTCATATTTGATATTGCATCGTTTTAGTATTTTCCAACCGGTTATGTTTGAAACTGCATCGTTTTTTAAACTATTTAATGGTTTGGTTTTAAACCGCTTTTCCTAAATCTAATTCCATATACTATTGTTTATGTCCTGATTCGAAATGATAATACAGTTGAATATTGCTGAACATAACTAAAGTTTTCGATGAAGTCGTTTGGTTCCGTTATGAGTTTGGTTAGACTAATAAGTTATTTAAATTCAATAACAGCATGCTGATTATTCTTTAAGATTTTAATTTTAATTCTAAAATTTTTAACTTTGACAACAATCATTATCATTTAAAACAATTTTGAAAAATATAAATATATTTTAAATAAATTTTCAATTTATGATCACCGATTTGTCTTATCATTAAAAAATCACAATATTAAAGATATCGGGTTATCGGTTGGTAATCCGTTCAACCGCAGGTCCGAGTCGGGTTTCAAAACACCGATCAAAAGTTTCATTTGGATCTTTTTCTTATAAAAAAAATTATAATTGAATTCAGTCTTCGTTCATACGGATTTCATATATTCCATATATCTTGGAGTTGGATAAAATTTCATGTGATTCGGTAAACAGAATAGAAATTTCATTATTGCTAGATTGAATTCTATCAATATGATTCGGTGAAGAATGAGAGATGGGATGAAATTTTTTCAATAAACGGATAAATGATAAATTCCAAAAAGATGATGGGGGATGGAAAAGAGGGAACATCTACAATACCCGGATTTAACTATAAAACTATTATATTGATTTATATTTAAAATATCTAATTCAAAATTAAAAACCTAAAAATATATTTATAATATTGTTTTAACTTAACATAAACTCATATGTAAAATACATATATAAAACAGATTATATAAATGCATATACAAGACGGATTATATAAATATGATTATATAAAGTTTTCACCGAACATATATCCGCGCTTTCATATAGTTTTAATTATAGCATTTGCCGTTCAAAAAAAAAAAAGCAGACTTCTAGCATGGTGCAAAAAAAGACCATTCTAGCATGGGCTTCTGGGCCGTAATTTTCCATTACTCGTCTATTACTATGATATGACCTAATTTAATTCAAAGAAAATATTTGATTCAAACACCCCAAAAAAAATATAAAATTTATTCTAATCAAGTAAGAAAAGTCGACCCAAATACAAACAACAAACCTAATCCAACCCAAACCCATAATAAATATCGGCCCAACTGACTAATCATATGTATTTGGATGTTTGCATTTTGATTTGTGTATTTGTCGAGTGCGTTGCTTTAGGTTTTTTTCCGCTAAATTTTAAATATCGTATAATGAAAATAAGATTTTACAAAGTAATATCTTAGGTATCAAACCATCTTGACAAAAAATAACTAAAATTTTTGGAAACTGACAAAGCTCCTTATCTCAACCCTAAGCTCATGAGAGAGCTAAAATTTTCCTCAGCCTTTTTGCCGAAATGATGTTTCTAATCTCTTTGTCGATGCTTCTGAAAACAGTTGCGACCGGTACCACTGCCTGATTGTGCACAAGGTTATTTCTCTGCTTCCAAAGGTGATAAACGACCGATTGAGTTGCTAGCTTCCTTAGGAGCTATAATGATTCAGGTTATAGGGTCAATCTTTTGAATCTATTTCATACCTAAAAGAAAGAAAGAAAGAAATAATCTCTTTACTTTTTTTTTCTGCACATAAGAATCTCTTTTACTTTGATAAGACGAATATAAAGGTAAACTTTTTGTGTTGGAGAAAGTTTCTGCACGGACAAGAATAACTTTCGGCCTTTTTGTGTTTGAATTATATACAACTTTGAAAGTTGAAAAAAAAAATCCAACTTTGAATTCTCATGCCATGGCGACATTTTTCTGGATGGTATACAAGATACCTTTTCTTATTGAATTATTTTTTTATTTTTTTTAATTATTTCGAGTTGAACTTAGAATAATATATGCAAGATTAGTTTGATTTGGCACATACAACGTAGCGAAAAAAAACTTAGATACATATCAACAGGTATTACATAAATAGAGCTTCGAACTTCAAACTTCAAACTTTATTATTCATGGAATACAAATTTACATGTAATACTGAAACAAAAGAGAAAAGCTTAAAGTTCTTTGAAACATGTAACGTCATGTCCTCAAAGTTTCAAACATCAAAACATATACTATTACACGAAAAAAACAATGCCATTAGTCTCCAACACAAAAATGTGAGTATGGGATTTTTTGTCTGCCTAGTGTTCTTTACTACAAAGAGGTCTTTAGCTTTCGGTTGCAGGCATAAGATTTACCCAACAAAAACTAAAGTAATAATACGAGTGAACGAAAAGCAGATGATGTCTTCATAATACCTAGTTCTCGAATGTGAATATACTGATATAGTTTTAATGCTATCGCTTTCCACCAGTACTCAACCAAGTCGTATAGCTAAGATGACTGTATTTATACTACTAACATAGTGAAAGAGCTATGGCAAATAATATGCTGGAATATAATGATTAATGACATATATAAGTATATAACCACTAAACCATAGTATTATAAACTCTCGATTGCAACCATTACGAATAAATATTCATATTTAACACAAACAAAATATACTTATAGTTGGGACATGGAAGCAAATAGGCTTGGGCACGGATCGGATATCCGGGTTTTTATGATTTGCTTTGTATGTTACGGATATCTAATTTTGGTATTTGCTTTGCTTCGGAGAAATACGGATATTCGGAAAAATGGATATCCGGAAAATAATTAGATATTTGCGGATATTTGCGAATACTTACGGATATCTCATATGTTTTGATTAATACAAATAATCTTAAAATTTCGATGCAGATTTGTTTTGTCCAATATATTTTTTACGTGATATATAAAATAAAAATTAAAAGAACTAGTAAATCTACATATTTTGTAAAAAAATTAAACTTAGTTAACAATTATAAGAACACAAAACTTAAGAAAAAAAATATAATTGTCATAAAATATTTTTTTTTCCTTTTATGTACTACTTTTATACAAGTAATAATGTAAATAAAATCTGTCAAATCATATGTCAGAATAATAATTATATAGTTTTATACATATAGAACTTTAAATATAATCAAGATATACATGTACTTATATATTGTCGGATCGGATCGGATATCCGCTTCCCAAAATTTTAGTATTTGTGATTTGCTTCGTTTTTTACGGATATTGAATTTTAGTATTTGCTTCGATTTGTAAAGTTACAAATATCTGGATTTTTTGGATCGGATCGAAGCGAATAACGAATCGAATCAAAATTTACGGATATTTTGCCCACTCCTAGAAACAACGGAGGCCCTGTACCATGGTCATGTGGCCCCGGATGCGTCGGTCTACGCAAACATAACATATTGACCAATGACAAATCTACAAATACAAGGTTGGTCGAAAATAGTATAATATATTTGCGAAGTAACCAATCAGAAAACGTTAGCAGATGTTCTCTGTTTTCTTTTGCCATGTGAATCCCACATGACACATTGACATTTGACAACTATCCCAAAGACATCCATTTCGCATCTGTGCATTTATTTACCGGTTACGCCATCATGATTATACAAATCTATTTAAGTGATTAATAACTAATATTAGTTATCTTCAAACAGTGTATACATTGGGTTTAAATATTCGATATTAAGAAAATTATGATAACAGTGTTTTTAGGTTTTCTTATATAGTAAATATATAATTTGAAGTGTTACTGTTCTTGCAGAGAGTTTGTGGCCGTTATTATGATATATAATATTCCTTTAGACTGTCATTGGGTAAGAACTTGCATAATATAGAGGGAATGTAAGGAAAGAAAGAGATAAAACTATCAAGTTCTGTGTTGCGAATAGTTTTTTTTTTTTGTTGCGAATAGTTATGTTTGTTTTCTAAAGAGAAATGAAAGTATAAAAAAACAAAAGAAAATTTTCCTTTTCAGCGTAAATCAGAGTAAATTTTTTTCATGACTTATTATTTTGATTGACTACATTTAAGTAGAAATGAGAGTATTGTTGTGAAAGTAAGGGAATTTTTATCTACTATTATTGATAACAAGAGGGCTCCTTATATAGGGAGTTACAAGGTTGAAACCCTAACGGGCCTATTACATGGTGGACCATAAATGGGCCAAGACTCTAAACTATATTCTAATGGATTTGGGCTTGGTTGCTGGACATCCACAACATGATATTCATAACACTCCCCCTTGGATGCCAGAACCGTCTAGAGCTCGTAGTGTGCTTAATGTTGCCTCATTAAAACCTCTCCTGGAAAACCCAAAACCCAATATGGTAAAAGGGAAACCAAAGACAGGAAAAAGAGTACAACACACACTACTCCCCCTGATCTGGACCTCAGTGTAGGTCCTTAAGCATGCACGTCCCAATCTGGTGCATAAGCCTCTCGAACGTCGCGGTCGGTGGTGCCTTGGTGAGGATGATCAGCTGGATTCTCCTTGAATGAACTTGTGAGTACTTGGACGTCTGGGTGTCTTGTGGAACTCCATAAAGGTGTGGTCAGGATGTACACCTTTGCTGCTGATCACTCCATGTCTTGGTCGGACTGATGGTACTTGACTGGTACGTGGATGTGATTGATCATGGCTCAGACCAAACGACCTCGCGACTGCTTCATGAAAGGCAATGATCTTGGCATGTGTAAAACATATCCTGCATTAGCAAAATCAACCAAACTCCTTTGTTTGATTAGTATAAATAAACCAAGATCTTTTAGTCCATTACATAAATATGGTCGGATATGTTCTATGGTACTTGACCAGAACATATGGACTTTCTATACACGGGAGTGTCTCAGTTATTTTCATCCATCTACCTTGGATGGATCTCGACCATAAATGTTTTCTTATATTCATGATCCATTCTGGTCATACTATCGTCCAATGTGTGTGTCCTATTCATAACTTTTGACCAAAACTACTTCATGCACCTTCTTTAGTATAAGCCCATAATCTGTTCATGAATGACCACTATGTTATAGTTTGATGTTAATCAAAACTAAGCCACTTTTGAGACAATAGGACGTTCCTCTCACTTAGATAATTTTAGGTCGGATTAAGACCTAGAGGAACTGGTCGGAACGGACTGGTCGGGACGAACCGGTCGGGACCAAATGATGATTAAGGTCGAGCTAGATCGGGTATGATCCTAGTTGATATGGGTTCTTTGGACATGAATCTGATGAATTCTCTCTGACCATATCACATTCTTATTCTTGGTACGTTGGATCATAGATCCCAACATTCATACATGGCTAATGATCTCTATTATAGATCATCGTAGTCTCTCCATAGCCTTTCCAAGAATCAATCATCTTAATCATCCTTTCTTTAAGTATAACCACAAGGAATTTCTTTCATGACTACTTATATGGACTGCTCTGGAATATGCTTATAGAACTTTCTACTAAGCATCACTTAGTCTTATTATATGCACGCAGCTGCCTTATATTTTAGTCCTATGAACAGCTCAGGAACGACACTGTTCTATGAGAATTTCTCAAATCTTTCTGGTACCTTTCTATTCTCATTATCATCAGTGATTCATATATAGCTTACTACACCATTATTTCTTTCATATGTGTCCAGACAAAATCAATCTCGATTTTCTGTAGTAGCATCCACCACATAGGAGCATATCTCCTTATAAACTGTTCCTTAGTCCTTGTGAGTATCCTTGTGTGATCAAGCCATTCCTTTGAATGCTTTTATGTAAGAACATAGACGACCTCATGTCTGTATATTCATGTTCCACATCTCACGATTTTCTACTTCTCACAAGACTCATTTGTTCACTGGTTAGATGGCGTCTCATCTATGTATATGACCTATACGCCTATCTCATACTTTCTTTTCTTTAACCCCACGTCCCTTTCTTTTTTTTCTGATGAGTACTCTTACGTGGGTTAGTGATCCTCGCATATTTCTCATGTTCAAGTGCTTTCTCTTATTACTTTATCACTTATGAGTGTGTGTATGTGTCGACACCTTATATATTGTTCCCTCGCGTTCTATCGCATTCTAGACATGATACAATCGATTGAGATTTTATTCTTATCAGGATCATTGAATACTTTGTAGCTTGCAAGACTACATTGTATGATACCTGTACATTAGGGTCGGCCGACCTTTATCTCATTGTCTAGTATGGTTTCTCTTATGAACTCGGATCTATCATTATGAGCACCTTATCTCTTTATATCTGAAGTTCTTTATATATGGAACATACTGGTCTATCTTGTATAGACTTCTACAGCAACTTGATTATGTCTCTACTAGGACATTTATATAGTGGTGCTAAGCTGGTATGACTTAGTCATTCTTTCGGGTCTGTCTGGCTATCTTTCTTTCTTTGGTTATGGACGTCCAGTACATATATCTGGTCTGAGGATCTTTGCCAAGACAAGGAAGGTTAAAACCATTCCATTTCTATATTTACCATTTACTTTTACTATTCACCAGCTTATAGCTTTCTCCATGATGTTGGATAGTCGGATTCATCTTGTATGTAATCCTTGTACCTTGGCCACAATATGATCACCTACGTTTGGCTCATGGTCTTACTGAATTCGTGGGAGAAAGATCATGTTCTCTTATCCAACATATATTCCCGATTTTCATCTCATCCTTATATGAGGTATTTTTTTCATCTCATCCTTATATGAGGTATTCCATCCTAGATGGCACATAGGTATGTGGTGGTTTTTATTCATAAACTCTTAGGATGGTCAATGTCTGGATTATGACCCTTTATCATCTTTAGACGGGAATATCTATGCTCACTTTATATGGCCTGATGTATCTTATCTTTTATACATGTATACTTGTGATGTCCCCAAGCTTATAGACTTTTGAAGTCTGAACCTTAAAGGTTTTATTGTTTTTACGGCCAAGCTATAATGCCTTATGGCCTTCGGCCAGGCTTGTCATGTTCGGGTTTTATAGTATGGTCATGACCACACGGAGTGACTATTCTCCCCCTCATGAACATGCTATAAAAACATTTGTTTGTCCTCACTTAAACGTAATGCTTGGACGGCCAGCATGGTCATAGACCATGGTACACGATTTTGTAGCCTGGTCATGATCACGGGTTTTGTCCTCACTTCCCTCATGATCAGATTATATTTCGTGTTTGCTTGGGACAATGAAGCCTACTGAGTTTTCCTTATGTACATGTTTCACAACGTGAGATTTTGGGATAACTCTTTGTGCCTTAGTAATTTTAAAACTTTGCATCAAGTTTTGGACCAGGATGGCTAATCCGGTCATGCCATAAAGTGTTTAACTCTTTGGTGAACCATTCTGGTTACCTAGGCCTTTATGCCTTATTATACTGATCCTTAGCATAGTATTAGATCAGTAGGGAGAATGTAGTCTCGACCTCTTTTATATATATGCCTTTGGCGATTTTATAAGGAAAAAGAAACATTTTCTTTTGCTTTGCTTTGCCCATTGGTTCACTATTGAAACCATTTTGAAGTGGATTGGAAATATCAATACGACCTATACACACTCTTCGGCTATGGCTGGACCCACGACCACGGTTATTGTGGTATCCACGGCCAGTGGAGTTGTTTGGATCTTTCTCATAACACAATGGGTCTTAGGTGATAAATTCCGTGCCTCCTCAAGGCTATGCCTTAGGCGTGATGGTCTAGACATACTTTTCTCGAGTTTTCACTCTCATTTGTCAATCAGAATATTTTTCAAGCAAATCAATCAATGAAAATAAAAGAAAACTTTTATTAATGCTATGAAAATTTAAAACACCAAATCATAAGTATTAAATCAGAATGTCTAAAAAGGCTTAAATAATAGCCGGCCAGTCCATAATAATACCTTGAACGTGGCTCACATTAATTCTCTATTCAATATATAAACCAATCTCATCATCTATATGAGTCCACTCGAATTTTCTTTTCTTAGGTTCTTTAGCATCACTGTATATCATCTCACATTGGTACTCGGCATGTAACTTCATGACTGTGTCAAGTTTATTGAGGTTGACTTTTCTTTTCTGCTACTTTTCCACAAGAGCTGAAAGGTATGAGAGAAGGTCATAATAGGTTGTGAAACCTTTGGCCTGATGTGATAACAACACTTCCTTTGAATGGAATGTGTCACGAGTTTTGTTTAACATATCTTCGTTTGTTATCACTTCACCACATAGTCTAAGACTATATGTGATTCTCATAAGATCAGAATGATAATTATCCATGGATTCATAATCCTGGAACCTCAGAGCCTTCCATTCTTTCATGGACTCGTCTAGGAAATGGCTCGTAGAACATGGTGTTCAACGTTGACCAGAGATCATAAGGATCGTAGATGTAGCTGCACTCATCTTTTAGATCCTCCACGAGATGCTTTCTCATTATCAAATAGCTCTACGCCTTTCATATGCAAAGGTGTCGTTGCCATATTTGATACACTTCCCGTGTCCTTTAGACTTCAAATCGGCTGAAGTGTTCATCGCCCAATCAAGGTAATTGTCTCCATTGAGATCAAGGGCATCGTAATCCGAGTGATGGAATCTCGACATCTGAATCATATCAAAATGATTTGTGTTAGTACATACAATTTCTGATGCCATTCAGCTATACAAGAAATAAAAGGCACTCGGCCAGTATGTAAACAAGAAGCCTTACGGCTTGTGTGTGATCACTGCCATTCGGCTATTACACTATCAAGATCACATGGCCAGCAAACAAATAAGAGGGCCACACGGCCAGTTTGCAATCAAGGCCACTCAGCTGAACAAGGTTCTTCGGCCAATTAATTAAACAAGAAGCCACACGGCTATTTATGTTCAGCAAATCACACTTATGTCAATGTATAAAGCCATACGGCTAATACAAACAAACTATACGATTTGGGAAGTTGAAAACAGTCATGAAGCTTAGTTCATATTCATATAGTTCTTATATATTTTTGAAAATAGAAATTTCTTTTTATAAAATGTTTCCTTTTATAGTAAGTTTCTATAAATAGAAAGTTTCCTTATTAGGAAAGGTTCTTAAAATATAAAGTTTCAGAAAATATAACATTTCTAAAAAATAGAAAGTTTCTAAAAATAGTAAGTTTCCAAATATGGAAATATTTCTGAAAATATAACATTTCTAAAAATAGAAAGTTTCCTTATTAGAAAAGTTTTAGAAATTGAAAATTTCCTTATTTACTAAATTTTCTATAAATGGAAAGTTTCCTTATTTGGAAAGTTTTATAAAAATGGAAACTTTCCTTATTTAGTAACTTTTTTAGAAATGGAAAGTTTCCTTGTTTATGGTTTTGAAAAATGGAAACTTTCCTTTTATAATGTTTCCTTTTATAAAAATATACTGAAAATATAAAATTTCTTTTTATATAAAGTTTCTGAAAATAGAAGATTTCCTTTTATAGAAATAAGAAATCGATCATAATTAGGTTTTAGGGAATGATCAACTTCAAGGCTAAAGGATTTGATTTGATCATTCAGATCAATTGAGTTTAGAGATTCAACAAGCCAATGAGACTGTGATTTTAATTGATCAACAATCTCAAGATCAAACTTTTGGTTTAAGAGCTTTGATTTACTCATGGGAGGGTTTGGACTTATTGATCTAGGGTTTTAGGGGTTTTGCATATTTTAAATGTCATACCTTTAATATTAAGTCCATGTTCGATCTGTGTTTCTCTTTTAGGGTTCTAGAATAGTTTACCTTAGTTTTGAAGAGATCTGAACCGGACCACCAAGAGAGAAAGAGTTGCTGGTTGATTAGTGTTTCTGACGGCGCTTCGTAAAACTGTGATTGCGGACGCGTCTGAGCTCCGATCGATGAACGGCTTTCGGCGTTAGCTTCTACTCGTCAAGGGCTACAGATCGATAGGTGGCTCGTCGTCTGGTTCGTCGTGGTTTGTTAGTTACAGCGGTTTGAAGTCGGCGCCAAGGATTAGAGTTTTGAGGTAATTGACGGCGTGTACTAAAACAGAGCGTGACGGCACGTCTGAGATCCGATCGGCGAGTGGTTTGCGGCTCTGGCTTCGTCTCGTCGAGATCTACAGATTGATAGGTGGCTAGCCGTCTAGTTCGTCACGGTTAGGGAGATACGGCGGTTTGAAGTCGGCGGCCGGAATTAGGGTTTTTAGTCTCGGGTTTGTTTTTAGTTTTTTTAGGGTGGAGACTATCGTGCTGATAACGTGTTGTGAAAGTAAGGGAATTTTTATCTACTATTATTGATAACAAGAGGGCTCCTTATATAGGGAGTTACAAGGTTGAAACCCTAACGGGCCTATTACATGGTGGACCATAAATGGGCCAAGACTCTAGACTATATTCTAATGGATTTGGGCTTGGTTGCTGGACATCCACAACATGATATTCATAACAAGTACGTTTTTTTCACTCTATTATTTGTAGCGCTAACTATAATTTAAAGTCATAGTTTTAATAATTTAAAATTATCAAAGATATACAAATATTTAATGATATTTGGTTTTACACTTTTCAGTACAATCATGTGAATTCTAAAAAGATTTATATTAATTTCCCATGTTAATTTACATATGTTAATCCATGAATGTTTTTTTGAAAATTGGATGTTCTGTGTTGAAGTTGAAACCATCCTAAATCAGAGCATTTCTAGGAAGTTGATCTACTGATGATATGTAAACTCGATTGTTCTGTGTTGAAAATTAAATATCGACATTGTCTATCCACCCGTACGGATTATGTAGAGATTTTGAACTAGAAACATTTAACACCTAACGAATCCGCTGTACCATCCAACAAGATGATTAGTTTCTGAATAAAGAATGTAGTAATTGAGATTGGTTATAAATCATTTAATGTAATTGCTTCTATTTACTCTATTTTTGCTCTATTTTTCACTCGCATAAATTAATCAGCTATAGCAAAATTGTATAGATCGCCACGTCTGTGTATGCCACGTGGCTGTGAGTAATGAGTATATAAAACGGGTATATGTTTTGACTTTCAGTGATATTTTTGTTGACTGACAAGTCATTTAAACGACATCGATCACTTCAAAACCAATTAAAGCGATTAGAGAATTTAATATTGAAAGCACCAACTTATGTTTATTGTCAACTAGAGTAATAAAGGAATTCTCCTAGTTGTCAGAAAAAAATAAGCAAATGTGAACATAGTCTAATTCTGTAGTACGAAGAAGTAGGTTATAATTATTATTAACGGATTTATTGGCCGGGCTCAAATTACGGCTTCTCAACAAGAAATTTCGCCGGCAAATGTTTAACACTTGGCACATTTTAACGTAAGTTTTGACAAATTTTTATTTCAAATACGATCACTAAGATGTGAAAATATATTATACAAAAAGCCATACTGCATTATCCGGTTCACGTTCGGACAGAGTGAACTTTCTCTCTAAAACTATACTAAAATATAAAATTATGAGAAAAATACATACGACGGACAACCACACGTAAATAATGACCTAAAATTCATATTTATTACACTTTGATTAAAAGAAAAATCAGACTACCGTTCCTCGGGTTCACGGTCTTGGAACGATAGCCGGAAAACCCAATTAGAGACTTTCATCTTTCTTAAACTCTTTAATCTTTGATGTTCACTTCGACTTCTTGTAGTAGACGATGGTCCATCAACAAACATCTTCAATCTATTCAACGCAACTTTTAGTGTTTCCTCGCTCATATTCGCGAAACAAACCCTAAACCAACCCGGTTCGTTGCAATGACACGAAGAACCGGGAGAGATATTGAGCTTAACATCATAAACAATTTTCTTCCACAGCTCAATCTCGGCTTCAAACGTGTTAGATCTCAGCATGTGTCTCATGTCGACCCAACAGAAGAGCCCGGCGTTGCTCTTGAGACACTCGATGCCTGCAGCCTCTAGACCCGACACGAGCTTCGTGTGCCGGTTTTTGAGTCGGATTTGGTTTTCTTTGAGGTAGTTCTTGGTGAAGTTTTTGTCGGATAACAATGCTGATAAGAGATATTGCGTTTGAGAAGAGATTAGGCCGAAACTAGACATTTTTGTCGCTGCAGCGACAACAATATCATCGTTAGAGTAAATAACTCCAACGCGAAAACCAGGTAGGCCTAGATCTTTAGACAAACTGTAAACAATATGGACACGTTTAGAAACATCGGTGTTTTCGAGCTTTTTCTCCTTGAGGACTTCCACAACGCTGATAAATCCAGGAGACGTGAAAACGGTACCCGAGTAGATCTCGTCACTTATCAAATGTATATTCTTACGTGACACGAAGTCTATGAGATGGTTTAGCTCGGTTCGTGTCGCTGTAGTACCCAACGGGTTAGATGGGTTGGTTATAAGAACTCCTTTAACTTTTAAGTTAAGCTTTTGAGCTTGCTCGTATGCTTCTTCGAGTGCGGATTTAGTGATGCGGAATCCGTTTGCGCCTGTGCACTGGATCGGTACGATCTCAGCTCCGGTTCGCCATTTCAAATCCCTATCAAATCTGCAATTTATAAATGTAAAAGAAAAGGTTCTAGTTAGCGTAAGTTTCATGTTTATTTTTTTTTTGATAAAAGCGTAAGTTTCGTGTTACTTGCGAATAAAGATTTTTTTTTTTTTTTTTAAACAAAAAAAAAAGTTTTTTTTATTATTATTAAAGAAATATTAACCCCAAAAAGTGAACTAACCCTGGATAATATGGAGTAGGGAGCAAGAAAGCGTCTCCAGGATCAGCAAGACAGAACATGAGAGTTTCATTAGCTGAAGTAGCGCCGGCTGTGAGGACAAGCTTTTTCGGATCAAAAGAAACTCGGTTTCCTCTATTTTCCGACATGAAATCCGCCATAGCCTGAAAAAAAAGTTATGACAAAAAAACCATGTTTAGCTGTGGAAATTTTTTTCACAACATTTAAAAATACTTCGATCTATATATAATCTTACATTCTTGAAGGAAGGCAGTCCATGATAGTCTTGGAAAAGAGCTAGTTCCCGGAAAATAGACTGGCCTTCTCTTTCAAAGTTTGCCGCTTCCGGGTTCTTGGCAAGCCATGATTCGATGATATCGAAAGATAACTGCAAAGAGGGTAGACAGGATAGTAAGTTATAGTTCTTTCTCAAAATCTTTCTAGTTTCTGCTATACATTGCTGAATATATTTAAAATACGTTGCGTTTTTTAACTTTTAACGACTGGTCTGCGTGATTAATTACCTGATTTTCTGCTAGACCCATCTGGATAATGCCATCTGGGTTCTTGATGTCGTCGTAAGGGTTCTTCTCGTATTCCTCCCAACCCAAAAAGTACGAAGAATCTTGGCCATGAGCGTTGCAAGTAGCTTTTCTTGACAAGAGACCCATTTTTTAGCTCTAGAGAACGAGAGGGTAGGAGAATAAAATGGAGAGAGAAAGTATAAATGGAAACGAAGATTTGAGAGAGAGAAAAAGAAGTTGGTGTTTTGATTGGATTGTGAGTGTTGTAGGTAAGCTATGATCGAGAAGTCACTAGGCATGTGTGGATGTTTATATATAGTTTTCATGCTAGGCAACGACAGAAATTTTGTGTGTCTAGCATATAAATTAATTTACCCATATCAACTTTTGTATTTGTTAATTAAGAGAATTAAAAGAATAATAATCAATTCACGCGTTTCCATCCACCGTCCGTCCGTCCCTGCTCACTCCAACGAGCTCAGATTAGAGTTATTATTACGGTTACCACAACGGTTTATGCCTCTCTTCTAAAGTTGTTTTTGATTGTGTGAGTTTAAAGTTACCTTGCTAATTAATTTACTGTCAGATTAAAATTATTTATTTTGGTTAATTAACGAGAATAGTTGTGTACATTGAAGAGAGAAACAGTAATGTGATGTAACAACAAGAAATCAACTTGATAAATTCGGATATACACCCACATAGATAAAAATAATAAGAATTGGGAATGTGAATTAGTCAAAAAGAGAAACATGTGAAATTGTCATTGCTGCATTTAGGAACCACTTGGACCGTGTTATTGTAATGTTGGTCCATGCTGCTCCGTGATCCACACATGTTGTGACGTGTGTCGGCTGTATTTGTATTTCGCTCTTAACTAGTAGTCTGTTTATATATCCAAAAGAGTCTATTTATTTATGTGAAACTAATTTTTATATTTCTAATATATATATATATATATATGTATAATTTCACAATACTACAATTGAAGGCTAAAAAGTATTGGAATGATAACGCTACGTCGAGGCTAAGGAATTATAGTAAATCATGTTCTCTAACCAGATAATAATATGCAATTATGCAAGGTGTTGTGTACAAGCGAAATTAAAACGTTTTGAACCCATTGGGAACAAGAAGAACATGAAATCGTTGAACAACTGATATAGTTACTTTTCTCGCCGGAAACGTGTCGGAACATACCAAGCCCAGCTTAAACTTATAAATTATATTAAATAATAAATGCATAAGTACCTATTTAAGGAAAAAGATATATAGTTGGATATCCGACCAGTAATTAATTAACTATTTTAAGGTGTGAAAACTATACTGGTTTTTCTAATTTCATATCTCATTCTCATCTTGTATCTCCCGTTATGAAAAGCTGATCCTTCTTGTGATGCCTAATCACATTACCAATTTTAAAGTTTAAACACATGTCGGCTAAAATGCTAAAAATAATAATGAAAATAAATAAAATTTGGGACAACAGTTATTGCTCAACAACTTAGTATACATGTTCAGTAAACACGCCCTTAGTTTGTAGCCTATCTGATTAATCAATGTCCCATTGTAAGCATATTGCGATCACGCCACCTTAACTATGAACCAGTTCAATACATTGTGCACTTTTTTAAAAAAAAATACACTATGCACTTTTATTTTTTAGGTTTTCAAATGATTACCTTTCTGTCCATATTCTACATTTTATAAAGATGATTAGAAACATTTGTATAGATTAGAGAGTTCATAAACTTATAGTTATAGAATATCTCCTACAAAACGTATGGTGTTCTTAGAGTTTTTATGTCTTAAAAAAAGCTAATAAATCTTATTTTTATTATAAAATGTTATGTTTCATTATTACAATCTCCTTCTATGAATATTTTGTGCAACATTTATTTGATCTTTATTTACCTACTGCTCAATCATCAAATTTTAATCTAATCAACATGTTAAGTCGCTAACGGTATAAGCAAAAAAACTCACATCGACGTGTTACATATGTTGCATGTAAAACATGATAATACTCTATTAGTTTGCTATGTCCTTGGAAAAAGTTATCAAACTTAGGCGGAATGTAACATGACGGGATCGCCTTTTTGAGTTCTCCTATTCGGTTTTGGGTTTTTTTTCTTAGCGAATATATTAAAGATCTACAAAATATACTGTATTTTCTTTTCATTGATTAAACACCTACAAAAAAGTTACGATGCTGTTTAAATTATACATGATATAGCTAGTTTGATAGTAACTCCAATGTTCCTGACCCGTGTAATATTCCATGTTGCATATACCATACTATTTTTTTTTTCAAAGAAACTAGTTCAATTTTATATATAAATTAAACTGTAGACTTTTTTTAACTGTTGACATTGTTAGTACTTAGTATTGTATTTTATATTAACAAAGTATTGTATTTTAAACTAGGAGTAATTGTGATATATTTGATTCTAAGAACAAAAAGTTGACGAGAGGTCGATAAATATTGAAAGATTTGCCAAAATATTTGATTGCTTGAAGTCTTCTGTGAAATATTTTAATATTCGTTCGTTCGCATCTTCATACGTTGCTTCGTTTTCTAACTTTTTGACGTTTCGGAGTTTGTAAATTATAAAAAGAAATATTTCGCGACAAGTTTTTGACTCTTTGAAAAATGTTATTGCACGATTCATGCCTTTGGAGCGACCGGAATTTCCAAATATATGTATGTTAAGTTCGATAAGTCATTGGTTATGGGTCGACCCAGTCAAACTTTGGTCCGAATCAAAACATTTAATCTAGCTTGCAAGAATTTTCTTAGGCTGGAGGCACGCATATATGTATCATTTGTCAAACTACATTGATGTAATAAGAATATTCTTGTTTCTTCACTATATTTCAAATATTGGCTGACTTCAAAGTCAGTATTTTTACCTTTAAGAAGTTAGTCTGGTTAAGTGTATATATTTCACAATTTTAGGAGACTAAAATCTATCAAAAATATGATGTGAATCACAATAGACAGGTATACAAAGAAAATAAATATAATTGTATATACCAAACAAATTTGAAAGGTTTATCACGCGTGCACGTAGCGGTACTACGTAATAACTTTTATAAGTCTATATGCTAGATATGATATTATCTTTTTTTACCAGTCAAAAAATGATTAGAACATCGCATTTAATCTACTCTTGTGTTAGTATTATTGTTTTCTAATCACTCATATTTCAACTCGGTCCAATGTTTGTAACAGAAAAAAATAACTAAGCAAGTGACTACTAAAAACTCGACCATAAACAACAAGGAACGAGGGGAAAATGTCGTTTAAAAAGAACTAACAAGGAACAACGAGGGATTATAATAGGGTCCTTATACGATCTTGAGATGCAACAAGCATGGGTCCACATGTATATCTTCCGACAAGACCTTGCTTTGATCTGATTTTCTTTGATGCGCTTTGTGACCTTTAAGTCGAACAACAACAAGCGAAGACAAGATGCTGTATAATTCCAAAAGAAGTGCAAATCCCAAAGCATAAAACTAATACTATGGTTAATTAATAGTTAATTAATGTCTAACAATTTGTTTAAACACGCATAATTAATTTTAAAGTTGACAATGAAATAAATTATCACCGAGACATGATTTCTACATTATTGGGTTAAGATTATATATTTTTTTTTTACTGGAGATTATAATGTTTTGAAGGGAAGGGAAAAACAAACAAGCGATATACAATCGAACTGGGTCTACGCATAAACATTTTAAAGCGTTGGTATGACGGCAAATTAGTATATTTATGGAGATTGATGCGTACTATTTAAATTAGGATTTACCGGTTTAATTTAGTAATTTGTTTTAAGCACTTGTTTCATCAAAAAATATAGTGTGGCGAATGATCCGAATTTGAAGAAATAAATGACAAGGGATGTAAGAGAAGAGTGAGCACGTGAATGCCCAAACGCATATATGTCCCACAATGACATTGTCATATATTATGTGTTTGCAAAATATATGCATCTAAAATCAATAGCCACGATGTGAATTTCCATGGAGTGGGTTTTATAGTATTGCCAATGTATAAATAGTTATTTTTTTTTGTTTTCTGATCAATAATTTGGGTCCTATATTCAAATCGAGTCCCAACTAACGTGACGTTCACGTTGCTCCGATCCTCAAGAATGTCATAGGAGAGACACTATATGGACCAATCTGCTTCACCTCCTCCATAACGTAGGGCCCTTCTTCAACCCCTCCACTTTCAATTTTACATTACCTCCTTTGTCTCCCTTACCTTCTAAATAAAAACAAAAAACAGCTCGATATTTGTATTTGACAAAATTTTCAAATGTTATCCAATTTCATATGTCGTACTTTTGACTCGGATGACAGTAGTGTTTGGTAAGCGACCCAAAAACGACAACACTATTCTATCATGTACGTTGAATGAAAACTGATTCTTGTTTTGGTTGAAGTAAAAACATTGACTTCTATGTACAATTTACTTGTATCCGCAGTAAGCATGAATTTATTTTTTTAGTAATTAAGCATGAAAGTTACAAATCTTAGGGACTAACCCCCCACCCCCCGAAAATGGCTTAGCAGAACCGTACGAAAGACTAGCGATGTGCCATGACACAGCCATTTTCATGTTGACTCCCAACACGTAGACTCTTTTTTCATCCCGTGACATATGTGCTATATAAAAACTAAAAAGAGGTTGAAAGTTTTGTGATTAATCTTACAAATCACAGCGATGTTTTTTGACATCACTCACAGTTTTCGCTAAAACGTGTATTTTGATAAATACAAATGGCCAAATAAGATATTTTGAATCTCTTCATATGCACACGTTAAAAACCAATTAGTATAAAAATTATCTTGTTGTTCTTGTTATGTTATTACCAAAAATCAAGTATAACGAATAAAAAAAAGTATAACCAATATCTTTGTTAGAAAAAAAAAGTAAAACAATATCTTCGATGCATAAAAAAAGGATTTGTGGCATATAGTACTTTGTAAAATATAATTCATACTAATGGTGCTTAATCAAGTAGTTAGGTCTATGAAATTCAAATGGGTATATGGATTAGTTTTTGTTAAAATCTGTGACAAGTTGGACTTGAATTAATTAATGTCCGTACAAGTTGGAGTCAATGAAAACACGCGACACTACACGGACTGGTTCCAATAACTAAACGCGATTTTTTAAACTAAACGCGTTTTGTTGGAAGTTTACATATTTGTGTCATGTTTAGGCCTTGAAGTGTCCCTCGTGTCTGTCGATAACAAGTTGCGAACTTGGTTGAAATGTCCCTGCATTGTCCAATTCATTATCCATAAGGTCATTGTTTTTAAACGGTTAAACTATAATCAAATATTCATAATTGTAATGGAATCGCTAACTCTTATCACACACAGTTTTAGTACCGTTATCTACTTATCTCTGACAGCAGCGCATTGTCTCTACAACTAAAAGCATTTTTATTAGTTATCACCATTAACAAAAAAAAAATATCTTGGTGCACTGTTTTTTTTAGTAACGAGTAAATTTTGTAAAGAAAATTTTTTATTCACATGGGTTTGCTATATGACGATATTGTTTTATAAAAAGTGGAAATTTTGTCGTGAAGACTACATATCAGATTGGGACAAACACGTATTTAATTGACTAAATAACAATATTTGAAAACGTCACCAAATATATTAATGGTTTACAGCAATGTGTGAGAAAAAAAGATATAGTTAGAAAAAGAGGGTTTTGATTTATAGTCACCTTACGTAGGAGCGTGCGTGGGGGCGCTTGTTTGTGTATGGGAGCGACATGTTGAAATCGATGTAGTATAGTCGTATACTATTATTTTTGAATCTAACATTCTTCTCATTCCAATTTAATTTTTGTAGCTGTTTTCCCATGTTTGATTTGTGTACAAAATGTAACACCGGCACTTATTGTGGATTGAAAGGAATAATTACATTTTCTTTTTGGGTAAAACAATAGACTATAGTTACAATTTGTTTAAATGATATGCATATGTTATTAAATATATTTTCATGATAGTTATACGAGACATTGAAATCATTATAAACGTTAAGACAAAGATAACATCTACTCCCCCCCCCCCCCTAGGAAGGGTGAAATATGATGATGCCATCCATGATGATAATAAAGAGACTCAACATCAAAATGATGAATGGTAGGTTTAATGGGCTACTAATGGGCTCCACTACTTAATGTATATAGCTCCAAACCATTTTTGATCCCTTTCAATAGTTTTCATATCATCCATCGCCCATTCCCTCTTGTTTCTAAGCTGAAGCCTTGAAAGTGATTGACATTCTATTAAGGATTTGTATATACTGAAGTTTTTGGTAAACAGTTTTCACAAATTTTCTTGAAATAAAGATTTATCAAATGTTGAAAATATAGAAGATCATTCCAAGTAACTGTTCGGAATTCACATAACGAATGCAAGTTTGTTTAGAATTGGACTAAGATTCTTCCGGTAAAAACAGAAAGCCAATGAATTATATGAAGAAAAAAAACTGAATATCATGGTAAAAGCCTAATAGCATACCAATCCAAACTCATATCACAAGCAAACACGACTGCATGCAGTATGGCCCATCGTGTGTAAGTAGAAAAAAAGGACTGGCGCATGCTCTCTTGATAGATAAAATAGTTTCGGTGTTTATGCTTTTGGTTTTGTTATTGATAAGCAACGAAGTTTACAAATATGCAAAAAGGAGACTAAGATTAAGAAAGATATTAAACCAAACTTCATAGTGCATGCATAAGTTTCTAACAATTAACAGAGAGAGATAACACTTTTACATATTAAAATCTTATTTTCTTTTCAATGAACGTGACGCATCTTTCAAACCAAATCAAAAACCACCCACGACGTAGCTATATTCTTACACTCGAAAAGTTTTGAAAGTAATATTTACGATGTCATCACTGAGGAGAAGAATGAGCAGGAGGAGCTCTGTAAATGGCAGGAATGGTTCGAGGGAAGAACATTTGCCTCACACCTTCTGCTTTTATTATTGGAAATATAATCCCCGAAGCACTCTGTTTCACAACAATTAAAATAAATATATTCAACGTTAAAACCTCTTCACTAAATCAAAGTTTACTATTTCAAGAAAAGCAAACGTACCGAGATGAGCCTAGCACCAAGCCACAACCGTTTAACTGAAGGAAGAGGCACAAGCAAACGACCAACACCGAATATAGCCACAGCGAAGAAATGAAGAACGAGACTCATAGGTCTCGGGTTCAAACCCGAGAGCAAGGCCACTGGCCCCGACGAGCAAACACCTCCAAGGCTAAGATAATCAAAGCAAGCTCGACGCATCTCGCTTCTTGCATCGTCAGGAGATGCCAAGAACACTTTATACAAAGCCCCCGCGAGTGTATTAATAGTCGACGCAACCGGTTTCCTCAACGTGTAGAAAGACTCAATGTACTTGGACAACGACTCTTTATCGGTTAAGTCAACTAGAGGGTTTAAGAGATCACGAAGGATGACTATATCAGACAATGCAACGGTCATACCACCTCCAGTTAGAGGATGACGCATGTTAAACGCGTCGCCAAGAAGCAACGCTCCTGGTGTAGGGATGGGGTCAGCAGGCATGCTTCGGTTCGGCATTGTTCTTATGTTACCTTTCTCAACAGCCGAGAGGAAGGCCTCTCGGATCTCCATAGGTACTTGTGGTGCAACGGTTGTTTTGAGATGCTTAGCCATGTCTCCGCTTGCGAGTGAAGGGAGTTTTGAGCCAGGTACGTCCACCAAGCAACGGACCTCAGAGCTGCTTATTGGGTAGAAAAGAATCGGTGAAGGGTCTCCGAGGACGACATGGCCGTGGTTCGGAAAGGGAAGCTCGCAGTTCTCTAACACGAGACCGACGAAGTTTGATGGTACTTCTACTTTGGGTTTGCAGAGAGAGCGACGTAAGTTGGAGAAACAACCATCACATACGATGGTGAGTGGAGCATATGATTTATGCTCTTGTCCTTCTTTGGTTTTGTATTGAACGCCTTTGATTACTCCGTTTTCTTCTACTAGTGATGTCACTGTTCCTTGCTCCATTCGGACACTGAAAAAAAATACTCAAATCAGATTCTATAATAATAAGCTATGTTTAAAGCCCCATTTGAATAATTGAGAAAAAAAATACTTAAATCACGAAAAAATGCTTAAAACACAAAGTGGTGGTATGGTGGATTTTGGGGAACTAAGCAATCCGGATTCAAAAGCATTGCATCTTGTGGACACTATGAGACTGTGTTTTATGCTTCATTTGAATATTCAGAAAAAAAGTTCATCCTTATGTTACAAATCTCCTTGAAAATTAGTTTAGTCTTTCCATATATCCGAGATACCTAGGTTAATTATATATATATGTGTACTTCTTACTTGGGGAGTGTAGAAGCTTTCTCTCGCATCCTCTGCACGAATCTACCATTGTGGAAGCTGCGACCCGCGATATCAGAATCAAACTGTTCCAAAGGGTAAGAGAGTTTTGTGTGTTTCCCATCTTTGAAAAGTGCATAACCAAGAACTCTCTGCGCATCTATCTCCTTCACACAATCTGCAGCCAAGCAGTAACAAATCAATAATCTTAGACAAAAGAGATGAAACTTTATTGGTTTTAGTTTTGGTATTACCTTCAAGCCCGAGTTCGATTAACTTCAAGTATCCACCTGGTTGAAGCAACTCACCAACAATCCGGTCAGGTTCGGTTAAGTCTCTTTCAATAACGTGAACTCTTCTCCCTTCCTACAACAGCCAAAAAGAAATTAAACTTTGGTTCCGTGACGTCAACGAGAAAAAAAAAACACAAAATCAGCAACAAGCAAAACCCATGTTTCAAATGTAAGAGAACACGATTGTCAAGTAAAACCTAACATAGCGTGTGTAGCAAGAATTCAATGAAGCTAGAGACTATGAATGATGATAAGTAAATAAACAATTTAATAAAGATTCAAACACAAACGTATACCAATAAATGATAATAATAATAAACAATTCTTGATTACCTTGCCGAGGGTATGAGCAAGAGCGGCGCCGGCAACACCAGCACCGACGATTATGATATCAACGTCGTTATCTCCAGGTTTCACCGTAAAGGGTACGTTGATTTTGCTCACAATCTTCTTGCTCTGACGTTTACGCAAGAGGTAGAGAAGCAGAAACGCAAATAACGAGGCCAACAACGTTGTCAGAATAAAGTGATCGACGGCCATGTTTTAACGCCGATCGCGAGCGACCAATCAATGTCGGTGATTCAAGAGGAGGGTTGTTACGAAACGACGCGTAGTTTTGTTGTTGTGCAAGGAAAACAATCTTGTTGGTATATTATTATGTCAAGGATGAAAAGAAGTTGTGGTTGTGAATCGAACTCGTGGCTTCTTCTTAATTTCATAAGTTTACAAGGACGAAAATAATAATTAAAATATAGGTAAGCCGTTACCTACAATAAATACCTGTTAATCAATATTTTTAGTAAATTACAGAATCAATCAACCTAAACACATTAGCCAAAAGCCAGTGGAGATATCCGTGTGTTTCAACTTCTTTTTAACCTTATCTTTTGTAATGAAAATGTAAATTATCATTGTTCTAACTAACAGTGATGGTTTAATTTGTTTTTTCTTTTGTACCAATAACCAAACCTAAACACGGTTAATGACATGTCTCGTGTGTTTCAAGTTCTTATAACCTTAACTTTTGTACCGAAATGCTAATTATTATTATTCCAACAGTATGGTTTAATTTGTTGTTTATACCAGTATAACCTAAATCTGTCGATCACGATGACCTGCCCACATGTGTAAAGGAAAATTATCAGAAGAAGAAGACACGTGGAATGATATTGCCTTCATATCTCCTATAACAAACAAACGTTACATTTTCAACGCAATTAAATTCGATTGGGACAGAATATCTAAGCCTAAAACATGTGATATGACTATGTGGACTAAAATGTTTCCAACCCTACAGTCTTTGTTCCTACCAATCAACCACCGCAAAGCTAAACTGATTAACGAGTCGGAATCATATTACCCAGAGGCCCTAAGCTGAAACCAAGCCTTAGGCCCATGGACCGATGAATTCGTTAGTCTTTCGGGTTTAAAACCAACTCTTCCAAATTACACGTATGAAAAAAGGAATGAATATCCTACACCTGTTTCCGGATTAGAAAAAGTGAGCTAGATTTTTGTAATCATACTCGTCGACGGCCCAATAAACAACTTTTGCGTTAGAGTTTGGGCCACTCATCCACACGTGTGGAACAACATGTGCAAAGAACATTGTTACGTATGTACGAAAATTTAATGGTTTCATACTTCAAGTTCAACACTGAACCAACCACTCATTCATTTATCCCACGTATGGGGCTACAGTAATATTGCGTCAGGCATCATTATTTCATAGTAAGTGGCTCTTAAAAAGTTTTCCACGCAATAAATTCTGAAACTCTAGTTTTTTATCACTGTTTTTCTTTTAAAATATTTTATTTTATTTAAAATTTCCCTAAAAATCATGGAGAAGGGAATATATTAAAATTTTGGTGAAACTTTAGAGAAAAGCTGATACTGGGGTGGGGTGGGGTGGGGTGTGAAAAAGAGACAAAAGGAGGGAATATAGAAATGAGGTGGTGAGGTATGTTGGATTGTTGTGGGACGATATGGTCAATAAAGCATATCGCATTATTGGATACACATACATATTTTACTCACTTTCACCTCCTTGTTTCGATCTACTTGAAAGAACAATGTATCAGAAAAGATATATTGAAGTGACCAGAAACCTAATTATTGCATATGGGTCATCTCATCCCATGAACATTCTCTTTTCCTTTTTTTCTCACCTTATCTTTGTAAGATATTAACATTCTAATCAATTGCCAAAACAGTCAATGCCATCAAATCAGTCTTTAAATGTTCACATTTTTGAAAAATAACTATATAAGTTGGCTGAGTTACTAAACATACATACTAGCAATGTTGTGTTGTTTGTGTTGGTCAAAATATTTTCCATGATTTTACCAAGTCTCTTTTTTTGCAATCCATAGAAGTTACGTATCCATTTCACAATTTGTACTTGTAACTAAGAGACCAGGTTTGTAAAAAGAAATTCATTGATAACATATGTTATAGAGAGATTCATTCTGTTTCACATGAATACAGCTCAAAAGAAACATATACCGCTCCTAAGCAAACTATTTATACCGATATACTAAACCAAATAATAATTCAAACCGGACAAACCGGAGATAAACTTTAAACACTTGGACCGTAAACCAAGAAAACCAGAGTTAGCCATTAGATTGGATCAAGAATCAGCCCACGCAGCGAAAACCGGCATCTGAGGCAGAGTAAGAGAAACGGTCTTCAGATCAGCATTAGGGTTCGTAGTCCAAGAACTCATATTTCCGATCACATTTTCTCCGAACATCTTCGGACCAGCTTGAGGCAACGCAAATATCGTCGGAAAACTCAAAACCCTCTCCGGACTACCCACTTCTCTATTAGAACCAGCGTCCACGACAGCGGTTAAAGCGGTTTCCTCGTCGTTATTGTTACGGACCACAATGCTGCTGCTGTTCCTTCGAGCCATCTCTCCCGACAAGAGAGTGTTACTAGCCATTATGCGATCAACAGCATACCTTGTTATGTCAAAGTTAGTCACAGCGTTTGTGCCACGGAACTTGATAGCTGCTACATCGTAGGCTTCCGCCGCTTCTTCTTGTGTTCCTAATAGGGTAAAAATATTTCCCGTGAGATACAAGCAATTGAAAAGGGTTTTGTTTGATAATAACCATCTGTGAAAATTACCGAAAGTTCCGAGGTAGAGATCTTTGTTTCCAGCGACTCTACCAATCCTAGCTTGCCACCTTCCATGCTGGTGATGTCTATTTTAACAGAAACACGAAGTAAAAATGAAACAGATTAAAAAAAAACTGAAATTAAATATTATAGAGTTATTTAAATGGAACTTAAAAGTACCTGGTGACTCCTCTATAGATGGACGCACCCCTGGAGAACCCACTGCTTTTCCTTCTCAAGTGAGCAACATATTCTTGTCGAGTCATGTTCTTCATGTCATCAATCTCTTTCTGATAATTCTCCACCTTTTAAAAACCCGCCCAAAAAAGCTCCATTAGGGTTAATAAAAAACATTAATGTCAAAGAGATATAAAGTTGGAAATAAATACATTTAGAAAAGAAAAAGAGAAAATGGTTTACAGAGAAATTAGTGTGAGTAGAGGGACCCCAGTACTTCAGTGCAGCGAGATCATATGCTCGAGCAGCTTTCTCCTCCATATCATAACCCCCTAAAAAGGTTAAATCAAACAAAAAGCAGTCAAAATCCATCATTATTTTCCCTAGAAAATTTAGGAGGAAATCATGAATCCATGAAGATTGAAGTGGGTACTTACCCAGATAAACTGTGAAGAGGATCACCAAATAATAATCACGCATAGAGAAAATAAAAACTCAGTGTCAGTAACATGTCCAATAAAAAGTTATATCCCAAAAAGTTCAATATTAAGCTTGCAGAAAACTGTAAAATAATAAACCTTGTCTTCCTTTTCTGCTGTGACCTTCCTTCTTGAAACTATTGTCCCATAGATGAGCTTCATATCTACCAGTCCATCTATGTCTGTTTCACATGATTTAACCGTTGGAATAAGTACAAAAATAATTTACTAACAGAAGTCAAAAGAAATTATAAATATAATAAGAAAATAAAACCTTGTAACGCCTCGGTATTGCGAAGTTCGTTGTCCAAAAGTATCAATCGATTTTCTATGAACAATTTGTTTCTGTCCAGCAACCACAACTTCTTGTCCTCTCTTCTTCTTTGCAGCAGCAGCCATTTTAGTTGTCTCAAATCTAGCATTTGGGTCGACCAAAGCTTCAGAGATCTGATGGTGGTTTTGAGTTTGGTTTTGGTGGTGGTGAGAGCCAGTGATGCAGCTAGACTGTGACCCAGGGCTCATGGACAAACTCAGTGACTGTTGAAATTCCCCATATACCCCTACATTAAAAGACCCTCCACCATGTGTCAAACCAGGGTCATTCTCGTAGTTTCTTGTTTCTTCCTCATGGTGGTTACTTGTTTGAGGGAAGCTAAAGAACTCTTGAAAGTTGGTGTTGTTGTTTGGCGCATGAGTGGTATTGTAGAATAAACTATCTAAGCTAAGATCCATGGCTTCTTTGTGACTTGTGTTGTGATGATGGGTCCCAAAGAAATCTTCCATCTTTGGAGATGTAACTAAAAAAAAACCAAAAAACCGCTTTAATGTAAAAAAAAAACATAAATCCTTAAAACCAAACATGTTCCCATCAAACAAGACACGAGAAAAAAAAAGAAGAAAGATTATCAACTTGTTGACATTCACATTACTACTACTAACCTTGAGTTTGGTGATGATTTGAGTGAGAGGATCTGTTGATAGCTTCCATTAAGCAAAGAGAACCGTCAGATCTGAGTGGCATCACAGACATTTGAGAATACATTTCCCTAGCTGCTGAGTTAGATCCGTAGCAGACTCCATAGTTGCTACTGTTGTCACCAACAACAAGCTGTGGTGGGACAGAAGAAGAAGAAGTTGCAACTGAAGAAGACGAAGATGAGTAAAGAGCTTCTCCACCACCCATTTTCAACATATTTGAAGACAGCGAAAACCCTAGCAAATTAGTTGTATTACTGTCATCATTATCACAGAAAGACTTCATCCTTTTTTGCTGCTCTTCTTACTTCGATATTTCTATGCCCTCTCTTACTCTCTATTTTTTTTCTAATTCTCTCCAAGTGCTAAGCTATATCGTAATCATTGACTAAAGAATGATCACACCATCTGTATTCTTTTTTTTTTCTTCGGAGGAGAAGTGAAAGGAAGGAAGGGGCTTTAGGATTAAAGATAAGGGTTTTTGAGGGTTATTATTATAAGGAGAGAAGAGCAAAGCACGAAGATTTGTTATTTGAATCCGTTGGGATCTGTGTTCTTATTGAGAAAGATGTTTCTTTACTTTTAATTTCATTTTTTCGCTTTTAGCCCCACAAATTCATCTTCCACCTTATCATTAAATTTATTTTATATAGTCTATGCCTCTATGGGATCATTTCAAAGTTAATACACTGAATAAAATACGGCTATGAGATATGCATAAATAGACAAAACTGTATATTAACAAAAACCACTCTTTGCGATACGTATAACGGGATTCTTTTGCAAAATATAGATATGATAGTTTTCTCAAATATACTTATAGTAACAGTTCTTTCTATATATTTTATCGTATTTCTTATTCAGCACAAATTACAAATTCAAACAGATAAAACCATAAAATTGGAATTAAAACGTTAACTAGTCGCTAGCGTACGTATCATTACAGGAAAAAAAAAGTGGATATGAATACAAACCTATAAACCGACAAAAGACTATACAGAAGTCCACAAAAGAGTTAAGAAAACTCCAAAATTCCTCATGACCGACCGTCGAAATTACGACGAACCCTTAGGCCATGGCTCTAAATGACCCGACATATATAACTCTGCATCCTTTAAATTCATCTTTTTATTTTTGTTATCTTCCAAAATCTTAAACCAAGTGGTCGCTGCTTGTATTTATATTTGATTTTGCAATACATCAGACAGTAATACGTGTACACAACGCTGTCTCTATATATGTGACATGTTTGTAGCACATTGTATTCAAGAGTTTAACAGGTTGGATCAAGGAGATTTTTTCTGGAAAAAAGACGAACTAAGATCCTGATGCATGAAGAAATAAAATACTGAGTGGTTTAAGCTAACACATTCATGTATTCAACAAATTAATATTTCTGAAGATTTTCTTCCTCATTTTCTAGATCTTCGAAATTTAATTTTACGTAATATGGACACATGCATATACTATACATACGCAGCGAATCAAACTTCGTGAACAGTGAGAACTAACTTGATATGTTAAAACTTTACGTACAGTAAGGCTCGAATTTATGTAGGCCCTATGATGTCTGCCACAGCCAGCTGTAATGTAGGATAAGACACCTCTACGGCGCCGTTTTGCTGAAGAACTACCCATCCATCTTTAATCACTTTGACTTAATTATCACTCTTTTTCCAATTTTACAGTGGAAATAGTTTAGTCAATACTTAATCAGTATTCGTGTCGCGTTATTGTAAATAGTAAACTAATAGCTAAATAAAACATAAACTCGTGTATAAAATCCTCCGAGCCGTTGAAAACTTAAACCGTGTGATTTTATGTTATTAACATTATTTTATCAACCTTTCTAAGAGTTTACCCTATATACAAAAATTGAAGACTTTTCTGATTCTGAGCACATGAAAACATTTTTTCTGTTGGATGACTGCTTTTAATGTATAGTCGTTGGTCAAATACCTGCAATATGCAACAGAGGAAATTTAAATAGGAGTCAAATAGTTATTATTTCAGGATTTACAACAATCACTTCTTTTTAGTTCATGAATTTTTTTTTTGTAGAACTTAGTTTATATTTGCAAGAACCGAATAGCCGGGAAATTTTTGTTAATGGTGAATTTATTTGGATAGCCGATAAAATGTTACACTTAAACATATAATTAGAGATTTATTCAAAAAAAAAACATATAGCTAAAGAAAGCCATCAAATTTATTCAGTAATGCTCAAATTTTATTCTGTATAAAAGGATTACTTTGGATATATAATTTTGATAAAAGTTTATATTCTCCAAATGATGGATTAAGCATCAGTAACCTTTAAAAGCTAAAACTTTTAAGATTATTAGACTTGTTTTCGCACGATATCCTATCAATATTTTCTTCAACTAGAAGAAAACGACGACTTATTAGTGTATTTTCTGGAAGTTCTTTTGAGTTGCCATTCATAATTTCAGTGACAAACAAAAAAGTAGCATTAAAACGAAGATATCAACTGATTCGAAGGACAAATATATCTCAACACTTGATATTACATGCAATCAATTGTGAATATCAGTTTAAAAAAAAACTTGAATATCAATATCCTCAGACGAATATAATTAAGCTAGAAGTAAGTCGTAAAAAGTAACGAAGATGTTTATCCACGTATAGGATGGTCAGGTAATAAAGCGGAAACAACAGCGTTATGAGATAACGAAAGAAACTACCTAAGAGAGTTCAATTATTTTGCATGAGAGTGATCTTTTTTTTTTTTTGAACAACAGATGCTTATATTAAATTAAAAACCCAATGGGTTAAGTACGTTACAAGCAGAGCAATCTTCGACAACGTAATTAACTAAAACAAGACACAAAATAGATATGGCTAAGGAGAGAAGAGATCCAAAGAGAAGCTTCACTTGTAGTCCTACAGCCTGCATTCGAAGGAACGCGCATACGTCGATTTCGACTTTGAAGAACCCAATAAAGGGATTTTGAGAACAGTTGAACCACATCTCTGAAGATTCCTGGATCGCTGGATGAAGACAAGTTGGTTGACCTTCCATGGACACTCCTTGTGGAAGACTAGGTGAGTCGGAGGCCATCAGAGTCAGGGAACATACCCAAACGAAAGCAGCCCACTTGGCTGATGCAAAACAAAGAACAGAGACTTGGGACAGTCGCGGACTGGACTCTAAGAGTTTGCCGGAGAAGGTTAAAAACCTCTCTAGTTGGAAAGTGAAGTTCGTCACGACAGCTTGAGGGGCGATGGTGGTGGCTTGCAGTGATGGGGATCGGACCAGGTAGAGGGGAGACAACGGAGACACGAGTCTGACTCGAGATATGGGTGGCAGCGGAGTCATGTGTAGTAGCCGATAACTCGTCGTTAACACTTCTGTGAACGGTAAGATCCTGGCTCTGATGAACAAGGGTCTAAACGTACTAGTGACGACTCGATGAGTAGGGGTACGGCTTGAGCAAGACATCCGAGATCCTTTGTTAATGATAGCAGCTCCGGTTTGAAAGTCGCATAGATGACTCTGTGAAGAACCGTCGATGATTGAGACGGCGTAATGTGAAAAAGACGCAGCGGTGACATGATATTGGAGAGACCTGGCGAAACTACACTCTTGCACAGCAGTTCTGGCGACGAGGAAGGGGGTGGGAGAGCCGTAGAGCCGACTCTGTGAAGAACCGTCGATGCTTGAGACGGCGTAGTGTGTTGGAGACGCAACTGTGAAAAAATAGCGACTAAATCTGGCGAAACCACACTCTTGCACAGTAAATCCGGCGGACACTCGGAGGAAGAAATTTAATCGATGTAGCTTAACTCCATAGAATCCTTGGCGATATGGGGGTGCCTCGATATCAGGTGTGGAAAAGGTGACAAAAGGATCTGCGAGGCAGCTAGCGAGGGTTGGAGGGAGGCAGTGGATGTAGTTGTTGACTATATATGTCGATGAAGGAAGGCTAGACATATGAGTGTTCTTAGGCAACATCAGATGCCCAACAAGTACACTGAAACTAACTCCAGTGAAGCCACACACAGATCCAAAAAAATCACCCGTCTCAAGGGGATGAGCAGTAACGAGGAGGGTGAGAGGAGGGGGAACGATGGTAGGGAGAGCGGACGTGGAGGCGGTGACGACGAGAGGCGTGGCGAATTTGGAATCCAAGAGGCACTGAGCGACGGTGGGATAAGAGATCCCGTGACGAGCCGTTGAAAAGAGCAACCAGATGGAGAGGGATGTCGCTAGATTTGGCTCTAGAGCTCGATTCACTTGTCTTTGTTGATGGAGCAGCCATGGTTTCTTTCCGATGAACAACAACAGGAGACACGGTATGAAGCAAATGCAGAGGTATGACGAAAACTTGCAGACGAAGAATGAGAGTAAAGCCGACGAAGAGGAGTCCCGACGCCGGCGAGGGAAATCTACGCCGGCGCCGGAAATCATAGTTTTGAGGTGTGTCTCGGGAACTGTGTCTGGGAGCTTCTATGCGGCTGCTGTTTAATTTGTTAACAGTTATTTTTTTACTACTTCCTTACCCTGCAATGCATGAGAGTGATCAAGAGACAGATCTTCTAGTGCGAATGTTTTTGTTGGATAGATTAAAAAGGATAGTGGGAGCAGTTGTTTTGGAGGGAAATCATATGCATGAAGAGGTCCTTCTTCCCTTCCTTTGATTTTGGTAATGATTAACAATTCCACCGAATATCAAAATTAAATTGTACTACCATTTGTGTATCCAATTATTTTTTGTTTGTCTTCTCCACAACAGTTTTCTTGATTATCTTTTCTCTCACAGAGCATTTATAACACTTTGAAACTTTTTATCAAACGACGACATAGCACAAAATGATAACAACTGCCAAAAATGCGATAGAAAATGCTAGCGGTAAAAACACTATATGAGATATCTCAATATTCAATTTCTTCCAAGTTCACGAGCGAAGCTGTAGGTTCTTTAGGACTGCGACGATTCATGTCTTCATGCTGACTCTGCAAAACCCATTTTACCCCTGAAATGTACATATTTTTTGGTTTGATTATGAAAACCTCCTTTGAATTATTTTTTTCAAGTTATCTAATTTTAGCGCAGTAGAGAAAGAAGATAAATCTGACTGTATTTTTCATTAGATTTTTCCATATCTTGAGTTATATATAGTAGTCTCGTTGAGATTTGTATAATTGTATTAGGTTAACAGTCAACACACGTGTATATTCATAAAAACACGAATTAATGAATATATATTCCCTCGTCATCACATTAGCTGGTTAAACAAAGTAAAACAAAATAACAAATCCATCGATTACTCTGGTCCAACTTTTCAGGGTACGGCTTATAATAAACCCAGTTTTATCTAGTATCTATAATCAAGTGCAGCATATAGAACTATCCATAAAAGCAGAAACATTTGGTTGGTAATGTCAGCGTATAAACATTAATGATAACTTATTTAAATGAATACTTCCAATTTTGAATTTATATATCTCACATGTGGATAGTTAGCGAACTTTAACACACGTACACAAAAAGACATATAGTAATTTTTTTGGTGTGAACACAAAATTAATTTTTTTTTTCGAAGGGATCAATATTTAAGATGTTTATTAGGACCACTGTTCTTTACATAATTACCCGAACGAGACAGAATGCAGAAGATTTTGCATGTTTGGTGACAGAGAAAAGGAGAACACAATTATAGACAAATCATTAAAATCACGATGAGTTAAATTATATCGTACATTTATATTAAAAAGAAAATAAGGGAAATGTAAGAGAGATATCAACGTCGACGTTTGATGACGGGGGTAGATTGGGGATTTGCGAAGGTATTGTGAATCCAACACGAAATCTAAAATTAGATTTTGCATGCAGAAATTCAACTGCCAAAAACACAGAGGCATTAGAGAGTGAAGACAGCGACCACTTAGCAGAGCATGTCTTCTACTTTTATTTTTTCTTTTTCTTTTTCTTTTTCTAAGTTTTATTACGATTCGCATGCTTGAAAATAAAATAAATAGTCAATTGGGGGCCTTTTCCATATGAATTTAATTACTTATCAGCTATCACAGAACAGTACTATTGATTTTAATCAGATGTTCCCGAAAGGACTGATACTATTGATTTAAGACTTTCTTTCTTTTCTTGTCTAATCCGGATTTTAATTATATTATAGCTTTAAGCCACTAGCAACATTTTTTACTTAACTAAAGCAAGTCTATAGCTTTTTGGCACAGTACTAATCTCAAAACCTGCAAGCTTGTACACTAGTTCTAACTATACAAGTGCAACAAAAAAAAAGACAGGTGGGATACTATAAAGTAAACTTAATGGAGAGGTTATTTGATAAAACAAAATTGCAACGAACTCGTTTAACTTTGTATTGAATGACAATAATGTTATACGAGTATTTAAGAACTGCAAAAATCGGTAGGTCTGAAAGGTCATAGTCCAAAATCGAGGCCAATATGTCATGTCACATCTGAATCCTTATGTCATTCTCTCTTTATTCTGCATATCCGTTGCCCATGGATTGGATCCATCCTTTGGCGTCATCGCGACTGGTATACAAAAAACTATTCCAATTAGTTTTATTTTTGTAACACAGCTATTCCTATTAGTTATTAGATTCATTCACGTTAAAAAAAGATTCACATTTTTATCAGAAAAAGAATCATTCGCATTTATTATTAATGAATAGAGGAGTGTTGTATTTTCTCTAAGAAGTACACCTACGTATTATCTATACATGCAAAAAGGTCATAGCTATTCCACTCCGTTGAAAAGAAACTCTTTTTTTTTTAGCAACAGAAATTTCAATTAAAATATGGGTTTAGGAGCCCATAAGCAAGTTTGCAGATAAACAGGCTTTTGCCAAAATAAACTCTATAATCAGATATTCTTGTTTTGCTAAAATATTGCTGTATTAGTTAGATATTCTTTCGCAAAAATTGACAAAAAGCCACTGAGGATATGTAAAGTTAGCGAAGTCTCTCTCCCTTGTCTAACAAAATTGTGATTCAATTTTTTTTAAAATAAATCAAACTAATGGAATACAAACCATGCATAGTAGAATATAAGCAGTTGATAAAAAAAGTAGAATAGAAGCAATCCATGATCTTAAATTCATTATTAATTTAATATTTTTTTCTGGATTCCTGATTCAAATAATTTACTTTTGACCCGAGGGCGGCTTAATAGGAAGGACGATCAGTGCAACCTCTTCAGGGCCTAGTCTAATTGTAATGATATTAAGAGTTTTGATTCTTAAAATTAGCATATTTGGTCCACAGTTGGAAAGCTTAAAAGCATGATATTCATATGTCTTAACTTTAAAAAATACCAAATAGAAATGCATGTATGTTGTGTAGGGGTGGGCAAAATATCCGTAAATTTGGATTCGATTTGTTATTCGATTCGATCCGATCCGAAAAATCTGGATATCTGTAACTCTACAAATCGAAGCAAATACTAAAATTCAATATCCGTTAAAAACGAAGCAAATCACAAATATTAAAATTTTAGAGAGCGGATATCCGATCCGATCCGGCAATATATAAGTACATGTATATCTTGATTATATCTAAAGTTCTATATGTATAAAATTATATAATTATTATTCTGACATATGATTTGACAAGTTTTATTCACATTTTTACTTGTATAAAAGTAGTATATAAAAAGAAAAAATACATTTTATGATAATTATAGTTTTTTTTTCTTAAGTTTTGTGTTATTATAATTGTTAACTAAGTTTAATTTTTTTACAAAATATGTAGATTTACTATTTTTTTATTTTTTATCTTATATATCATGTAAAAATATATTATACAAAATAAATATGCATCAAAATTTTAAGATTATTTGTATTAATCAAAACATATGAGATATCTGTAAGTATTCGCAAATATCCGCAAATATTTATTTATTTTCCGGATATCCGTTTTTTCGAATATCCGTATTTCTCCGAAGCAAAGCAAATACAAAAATTAGATATCCGTAACATACGAAGCAAATCACAAATACTTTCAAAAACTCGGATATCCGATCCGTGCCCAGGCCTAATGTTGTGATGCTTGAGTCAGAAGTTGTTGGTTACAAAACTAGCTAATCTTAGGGACGTAAAAAAAAGTCTGTCCGAGAGTTCATGGTTATATTGAGTCGGCCCTGTTTGACCCTGGGTCATCTATTCTTATATGTCATAGTTGTTAATAATTTTTAAAAATTCATTATCAAATATAGAATACATAATATCTGCTTCCTGTAATTTTTAAGGCGAAAACAATGACTTTAAACGATTAAACTTGTGTTAAGTTGGATTGCAAAATGTTCATGTTAGTAAAAGGTCTTCGTTCAAGTTGTTATGAATCTAACTCCAAAATTTTAGAGCAAGCTTTGATTATCACATATCAAAGAGTATGTGAATTTTGAAATTCCTTATGTTCATATATCGTGCTTCTAATGATAGTCACAAAAGTCATCCAGAAAGAAAAATTGTATATCAAAGAAAAGTCCAAAAACCTAATAATTTTGGAAGGTGCCTCTTTTACTGATACATGCCTCTCATGAGTTCTGCAAGATCCGCTCTGAATTGTTTTCCTAATAGTTTTTTCTTTACACTGTTTATTGGCTTTGGCTTTTCATGAAAAAGGCAATAAGAATGAGACCAAAGAGAGGGCTTTGTGCCTGGTTTTACCCTTTATGTATATTTAGTTTATAACAAAACAAAACAAAAATACCCAATAGTTAGAATCGGAATGTATTGAATATGACAGCCATTCATTTTCTTCCTTTCTCGTTTATAAAATTTTAACATTTTGTCAATTGTTATTTTAATTTATGGTGGACAGGTTGGATCATTTGTTAAATTATATCCACAAACAGACCTGGTCTTCAAATTCTGGATCCATGTTTATTGTTCATTTATATAGAAAGTTTTTTTGCGTGTGGGATTAAATAAATTAATTACAGAGATGAATTTCTTCGATAATATTAACTTTACAAACTAAAATTACAGAATGAATGAATGATGCTGAGAAAAATTATTTTTCATATCTACGTATTATTATTCTCCACCATAAATTAAAAGGAATATTTACCGATCGATTGTAGTTTCGGTTATAAAATTTTGTTTCACTAGTCAGAAAAAATCACTTTGGACCCATTTATGAAGTCGGCCTTGTTTTAGTCACTTACTTTTATCATCAATTCAGCCCATTCTAGCTTTAGTGCTTACTTTTCATACAAGCTTTTGTTTTTATTTTATATCGAGAAGAGTGCTTAAAAGGTCTTTAAAATCAGACTCATTCTACTAAAACATAAAATTGGGCCTCGATTTAATGGGCCTTTTGGTGGTCTACTCGTACTTTGTAGTGTGCAAAATGAAAGAGTAGAGGTTTTTTCCAACCAGAACCGGAGTGCACACTGACAATCAGGGACAATACGATGTCGCTATAGATCTTTCGTAATATCTTACTGTATTTATTTTGTTCTTTTGTCGCGGATTAAGGATATTTTCTAGCATATGCATGAACATATCACCACGAGTATGGAAACACGGAAAATGAAGAGATACAGAACGGGAAAGAGCGACATGTGCGTTGAATGTGTTTTATCTGGACACAATGGATGAAATTGAAATGGAGACCCATGGTTGCACGATATATCGAATAATTATTAGGAATAACAATAAAGAGAAGGGAATATGAAAATATTATAGAATGGAACCCATGCTTTGATGTCTTATTGTGCCCCATGTCTCCCTACGTCGCATCTCTACGAACCTTCCATTTTAATGTGACGCATACGTTCGTCTTGGTCTCTCTTTAATATACTTAATTTGTTTATTTTGTAAAAAGAAACCTTGTTTGAAGATACGATTTGGACCCATGCATGTTTATACATATGCCTCCTAACAACAAACACAAACCATATTGCACCTTACCACCCAAAGAATTACTCGTATACTACAAATGCATATACCACTAGACCAGACTTTTTAAGTTATTTCGATATATTCAATATCGTTAGTATACTACAGATGCATATACACAGAGGCGGAGCCGGCTTGCTATTTTACAGGGGTCAAATGCATAATAAACATATCTTATATAGGTCAATAACTTAAATTTCAAAGTTTAAAAAAAAAAAAAAAACTTAAATTTCCAGTAACTGGATTGTAAAATACAAGGAAATTTTTATTTTTATACAAATTCGTATGGGTCATATGATCCCCCTCACCAAGCTGTACCTCCGCCACTGCATATACATATTACATACATAGCAGAACATCTGCAGATAGATAGTATACGAAAAAAACAAATACTGATTATCCTATATTCTGGAGCTGATTAAATATAATCTCGCATCAGATCTAAAATCTCAAATGTTTTGACCATTTCTGTTTCAACTTATCGTATAATATATATTCTCCGGTCTCTTGATGGTTGAGAATTTTCCAAGTTTTTTTACAACATAATATGGACATGAAAATATTTGAAATCAAAGAATAACAAGAGGTACAAGTAATCTCTAGATTCGAGCGACTGAAACGGTGAATGGTTTTCATGACATAAGAGATGCGAGTAGTAATCTGTAGGCGTAAATGCACATGTATAGTAGTAGAGTAGCACATGAGCTTTTTAGGCTTTGACTATAAACAAAACCAAAAACCAAAGTCTTAAAAACAGATTTGACGACAAAACCACTTAGCTGTCTACTAATCTAAAAGTCTAACCCCTAATCTATACAGTCTAGAGAGCCTATCATATCTCTCACCTATCATGTCGACACTCTCAGTGGGTCCCTCTCCTCCTACACGAAATTCAATGCACGACTTCATTTATTCACCACATCTTACCCAAATTTACCTTTTTAACCACTATTTTTTCCTTGTTCCCAATGTTTTGTTTTGTATGGCTAATTATTATTTCTTTCATTTCAAATTGGATGCCATTTTAGAGTTAAATTTTAGTTTTAAAACAAGTGTTGTTTGATGATTTAAATGCAAAATTTATAATTTTTTTATTCTAATCTATTTTTCTATCGGTTTAAATCTAGTTAGGTGTATTGGTAATGATATTTTCATCTAGTAAATATATATAATTAAATATTTTATTAACATGCTTATCAAAATCTAGAACGATAAATAAAATAAAATGGATGAAATATTTGTTAATTGCTTTTTGGGGGAGAAGTAAACTAAAGATATTAGCAATCTGAATCCAATAGGATTAATTGATACTCACTCTGTTTCATAATATTTAATGTTTTAATTTATTACACAAATATTAAGAAAATTATATTTTTTTGAAAATATATTTTAAACATATAATTTTATAATCAACTAACCAATTATAAAAATGACAGTAAAATTTAATTGGTTAGACACATTCTAATAAAGTTAAAGTTAACTTTAAAACCTTAAAACTTCATGTAAATTGAAACATAATATTTTTTTCAAAACATCATCTATATTAAATCGGAATGAGTATGTCAAAATTCCATACTAAATTCCGTTTATGGGATGAAACTTTTCATGTCAAAATACAATAAAGAAAGAAAAAAATCTTATTCGATTTATGTATGGTTTTAGCGCTAAATTCGTAATATTTGCATGCATTTATATCTGTATACACGGTTACACGTTTTTTTCCTTCGCGGGGGTTTTTAACATTTATTCCACAAATACTTAAATACTTCCGACAACACCACGCTCCTCCTGCTTATTAGTATTACGGTATTACCTCTCCCATTTTAGTTAATTAGCTAATAAAATACGACTGTGTTATTCTAGCTGAGAATTGAGATGAAATTAAACCTTTAAGACGCTAGTCAGTGTTTATAAGTATTGTGGACAAGACTATAAACCTTGAAAGAACTAATATAGATACAGTAAAGACTTGAGTATTAATTGCACCGTGAAGATCGATCTAAATATACGGAATGACATAATCATGGTCACTGAAAAAGAAGGAAATCCATAAGACACATACTTGATCAATGTAAAATTCGTACAAATATCTATATACATATATATGTGTAAGAATTATGATCTTTTTTGGTCAATGAAACATGTATACAAAGGAAATATAAAATACAGTTACGAGTCGTTATTTGAAACATCTGTTGCCTCTGTAGACTATCGAGAACTATAACTATTAGGGTATTTTATGATTTAAAAAATATGCATCCATTCCCCCAAAATGCATTGGTTGCATAAAGAATTGGCTTTATCATCTTTTGTTTTGTTTATTATCTTGGTTTTGGAAGCAGAGGATATAGGTCGAAACCTAAGCGCGAGAGGAGGCTAAAGAAACATAAAAAAAGGTAGCCCGCAAAAAATGTATGCAAAACCATTGTGGTAGATTAGTAGCTAACTCTTACAACTGATGTTAAAAAAACAGTAAAGTCTTTAATTTTATACTCCCTCTCTATATACAAAAGACTAATGTATAAAATATTAAGAACAAATAAATATTTAGTTTATCGATTACTTTTTGTTTTGTTTTAATTAACTTTAAGTTTTATCTGAAATCCTATAAAATTTAGCCACTTACATTTTTACATTTTAATTTACGTTTTACTTACAAAACAAAGTGAATTAATTAAAACCTTAAAACTAGATCAATTTTTTGTATACGAAAAAACTTAAATATCAGTCATTTGTATGTAGATGGAGTATAACTCGGAATCTTTTATCAAGTAACCGTAAAATTATTAGAATTTATTACTTTCTGGACCACTTTCTCACTTTTTTCTATCACATTAAGCCACTTATGACTTCTTGCATACTTCCTATAGATTAAAAGACTACTATATCCTTTCTATAGAAGAGGCAAGATTTTGAGAAGTTTGGTTACACTGAACCAATTTGATACACCAAACCGCTCACCAATTTTGAAATTAGATGGGCCCATCATTTTTGGATCTGGTTTGTATAAACGATTCAAATCAGTTTGAATCCACTCTCAAACCCTAGTCCCTTTTCATTTCCTCTCCCGTGACATTTCGTGTCTCCATCTTCTCCTCTCAGATTATCGATCTTGACTTTCTTCTGCAGCGGCGACCGTTCTTCTGCGCCGGCGACCAAACTTCTGTGGGTGAACTCTGTACGGGGTGAAACAATAGCATCTCTGTTTGATGAAACAATAGCATCTCTGTTTTCTTCAACTTTGATGATTCTGTCTACTCTATTTTCACTTTTTGATTCACTCATTTTTTAATTAATTTTGATCTTTGCAAACTAAGGTTTTTTTTTTTGGTTTACAGATCTGCAAACTAAATTTTTTTTCTTGTTTCTGGGTTTGATGCAGAATCATAAATCGGTTGGATGGGTGTGAGGGGGTCAGGAAAAGTGGGTGAGTGGATCTCAACACCACTGAAGAGAATGTCCTGGAAAGGAGGGCTACTGGGTGTGGGTGCTGGAGAGTCGTGCAGAAGGAAGCGCTGATTCTAGCATCTTTACATCGGAGGTATGGATGGGTGAACTCTGTACGGGGTATGGCTTGTGGATGGGTGTGTTGTGTACGCCTGATGGTTGTGGACAGTGGTTTTCTGTACAAGAGCAACGGTTTTCTGTACAATAACAATGTGTGTGATTATTGGAGAGTCGTGCAGATCGAGTGGAACTGTGCTGGTATCATACAAAGCAGACGCATAAGGAACCGCTGATTCCGGCATCTCTACATCGGAAGCATGGATGGGTGAACTCTGTACGGGTGGTGGCTTGTGGATGAGTGTGTTGTGTACGCCTGATGGTTGTGGACAGTGGTTTCCTGTACAAGAACAATGGTTGTACTCTCTTTCAGACGGATCACATTTTAGCTTTTTGATCCTATGGTTAGAAATACACAACAGTCAAGACAACTACCTAATAAATGCTCTCAAACCAAGCTTTTGTTCATAAAGGGTATTTAAGACAAATCAGTTGTCTAAGCAAATGAAAAAGTATGCTAAAAGTCAAAAGTGGTCCTAGAAGTAAACTAAAGTGAAAAAGTGGCCTATTATGTAACCAACTCAAATTATTACTCCCTGATATATGATTCTCTCGTTCTCTAGAAAATACTGTCTAAATAGTATATTTAAAAAAAAAAAACAACACAATATGTATTGGATAATAATGATGATATATTTTGAAGAAATTGATAATGTTTATTAAAAAAAAATGGATTAAAATAGTTAACTATGAAAATAGCAAAATTATATATTAATGTGTAAAATTTCCAAAATATTATTCCTTCTGTATTTAAAGATTGTTATCTAGGATTTGCAGATATATTAGCAAAAATTTAATACATGATTTAATTTATTTGTTTTAGTTAGTTTTGTGCTTTACAATATAAAGTTAATACACTCATATTTTTAGATTTTAAGTTATATTGTATTGATTAAAGTTAGAATATTAACTTTTTATACAACAAAAATACTAAAATATCGATCATTTGTATATGGAAGGGATACTATGTATTAGAAAGTTGGGACTGCACCTTTTATGATTAATTTTACAAATCTTACAAATTATGAAAATGGACTAATACAAACAGCGATGTCTTGTTACAGGAAACAAAAAACAAAAACAAACAACGATGTCACACTATCTTATAGTTAATGTAAACTCGATCAAATGTTAACTTGCAGTTGTGTGTGTGCTGGAGTATTTACATCATCAATGCATGCTCACCACTCGCGACTTTTTTGTGAGATAGTTTTCTTCCAGGGCATTCAAGCAAAGCTTCGACTAACAGATACGTTTCTTGTCGCATGGTATTGGTAGTAGTAAGCATTTTCTTTCCATTGTTAAATTCATATTTCTCCATAAGCCACCACGTAAATATTCTCTTATGCATTTTCTTTTTTTTTTCTCTCGGGATAATACAAGTTAACTCAAACTTAATTTCAAATGCAAACTCGAATGTTAAATAGTTCTCAAAATTTCCTATCATATATTATGTACGTATTAACATGATATAATATTTCCAAACCATAGCTGTTATATATGTAAAGAAAGTCCAATAAACAAGGGTTTTTGCATTTTCTCAAGATGATCATTTTATTTCTTTTGACACACTCTCGAGATCATCATTTGTAGTCACGAGTTTTAGTGAACTCCGAAATCATTGTCGGTGAGATGATGTAACTTACTTATGCAACTCTTTTTTTTTTCTTTGAGCAACTACTTATGCAACTCTTGTTGGTTGTTACAGCCGAATTTTCAAACAGTCTCGTGCTTTTTTATTTGTGTTTGCAAAGCCTGTCTGTCCTTCTTGCCTGTACATCTGTTAAACAAGAGTTCAAACAACGCTGCAACCTCACAAGTCGTGTAATATATTAAAGCAAGTTTGGCCAAGAAAACTATCCTACAGCATCTAATGTATTAATATAATACATAGATAGCACTTTCATTCGTGTTAACCCTCCCTCTATATTGTTGTCTCACGAGATGTAAAATAAAGAGGTATGCAAAAAATTAAAAATTAAAGAGGTATGGTGTTCAAATTGCTTATGCAAGCTTGGACGCAACGTTACATAATTATATACTGCTAAAGTAGTAAGTATTATTTTAGATATACGGATACTTTGATAATTTGTAACGTGCAGCTAAAACTATCCTGCTTTCATTATAACATGGTTTTTAATGTTCGAACTATTTTTCTGTTTGAATATTTTGTCTATTTTGTTGTAACTTCAGTATAGTTTTATGACGTAAGGAAACATGTTTAAAATCTATCAAGACCATCTCAAATGATTTATCATATTTTTCACTCTGAAATAAAGTGATTCTATAATAGAATTGTGATATATTCCAATGATATTATAATTTAGAGCGGAAATTAAATAGAGTGATGAACAAAAAAACATCTTACTATATAAATAGAACAAACTCGTTTTTACACTATTATAGAGTGAAAATATAATACTATTAAAGTAATTTTTTACTAAACTCTATTTTAAAGTAAAATATATAGTGGGGTTGGAGATCTCTAAAAAAATTTCATCAAATAAATTATCATTCTACGACCAAAAAAGCGGAATAGTTCGTTATAAACTGTGCCAGATTGTGGTTTCAGAATAGTTTTAGTACACTCATGGTCGACCCCAAAAACGCTTACTAACCACATTAATCAAACAAAGGTATACATTAATCAAACCAGTCAGTCACCGTAGAGGTTAATATCACTCAATACATTGTATGAAGAACAAAGTGGCCCATTCCATATAACCAAATCATCAAGGAGAAGACAGAGATGGTCCAAAAATATCATTGGAACCACGTGATTCTTGGTAAATATTTGGTACTCCACTCAATTCTATTATTTATTACCTGAATAGGACAATTCTATTATTTGTTTTCACAGATTAAAATCTCACTTAAAGTGTATATCTTAGATATATTGTGAACCTCGCTCAAAGCACACCCTTTGTTTCCTTCTGCAAATTCTATGAAGCTCCATTACAAATATACAGTTAGTTAATTTAGATTTAAGTGTAAACTAAATCATAAGCAAATGTGTTGCTTTATTTTGTAAATCATAAATAAATTTTCATACGAGTATTACCAAAACTATCTACTAACTCCACACGTTGCTGCAACTTTTACCCTTTTTCAGCGAGATTACAGCTTGCATGCATATATATCACAAGAAAAGATAATTTAGTAAAAAACAAAATAAAAACTCAATAAATAAATCGCATACAAATTGGGAAAAATGTCCCAGTACTTCAAATAGCCTACATTGTTGAATATCTTGCGTTCTATATAGAAACTGCTACGACCATACTCAAATGATGAGACTTGGGACCATCTCTTACAAAACTTGAGAGTCTGATTAGAATAATAAATATCAAACCAACGCCAATATGTATGATCAGTTTTTACTAATACTCCCAAAGGAGAAAATTATAAGCTTAAAGGTAGTTGTACCCTTAAAGCAAAAGAACTAAACAAAGAAGAAGTAGAAGAATGTAAAGCAAAGTTAACAAAGAAGAAGTATGTTGTAACATGTCCGAGATCCGGAATGTGTTTTTAGGTACACACCATTCTTGTCTCCTCCCAAAGCTTCATCTCTCTCAACCAATTATCTTTTAGTAGTACTATTTTATTTTCATTAATAAAAATAATAATATATCTTTCACATAAAAATCTCTAATAGTATACACAAAAATTACACTTCCGCCTCGTTCTTCTCCCCGTCTCTCATCTCTAAGCTCAAGCTGTCTTCCTCCCATGGCAACTCTCTCTCAAGTCATTATCTAGCTATCTTTTTTATTATTATTATTTCCTGTACACTTCTTCTTATGGATATTGGGACTCATATTCTTGGGTCGGTTACTGGTGATAACGTTAACGGGTCGTCACTGGGTCTAAAAGAGCTTGTAGGATCTAAACGAGACAGATCCGGATTCGACGGTGAGGATTGCTTGCAGCAAAGCTCGAAGCTAGCTAGAACAACACAAGACAAATACTTACCTCCCTCTTACGCAGCTGCTTATAGCAGACCAATGTCATTTCATCAAGGCATTATTCATCCTCTTACAAGATCTGGTTCTCTTCTTTCCTCTGACTCTCGCCGGCAAGAACACATGCTTAGCTTCTCAGACAAACCAGAAGCCTTCGACTTCAGTAAATATGTCGGTTTGGATAACAACAAGAACTCTCCCTCTCCCTCACCGTTTCTTCACCAGCTTCCACCTCCTTGTTATAGAAGCTCAGGAGGTATTTAAAAAAAGAAATTAAAACAAAAACATGGGTTTAGGTTTAGACTAGATTTGATGAAATGGGTTTATGTAAAACTGTTTATTAATCACATTCTGATATTTATTAATCACATTTCGTGTGAAATGCTGGCAGGAGGATATGGTTCTGGTGGAATGATGAGCATGCAAGGGAAAGGACCTTTTACATTGACTCAATGGGCTGAGCTAGAGCAACAGGCCTTGATCTATAAGTATATCACAGCCAATGTCCCTGTTCCTTCTAGTCTGCTCATCTCTATCCAGAAGTCCTTTTACCCTTATAGATCATTGCCTCCCAGTTCTTGTAAGCACACAAAAGAAAATCTATCCAAGAATCTACTTTCAAGATTTTGTTGCCAATGCTTGTGTCTCTCTAGCTGTTATTAATGACTTTTTTGTGCATAGTCCTCATATTCATAACACTGCCATTAGGGTTAACACACTGATTAATGAGTTAACAAATGTTTATTTATATCTGGCTGTTGTGCAGTTGGATGGGGAACTTTCCATCTAGGTTTCGCAGGAGGTAACATGGATCCTGAGCCAGGGAGATGCCGTAGAACAGATGGAAAGAAATGGCGGTGCTCCAAAGACGCTGTTCCTGATCAGAAGTACTGTGACAAACACATCAACAGAGGCCGTCACCGTTCAAGAAAGCCTGTGGAAGTCCAACCTGGCCATACCCCCGCCGCCGCCGCTCCTCCCTCCAAAGCGGTTGCATCACGTAACCGTAGCCTCCCCACTGCATCTCAAATACCTAACAACAGGTGTCTATATATATACATATAAGTATCTTTCAATACTTTGCATGTTGTTCATAGCTTGCTTACACATATTCTTGCAAAAAAACAGAGTCCATAATGCGATATATCCATCCACCGTTAACTTGCAACCCAAGGAAGAGAGAAACAACAACAACAACATCCCTTTTGGGTTTGGTCACGTAACCTCTCCTTCATTGCTCACATCGTCGTACCTAAACTTTAGCGGCAACCAAGACAACAAGCCTTCGTTGAATCACAGGCACAACTCTTGGCCTGAAGAGCTGAAATCAGATTGGACGCAGCTTTCAATGTCAATTCCAGTAGCATCATCATCATCTCCTTCCTCCACCGCTCAAGACAAAACCACCTTCTCTCCTCTCAGGCTATCGTGTGAGTTCGACCTACCGATCCAAAGCCAGCAGGAGAGATTGGAGTCTGTGAGAAAGGTGAATACTTGGATACCAATCTCGTGGGGAAACTCCTTAGGTGGTCCATTAGGAGAAGTACTTAACAACAGCACAACGAGTAGTCCCACGTTGGGATCTTCTCCTACAGGGGTTTTGCAGAAGTCCACGTATTGCTCACTCTCTAACAGCAGCTCTGTAAGCAGCCCCGTTGCGGATAACAACAGAAACAACAATGTTGACTACTTTCATTACACAACCTGAAACTAGTGTCATGAGCAAGCTTTGTCTTTCTTTTTTTTTTTTTTTAATTTGTTTCATGCTCCATTGCTCTTCTTTTTTGTTCGGCTGTTGTTCTTCCAAAAACTCTATTTTTTTTCCTTAGTTTTCTATCTCTTAAACTTGAATTTCTTCATGATAACCTAATATACTAACAGTCTTAATTAAGTTAATATCTTTGTTTCCTTTGGTTAGAACCAAACTAGGGTTTTCTTGCTCTGTAATTGTGACTACAAGTGACACCAACAAGACCTTTTCTTTTCCAGCAAGAGCCAAAGCCTTAAAAGAAGAAAGGTTGGGTGGGGGCTTAGGTGCTCTTCAATATGGACTTGTGGATCTAAACTTTATTAGTCTTGAATATCCAATAGGTTTTTTGGGCCAAGTTTACAGATCCAATATTTTTTTTGGGCCGGTATGAGTAGTGAACTAATTTTAGTGATAAAATTTAATTAGCATTAGTAATTTTAATACTTTAGTGCCTTTAACTTAATAACAATAACAATAGAAAATGATTACTTTAACATCGTGAGCCTCATTGATGTCATTGCGCACAAAACAAAAGCTTCCCACTAAATACGAATAATTGCATTAATTTAATAACTCTTTGAGTTATTATTCATACCACGACAACTATATATTCCTACGATAGTGGAACAGAAAAAAAGTTTTTTCATTCTTCTCTCTCAGAGTTGCAATTAGAAAGAAAAATTCGAAAACTATCATTTTCTCTCCATAACCTTTCATTTTGCATAGAGAGACCGAGAAAAATATTTTTTTTTTCCTTCGATCTTTATATTCTACATTCATTAGTTTACTTAAATCATATGATCATTCTCCTGTTATTGAGCTCCCACTGTTCTTGTTGTTGAAGTTGTCTGAGAATCAGAATCCGCCTCATCTCCGAGAATCTTAACCGTAGCATCTCTTGTTCCGTCACGAGCCGGTTATTGTCCATGTTCACTTGTTGGAGGTGGTATATAACTAACCGGAGCCGGTTACCGAGCTCACGGTTTTCCAAATCCAGCTGATTTACTTGGTTCCTTAAGTTATCAATGTGATTCTGTTTACGCCTTCTTGAACGTCTCGCTGATTCCCGGTTTGACTCCATTCTCTTCCTCTTCCTCTCGTCGGTCATCTCCGGTTGGATCAGTTTATTCCGGTCATGGTTTTGCTCTCCCGAATCAGAATTAGCGATGGCTGTCAAATGTTTTGGGTCGTCCGGGTCCGGTTTGTTTCCTTGAGTGCACAGTAGACCCTGTGAACTGACGGTGTCGTCAAAACCGGGTTTGGTGAAACCGGCACATGATTCGTCAGAACTGGTTTTAATATCATGAAAACCAGAATTAGTTCTAACGAGACCAGAGTCGGATTCACCATAACAAGGGCTGGGAACGGCCGGTTCAATAGACACTTGGTTCACGGAAAAGAGATCAAAGCAGTCCCACTCCCAAGGAGTGAACCCGGTTTGAAAACCCGAAAATTGATTAACCGTACCCGGTTCCGGGAAGGAAAAGGCCGGTATAGTGGACAACATAATTACTTAATTTTTTCTAATAGAGAAATGAGTGATTAGAAGGGGAAAAGGGAAGAATTGCATTGTTGGAGCCTGTTATTTATGGGCAAACAGAAAGGGGTATTTTAGTCATATGCAAATACGGTATTTGACCGTATATTATACGTATAAACAGCTTTTGAGTCATGTTGCACTATGGTGGGGTTAAAATTTTGCAATTTTAATTTTCGGAGCCAGCTTTTGTAAAAGCATAAAATATTTTGTGGGACACTATTTCTCGTTTGAGGTCCATATAGCAATTTTTGTTTTATAGAAATTTTGAATTTTCAAATAACCAAATGTATGTGAATATGTGATAGCTTGGTGATGAAGATAACAATCCACATTTTACACGTTTTAATATCTACGCAGACCTAATTGTAAACGAAATATTTTGTTATATTTCTAGAAAAGGTACACCTTTCAAATTGAAATTGAATACTTCGTCAAATTTTATTTATATTAAGTATTGTGGCTCGAGTGGTCGCAAGAAAAAAATTTGAACAAACACATTATTTTAAAATATCATATACATTAAGGAAAACAGTCCACAAGTAGTTCGATCCATTTATTTGATCATAGTTCTTTGTATTTCTCTCGAGTGAACATTTTTCATTGCATCCATGGGTTTAGCATTACTTCAGCATAAGGGATATAATCACTTTTAACTCTTTCTTTTTTTGCAAATCCAGAAACTATAAGTTCCACAAAAAAAAAATCCAGAAACTACTTGAATTATCGCCACCCCTATATTTGTTTCGTTTACATATACTTTGTTGTTGTGATATTGACAGCCACGATAGAGTTGGTTCTTTGGAGTTCACTGTTTAGTCATCTTTCTTAAAGAAAAAGAAAAAATCTTCTTGATTTCTTTTTACACGGGATGGACACTGAAGAGGGACTAGAATCATCATTTCAATCTAAAAAGAAAAAAAAAGTAGACAAAGAGTGGAGTAAAATTTATTAAACCGAAAAAAATAGAGAATCTATAAGGAACACTTTCCAGTTAACCGAAACCAACTGGTGCTTTGCATGCGACATGAGACCAATGCTTTTATGTAAAGAACCCTATAAGGTTATAAACCTACGACCAAAAGTATATATACTTGCTTGCTACAAGGTAACATTGAATGATAAACCACTAAAATGCCGATTCGAAGTATATCGAAAATTTAGATATTTTAAAGTTTAGTTGGTGATTCAGAAGAAATATTGAGAACAGAGAAATGTAAAAAGTTAATAATATACCAATGTATATAGAAAAAAAAGAGAAATGTAAAAAGTTAATAATATATTAATATTAATGTAAATAGAAAATTTAGAGCTGGATTTATAGGTTGGGTTTATTCAATTGATATACTGAGAAACCAAGAAATATGAAAATTTAATGTTTTATTAAATATTAAATCGAGATCATTTCTTTTGTAATAATTTTAAAAATTTTGAAAACCACAGTTTAGTTAATAAGGAAAACCAAGATAATACATAAAGAGAATCAGTAATTTTAATTTATTTTAAGGCTGAATCGTTTTGTGGTTAAAATGCTGCGTATCATTTAATAAAGTATAAAAGACAACAAATACAAATACACTTATTTTACGCGAACTTTTTCTAATTACGTGTTTGGTTCGGTCTCATGTCATGTGAAAACAAACTTTAGTGTCCAATAAAAAAGCTTCGTATAATGGCTTTTTAATACTTTTTAATGGCTTCAATATATAATGGCTTTTTAATAGTTTTATTTTGACAAAGGGCTTTCAATGGCTTTTTAATAGTTCCAATTTAATTTTATCGATATCAATGCATATATATATATATATATACGATTATGTGAATCTGTACACTATAAATCCTTGGGTCGGTCTCATGTGAAATCAAACTTTAGTGTCCAATAATAAAGCTTTAGATATTAGCTTTTTCAAAAATATCCCAAATTTCATTTTCTTACATCCCAATAATAAAATATGTTGTGAAATGGGCTTAGATATAATACAAACCTCTAAACAAAAACCTCCCATAAAAATGCTAGAAAATTATATAATTCCATTGATATTTATTTACATATCATCAGGCATGTGTAGAATTTTTATATGTAAGTTTTCTGATAAGGGTGTGAAAATTCATTATAGAGATAAAAGTTATAAGAAATACATTAGCTTTTGAAGGATAAAATCTATTGTAACTAAAGTTTGCTAACTAAACAAGGGTCAAAGAAAGCTGCAAAAAACATAAAAAGACTTGTAATGACAAGAAGCTTCAATCATTATCTGAGGATTTGATTAAAGATTATCCAATTAATTCCCTAGCAACTATTGAGTTCTAATAGATCAATGCTTGATGTTGGAACCTGTATCAAGGGCAATAATAAGAGATTTCCTGACTGAAAAATAATTTTAGGGACCGACGATTATACTAAAAACGATTTCGAAAAGATAGTAGGTGAAGCCGGATTGACTAGGTCCCAGTCTGGTCATCATTCGGTGGAATCCACTCCAGATGTTGAAGCAGCTTCAGAAACTAACACGATGGGGCTCGGAAGACCCTACATCAACGAAATGAGCCAAGCGGTTGGACGATGGAACATAACCAGCAGAAAAAAACCTGAGGTTTAAAGCATTCGTCCTCAGTTATTTTACACTATTTTTTTTTTGAAACTTATTTTACACTAATTTGACAAATAAAATAATGATTTCAGTATGAAAATGAGGCAATGCTCAACGAAACCGTAGAAAACAGAGAATCCAAAGTTCCAATCAATAGACGACGAGACAACCGCTATGCAAGAAACTACAAGAATCACGTAAACAAATATTTTCGGTAAAAAGTCTTACATCGCCGTTACATCGCAAATCCGAGAATATAGAAGAGGAAATCCTAGCAGAGCAACCAATTTTATATGTAATTTCTTGGATATTATTCAACATGGGATATTGCAAAACATTCAGATTACATTATTCTTTACCCTTCTGCTAATCAACGACAGTTTTGATGCGTATATAATCCGAATTTACATATGTCATTGTCCATTTGTCCTTAATTACGTACACCGCTTGTATATATATGCTACAAGCCGACGGATACGGGTTAGGCCATATTTTTTATTTAAAGTTTAGTTAATTCTTTAATTAAAGTCTAGGGGCAAACACTTTAATAAAAAGTAAGATCCATCTCTTATAAAATTATCAACATCGCTGTTTCAATTACGCGTGGAATTTGATTCACCACTACCAAAAATGAGCCATATAACGACAACTTTGTAAATCGGTAAAAACCTAAATGTGTCGCTAAGTCATATTTGGAAATCGATAACATGCAACACTCTTCCCCTTTAAATTGTGTGGTAGTTGACATCTATCCTTTCTAAAAAAAAATTATAGTTGCCAATATATGGTTCTAATTTTTTTTTTAAATATATGTATATTCAACCAATGAACCAATGGCGAAGAAAAATATCAATCATAAAGTCATGCGCTCTTTTGCAAGTTTGCAATAAATCGTTTCTACATTACTATGAAAATTTATAACAGCAACTTTATCTATTTTTAATATTTTTAGGCCTTTGTCGCCTTCCAACGTCAGTTTTATCTCCAGATAACACATATTATTTAGGGAAAATAGTTTTTTAGGCCCAAAAAATGATCTTCATGTCCCATTAGACTAATTTTATGTGATTCATGTCCTAATAAACTAAATCTTTTCAAAATGGTCATATTACCCTTAATTTCAATTAAAATATCAAAATTACAATCAATAAACCGATTTGTAAATATTAAAAAATATTTTTAACTATAATAATTTTAAAAAATAGTGTTTTAAAATTCTCAAAAATAAAAATAGTAAAGAATGAATGTTTGATGATTCATCGGGATCGATCGATCTCACTGGGACTGATCGATCCCGATACCGAAAAAATATCCAAACAACGAAAATGGATCGATCGGTTCAGGTTAACTAGATTGCGCCGGTCCAACCTGAATCTACAACCAATTCTCAAACATCACATGAATCATAGATATGAATCATAGCAGAAACAGTTTTGAAAATTTTTGTGAATGAATAGAAGACGGCGTCTGGAGAAGAAAGAAGAAGTTTAGAACACAATTTTGTTTTTTTTTTTCAATTTTTAACTTAATAATTAATTAAAACACGATTTTCTTTTTGTTTTCCTTTTTTTAAATGATTTTTTTTTTTGATTTTTTGATTTTTTTTTTAAAAACGATTTATTAAATAAGGAAACAAAATATTTCCAAATATTCAATTCCTATATTTTTGGAATGTGTCCTTATCTGTATGTATTTTACTATATTTAGAATACTGTAAATATGTTAGAAATCAATTTCTAATTGTTTTAGATTTACAATATTGTGTAGAATTCGATTTCTACTGGTTTTAGAAATCTAATAATGTGTAAATTCTGATTTCTACGGATTTTAGAAACATAGATTATGCGTAGAATGTGTTCTCTAAATATTTGTATATTACTATTATTTATGTAGAACATGTATTCTAAACATAGTAGATTCAATGAAAAAAATAGATCATATTTTCTACTATGTAGAATGTCGATTCTACTTTTATTAAAACAAAATATAAAACTATGATTTAAATATTTTTATAATTGAAAAAAAAATACCAATAAGTTGATCTTGGTTTTTCATCACTAGTTACTATTTTTAATTTTTTTTTGGTTTGTAAAACTATTTATTTCATTTATTTTGTGAATTATTAAAGGGTATTATAGAAAAAAATGGTACAAAGAACAAATTAGTCTAATGAGACATGAAAATCATTTTTTTGGCCTAAAAAACTATTTTCCCTATTATTTATGTGTGTGCGTGTTTACGTATGAGTTAATGGATGTAAAGCACCGCTATGAATCCACTAATTATGGCTTTTTAGGAATCTCTTTTTACTTTCTATATGTTTCTGGTGGATTGTTAGTTGAGATTTATCGCGTGGCGTCATCAGGACTCTCCTTAATTATAGTTCACTTGTATGTATATGTATTCCATGCATGCATATATATATGGTCAAATGTTTTTCAGTTCAAAAAAAAAATATATATATATATATATATGGTCAAATGTTATTTAGGACTTGCGAGAATCGATTTATCGCTGGCGTCATCAGGGTTCTCCTTAATTATAGCTCACTTGTATATGTATTTCGTATTATATATGTCGTCCATGCATGCATATTGTCAAATGTTATTTACAACTTGCGAGAGTCGAACTTTTTTTTGCTTTACAACTTTTAAAGGTCGGTCGGTCAGTTTATCGTGAGAACACGTTTGAGGTTTTCTCTTTTCCCACGTGTACTTAGATCATGGGCTCAATCATATGCCGAGAACAGAGAAAATGAAATAGACCACCACCTTGTGAATCACTGATGTTCGAGTTCTTCATGGTGTGGCCTGTATCGCATAGGGCCTTTACATTGGCAACTTTGGCCCAAAAGAAAAACCCAAAGTTGACTTTCACCTCACGTAACATGTTAGCATTTTGGGACTTTCCAGCGAAAGCATGGAGTAAACCATCTAGATCTAGTGATATAGGGTTAGGATCTAGGGAAAATTAAGAAAACATTTGCTTACACATGACTTTACACAGTCCGACTTTTTTTCGTGAAGCTACAAAACAAAAGAATTAAACCATCAAAGATTACATCAAATCTTCAACATCCTTCAATGTCTCTCCACTTGAGATACACAAGCCCTGCTCTATAATGCGTGAACGCACCAGCAACCACCAAAACATGAAACAACTGATGACTATGTCCAGCGATATCAAACTTACCAGGCATCCATCTCTCAGGAATCCTAGTCGCGTAAACCAAAGCTCCCAACCCGTAAAGCAACCCCATCAAAACCTCATACCCCGTCGTGTGAAGGGCCTCAGGCTGATCCCAAAAGATGATCAGCTTGTGTAAGATCGGTGCAGCGCCAGAGAACCCCATTCCAAAGAAGAGAGAGGCCCTCACAACACGAAACTCAGGGCTTTGGAAGACCGGTAGGAGCGAGACGAGCACCGTGGAGATTCCCAAGATCGTTATGAACCCTAAGTAGAGGTTGCAGAAGAAAGGATCACACATGAAGGAGTAGTAGACAGGAGGGTAGAAGGAAGTGGAGATCAGAGCTGCGATTCCAGCGTAGTCAAGCCTAAGCATTATGTAAGAGACACGCTCTGAGTGACAGGAGAGGAGGTGGCAGGTGCTGCTTGCTAATAGACAGAACATAGCGCCTCCTAGGAATGCGTAGAAAGGCCATCGAGTGATTGGCCTGAAGATCAAAGGAGCTATCATGTTTGCAATATCTTCCTTCACAGAATGCTGCAATGCAATATACAAAGAAAAAGGATACTAATAGTTTAGTTTTTTCTGAATATTAATATTTAAAATCTGTCAAGACTTCCACATAGACCGAAACTATATAAATTCACATAAAACACTATATAACATGAAAATGGTTATAAAGCCTAAACTACACCACATTTTAGAACACTGATAATATCCTTTGCAATAAACAAGAAAGATTGTATATATTGATTACCAGGACACACATGTCAGTGGAGTTGAAATGAGAGAATCTCTCAGGCAAACAGTTATAAAGAAGCTCCATGACATGCCACTTAGAAGGACTAGAAGGAAGACGAGACATGAGGTCAGAGTGAAGTTTGTGAAGATCTGTTTTCCTCAGGACATCAGGTAAACGATGCTGAAGCGAATGAAGATCCACAACGCTAGGTACTTTAGTAGCAGTGTATATAGTAAGTGCTAGAAACAGGAAAAAACCAATCAAGTGCCTGCAAAATTCCAACAAAGACATTCAACAACTCTAGCGTTTTTAAAGACAAGAAAGCTTTTTTTTTTTTTAATTTGGAGTGGAGACAAACTTACGTCCAGACATTCAAGGTCTCGTTGTGGATAGTGAAGATGCTGAGGAGGATTTGTTTGATGGGCCATTCCGATCGGTAATGACCAAGGATGTACTCGTTGTCTCTAAGGTAAGCAGGTAATGCGTGGTACTCTACCAATTGGTACTTGACTTTCTGCCATAGTCTCTTCCCTTTAACATTGTGTTGCTGTTTCTTCTCCGTTGTTTCAGATTGAGATTTGGGTTGTAAACGTTCCGTGATCTCTGCCTCACCACCGCCCATTTGCCTCTAACAATAGATCAATTCAACCAAAACGGATGTAAATCTAATTCAAAGATGAAGGCTTTATGGTAAAAATCTTGAACTCGGAGCAGAGAGAGCTTGGAGCTAATTGTGGAGATTGAGCTAACTCACAGGCCAAAAGGCTTGTACTTTTGATCGACGTAAGCTTTAATATAGAAAGGGTTGTAAGGAAATTGAGAGAAGATTACCTGAATCCAAAAGGGTGTTCTTCGATTTCGTCAAGAGTTGGCGAGAGGGAGATCACCACGAGCAAGAGAGAGAGAGAGAGAGAGAGAGAGATCAAAATAGAATCTTAAGGGAAGACAGAGAGATAAAGAGATCCTGTTTTAGTATGTTAGGCGAGAAAACGAGAAAGAGAGTAAAAAAAGAAAAAAATGGATCAAGACGAGGACGACGATGGTGGAGGCTCTGAAACCACAAAGCTATTATATTTTGTGGAATTTGATATTTTCGCATCTTTTCAAATTTGGACCACTTGTTTTTTTTTTTTTTTTTTTTTGCATATATTACCATGGGACCCCTTTTATTTTCTATTTGTTTTTAGTGTGGGCCAAGAATTTAATTTCGACGTTTTGCCGTACGAGGAATTTGGAAAACATCAAAGTCGATTAACAAACACCAGAATACAATATCTTAGCACGTAATTAGATAAAAATGTCTGATATAGAACAAACGAAAATGATAACACAAGTCAGCAACATGCTTTCTTGAGTATTTAAGACAAAAAAAACATTAACAGTGATACCATCAAACATACATAGTGGATTGTCTATGTATGTAGATGAAAGAGCTAACAGGTTGCAATCACCATAAACGAAATATCTAACCGTGAAGGTGGTGAGTATCTTTGGTTGTCTCGTGTGAAAATAGCCTACTTTTGCGTGATTCGGATAACCGAGAGATATTCGTTTTCTCTTTGGCTTGTTACTTTCCACCTTTTAGTTTTATGTCGGTACGTAATCCCCAATTCATAAAATATATATTCTGTGACGATTGTAATTTGACACTCTATAGCCATGATCACTTTTCTATCTACAGTACAAAACATTCCTTAAAGCCCACTTTGGTGATACTTCAAATGGGTTCAGGGGGTTTAAGCAATTTTAACATTAAACATTCCTCAAAACTCAAAAGCCTGCTCTAGTGACAATTTAAACGGGTTTAAAAAAGAGGCTATGCAGTTTTTAACTTTAAAACATTCCTTAAAAGCCCAGTGTGGTGATACTTTCAATGGGTTTAGCTCACTAAAGCACTCCAAAACATTCAATAAAAACCCCATTTCTCAGTGAACACTGCACACCGCAGACCGAGATTGGTTATAGTGCGGGAGTGACCGGTTGAACCAACTTCCCATCATTTCACTAACCGGAATCAAACAACATTGACCCCACGTGAAGACACAAACTCTCACGACCAGACATTTAAAAAGAGTTTAGCAACTACATACCCCCGCCATCTCCGACTATATACCGCCGTCTCCTGCCGGATAATTTAATTTTTGAAAATTTTAGTTGAATTCTCTTAAAATGATGGAGCGAGGAGCATTGGCATCTTTTCAAACTTCTACTCTCCTTTCCAATTCCGCCAGTCAAAAAGCGAATTGTCGTCTTTCAGACCGAACAATAAGCTGAAGCCTATCTGGTTTAGCTCTCTATGGTTTAAACCGGTCGATTTTGTGTCCTCTTTGACGGCCAAATGCAATATGTACGACTACGCGGCGAATGCAGGCTGCGATGTGGACAAAAAAGAGTTTGTGCGTTGGTTCCGTGAAGCTTGGCCTTATCTCTGGGCCCACTGTGGCTGCACCTTCGTCGTCGTTATCTCTGGCGAGATCATTTCTGGCCCTTACTGTGATCCCATTTCAAAGGTTTCGTTTTTTCCCCTCAATACTATTTAAGTTAAACTGCTAGGTAGTAAACCAAACTAAAACTTGAGACGTTTCTGTCAAGTAAACATCACCAATGACACACAAACACAATATGTTTCTTGCAGATTACATAGAGAAGTTGTTTCTGCTAACAACACGAACAGCAGATTGGTTTGTGATACGCGGGTTTCAAGAGTGTTCAATCGAGGTGATACCAGAGACGAGAAGACAACGAATACCCCTTTCTAGAAAATCAAAGTACTACATGAAGAAGCTACTACCTGACAAGAGTGGCATTTCAGTGCTGAGGATTTAATACAAATCAAGCAAGCAAACAAAACTCTGAGCAATATTGTAAAGACACTTTCATATTGTTTATTATGAATTTAATCAGTTTCATTCCAAAGCAACAGTAGCACCAACGGCTTTGAGTTTCTCCATGATCTTCTCAGCTTCTTCTTTAGTGAGACATGTCTTCACAACAACATGAGCTTTCTCAACTAACTTCTTTCAACCCCAGCTCCGTGACCGCTCTGATCTCTTTAATAACCTTAATCTTCGAAGCTGCATAGAACTTCTCAAGCTTCACATATACTGTCCGTCATTTCATTTCATTTGCCGTTAACAACTTTTTTTGTTCTCGTCAAATCGTATGGGCTTCGTGTGGTTCATTTGTTGAGGCCCGTAACATCTAAGTGAGTGAAAATGGTACCGCACCAGACTATACAGAACATAACATCAAGTAGTTAAAAGTTTGTGTATTTTTTGCGACAAATATTGGGTGTAACTGGTTATTCCTAATAGGAATATTAGGAATAAAATGAATGATTAATTTTGGAATAGAAAAATTTGGAATAATAGATAAAATAGAATACAAACTGAATTTGTTAATGGAATAATGAATTCTAAATATTCCATACATTCACGAGAGTTTTTAATTATGAACCAAAGGAATATATTTTACAAAAGTTTTATTTTTTTGTTCAATTCCAAAAATGGAATGCATGAAATTGATTTTAAAAAGTTTTCAGTACAACTGGTAAAATTATTTTGGAATCAGATGGAATGATACATTCCATTCCAAAAAACTACATTCCAGTTACACCCATCATTTGTTGTTTGTGGACCAAAAGAATGCTTAGCGAATGGGATCATATTTCCTGTTCGAACTCGACGATAAGCTTACAAACAAATATAAAATTCGTGTTTGATATTTTAACAATCAAGTTTTCAATGAAATTAAAAGTATATCGTCCATGTAGAAAAATGAAATAGTTTCAAAATGGCCCTCAAAATTAACCTTCACATCGAGGGATTAATTACAAAAATTCCCTCTCAGTTTTAGGCGTTTCTTTTTTGAGAAAAAAATTTAGGATTTTAGGCACTTTTGTGATGAGTAATTGGCCTAATGGCCAAGTCGTGGTACAAGGGGACCTAGCAAGGTTTTGATTCGAGTTAAAGCAAATATGGGACAGCCAATAGTTTTTCTATTAATTTGCTTTTTGCATGACTTTATAAACAAAAAAACAGACCAAAAGAAGCTAGATTTTTTAAAAGAGATTAGCTTAAAAAGCGAAGCTAAAAGATCGTACCATTAACATGGGGAGGCCAAAGCCTCATCAAAAGATGCAGGGAAAGAGAGTTGTAGTAAAACCAGCCACATATCTCAAAAGCAGTTCCCACTACTTTTTCAAAGTTTTATTTTCTCAAATTCAAAAGGTATATATATATATGGTAGTGTTGAAAACGATGGTATCAATTGACTAACTATTTATTCGATTACTATTTACTTTTTATGGGTTGCTCACTAAATAAAAACATGATGGGTAAGGGGGGCCATGAATTTTCTTAAGTATATGCACGTAGTTGCCCATTTAGTTTCCTTTTTAAACATTTGCTCTTAATTCCATCTTCAGTTGATCAAAAAAAAAAGTATATGCACGTGTATATGTGTGGATCAAAAAAAAAGATTGGTTACTTTTACCTCTTTTATAAAGGAAAAGTTGACAAGACGTTGTAGCCCAATGGTTAGGACGGGTCCCCGCCTGCATCCAGGTAGGGGGTTCGATCCACGCCGGAGGGAGCTACCTTGCAACGCTCTTGTCACCCACACGGATATGGGCCATGCTTTCGGCTCATTTGAAAAACTGGGAGGGGCGTCTATCCGTGGGCATTCCTTCCCCTTGGGGATTAGTCTGGGCCTTCTGGGCCTGGGATACCCCCAGGTTAAACAAAAAAAAAAAAAGTCAGAAAGATGCATTATTAAAAAGCTAATATAAATAAATGGTATTATACATGAAGAACGACAAAAGCTATCCCTTTCTGAGTAATTAATCGTCGTGTATAGAACGTTGATTATTTTTCTTTTGTTCAATACATACCACGCATCAGAATGTGAACGGTAAAACGCTAGACGTCAAATTACTTGCATTGCTTGTAATTAAATACTAGCTGCTTGCCACTAGTCCTTTAAGTTTGTTTATGTTTTGAATGATCAAAAATAGCTAATGCATTTTCAGAAGCGTGCATGCCACTATAGCCACATTCACGAGATTCCACCGAAGAGATTCCTCAATCAAAGTAGGAGTGGAATGAAGAGGAATATCCTCACAAGAACCAGAATGAAATGAAGTAGAACCACCTCTCTTTAATCAACAAAGCTTCTATGTATTAGTTAAAAGGAATAATCATATACCTATGTTCCAAAATAAATAAATTATATACCTCAATTTGTAATAACTCTTGTTGAATTTGAAGTGCTGCTATTTGCATTATACGTTCATATCCATTATGAATTCCAGTTATTTTGATCATTCAATACAACGGTAACTAATTCATATCAAATGTTGACATATTAAAAAGAAAAAAAAGAGAAAATTTGGATAAATGCACTTCAATAAGATTATAATTTGAAAAATACACATTTGATTTAAGCTTTTGAAAAATACAATTATTTATATATAAATTTACCAAATTGCTCAATCTTAATATTTCTCAATTTTATTATATTATTTTAAAAAAAAATTGTTTTAGAAAAAAAGAAAAATAGTTAGAGAATATGCATAATATCTTTTTAACTACATAACATCTTTCCCATATCTTTTAATATATTTATAAATTTTATTATATTGAATAATAAATTTTATTTAATTTAAAGTTAACAAAATAAATTAAAATCTATATTAATGTCATGATAAACTCAACTCAAATCATAATTTTATTTATTTTATATATCTTTGTTATTGTAACATATTTATCTTTAAACACATATTTATTTTAAACATAAATAATTATTATTTACAAATTTATGTATTATTTATTAAAAATTAAATTAGGATAAAAAGTAAATTCACATTAAAAAAATGTAGTTTTCAAAAGAAATTAGAGGCAATGTGTTTTTCAAATTTCAAATCCTAGATAGGATATTTTTGAAATTATCCCAAAAACACAGGATATTGTTTAGAGAGCTTCTAGTGTACGAAAATAACACCTTCATTATAAAGGAAAAATTAAATTCTTTGGCGCAAACCAAACTAATCACAAAACTTAACTCAATGACGAAAACAAAAAAAGATCAAAAAACAAATTTATATTATGAACGCGTTATCATCAAGACATCAATAGTAAACTCTCAATCCCAAGCCATCATTTTAACCATCCCCATACGTGTGAAACTATCTTAACCAACAGGCGCGCTTGCGTGTATATCAAATAAAACCCTAACTCTTTTACGTTGGCCGCCACGCACTAGCCCAAACCACCGGCTGATCTTTCCAACAAAGGAATATTCCGGTGGCATCGGAGCACGGTACCATCGACCAAACCCCTTCTTTATACCTCCTCAACAAAGCTCTGACGTCATCCGCCACTTCATCGCTATACCCCACCTCCCCAAACCCTCCGTTCCTCATCCTTCTCGACCACTTCCTCGCCGTCTCTCTCCTCTCCGTCGAACCCGAAGGCTCACAAGCCACCAAATCAACGATCGCACGTCCCGCCACACGTTCGAGCATCAGCCTCTCGTTGCTCGTCCTCGGAAAGCTCTCTTCCAACGACTCGAAGCAAACCCTAAACCAACGCAGACATTCTCCAAAAGATCTCAAGAACTCATCGTCAAATCCTTCCTCTTCTCCGACAAGATCAGCTTCTTCTTCGATGATGGTCACGATCCTCGGCCTTAACCGTCGAAAGTTCGATATCATAGCGTCTCTAGGGTTTCCACGTGGGGCGATCCCATGCAACGCTCCTACGCAGTTGATGGCCAAGACCTCGTCTGATTTAACATCTAGCTCGTTGAGATCAAATTCAGACAAATCTCCAACGTGATGAATAATGTTAAATTTAAAAGGAACTCCCATGAGCCTAGCGAACTTCTCCATTCGGTTTCCAAGCTCTTTCATCATCCGATGCGACGCCGTTTGATCGTTGACGAATTTATTGGCGACCACTACTGTGGTTAGCCTTAGGTGTGGCGTGTCGTCTGATCTCGTGGCTAAAGCTTCAAGAAGAGTTGGCCATTGTGTGCAAAACGTTGAGCTTATGTCAACGATGTGGATCTTTGCCTCTCCGTCTACTGCTTCCAAGATCGCTCCATTTGCCGCCACGTGTCCAAACGTGGCCCACGGGCTAACCTCTTGGAACTTGAGCACGGTCTTGCGCGTTGACTCGAACGAGCAAGTCTTCTCTGTGGATGCAGCGGTGACCATGCTTCGGTAGCATCGTTCGCCTGAACCGGTCATGCGGTTGAAGAGAGCTTGGAGGAAGTAAGAAGCGAGTTTCTGCTCGGTATCTCCGTATGGTGATGACAGCTCGTTGAGCGACCAGAGTATTTGTTGAGCGCGTGCGGTGTCCTTGTCGGAGAAGGCACGTGCGGCTTCGAGGAGGATCGAATCTGCCCACTTGGCATTGGATGAGAAGTCGAAGGAAGGAGGAGTTTGAGGGATGGAGAAAGCGGAAGGGTCATTGTGGTGGCCTGAGGAGGAGTACGGTGAGGCCAAGGCAGCTGCGGCGGCGGTGGAGGGAGGGGTTGATGAGGTGGCGTGATGGTATTGGGTGGGTGTAGTGAAAGGAGAGTAGTAGCTACTAGGATTGTTGTTGTGGTGATGGTTATGATGAGAGGAAGAAGAGGAAAGGTCTTCTTCATCCATGAATAAGTTGTAGCATTCTTCGACAATGTCGTTTGGTGGGAAGTTGTTGTGGTTGTAGTGATAAGCAGTTTGTGGAGAGCCACTAGTGGTGGTAGATGTTCTGCTTAGCGAAGATTGATTTGTAATGATGCTATCGGATTGTTGCTGTTGTTGGAGACTGACTAACCTAAAGAGAGTATCCATTTTTCTCTCTTTTAATATGAATAAGAAAATGAAAAGAGGACAGACAAGAGAGATGGGAGACCCACAATATCTAAGATTTAATACTTTGTTATGTATATTGCATCAGCATCAACACAATGTGTTGCTGTATGTATATATTTTTGACTTATTCTTGGGTTTCTCGGTGGGAGTGGGTGAATCTTTGATGAGATGAGTTGTAATTTAAAGGAAGAATGGATTTGGTGGTCTCTGTGAGTTTTATAATTAGTAGTACTGGTATTTTAAAGGAAGAATGAAGCATGAAAAGATGATATTTTTTGCATCGAATTGTTGTCCCATGTTTATCTTTTTGACTGAATACATTGTTTGAATCTAATTGGGTTTAGTGAAGACATAATTAGAAAGAGAAGAGATGGGTCTTATTTAAACAAATATTCTTTTTACTCTTTTTGGCTAATCAAGAATGTTTTTTTTTTGTTTTGTTTTTACTATAGCGCTAACAGATGATCAATCAAATTAACTATGGACATAACGATCCTATACTAATTTCGCACTTCTTCAATCTTGTCACAATATATAAAGTATAGCTTATATATTGCGTTTATGTACGTGGGAATGGGTTAGTTAGATAGTTTGTAGGTTTCATTATATAGGAAAAAGTCCTGACAAAAACAAAAGGATAAAAATCAAAGAAAAGTTTCAAAGCGATGAGGAAAAAGATAAGAAGGTCAATATCACGTAATGGCTTGATGGGTTTCGCTTTTCCTTCTTTTTCATATCGATGCACCCTAGCAACCGTCCCTTTTATTTCTTCTTCTATGTTTTGATTATATCACACTCTCTCTTATTTTTGATTATATCACTCTCTCTCTCTCTCTCTCATGCAAGATTGTATTTAGTTGGATCATTCATCACACGCATATATGTATATGAATATGTGATTCTGGACACCTATATATTGAAAACGACATACATGTTGATGTTGTATATAGTTATATAACACGGTGTAAATTTCCCAAAAGGCCGTATGTAATACGCTGTTTGTTTATATATTGCCCAAAGTGCCAAATACATGAAACCAAAGTTGTTCAAGTACTACCGTCCGTAAGTGGTGTAGAATAAAATAAAATAAACTTTTATCTCTTATATAATAAAGCACAAGTCACTTGTGCAATCAAAATTTGACATGTGTAATTTCCTTACAAAAATTTAAAATCAAATAACTAAACTGTTTTAGTTAAAATTTAACATATTAGAAAAAAGTCAAAGCTGCATCACGTTCATTTTCATAAATGTATTATGCAACTTTAAAAAAAAACAAAATTCCTATTTTTTCTCTAACTATCAAGATGGCACGTTCAGAAATTCTCAGTCTAACTGTTTAACAGGGTGCATATTAGTTAGGAAAAATCTTAAAGCACGAAGTCTTCAGGGAGATATTGGCTGTGACAGGTGTGGTGCATCAGAGGAAACGATAAATCATGTTTTCTTTGAATGTCCACCAGCTGTTCAGGTTTGGGCACTATCAGGTGTACCTTCGCATCCAGATCATTTCCCAGATCATTCATTATTTACGAATATGGATTATCTTTTCTGGCGAACCCAACCACAAATGGAAGATCATTACTTTGCATGGATACTTTGGTACATATGGAAAGGCAGGAATAACAAAGTTTTTAGTAACTATGATATGGATCCTAGAGACACTCTGAAATTGGCTATGACTGAATCTTTAATCTGGAAGGAAGCCCAACTAACTATGATTAAGGATTCAAGTCGTACCCAACATACAGATCTCCCACTTCCAATTAGACCGGGAAGGTGATGTTTTACGGATGGATCATGGAAATCTCAGGAACTTTTTTCGGGACAAGGGTGGTATAGTAACCTAGAAGGCTTTGAGGGTCTATTAGGGGCTAGGAACACACGGGCTAGTCAATCCCCATTACTCACGGAGTTTGAGGCTCTCATTTGGGCAATGGAATGTATGAGGAATTTAAGGCAATATAACGTTACTTTTGCAACGGATTGTTCTCAATTGGTGAATATGGTTTCGGAACCAGAAGAATGGCCGGCGTTTGCAAACTATCTAGAAGACATTAGAAGTCTCAAGAGAAGCTTCCAAAGCTCGGAGATTATCCATATATCAAGGACACAAAACAAGAAGGCGGACAGCTTAGCACGAGGTGTGAGGCAACAGACGTCGTTTACAGTCCATATAGATACGGAGCTACCAACATGGTTTACAGGGTCCTTATGAGTCTGTAATCTGGTCGACAAAAAAAAAAAAAAAAAAAAAAAAATTGTTTCATCTCCTATATTACACAGTTAATCAAAATTTATCTGTATTTTTCTCTCCTCTTCTTCTCTATCGGTTTATCCTTCCTTTTTTTTTTGAAAATAGTTCTTTCCGATTCCTTCTTCAAAAGTATAAGTTGCAGATTCTATCAAAATATATTTCTTTTATAACTTGATTTTACACAAAGAAATGGAAAGTCACAGTTTTGTTTCACAAAGTACTACGATCAGAGACATGAAATTATTCTCAATGTTAAAATCTACATTTTTGTGGATAAAGGTAAATATATTTAAATTTGTAATTATGATATCTAAAACTGTTTAAATAAATGAAACTCAATTTTGTATTGATTTTTCTATAGCAAAGAAATAGAATTCAATCTTCGTGAACAATTCCAATTTAATACTAAGTATTTATGTATATATTATTTTAAAGTTTGCTAACTCTACTAATCTACTTATGAAATTATTTACAGATATATAATTGGATATGAAAACGTGTGTGCAGGTATATTCATTTAAGAGATTGTAATCACAGTTACGTGCATTTGATATTAAACATGGTCTATTAAATCTATACTTTTATACAAAGTGCTAAAGTTTATGTGCCAATGTGAGATCTATATTTTATACAATTGCTAAGTTTAAGTGACTTTGATTTTTTAAAAATATGTGACTAAAGCACAAGTCACTAAAGCACAAGTTACCTAACCAACAAAATTTTGACATGTGGTTTATGCTTTTAAAAAATATTATTATTTAGAAAATCTGAATCATTTACAAAACTAATTTTATTGAAAAAATGTCCCTAGACAAAAGGCATAATATTAATTGTTTCATTTGTTATATATTTTTCAAATAACTATTTTTTTGCTTGATAATTTTGTCTATCTTTCCTCTTATTCTTAATAGTTTTATACTTTTACCATTTCTAAAAAAAACTGAATATAGCAGAAAAAATCATTAGAGCTTTTGGATTACCTTTTATTCAAATTCATTTTCATCTGCTTCTCAAAATAGTAGTTTCTTATTCCCTCTTTATATAATTCATCTTGAAATTTTTAATATATTATTAATCTAAGGAGGAACGGACAAGTAGTTTTTTTTTTTGAGAAAGGACTTTTATATATACAGTAAAACCTCTATAAATTAATAATGTTGGGACTTTGAAATTTTATTAATTTATAGAGATATTAATTTACAAAAGATTCTTTATTTGGATTTTTTTTTTTTTGAATATTTTATTTATATAAAAAAAGAAAGTATTTTATTTTACTGTATGTACATTGTTTAAATTTTAGAAATTTGACTTCCATATTGTTTTATTATCTTATTTAATATATAATTTTATGTTTCATAGAATAGTTAAGTGGTTTTCGGTATAATTTTACTAAATATTATCAAAATATATTGAAATGTTAAGAAAAATAAAGAATTTTTATTGTGAATATAAAAACCAACAATATAATATTTAACTTGTATTTATATAAAAAATATATATAGATAGATTATTAATTTATGATTTTAAGGGGACTATATATTTACATAGAAATTTTAAAAATATTATTATCTTATTATTTTATCGATTTGTGTTATATTTAACACCGGCCCAACTTGGGACCGGCAAAATTTATTAATTTATAGAGATTATTAATTTATAGAGATTATTAATTTATAGAGGTTCTACTATATATATATATATATATATATATATATATATATATATATATATATGTAGAAAGCCATGAAGGCAGTATTTTTATGGGCTCGAGCCCAAGTACAAAATAAACCTAATGAACCAGAACCAGATATTAATCTGATTAGTAATTAGAAGTTAACCAAGCGAACCAGGGAGTTGATTTAGCTAATCTCTTAGCCAAAATTGAAGCATCGACGAACATAATCGTGGAACGGACAAGTAGTTGCAGCTGCACAAATAGATTATGTATATAGGAACTTTAACATGGGATTTTGTATGTTATTGAGTTTTTTCAGTGAAATTTTAAGTTTATCATGAATATATACCAAAAGAAAAACTAAAGCTAAAAACGTGAAAGTGACATCTATATGAGATTAAAGTAATATTATAAATAGAGGTATTTTAGCTCGTAATATTTATTTGTTGTTATAATTTTCTAAATGTAGTGTCCACAATTTATGGCTTTATTCTTCTAGATATATTATTTACAGTATATGTGATGTTAGTACATTATTAACCAGAAAATTTAGTGTTAATACATGTTAAAATTAAAGTATTCTTAACCCGTACGGGCTCAACACTAGTATATACTAAATCAGCAGGCATAAAAAGGGTTACAGAGTGTCTTTAAACGATAACTATCAAGAATATGTAATATACGAAATTCTGACCCAGTAAATGTAATTTATGAAATCACAATTATATTTTTGATATATTTACGTAGTAGTCTCATACACCAATACTATCGTACAACGTCGACATATTTTGTAAGAACGTTTAAATTCGTGACATAGATCCACACAAAGAACTTTTTAAAGTATAACAGTTTCTGGAAGACCAACAAAACAATACAAATAACCACCCTTTGAGGATATAAGATATCGTCTCGGTATTCAGCCATGTATGCAACCTTACATACATTGTTGTATAATTTACATAGAGATGTGAATATAATTAGTAGAGAGAGAGAATGTTCATAGGTGTGATTGAGTGGGAGCAGGCGTGAAGAAAAGCTGACGGCGTGCATCAACATTATCAAAGCTCCACATTTTCTTTGCCTCCTAACCTCTCTCCATTCTCTGCCAACACTTTTCTTTCCTTTTCTCTCTTCTTCTTCGTTTATACCTTCTTTACTATTTTAGTTTTTCTCATTTCATTCATATTTTTATTTGGTTATTACATTAACCCGTAAGAAACCAACGCATGTGTCATATTCTATTCGCTTTATAAACAACATGGTGTAATTATTATCTCAGGAATCTAGGGCATGCTTCTTTGTTTTCTTCTCATTCAATCCCATTGTTTTTTGTAACCGATATTTCTTTCTTTCTCGGGAAAATGCTTTGCAATCCCGTTGTTCTAATTAAAAGTAATCTCCACTAAATCATATTTCATTCATTTCTGAATAAATATTTCTTAGACATTTTTCACACACATTAAAAAAGTGACGAAAATATATGTAAATAATTATATTAATTACACTTAACTAACCAAAAATATTTTAGATAAATAAAATTATTTATAAATTAAAAACAGTTTTTAATTAATTATCACATAAAAATAAGTATAATTTGCATTGAAATTGTAAAGTGAAATTTTTTTGTGTAACCAAAAAAAAAGGATGACACTATTATTATAAAATGAAAGGAGTACTATTTTCGTATAGATTATATACATATATACTTCTTTCAGTCTTCTCTTTGAATTTCCCACCTGATGGTTTTTATTATTTTCGTAGATTCTATATATAAAAGAAACTCTTTTATATATATGAGTTTTTGTTCATTTTATACATATGTTCACTGGTTTATGCATATGCGAACCTCTAATTAACCAACGGCACTTAATGCATAGCTCATCATGATTTTGTCGTTTGTCTCGATACAAAGCAACAAAGCATTATTGTCTACCCCAAGCTCGTGCCCTTTGTTGAATTTTGTTTAAAATCCTAAGTCTCGACTCTAGAACTTGATCATATGATTGACACATACCACTACAAACTGAAGGAATCATCAGTTTTTAAAATGCCCAGCGGAATTGAAAGAACATATTTCCTAAAAGTCGTGATATCAACTCCTTTTTTTTTTGCTTTAATGAATTAGTAAAGATATCGCATGGCTTAAGTAAGCGATTATTAGTTAGTAAGGAATCACATGCTCACGAATCCTGATACTCTTTCGTATATTAATTATCAAATAAAGCTATGTGACAAAACTTCTGACTAATTCAGATACATATACCATGTCGTCTTGTTAAAATTCTAGACCAATAAATGAACAAAGCGATCAAATATACTATAAATGTACAAGAATAGATAAGTGCCTAGGCTGCACACAATGTCGTAGATATACCTGTCACGAGTCATCACCTCAACTCTCGTAGATCAAGTTCTCTTGAGTTTCTTCTACAATTATTAGAAGGAACCCCACACTCTGCATCGTTGTCCCTTATCCGAAGCCTATAGTGTTTTGCAGTTTAGTTTCCTACATCATTTCTCGAAATCTGTTATTGCGTTCTAGGGTTCTAGGAAAAGTCTCGTCTTCATTTTCTGAAGATCCATCTTATATATTTCATATGTATAATAGTTTCGATTATGCGCCAGTCAGTGTATCTATGCATTTGTTTTGAGTTTATACTTTATATATGACACAAACTGACATGGCAAAATTAACCTATGATAGTTAATTAGTTGCATACCTATGTCTATCAACAAAAACATTAATAATTTGTTTGTTATGCATATATATATAATTTTTTTTGAGATTATGCATACATATATGCTATATGCTAAGATATAGCGGAGTATTACACATCATTTTCCATGGTCAGTGCTTATATTTATGATCTTTTAAGATGCTTTAAATTCATGCTTTGTCTAACTATTTTGTCATCGTCCAAGAAGCCATGGACAAAAAAATAACCTGTGGGTTTCCCATCAATCACATAAGATAAAAGGTGACTTTTGGATAATCAATTTCGTACCATAAATAAACTTATATTGGAACAAGATAGAACACATTATTAAGACCAACTCAATGAACCTAACTCAAAAAAGTTATATTTGACATGACTATTCACACTGAAAATGTATACAAGTGACACCAGGCAATGTTTTTTTGTTCCTCAATTGTACAATTTTGTATCTAACATCTACCAAATAGTAATCATCAATTTTGATAGAAATGTCAGAATGTTTTAGTGGAGTTGGTTTCTCTAGTACGCGAATTAGAGAACCAAATATGTATCAGAGCCGATAACCTTAAGGCCTTAGAGCCCAATATAGAGTTAGGCCGTATGATTAAGATCACACACACTTAGAGACGATGAATGAAAACTTTCTTATCTATACAGTAGAAAGCCCAACTAAATGTCTTCGCAATGGAAGTACTATATATGCCTTTTAAAGGCCCAAGAATAACATAAATCCACTTACGATTTTTTAAAATGAAATATTCGAGGGAGTCATAAACATGACGAGGATCTGACACTTTTAAGTATTGTTTAGTTTAATAAAACAACCAGGTTTGTTCTACGGAGCTGACATCGAGCATTGTATATTGAAATATATTTGAACGGTTCACATTTCGCATTATTATTCTAATTGAATGGGCGAGACTTAATTAATTATGCTTACCAATCAAAGATCTTCAGCGTATTATCCAGAATGAAACATGTTACCCAACTTCATATGCTCTCTGTGTAAACTGTAAAGTTTTGATATTGTATTTGTTGCATGTGTCATGAAGCTCAGATCTTCTTAAATATAACTATCCGGTTCACTTAAGGTTATGTCTTAATTATTCATGCGAGACTTAATTTTATGCTTACCAATCAAGATATTCAGCGTATTAATGTATTATCCAGAATGAAACATGTTATCCAACTTCCTATCCTCTCTCAGTGTAAAGTTTTGATAATGTATTTGTTGCATGTTTTTATGGATGTTATGATTTATTAAGCTCACATCTTTGTAAATATATACAAGTACATAATACTGGCAAGAAACAACACAATATATAAAATGATTTGGTCAAATTTTTTAAAAAAAGGTTAACTATAATCCTGAAAATGGTCGAAGTCTACTTTTATTGAATATACAATAATATTTCGTCAGTGAAAGAAAAACACGTGTCACTAACAAAATGAAAAATGAGAACAACTTTTTAAAGATGATTAATTTATGAAAAACACAGGTGTTTCTTATCCAAGTGAGTAGTCGCCAACCACTATGAGAATATGGAAAATTAAACTAAACAACAACGAACGGGTTGATGCAAATTTGGATTTACTTTTCAAATTATTTATTTTTAAAATACTTGGTCATAATGTGGAGACAGAGAGGAAAAAAGGAAATATGCAAAAATAAAAGTAAAATTGGATTAGAATAGAAGAAGTGAGTGATTTAGAGAAGTTCGTCCGACGTGGATATGAATCAGCAAGTAGTTATCCCTTCTCTATTTGTAACTGGATCAGCTGTGTGGGACCCAATTTCGACGTGTTACACAGTTCACATTCCCGAGTTTCCACCATTAAACTACTAAAATAAGTAATTTTTAATTAGTTTTATCCGACCAAGATAGAATATAAATTGGTCTTTGCCATTACTTCTCCTCCCCTCTCCCATTCCTCGTTCTTTTTTGTTCTCCTTCTCTGCGATAGATAACATTTTATTTTCTGGATTCTTTTCTTTGATCTGAAAAATCAAAAGCATAAAAATCACAGTTTAGTGTTTATTATAGAAGAAAGTCAAAGTTTTATTACTTTCTTCTAATCTGATCTATAACTGAAGTTAAACAAATTTATTATACTGATCAATATCAGAATCCAATTACAAAATTCGTAAGTCCTCGTCTTATTTATTTCTTTCTATAGATTTATCAATCTGTTTCTCTATGTCCTTGTTTTATGTTTGTTCTTATTTTTTTTTATAATTAAATAACGTTTTCTGAATCCCATTTCTTCTATAACTTGTCACAGAAGGAAAAAAAAAGATATGGAGAATACCAACGTTATCTCACCGGAGAACGCCTCAGGACCTCCACCCTCACCACCACCTCCTCCTCCCGTAAAGTCAAACTCCGGTACAAAGTGGAAGAAGTCAACGTTACAAAAATGCAATACCTTTGCATCTAAAGCTACAAGAGATGCATGGGATCGCATGTTCGACGAAGCTCATGGAGCTGATGTATTGATTCATACAGATGATAATGGCTTGATTTACGCGCATTCTAACGTCATCGTAAGTTCTCTAAACATGTTTTAATCGAATAGTTAGATATATGAAACATTTCAATATTGAATATTCATCTAATAAAGCATATTAATCAGGGAATGGCTTCAGACGTAATCAAAGGGTTAATGAAGCAAGATAAAAGAAAACCTCATCGCAAATCAATTTCAATCCTCGGCGTTCCACACGACGCTGTTCGCGTTTTCATTAGATTCTTATACTCTTCTTGGTAAATTTCACTTCTTCTTAATAACATCATTGGTTATGGTAACAATACTTTAACCTAATAAGCCTTTTGGTTTCTTGTGCAGCTACGAGAAACAAGACATGGAAGATTTTGCGATGCATCTTCTCGTACTATCACACGTCTATGTGGTTCCGCATCTTAAACGTGTGTGCGAGTCTGAGTTCGAAAACACTTTGCTCAACAAAGAAAATGTGATTGATGTGTTTCAGCTAGCTCTTCTCTGTGACGCTCCTCGTCTAGGTCTTCTCTGTCACAGAATGATTCTAAAGAGCTTTGAAGAAGTATCTACCTCTCAAGGATGGTTAGCTATGAAACAAAGCCATCCTAGTCTTCATAAAGAGCTTTTACGCTCGGTCTCTTACGAACTTAACGTAAGAGAAACCAAATCTTGGGATTCAAGTCTTCTATTCTTTAGTACAGTTTTCTGATTTAGTTATGGCTTTGTGTGTGCAGAGCTTGAAGCAAAGAAGCAGGAAACAGAAAGAGATAGATACATATACTCAGCTGTATGATGCAATGGAAGCTTTTGTTCACATATGTAGAGATGGATGCAGAGAGATCGGTCCAACAAAGACCGAAAACCCACACGTGTCTTGCGGGTTTCAAGCGTGCAACGGTTTGGAGATGTTGTTGAAACATTTGGCGGTATGTAAGCTGAGATCAATCCCTGGGGGTTGCAGCCGTTGTAAGAGAATGTGGCAGCTTCTTGAGCTTCATTCGCGTATCTGCGTGGACTCGGAGCAATGCAAAGTTCCCCTTTGCGGTAACTTCAAGGAGAGGATGAAGAAACAAAGCAGGAAAGATGAGAAGAGATGGAAACTTTTGGTGAAGAATGTTTTGAGCACCAAGAGAATTGGAGGTTCTCCATTCTTTTTGCGGGCAATTGATGTTACTATGTGACACCATTATTATTTCATTTCCATGTAGAATTAGAGGTTGCATATATAATATACATAGGTAGTAGCAGATTCTTTGTAAAGAGAGAGATTTTGAGATTCAAACGATCTTCACTCTCTAGTTACATCACAAACCTCGTTTTAAAAGAGTGTATTTGATCATAATATACCATGAGTGTTTTGGAGTTTTTGCGACATGGTCTTATGAGCTTCCTTTAAGTAACTCAATTATGCTCTTTAAATATGACTAAGTCTTCTTCTTCGGTTCTAGCACTAACAAGAAGCATTAAAGGAAACAGAAGCAATGAGAAGAAGGGAGCTGATAATAATAATTATATGAAGAAGATAGGGAAAATGGACATTTAATTCATCAACTATTTGAAATCAGCAAGTTTAATCCCAAACTATCACTTGCATGATTTTATTCCTCAACTAATAGTTGACTTGGCAAATTAGTGACCAAAAAAGTCAACTGTGAAATTATAAACGATTCTCGTTTGTTTTATATCAATTATTTCCGTCATTGAATTTGATAAACTCGAAATCTATAAATTCAAATCTTTAACTTTGAGTTAAAACAATTTCTGGTGACGGAAGGATGGTTTCCGGTAAAAAGATAGAAAATCCAGTGCAATCACGGAAATAAATATCACCGGAAACCGTCTTTCTGTCACCAGAAATCGTCTTCATTCAAAGTTAAATATTTGAATTTGAAGATTTCGAGTTTTTCAAATTTAATGATGGAGATATTTGATATAAAACTAACGAATATCGTTTATGACTTTACAGTTGACTTTTTGGTCATTAATTTGCCAAGTCAACTATTAGTTGGAGAATAAAATCATGCAAGTGATAGTTCGGGATTAAACTTGCTGATTTGAAATAGTTGAAGAATTAAATGTCCATTTTCCCGAAGAAATAGTCATTTTACTTGTTTTTTAAATTTCAAATAACCTTCTATGGCCCATGTCGTTATTCAAAAAAGACTACAACGGCCTAGTCGTTATTCCCTCTTGGGCTTTTGATTACAGCACATAATATATGCATGTCTAGTGTCATAGTAGTTTCATTGTTTTGCAAGTACTGAATTCATGATTGCATGAATGAATTTTTAATAAGATTTCTAAAGATAAGAACAGCAAAGGACACTACTGTGCAATATTAAAGTTCTATACATGTTTTCATAATACACATAAATGTGTAAAGCATTTCCAACCTCACTTTATAATCTACTCTAAAATAAAATTTGGAATAAGAAAAAACTCTAGTTCCATCTTATTTTCCACTTTGTATAAAATAAATATAGATTTACTCCGTAAATAAAATAGATTTTTTTTTATTTTTATTCTAACATAGAGTAGGATTAGAGAAAATTCAATTATGTTATAAACTTATTTTATTTTAGAAGAAAAATAAAAGAAAAAATAAAGTTTTATCTTAGAGGTGTCCTAAGACATCTATATATTTGTTTTCTTTGATTCACACATCTTATATACTTATATTATCATCATTTATTTTCTTTTGTGTTAATACATATACTAGTGAGGTAGAGATGCTAGACAACTTAGACCGACGAAAATGATACTCTAATTTACTTCGCCACCGTCACTATATTGAAAATCTTCTTTGTGATTTTCTTTCTTATATTGAATTTCTTTTTATGTAGCTTCACTAATGCTCCATCATTTTCCTTGCGGACGCACTCGTATAGTGAATATTCTCTTGAAATAAATATCACGGCCATGTTTTTGTGGGGGATATATGAGAATGAGATGTTTGTTTGGGTGTGAACAAAGTACTCATAATTTTTTTCTCGTCTAGATGTTTATTTCCTAGTGCTTTTGTGGCCTCACGTCACATCTATATAATATATGGATAGTTGATTTTCTGAAAAAGAAATATAACTATCAAATTTTTGCACTGGGAACTTTCATAGTGTTACATTATGATTGACAAGATCTCTACTCGAGAACCTCGCGAAGACTTGCCCCTTTTTACAAATCCATCAAACTTATCATTTCAACCATACATTGGTACACAAAATCACAAATCTATGAATAACTAAGAATACAATTAAAAAATTAGAAACAAACTAATCGGCATCTTTAGCAAATAAAAGAAAAGGAAGTAATCTGCATGCATGGCTGCATGCATCCTATTAGAAGTTAGAACCAGATCAAATCGGATCTCATTAACCATCAAAACATTCTTATTGCTAGGAAATGATAAATGAAATAAACTCACAGCAGCTAAAAACCAAACCTCCGGTCAACATACACACGTATGTGACAATCTTTATAAAATATAATCTACAAACACAAAGTAGTAAGTTATCTCCACATGTCTTATGATGCGACGAACAAGGCCTCATGGTATAAACTATCCCTCACTCGTTCAGTGCACACAACTGGACAATACCTCTTTTGGACAAAGACACGTTCTAAAACCCCGATTCAAAGGTTTCAATCATGCTACTGCAAACCAACAAAAGAAACATATAAATCTATCAGATTAACATCTTTGGGACCATTAAATGGAGAAAAAGCGTGGTCCATGACATTGATATTCATATCATTTACACGTAAGACTTGCGATATCAAAATGTGTTTTATCCTTCAGTTTCCATCAAGGATCAATCTTTGAATTAGCAAAGTCCTAAGAACCAAATCTCACCTAAAAAGAACTACTAAACTAATATACATCATATTATAAATACTTTTATTTACTCTTTTTTTTTTTGGTCAAATACTTTTATTTACTCTTAAAAATGTGTATTTTCTCTAGTTAGTTTGAATGGGAATTTCTAGCGGGTGTTCAAAAAGTGTATATAAATAATGGTTTTGTATTGGTAAGATTATCTTTAAAACGTGGAATTTAAAACGCACTTTTACAGGTTATATATGACACAATAGTGGTGCCGTTATCATTATTGGTAAAACATTCTGTACATTGATTGATATTCTCCTACTATCACAATTATTATTTCGTCTGCAATATGATAAATTCGTACAGAATGTAACTACTTCATTCCACGCATGAAAGCGTTCATGATAGTATATAATTAAAATAAAACTGCGTCGGTATATTAACATAGCCAGAGAAAAAGTGTCTTAAAGCTAGATCCATTGACAAGACAAGAAGACACAAACCCAAAAGTAGGAGATATTGCCTCTTACCACTACTTTGACACCAACACTAACATAAACAAAACTAAAAAGACGTAACAAGAGATCTTTTTTTTTTGCTAAAAACCTAACAAGAGATCTTAAAAGAGTTTAAAGAGATCAACACTAACACAAACAAAAACTAAAAAGACCTAACAAGAGATCTTAAAAGAGTTTAAAGAGATCAACTCCTAATATGACATGGACTGATGGAAGGTTGATAAAACTATATTATCAAGCGTTTAACAAAAAATTAAAACTCCCTAGGGTCCACAAAAATAGAAGCGCCAGGTGGTGATTGGGTCCAATCACCAAGAGCGCCGTCACTGTAGTCTTCTCCAAGTCGTTTAATGCACCAAAGATCCTCTTCGCACGATAACACTTTCCAGTGTGGTATCCCTCGCCGCAACGGCTCTTCTCCGGCAACTTCCGTCGCCAAAACGCCGCAACCTCCTGCCTTGGCCAGATTGTGAGCGTGTCCGCACAGAGACTTCACCATCTTCGACGCACATGGACCTTCCCCACCAATCCCGTACATAAAATGAAGCCCAAACGGTTTAAAAACCGAAGGGATCGAAGGGAGTTTCAAAAACGGCAGCGTTTTATCAATCACGCGAGTCGTTTTAGCCACCATACGCCTCAACATCGACGCACCACGAACCTCTAACCGGAACGAATCTTTGCAGTTCCAAACGCTCAACACAGCCCATGACTCGGGCGGATACTCCAGAAACTTAGCCGAACCGGGCCATGATCCAGACCCGGATCCGTAGCAGCTATCACGTGGCACCGCGACGAAAGTCCCTAGCGAGAGTTTGTTTTTCAGCACCGAATCAATATCTCGCGGGAAAAACTCTGTTGTGCTAAACCGGAGTCGGTACAACGACTCTGCATCAACCGGGTCCAATTTAATAACGGTAACCTGACGCGAGACGTTGACTTTGTGAGCGTAAACCGGATTGACCAAAATCGACGGTTTGCGAAACTCGGAGTAACCGCATTTCCCGGTGAAAAGATTAACCGAAGCTTGGTTTTCGTTTTCAGTTGCTATATAAGAATATTCTGCACCGTTCTGCATGAACCATGCTTCCATCATCTTCACGAGCTTAAACCCTATGCCTTGCCTCCTGCATAATTAACGAGTTAATGATTAGTATTAATTACCTTACGTAATCAAATTATCATTTTTACACGCGTGATTAAGTGGAGGGTAACGGAACGTTACCTGTGAGTAGGAGAGACACGGAGGCCCAAAACGTAGGCGAGTTTAGTGTAAAGAGGCTTGACGGTGTCGTTTTGGGACATGTGATTTAAATCGAGTTTTTTGCCACATGTAACGGTTTTGATACAACCTCTAATCATGCCCACTATCTCCTTCTGCTCCGTACCCATCTCAGCCACCTGTTACAACCATATTATTAAAAATTCCCTTATTTATAAATTGAAAAGTTTCTTAACTTTATGAGTTAGCTAACTCGATTTCAGAAAATAGAAATGATAAGCCTTATGATATTTTCAAGAGTCAAGGACTCAAGGGTGAACTTGAATTATTACTTAAATTTTCTATTTATGGAAATGGATTTTTAGATTAACCAAAAGTTGGGAAGTTAGAAGCATCCTTGAAATTATCTTATCCTTAAGCTTCACAAAGCAGAGGAGAAGAAGAAGAAGAAGAAGAGACACTTTTAAATTTTAATGAAGTAAAAAAATAATATGATAGAGGGTTTTGTAATTTACCAACATAAGAAAAGAAGGTGAATGTCGAATCCTACAAATGGGGTCACCCAAAAGGTCGGTGAAGAGAGAAAGCTTGCCGCTTGGACCGACCTCGCAACGCCGCTCCACATCCTCCACACCGGCTAAGTCTCTGCTCGGGTCGTATTCTCTAACCACAGTCATGTTTTGCTTGGTTTAGAGAGAGAGAAAGCAGAGCAAAGAGAAAGAAGAAGACAGAGTTTTAGAGAAGTGAGGGAAGTAGATAGGAAGGTGAGTGGGTGAATGAGAGAAGTGAGGGGAGATTATACGAGAGGATAGAGAAGCATTTATAGAAAGCTATAAGTTAACGTGAGGTATAAGTAATGAGCAGAGAAGCTATAAGAGTTTATAGGATTTGGATGTAAAAGGAAATCGAAAAAGACTTTTGAAAAAAAATCGGCTGCCTTTTATTTATGATGAGGTTTAAAAGTTGGAGAAGGCTAGTTCATGATTGATAGAGGTTTAAAGCTCTTCTCAATCCTATGTATAGATACAATTCCTATTTGTTTTAATACTCTCTAACCGGTATTTAAGGTCTTTTATTATTTTTATTTATTTAGCGGATAATCCGGATTTATTAAAAGAATTAATCGCGAAAGTTTCTTTATAATTACTAGCTCGCAGATCAAAAAAATAAATATGACAAACATGTAATTCAACAGTCGATAATACAACTTCTGAATTAATGTCGTTGCTATGTCACCATCACCAAAAAAACAAAAAAAATATATGTTGGATGATGCAAGAAGAAAAATGTAACAAGACAGATATATATATATGTTGGATGATGCAAGTAGGATATTGAAATGAATATGTTGATGTGCGCTGGGAAATGCAGTAAATGCAGTAGTATGTAAATAAATCTCTAATAATTAGAGACGTTAGATGACTTTTTTCACTCCACGAAGTAAAACAGCAGTATTTTGAAATATAGTGGCTTTCAGTGTCTTAATGATGAGTAGATTAATGGTGATTAAGACGAGCATTAATGCCGAAACCTTGCCCAAAAGTTAGAGTTGTAAGTGGGAGTGAGAAGTGGAAATGGCGGCTATGTCTGCGTTAACTCATTATGGTTTCTCTCTCTTTTCGTTTTTCTTTTTTTCTTGATCAAATCTCTTTTCGTTTTCGTTGCCCATGAAAACTCAGATATATTAATTTCTACACCAGCACTTCTGATTTTTTTTTCTTTTTTTGAAACTTATCACTTCTGAAAATTGCTCGCACCATCTCCTAAGTAATCATTTGCTCTCGCGAATAAAATTATTTACTCTATATTTCTTTGGAATTATATAGTTGCAAACAAAGATGATTGTATATATATATATATATATATATATATATATATATATATATATATATATATACAAATGTATTTACGAGGACATAGGTGTGAAACATAATTACTAGTTTATTATCGGCACGAATTGAAGTGAGACATCCGTTTGGACAACTCTCAGACCGAAATATTAGCCATCAGCTATATTTGTAGTTGATTGCACCAAATTCCTCATTAGAAACTTTATGAAGAACCGTTGTAATACGATGGATCAACTGCGTACAGCTGCCTACACCACCAGCGAATCGTTTTTGCGCCGCCTAATCGCATAATTCCTGTTTTTGCCTATAGTTCCATTCTAAGCTATAATCGCCACTTACACCCAAAAAAAACTACAATCGTCACATGTAACTCCTGTTTCAAATAAGAAAAAAAAATGAGAAACTATAACCGTCGTATTAAAAAAGCTGTCTAACGCTTATAAATAGTTAAAAACGGTCGTTCGGTGGGCTTTCTTGGACGTCAGCCACTGAGTGTCAAACAGACATCATGCATGATCGTTAACAAACAAAAAGGAAAATACTGTTTATTGATATCATTTCGGATACAGTAACTTAGTAAGCCTTAAATTACCGTTACCGTCAAGTATTGTACTCAGAATATTATTTTCTCCATTTTATTTTAGTTTTCGTTATGGAGTAACTTTTTGATTTTTTATATTCTCTAATGTATTTTTATTAGTTTAAATGTGGTTTGATTTATAAATAATGATAAATTAAAAAAAAACACACACACATATATATATATATATATATATATATATATTAAGTTATATGTAAAATCTAAAACGACAATAAAACTGAAATGGATAAATTATCTTTCAAAAATAGTTCCAGTTGTTTTTTTTTTTTGATAACTGTAAATTATATTACCAAGAGAGAAATTGGTTACAACAGCTGCAAAAGTCGAGAGCTTCTATGGCCAAAAAAAAAAAAGTGAAAAACCATAGAGAAGCTAATAAAATGGAACAACCATAGTTAACTAAAGCTAGCTATAAGAGAACCACAGAGAGAGCAGGTTCCCACACCCTTTGTTGTGTCTTCGCGCCAGTAGAGCATCCTTCGTCGTTCTATCAATTTTGTTGAAGATGACATTTGCCGTAGATGGAGGCCTTCCATGCTTCCGCTCGTTTCTCTCCTTCCAGATGAGATATATAGTTGCTTGGCACACAAGTTTCCTGAGATATAGTCGCCTTGCTGAGCATGTCCTCGAACGTAGCCATTCAATCAAAACATTCCATGATGGTATCTGAATCCCTGGGGATCCCAGTACAATTTGCAATTTACTGTGTACAATTTACAAGAACTAATAAAAGCTAAATGTTCCTCATGGCGTTATTATATGATCTAGTTCAGCCGTGTCCATCACAATGGATCAATATTCCAATTAACAACTACCAAAATACATTTTCTTTTCTTTTTTGAGAAATACCAACATACGTTGGATAGTTCAAACCGTTTTTTTCATTGAAATTTTTACCCCGGAAGTTGAGGTAAAACTGGATTTATAGACAGCAAACATGTCCAAAACAAATAGAACAAATAAACAGGTGATCATTTTCTTAAAAATCCCTAAAATACAGCAATCATCTACGCGTATGGTTAAATTCTGATTAAAGAACGACGTGGATCGTTTATACATAATATATACCATGGATCACATCGCACGACTCAAAAGTGTCGAGTAATTAGCAGACAAATTATTGTCTTTTTGGTCAAAATTAACTTGTCTACAATTCAACACTTATCGTATTATATACATTTTGTAAATAAGATCAACTGTCACAATTAGACAAATGATAAGAATACATATAGATCCTAAGACAAGCTCCTCGAAAACATCAAATGAGACGATCTTGATACATTCTGTTCGGTCCGTCTCTGTGTAATAAATGTTTAACTCAATGTCCCGTACGATTTGGTCAAGTATATAACATATTTACATTTGGCATTGTATTTAACACAGAACAGCTATCATTGTAGGACAGGTGCAATACATTTCGCATTCACATATATTTTCATGTCGTTTAGGACACTCAAAGATAATATGTTTAGGTTAGTTTGATACTCCTGGTATTTAGAATTGAGCATGTCCTTTCAAGTAAGCATTTGCTGTAAAGACGACATGCGACAGAATATTAAATCGACTATTTAAGTATGTAAGCATTTGCTGTTAGACGACGTGATAGTATATTGAATTGACTTTACCAAGATAAAATTACTAAAATGAATACATAAAGTATTTTCTTATCAAAAATATAAAAAAATAGATAGTTTTTTTGGGGTAAAATTCATAGAGTTTTGTAAAGAGAACGTAATAAACTATGGTGACAAGTAGGACATAAGGTAACTACGTAATTTTGCCATTTGTCTCATGAAAGTATCAAAAACTGCTGATTGCTACTTGATTAAGGAAAAATATAAAAATAAAAATCAATAAAGAAAGTTTCAAATATACTAAAAATATAAGCGGAGCTATTTCTCATGCAAGTTGACCCAATAATATAACTAAAATCTAACTAATTTGATAAAGACTAAAATTTTAACCAGTGGATCGAGTGGCTCAAGGACTGACGTAGGGCTGGTACATATTTTATAGAATTATGATTTTTTGGTCGAATCCGGTATAATAAAGGTGTTTGTTATTATCACTTCCTCATATAAAATAACTAAACATACAGTTATATATATTCAACTATAATTTACTTAAACAGCAATTATTATTTCAATATAGTGTATTATTATCCCTTACCAATACTCCTTTTCAGTATCATTGACTTTGGTCGTTGGCCTTCGTCGCTGCAAGATCATCTGAATTATGATATATATCCTTACTACCTTCAAATTAAGAACTCTTCAAAATTTGACTACAAATATAGTATAAAGTTGTCTTTCGAACTTTGGATATGTAATAGAGATCATTGAAGATTAGAAAAATGGCAATCATTTGGTTATGTATGCATGATGGTAAGTATATGTTATTGACTGATTGACCTATAAATTGTCTGTATATATGTATTTTTTTCGGAAAATAGATAAATGAATAATTAGTGCATAGCATAACATATTGGTTAGCTTCAATACTAATATTGTTGCTTATGAACTAAGTACATATATCATCTTGATCAGTTAAAATAGTACTGAATTGTTTTCGTATTATGTCCTAAATTTTTCAACGTCTATTCTCTTCCCCCGTGAATGACGCGTTGTAATGCATTGTTATGTTGTGGAACGTCAAAAAAAAGCCAACGAACATAGAGTGCATCGGGATCCAATAACCATGTGATAGTTACACGGGCTAGTGACTTATCAATCTAACTGTCACGTTACCATGTAACACGAATATACCAATACATTAAACTTAGTTCAAGGAAGTTGATAAAACGATATACTTGAGACTTTAGTCCTGATGCTGGTTAAGAGTACGACCAGTCAAAGCCTACAGAAGTGTTGGACATGGGTTTTACCCCCAACAAGGCCTATAAGATAATGGGCTCAGCCCATTTAAAAGAAGGTCACTAGGAAACCCTAGACCTATCTTCTATAAATATGGAGGCATCCTCTCTTTAGAAGGGATCTTCCTTTTGCCTCTCAACCACTTCATCTCTACTTCTAGAGAGAAACACCACATTACATGCTTTCTTCTAAGCACTTGTAACCCTTTTGTTGTAGAACTACGATTGGCTTGATCCCCTTTTGGGGTACGTAGGCATCCCTTCACCGGGTCCAGCCACAATCATTTAACCCCTTTTTACTCTTTATATATGATGATTTCTCATAAACTTCCATATAAATTCATTGTCTGATTCCAACAAACACTTCCAGCAAATCTACCGTTTTTGGATCAAACAATTGGCGCTAGAAGGAGGGGGCCGAACCCAACGTCAAATATGTTGCTTGGCAAAGTCGCTACTCAAGACGAATCGGTCTCTCGCGGTTACTCGGGAAGAGTCACTCTCTCGCGGTTACTCGGGACGAATCGCTCTCTCGAGGATACTCGACATGGTTCGTTCTCTCGCGATTACTCGGCACGGTTCGCTTTCTCGCGGTTACTCGGCACGGTTCGCTCTCTCGCGGCTACTCATGACGAATCGCTCTCTCGCGGTTACTCGACATGATTGCTCCCTCGCACTTACTCGGAGCAGACCGGTCTCTAGCAGTTACCTGGTCGCTCTCTCGTAGTTACACGACGCTCGCTATCTCGCTGCTACTCGGAACAGATCTGTCTCTAGCAGTCGCTACTCTCTCGCGGTTACTCGGAGTGGATCGCTCTCTCGTAGTCACTTCGCTCGAGATAAGCTTACTTCTTCACACTAAAGATAAGCTCTTTACTAAACCATCACATCTTTTTTTGATCATTTTCAAATTAGTTTGATTGCTCGCTTATTAACTATGCAAGAGTGGTCAATGGTCATTTCTTTTGGTTTGTATTGATCTAATCTTGGTAATGCTTTTTGTGAACCAGAGCCGACTACAATCGTCAAGGGCGAGCAACCGCGAAGCGTCTCACCGTCAAATCGTTGTTCGGCGAAGTCGTTACTCGACGAGGATCACTCTCTCGCTGTTACTCGGCATAGCTCGCTCTCTCGCCGTTACTCGGCACAGCTCGCTCTCTCGCCGTTACTCGGCACAGCTCGCTCTCTCGCGGTTACTCGGCAAAGCTTGTTCTCTCGCGGTTACTCGGCACAGCTCGCTCTCTCGCCGTTACTCGGCACAGCTTGCTCTCTCGCCGTTACTCGGCAAAGCTCGTTCGTGACGATTCGTTTGTGACGGTTTGTTCATGGTGGTACGTTCATGACGATGTTTGTGGTGACTTGTCCTTGGCAGCTAGTCAACTGACACTTCCATCCATAGCGACTAACTCGGGTGGTTCAGAACACTGTCCACACAGATCGTTCACGCAACTATCCCCGAGTAAGCTCCGATTGGAATCAGAAGTATGTCCATGACAGCTCGTCCGAGACAGTCCACCCACGACACTTTGTTTATGACAACCAAGCCATAACAGCCTGTTCATGACAATTTGTCTACGACATGAGTATATGCTGAGTCCATTATCTTATAAACCCCTTCGTACAATTCGCAGAGATCAACTTCATCTCTCTCAACGAACTGGGGGGGGCTTATTGTTGGACATGGGTTTTACCCCCAACAAGGCCTATAAGATAATGGGCTCAGCCCATTTAAAAGAAGGTCACTAGGAAACCCTAGACCTATCTTCTATAAATATGGAGGCATCCTCTCTTTAGAAGGGATCTTCCTTTTGCCTCTCAACCACTTCATCTCTACTTCTAGAGAGAAACACCACATTACATGCTTTCTTCTAAGCACTTGTAACCCTTTTGTTGTAGAACTACGATTGGCTTGATCCCCTTTTGGGGTACGTAGGCATCCCTTCACCGGGTCCAGCCACAATCATTTAACCCCTTTTTACTCTTTATATATGATGATTTCTCATAAACTTCCATATAAATTCATTGTCTGATTCCAACAAACACTTCCAGCAAATCTACCGTTTTTGGATCAAACAAGAAGTCAGACCAAAGTTTTTGTTTTACCGACTTATGTCGGATAGAGTAAAATGACACTAACATCCTTTTGTATATTTCGTCGTTGAAAAATGTAAATCCAGCTGTGAATGTTGGAAGCACAAAGCGGCCGGGCAGAGACACTAAGGATGTGTCAATTCGAATATTTAATTCACACTAACGTAAATTCTGTAATTTGTAAAATAAAAATTTCTCTATTAGATACGGGCCTTAGGCTTGGGGAGATCGATCACCGAGTTTACGTGCATGTTGCCTATGTATATCCCGAAACAAACATATGAATCGTCTCTATACGTTTATGTTAATACATTGCGGAGATGTGATTTATATGATAGAGACACACTTACACGAGTTAAAAGCGAATAATTGATTTCTATTGACGTGAGACATATACATATTGGTAGTATATATCATTAATGTTTTTAGCAATTATTATTGTAAACAAACTTTAACACGCAAACATAAAACTACAAATTTTTTTTGGGTATGAATAAAACTACAACTTTCCTTTCACATATGTATTAAGAGGTTATAACAATGAAAAGTTATACTTCTTTAACAAAAAAAAATTATAAACGGCTGATAGAAGATAAAATTTATTTAATGTTTTAGACAGGTGTTAACGCTTCAATCTATAATAATATTACGCAAATGTTAGTTTCAGCTGTCTTTTTTCAAAAAAAAAAGTGTTGGTTCGAGTTATTTGGTCATTTGACTATATCATATTAAGACCCGACGTTCCAAATTAACCCAAAATGTATAAAGTGTAAATGTGTAGGAGTGCATTATGATAGGGAGAATGGTGGACGATAATTAAGAGTGCTTGAAATGACGTTTCATGCAGAATCACGATGTTTGTGGCAGGAACAATCAGAGATCTGTTATACAAGAATCAGAGATTTGTATAACTTTTTTTCCAATATACAAAAAAATATCTACTAGTTATTATCCATCGATTTTATTTTATTTGGGAAAATCAAAGTTTCTCAATCAAATTAGCCTAGTCCCATGGTCCAGAGTTGTCAATCTGAATTATCATGAAGATTTTAATTTGCCTCTGGGACTATTGTGCCGTTAATTGTATGCCCCCAGACTTGAATTTTAATCAAATACATCACTTGCATTATAAAAAGAAAGCTGGTTATTACCTATTAAATATTACTTCTTCTGTTCCTAAAAAACAGATGTTTTAGAGAAATTTTTTGTTACAATGTTTTATATTTTCAATATATTTTTTGTCAATTAATAATAAAAAGTTGTGAAGTTCAAAAACTTTAATTGCAATTTGTAAAATGGTTGGTTTAAAAATATACAAAATATAATATTACAGAAAACAATGTATCTATAGCTAAATTTTAATATGCTTTATTAAAAATGTTAAAATTCTAAAATATCCATCTGAAACAGAAAAAGTATATGTTTTATCGCGAAATCTCGCGAAATCATAAATCCATAAAATTATTAATACGGCAGAGTATTTGTACATATTGGTTATGTACTTATACATATTTGCGTTTCTTTTCCTGTTTCGCTAGTAGTATTTCATATGATATGATTCAAAAGAACTAAGTCTGAATTATTTTACAGTAATTCTAGACTATTTTCTTTTTGAACAAAACAATTTTAAGAATAAACATAGTGACACAACTACAATCTGAAAAAGGAATTCACGAGTCAAAATAAACAAACAGGCGTTGGCGAGAAGAAGCTTATCCAAACTTCAACTAAACGATCACTTATTTATTTTCTACTCGTGAATCTGAAATACAATATAACACATTAACACTGGCATTAGAATGCATAAATAAAGTGTGAATAATTGGACCTTGTTAAGGTGTGTTTTCTTAATTTTGGGCTAAGAAAGAAAAAAGTCAAAGGAACAAGATGGGACTTCTGCTAGCAGTTGCAGGTTTCTTGTTTCGGTGCCTCTTGGCTGTAACTCGGAGCTTCCCTCGTTCTCTTATTCCAAAATCATATTATTGTACTGCAAACAGTTTTTCTTGGCACTATATATTTTTTGATAGGATTTTTTTTTCTTGGCACTAAATATAGGCACTACATATTTTACACTTATATAATAGGATAAAGCAAGCTAACCATTATAAATTCAGGAATTCGTACTTTCAGACAATATTACAGGCTTTATAGCTACTGGAGCTGAAGTACTGAACTCGGTAATCATCTATATAACCTGAAAACTAGTGAATCATAAATAGTATGATGTGTATCAACTTTAATTGTTAATAACCACTAATGGTACTTGGAACTTGGAAGTAACTATACGAAGCAACTGTTATTGTGACAACCCATTATGTGGATCTTATTATCCCATAAACTCTATAAATACAGCGTTGCAATGCACCGACCCTAACCTTTTATTGTGGGAGGAATTGAAAAGGAAATGCATCCACATTCACCGGTAGATTATTGATGCGTTTGCAGTTTAATTAGTGACAGTTTGTTCTGTGAGGATGCTGTTATAAGGTGAGATTTTGGGTTTGAGGTTTACCAACAACCTAATTATGAAGTTAGTGAAAACTCATAAAAGAGGAGTTGAGATCGATGCGTTGCAGCGCTGTGAGACAGAGGTCCGACGGACAGAACATGTTGTCACATAAAAAGTCGATTTTTTTTTGTGACAATCTGTCCCGTAGATCTGCAGATCAATTGGTGACAACTTGTCTTGTGAAAAGTTGTTAAAAAATGAGATTTTGGGTTCGAGTAATGCCGAGCGCATTGGCGTATCCTCCAGGTTAGAGTCTGTGAACCTGGAATCCATAAAACAGTAAGGTTAGCAGGACATGTTGTCACAATTCTCGAACTGCAATGTTAGACATTGATGCAATTGACTTATATCGCAATGGAGAGTACGTACTACTTCATAGATGAAACACATACTGTTTAAGACGTTGTATTTGATTTGATCTAGCTTCTATCTTTTCGGTAATTTTAAGTTATTACATTTTGCTAAAGGTAAATTGTCATAAATATAATAGTAAAACTGTATATATCATTGAATATTTTCAGAATATAATTGTTGCGCTGGCGGTCGTACAACTTCGCAAGACATAAATATATACATGGAGCGAGCGATGTCTACTGATTACCGACGATAAGAGTTACATGGCGTATGTTTTTTTTTGGTTCAACAACGATAAGCATTGCGTAATATATGATCATAATCTCATCGTCTTCTTCGTGTCTCTAGCTCGTCCTGTCACATCAAAGCCCCATTCTATCATCTTTTTCATTATCATGATCATTGATAAATTCATCATCTATCCATGTGTGAATGAGCAGAAGCTGCAACAAGTAACCTCGCTACCGGATCCTCTCACGAAGATGTTTGTTCTCTTTCTATGACACATGTAAACATGTTTGCTAAAACTTTTTGGTTAACAGTTGGAGACATATACGGAAAACATTAATTACTGTGGAAATCGTAATGCAGGGTAAGATCCTAGCACGGCTGGACAGTCAATAATTTATAAATAAGTTTTTTTATATATATAAATTAGCAAGGCCTTTAGATATCGAACAACAGAGTTCTCGAGAAGCTCAGTAACAAGTGTTTCTTTTTTCTTTTTTGAAAAAAAGGCTAGCTCAATAACAAATGTTCTATCGACATGTTAAATTTTATTTTTCTTATTTTTCCTGAAAAAAATGTTGACATGTTAAGTTTCATGAATTTGTTACTTTTCTACTATGGACTTAGAGCATCAGCATTGGTAGAAACTGTTTTTGTTTCTTAGGTTAGAATTGTAGTTAAGAGATGTCGGTAAGAAACTTGTAAAAAATTAAAGATTATTGGTTAAAACTTTTTTTGGTTCTTAACACGTAGACGCAGGGAGGGTGTCGAAGGTAGGACTCGAGGAGCCAGATGATGACGGGGATGTTGTAGGTGACGCCGTGGTAAGGCATCGGGACGGTTCCATCGGCTTGGAAGAGGTTTACGGATCGGCCATCGTTGTGGATGGACGTCGCCGTTTTGGGTCCGCGCTGTGAGAGGACGGAGGAGAGGAATTGTCGGATCTGTTGCGGGTTTTGACGGTGACAGAACCATCTCGGATTGTAAATAGTGGAGAGACAGTGATTGGGAAAGTTTGATTGAAGAAGGAAACGACGACAGAATGGAAAGGATGTTTGGTTGTAGAGAGGAAGAAGTAATGTTATACGCATCTTATGAAACAATGACACGTGTCCATAAAAACGATGCTATCACGTTTCTTAATTAAAAGACTTTGTCCGCGTTTTTAAGCATATTTGATTTATTTTTTTCCTTTTAATGGCTAAGATATTTGGCTATAGTCGCCGATAATGATGCTCTTAGTTATTAATATCTACGCTAATTCTGGGCGTCTAATATCATCACCTGTATATTTACCGAAATTAATTTCCATCACCCCTAACTAAAAATGTGAACGATAGACTAGAGTTTACTAATATGAACCACAAATTTACGATTATGGTAGATGTAATAATCAATAAATCGTTACAATCATTTAAACAGATCCACTATAAATTATAGTTGGATTAATTTTTTTTACTCACTCTGTTACATAATAAGTTTTGTTTAAAAATGTTTGAACAAAAATTAAAAAGAAATTATTAAATTTTTTTTTGTTTGGTTTTGTTAATAAAAGTAAAAATAAAAATTGGAAAATTTATGTAATATTTTCACTGAAAAAGTAAAACGATATTTATTATAAAACAAATAATTAAGGATAAAATAACACTTAATATGAAACAAAAAGAGTATTATATAACCATAACAATACCAATTTCTTATAAATATTTTTTGATGTTTTTATAAAAAACATATCAAAATTTTATCATAAATATATAAATTTTAAATCAATAATAAATTAAAATTTTAATTATTTTTAAAGAATAATTTTACTATCAACTAATTACTAAATGTGAAACAATTATCTTAATATATTTAAGGAACGCGTAGATTTATTGCTAAAAGGCCCAAAACAGAACACTTCATACTACTTCACACAATTCCGATGTCTTAATCGCGTTGCTAAAACCTCTGGGCCTTTAATGGGCGTTTACAGGCCTCGCTCGCTTCTTCGTTGCTAAGATCTAGCTAGGTGTTGTTAGCTACAAGAAGAACTTGGATTCCTTGTCGTTGCAAGTTTGCCATCATATGTGCTCTTCATAACGTCTGGTTTCCTAACTATCCGAGGTCCTGTCGGAACCTTTCCAGTCTTTGGCCGTATATCCTGCGCAGAAACATAACAACTCACTTAAAAATGATTTTGCCATCTGTTTTAACTGTAAGTACAGAGAAGTTTCTGTAAAATCTTGTTAAGTATTAACGAGAGAAGGGTTGTGGTTTCAAAACCTGATCAAAGATGGAAGTGGGTATTGCAAGTGTAGCAACTGCGTTTGGAGAATCTACTATCCCAGATATTCTCCCTTCGCATGGGCAACATGAGAGTAACAAGTATATCTGTTCTTTTGAGTAACCAAACTTGAACAGGTAGTCTATAGCATTGAGAACAGCTCTTTTGTAAGCAACTGTTGCATCGAGGTAATGCTGTCTCCCTGTCTCATCTACACTGATACCTTCAAAGACCAGCCACTCTGAGAATCTTGGTTCCACTGGACCTATCTCGAATATCGGGTTCACATGGAGAGGGGTAGGTCCCATTGGTGTAAGGTACTCCTTCATCCCATTCCTTATGATTTCACACCTATTGGTTCAGAGTTTCTTAGTAACATCATAGCACACAAAAAAAAAAAACAAGAACATATAAGAAAGTCTGTGTTACATACTTAAGTCCTAGGAAGCCACTCATCTCAATGGCTCCACAGAAAGAGATCTCACCATCACCTTGAGAGAAATGCATGTCACCAGTACTTAAGTTTGCACCTTCTACAAACACTGGAAGATATATTTTAGAGCCTCTGCTTAGGTTCTTTATGTCACAGTTTCCTCCGTTTTCTCTTCCTGGGATTGTTCTTGCAGCCTCCTTTGCAATCCTTTCCCATTCCTCTGTCCCTTCTTCCATCTACACATGGCATCACCAATAGAATTATGTGACCGCTGGAACGAAGCTAATAAAAATACAAACTTACGTTCCCTAGGAGACATCCTTTAGCTATTGGTAGGTTTGCCAGTGGCCTCTGATGCACAACCTCACATAGTGTTAATGAACCAAGACCACTTTCTTCTAGTTGTCTTTCCCTTTCATTCCATATTTTCAAAAGTTCTTTAGATGGTGCAGTGCCAATGATTCCTGGGTGTGTCAAACCTGGAAACCTTACTCCTGCAGTAACGTGAATAATCAATGGACTGCTAGTAATGTACATGGATGCTGTTTTGTGTCTTTACCAGGAATCTGAGGAGAGTAGGCATAGATCCCTTCAAAGTACCAAATAGCTTTGGTGGCACAAGGGAAATGATCAGTCAAGAAACCGCCACCGTTCTCTCTATCAAACGAGGCTGTGAAGCCCCATTCATCTCCTGGTAAAGGACCTAAGTTGCATATCTCAACAGCAAGAAGATCACCTGGCTTTGCTGCAACACCATCCTCATCAACTACTTTGATTGGTCCACTCAGGTAATGAACCTGCACAATCACCAATAACCTTTTTATCTATATGCAAATTATGATTGGTTTTACTTATGTTTCTTCCTTACAGTGGAGAGGTCTAGGCTCTTGATATCCTCAGCTGAGCTATCATCTTTGATTGCACCTCCTGTCCAGTCAACCATTTCCACCCTAAAGAACTCACCAGCCTTGACCTCACCAACTGGTTGTATCTCAGGATGCCATCTGTTATGCAGAGGCTGATCTTGCTCCCATGGCTTCTTCTTCAAATCCACTTTCACCACCACTCTCGGAGTTGCAGGAGCCATTAAACCTTGATTCAGTAAGTACAGTGACACTTTTATCCACTCTCTACTCACAAGCTCTATCTATCACCACCACTTGTAATGGAAAGATGAATCATTGGTTTGGGTAGATTCCTTATCCAGTAACTAAAAGACAGTAGACTTTTCTTTATCTAAGACCTTTTAACTTTCTTTCATCTTTTACCAAGTGGACAATGCCATAAGATACACGTCTCTCTTTGTGTCTGTGTGTTGTAATGCATCGATGAAAAGAATTTGGAAAATGACATTTTGTTGACTTATGTTATGAAGAGTGTCTATGTTATAATCCATCTTGACATAGGAATAATCTATTATGAGACAGAACATGATGCATTCACTCTGTAAAGAGTGCCTAGTGCATATAAAGATTACAGACACATTTCACCACCTTCTAGTTACTTGAGTTTAGTAGTTTCCAACTAATGAAAACCACTTTTGTCTCTTTATTTCATAATTAAACAGTCTAGATATATAGCTTATGTTGTAGAAGCTATGTTGAACAACTTGGATTCTTTGTAATAGGAAGCTTTCCATCATAAGTGCTCTTCAGTACGTCTGGTTTCCTCACTATCCGCGGTCCTGATGGAACCTTCCGATTCTTTGGCCGAATATCCTGCATCAACATAAGAAAGCATTTAACATGTTTGCAATCTCAAGAAGCACAGAACAGAGGGACGCAGTTTTATTACCTGATCAAAGATGGCAATAGGTATTGCTAGTGTAGCAACAGCATTGGGAGAATCAACAATCCCAGAGAGTCTTCCTTCACATGGACAGCATGAGAGCAACAGGTACGCCTGTTCACACCACCATATTCTCTTTTGATCAGTTTCTAGCTTTTACTTTCATCAATGTTTTGTTTGTGACAAACTAGATTCTTGGAGAATAGAGACCAGTACCTGTTCTTTTGAGTAACCAAATTTGAAGAGATAATCTATGGCGTTAAGAACCGCTCGTTTGTAAGCAACTGTTGCATCAAGATAGTGCTGTCTCCCGCTCTCATCGACACTAATACCTTCAAAGACAAGCCACTCTGAGAATCTCGGTTCCACTGGTCCTATCTCAAAGATTGGGTTCACATGGAGAGGAGTAGGTCCCATTGGTGTAAGGTACTCTTTCATCCCATTCCTTATGATTTCACACCTATTCATGAGTTTGGAAAAAAAAACGTTACAAATAACAATCAAAATGTTGGAAGAACTTGCGAAAGTAGAAATTTATGTTACATACTTGAGTTCTAGGAATCCATTCATCTCAATGGCTCCACAGAAGGAGATCTCACCATCACCTTGAGAGAAATGCATATCACCAGTGCTTAGATTAGCACCTTCCACAAACACCGGAAGATATATCTTAGAGCCTGCGCTTAGGTTTTTGACATCACAGTTTCCTCCGTTTTCTCTTCCAGGCAATGTCCTTGCAGCTTCCTTTGCAATCCTTTCCCATTCAGGTGCTTCCTTTTCAATCTACACAAAAGAGTTGTGTAATAAGAGTTCCCTAGAGGTCTGAGTTAACTACTTTTTAACCACTTACTTTCCCTAGAAGGCATCCTTTAGCTAAAGGTAGGTTTGCTAGTGGCCTCTGATGCACAACCTCACATAGTGAAAACGGCTTGACGCCATTTTCTTCTAAATGTCTCTCCCTTTCATTCCATATACTCAGGAGTTCCATCGATGGTGCGGTGCCAACGATTCCAGGGTGTGTCAAACCTGGAAACCTTACTCCTACACACATGATGGATTTTGAGGCTATTATATATACGGGTCTAGTCAATTGTAAATTTATACATTTACATAATCAATATACAAACTCTGAACGACTATTTGACTCAATTTGTTTTTGCTCTTAACTTTAGTTTTTTTTCTTCAAAGTTAATTCGTGTTTTGTGTTTATTCACAACATACATCAGTAACAAAGATACAGTCAAAAGAGATGAACTGTGTTCTCACCAGGAATCTGAGGAGAGTAGGCATAGATCCCTTCAAAGTACCAAATAGCTTTTGTAGCACAAGGGAAATGATCAGTCAAGAAACCACCACCGTTCTCTCTATCAAACGAAGCAGTGAAGCCCCACTCTTCTCCTGGTAATGGACCTAAGTTGCATATCTCAACAGCAAGAAGATCGCCTGGCTTTGCTGCAACACCCTCCTCATCCACAACCCTAATAGGCCCACTTAGGCAATGAGACTGCACACACACACAATCACCAAAAGAAAACATAACTTATCTATTGACACTCATGATTCTCACTAAAACCATCTTACCATAGAAAGGTCTGCATGCTTAATATCGGCTGATGAGCTATTGTCCTTAACAGTACCTCCCATGCAATCGATCATCTCTACCCTGAAAAGCTCACCAGTTTTTACTTGTGCTACTGATGGTATCTCAGGATGCCATCTGTTATGCAGTGGCTGATCCTGCTCCCATGGCTTCTTCTTTAGATCAACCTTAACCACAACTCTTGGAGTCGACGGAGCCATCAAAGTCTAGTAAGTTCAGTGATCTTTCTTGTCTCTCTCTGGTCACACTTCCTCTGTATAACTCAACTTCAATAATATAACAGAGACCAGTGGTTGTTGGGGATAAGTTATCTTATCTTACCCCAACTAAAACGCCAGTAATATTGCATGTTCCACCATCTCGTGAAGGCGTTTCAGAACCAAGTGGGTAGGTATCGTAAAGATACATGTGTGTGACGTGTTAATGTCTCTGTGGAGGAGCGAAAGCTGAATTGACATTCTATTCACTTATGTTTATTTTGGTTACTGAAGATTCTCTCATTCTAGGAGCATCTTCATACTTCTAAGTATTTTATCCATATAAATATAAATATTTTATTTGTTTTAGATCTGTTGGTAAAGTTTAAAATAATAAAAACTGTAGAATATGTCACAAAATATCTGATTAGATTTTGGAAATTTTCAAATGACAAATTCATCTCATTTGCTAGTTTCTTTTCATTATTTGTTTAACCATATGATTCTACCAATATCATGGCTAAATAATTTCGTGGAGCAGAGGATATGCTAAAGTTTTGAACCTAAGAGCATTCGACAGATTTTGTCCAAAATATAAAAAGATCTACTTTTTTTTTAATCACCAACCCAACGAATCTTTGTTTTGATTTTTGTTGTTCTGCGTTTTATGTGGTTGTGGCTCACACTCTTGGCGTCATCAACTTTTCTTTCCGTTGCTCGTCGCAGTGCCGGCCCATCAATTTTAGGGGCCTAAATCACAAAAAATTAATCATATTTTATATATTAGTTTTCAAAGTTACTAATTAATATGATCGTGACACATGTCAATTATATATTTAAGATTGTGACATGTGTTAACTACAAATTTTCATATAAATAGTTAATTAATAGTATTTTTCCTTTTTTATATCCAAATAAAAGAAAATTGTAAAAGTTAGACGAAAATAATTTTCCTATTATATATTTAAGATTGTAACATGTGTTAACTACTAACTTTTATATAAATATTTAATTAATAGTATTTTTCCTTTTTATATCCAAATAATTTTCCTTTTTTTTAAAAAAAAAATATGAACAAATAGAATTATAATAGTTATTTAATAGTTTTTCCTTTTTAAATTTTAAACAATATATTGTTAACAAAAATAAAATTTCTGTACTTATAATTATCTAATAGTAAGCGTCCTATAAAAATAATAAATAAATAAAATAAAATTGTATAAGCTATATGAAAACAATTTTTATTTTTATAAAATTCTAATTTTGCATTTTTTAAATCATGAAAATAGAATTATGCAACAAAATTGTAGTTTATTTCAAAATATTTGTGACAAGTGTCAAAAATATGATACAATTATCTTTCTTTTAGGATTTAAAAGAGATTGATGAAAGTAAAATTTCCATTAAAAAATAAGATCTCAGAAAAGTAAATTACTATTATATATTTTTTTTACATTATATTTGAAAGAAAAATATTTGATAATAATTTTCATTATAAAAAAAGTTCTAAAGAAAAAATCATTGTAAGAAGCTATTTGAAAGTGATGTTTACAGTTACATAGTCTTTAAAATTATATATTATTTAAACATTTGATAGTAATTTCTTCTTTTTAAAAAGTATAAAAATAATTATAAGAATCTGTTTGAAAGTAATTATTTTTTAATATATATATTGGTTTCAAAGATATTAAAGAAAGATAATTATTAAAGATAAATATTGACTTTTAAGCAAAAATATTAAACAGAGACGAATTATAAAACCCTACAAGTATAATAAATTTTTAATAAAATCATATAGAAAAAATAACTATAAAATAAATAATAATCCTTTTTAAAAATTCTAAGCAAAAAAAATTAAAACAGTACTCTTATTATTTCTTATAAGTAACTAATTTTCTTTTTCTAATAGATATTTGTATGTTAAACATTTATGACAAAAAAATAGCTACAAATAGTTCACATCTATATTTAAGTTTAAGCTACCTGAGTATTTTTTTAATTACTTGATACAACTTAATTTTTTCTATTATCTTTATTACATCTTATGGTATTTATCACTGTTCAGAGGATATATGACAAAATCATTTCTCGGATAATGTATATGATATATATATATATATATATATATATATATATATATATATATATATATATATATATATATAATTAATAAAAAATTATGAAAATGAGTTAGTTGTATAAAATATCAAAGAAAACCCAATTATAAAATAATTAATTTTCCTTTTTTAAAAGTTTAAATAAAATAAAACTGTAAAAGTAATCTTTTTTTTTTGTATAATTAACTAACTTTACTTTTAATAGTTTTGTGTTAAAAAATTATAAACCAAAATGAAAAACATATTTCACCCGATATGATTGTGACATATATCAGTTAAAACAATTAAAATATGCCATTATATGAAAATAACTTTTTTTCCTAAAATCCTAAATAAAAGAGATTCATAAAACATTTTTCTTTTTAATTAACCAAAGAAGATTTTTTTAAAAAAAATCCTGATCAGAAAGAATTGTAAAATTTGACTTAATAGTAATTTTCACTTTGAAAAATTATTGATAAATATGATATTAAAAAATTAATTAACAAGAAAAATTGAAAAAATATTACTGGTATTGATAAAGCCTAACCTTGAGAATGTCAACTTTTAAAAATAGTTAATATTAACTGGACATAATTATTTGATAGTAATTTTATTTTCCTTAATCCTAGAAAGAATAGAATTGTAAAAGATTATTTAATATTATTTTATTTTATAAAACCCTAGAAACTGTAAAAGAATTTTTGATAATTTTTTTCCTTTCTAAAAATCTTAATCAGAAGAGATTTGTATCATATTTTTAAGCCATAACCAAAATAGAATTGTAAACAATTGTTTGATAATATTTAAGAGAGAATTGAAGATGAACATGATACTAAAAATTGCACAGCTAATAAAAGAACTGTAAAATAGTATTGGTATAAATCGTAAAAATATTAATTTTTAAAGTATTTATTATAAACTAAAAATAGTTATTTTATAGCAATTTTTTAAAAAACTTCTAAAGAGAATAAATTGTAAAAGTTTATATAACAGTAATTTACATTTTCTACATCCTAAAAAAAAGTAAAAGAGTATTTAATAGTATTTGTATATTTAAATTGTAAATAAAAATGAGACTAATAAAATATAATGTTTTCCCTTTAGAACAAATCCTAACATAATAAAATTTTAACAACTTATTTAATAAAACAACTAATTATTAAATTAAAACATCCAACAAAACCCGTTGTAACGCAACGGGCTTATGTCTAGTAGTATATAATTGATTATTTTCAAATACAAAGTACATATTTAACACAAGGCACTAATTCATTATGGATAATTGTATTCACGTGAATTTTTTATAAAACGTTTCTGAAAAGAGAATTGAGCTAAAGACAGTTTAGAAAAGAAAACCACACACAATAAGTCTCGCTAGCAAAATGTTACATAATATGCCCTTCAAAATTATAAAAATAAGGGTGGCCTAGATCCTATGTTTCGTGTGCTTTAAACAAGCAACGGGTTGTTTATTTAGTTGTGTTTTTTGTTTCTATTGGTAATTTGATATCTTCCAGTTGAAAGCTATTAGTCCACTGCATATGCTCCATCATATCATTAATTAATTCAAATCTTAGAAATCAAATATGTTTTTGCCAAATTAACTAAGGTTCAGTTCACTTTGTTATTATGGACTCGATTGGTAATGGCGTAGCTTTAAAATTATTGTTGTAGAAAAAAATCTGTAGTCTTTTTACTGTGGTTTTAGATTTTTTTTACTGTAGAATTTTTTGAGAAACACTAAAAAATGTTCTGGATATTTGATTCTGCAAAAGCACTTATATAACTGTAAGTTATTTTAAAAACTATAGTTTTAAAAAATAAATTAAATTTTGATTGCTCTAGATTTGGTGCTGTATAATAGTAGAATAATAGTGTGATTGTTACTTGCGTGTTAGATTCCAGCCCGTTTGTACGGAAGACAGAGCTAAAAGCTATTTTGGATAAGTGTGCCACATCAGAAGTGACAGGAACAGTTAAAGAAAATATTTAAATTTCATATCTAATTTAGAATCGTAAAGCAGAAAGTTAAGATACACTAGAAGATATTCTTCATGACCATTACAAAAAGAAACTAAAAATCATGCAGTAGTTGATTGTCATCATATATTCATATATCGTTCCGATCAATAGTTTTCTTTAAAATCTGGAGTGCTGCAATGACTACTATTATATGACAGCAAGATTTAAATTAACTCAGTTTGTCTATTATTTCACAAATGATGTAAGTTTTTTTTTTTGGTTTTTGCTGAACAATTTTCATTGTTTCTGTATTCTGTGCTTCAATGCGCTTGTTATATTTATTTGTATGTTTTACATATTAGCCTTGTCTGTGTTGCTTATTACTACTAAAAGTATCAACCAAATACTTTGGACTAGTGTCAATAAACTATGATTCATTTTGCAGGTAGACATGTCGTATCTATAAAAGAATAAACCTAATTATACTTTAAGTAGTAGTAGTTTGAGACCTATTCCGACAAAGAGTGGAGTATGATGTGAGCTAAAATTTCTCTAATTAGATAAAAATTGGAAAATTCGCCACTAATGAATTTGCATTAGCAAATCACTTTTCCAATTTTTTATTTTTTTAGATAAGGAAAATAATTTGATTTAAGTAGAATACAAAAGAAAATACGAGAGAGACACACACGCGGAGAGAAGAGCCTTTGGACATGGCGAAGGGTCAGAAACGACTTTTGTAGACTCGTAGTTCCAAGAGATTGCAAAAACTTATGTTGTGTCGTAGGTACGTAGAGTCAAATGTAATTAGCAGTCAACATACAATAAACTAAACAGCCTTTTATAGTACTTGTACTTATTATTACTGGTTTATGATTTATATAATCTGGACACACATGAGTTTGTGGAAGACGACGAGGTCATGACTCATGGACACCACGTTCCTCTCTCGTTATTAATACCTTTCTTTGATAGCTCCAAAGTGATTGGAAGTACATGGAAGAAGACTGATGATGCAAGTCAAAGTGTTGAGCAATATATATTTGTGGATATAGCATTTTGAGATTAACATTGTTATGGACATGATGATTTCGAGACTGCGTAGTTTATTTTCGTCTGTTCTTGTAATGAAATTCTTACAGTGCTTTTACAAACCTTGTAATATATTATTTTGATTAAATATAAATACAAACAAATAATTTACAACCCTTATGCAGTATTTTAGTATTTAAGATATACATATACATCAGCAAATGATTGTCTAAGCATTAAAACTTATACTAGTTTCATTAGAATGGAAGTACATGATCTAACATCCAGATGCAGAACGTAATCAAACAACGAAGACATAAAGCTAACCCCCGTTTTAATGAAGTTTTATTGAAGTTTTGTTATTGAGAAAAACTAGCATTATTGATTGGTTATCCGAGTGGTCTTACTGTTGGCCTAGCTGCTAGAGAATAATACTATATAGGAATATATATCAACATAACCACAACACTTTGTCGTCTCTCTTGTTTCTTTTTTCTTTCTTTTAACACTTTGTCCTCTTGTGATTTGCTTATTAGTTTCATAATATTTTATTTTGTATCAATAATGGCTTCCAAATGATTAAACACTAAAATGCATATGATTCATTCACCACCCAACACAATCGAATCATCAAGAAACACACGATAACTACCAATGAACACAAAATAACTCCTACTTTTTCAATTTCTAAACAAAAAACATCTCACGAAAATACATACCACAAATTGTACCCAATAATTTCATCAAATCCACGTGCACCCCATCGCCTCCTGACGTAAGGTTTGGAGATTTGTATATTCCTTTTTTATCTCTATCAAATCCCAAATTCAGCTTTGTTCCTTTTATTTAGGGGTGGACAAAATATCCGTAAATTTTGATTCGATTCGTTATTCGTTTCGATCTGATCCGAAAAATCTGGATATCCGTAACTTTACAAATCGAAGCAAATACTAAAATTCAATATCCGTAAAAAATGAAGCAAATCACAAATATTAAAATTTTGGGAAGCGGATATCCGATCCGATCCGGTAATATATAAGTACATGTATATCTTGATTATATTTAAAATTTTATATGTATAAAATTATATAATTATTATTCTAACATATGATTTGACAGATTTTATTTACATTATTACTTATATAAAAGTAGTACATAAAAGGGAAAAAAATATTTTATGATAATTATAATTTTTTTATTAAGTTTTGTGTTATTATAATTGTTAACTAAGTTTAAAATTTTTACAAAATATGTGGAGATTTACTAATTCTTTTAATTTTTATCTTATATATCACGTAAAAAATATATTATACAAAACAAATCTGCATCGAAATTTTAAGATTATTTGTATTAATCAAAACATATGAGATATCCGTAAGTATTCGCAAATATCCGCAAATATCTAATTATTTTCCGGATATCCGTTTTTCCGAATATCCGTATTTCTCCGAAGCAAAGCAAATGCAAAAATTAGATATCCGTAACATACGAAGCAAATCACAAATACCTTAAAAAACCCGGATATCTGATCCGTGCCCACGCCTACTTTTATTTACAGTACTTATTGAGTGAAAAGAATAGAGTAGTACAACCTAACGAATATTTATACTAACGCAAGAAAGTAATATTTAAAAAACACGAGTCTGAGTCAGCGACAAGTGTTTGCGGAGAAACGGAGACGCTCTCTCTTCCCCTACGCCAATACCTTTGGAATCACTTCCCAAACGCTGTCCTTTCTTGTGGTGTTTTTTTTTTTCTTTTTCTTGTAGTTTTGTATTCTTCTTCTTTCTTCCTGACCGACCTACCTTCTTTGTTTAGTTGCCTGTAAGTACAGAATAAATTATTTAATTGTTAGTGTTAATTACCTACTATATTATACATTTTTAATTGTTGTTTCAATCTTACCACGTAATCTTGATCCACGTAAATATTTGAAGGTTTAAAAGTTATATCAAGAATACCATAAGCGGCTAAGAGCATCAGCAATGGGGGTTCACAAGGGGTTCATGGGCTCTGGATCCTAGGCCCGGAAGGGAAAAATAAATGAAAAATTGGGTTTTATGCGGTGACCCGCCTCTTAGTTGTGAACCCGCATGACCCCGGTTCACGCCAGGTGTCGCATGCGGATTGGAGACGGTTTCGCGAGTTGTCGACGTGGAAAGCAGAGAGAAATCATTTTCTCTCCTTTTCGAAAATAGCTAGGGTTTCTCTCCGAAGGCGATTTCTCGTGCGACTCTCACCGATTTCACCGTTCCGTCCGTTTCTCCGATTTCTTTGTCAAAATCGACGAAGGATTGTCTCCTCTACGAGGTCAGGTGAGTATCGTGTTGCTTGAGGGGAAAAAAGGGGTTTTGGTGTCGAAATCGATTTGGGCGATTCGAAAAAAATTTGGGGGTTTCGAGTTTTGGTTGGATTTACGGTATTAAATCGATAATTTTGCTTCGATTTATGGTTCTAAACCACAAGCGGGGTTCGAATTTTCGATTTTTAGTGTTCGAATTTTAAATATTTAGGGTTCGTTCCTCTGGGTTCTGAAATCGATTTTTGGGTATTTCGAGTTAATTGTTTTCTGAAATCGATTTGACTATATGCATGTGGGTTCGATATATGGTTTGTTTCGTCTGATCTGATTTAGGTGTTCGATTTATGGGTTTGATGTATGGTTCGTGATTTATGGTTCGATTAATGGTTTTGGTGGTGCTTGTGGGTTCAATATATGGTTTGTTTCGTCTGATTAAATTGTAATATGTTTTCAATGAATGTTTTAGATGGATCCCGAAGAAGATAGAAGAAATAGTAAGAGGCAAGTGGAGTACTACAAGATGTTGGGAAACGTGGCTGATACAGAATATGGGATTCCCACATGGTGTCCCTGTGGTGGAAGAATGATAGACGAGGTTTGCGTGAAGGAGAAGCACGACACATTTCCGGGGAAACGCTTCATCACGTGCATCAACTACGAGGTAAGATCCTCTACACTGATTGAGTGTAACATTTTTAGATATGATGATACTGTTATCTAATGTGTTTTTGTTGTCATCAAGGCTGATGGGTTTCATTACCGTCAGCCTTGGGTTGCAGGAGTCCAGGAGGAGATCTATATGCTGCGTAATCGGGTGGAGAAGGCTGAGGAGGTGCTCAAGTGTGTGCCCAATCTCAATAAACATATCGAGAGAGTTGAGGTTAGTGATTTATTTTCTTGGGTCTTCATTTCTATTTTTTTCTTTGTCAGTAACATTGTCTGATTGCTTCTATATGCAGGCACAGCTTAATCATCTCAGTTATGCGGTTGATAACCTCACTGCTGAGGTTTATTCCCTGAGTGCGCAGGTCGCCACTCTAGAGAAGGTCTGCTACGAATGAAAAAAAAGGTAAACACTTTTCCTTAACTTAATTTAAGTGATGTGAACTGAACTAGATAGCTTGCTGAACTAGAGGTGAACTCAACTAGGTCGAGTAGGTTAACTGAACTTCAATTGAACTAAACTAGGTAGACTACGAACTGAATAACATTTATTAGTGGTTGGTTGGTTGGTCTGATGAATGCTGTTATCAATGCTCTCTGTCTACTTCTTGTACGATATTTTAAAAATGGATTTGATGTGTAGTGAATGACATTAGAGAACTTCTTGTACGATATTTTAAAAATGGATTTGATGTGTAGTGAATGCCATTAGAGAACAACTTGTTGTGTAATTAACTGTAAAGAATTTTGGTAGTTACACTTAATTTAATTGCTCTCTCTCTTATCTATAAATACATAGTTTCAACTATAAATTTCATAAAACTAAAACCTTTGTTAAACCACCACTTGAAACCCAAATGGAAACGTATTCTGTAAATCCTCAAGGGTTTATGAACCTCTTATCTGCCCAGTCCACTCAACCCATAGATGTAGAGGCCACAGACGTAGAGTCCATAGCCGTAGTAGGGTCCATAGGCGTAGGGTCCATAGGCGTAGGGTCCATAGGCGTTGGGTCTTCTAGTGTTCCAAAACCGGCTGAAAGGAGAAAGTGGAGCACACTAGAAGACAGTGTGCTGATTAGTGGCTGGCTGAACACTAGCAAGGATCCCATAGTTAGTAACCAACAAAAGTTAGGATCGTTTTGGACTAGAATAGCTGATTACGTCAACGCTAGCCCGCAGCTGAGTGGCTCCGCTCCTAGAGAGTGGAGTCAGTGTAAGCAGAGATGGGGAAGAATTAACGAGCAGGTCTGTAAGTTCGTAGGTAGTTATGAAGCTGCAGTGAAGGAACAAGCTAGTGGTCAAAATGAGAACGATGTCATGAAGTCTGCCCATGACATCTTCTTTAACGACTACGGGCAAAAGTTCACTCTCGATCATGCGTGGAGGGATCTGAGGTATGATCAAAAATGGAAATCAACCGCTGTTCAAAAGGACAAACGGAAGGAGCCTGTGGGAAAAGAGCCTGAGTTTGAAGAGGTTAGACCTCCTGGTATAAAGGCTTCTAAAACTGCCAAACGAAAGAAGAATGGGCATGAAGCGGCTCTTGCGCAGGTTGAGAGCATACTAGATAAGAAAACTACCATCGCTAACCGCAAAATCCTTAGTCGTCTCTTAGCCCAAAATCCAGATAAGCTTTCTGATGAAGAAGTGTCACTGAAGAATAAACTGATTTGTGAAATGCTCTGAGTTGGTCAGTCTGTTTTTTTAATTGCTTTATTATGTGTAGACTATTGGGTTTACTGATATATCTGAAATGCTCTGAGTTGTTTTTTCTTTTCTTTAAGATTGTTGATTCGGTTCTGTGTCTGTTGCAGGTCACGGGTTGCAGGAGGTGGATGTGGAAGTTGGAGTTCACGGGTTGCAGTAGGTGGATGGTAGTACTTGTGTTTGATGGTTCTTCACGCTTTCTCTGTTTCTGTTTTAGCTTTCTCTGTTTCTGTTTTAGCTTTATGTACTTGTCTTGTAGCTTTATGTACTTCAGTCACAAAGAGAGTGTAGAAAAATGTGTGTTTCTACACTTCTTTGTTATGTTTCGAAATCACGGGTGTATGTACCCGCTTTGCTTCAGTCACGGATTAAACATTGTCTCTCTATATATATTATGCTTTGCTTCAGTATTGTCTCACTTCAGCTTCTCTTTTTTTTCTTATGTTTGAAACTATCTCATCATCTCTTTTTCTTATTCTCACGTTTAATGTCAAGCAACTGATCTCATAATCTCTTAAGCAACAGATCTCATCAACTGATCTCATCATCTCTTAAGCAACTGATCACATCATCATCTATTCTTCATCTTCTTTCGTGTACACCAAGTGATTCAGGTTTGATCTATGACAAATAGATATAACTACTTTGTTAAACAAAATGATAATTTTTTAAAACCGAAAAATGATCGAATTATTATAACAAAGATATTTAACTACTTTGTTAATATTGTTCAAACATAAATTTATTCTTAAAAAAATTATAATATTGTTCTAACATAAATTTATTCTTAACAAAATTAGAATATTGTTATAACAAAAATTTATTCTTAAAAAAATTATAATATTGTTCAAACATAAATTAATTCTTAAAAAAATTATAATATTGTTCTAACATAAATTAATTCTTAAAAAAAATTATAATATTGTAAAAAACATAAATTTATTCTTAAAACAATTATAATATTGTAAAAATATGGATTATGAAATTTTTACTTAAGTAAAAATATGTAATATGATAATATACTTATAGTCGTTTTTTTGATTTCAATGAAGGAACAAGCTAAACACAAAATGTCTTCCTCATCAAGTGATGAAGTTGATGAATATTTAGAAGAAGTGGTGGACGAAGTTGTTGATAATTTCATCGACTCAGTGATTTTTGCTCAGCCTAAGAAGTCTAAAAGACGTTTTGTCGAACGAGATCGCGAACTAGGGCACATTCAGCTTGTCAACGATTATTTCACGGGAAATCCTACATATACATCGGATACGTTTAGGAGGCGTTTTCGAATGAACAGGCCATTGTTCCTTCGCATTGTCGACCGTCTGAGTACTGAATTTCCATTCTTTCAGCAAAGACCAGATGCAACCGGAAGGAACGGTCTATCTCCACTTCAGAAGTGTACGGGAGCGATGCGTATGCTAGCATATGGTCAGTCGGGAGATACATATGACGAATATCTCCGGATGGCTGACAGTACATTACGTTCGTGTTTGGCAAATTTCAGTGAAGCAATAATATAATGCTTTGGAGAAGAGTATCTACGAAGACCTACAGCCGATGATCTTCAACGATTACTCGATATTGGAGAGGTACGGGGGTTTCCGGGAATGATAGGCAGCATCGACTGCATGCACTGGGAGTGGAAAAACTGCCCGACGGCTTGGAAAGGTCAGTTTACACGTAGTTCGGGAAAGCCCACAATAGTCTTAGAAGCCGTTGCATCACAAGATCTATGGATATGGCACGCATTTTTCGGCTTACCAGGTACCCTCAACGATATCAATGTTCTTGATCGGTCACCAGTTTTTGATGATATCATACATGGTCGAGCACCTAAAGTGAGGTTCAAGGTCAACAACCACACTTATCGTATGGCCTATTATCTTACCGACGGGATTTATCCTCCATGGGCAACATTTATCCAATCCATCTCACTTCCTCAAAGTCCTGAAGCACAAAAATTTGCTGAAAAACAAGAAGCCGCCAGAAAAGATGTCGAACGGGCTTTCGGAGTATTGCAATCGAGGTTTGCAATTGTTAAGAACCCAGCTCTACAATGGGACTTGCAAAGGATAGGAAAACTAATGATGGCTTGTGTCATATTGCACAATATGATAGTAGAGGATGAGCGAGACGGATACGCTCCAATTGATATATCGGAGTTTGAGACAGGAGAGTCTACCAGAAGTTCCAAGGCAACAAGCAGAGATAGTGTTAATGTCACCCCGGATATGTTAGCCATGCGGAGAGAAGTTCGAGATGGAGATAAGCATCAGCGTTTGAAAGCTGATTTAGTGGAAAACATTTGGCAAATGTTTGGTCATGAAGAAAATTAAATAAACTTTGAATTTTTTAAAAGTTCAAATTTCTGTTATGTACTCTTTATGTATTGAATAAAATGTTTTCATAAGTTTAAAATTTATTTCAATATTATGTTTATGTTTTCTGAATATTTTCAATTTTTTTTTTTTTAAATATATTATTATTTTATTCTTATGAACCCCTTCTTCGGGTTCACCAATGCAGAAAATAACATATCCGGGTTCATAACTGTTCATGGGCCCACAAAAAAATATTAAAAAATTTTGGTGAACCCCTCTTTGGGGTTCACCATTGCTCATGCTCTAAAGACCAAACTTTTTTGAGTTTCTTCTCTCTCCCATAAATTTGAAATATTTTTATTTACTTATGCATCTTATATACAGAAAGGTTATAAATAAAATAATGGAAAAGAAAGGACAAAGGAATAAAAAAGAAAACAAGTTGACACACACTCTCTCATTATATTATAGATTCACTTGCCTCTATAAATTCAAACCTAGGCCTCACTCTCATCTTCTTATAACTTGTTTCTTCTTTCTCTTCTATCAAATCAGATCAAAACCTGTGTTTCTTGGTCCCAAAACATTGGATATATATATTCTCATAAGTTTTGAAATTGTTTTTCTTTTGCTGGCAAATAAAAGATGAGCTGCAATGGATGTAGAGTTCTTCGAAAAGGTTGCAGCGAAACATGCATCCTTCGTCCTTGCCTTCAATGGATCGAATCCGCCGAAGCACAAGGTCACGCCACCGTTTTCGTGGCTAAATTCTTTGGCCGTGTTGGTCTAATGTCTTTCATCACCGCCGTTCCCGAACCAAACCGCCCTGGTAAGAGTCTTTCTATATTTCAGAATAAAACACGCAACATCATTAATACAAAGACTATTAGGTTTCAAGATTCCATTCCTTTTGTAATAACTTGAGATTTCTTTGTTCGGTTTGTTTTTTCAGCTTTGTTTCAGTCTTTGTTGTTTGAAGCGTGTGGGAGGACGGTGAATCCGGTTAACGGAGCGGTTGGTATGTTATGGACCGGGAACTGGCACGTGTGCCAAGCGGCCGTTGAAACTGTTCTTCGTGGCGGAACTTTACGACCTATCTCAGATCTACTCGAATCTCCTTCCGAGATCTGGCGGATGCAGCGTCCAGACGGTTCCCGTAACGACGAGAACGGTCGAACCCACCATTACTCAAGATCCAAGCTTACCACGACGGAGATGAAAGAATCTTTTGTCAACCTTAAACGGTCTAAGACCGAGCGGTCTGATTTGGAACCGAACCACCACGGGTTGGCTCTAACCGGTCCGGTTGTCCCTCTTCCTTTTCTTCCTCCGCCTCCGTTTAGTAAGGCTGTTAACAGTGATCATCTAGGAAGTCCATCGGAGGAGTCTGTAACGACGTCGTGTTATGAAAATGGAATCAGCGGCGGCGATGGATACAAAAACAAAAGAGAGAGAAAGTTATTAAACCTTTTTGTTTAAAACCGACGACGCAAACTCTTCGCACCCAGTTTTTATTTTTCGACGGTCCTTTTTAGGGTTTTTTGTGAAGCCGCATAATTATTGGCTAACATAATTATTTTCTCTATCGAGAAATATGATAATTTTTGGTGGTATAATACCTTTTGCAATGATCTTATCTTTCTTATCTTATCTTATTTTATCTTATCTTATCTTATACTATTAAAAGTTCTTATTTGAGGTCATTGAAGGTGTCCACCTCAACAAATTAAATCAACCTATCATATACAAGTTTTATGCCATGTCATCACACTCAACGTTGTTAGGGTTGTCGTTTGCTCTTCTACTCGCTTCATCTTCTCTTATATTTTAGACTTCTAAAAACCTTTCCTTGATTTCTTCATTGCAGTTTCACCGTTGTCTTCTCATCTTTTTCTCAAATCTGAATATTTTGCCAAATAAACAAAACTATCCAACCATAACTTCATAGCCGCATTCTCTACCAATTGGCTGTCACTGTGAATCAGAGTAGAAAGATGTAGGAGCTTGATTTCGTGTTGCCAAAACAGGGCCTGGAGATAAAGACAACTCTCTGGATCCAAAGTTTTATGTCGATTTTGACGCACCATCTTATCACATGTAACTTTTTGTTTTTTTTTTTTTAAGAAAAGATTTATCACAAGTAACTTTTCAAATAAAATTTCCATTGTATCATGGTTTCACATATTTACAAATAAGCTTCCACATATTGTAGATAAGAAGAGGAAGACGTTTCAGAGAAGAATCCGTTAGGCAGGGAGGAATCACAAAAATAAAGAAGTGACGCAGCCATGCAGGAGATAGAAGAGTATATATATATATATATATATGAAGCTGCTACATTGAGAATGAAGCAAGAGAAGGCCTTGCTGTGAAACCTGAGAAAAGACCTGATGATGATACACAAGTAACTTCTCTCTTCTTTGCCACTATCACTTATAACTAAAGGTCACACTGCTATGTTCTTTGTTTAATCTTCACCAATCAAACATCTGGAGTTTTTGTTCTTTTTACTTGAAGATATGAGAATATCTGAGAAGGTTCTGATTTTATGACACCCGTGAACTGTTAGTTTCCTTCGGAATGTAGGTTTTGATCATCTTGATGCATTCTCTTGCTTCAGCACAATAGAGTTGGCTCTCAAGTAGGTTTTGAAAGATTTGGTGGTTTAGATATCTAATACTACAGTTTTTTCTCCCCAATATCAAGTCCAATAAATTTGATTTTATCCGTGTGAAAAATAAATGTTAACCGGATGTTGTATATGAGTATTATTCTTACACCTAACATCTTTTTTTTGGTGTAAATACATCTAACATCTTATCCAAACGCTTCTGCTACATAAATAAATGTAGCCATGATGGAGGAAGTTTGAGGAACTGTACATGTGTCCATGCGTCATCTTCACGAAGCTCTCAAGTGTAATCAGAGGTTGCTTGGTCCTGACTATATCCAGGTTCTTTCTCGATGTTCTCTAGAAACATCACTTTTATATGTATTTTATTTGCTTATCCTAATATTTTCTGCTTATTATGTACTGTCTTTTTTGTCTCAAAAGCCATTGGTCACCCTCTTTGAGAAGTTTCGAGGGTGCCACGCAATTCTAAGCCCAGAGATAAAAAGCGCAGGAGAATTGATGAACACCAGTTTTAAATTCCCAAGCGCGTTCAGAAAGAGTTTAGTGCAAATATATGACTAGCTGTGTAAGCTAGCTATCTCCTTTGCTTATTTCACGTAGAGGTACTGAATATTGTGTAGTTATGGAAAATCATTGAGTTGCACAAAGACGAAAAAGTTAGAAAACAAGTATGTTTAGTAGCTAGATAAAGTATTTGACTGTTATTGAAATTTGACCAAAAGAATATGAGATCAAGATGTTAAAATATATATGGTTCGTTTTATAGAATACTTAATGACTTAAAGTTTTCAAAATAGACATTTGTTTTTGTAACACCAAAATAGACATTGTTAGAAGATAAAAAAACAGCAGCAAACGCACTACCTTTATGCTTTGATGTTTCTTTTTGAAATTAATGATTTACAATATTTTCAGAACTGGTTGCTGATATTATCATGGATCGGTGATTATTCTTCTGTGGAGTGTAGAGTAGTCAACATACTGTACTGCACCTGCATGACATGCTAAAACATAATCGAATGATCCTCTAGAGACTAGAGATAGACCACGCTCTTGCACTCCCGTCATTGCTCCCAATTATGAAAAGGTATTTCGACCATTCGAATTAATCTGCATAAATTAATAACACAATTTGATCAACTAAGTCACATATATCTTAAATATTATACATCAGCTTACAAACATCTATATATATATATAGTGACTATTGATTAATTGTTGATTTTTTATTGAAACTATAAGCAGTACATAAGTTTGGATCAATAGTGTGATTAATAACATATTTTCATGAGAACCCAACAAATATGAAAGATAAAGAAGTATTTAGATTATAGTTTTTAATTAAATTTTATTGATATGCATCTTTATTATCCTATATATGTATATATATATATATATATATATATATATATATATATATATATATATATATATATTATAGTCAAAAGATAACCACTTAAAAATTTAAATTTTAAGCATTTAAAATTCAATATAGAATATTTTTTGATAAATTAACCATAATTATGTATTTTATATATTATATGAAAATATATTTTCCAACCGCGGGCGGAGTCCGGGTAAATCCCTAGTTTTATTAATAACCTGTTGAGAATGCTAAAGTTTGCTACTTTGACACACAAAAAATATAATGTTTCCAACCTTGAATATTGTTTAAATTCAACATGACAACATAGAGAGCAGTAGGAAACCCGTTTTAATTATTTCTCGTCCAACTTGGTAGTTTATAATCATATCAGTTTTTCACTATACGAGCCAGCTCATATATGAGATACAAATATCTTGTACGAATAAAATCCTATACAGAATTGACACTTATTTGTAGAAGAAGCAAAACGATAAAATAGATTCCAAATTTTCAGGTGAGATTAGTACACTAGTTCGCAATATTAAAATATTAATTTGACTAGCTAATTACTTTTAATTAAATGGTACGATGGAATTAGGTCTTCCGGGACCAGGCGGCTTTTGGATATGCAAAGAGCCATTTATTCTCATCAATTGAGTTTGGGGGTGGTGTAAAAGAAAGGATTTTATTTTGCGACACAAAATATTTGTTTTCTTAAATATCCTACAAAAAATTGTTATAGTAATTTGTTGTATAATATCCTAATCATATAATGTATTTCTGAAAAATGACTTATTTAGCTATTTCTAGTATAGTTTAATACTTGTATCCTTATTAGAATTTAACAATGCATTTTATAAGTTGATGAAAAAATGCAGTTTATCTTAAAATAAATTACATCAAATTTCTATTAATTTTGGATACTATATTCGTGTAATTGGTTGACATCGTATGTTCAATTATCTATAAAATAAATGTAGACATCTGACGAATTTTGATAATCTGAACAATATATGCTGAATTGGTCGACATCGTATATCGGATGCGGTCGGTTACATTATTTTGCCTCTAAAATAATGTTGTTGTTTTTTTTTTTTGAAAAAGAGCAAAATAATGTTATGAGTATGAGATGCCTTCAGAGTTTTGCCGCATATGCACGAGGAAAAAAGATTCATTATTGTTCTTTCAGTTTCAAATAGATTATCTTCTAATTAAAAGTTTCACAATTGCGACGGATATTACCATGACGGCCGGTTTTAACGCCAACGCGACCAAGCTTGATCATGGAGTTAACGAAAGCCTGATTATACAATTGTCCATTACTAGCCCATAAGTTAACGGTAGGCTTTGACCTAGGATCGGTGAACAAAGCTTGGTCCGACTTGAATAGTCCTCTGCCTTGCTGCAAATTTTGATAGTATACGTTGTCAAATTTTCCCGGTGTTGTTGGATCCATAAATATCTCTTTGCGCGGATCAACGTCTTTAGGGCACAAATCCTTGAGTTGTGGTAAGTAAGTAGCGTTTATACTCGGGTCTTCTTTGACACCGTGAATCCTATCCAAGACCTTGGTGCAATGAGCAAGTCCACTCGTGTGTGCCCCTGTTTTTAATATATATATATATATATGTAATAAATATGTTTATTTGATATAAGACGATCCAAAACATTATATTTGTATTTATGTATTGATTTAGTTATTTATTTTTCTTGTTAATCAGGAGTGGTCCAAGTCGAAGCTCGGCTAATCCTTCATGGTCTCAACTACATAGTCCACTTAAAGAGATTTTTGAACTCATATAAAATTTCAATTACTTTCGCTTAATTTCAAAAAGTTCTTAGTAAAAAACAAATCTAGGACAACCAAATTTACGCCGTATCCGTATAGCTTTTATCAATAGGAATACCAAATTTACGCCATATCCGTGTGCCGCGGCGACTTTGTATAAATTTCTATTCTATGGTATAATATTAAAATTATATTTTAATATTATACCATAGAATAGCAATATATGTTACGCCATATGACTTTGTACTATTGATTTCAATATATATATGCACTAGCTGATGCTAATTTCAATCAAAAGACAAGAATCTTACCGGATAGAGCAATCATATCGTCAAGACTAAGCCCGTTTTTGGCAATGTGTGAAGTGAGTTTGTTAACATCGTTGGTTGGTTGTGGTAGCATTCCTTCGACACTAGCAGCCGTCGAGGATAGCCCATCCAACCTCCCTAATTACACGTCGTACCATGGTCCACCCACCTATATTAAATTATATTGTTCTTAAGATTTTTTTAATGTTCTAAATGTGGTATTATAGAGAGTATACATACAATATTAACAACGTCACGGGTGGCTATCGTGATAATATCGGCGCAAGAAACTTTGTTACGACAAGTTGGAACGGCGTCAAGAGCTTGTTTGGCTTTAACGATTGCATCAAATCCATATCCGGATAAAGATAGATTATCTGGATGATCCTTCTCCGCTTTATCCATCACAACCCTGTGAAATTAAACTGATTAATAAAAAAAATCTTTAAGCAGATATATGAAACAGTTTGATATTTTGTCAGTCACAAAAAGTATAATTGAAATATAAAATATTATACATTGACAAAACAATCGTGGAAGTAGAGACGGAGAACGGCGGGAACAGTGATGGAAGATTGTTGGATTTTTTTTTTTGTCCTAGGGCGTTTCTGACTATTTGTTCGACATTGGGGCAACTTCCGGCGTAAAAATTACGGCGGAGTTTAGCCGGGGAGAGGTTTAGGGTGAGAAAGAGAGAAATAAGAAGTAGCAATAAGAGATTCATTTCGTTCGTGGACATTTTTATTGAATTTTGTTTTGTCACTTACTCTCTTTATATAAGCTTTCACGTGTGTGATTACAAATATATAGATGCATGAATGGACTAGAGGGGTCTTTAATTTGTCTTTCTGTCGTATGAGCAGAGATACATGTATATCCAGATAAGTACCGTATATAGTTAGCATATAGGTTGATCAAAACATTCATATAAATGGAAGTAACCCCAAATATTGTTTTTGGTCAACAAAGAAATATATCCCAGCTATTGAAGAAAATCACTTCTATTTGAATGTGTGAATCCAAAGATACACATAATATTGTCGCAACAAATACAAGATGAATAAACCGCTGCCACAAGGCCTGGGCCTTATTCCCAAGAAACAACATACACAAAAAGCGTTGAAGTTTCAAAGTTGAAACACTATTACTAACCTTAGATGATTTGAGATAAGGGGATGCATACGAATCATTGACACAAATTTAATGCCGTGATAAAATTCACATACGAAGTGTTATTTGTCATTGATACATATCATGTTGATGTACCTGTTCATAATACTCAATCAAATTTATTAAGACTATAAGATTCTAACTTACAAATGTATACAACTTTAGGTTTGCATTTTACTTTAGCAAACTGAAACCCAAAATCGAGACTTATTTATTGGAGCTGAACCAGCATAACGAGACCACACTAAACCCCCATTTAAATTAAATGGAAAAATAAAAAAAAATCAAAGTGTGTTTAAATTCAATTGAAGGCTCCACAGTCACGACGGATATTACCATTACGACCGGTTTTAACACCAACACGACCAAGCTTGATCATGGAGTTAACAAAAGCTTGATTAAACAAGTTTGCATTATTGGCCCATAAGTCAACGGTTGGCTTTGACCGACGATCTGTGAACAAATCTTGATCTGACGTGAACAATCCTTTCCCTTGTTGCAAGTTTTTGTAGTAAACGTTGTCGAATTGTCTAGGTGTTGTTGGGTCCATGTTTATAGCAACCCTTGGGTCTATGCTTCTAGGACATGCCGCTCGTAACTCTGTCACGTAAGCTTTGTTAACTGTGGGGTCTACTTGCGTTGTCTTGTTGAAACTGTAAATTCTGTTGAACACTTTGGTGCAATGAGCGAATCCTAATGTGTGCGCTCCTGTTATTTAAATATCGAACCAAACTTATATGAGGCCCGAACCGAAGTACCAAACATCAATAATCTAAACGTTTTCACATCTCAATAACCGGATCCAACCATGAAACAAAATAAGTTATTAATTAAAATACTTGATTAATTATCAAACTACTTAATATACTTTATTAGTTACGAAATTACCTTTTTGACAACTTAATTACAAAATTACTTAATATACTTATTTTTATCTTAAAAAAAACTAATCAAACCAAACTGAATGTTCAAGTCCTAGCTAGATATAAGTTTGGACCGATATCTTACCGGAGAGAGCGACCATATCGTTAAGGGTAAGGCCGTTTTTGGCAAAAAGTGAAGTGAGTTTATTGACGTTGTCCGTCGGCTGTGGCAGCTTTCCCTCGACGCTAGCCGCCGTAGACGATAGTCCATCAAGCCTTCCTAATTCCACTTCATATCTTGGTCCACCCGCCTATAAGATTATATCATTTAAACATTAACCATATTGATTATTATTCGTGATTGACGTAATGAATATGACAGTGATGAGTTTACGAACGAGATTAACGACGTCACGAGTAGCTATGGTGAGAATATCAGCGCAAGAAACTTTGTTACGACAATTTGCAACGGCGTCAAGAGCTTGCTTGGCTTTATTGACGGTGTCGAAGCCATCTCCGGCCAGAGACAAATTATCTGGATGATCTTTCTCCGCCTTGTTATTACCGGTCGATGCTATCATCACCGAGGCATCACAACCCTAAGAAATTAAAAAATTTCATAAGTTAGACTCAATACAAATGAAAATGACGTTAAACAAGAAAAATAAATAAAATGTTTTACATTGACGAAACAATCGTGGAAATAGAGGCGGAGAGTAGCGGGGATGGTGGTGAAAGTTTGTTGGACTTTTTTTTGAACGGCGTTTCTGACGATTTGTTCGACGTTGGGACAACTTCCGGCGTAGAAATTACGGCGGAGTTGAGCGGAGACGAGGTTAACGGTGAGAAAAAGAGAGATAAAGAGCAATAAGAGATTCTTCGCAGCCATATAGCTGTCTTTACTATTTCAACTCGCTTTCTCTCGTTATATATGTATGATTTCAATTTGTGTTTATATATCTATGATTACATGGATGGAGTGAAGAAACTCACATATATATATGATTTTCTATAGTGGGCATGCACAAGTAGCACCGGCCAGCTTGCATTTTCATTCTTTTATAAGAAAAAAAGACTAAATACTATTATAACTTTTGGCATCATTTTAAGGTTCTTTGAACGACTGATATTAAGTATTACAATTTTATGGTTAATTTCATATCATATGAGTTATGTAATTAAAAACCGTTTTACACGCCATTATTTTTGTATCTTTATCATTGTTAGGTTGTCGATATCATAATATTGTTTTGTCAAAAATGTTGTGTGTATATCACAAGGATTATCTATATGAAGGAATAGAGAGCGACGGCGATCTAGACTGATAACGATGCTTCACTGAGCATTGCGAATAATTGTGTTATATAGCCACCTTGAATCTTTCTCATATCTCAACCACTACTCCTGACTGTTATACTTTTCTAGATAAATATATATTAGTGAATTAGTCTTAGTTAAATACGATTATCTTTATTTTGACAAGTAGCACTATAATACCCAAAGATAACAGAATGAAGGAATCTCACGGTTTCATATTTTTTTAACTAACCGTACAATTAATAGAGTGTTTGATCTTGTAGTCACCAAGTTAAACACGGACTTATGCGTATTTGTTTTCCTTATAAAACTAATACAATTGAGCTTTACACTACAAATCTAGGGAAGAAACACATTATCTAAATCAGTTGACATGAGAATGGTTTTAATTATGGCTGTATTCTTACGTTATATAAGAAGCTACTGTTTTATAGATTTAAAATTTACATATGGCTAGGCGACTATTGATATAGACTTTAGTTGACGTTAAAAAGGAAACAAAAACTTTAGTTGACGATAATTATTCTTCAATTCAGTCATTCAAAAGGGGCTACTGCATGCAACGAAAGTAAATGCAATCACGTTTCTATTATACTATCATTTAGTTTATATACTTTTCCTTAGAAAACCATGACTTTTCTAATTGACAAAACATGATAAATAATCTTAAATGTTTTCTATTTTTTTAAGATAATTTTTTGTGATGATATGGAAGGATAATAACTGTGTTGTCGGGAATAATTCATCTACGTTATTTATAATTTTATTTTTTCATCAAAGTAAGGAAAATAAGAAAACAAAAATGTATATTAAGCTTATCCTCCAGAATTCTCAACACCAGTTGATTTTGTTAAAGAAATATCTATGTCAAGATGACAAAACCAAAAACAAATGTCAATCATTTCCAGTGATCAACCCTAATATCTTATTTTTATTAGTGTGTGCCACTATGATCAAGATCACAAGTTCTTTAATAATAATGGGATAATTTTAATCGGGTCATCTGCTTATTAAGATCTATAATTGATTTGTATATTTTACACGTTAGAAGCAAATGGTTAAATCGTCTACTCGAATATATGCCTTTATAAAAAACGAGTAATCACTGCAGACAAGAGGAAGGAGCAGATTAGCAAAGAACAAAACAAAAATATTATTGAAGAGAAGATCCCACATTGAATATATGTAAGGGACATGAATAATATATAAAAGACTTGGTGGACTCCACTAATTACCAATTGGTTTTAAGTGGAAGCCCAAGAAACTTATCATGGTATCAGAGCCGGCCCAATACCCTGACCCTTTAATTCGGCCCGGACAGTGGCCCGATCAACCCATTAGCTGATAGCCCAGAGAAGACTCAGTTCTCCGAGATCGCTAGAAGATAAAGCATGATCTCGGAGGGGTATGATGAATTCTGCGAGATTAATGGTTAGACCCACCATTATTTCGAGGGAGGGTATTGGAGAGAAGATCCCACATTGAATATATGTAAGGGACATGAATAATATATAAGGGACTTGGTGGACTCCACTAATTGCCAATTGGTTTTAAGTGGAAGCCCAAGAAACTTATCAAATATCTATATTATATTTAGTTGGAAAGGTCATTTGTTGATATAATATTCAAATTGGATATAGAGACTAAACAAGTCAGTCCATAATTGGAATTATTTGTATTCACCAAAGCTTTGGCAATGATTTCTCACTAAAAGCAGAACGGATGTAATTATTTAAAGTTACCATTTATCAGTTCACTCTATGGAAAACAGTAGTGGAGTCCTCTGCACTACAACACTGGAAGTGAAATTGCTAGTTTTGCAATATTTAAAATTGTAAAAATCAAAGGTCAAAAAAAATAAATTTTGCAAAAATCATTTCTACGGTGACAGTGGTCTGGTCCCTAACTTGATCAAAAGTAGAACAAATAAACTTTAACCTAACTAATTGGGTCCGTGAAATCAGAATATGACAATCAAAATATGATGAATTAGAGATAAGATGAACTCAAAGAAGATGCTCAAATATTAGATTTGCTGTTTAATTTCTATTTTTGTCTATGTATTGTACATGTGAGGATTACTTGGTTTCAGGTTAATAATATATGACAGGCTTACCGTTAAAAAAACACATCGCATTCTTCTACTAAAGTCCTGATCGAAAAATAAGAAGATAGGTTGTTAATCTACAAATTGTATCGTATTACATTATTCGATATACTACAGCCAAAAATTACATTATGATTATATATGTATCACATAACTATAACTCGTTATATATTCATATATATTAATATTAGGCTTATTATGCTTTTGCACTGACAAATGTTTTGTGTTAAAATAACACAAACGGATGTTTTTTTTGTTAACCGGATGTAAAAACACTCAAACGGATGTAAAAATACACAAACGACCAAAATGGGAGGACTCCTGCGTCTCCTAGTGTTTGATATTTATAGTATTTATTTCTATTCAAATCGGATTATCATGTGCCATGTGATCGAGAGAACAAAGAGTAACACGAAAGGAATCTTTTTTTTTTCCTGTAAAGTGTATTTTTTCAATAATATTGATCACGCTATTGTATCTATAGTCTATTGCCATGATTACATGTTACTATACAATATAAACATCAAATCATATCTATTCATGGTTTAGTTTTTCACTTTTCCTCGGAAGTAACTCGTGCTATAGAGAAAGTACGGAGTATCCAATGTAGTAAGATTCCAAATAAAACTAAACCAGTACTTGATTTTTGTAAATTAATCCAAACTACAATTATAAAACTATTCACATATCAAAGGTAGATGTATACAGTTAAAAAGTGGATATATATTGGTTAAACAAAATTACAAAGGCAAATTGAATCCAAACCAAAAACTCTAACAAACAATTTTTTTTTTTTTGATAAATATTTTTCAGTTAAAAAAAAAAAACAAGATTTTTTGATAAAAGGATACAGCACAGCTCGATAGAAAGAAGAATCAGAGAGATCCAACATGTGTCTCACTGTATTAACAGGCTTTAAATGGGCTTTAATAGGCCCGGACCATCATACTAAAAAACCTTGGTCCAGCAAAGAATCTCCCCCGCCACGAGAATCGTGAAATCGGCACCTTATCCATCTTCTTCACCATTTTCCACTCCTTCTACCTCTGCAATCAAAATCGCGCCTTTGCGCGAACCCAAGCTTCCTCGACTCAAACCTTTAATGATTTGACTCCTTAATTCGTAAAGCAAATGGAGCTTTGTTCTTCCTCATCATCTCCCTCCTCTTCTCTCCTCCGCCATTACTCTTCAACACCCGAACTCTCCTTCTCCTCTTCCATCTCCCAGTTCCAACTAAAGCCATCGACTTTCGCGAAACCCAGATTCCAAAACCTCCGAATCCACTCTTCCCTCGCATCATCAGAGACCCACCAGGGCCTCCCACGTGACAGCCCACAACGCCTCCTCAAGGAGCTCGCCCAACGCAAACAATCAACCACCACAAACCCCAAGAAGAAACCCCCTCCGAAACGCTTCATCCTAAGACCACCACTAGACGACAAGAAGCTCGCAGAAAGATTCCTCAACAGCCCGCAGCTCTCTCTCAAATCCTTCCCTTTACTCAGCTCCTGCCTCCCTCCTTCGAAGCTCAACAACGCTGACAAAACATGGATCGACGAGTACCTCCTCGAGGTCAAACAAGCGCTAGGTTACTCCCTCGAACCTTCGGAGACTTTGAGCGACGAGAACCCGGCGAAGCATTTCGACACGCTGCTTTACTTAGCGTTTCAGCATCCGTCTTGTGATAGGGCACGTGCGAGGCACGTGAAGAACGGGCACTCGAGGCTTTGGTTTTTGGGGCAGTACGTGCTCGAGCTTGCGCTGACGGAGTTTTTCTTGCAGAGGTATCCGAGGGAGTCTCCCGGGCCTATGAGGGAGAGGGTGTTTGCTTTGATTGGGAAGAGGTATCTTCCCAGGTGGATCAAAGCGGCTAACTTGCAGAATCTTGTGTTTCCGTATGATGATATTGATAAGTTGCTTAGGAAAGATCGCGAGCCTCCGGTTAAGTAAGTAGTTCACTCTCTTGTTATGAAGTAGCCTCATTTGAATTCAAACGAGACTGCACTTGAGTTAGTCCATTTTTTAAGTTGCTTTGAGTTGATTCTTAGTTAAGAGTTTGAGTTTCTATCTGCTTTTGTTGTAGCATGAAGTGACTCTTGTATGATTCTCTTAAAGAACTTGTTTAGTGAATACCTTTTATGTTTATATAAGCCTAAGTTTTACCATACTCTGTATGTAACTTAGTTGCCAAGAGCTTTTATCTGATATGAATATATATATCTCTTATGATAAAGTTCAGTATATCAGTGCATCCCAATATACTAAATTGTTCTCTATTATGTGACATATATTTACTACTTATCCATAGCTTAGGTTGCTTTGAGCTGAGAGTTGGATCTTAGTCGAGAAATTGAGTTCGTAGCTGTTTTTGTTGTAGCGTGAACTGATTGTTGTCTGAATCTCTTCAACAACTTGTTTAGTGAAATACCTTTTTTTATGTGTAGATAAGCTAAGTTTAACCATATACTTGATATGCAACTTTGTTCCTAAGATCATCGTTTGTTGCCCAGTACTTTTAGCTGATATGAATATTTCTCTTTTTTTATAAGTTCAGTGATCTGTGTGTCTGCTTCGCAATATACACTAAAGTGTTTCCTTTGACATATACTTACTAGTTATCGATGTTTTACTTTGTCTTGTTTTCACTCTAGATCTGTGTTCTGGGCTTTGTTTGGGGCCATTTATCTATGCTACGGGATGCCGGAAGTGTACCGTGTACTTTTCGAGGTGTTTGGGATGGATCCAGATGCAGATGATTGCCAGCCTCGAGCTAGGAGACAGCTTGAGGATGTAGATTATGTCTCTGTTGAATTCGAAGGCAAGAAGCTTGGCTGGCAAGATATTGCTACTTACAAGGTAAAAATGGATCACTGTTAACTTCTTAGATTGATCATATCAATACTATGTTAACACACCTTTTCCTTTCCTCTAGCCTCCTGAAGATGCTTTGTTCGCACACCCGAGGCTGTTCAGAGCTTGTGTTCCACCTGGAATGCACCGTTTCAGAGGCAACATTTGGGATTTCGACAGCAAACCTAAAGTCATGCAGGCGTTAGGTTACCCTCTACCGATGAACGATAGAATCCAAGAGATAACCGATGCAAGAAACATCGAGCTTGGACTCGGTTTACAGGTAAAATAGCAGTTTATCCTACTCCTAATCCGTGTACTATGTTTAACTTTCCTTCCTCTGACCTTTATTTTTTTTTGTAAATTACACAACAACAGCTCTGCTTCTTGCATCCTTCAAAGCACAAGTTCGAACACCCTCGGTTCTGTTTCGAGCGATTAGAATACGTAGGCCAAAAGATTCAGGACATAGCGATGGCGGAGCGTCTGCTGATGAAGCACCTAGACGCGCCTGGCAAATGGCTGCAAGAGAAACATAGACGTTTGCTGATGAACAAGTTCTGCGGTAAGTATCTGAGGGAGAAACGTCTTCACAACTTTATCATCTACTCGGAGGAGGTTCATGATCGGTACGAGCACAACCGTAGGCTTAGGAATCCTGCGACAACCGCTGTTCAGCAAGCTATTCACGGATTAGCGTACACCATTTACGGAAAGCCTGATGTTAGGAGGCTCATGTTTGAGGTTTTCGACTTCGAGCAGATTCAACCTAAAGCTGTCGTCTGAAAAGCCCTCTCTCTCTCACTGTTGTCTTCCTGTTTTTGTGTTATTGTTAGTTTGCTTCTTGGATTTTATTTCTTTAGTTAATTCTTCAAACGTCAGATATGATACCAAAGTTTTCAGACTCACAAAAACATAAACACCTGATGACTGTTAAATTAATAGAGTAAAAGGAGTCATCAAGTATACATTTGGATCGTTTGTACTTGTGTCTGTTCGTTGCACTTGGCTTCTACGCTGTTATACAGATGAAAGTTTGCAAACAACAGAAGCTAGTTTTCAAACAAAACACTCAGATCATATGATTAAAGTGTTGGTAGAGACTAGTGGTAATGCAGAAAAAATGATGGGTTTTTTTTTGTTGTGTTCCAGGTTCAAATAACCTTTTGCTACAAAGTGTTGTTTCTTTAAATTAGAGTTTTCAAATATTCGTTAGAGATTATGGGTCTAACGGAATAGGGAAGACGATCTATTTCCACACGAGAAGTATCATATAGCACCAGATGTCCACCAAAGTATGACCGCGTGCTATTTCTCCCCGAAATAAAAGTTCGAGATCTATTTCCCCACAATATTTGGTTTACTAATGGTTTCTGAAAACCAAATTTAAAATCTTGAATCTCATACAATAAATTGATGGAAAGTAAACCAAAACTAAAAAATATCCAACCAGACATATTTGTACTATTTTTATCAAGAACTTTAAACAAAATATGGTCTGCAATTGAAAGTTAAAGAAGAAAATGTCAATTGGTTTGAATGTGAGGTTTAGAATCTTAAACCACCATAAATCGATTTTATGGGGTTTTAGATTTCGATCTTTATAATTATGGGGAAATTCTAATAGAACTTTATATTCATGGGTAAATAGGTTTTGAACTTATATTTCGGGGAGAAATAGCACGAGGTCATACTTTGGTGGACATCTGGTGCTATATAATACTTCTCGTGGGGAAATAGATCGTCTTCCCAACGGAATAAGAAAAGAAACATTCAAATTCAGTGACAGTCAGTGGAGCTGCCATCTCAAATAGTGATTAAACTTAATGGGCCTATGGGCCATATGCAAGAAGTATCTATAGCCCAAGATATTCAACCCTAAACGGTCACATAAAATAAAACATCACCTTTCCACCGTTGGATGAAGACTCCATCGCGCCGTTGAAGTCAAAATTAGAAAAATCAGACCGTTGAGGGGGAGAAACCGCTCATCTTCCTCAAGAAGCCTCTCCTTTAAAGAGGACCCCACTATTTTTAGTACTAATCCTCACACGAGGGTTTCTGAGTGAAGAAGAAGCAGAAAGAAGAAAGTCAAAAACGCAGAAGAAAAAGAGAGAGAAAATACAAACGAAAAAAAAAAAGAAAATGATGGCGTCTCGATCGATCGTTCCTCAGCAAACCACGGGTAAGAACAAATATAGTGACTGATCGGGGAATCTTTTGATCCTTTTTCTTAGGGTTTTATAAATCTGAACCTCTTGTTTCTGGGTTTATGAGTGTTCTGTTCTTGAATTTCTTGTTTATGTCTAGTCGTGAATCAATTGGATCTAAAAGATGCGAACTTTGGTTTTGTTTGTGTATGAAGGTGATGTTGTGGTTATAGTGGAAGATGATGACAAGAACGCTGCTGGGAAAGGAAGAAACCGTCAGGTTCTTCGTGATATAGGCAATGTTGTTCGACGAAATCACCCAAAGAACAACGACCAGGCTAAGATCAATCATCCTCGTACGCGGTCTCAACGTGCCCCACTCGTTGAGGTAAAAGTTTGTTCCTTTGTTGGACCATTAGGTAGATCTGATCTGATAGATAAGCTCATGTTGTTATATATCGTTTTGGCATATGCAGCTTGTTAAACCTGTGGTGAAGAGAGTCGCGGTACCAAAGCCAAGGAAGAGAGCTGAGAAGCCTAAGGATGTAGAGGTTATAGAGATAAGCTCAGACAGTGATGAAGAACAGGGCTTAGTTGCTGTCCAGGAGAAGAAAGCTGCAGCTGCTGCTAAGAAGAAAACAGCTGTCTCTTACACGTCCGTTCTCACCGCTAGAAGCAAGGTTAAAACTTTATTAGATTTGATGATTCTTTTCATGATGTGAATCACTCTGATTCTGAATATTTGTGTTTGCTACTTTTATTCAGGCTGCTGGTGGTTTGGAGAAGAAACAGAAAGAAAAGATTGTTGATATCGATTCTGCTGATGCTGAGAATGATCTCGCAGCTGTTGAGTATGTCGAAGATATCTACAGATTCTACAAGTCTGTTGAGGTTAGTACTTTACTTATTTCTGATTCATGAATCTTTCCTTGTGTGACATTGTGTTGATGAAACTTGTGTAAACTTTGAGCAGAGTGAATGGCGTCCAACTGATTACATGAGGTCGCAGCCTGAGATTAACGAGAAGATGAGATTCATTCTGGTTGAGTGGTTGGTAGATGTATGCGTCAGATTCGAGCTAAACCCTGAGACGTTCTACCTCACCGTCAACATCATGGATCGGTTCTTGTCGGCTAAGCCAGTACCTAGAAAAGAACTACAGCTGGTTGGACTCAGTGCTCTTCTCATGTCATCCAAATACGAAGAGATCTGGCCACCTCAGGTATATATCTAAAACAATCAAAAGAACTTTTTAAAACCATTTGATTGATATAGCTAAAGTTCAAAAACGTAATACTTCTCTTTCAGGTGGGGGATCTAGTTGATATTGCAGACCATGCATACAGTGCCAAACAGGTTCTGGTGATGGAGAAGACAATACTGTCTGCACTCGAGTGGTACTTGACGGTTCCGACACATTATGTCTTCCTCGCACGTTTCATTAAAGCTTCCATTGCAGACCAACGAGTAAGGAAGAGTTTTTTTGTTCTTGCAGTGTCTCTCTTCCTTAGGTTTCGTTTCTCAACCGGCTCTTGTTTTCTTGTCTTTTTAGATGGAGAATATGGTGCACTATCTGGCGGAGTTAGGTGTGATGCATTACGACACAACCATAATGTTCAGCCCATCGATGGTTGCTGCAGCTGCAATCTACGCAGCGAGATCAGCTCTTCACCTAGTTCCCACTTGGACCGACACTCTCAAGCATCACACCGGCTATTCCGAAACTCAGCTCATGTGAGTGTGTAAAAAGATAAAAGATCCCTTTTCCATCTTCCTCCCTCTTCATCAAGCTGATTGATTTGTTTACAATGATGACGAAAACAGGGATTGTGCGAAGCTATTGGCGTTTCAGCAGCAGCAACAAGAAGGGAGTGAGGGTAGTAAGAAGGGAGCTCTACGAAAGAAGTACTCCAAGGAGGAAAGGTTCGCTGTGGCTATGATCCCTCCGGCCAAATCTTTGTTGACCGGAACCGACTCTGCTTAGGTGTTACAAGACCACCACCATGAAGAAGAAGAAAAGAAGATGAAATAATCTACTACTAGACTAGATATGGCTTTTCATTAGATTTAAAGTTTTGTATAAGTCTAATGTTACTTTGAAAACATAATTCTCTATATTGAATGAATCCAAATGCTTCTTCTTATCATCATGATTCGCGTCTCAAGAACAAATGAGGAGTTGTATATATAACTTATATAAATAAACCGGACCGGTCGAGATTTGGTTTAATTCTCTATGAAGAAGAAGAATTGTGCATACAACAAGTCTAGTGTTTCTTACTTGTGGGCTTGGGCCAATTTCGACGTTCAATCTCTTTGGCAAAAATATAACCTCTCTTTCTTTCAAGGGTATCCAAAAACAAGAGCGGAGGGAGGATGAGGAGTGCTGTGAACGTAACCTTGAGCTCCATTTTAGCGTCATCATCGTCGTCGCTGTTCCCAAATTGGAGACCCAACGAGATTCGATTCTCCAACAGATGGGGGCAGCAACGATCTCTCTCCCACTCTCTCGCTCCCTTGGATCATCATCAAAGTTGCACAAAAAGAAGAGATCAAATTCGTTGCGGGATGGGAGGAGCATTTCGGAAAGATGTGTTTGGAGTAACGGTAGTGTGGTGGGACCTGAACACGTGTCCTGTTCCTGCTGGTGTAGACCCTCGTTGTGTCCGTGGGTGTATAGAATCTGCCTTGGAGGAGGAGACTGGTCGTACTGCAGTCACCATCTATGCCATGGGCAACCTAGAATACATCTCTAATGACCTCTTGGAAAAGATCTCTTCCTCTGGAATTATTCTTACTCACGCCCCCTGCGGTAAAAAAAAAATTATCTAATCAATCCTAATCTATTTGTTTTGTTTTGTTTTAGTCTAATTAATTATAGTGTGTTATTAGTCTCATGATCTGATCTGGCCTTCTTCTCTACTCTACTCTTAGGTGTGAACGACTTATCTGAATTTCTGGGCGACTGGCGTAAAAGCCCATATCCTCCACATATCATAATGGTTATATCGGGTGATTATGATATGATTTATCCTCCGCGTTTTCAGGGTTTTAGTTTCACTAATTTTGTTGCATATCCAAAAGGTGTTCCCCTAGCTGCCCCTCTTGACCAGCTAACAGTGTTTGCCACAAAGTTTGCCAAAGTGTTTGACAAAGTGTTTGTCTGGGAAACTTTATTGACTGATAATTTGGCTGAAGAAACTTTATTATTGAGTGACAACAACACATGTGATGAGGAACCTCTCTGCATTTGCTACACATGCAATGATGAATACCAAGTATGTGACGAATTCACCACTCATCTCAAGAGTGATGAGCACAGAAACCAGTCACTTAAGCAAGCAGCATGCATCGACCGCTACGGTATGCCTAAACATTTCTGCCAAGTTTGCAATCATCCCGTCTATGGCAGCGAGTATAACCTCTTACTCCATAACCAATGTGAAGAACATAAACGCAAGGTAACCGCAGCTTCTGATCATTATTATACATTCTATCTAAACAACTCCTCTGTATCACTAAAATTTGATCCCATTTTGGTTTTGTTTTCAAGCTGGTTGAGAAACATGCTCAAGAAGAGGAGGATTGCGAGAGCAGGAAGACAAATCCAGAATTGGATCTCTTCTACTAGAGAAACAAGAAGCAATCTCGCAAACAAGAAGAAGCAGCCTAAGGAAGAAGAAGCTAGAGTACCCTGCATCCCCATGGGGTCTTTGTGTTAAAGAGTTTACTAAATTACTTATTACTAGATTTTCAACCCGAGTTTATTTTAATAATTAGTTTTATTTTATCTTAATTTTAAAATAATAAACAATATGTGATTTATATGATATTATATTCAAAGTAAGTTTTTTTTTGAGTTATTTGGTATAGTTATATCTTCTAAATAACTAATATTAAGATATATCTTTATTTGTGTATATATATATAGGTGTACCTATAAATGTATTTATATTTTTTATTAATCAAAATTTTTAATAATTATATGGATTTCTTGATGCGTATTAAATACTTTTACACTGTTATATATATTTATTGTAATATTTATAGATATTTCTATTTGAATAACATAAAATATTATTGCATATGTTTTAACTTTACTTTGTATTTACCAATTCTTCTACAATGAAATTATGATTATTATATATTTATTATGTGTATTTAAAATGCTATTATTTAACTCTTTTAAAAGCATACCTAATGTAGTATAATATTTTTTTTTGTCGACAATGTAGTATAATATTTAGATTTAGGTTTAATCACAATACGTGGATATTCTCAATGATTTTTTATAGCGTCATATATAATACTAGTATTATCTCCCGTGCTATGCACGGATCAGTTTCATTGTGATCATAATATATTCTAATTATATAATAAATGTTTATATTAGTCAAATATTTTTAAATATGAATAATACATTGGTACATAGATTTAAAAGTAATTCAAATAAAGTAGCAAAAACAATTTTTGATTTTTTTTTTGAGAAATAAATACATCTTGCATGTTTTGAAAGCTTATTTTAAGAATATAAGATACACATAAAAATATGGTATAGAATATCATACTTGATACATTTTTTTGTAAATCATTCTTCTTAAAAAATAGAAATATCTTCATTATTAACATAATAAAGATGAATGTGAATTTATTGACCAAAATAAAACTAATGAAAAAATGAAACTATGATAAATTAAAAAAAATTTAAATGAAAATATTTTGACATCTGAAATACAAAATAAAGATTAAAGACTAATATAACAATTAAAGAATCAATAAAAACTCTTTTATGTCCAAATAGAAACTAATCACTCTCCTTTACCTAATTCCCTTTTTATCAAATTATGTTTCATTAAAGTTTCAAATCTTTTTCAATATAAAACATATGGAAAAGCTTGAGTTTCATCTCTTTAATTAAACAGATTTTTAGATATCATAATTTTAAAATGTAAATATGTTTACCTTTTTCCACATAGTTTTTGACACTAAGAATGACTTCATGCTTTTGGCAGTAATACTCTAGGAAACAAAGGTCTGATATTTAACGTGAAATGTTAAGCTAAAAAAAGAAATGTATTTTTAAGAGTCTTCCAATTGAATCATATAGAAAGAATTATGGAAAAGTGATTTCAGAAAAAGAAGAATGAACTTTTAAAAGATCTCTGTCACACTCAGACCAAAATAAAACAACAAAGCAGATGAAACAATTGAGAAACGAAGAGAAGCACGAAATATATAAAAGCAAAACAAAAACAGTTAACTAAATTAGAAGGAGCAGTTGACGTACACAATTTTTTGAACGTGTGTAACAGGTAGTTTGAGAAATAAAAGAACTTTTTACAGTTACATAATATTTTGTTTTTTTTATTTTTGTAACGCAATTACACTTGTCAAAATTTTGTTGGTCATGTGACTTGTGATTTATTATATAAAGGATTATATGATCTGATATGTTGTTTATGAATATTTTAAATAGCATATAACCTAAAATTTAAAAATCACATGTTCTAAACTTATATAGTTCTAATTATTAAAGTCTTCAACTTTTAAAGTAATTTTTTTAGTTATCCTTTTTTTCAAAATGTGTTAAATATCAAGATAATTTCTGTATGATGTTTTCACTTTTGTAAGTTTGTCATATTTTATATTGATTTACACTCCCTCCATTAAAGTTACAATTTTCACATTTTTAATGCTATTAATTAATTTCTAACTTAAAAAAAACTTAATTAAACTTACTGTTTTTTATTGGATTAAAATTATGGGAATGAATAATCACAAAAATATGCATATATAAATAAAAGTTCATGTGTTTAGTAATATGTGTGAAAAGTCTAAAATATGTAACGTTTTGAAACAAAGGGATTTTTTTTTATTTTGTAATAAATGATATCTGTTAATATTGACTTTTTGGAAATAATAGATTAAAAGTAATTTGTCATAACATGATTGGTGGTTTTAGTCTTATACTATCAGTAGCTTAGACCCTTAAAAGTTACATAGTAAAGTTTTTTTTTAAAATATTTCTTTTAATAAGTTTGTTCTTTTTATTAGTTAAAATATAATGTTGTAATTTAAAATATTTATTTTACATGTCAAGTCATTTATTTTAATAAAAGTTATAATTTGTTTACCTTTTTAATTTTCATTTCTATTTTGAAAAAAAAATCTAAAGTTTATATTTGAAAATACCAAGTTAGTTTCAGATCTGGTATATTATTAATGTTATTTTTTAATTAGATGTGAATACTTTAACGAATATGTAGCCTGAATACGTTCTTTGAATTTCTATTATCTTCATTATATTGAAATTCTTGTTTTCTTTAAGATTTATTTTTTTTGTTAGTTAATTTTACGTTAATCTTCCAAATATTTTGTTTATATATCATTGTTTTCTTTGATGATTATATTTTTATTTTGAAAAAACAGTATTTGAAAAATATTCAAAAGTTTTAAAATAAGAAACAAAATGGGAATTTAGTATATTTTTGTGTGCTTGAAAATAATATGTGGACACTCTAAACACTTTATAATAGTATAAGTTGTTTTGAATATTTTATGAATGTCTTAAATTTTAAATTAATTATTATTTTGGTAACTATTTTTATGATAAATTTTCGAATAATCTGTTATATATTAATTTAATTTAGATATTTTGATTTTTACTTTTGTAAGTTATATTTTTATTTTAAAATAAACATTTTTGTTAATTATGATTTTTTAGAAAAAACAAAATTAAATGTTGATTTGTTATATTATGATTGGCCGTTTAACATTATATGTGTACGCTATCAATTACTTATAACCTCAAATTTTATACTCACTCTAATACTTCATTTATTAGACATTTATTATTTTATATATTAAGTGATTTTACATTTTTATATTTTTTAACTTTTAAATTTCTTTTTTATACTTTGTTAATTGTGTAGATGTTTTTTGTTACTTTTACTATTTTAATATTAGATTACATGATTTTATGTTAGTTTTACTAATTTAATATTAGATTATTATTTTTTGTCTAAAATATATTTTACATTTATTATATCTGAGAAGACAATAATGTTTTGTTAATATTACGATTTTACTTTCGATTTTCTATTTTACTATAGCAATTAACATTTTCATGGAAGCTGTAAAATATTAATCTTTATTTGTTAGTTTAAGTTATTTATGGAACGTTAATTTTGTTTTAATATACTTTTGAAATATTTACATTTTATAGTAATAATAAACTAATATAATGATTTTTCATAAAATGATTGGTTATTTAAAATGTTATTTGAATGATCTAGGTGGCTTATAGTCTCAACTTTTATATGTAATCATTTAATATAAAGTATTAAATGAAAGTTATATTTTCTTTAGTTACACACTTTATTTATATTTATATTAATTTTGAAAAACTAATAATTTTTTTAATTAGTTTACTTTATTAGATAATATACATTTTGGAATATTAACATTTATTCTGATTTTTCATATTTTTATTGGTGGTTTTAATTCCTATATGGATGCTCTTTATGGATTATAGTTTTTTTTGCTTTTGGTTTTCCATTTTACTATAACAAATAACATTTTAAATCAAGTTGTAAATGTTAATATTTTCTTTTGTTATTTTAAGTTATACATAGATTATTAATCTTGTTTTTATTATAATTTTGGAAATACTAATTTTTTTTATAAGATGGTGAGTAAACAATTTATTTAAGATTAGACTATTATGAACTCATGGAAAAACATGCTCACTCTTTAGTTGCAAGTGAATGTCTATTCTTTTATTTGTCACACCATTGTTGAAGTTTTTAATGTTGATGAGAAAAAGCTTTCCAAGGACATCTATATAAAATTGTTATATCATAAGAACTTGATGATTAAAAATACTTTTAATTTTTTCTACCATATATGTCTCCGTTTTTGTTGACCGCTTCATTAAACTCAGCATAACAACAATTCCTAAAGTTTTGCTTCTCAATATCATGGCCAGTATGATCTGTGGATGAAATAATTGTTTGCTGAGTGAACTAAATTACACTAGCCTTTAGATCCTAACCCTAAGTTTATATAGCCCATGAGATAGGCCCATAAGTTTTGTGCATAAATAATATAGATCAAATTCTGAAAGTCGATCTCCTTCCTCTCTCTCTTTCTCTCTCGCTCAATGTCGTTGAAACTCAAGACCCGAATTTTGGCGGCGCCATCTCTGTTCCCAAATTCGAAGCCAAGAGGACCCAGCGACATTCGATTCTCCAACAGATGGGGCAAAGCTAACGCCGATCTCCTCTCTCTCTTGAATCAACGTTGCAGAAGGGATCAAATTCGTTGTTGCGAGAATGCAGGAGGAGGAGGAGGAGGTCGTTAGTTTTATGGATTCAATTAATTTATTTCCGTCACTAAGATTAGATTTTAAATGGTGTTTTGTTTGGTTAGGTGATCATCATCACGTGTTAAAAAAAACGGGAGTGTGGTGGGACCTGAACACGTGTCCTCTTCCGGCTGGTTTTGACCCTCGTTGGGTCCGTCCGTGTATAGAATCTGCCTTGGAGAAGCAGATTGGTTTTCGTACTGCAGTCACCATCTATGCCTTGGGCAACCTAGAATGCATCTCTATTGACCTCTTGGAAAAGATCTCTTCCTCTGGAATCATTCTTACTCACTCCCCCTGCGGTTAGTAAAATCCAAATCAAATCAATCCTCTCGAGATTTTGTTTAGTCTAATTAATTAGAGAGTCTCTTATCTGATCTTAGTTGGGAAAGGCTTAATCACATTTATGGACGCCTGGTTTGATGACAATGACTTTAGAAACCCACAACCTCCGGGTTACGTAATGGTGATCTCGGGTGATCATAAAATGCTTTATCCTGAGCGTTTTCGGCGTTTTGGGCACACTACTTTTGTTGCATATCCAAAAGGTGTTCGCCTACTTGCACCTCATGCCCAACTAACATTGATTGGCGAAGAGTTTGACTACGTGTTTGCCAAACAGTTTGTCTGGGAAACTTTATTGTCTGATAATTTGGCTGAAGAAACTTTATTATACACATGTGATGAGGAACCTCTCTGCATTTGCTACATATGCAATTATGGATACGAAGTATGTGACGAATTCATCACTCATCTCAAGAGTGAAGAGCACAAAAAAAAGGTAGTTAATTAAGCAAGCAAGCAGCATCCTCAGCTTCTTTTTTTTTATCATTTTTTTTCATGTATCTGTGTGTTTGTGTGTGTGTGCAGTTGTTTGTAATTCAATCTAATATACTAGGGGAACAAGAAGCAATCTCTTTGAACGAGGCGGAAAACAAGAAGAGGCAAGAAGCTGCATCCCCATGGGGTCTTTGTGTTAAAGAGTTTACCGAGGGAGAGTTTGTATTAAAATGACAAATTTACTGTTATTGAAACATGAATTTTAAAAACTCGTTTGTTATTGAACTTGACATTTCATAAAGTATTTTGAAATCCACTATTATTGAAAACATTGTAAGCTGTGGAGTTCTAAAGCTATTAGGTGATTTTAGGATGTTTGAGTGGAGTTTCTTAAATTAAAAAATTTAAATACAAATAACATGTTTTATGTGATATTCTAGAGTGGTTTAACAAAAATCACATAAATCTCTGCAACTTATATAGTAATCATTTAAAATTCTATTAAAAATCAAATCACATCAAATATTAATTTGAATACACCCTCGTAATCATCTAAAATTCTATTAAAAATCAAATCACCTCAAATATTAATTTGAATACACCCCCCTAAATGGAAATAAATTGGAACCCTTGTCTTTTTCTCCTATTTCATGTAGCATATCAATATGTTTCCATGTATGATTGCTTTATGAGCCTAATAATATTTCTTAAAACTTGAGTTTGAGTAATAAGTTACAAGTGATTTACAACTATAAGTTATCTTCCTCTTTTACTGTAAAACTTGACCTCTCCCATACATATAGTTTCTCTCTTTCTTTCAAGGGTAGCCAGAAACCACAGCGGAGCTGCGGATGGAGGATGAAAATTTACCTGCACGTTTCTCGTCTACGATTTTCTGTAAGAACGCATCAAACCGATTCCTCCAAGTTCTTGATTTGCTTTTCATAAGTGATGAACCAACGAACAATCGAAAGATAATCAGCTCGATTCTCAGCATCAGCTCAATTCCAAGCACCCGAACCTATAAATATGCTAAATAATCTCTGTAATAATATAATCAATACTATTAAAACAGAAACATTTTTATCTGTTTACAAATAGTCTATGTTGAACCATATCATTTATTTCATTTCCTATTATTTCTCTTATTTAGTTATTATAAATATGTATCATATCTAATTTATTATTTTAATATTTTCAAAACACAATCTCTAAAAGATATTATTAAGTATCTTCTTTAAGATTGCATTTTAATAGTATCTTTTTTAAATGTAAATATACATTTCTTTTTAATATGTTACTTTTAAATATTAAATTCGTAATTAAGATTAACTATAATTATAAACGAATATTAATTCATTTATTTACTTATAATATATATATATATATATATATATATATATATATATATATATATATAATTTACATTCATAATTAAATTACTACACCAGTTAATAAATGTAAAGTAACTGAATCCATTTATTAACAATACTATAAATTATAAAATTAAAAAATAACATATATTCATGATTTGTTCAACATATTTCAACTTATTAAAACTAAATATTAAAGTAAGATATATAAATTAACAAACAGTTTCATATTTTAATATACATACTAGATTCTGACCCGTCCTATACCTTTTGTTTTACATTTTATTTAAAAAAATTAATTTTATATTTATATTTTTAATTACTTTTTTTATTTGTAATCATATTTGTGTAAAATGTTTTTTTTCTAAAATGATGAGTAAAAGATCTTAATTTATTTTATTAAAATAGTTGGACTAAATCTATATTAGTAGATTCCTTTAAAATGAAGGGTATATATATATAGAAAACTTTAATTTTTATATTGTGTTATATGTAATCATCTTAGTGTTTAAAGTGGTTATAGTTATTATATATTTTGATGCAGTTATAAAAAAATTAGATATAACGTTTATCAATTGGACATTTTATGGATGGACAAAAAACTTAGATCCGAACAACTGAACCAAACCTGATCCGAAGAAGTAATATAAAACCAAACTGAAATTGATTAAATATCAGAATGAGTTTAAGTTTTTGATATTTAAAGAATTGAAACCGAACCCGACCTGAACCGAAGTATTTTGGATTGCCGAATATATCTGAAATATATTTATATAGCTGTATATATTAATTATTTTTAGATTTAATGTATATTAAAAACATTCAAAATATATAAGATACTTTTTAGTTGTTCAAAATACTTTAAAATATATACGAATAGTCAAAAGTACATGTTTAAAATAGCTAAAGTATACTCAAGACACTAAAAATACTTAAAGTATCTATTGATTCTCGATCTAAATATTCAAATCAAACTAATTTATATGTTAATTTTAGGTATTTTGACCTATGTTATTCATATTTATATGTAATATATATTTTTTTATAGATTTGGTGAAAATTTAAATATATCAGGAATTTAAATTTTTTTAAAATTATTTAAATGGGTTATCTGAATCTAAACCAAACCCGAACTAAAATTTAAAAATACCTAATGGGGCCGAAATCTTTGTATCCAAAAATTCAAAATCTAAATAGAACCAAACCGAACCCAATGGAGGTCCGAACGCCCACCCGTAGAATAATTAATAAATATTTTTTAATCTATTGAAACCCCGTTAAATTAAATAAATATATAAAATATTTATTTTTATTAAAAGTTCACTTAGACCCTCCCCTCTCCATTAAACCATATTTAAACATCATGTGTGTTGTTAATTGATAAAACTAATGTCTATATAAAATATTTAAAATTTAAATAAATTAATGTCTGGTTGAATAAATCACATATTTTTAAGAAAGTAACCCAGTCTAATTACTTAAAAACATCTTTTGTATAAAATAATCATAAATCACAATTTAAACTTTATAAACATATTTCAAATCAAAATATTAATTTAAAGTTAGTTTATATAAAAAAGTTGATTCAAAAATATACATATATTCTAAAATTGATTTTACTAAAATGTTCTCCAATGTTTTATGCAATGTAAATATATTAATTATCAGTATTGACAGTTATTACCTTCGGAGAAGCCTTCTAATTAAATTGACAGTATTTACAGTTATTACTAAAACTCATTATTTATTCTTTGTGCGTAAGCCGTCCTTGATTACCATCAATTTGTTCTTCATCTTACGCATAGCTTCATGTGCTCCAGGATTCTCACGCCTCCCTAACATGCATGCTATCAACCTAAATTATTTTGTTTCTTACCAAAAGATATATATATATATATATATATATATATATATATATATATATATATATATATATATATATATATATATATATATATATATATATATATATATATATATATATATATGAATGTAAAGTATTAATCAATTCTCTCTCAGACACAAAAATCGAGGCAGCCTTTTTACTATCTCTCTCCGGCGCCGGTGGTGGAGCTCGAGCTCGCCGGCGTCGGGACTCTTCAACTCCCTACGGCTTCCTCTTGGTCTCTGTTTTTTTTCCTCGTCTTTGTTTCCTTAGTTTTACTACTTCTCACCCTTCCGGTGAAAGATCTTTGGCGTATTAGCTCGTGCTTACGACAAAGTAACAGTTCAGTGGATCCACCTCTCTTGCCGATGAGCTTGCAAGCCTTGACAGGCAACGCTGCCCACTGCATCTCGGGTTTCAGCCCCGAAGAACCTTCAACAAGTGCTCCGTATTATCTCCGAGTCAGACATCCTCTACAATTGCAAGCTTCAACTTTCCCGATCTCGGCCTACCTCCAGCGATGCTCAGCCGCCTCCAGATCTGCCAATCCCATCGACGGCTCATCCGACAACATCTCGGTAACCCTAATGGGCCTCGTGCTCTATACTTACTGTATTTTAATCGATATGGGCTTGGATCTGGGATTTTCATTGGTGGGCCTTGAATTATCATACAATGTGTTAAAAAAGAGAGAAACCGTAGTCTGCATCAGAACATATTATTCAATTACATCCAGCAAAAAGTGCTTTGTGCTCTCATCTTCCTCCCTTTGGGAGAGATTAATCATGCTTTCCTCCCTTTGGGAGAGATCACTACTATCATCCTCTCCTCAGGGAGAGAGAATCACTCTTCCATGTTCCCTCTACAATAGAGGTGAGAGGTATACTCTGTTTTTGCAAGTTTTGAAAAGCTCAGCTTTGTTTTTAACCTTGCGTGTGTGTTATGACCATATCATGGTCTTGGGTCTAAAGAAAGTTGATTCCAACTCTATCTCCCTCCAAATCTCAACATACGGAAGCTTTGGGGACTGGCTTTTAATTGTTTATGACTTGGTGGATGCTGGAGTTTTGTTTACTACTTGGAACCCATCGATGAAGTATTCACCCTCTTCTCACTCAGCGACAGCCTCTTTTGTGGCATCGCCTTCTACTGCGGAAACTTTGGTGTTGAGAAATTCCATGATCTCTGCTCGTCAGTGTGGGATTACCATGAATCTTTGGACGCATTTGAGCACAGTCTCATTTTCGCTGTCAATCTCTTTGGAGAATCTATCTGCTTTAACTTATGTTGTTTTTAATTTCTGTTGTAATCAAAGAGGATGGATAATTCCCTCTAATCATTGTAGGTTTGAAGTTTAAGTTAATGAAATGAAAGGTTTGCACAAAAAAAAAAAAAAATATATATATATATATATATAAAGCCATAAGAAACTGTAGTGAGATCATGACACAAAATAATGTTAAGTTACAGGGAAGCATGTATTCAAGGAAACGGAAATCATGGGAGAACTGCTTTTAAACTCTTGCAACATAACTCATCCACAAAAATGACGTTTGGAGCTATCGTACTTGCTAAAGAGAAAACAACTTTCACATACCTCTTTCCCTCACCGGACAAACCGGTGCCTTTGTCTGAAATCAACACAACCCGGACACAGCAGAAGCAGAAAACCTAAACCGATCAGGAAACGTAGAGAACCAAACGCCTCTCCCTCTCTCTCTCTCTATATATATATACATATATATATATATAAGCAAGATAACAGGAGGCAGTTTGTATCACTAAAAATCTCGAGCTTTGAGAAAAGAATGTTGATCCAAATCGCTAAATCAGGTAAGCCATGTTTCTTGTTCTGCAAATAAAGAGATCACAAGTTTATATGTCACCAATCTTATAGCAGATCTGTCTATAACCATCTCAAATCTCTATAGACCTAACACAGATTCACAAAAGATTATTATAACTTTATGCACACATCAGTCTAAAGATTAGATCTTGTTCCAAGAAAGTTTACACAAATCATATAATACAAACAAACAAAAATAAGAAGAAAAGTCACAGAGATCTGAAAAAAGAGGCGAAACAGTGGCAATAAGGAAGAATATGTCGGTTCATCATCGTCATTTACACATGGAGGAAGAGGAGAGGAATCTTTGGAAGAGCACTAGTAAAAACATCCGAAATAGCCACCAACTATCCACCGAATTTCCGTGGCTAAATTAAAAAAGCCACTAAAAAACAATGAAAAAGCCACGAACCGCAAAAGACCACGATTTTGGCAATTCCGTGGTTAAACCGTAGCAACTTTAGCCACTATCTTGCCACGCATATTCAGTGGCTATAACAGCCACGATTTAGTTACTAAAGTTTTGTGGCTAGGTTCCCACTAACTCTTTCGGTGGCTGGCTGGTGGCTGTTTTGCCACGATTGACCACCAAAAATACAGTGGCTGTGTTTTTGGTATTGAAAGTAGGTGGACACGTTTTTTATGTTGCTTTCCCGTGACTCTGCTGTATAATCAATGTCTTGTCACTCAAAGAATACAAAATATATTTATAAAATGAGATATTACTTCAGCCACTAAAGTTTTCGTGGCTAGTCAATGGCTACCTTTCTATTATATATATAAAGCAATGCATTCCTCATCGTTCACATATCACACAATAATCAACTTGCAATGTTTCACTCTCTCTCTCTCTGTTTTCGTCCGCGTGAAGATTTTTTTTTTCAACTTTCCAGTTTTCTTTTGTGAAATCTTTTCTCAATCATAATGTCTAATTATTTTCAGTCAAGAGAGTGGATGGATCGTCGAATCGACTCTGAAAATAATTGTGTTTCAAGTGAGTTTATCGAGGGTATAAATGTTTTTATTCAATTTGCTTGTAATCAAGCATGTTATTTGGAGCGAAACACATTATTGTGTCCATGTGCACGATGCAAGAACACTAAGCAACGAGAAGCAAAAGTTGTATCCAGACATCTTTTTATGTACGGATTTAAGGGAAACTATTATATTTGGACGAGTCATGGAGAAAACTTTTTTGATGGTGGCGAATCTTCTGGAGCAAATAATATCAACAATGAAGATGAAATGTGCGAAGATCAACAGGCTCATGTCCCGGGTGATTATCACTATGTTCAAAATGGAAATGATTACATGGGAGAAGAAGTAGCGCCACCGTACATGCCGACGAATGTAGAAGAGCCAGTCAATGAAGAGCCTTACAGTGATGGCATTTTTCAAGCTTTCGAAGAGGTGAACCAACCTCTTTATGACGGATGTGAAGATGGAATTTCTCAGTTATATGTTGCATCGCAAATGATGAAAGCAAAGACTGATTATAATTTGGCGGAATCATGTGTGGACGAGTTATCACAAATGTTCAAAAAAATTCTTCCACAGCCTAATAAAGCTCCATCATCTTATTACGAGACGAAGAAGTTGATACGAGGGCTTGGATTGCCCGTACATAAAATAGACGTTTGTGAGGATAATTGCATGATCTTTTGGAAGGGAGAAGATCGTAAGCTGATGCAATGTCGGTTTTGTCATAAAGAACGATATCATCCAAACAACGGGAAGGGGAAAAATATACCAAAACAAAGGATGTTTTACATGCCGATTTCTGATCGGTTGAAGCGTTTATACCAATTGGAGGCAACGGCATCCCATATGCGTTGGCACGATGAACATATTTCACCGGAAGGAGAGATGCACCACCCGTCAGATGCAAAAGCGTGGAAGCATTTCAACAAGGTATATCCTGATTTTGCTTCTGAAAGTCGAAATATTTATTTAGGATTATCAACAGATGGATTTAATCCTATTGGTATGAACGGTGAAGCACACTCGGTATGGCCTGTGATTGTTACGCCTTATAATTTGCCACCAAGTATGTGTATGAAAAAGGAATTTTTTTACCTTTCAATACTAATTCCCGGCCCCAAACATCCAAAGAAAAGTTTAGATATTTTCCTCCAACCGTTGATTGAAGAATTACAAAGCTTGTGGAAAGATGGTGTTGATGCATATGATATATCAAGAAATGAAAATTTCAAGATGCGTGCTATGTTGCTGTGGACAATCAGCGACTTTCCAGCATATGCCATGTTGTCTGGATGGATGACACATGGTCGATTGGCTTGTCCATATTGTATGGATGAGACACAATCATTTTGGCTGCAGAACGGAAGGAAACATAGCTGGTTTGATTGTCACCGAAGATTTTTGCCACCAGACCATCCATATAGACGTAACGTGCAAGCATTTAGACGGGGCAAAGCGATAACCGATCATCCTCCCCCATGGTTGAATGGAGAGGAGATTTTACACGAAAGAATAAACAACATCTCTGGTTTAATGAAAACCGTCAACTGTGGAGGGAATGGACATGAGAAGCCTGCACAAAAAATAGAAGGATACGGAGATAGTCATAACTGGGTGAAGAAGAGTATATTTTGGGAATTGCCCTATTGGGAGAACTTGCTTCTGCGTCACAACCTTGATTTCATGCACATTGAAAAAAACTTCTTTGATAATCTTATACACACGGTGCTTAACACACCGGGTAAGACCAAAGATAACATCAAATCAAGGTTGGATCTTCCCGCAATATGTAGAAGACCCGACTTGGAGCTCAACGGAGATGGGACGATGCCCGTGCCAATTTTCAGGTTATCAAACGCAGCAAAAAGACAGTTTCTCTTATGGTTAAAAAATGATATAAAATTTCCAGATGGATATGCCTCAAAATTTAGCCGATGCATTGACGAAGCCAATTTAAAATTACACGGACTGAAAAGTCATGATTGTCATGTAATCATGCAACGACTACTTCCATTCGCGTTTTCAGAACTTCTTCCAAAAAGTGTTCATACAGCAATTCAAGGTACTAAAAGTGTATTGTAAATATTTTATATTGATTATTTTAAAATCTAACTTTAAATGTTTTGTTGTAGACATTGCACTCTTCTTTAGGGATATTTCATCGAAGGTCCTCCGGGACGATGACATTGCTATTCTAAAAGAAAATATTGCAGTGCAGCTCTGTAATCTAGAGAAGATATTTCCTCCATCTTTCTTTGATGTCATGGAACATTTGCCTGTGCACCTTCCAGATGAAGCGGCTTTAGGTGGTCCAGTCCAGTTTAGGTGGATGTATCCGTTTGAAAGACAGATGTATCATTTAAAGAAGAAAGTTAAAAACAAGGCTCGCATTGGAGGTTCTATTGTTGCCCAATGTGTTAATGAAGAGATCTCATATGCAGCTTCCATTCATTTTAGTCATCCAGAAGTCGAAAGCCTTTCTGCTCAAGGTTCAGGAGATATCCATTTCGTATATGATTATCCAGATGTGCCTGGCTTGTTTTATCACGAAGGAAAAGTTAGTGGACGAATGTCAAGTGGATGGCTAAATGATCAAGACTTCAATGTCCTTCAAACATTTATGTTGCTTAACTGTGAACATTTTGCGCCGTATGAAAGGTAAATAGTGCTTGTCATCTATTAAAATATTTTTTGTAGTTATAAATTAATCTCTCAGATCAAATCAGGATGTTTGAAGAGTATATGAGCCGAAGCAACTACGATATTACTCCTGATGCTTTGCAAAAAGCCAAAGACAATCATTTTGCGGAATGGTGTAAAGATTATGTGAGTAAATTGTTATATTTAATATATAAATATTATATAAGATATTTACTAATACTAAACCTAACAAAAATGCATTATATCCGCAGATCAACGATGCGACCGAGTCTTATGAATTTCCCCTATGGATGTTGGATTTTGTCCAAGGTCCAAAACGTCGCTTTACATCTTGGCCAATATACCATTCACGGGGATTCACTTTTCACACTCACAACCATGGTCAAAATAAGAAGACACAAAATTATGGTGTGTACGTACCTGGAACCGCTGAAACAGATTACTATGGACTCATACAAGAGATAATGATGATCGAGTATCATGGTTGTGTAGGACTGAAGGCCATGATTTTCAAATGCAGATGGTTCAATACAACAGAAAATCATGGCATCAGAAAACATCCTTCGGGTTTGGTTGACGTTGCACCATGCAGAGATTATGCAAAATACGATCCTTTCGTATTGCCGGGTAATTGTGATCAAGCATGTTTTCTTCCATATCCAAGGGTGAGTCGGTCTTCGAGAGATGATTGGTGGGCATGTACAAAAGTTATACCAAGAGGCGTTCGAGAAACACCGGAACTTGCCTTAACCGCATGGCAAGATGACACACACAATCAAGTGAGGCCTCAAAGAGCTGTTGCACGAATCGAAACACTTGTTATTGAAGATACATCGGATTATGATACTCACTTTGTCAATCCTCCCGATGATGAATATGTATCTGAAGATGAGTTAGAAGATACAAACGATGATTCAGATTCAGATTCAGATTCAAATTACAATCCTGATTAAATAAGTCCATTTGTGATATATTTCATTTTGTGATATACTTTATGATGTGTGCGATAGTGTAATGTATTGTATTAAATTTATGAATGTTGTAATGTATGATAAAAAATGTTGTAATGTATGATATTAAATTTATAAATGCTGTAATGTGTTATATATAATTCAAATATAAGTCTAATTATGCATCTATCTGAAATAGTGAAACGGGTTGATATGTTTTGACCAAAAAATGTATTAATGTGTTTTGGCGCTAAAAAAGATAAGCCTAAACTGTAACTTTACAAAGTAAAAATTGTGTTTTGGCACTAAAAATTTTCCCCAAATTTTTTCCCTCCTCGCGCGGGTTCCCTAATATCAATTCCCTCTCAAAAAAGATATTTCGGACTCCAGTACTATAAGTAAAACGCAATGTATTAGCTTTAACCTTACACTTAAACAAAATCGGAGCTTTCTCTCTCAAAACCAGAAAGGCTCTTCGCCGTTTTATCTCTAGATCCACCGTCTCATCGCTTCTCCTCTAACAAGTTATGTCTTACCCTTCTCTGGTTTCATTAATTTGGTTGCTCAAGATCAATCAATTGATAGATGTACTGCTAGGGTTTCTTTCCATGTTCATATTTTTCGGGTTTCTTTCCAAACTTCAATTCAACTCTTCAATACGAGTAAAGTTTTCGATTCTATAGTTACAGTTTTTTGGTTTGTTTCAAAAGTGTCGGTTGTGTCTGCTTAGGGTTTTCACTATGTTCGTCTTGCTACAGCTCACTGATAGTTTCTTTGCCTTTTACTCTGCTGTACCTGGGTTTGTCTCTTATGTATTGCTATATTCAGGGTTTGTCTCTGTATGTCTTGCTCTGACTCTCCGAGTCTTGGTTTGATTTGTTTTAACTCACCGGTGGGTACTGGTTTTGTCTCTGTTCGTGTTGATAGATTTATGTTTCTTTTTATCTTGCTCTAACTCACCTAGTTTAGCATTGGTTGGGTTTATTTTTAACTCACATGTTCTTGTCTTGCAACAGCTATGACAGCAAGACGAGGAACAATGTCGTCAGTCCTGCCTCCTCCAATGCCACCAGGAGCAACTGGACCTGCCGCACGTGGGACTGCGTCTTCTTCACGCTCAAACAACTATGCAAATATCAGTCTTCATGCAATGCTCAACGCTCCTTCAAGGCTATCCCAGCCACGTATGCATCCAGACAAAGTGAATGGAGCTTTATGGTAAGTTGTTTACCTCTGTTATATGTTTTCTCTCTCATTATGATTCTCTGTTTGTATTTACTAACTGCTGTGGTCTCTTTTATCCTGTCATTAGGTTTGATATTGACCCTTCTGTCAATAAATTCATTCGGTCAACATGGCAGGCGTATTACATGGGACCTTGGAGGAATTGGAGCAGCGTGCCTGAACAGAGGAAGCAAATCTGGTGGCAAACCTTTGTGGTTAGTGTTTCTGTCTCTCCTCTTCATTTTACATTTCTAATATCATTTAGCAAATGTATTCACTAATACTAATGTTGTCTCTTTCTTTGTAGCAACAATACTTTTGGGAAGCACAGTTTAATGATCTTGTCCACTTCCACTGGAAGAAAGAGACTAGGATAACAATATCTGAACGCATCAGCACTAAGAAGAGAAAGAACAAGAAACCTGACTACATTGATGATAGTGACTGGGACACTCTCTTGGCGTATTGGGCCACAGAACCTGCAAAGAAGAAGAGCAGAAACGCTGCTGCTTCCCGCAAATCTGATCCTGAAAACAAAGGAGTTGCCAAGCATAATGCAGGACCAGTGGCATTTGCAAGGATTGAATTTAACATGGTACCTTCTGTCTTTGGTTTTTACTTTTTACTTACCCATTGTATAACTATTTAACTAATGTTGTCTATGTTTTCCAGAAGGTGGCCTCTGGTGATAATCAACCTATATCTTACATTGATCTTGTGCGTAAGACACATACACGCAAAGACGGAACCTTTGTTGACTACCGTGCTGAGGAACTTGTGACTCAGGTAGAGAAGGAGGTGGCAGAGCTTAGAGATTCTGATGAATCTCCAAATGATACTGACCCAACTGCTACATCTGCTCCTTCTCGGATCCTAATCAACCAAACATATCTTAAGGTTATGTCTTTTAACTTATGTGTTAGTTAAATTGAGTTTGTGCTTGTTAGGTTGATTAATTTCTGCATCATTGCCTTAATTTATTTAGAGTTGTTTGATTAGTTGTATTTGCTTCTTCGCTCATTGCCTTAGTATTGTTGATTGACTTGCTCTTTTAACTTATTTTTTTCAATTTTCATGAGTTTTAATCTGGTTTTGTCTCTTCTTTTACAGCACGCCAAGCCTAAAAAAGGCCTTGTCTATGGTCTTGGTAGCGCCCAGTTCAGAGACTTCAATCCAACTACCAAAGTCACTGGTTCTCTTCTACGCAGCCTTGACATGGAGTTCCGTATGTCTGGTGTCGAGACAGCTCTTGAAAGTGTCACAACAGATGTTTCTGGGATCAAGCAAGACGTGGCTGCTACAAGAGCTATGATCGCTCAGTTTATGCAGAGCGTTGGAGTCCCACAGACAACTTCTGCTTCTGCTCAAGCAAGCGCTCCTGAAGCCCCAGTCCCAAATGTTCCTTCTGTTGACCAAGATGCTGAGACTGCTACATCTCAGGGTAACGCCAACAACATCTAATCCAGAAGAAGACTTAAACACTTCACCTTTTGTCTCAATGTAGCTTCTTTTGCTGTCAAACTTTATGACTCTATTTTGCTAATATATGATCTTAGTAAGATCATCTGTAATGTTCTGAACTAATTATCAAAATCAATCTAATGTGACTTTTGTTGTTATGAATGCTTTAAATATTTTAAATTCATTCTCATATTGTAATTGTATTGTATATCTGTTTCAATTTTTTTTGGATAGAATAAGCTTGCCACTAACTTAAATTGTGGCTATAAAACCCACGAAATAATATTAAAATATCGTGGCTAATACCCATCGAAATAAAGTGGCTAAGCAGTGGTTACAATAACCACTAATTTAACCACCAAATGATGCAAACATGTCGTGGCTAAGTTGCTACTATCTGGTCATGAAAATTTCGTGGCTGACGTGACCACGAATGTAATCGTTGCTAACAGTGGCTAATATCAGCCACTAAATTTTGGTCGCTAAGTCGTGGCTAGCTAACCACGAACTACCCACGGGGTTTTCTACCCACGACGCTATAGCCACTCTTTTTTTTTTGCAAAAAATCGTGGCAAATTTTTTATAGCCACGGATTTGGTCGATATAGCCACGTATTGGTAGTGTCTATTTCGGATGTTTTTACTAGTGGAGGCTTTCAATGGAGGCAAGGACTTCGCAATCTGCAAGCTGATTTATGTAAGAAAACAACATTACAGAACAACCTTGATGTCTGAAACTCAAAGTCACATACTTGTACTCTCCTCATGTCAGGTTGTCTTGTGTTAATTGTTTCAAGTAAATACGGGATCAAGATTACCTTCATGAAACTGAAAGCCAAGTAACAGCAAAACATGTAAATGAATATATATTTGAACTTGTTTTTTATGATCACAGAAATGAATATATATTCTAACACAGAAGATTTCTTTTCAACTGGATCTCTCGACGACTCGTCGAGCTTTTCTAAATACAATTTCCATGTTTGAACGCTAAAAATATTCCTAGAACAGCCATAAAAATTCATGAAACTTATTGAATCCCACAAGGAGACAGCAAAGTACCTTATTGCGGACACATCCACCGGTCGTCCTCATCGCAGCCTTGATTGCTTCACCTCCTCTCCTCCAACAGTCTCGTGATCCCTCTTAACCCTCGAGAAAAAGCATCACATTATCAGCAAAAACACACGAAACACAAATGAGAAATGGTTAGATTTATGGTAGCTAGAAAAATGAATCATGAGAAAGTGTCTGGGAAGATTTATATTTATGTTCGTCAAATATACTGAGAAACTTTTGTTAGATGGCGACATATATGTGATTAGTTAGAACAAATTTTTTAAGTTAGAATCACAAATACTCAGCGATTTCCCATGATTTCTGTCAGTTTGCTCACCTTGAATTAATATAAATCTATAATAAATGAAAAGGTAATAGCAAAAATAATTAAAAGTATAGTTTAAAATATATGCAGTGGTAATATGTGGTAAATACTTTGAAATTTGAAGGGCATTTCAAAAAATGATCTTCTGTTTTAATAGTATTGATTTAAATTATAATATTAAAATATTTCAATATATTAATAAAGTATGAGATGGACTGAATGACATTTAGTTAATTTGTATAATAATAAAATAAAATTAATCCAATATAAAATATAAAAATAATAAATTAAAATAATAAAATAAAATTAGACCAATATAAAATATAAAAATAATAAATTTTTATTTTTATTTGAAGCTTTAAAATATATGTAAAATTAATATGGGTACGGTATGTAAATTAATTATCTTATTTTCATAAAATTATATTTATGTTATTCATGAATCTTTCCTTGTGTGACATTGTGTTGATGAAACTTGTGTAGCCATTGAGCAGAGTGAATGGCGTCCAACTGATTACATGAGGCCGCAGCCCGAGATTAACAAGAAGATGAGATTCATTCTGGTTGAGTGGTTGGTAGATGTATGTGTCAGATTCGAGCTAAACCCTGAGACGTTTTACCTCACCGTCAACATCATGGATCGGTTCTTGTCGGCTAAGCAAGTACCTAGGAAAGAACTGCAGCTGGTTGGACTCAGTGCTCTTCTCATGTCATCCAAATACGAAGAGATCTGGCCACCACAGGTATATATAAAAAAAAACAATCAAAATAACTTTTGAATCATAGCTAAGTTCATAAACGTAATACTTCTCTTTCAGGTGGAGGATCTAGTTGATATTGCAGACCATGCATACAGTGCCAAACAAGTTCTGGTGATGGAAAAGACAATACTATCTGCCCTCGAGTGGTACTTGACGGTTCCGACACATTATGTCTTCCTCGCACGTTTCATCAAAGCTTCCATTGCAGACCAACGAGTAAGAAATCTCTTCTTTCAGTCTCTTCCATGGTTTTTGTTTTCATTACAATATAATAAAGCTCAACTGGGTCTTGTTTTTTCTGTGTTATAGATGGAGAATATGGTGCACTATCTGGCGGAGTTAGGTTTGATGCATTACGACACAACCATAATGTTCATCCCATCAATGGTTGCAGTAGCTGCAATCTACGCAGCGAGATCAGCTCTTCACCTAGTTCCCACTTGGACCGGCACTCTCAAGCATCACACCGGCTATTCCGAAACTCAGCTCATGTGAGTGTGTAACAAGATAAAAGATCCTTCTCCCTTTTCCTCCATCTTCGACCAAGCTGATTGATTTGTTTACAATGATGATGAAAACAGGGATTGTGCGAAGCTATTGGCGTTTCAGCAGCAGCAACAAGAAGGGAGTGAGGGTAGTAAGAAGGGAGCTCTTCGAAAGAAGTACTCCAAGGAAGAAAGGTTTGCTGTGGCTATGATCCCTCCGGCCAAATCTTTGTTGACCGGAACCGACTCTGCTTAGGAGTTATAAGACCACACCACCATGAAGATGAAGAAGATGAAATAATCTACTACTAGATATAGCTTTTCATTAGATTTAAAGTTTTGTATAAGTCTAATGAGTTATTTTGAAACCATAATTCTCTATTGAATGAATCCAAATGCTTTTTAAAGGTATCTTTTAGTTGCGTCTCAAGAACAAACGAGGAGTTATATATATATATATAACTTATAAATAAACCGACCGGTCGAGATTTGGTTCAATTCTCTATGAAATAATCCTACCACTAATATGGCTTTTCATTAGATTTAATCATTTAAAGTTTTGTTTTAAGTCTAATGAGTTACTTTGAAAACATACTCTCTATTGAATGAATCCAAATGCTTCACAAATACTTTGAGATTCCTTTTACCAAATCAAGTTGGTCCTATGTGTATTTATACAAGAAATTGGTGTGTGATCCTGACTTTTAAAAATATGTTATAATGGTTAAATCAGATTTGTTTAAATTAATTGCTATCTATATTTGTGGTTGAATGTCACATGATTCCTTCTTTCCTAATTATACACTTACCATTTGTATGTCAAAATAAATAGTAATTATGTTATAAAATATTAACCCACATTGAATTATCAATATGTTTGAAATTTCAGTTGAGTCTCACAATTCCTAGTCAATCTAAAACATCTTAAAATGCCTATGATATATCCTTGTGATTATATCGTTCTATAAAAAGAATTGACTATTATTGGAGATAAATTGCTCTGATACTTATCTTTTGTTTTTTCATGATTACTTTTAGAGATAAAAATTGCTCTAAATTCATTACTTTTCTTTATGCCAATGAAGGAAAGAAATGTCATTCTTTGAGGTTGGCTTGACTTGAATACCTCAGCTCTGACAGCAAAAGAGATCAAACATTTCATCATTGGAGATGATATTATCCCACCCTCTCAACTGAGGCTACATATAGTTGAGATTGAGAAACAAATACCTTAATTGTGATTTCCCTCGAGTATCCTCAGTTTCATTATCATGCAGTGTATAGTCATGATGAACATATTCCAGCGAGAGGGAGAAGTAAAGCTCAGCAAGTTGCAGATGGATGCATCGACCAAACAGAATATAACTTTATCAGTGTACTATAAATACACATTTTATTGTAACGAAAGAACTTACTATTTTGAAAAAATGATATATTAAAATTTTGCTTTATGTAGATACATCAAACCATCTTTAAACATTATGGTTTGATTGTTCTCTCACAGATTAAGTTTCTATAAGCAAAAAAAAAAAACAAAGTAAACTAAGTTTTCAGTTTATTTTTCTAGATAAACTATTTAAAGATCCAACAAAGTAAACATGTAGATTTACTTATGATTCTATAAGTACTATTGTAGCATTGTTGACTTTAATCTTTTTGTTGTATCAACATTTGTGGTTTGTTAACTTTGGCTAACACAATTTGAGTTGGTTCAAGTAAAATCTACAATCAATAAGTTAGCAAAAAAAATGGAATTTATACATTGTTTTAATGTGTTTACCATCTTGAGATATAAACATTTTTGTGTGCGTTTACCTAAGTTTAGATATTAACAAAAATTAATTTTTTTCAGTGAATTGTTTTTGCATTAGAAACATTATTCACCACTGTTTTGGGATTAGAAAAATTGTTTTGCTTGCTTACAGTTGGTTTGGCTGATCTAGCAGTTGTTAGTACATGTTGTGTATTAACAAGCTTATTATATGTTATGTGTTTAAAATAAGTTTTCTCACATGTGGTCGGGTAGTGATGTGGTAAGTAATTATGTTCATTACATTTGACATTAGTGTAATCTTCATATAAGATTGTTAACATGTAACTGCAAAGGTAGCATCATAATTCACCTTCATCAGTTTCGATAGAACAATAGATCATCAACATATTTCATTTTGATTAATTATCATTCAGATATCATTTGATTCACATAGCACACAGCTACTAAATCAATTTATTACACATAAAATCAGAAAAACCATAGTTACCAAATAAAAGAATTTTTGGAAATTGATTCAATACAAATCTTAACATGACTCACTGAATCAATCAGATAACACATTAATATCATTTATGTGAAACCTAAACCTTATACAGAGCTTTAAATATTAGGACATTTTCATCAAGAACAAAAAAAACAACATTTTATGGTGGTTTCCTTTGTTAAACAAGAAAACTCCCACAATGTTTTGCTAGCTTGGCGGGGTATGATTGTTACACAGCTGAGAGTAAAACTTCATAAAAGGACTCAAAGCCTTTTTAAAAATCTTAGCTGCTGAATCAATTTCGAAACAAGGCAATGACAATTAACCTTTATCGACTTATATTGCTAGCTGATAAGAGTTACTTGGTTTCAACAAAAACATACAAACCGATCGGTCGAGATTTGCTTCAATTTTAATTCGGTTTTTTGGTTGAACCGAGCTGGCCCATTTATGAAATGACAATGATAAGTGGGCTGGGCCCATTCGGACAACATTCACGTGACGGGAAGCTTCACACGTGTGGTCAATTTCACCCCTTTTTCCCCCAAAGATTTGATTTCCACCACAGGAAGGAAGCACGCACCATCATCGTTAACTTTTTAATCTCTCCTTCGAAAGTCTCCTCTCTTCGCAAATTTTCACCACTCTCTGTAGTTCCCGTTTTACCCCCTCAACCAAGGGCATCGGAGGCGGAAACGCTTCGTGACTAATGGCGACGGCGGCGGCATCGGAGCGAGTCGAATTGGCGAAGCACTGCAGCTCGAGGAACTGGTCCAAAGCGATTCGAGTTCTCGATTCGCTCCTCGCTAAGCACTGCTCGATTCTCGACATATGGTTGGTTCTCGCTGATCTTCAAATTCAATTCAATTCAATTCAGATCCGTTATCAATTTGATTTCTGACTCTCTATTTTGGCAGCAATCGAGCTTTTTGTTATAATCAATTGGAGCTTCACAAGCATGTGATTAAGGACTGTGACAAGGCTCTTCACCTTGACTCCTCTGCTATTCAAGCTTATCTACTCAAAGGTTAGTTCAGCTTTTTGATTGAGTTTTGATTCTTGCGATAGCTTTGGAACTTAGAATCATGGTTGCTTAAAGCTTTGTTTTACATGTAGGACGAGCTCTTTTGGCTTTGGGGAGAAAGCAGGAAGCTGTTCTTGTACTGGAGCTAGGTTACAGTATTGCTTTGCAGCAGACTGCAGATGTGAAGCAGTTACTTGAATTAGATGAACTACTTAATGCTGCTAGGCGGGAGATTGATGTCGCTGTGAACAATGTTGCCACTGCTGAGACCACAGGGAAAGAGGCAACCCCTGTTTTGCCTCAAGTTTCTGAGAAGTCTGATGAGAAAATTGGCAACTATGATACGGCGTTTGGATCATGTAGCAATGGAAACACACATGAGGAATTGGGTGAGGAAACAAAGATAAATAGTGTTTTAAAGGATGCATCCAAGCAATCTGGTAGCCAAATCAATGGATTAGCGTATAAGGAAAAAGAGAATGTAAAGTCTGGTAGCCAAATCAATGGTTCTTCATCATCTAAACCATGTAGTAATGGTTCTGATTTATCTGAAACTTCTGATCGGTTAGGGGATATGTCGGTTATTGGAAATAAGTTAAGTGGCAAGTCCGGATCTATTTGCAAGTTGAGCCTTAAAGCTGAGGCACGTTGTGGAGTTAGCGATGAAACCAAGATTAATAAGAAGTCCTCCATAGCGAGAATATCTGAAACCCATTCTATTAGTGTGGATTTCCGGCTTTCTAGAGGCATTGCACAGGTATAGCAATACAGACAAAATATAAAAAAACTGTATCTTACTGGTGTTGAGGTTATAGCTTACAAACTCTTAATCACTGGGATCTTGTTTCACTCACCAGGTGAACGAAGGAAATTACATGAAAGCTATATCTATTTTTGATAAGGTGATTTTTCTCTCTGGCGAGTGTCTTTTGCTTTTTCGTTTCTCTATTTTACCTTCTTCTTGGAGGTTGTTTCGTAGAAATAAATGGGTCAACTTTTTAACCATTTAGTTTATCTGTGTGCACTGTGTAGGTGCTGAAAGAAGAACCTACTTACCCTGAGGCACTTATAGGAAGAGGGACAGCTTATGCATTCCAACGAGAGCTTGAAAACGCCATTGATGATTTTACTAAGGTACTCGTCGTATATTTGACAAGAGTTGTTACCACAGTGGGTTAAGTTCACCAATTCTTCTCCTATTGATCAGGCTATTCAATCGAACCCAGCGGCAGGTGAGGCCTGGAAGCGGAGAGGACAGGCTCGTGCTGCTCTTGGGGAATTTGCTGATGTTAGTGGTTCCAAGTCTTCTCTACTTCTTTATTCAGAGCTAAAAGCATAGATAATAAATGTATTTGATGGGCCTCTATTTTCCCCTGCACATGCATTGATTGATGAAGAATATTTTCTGATTGATATCCAATAATTTGGAATAGCTTCTGATTGATGTCTGGTTTAAGCCTGTTTAGTGCATGCATTTTATGGGTAAAAAGTCAGAAACGTTTCTTGTACACACTCTTAAGCTACTCTTTGGTGATAGGCGGTTGAAGATTTGACTCGAGCACTGGAATTGGAGCCAAAGTCACCTGATATTTTGCATGAAAGGGGTAAGTGTCTTTCCTTTTATATCTTGCTACCTATTTCAGTTTTGATATCTTAATAACTGCATTCAGGTATTATTACCACTGACATTCTCAATTAATTCAGGTATTATTAATTTTAGATCTAAGGACTTTACTGCTGCTGTAAAGGACTTATCTATATGTCTGAAGCAAGAAAAAGATAACAAGTCCGCATATACTTATTTGGTAAGACTATTATTGTCTGTTGTTATTCTTTGTCCCCGAAGTAGCCACGACCAAGTCCGCAAATGGGTTCTTAGCATAACTTTGCTGGTCTTTCCAGGGACTAGCTTTTGCATCTCTTGGTGAATATACAAAAGCTGAAGAGGCGCATTTGAAGTCCATCCAGCTGGATAGTAATTATCTTGAAGCATGGCTACATCTCGCCCAGGTAAAACGCATAACTAATTATTATATAGTTATGCGTTTTCTGAAGAATCTTTAACTATTTAGCTTAATTGTCATGAAAATAGTATTTCGTTCATTGCTTTATTTTTTATTTTATTTTTAATCTGGGTGGTGGTGAATAAACGAATTTAGTTTTCTGTAAAGCTAGTGAGATTTCAAAATGAAGAAATCTGACATTTTGACATTTGGATGCAAATACGTAAAGGTTTTCCTGAAAGCAACTTCCGTTCTGCCATTGGAAAATAACCTTAATTTAGTTGGCACATCTTAGTTTATTGCTTAGATCAATTGATTATGATACAGTTCACACTTTTTTATTTACTGTACTTGATGTTGTTTCCTGGCAGTTCTATCAAGAGTTGGCCGACCACAGCAAGGCTTTGGAATGCATTGATCAGGTTCTACAAGTCGACAACAGGTAGCTCTTAGTTGGGATGAACTATCACATGTTGCAAACTATTTCTGGCTTCGCCATCGTAGTCATGGAAATTTTCCTGTCTTGACCAGGGTTTGGAAGGCCTATCATTTACGTGGATTAGTGTTCCATGGATTGGGTGAACACAGGTATTTATCGCTATTCTCTAGTGCAGACTTATTACTGGAAAGTGAAAATTTGGTTAAATGGGAAAATATGCCTTCGTTAATGTGCATGCTACCTAACCCTCTCTAGTATTTTGCGTATATCTCAATGTGTACTTCGAGATATGATGTCTAATAAGATTTTCTTCTCCTGGCTCTTGGTGTTAAAAGATCTGCGTTTGTGCAAAAAGATGTTCTCTGAAAATTTTGTTGGTCATAATCACCCTGGATTTATATACAAGACTGGTAGTTTAAAGGCAGTGATATTATTCACCTGTAGTTGTTTGTGGTAATTTTATTTTTCAGGAAGGCTATCCAAGAATTATCTATTGGCTTGAGCATTGAGAGCTCAATAGAGTGCTTGTACCTACGAGGTTCCTGCCATCATGCTGTAGGAGAGTATAGAGAAGCGGTAAATAATTAAATATTTGTTTGTCAACTTTATTGCTGCAGTTTATAAGGAGACCTCTCATTATTACTTGCATATCCTCACAGGTGAAGGACTACGATGCTACAGTGGATGTGGAACTTGATGCAGTGGAGAAATTTGTTCTTCAATGCTTGGCATTTTATCAGGTTCCAAAATACGTTTTTCTTTGTTAACAACCCATTGGTTGCCTTGATTAAAAGCTTATATTGAAATGTTATTTGCAAGATTACTTTCTTGGTACATTCTTGTTTTAGCAAACCTGTAGTGATCGGATATTGCATTGCTATATTCTAATAGCATGGCCTTATTTATCTGATAGTACTGCTTTTATTTTATTTGTACGTTAATATCGGATGCTTCAATATGTTGCAACGCTAAATTTTTCCTTCACAATTATAATTTATGATATCCTGTTTCTTATTCCGCAGAAAGAGCTGGCCTTGTACACGGCTTCCAAAGTTAGTAGTGAGTTTTTCTGCTTTGATATTGATGGTGACATAGATCCAATGTTCAAGGTGATATATCCTTCTCGATATTTCCACAATGTCCGACTTTTTCTTTGTTTACCAAAATTAAGAGTGTCAAAGAGTGTGTTCTCTCAAGTGCTGTGTGTGATTTTTCTTTTCATGTGTGTTTTCAGGAGTACTGGTGCAAAAGATTACACCCAAAAGACGTATGTGAGAAGGTTTACAGACAACCTCCCCTTCGAGAATCCCTTAAGAAGGGTAAACTGAAAAAGCAAGATCTTGCAATTACCAAACCTAAGGCGAATCTTCTTCGTTTCACTGATTTAATTGGCAAGAAAATCCAATATCATTGTCCCGGATTCTTACCGAACAGACGCCAGGTAACTTGGAGTTGCTACCTTTTCAACATTCTTTTTTTTTTGGTATTATGCATTACAAACCTCATTGCAGGTCTCTGCTGCATCTATCTATCTATATATAACCCCTCTAATACTCGAATATGCATATAATCGTACGACTGAAATCTAGCCTCTCCTGGCTAAACTATCATAGTTATGTCCCATTAATCATTTGTGTGTTTCCATGATTCCCCAGCACCGTATGGCAGGATTAGCTGTGTTAGAAATTGCTCAAAAGGTTTCAAAAGCTTGGCGCATAGAGTGGAGGAATTCAAACAAAGGAACAGCAAAAAATGGGAAGAAAAACCGTAGGAGAGAGAGAATCAACATGCTTAGCCAGAATAGAGGTGGTGCCGGATGTAGTACGAGCACTTCCAGTGAAACTTCAACTGGGTATACTTCTCTAGAAGATCGATCATCTGGCCGCTCTATGTTGTCTTGGCAAGACGTTTATTCGTCTGCTGTCAGATGGCGACAAATTTCAGAGCCTTGTGACCCAGTTGTGTGGGTTAACAAACTTAGGTACATGTTCCATTTCGGATGTTATAGAAGTAGCTGATATCTAATGGCGCTCCTAGCACAGGCTCTGAACTTCAGTTTCTGAACTGAACTTTCATTTGATGGCTACTTATGCTATTTGCAGTGAAGAGTTTAATTCTGGGTTTGGTTCTCATACGCCAATGGTACTCGGACAAGCTAAAGTAATACGCTATTTCCCAAATTATGAAAGGTACGATGTTTGCATAGACCGTGGTCATTTTTTTCATCTATTCAGTTACGACCTTTTCTCATTCCATGATCAATCTACATAATGTGCTATACTTCAGAACCCTGAATCTTGCAAAGACCATCGTCAAGGAGAAACTCTGTGTACGCAGCAAGGCAGATAAAGTCATTGATCTGTCTAAAGATGAGAAGATAGAAGAAGTCAGTCTTCCTTTTCTTCTTGCGTGAATGATTCTCGTTTTGTCATATTGTTATCATACTGAAATTGGCAAATTGGATGCAGATAATGCGTGCTGAAACATGTGAAGAGCTACACAAAATTGTTGGTGAGGATTTCTGGGTGGCTACTTGGTGCCACAGTACCGCATTCGAAGGGTATATTTGTTTGTTTCTCTTCACCGTTGCAGTTTTCTTTGTCTTTTCCTGACGATGCTTCGTTATATCTTCAGGAAACGCCTTGAAGGAACTAGAATCACCTGCATTAAGAAACCGTATTCTTTCCTTCCGTGCAGTTTTATTTCATAATTATCACTTTCCTTGAACTAATATCTCTTTGTTTTTATAAATCCAGGGGAAGTCTTGGGTATGATTTTGCAATTAGAACTCCATGTACACCTGCGAGGTGGAGTGATTTTGATGAAGAAATGACCTCAGCTTGGGAGGTAACCCACCTAAGCATTATAGTTTACTTTTACTGTTTTTTAATCTGAGAAAACAAACTCAATATAAGTACATCTGAAATCCACAGGCTTTATGCAATGCGTATTGTGGAGAGAATTACGGTTCTACCGACCTCGACGCGCTAGAAACCGTCAGAGACTCTATCTTGCGCATGACATATTACTGGTAAAATGACGATGACATACTTAAAACATATGATTGTTTATTGATCACTCACCACATATTGGTGCTTTTTTTTTCACAGGTACAATTTTATGCCGTTAGCTCGAGGAACAGCGGTAACAGGATTTATAGTGTTACTAGGACTTCTGCTAGCTGCTAATATGGAGTTCACTGAGAGTATCCCTAAAGATTTACAGATCGATTGGGAAGCTATACTTAGTGTTGAACCGGATTCCTTTGTTGGTTCGGTTAAGTCTTGGTTATACCCTTCCTTGAAAATCAACACGTCGTGGAGAGATCACCCGGAAGTTTCCTCGGCGTTTTCAACAACCGGATCCGTTGTCGCGGCGCTTAGCTCTTACAATGATTGAGTTTCAAAATCTAACCCAACCAGAATGAGCAGCAAAGAAAACTTGTGTTTCAGTCATAAATCTTCGGGTTTATGATATGTTTGTGTCTTAGAAAACAAACAAACAAATTTCATAGGTTTTTTTTTTACATACCTCATTTAACTTTATTTTACAGTTTGAATAATGTATTTTCTATATTATATGAACTCTCTTTGCAAATCACAAGTCGACATGAGTGTGTTGTGTTGCTTATGATTTGCGAAGCCTTGTACTATTTACTAGTCTAAAATGATATACCGTGATTAGTGTACGAAGCTTGTTAATTCTTTAATTAATCTTAACCGTTCATCCAAAATAGTAATGTGTTTAAGATTTTAGTCAAAACCTATAAGAAAGTCAACGGACGACCCACTCGGTTGGGTGTTCTCCACCACCGACAGGCCGCTCTCGCAGTTTCGGCTTATGTCCATTGTCTTGTTTTTCACTTTGGAACACTTTTTGTAATAAAATAATGTTAACGTTAATACTAAATTAGTCACTGAAACACAAAAGCACGTATTGGTAAGAAGCAAAAGAAAAGCAAATCTTAATTCATAAGCAAATAAAACATATCTTCGTCACTGGTTCGACGGTTTGATTCTGTTTCCATTGTTGTGTGTGTATATTTCCAATCTACCGATGACTCAATTCTAATGTGATGATGATTAAGGAAAATAAAATTTTGAAATATAATGAATGAGAGTTTAGTTGCTATAGAAGTCATAATGAACCGTAAATTTTTGTAACATGATGCAAAGAAATAAAATTTAGGAAATAAATATTTTCTACCAAAACAAAAAGGTAAAGAAGATTTGAAAAAGATAGACGATGCCAAAAATATTATATTAGTAATTGAAGGAAATCTTAATATACAGCTAGAGGAGATGTATTGTGTGGTAACAATCAATGATTTCTTTCCTTCGTTACATTTCAACCAAATACATTGTTTTGTTTAAAACTTTTTTTTTTATATTTACTTTTTCGTTGTTTTACTAGATTAAATTATTTTATTTTGTATTAAAACTTAAATAATTTTAGTATGAACATTATAATAGTTTTATCGGTGGCAAGATTTTCACAATTGTCATGAAAATCAGACAATTATAATTTATAATAGAATAAAATAACTGTAAAAAATAAATTATAATTGTCTGTGATATTTTTATGATCAACGGTCTGAATCTCTTTTCATCGACTATATAAACACACAAACAATTCTCTTTCACCAAACATACAACAAAATTGATCAAAATCATTTACTTACATTCTTTTTGATCCAAAAACTAAAAAAAAAAATAATCATGGAACGTAACGTCCTCCTTACGGTTACCTTGCTCTGCATTGTCGTCGCCGGTGTCGGTGGCCAGTCTCCGACCTCCTCTCCGACAAAATCCCCCGACGCTCCTTCTGCTCCAACTACTACTCCTCCCTCCTCCTCACCCGTGGAGGCACCGAAATCTCCAGCTCCTGTAACCTCCTCTCCGCCGCCGGCACCTGTTCCCGAGAGCGCTCCTCCGTCACCTTCACCAAAGGCTCCGGCTCCGGTGAGCTCTCCACCAGAAGCTGCTACACCTCCAGCTCCAGTAGCCGATGCACCGGCTCCAAGCAAGGGTAAGAAGCATCAAAAAGCAACGGCTCCGGCTCCCGAACTTGATAGCCCACCTGCACCGCCGATGGAAGCTCCTGGTCCTAGCTCCGACGCTATGTCCCCCGGTCCGGCCAAATCCGCCGAGGAGAAGGTACACTAGCATAATATCAAATCAACAGTTCAAAATGAAAAGATTCATTCATCCTTTTATTAGTTTAAAAAAAAAACATTCATTTCATTACTTGTTGTACGTAATTATTTTTATATTAATTTGGCATTATTATTATTAATGCAGAGTGGAGCCGAGAGCACAAGTGTATTGCGGAATTTAGCAGCGATGGGAGCGGCTGCAACCGCCTGGGCCGTTCTCGTTATGGCCTTTTAAATTGTTTTAGTTATCATTTCGCTCCTTCATTTGTAGCTTTTTTCTTTGGTTTGAACCAACGATTGTCTTATTTCTTTTCGCGTTTGAATGATGAGTATTATTTAATTGATTATTACAGTTTGTGTTCCCTATTTTAATTTGTATGAAAATAATAATATTTATATACTAAATAATAAACCTCAGATTTATCCCTCTCTCAATTTCTTCAAATGCTCAGAGATTTATGCTTTAATTCTCTAGCTCCATATGATTTCATCAATCATCTTTCTTTTCCAAGTTTTACTTTGAACTCTATGATGTCAAAACTCATAGCCTTGTAACTTTATTTTCAGCATTGCAATTTAAATATGAACGACCTTTTCCAATAAATAAATAAAACTCAGACTTGTCAGTGATGATACTGTTTTTAGTTATGACAAATTTGATTTTTCGTATTTTTTTTTTTTTGACTAAAAGCTTTCAAATTAAACATAAACGAACCATTACAAGATAAGACGAAGGTCTTATAGCTAGATAAAGTTTGCATGAAAATGGCTGAATCCCCTCCTATGAAAAACAAAGAAAGAGACTAGTTTAACCGACAATACATGAAAGATAAAAGCTAGTGATAGGATCCACGACCGCGACGGCCACGTTTTCCTCGTCCTCCAACTGTCTTCCACTCCATGTCTTGGTATTTGGTTGGGATTTTTATTTCCCTTGCACCTCTTGTCAAGCTAAGCGAGCTAGAAGGCTCTGTCTCAACTTCATCCACGTCTCCTAACAATGTGAATCGAGTGGGACTCTCAAAAACACAAGAGTTAGATGTTGTGGTTAGGGGATCAACAACTAAAGTTTTGCGAACCTCAGTGTTGATAATGTTTGATGGAGAAGACTCCATAATAGATGCAGTAATGGGAGTAGATTGTAGATCTACTAATGTGGATAAAGTGTTGACGGGGCTAAGTGTAGCAGCAAGGTTCTCCTGCTGAATGGATAAGGAAGAAGGTGCAGAAGCTAGCAATGTGCTTCCCGAAGAATGGTGGTCCACAATAGTAACTGAAGGAACAAAAGTAGATGGCAATGGATGAACAGTTTCAAGTGTCGAATGGAGATCTCCTGTCTCTTTAATAGAAGTCTGAGTTGGTGAGCTAGCATTTTCCCTTTGTTGTAGGACTATATCAATATCCACTACAGGGACTTCAGAATGGTTATCTGCTGGAGCTGGCGAGCAAGTTGGAACCTCAACAGTCGTAGATGGTAGAAGACACCTCTTTGCCTTATGTCCAAGGTTTCCACACCTCTCACACATAGATGGAATCCATGTGTATTCCACATTAACAAGAAAAATGTTACCTTGTTTATCATCCAGTGCAATAAGTTTCGGAAAGTCTCTATCCAGTTCCATCTCCACTAGAACTTTAGCTTCACCCATGCTAGTAGGATCAAGTCGAGGTTTATGCGTAAGGATAGGTTCTCCAAGTCCTGAGACAACATGACTTATTCCTAGCCTTGAATAGCAACAATCTGGTATATTCTTCAAATTGGCCCAGACAGGAAGCGTTGAGACTTCAGGGATCTTGAAGGATCCCTCAGGAATCCATGGCAATACAAATAGTAAGCAATCATCAATATGCCATACACCTCTCTGAATAACCCAATGACGAGTAGGTTGATGCGGTATATGAAACAAGAAGGAAGAATCACTAAGCTTCTTACAACTAATCTTGCAACTTCTTCCCCATATTCTATTGACAACAGCATGCACAAGACCACCCGGTGGTAAAGAACACTTATGAAACTTTCCAATAATGTATTCATCTTTATTTTCAGGACCTAGCTTTAGCACTTTTGAAGGAATAGATACCTCAGGTGTGCCATCAAGACGGTAGGTAGGAGTGGCTGCGCGGCTAATTGATTTTTCGTATTTTGGCAGACAAATAGTCTTTTCTTTAGTGATGGATCCGATTTCTTCAGTGAAAATGACACATTGAAATTTGATGCAGATATAACAAACTTTGAAATTGTCCTGATGTTTATTTGAACGTATATGAATGAACAATAAGCAAACCATGCCAATAACTCTTTAATTTGAAGATGTTTAAATTGCTGAGTGCATTAACTAATTTACTAATACCACATGTCAATATGTGACATGTCAGTGCAAGACATCTCTATTATTAAAATAGAAGTACAAATATAAATTAACCCTTAATTTTAAGTGTTATTTACAATGATATGCCACTGAAGTAATTAAATGAACCATTAAATGAATTTATATTTAAGGAATTATTGTCTTTTTCTATTTATTAAACAGTTTCCTAAATCAATTTAGCTTAATTTCGTATTTAATATATTTCCTAAAATAATTTAGCTGATTTTTAGGAAGATTCATATTTAAAATTTATTTTAACAATATTAAAATTGGATAATGTTACGATTAATTATTTTGAACAAAGTTCAAGTTTAAATTCGACATTAAACAATATTTTGAATATTTCTAAAATATATGTTTAACTTACCATTAATTATTTTGAATAATAAAATCTATATATGCTAAGATTTTAAACTACTTATAGAACAATATTAAATATTTGTAACTCAATATTATTTTAATATAATTAAATCTCACCTAAGATTATATATTTTTCAAGAGTTTTTAAAGTATATGTTTAATTATTTTGGTTGCTATTAATTATTTTCAACAAAAAAAATTAATACTGAAATTTAAATATATTTGAATTATTTGTAAATCAATGTTTAATGTTTATAACCAAATATATTTTTTCTAACGTATCTAAATCTTACCGTATTATCCATATTTGATCAAAATATTTAAATTCTTTTTACATATGGCAAATAATTTCATGTTACAAGAAATATTATTCAAACTATCAATAGGTCAATATTAATTTTTCAAAAGTTGAATAACAAGCACGAGATACTATTTTTACATCACATAAACTATTCGATTGTTGTGTTTCTAAAAATTTAGAAATATGCAAATATTTAAAAATATAAACTGATAAACATTTAAATCATATTTATTTATATAAAAAATGAAAATAAATATCCGTCCGGTCGGACGGGTCCAGCTCTAGTATCTAGTATAGAAGGTGTGGGTTCATTTGCCTCCAATAGTTTGAGAAAAAAATATTTGTAAATTTCGGATGATTGAAGGATTGATTAACTTGATTCTCTGATAAGCCAAAATGTATCTACTCATCTACGTTTCTTTCAATCAAATCCTTGGTTTTCCTTTTCTTTTAAATACTTGTTTCATATTTTAGTTTCTCTCATTGACCTAGCTATCCTAAAATAGCTGCATTGGACGCTACTAAATGTTTCGTTTTCTATAAATATCTAAAACTGATTGATGTAAAATATTCTGTACACGGTACCATATCTCAAAAATATATATTTGCTCCCAGTAATATATATTTACTAATCTGTCGATGTGGATCTAATTAATACAAGGTATTTTCCTTGCTAAACTGTTGGTTAGTTTCTTCAAATGAGCAAATTATTATACAGTTTGATTGAAAGTACAAAGAGAGGAAGGTGAGAAGTGCACTTTATTCCCCGTACTTTGATTCTTTTTACGACAATTCCCCTTACTTTGATTAAAAGTACATTACTGCATAATGAAATATATTCTTAGAGAATAGTACGTAAACTCAATTTTCAAGCAAAGTTAGTCCTACATGCTTAAAAAGCATGTACAGACGTTACAGAAAAGACTTTGTCCACACAAAAAATAAAGACGTTACAGAAGACCAAAGAGAACATCTTTTAATAAAAATGCCTTTGTTTTCTTGGGGGGTTAAGTTTGCCATGGGAAAAAGTTAATAATAACAAGGGTTGGGAAAGTTTAGTGGAATCTGAACAAAAGCTTAATCTTTCAGATTAAGTAAAGTGTTATAATAATTCTCCAAAATAATTAAATATAAACTAGACATATAATTTGGTAAGTAAGCCTAAATCAAAGGCTAATTTTTTTTTATATCATTTTTAACCCCTTTAGAAAGCACAAGTTTATACTTAAACCAAGGTGTTGTGCATGAGGTTTCAATATTCTTGGCTTTGCGAAAGACCTAAACCTACCAAGCCAAGTCAACTGATTCCTCCACATCAAATACAAATATGCGTGACAGTTCACTATCATTTTTCTTCTTCAGACTACCTTCTAGACGATATGGGAGGTTCAATGGGCTTTCTCGGAAAAGGTTTTGCATGCGTTTCTTTAATCTAACATCAACGATTTTATTATATAGGAATCACCGTTTAATAGCATTCCTTCAATTTATTAGAAAGAAAAAAATAATTGTTTTGGGTATTATTTGGTGTATAGGTGTACCACCGACGCAGATGATGAATATGGTAATGGGTTCACTCTACAAACAATTCACCAAGAAAGCGATCAACAACTTCGACGATTTCCACGTTGCTGTTTTAGACATCTTCAAGTAAGGATCACACACAATGTTTCCATTTTATCATTCTTTCTTTAGATAAGCTAGATCAACAACAACATAACTATATTTTGATGTGTAGCAACTTCAATTCGGCTTTACCAGGCCGACACTTTGATCTCCCGACCCCTGACGAGATAAAGGCAAGAAGACCTTTTTAATTCTCCGCATAAAATTATTATAACTATGTATTTTCTCTAACACAATGTTTGATTAAATTAGGCTTGTTTCACGCGGTGGAAGGAAGCCAAAGAAGAAGAAGAGAAGCAGAAAGTGTTCACAGAGTTCATTGCAAAGAAAGTGAAGCCAAGTAAACTCGATGACGTCACCATGATCACCGGAATAGCTTCTCCACCGGCGGCTATGGCGGCTAAGAGAGCAGGAGAGAACGTTCCTCAGCTAAAGTTCATCAAACTCATACCTGATGTTATATTCGTCCCTACGGTCACCATTTTGGCCATTGTTTCTGCCAAACTCTCAAGGAGAATGTATTTGAAATAATGTTTTAAATTTAACATTCCAAGGTTGAAGCAAAGCTCCAAAGTTAGAATACATGAACACCATAGAATGTAGTTAGAATTATCTTTGATAATCAGTTTATAACAACAACTGCAATGCTTTAAAGCAGTTTATAACACGTTTGCAGAATACAACTATATATACATGTTAACCTACGAAAACCTTAGAAAGAAAAAAGGAAAATATGCTAAATAAATATGGACACATCACAACGTAATTGGTAAGCTTCCTTCTTCTTTTTCTTGTGTGTGTGCACGACATAATTGTTAATTATCCTATTCTCCTAATATTTCCTCTTTGCGGAAGACTGGAATTTGGATCCAGGAGCGAAGGAGTATGTTTCACGGTGTAAAGCCAAGAGATGGTAAAACCAATATACAGTAATTGGTAAAACCAATATAATGGGTAGAGTTTTCTTAGGAAATATGTTAAATACAAGATTTCCTGAAATTTTCTTTTTAATATTACATTACTTTAGAGTAAAACAGAATCCCACTAATAATATTAAAATACTTTCTGCTACACAATCAATACAATTAAAAGGGAATCATTCCCATAATATACCCTTAATGAAAATTATGCTTTTTCCAAAAATATTTTTATTTTTGGAAAAGATTAATAAAATTCATTAATGATATTTGAGTCTTTTGGTTTTGGATCGTATTTAAATTGATCAATAAACAATAAGCTTACACATACTTATAAGATATACTATTATTTAATATAAATATTTTAAAATTTAAATATTATACCTATATATTATGAAAATAAATTATCAACAAACATAATGACATCATAATATAATTTTCTCACATCTATATATCATAAAATAAAAAATACAAAACTTATAATAAGTTACTAATAAACTAATATTGTCATATCAATAAGTTTTTTATATTATCATTTTTTATTTGGATGACATAACAAAAAATATCATAAAAGTTTAAAAATCACAATTTTTTTTGTCAGCAAAAAATCAAAAGTTTATGTAATATTAAAAATTATATAATTAAATTATTAAAAATCTTAAATTATTATTAAATATTTTGTGTATTTAACGGATCACTGGTATCAAATTACATGAATAACATGTTTTGTGGTTTTAATAGTTTCTATGGATTTTTAATTAACGAATTTTTCATTAAATACGAACTGAATTATATACAAAGTACTAGTTTACCGGTTCTACCACCGATCTGACTCTGATAAAAACACTTCTTAAAACTCAAACATTACTTTAAAAAAAACTTTTAAATTATATGTTCTCTAATAAATAAGTTATTCATCCAAATCACTCTTGAAAAAAATGTTTGTTTCTATTTCTTTTTATTTTGAAAGAAAAAAAAAACAATTGTTGTGATTGAAACAAAAATAATGGTAATATGTAAAAGCAATTTTGGATCAATAAATGATATGACTAACTAAAAAAATTTCATTAATAACATTATTATCTTTCGGTTTTGTGTGTCTATTTCAACATTTAGATGAACTTGCTTTATGGTTTTGATTAACGGTGTCGACTTTATGGATTTTATTAATGAGTCTTTCGGTTGTGTTTTTATATAATCAATTTCATATCTCATAAACTTTTTAATATCAATAACATAAACTAAAGTTTGCAATAATTTTAAAAAGCTGATATTAGAGATTGAAATTTTGTAACCACACGAGGATTATACTTAATCAAAAATATTATTTGCCATTTTATATGTTTAATAATATTTTTTATAATTTGTAATTAATTAAATTTATATAATAGTCCAATACGAATTTCGGATACAGTCATTGTTTAACTTATTTACAAACATAAAACAGTTGTGTGACATATTTTAAATTTTGTACTGTACACACTATAACAAATCCGCATAATTGAAATTTGATCATGTCACAGTTTATATAATCAAAACGAAGAAATCTCCATTTTTATATTGAAAAAACAACAAAAAAATACCGGCTCTTTCAAGGCGAGTCAGAATCTAGTAATATCTTAAAATAAAATGGAAAAATCTCATTTAATGAAAAATTGTAAAACACCAAACCTAAAAATAAAAGTCGATATAGCCAAAACGATCGTGTTTACTGTTTCATACATAGGCGTTTGTTCTTCTTCATCATATCAATAACTGATCTCCAATCAAGCAAGGTCTCGTATAATATCCGTCAGGTTTGTATAGATTTCTGATTTCCTTTGTTTAGTTTTTGTTGCTTTGATCACATATTCATACTTTGGTCGTTTTTGATGATTATTTGAGTTATGGTTTTGAACAACTTGATTTTTGGTTTTTGATTGAAAGTTTTGATCTTTTGCGTGTTAAATTTTTTTTATTTTATTTTTATTTTGATTGTTTTGATATTGGTTAAGGTAGATCAGAATGGCTTTCTGTAGTATAGCAGAAGATTGGGTAGCCAAGACGATCGAGAGGAATAGGATAAGGGAAGCTCTCGAAGATGCTATAGACAACCAAAACAAGGTATAGTGTGTTTCATATGTTGTTGATTTGAAAGTTAATACTTGATGCTCCCATTGCAGAAAGGGAGAACGGATGCTTGAAAGATGATGACATACACATTGGAAACTCGAAGGTTTTGACATATCTCCATTGGTTTTGTGAAACAGTTGGTTTTGCTCCAAAAACTAAAGAACATAGAGAATGAAAGAATGCAAAATGGAGATTTCACAACACAATATAAGAATAGATTTGACATTAACGAGTCTGATGTGTTTCTTGTTTTACCTATCTATCTATTTTAAAACTCTGTCTGGTTCCCTTTAATTTTAAAAAGTTTTCATAGAACATAGAGACAATGAAACGAATTGTGATATTGTGTAGGTGTTGTAATATTTTATCAAGAAAGGGTTAAACTTGATCCAACTATGTAAGGTTCTGTAGTGTTCGCTCATATTAGCAGCATTAGTTTTTTACAATGTACATAGATTATTCGGCAGCTCTTTTGATGTATAGCAACAATAATGCAACAAGATGGTGATAAAGAACAACAAGATGACAAGATTACGAAAACAGTCTGTACAAAAAACTCAAGAGCGGAAAGCTCGAGGTCAGAGTCTCGTACCGGTGTCCGGTACCGCACTTTCCTCTGCACTTACTGTCCCAAGCAGAAGGTTGGTCTTTTACATCGACATCCTCCAGCACGCTTCCCGAGTTGGTAACAGCAGCTCCAAGAAACGAAGTCTCACTGAGAAGGCTTGCCACCGTGCTCTCGCCAAGTACCTTCGTAAGGAACTTGCGGATTACGCTACGGCCACAGTCTCTAAGCGCTCAAAAGCCTCGACATCATTTACCACGCCTACTGATATTCCTCTAGCTTATGATGATCAGATCGAGAAACTTGTGTGGCCTTAAAAACTGCAGCTTGAGTAGGAGGCTGATTCAGGCCTTATATATCGAGAGATTTCGATGTTGGTCAAGGTGATTGCCCTAAAGATGGATACACAATTTAATTGTACAACAGTAAATGAGAAAATCTGTCGTTGCCTTTGAATCAATCACCCTCTATTTTACAACTTGGATAAGGGATGAATTTAGAAAGAAAAAATGATTTATGTAACTTTATCTAAATATCAATACTATTAAAAGTCACCATTTTGGCCATTGTCTCTGCCAAACTCTCAAGGAGAATGTATTTGAAATAATGTTTTTAATTTAAAACATTCCAAGGTTGAAGCAAGGCTCCAAAGTTAGAATACATGAACACCATAAAATGTAGTTAGAATTATCTTTGAAAATCAGTTTATAACACCAACAATCACAAAGCTGCAATACTTTAAAGCAGCTTAAGGATGCCTAGAGAGTCAAGTAAACACACTTTTAATTATTAAACACCAAGATTAGACTTTGTTTATTGAAGTTTCCTAAAAGCATTGTTAGGATCATCTTCTTCTTGATCCAGAAGAGCCTGACCTTCGTTTCCCTCGCTTTCTCTGCCTGTTGGGACGCTTATTAGGCCTAGAAGGCATCGTAGCATTTGACTTTGGCTTTTCTTTTGAAACTCTACGTCTCTTTGTCTTAGTCTCTTCCTTGACCTCCACGTCAAGATTGCGTGGCTTTCTGTTCCTTACCTGTATATTGAGTTCATTTAAAAAAAACATATGATAGATAACAAAAAGTGAGTAATGGAGTTTTTGTAAAGTTTTGCAGAAACTTACAGGTCTTGATGGACCTTCCCCCACAGAAGCTTGTTCTGTCTTCTGTTGCTTCTTATCGAGAACAATAGCTTTCCCTTCTCTTTGAACTGAAGCCATCATTTCAGACAATAAGATATCTGTTGTCTCGTCATCGTCTTCAGGTTGTTTCTCTTCAGAGTCATCTTCGTTTTTAGTAACAACCAAGTGGGGCTGTTTTTGTTGCTCCAAAGAGAACCTACTTGGATTCTCATTCACCAGCTTGTCTACTCGGTTCTTCAAGTTACCAGCTTTTAGCTTTACTGCTTCAATCTTCAAAAGTATCTGTTCCAAGAACGCATCGCCTTCTATAAACAACTCCAGAGGCTCCTCACAGAAAATTCCCTCTTCCTTAGTGCTCTTATTCCTTTTATCATTGAGAGCACCACCGGCAAAAGATTTTCGGTTTTCTGTATAAAGAAAGTATTAGAGTAGTAGATAAAACACTGAACAATGATCACAAGAAGATACACCTTGATAAGAGAAGAGGTTATGGTTTAGTGCATAGGAAGAAACATCTGAGGATTCTTCAACTCGCTTTCTCTTTCTCCTCTTCTTGAGTCTGGTTCTCTGAGTATGATGACATGGAAGAAGAGATCCAAGTTCTTCTGATTTGAGATTTTCCAACTCTAGACGTTGCTTGGCTTGGCAAGATTCTTTGAGTTCTTTGTCGTACTTCCCTGCTTGGCTCTGAAGCTCTTTGATTTTGAGTTCAAGCCATTTGCAACGCCACGTTATAGGGTGTATAAACCTCCTCCAGTGATCAGTCAGCTTCTTCTTTCTGCCATAAAACAATATAATTTGTATAAAAACAGATCAAAATCTTATCTCAAATTTTCTTTAAAGGAGACTCATCATTCTCAAGCACGATCAAGGAGGAGCTTGCCTCACGAAGAAAGGTAGAGAAGCAGGATCAGTAGTAGTAGTAGTACACATGATGGAGTCAGCTTCTTGATCATTAGAAGCTGTTTGTTCAGTCTCATCATGTAGAGAAACGGTTCCACTAAAGGAGGAGCTAGAAGAGCAGACATCTTCATCAGTGTCATCATCAACATTGCATTCTTCCGAGACTTCAATCTCAATCTTGTCATCATCACTAGACCATTCCAATATATCAACAACAACCTCTTCATCATTGTCACCACCACAATTGTTCTTCTTCATCAAATCATCATTTTCATCATCATTCATCTCTATACCAGAAAATACCCCTAGAAAATGACCCAAAAGATCATCACTTTTCATTAAGAATCATCAGATACGCGCGAAACCCTAACCAAAGTTTGAAGCTTTATCGTCCATCAAACAATACCGATTTCAGATCAGATGCAAATCAACAAATTCTAAGGGAATTTTTTTACCAGTTTACGATTCAGTGGCGGACCGAAACGGAGTTGGATCCAAAACCGGCGGTGAGAATCACGACGTCTTTGAATGAAGGTTTTCTTTTTGTTATCTTCCCAAATCACAAGTGGGGTCCACTTTACTCCAGGTCTTTGACTTTTTCTTTTATCTTAAAATGACAGTTATTAATGTTGTTGTGTGTATTATTATCGTACACAACATTTATAGTAGTACAAGATATTTGTCCTAATTATTTATGTTTGGATTCTGTCGGGCAGAATATTATATTCCCTTTCTCAAACTACGGCACGTGAAAGAGCTCTTTACTATCTGGAAGATTAGAAAAATGTCATTGATCTTCTTACTTGTGGGCTTTGACAAATGGGTCAATTTCGAACCCTCTTATAGGTTCAATCTCTGACCTCTCTCCCATAGTTTCTTTCTTTCTTGCAATCCAAACCACCGCCACCTCGCCTCGCCTGTGGAGGATGAGTGCTCTGAACCGAACCTTGAGCTCAATGTCGTTGAAACTCAACACCCCAATTTTCGCGTCATCTCTGTTCCCAAATTCGAAACCAAGCGAGATTCGATTCTCCAACAGATGGGGGCAACGAGCCGCAGCGAAAAGTCGAACGATCTCTCGCTCTCTTGGATCAAAGTTGCAGAAGAAGAAGGGATCAAATTCGTTGCGTGATGGCAGGAGGAGGAGGTCGGTAGATTTAAATGGATTCAAATTTATTTGTGATTCTTTCCCCTCCGTTGTCGTTGTTGTCCCTAGATTTAAATAATGGTCCTTGTGTTTGGTTAGGTGATCATCATCATGTGTTAGAAACGGGAGTGTGGTGGGACCTGAAAACGTGTCCGGTTCCGGCTGGTGTAGACCCTCGTTGTGTCCGTGGGTGTATAGAATCTGCGTTGGAGAAGCAGATTGGTCGTCGTTCTGCAGTCAGCATCTATGCCATTGGAAACCTAGAATACATCTCTAGTGACCTCTTGGAAAACATCTCTTCCTCTGGAATCATTCTTACTCACGCCCCCCGCGGTACGCTAAAATCAAATCAATCCTCGATTTGTTTTGTTTTGTCTAATTAATTAGAGAGAGTCAGTCGTCTCATGGATTATCTGATCTGGCCTTACTTCTTCCTCAGCGTTTTCGCCGTTATGGATATTTCACTACTTTTGTTGCATATCCAAAAGGTGTTTGCCTAGCTGTCCCTCTTCACCAGCTAAGAGTATTTGGCTAAGACTTTGACAAAGTGTTTGCCAAAGAGTTTGTGTGGGAAACTTTATTGTGTGATAATTTGGGTGAAACTTTATCTGTGAGAGATAAGAAACCTCTCTGCATTTGCAACATATGCGATGGTGTTTACCATGCATGTGACGAATTCATCACTCATCTCAAGGGTGAAGAGCACAGAAAGCAGGTAATTAAGCAAGCATGCAGCATCCTCAGCCTTTTTTTTTTGTAAAATTTTTCATGTACCTGTGTGTTTGTGTGTGTGTGCAGTTGCTTGAAATTGTGGTCGACCGCTACGGTATGCCGCCTAAACATTTTTGCCAAGTCTGCAATTATCCCGCCTACAACGAATATAACCTGATCCTTCATAACAAAAGTGAAGAACATAATCGCAAGGTAAGCGCAGCTTGTAATCATTATTATACATTTTAACAACTCTGTATCACTAAAATTCGATCCCATTTTTTGGTTTGTTTTCAAGCTGGTCGAGGAACAGGCTCGAGAAGAGGAGGACTGCGAGAGCAGGAAGACTAATCCAGAATTGGATCTCTTCTACAAGAGAAACAAGATGCAATCTCTTTGAACGAGGCAAACAAGAAGAGGCAGCCTAAGGAAGAAGAAGCTAGAGTGCGTGCATCCCCATAGGGTCTTTGTGTTAAAGAGTTTACTAAATAATGGAGTACGTATTTATTATTATTATTATGCAGAATACTTTGTTCTTCTACCACTAAAAATATTTCCAAGGCTGGTTTGTTTTTCTTTTTTTTTTTTTTAATACATGACAAGATCTATTCGTATGTGAAATACATGACAAGATTTTCAGTTAGTTAAGTTTTATAGTTTGACATAGCAGTATATTAGGTGTTTGTTTTATATGAAGTACTAGGTGGAATGAGCTAAAAAAGATTATAATGTTTAATTTAATAGATATTAGAAAATTAAAAGTCATAGTCAAACGAAAATTACGTGTTAGAAATGTAATTTGGCTTCAAATCAGATATGAAAACTATATCACTCTTTGTGTCTTTTAAATTACGGTAGAAAACTATATCACTCATAGTCTTTGTGTGTTCTTAACTCATGAGATTAGTGGCAAAAAAAAATCTTTACAATTTCTTATATAATTTTTAATTGGCAATAAGAATTTAAATAAATTAGTAGTAACTTTCCTATTCTAACCAAAACCAGAATGCTTTATGAGGACTGCGTATATTAGTTTCATATTTTTGGCTACTGCATAAATTACGGTCAAACGTAAAATTAACAAAAGGAATCAAGTAACTATATGAAAATAATATTTTTGATTTTTGATTTTTTTTTCCTCTATATACTTGGTTCTTTTTGCTAATTTTACATTTTACTTGATTTATTAATGATGATAATTGACAATAAACTTAGCCATTTTGAATTTTTCAAATTGAATCATAATTTTTCTATCACCATTTTTTTTTTTTGTTCAAACCAACTTTCATTAATAAAATTTAGAATCCATCCATGGAGGAATTGTTTAACAGAAACAATAAGACAGTAGCAAAGCGCATAACACAAAGATAAATAAAAGCAAACATAACACACAAGCAACTTAAAAGTGAAACACCATGAGTGCTAGTGAGTGAGATGAAGCCACGGGAACTGGAGAACACACTCAGTGAACTGCTACCCGAACATGCTGCAGCAACAAATGCATAGAGAGCAGCAAGAAACTTGGCTACAGAGGTGATCAAGCACCATCTTGACGAGCCTTGAAATTGTGAGGAAATCCGCAACCACAATGATGTGTAGAGTTGCAAGAACCAGCACGGCCAGACAAACAAGTCTGAAATTACGGAGCCAACGTTGGCTTTTTTAAATCCATCTCTTATCTTTTTGAGTTGTAGACCTGAAACATCAGAGAAGACTACCAACATACAAATATATTGTAATGAGCGCAAAAAGAGATGATTTCGAACAATAACCTCATGCCGAGGTAAGTGAACCTCAAACAGAGGTAAGTGAACCTCAAACTGAGGTAAGTGAACCTCAAACTGAGGTAAGTGACCCTCATACTGAGGTACAGTAAGGCAAAACAAGTGCCTAACAGCTTCATACTGAGTTAAACAATGACTAATAAGAAGCATAAAGTCCTCATACTGAGGTAATGGTGATGAATGGTTTCTTATACGGAGGGCAGGGAATCCAAATCTAAGGTATGTTTCATCCCAAATAGAAACATCTAGACGGGTCACAAGGTTCATACCGTTCCAAGTTATGCTTAAGAGCAGGAAGAAAAAACGAATTTTACCCCATATGAACTGATAGATCTGAAACCTACAACCATCAGTAGGGAGAAGCAAAGGTTTGACAAGGTTCACTCCAAGAGACCCAACCAGCAAACAGACTGAGTCGGATGTTGTTGTACAATGGAGAGGAGGCCTTGCAGCGGCTAAGGTGAAAGAGGACAGATCCAGTGCGACGAGAGTGTCAGAAGCGTCGGGAGGATCAGGAGGGTCGGGAGAAGAGACCCCAACGAGTAGATCTAGAGGAAAAACAAACGGCAGCGGCTCAGGAGGTGGGGGAAGGAGCAACAGTGACTCTGAACCACGAGAGAACATCATCAAACCCATGGAAGAAAGGAAGAGGAGGGAGACAGAAGAGGTTCTCACCGGTGGGCGAAAGGCCACACCGACGGCAGGTTAAGGGGAAAAACCCTAATCGCCTTGGTGTCGCATAGGGAGAGAAACGACAGGACTAACCTAAACATGACAAATAATCAAAATCTTCTATCACCATTTATGTCAATTTCTTAATTACAAAGTCAAGGTATTTAAGTTAAGGAATTGACTGAGACTTTATATGAACTTTTTTTAATGAAATTGGAGTATCAGTCTCGATTATATCCCTTTTATACGACATATATCATGAAACAAATTTTATTGTCTAGTCTCCATTTATATATGTAAGGTGCCTAGGTCTAGGGTAAATTCGACGCAATTAATAGCCATAATTAAAAAAAAAAACGAAACCGAAATCAGAAGATATTTATATATCAGTGTTCTGAAAATTATACGAATTTGTTTGTTGGATTATATGAAACAAACCGAGTCGATGTATTCTCAATTATATTAAACGTTGAAAGTAATCAGGGACAATCACATGTATCTTTCAAAATTTGACTCGCTATGGCTGTTTGTTACCATATTTTTGTATGATTCGATGTCTACTTTGAATCTCTAATACCATAAAAAGTGTTTTAGTTGATACGATTAAAAAAAAAATATAGTGTAACATATTAACATTCCTAATATGTGATAAATTGAGGAGAATACAATTAAAAACCACCAAGTAATCTGTGATTGACATAGGATTTCATGTATTTTGTTGAAATTTAGCGTATCAATTGAAAAAATTAAGGACATCACAGCCATATTGAAGGTTTTAGTCATTAATAAGATTATAAATGACATAATTGATGTAGGAAGATCATGAAAATCAGGTGGGTTGTGCAACAAGTAAATCGTGATACATCAAGCGAATCAATGCCCAACATATTGTGTTTGATTTTTTTCAAATATTTAATATATTTCTACATGTGTGATACACTAATCGACGTAGTCTATTATATATGATTTTTAATAATTTCATATGATAATATAAGCCAAATTATATGTTTTTTTAGTAAAATACATCAAGCAAATCAATACCAACTTATCGTGTTTCATTTTTTCATATATTTAATATATATCTTCATGTGATGATTTCATATAATGCGATGCAAGTGATGATTTCATATAATTTGAATTGGATTCTTATCAACTAAACTTACATCAAACTTGACTATCTTAAAACCAGCATGTAGAAATATGGCAATTTAGATTATAGTTTACCATGATTATATAAAGTGATCGTTTGATGTTATCAAGCCATATGCCTGCATTATGTACTTTTTATAATGACTTTTAAGTTACAACTTACAACACAAACTCAAGGTTGATTTTTACAAGTATGAAACCATATGATTCGATAACCAAATCTATTTGATTTAACAATTAGTATGTCGAATGCTACATGATTGTATTATTGTTAATTAATAAATATGTCGAATGCTACATGATTTGGTTAGTTAATAGGGAAGAAGCTTATAGTATACTAATAGAGTTATAACTGAATGACCAGTGGCAGCTGTTGTAATTAGTATAGTTAGTTAAGGATATTTGAATAGAGTTTGTGAGAGAACTTGTGATGCTGACACGTTAAAATTGGCATTGTTGTAAATTATACATGAACTTAAAGTTATGTATCTCTAATGCTCCTAAAATATATAGAGGGGACTAAAAAAAAGAACATTTTTTGTTAAAAAAAGAGCGATTAAAGCATACTCATGAGGGTTGTCACTGGTTTTCAAAAGGGTCATATTCAATATATTCTTCTCCTTTATGGGATTTTCTCTCTCTTCTCTCTTATCTGATGGTGTCTTTAAGACACAGTGCCATATGGAGCTCCAGCAACTACTGTATCTATGTTGACTGACATAGTTTGACTTATAAGTGAAGCACAAATAGAAGGTTCTCCATGTTTAATGAAGTTCACAACCATCTCATAAGATCTAAGAGACTCCATTTTGTTGTGAAATCCTCCATCACCTGAAATCAAGATAAGACTTCGACCTTGGTAGCGTCCCTTCTCCACTCTTTCAGCCGTGTCTTGGAGAGATTCGTGGATGGATGTATCTGCAACCTGATCAAGTTTACGTCTCTCTCTATTTTTACCGACAGTCTGTGGAATATGTTCCTCATTACTATAGACCATATGATAATGAAATTTAGGATATTCATCAGGGATTCATTATGCCTTTGTCTGAAGAAACTGTCATGGTTGGGATGAATTCTCGTGGATACGGAAGTACTTACAACATAGACAAAAAAAATTGAGAGGTATACTTATATGGAATTTTTTCAGCTTACATGATACTCTATATATTTAAAATTTAATTATAATTAATATACATATGATAACTAATAGTTACTATTCATACATTGATTTTAATACATCCACAATTACCACATGCACAATTTAATTGTACAACAGTAAATGACAAAATCTGTCGTTGCCTTTGAACCAATCACCCTCTATTACTTATGACTTTGTGGATAAGATGTGAATTTAGAAGAAAAAAAATTATGCAACTTTATCTAAATATAATTTATTAAAAGTTAATAATATTATTAAACACAATCTACTGCTAAAATCTGCAAGCCTTTGGACATATTAAACCTTCTCATAACTATATAAATACTCTTATAAACGCAATTGAAAATGAATAAGTGAAGAAAAACATTGCAGAAAGTAGGTGAAACCTAAAGAAAAAATGGGGAGAGTGAAAATACAGATGAAAAAGATAGTAGATAGACAACAAAGAAATATTGCATTTGCCAAAAGAAAAAGTGGGCTTCTAAAAAAAGCTTATGAACTCTTTATTCTCTGTGATGTTCAAATGGTTCTCATTTTTTTCTCACCTTCTGGTAAACTTTTCTTGTTTGATACGAAAACAAGGTATTGTTTCCTTGTCAAACTTTGTTTAAATCTCATTTATTTTCTTGTAATTGTTATATTTATTATTTCATCTGAAGTGGGCTTTTGATATCAAATTATCGATATTCTTTTAATTTTTCTTCCGAATCAATTTTAATATGTTGTTAAATCTATAATAGGATGGAAGAGACTATAAAGAAGTATGTGGATGTGCCTGTACGTCCAAGGTAAATTTATTGTGTTGATGCATCAAGGAATTTAAAATAACAACCAGTTTTAGTATGCTAACTTAATAAACATCTACATATGCATGGCCTATTGGAATTGTAACTGTTCGGTTCAACTAACAGACTCCAGGTTGAAGATGAAGCGGTAAGTATCCTCATAATAACCAAGCCAACTTTACATAACTATTTTGGATATTAAAATATATTTATCATTATTTTTAATTTGGATATTTTTTTATTGGTATGAGGATATAGTTTATACGACAGTGGATAGATATCATGCGTTTAGAATCACAGTATCCTGAATCGATCGTGAGGTTAATGAATTCACTTTAAATCGATTCTATTTTAACTATATAACTGTTTGCTTTATATATTGTAGTATTTTATGACAAGTAAGTATATTAATTCTACTTTAATAGATGCAGAGAAAATTTTGGCGATGGGACTCGTTCTCAAACTCGATCAAAGGTATGTGGATGGACGTTTTTTCTAATTATTTGGAATTACTTATACAAAGGAATCTGTTTTATGCATGGCTTTTATTTATTTTATTTTTTTAAAGGAATCATGGCATTTCGTTTAAAATCTAACCATTCAATTCTCTCTAAACAGGAGGTCGAAGATGAAATCTTCAAATGCAATAGCGAATTAGCCAAAGTGGAACAACAATTAGGGTATTCATCTTCTTGTGTGCATATATGATCAGAACATATTTTAAAAACACACCGGTTTCGTTCATTTGTTTGTCCTTAATGCTAGTTATTCTATTTCATTTTCAAAATTAAGGTACTTTTTAAAACATCCAAATCAGTGGGCAACAAGAGATGACATTGAGTATCAAGAGAAAATACTCGAGGAGACTTTGGATAAAGTTCGATCTCGAAAGGTAAATTGATTACATTTACCATTTTAGTATCATCGTTAAGCCAAAAAAAATATTCTGGTATTATCTATTCTAATGAACACACCATACATATTTTTGATAGTTTGTCCGTATCTTTATTTCAGAAATATTTGGAAGCTCAAAATGAAGTCTTTGATGATTCTAATTGCCTCTTTCAAACTGATATGGAGATTTCGCCAAGCGAATAATTTCTTCTTTTTGTTGTAAAAAGTGAATAAAACTTATTGTGGGTTCATACCATAATATTTTATATTATCTAGCCGAAAATAATGTGGAGATCGTTTGTCATATATCAATAAATCTATAACTATAACTTTATTTCAAAAAAAAAAAAAAAAATCTATAACTTATTTATTGCACATTTGTCCAGTTGCAAAAGTATATTCTAGCCTAACTATATAATTTTAGAATAATTTGAATGCATATTTTATTGCGAATTTTCTAGTTTCGAATTATGATAAACAACTTAACATTTCTTGAACATTAAACAAAGTACATACTAAATCAATCAAAAATATTAATTTCCAACAGTCATTGCATTTATTTTTTCTTTTTCACATAGGGACTTCTAACTAGACTAGAAGCTTAGACATAATGGGCCTGGGCCTGCACATAGCCCGTAAAGGATCCATTTTTCGCATACCCAACCCAGCACTCTCCGACATATCTATCTCTTCACCTTTCACACTCTCCCACTCAAAGCACTGAATCAACGAGCCTAGTGCCAAAGTCACTATCCTCCTCCCTAGCGCAGCTCCGGGACATATCCTCCGGCCATTTCCGAACGGCATCAGCTTATAAGCATAGTACTCGCTCCCGCATCCGTTATCAAACCGATCCGGATTAAACTGCTCCGGTTCGTCCCAGAACTCTGGATCCCTCTGTATAGCCCAAGCGTTAACCAGCACCGTCGTGTCTCGCGGTACGTCGTATCCGCCGATCTTCATGTCCTCCGTCGGTCTTCTAGGGATTAGGAACGGTGCCACCGGGAATAGCCGGAATGTCTCGGAGACGACGTTTTGGAGGTAAGGAAGGTTGGCTACGTCTGGTTCGTCGATTAGACGGTCTTTTCCGATCTTCTCGTCGATCTCCGTTCTCGCCTTCTCCAACACTTCGGGATGTTTCACCAAATTCGTCATAGCCCATTCTAACGTTACGGCGGAGGTCTCGGTTCCGGCAAGCATCATCGCCTGCGTAATATCACAAATCAGCAGTGTTCTACAAAAAATCATAATTACCTTACAAACTATTTATTTAAAAATATTATAATATAAATGGTACAAAATTTATTATTTATAAATTGTAATAAATAATATTATATTATAAAATTCTGTAACATTAATATAAAAAAAGTTTATTATTTTCAAAATATAATATTTAGTATTTATTATCATATATCTATATATTTTTATAAGTATGTTCTTGCAAACCACAAATTAGATTAATTATCTCTCAACTTAATAGTGTTTTTAATTAAAAAAGTTTTGAATTTTTATTACCATCATTAGGCCTTTGATGATGACGTCAGTGTAGTACTCAGGCTCTTGTTGCTGTAATGAGAGCAAGTGGTTGACCATTGTGTTACCATCTTTGTCTCTCCTACACTCATCGAGCAAACGCTGCAAGATATCGTCCATTGACTTCCCGAGAGCTTTGACTTCCTCCTCGAACTTGTTTCCGAACAGTTTCAGCACCGGCAAGTAATCCGCCGTGTGGTTCGCGCCGCTGTACACGGCGATGTCGTAAACGAGCTTCTTGAAAAGCTCCGCTTCTTCCTTGTTGTACACGTCATCTCCATAGTACGTCTTCCCCGTAACCATCCTGACGATGTTGTTGAACGTCAGATCCGAGAGAAGCGGCTCGAGCTCGACGTGAGTGAACCGCTTCGGGTCGTCGGAGTGAGTCGCGGCTCGCGAGAGGCGCGTGAGCATGCGACGGATCTCGTCTTTGCGGATGTGGAGGAAGTTGGTGATGCGGTTGTTGGAGAGGATCTCGTTGGCGCAGATGCGGCGGAGGTTACGCCAGTGATCGCCGTAAGGAGCGGTTCCGACGGTTGTGTGGTTGTAGGCGACGTATTTGGCGGTGAGCTGGAGGGGCCGGCTGGAGAGGATGACGTCGTTTTGGCCGGTGAAGGCTTCTTGGGCGAGTGAAGGTGAAGTGATCACCACGACGCGGCGGGAGCCGAAACGGAGGGAGAAGATCGGGCCGTATTTGTCGGAGTAGCGTTGGAGGAGACGGTGGATGGGTGGTTTCATGAGGTGGAGATGGCCGACGAAGGGACGTGACGGTGGTCCTGGCGGGAGGTTAAAACGCTGCGTTTTGGATAAGAGGAACTTGTAAGCCAAGAGGAGGAGGAGGAGAGGGAGAATGATGAAGTAGAACATTTTTTGTTCTCTTTCTCTTTTACTTTCTTTGGTTTTGAGTGTTTATGTTTTCTTTATTTTTGGATGATCATAGCTTATGGTTTTGCTTGGTTTATATAGACAAACAAATTAGTCATTGTTTAGTTTATGTTTTTTTTTTCTTTTCAATATGTTTGTTCAGCCCACACGGTCATAATTACAACGTGTAATAATATTTTGAGTTCACTAATAAATGGCGCACTACGGAGTCGGGTCTCTTGTTTATTTCTTTTTTTGGGAGTCAAGTCTTAAAGTATTGTTAAACATAATCATACCCCAAAGTAAAAAGTCGAGCAGGTTCTAGTAGTTGACGATGTTAATAGTTATACGTCATAGTATGATAGCACTAGAAATTATGTTAAGAAAGCAAATATGACGCGAGTATTTGATGATTCCCTTATTAGTATTTGTGTTTTATCTTCTTTATTGTATAGCAGTAATATAATGTGAATGTTTTAGTCATATGATGTGAATGAAAGTAATATTCAGCGGGGATAAATATACGTGTAATATAGTTATTAATACTGGCATGTTTCTATGCTGTCAAGGTCATAGTTATATAACGTGCTCACGTCGTCAATAAGTGGAGTGAAAAAATACTTTTTGTTTCTCAAAAAAAATTAAGTAAATTTTTTGTTGTTGTAAATTTTTTCTTTTAAGTTTCTCATTGTTTTTTAAATTTCGCCGGATGAATGTCGTGCACATCATCACATGTATATTCTGAGAAACTGGAAAGAAAATATGATCTATATTTTTTTTAATTCTCCTTTGTATTGTAAGTTATATTTACAACTGTTAAGCTGAGCTTAATTAACACTTCCTAACCTTTCACATGTGAAATATCGAACCTATGCAAGCTGGAAACGCTGATTAACTTCGCTCAGCGTTGCTACTAATGTCGTAATTATTTGTTACAATGCCGTTGTTGTGTAAATTTCAATCGGCCACCCACATATGGATTAACTTACGACTGTTTTATTCAGTGAATTAGGAAAATGAAAGCAAGCTTTGGTGAAGAAGATTGCGTACGATAACTTTTGATCAAATGTACTTCATTATAAACGTATCTTCGATAAACCAAATGCAAACATAGTTTATTATAGGTTTATTAAATAAGACTTGCAAGTAAACTAAATGCAAGTACATAGTTTGTTTTTCTGTCATAAGTCATAACGTGCCAAACTAACTAAAAGACAAAGGAGTGATAAATCAGCGCATCAGACGAGGGCATTTTCGATTATTTATCAAACAATTGATATAAAACCCCAGCAAGATGCCTGCAAGCTGCGAGGTTGTTTAAACAAAGTTTGATTTTGATTCTATCAAATCAGAAGTCACGAAAAGATTGTACAACCCGTACATTATATTATTTATCAGAAAATCGGTGAATCCCACTCACATGCTTGCTGCGACCTATGAGGTGTAGAGAAAATTATAAACAAACTTACAATTTTATTTTATTAAATTTATTTTATAATTTTAGAAGCTAAGGAAACAAAAATATCTACAACTCATATATCTCGTAGTATTAGAGTTTGGTATAATTTTAACCGCATCTAGTAGTTTCGATCATTAGTACACTCTACTAAGTGATAACCCAATAAAAAAATGCGATTCATATCAGATTCTCTATCCTTCAGTGGGTATCCAAATAATTTCGTGGATAATCTTTTCAACCTTAAATCGGTGGTTCCTAGTTCACATCACATAGATACAAAACCAATGGGCCATCCTTGAAAGCATTGATGCTAAAGGCGTGGTTGAGCTCAAAGCATATTTTGTATGCTTTATATGTAAGTATGTAACCATTTCTTGGTTACACTTTTCAACCTTGAATCGTGCGACTTCAGCTAATCTTTGGGCCCATCCTTGAAGGCATAGAGACAAAAGAAGTTGTGGATCTCAAAAAAAACAACGTGTGTGTTAGAACAATCATTCTAACCCCATTTGACCTTTACGCCATGACTTCACGGAACCTTTGTGCCCATCCTTGATGGTGATATTACAAAGACCCTCATGATAATAACATTACAAACATAGTTTCGTCATTTTGTGCAAACATTATGATGATTGGAAAATAATGAAGTACGACGTTAAACAAGACTTCTATTTTCCTCCACTTAAAAGACGCTTCTAACTAAACTAGAAGCTTCGCCATAATTGGCCTAGGCCTACACATGGCCTGTAAAGGATCCATCTTGCGCATACCTAACCCAGCACTCTCAGACATATCAATCTCTTCACCTTTCACATTCTCCCAGTCAAAACATTGAATCAATGACCCTAGCGCCAACGTCACTATCCTCCTCCCTAGTCCAGCTCCGGGACATATCCTCCTGCCGTTTCCGAACGGCATCAGCTTATAAGCGCATAACTCGCTGCCGCACCCGTTAAACCTATCCGGGTTAAACCTCTCTGGATCATCCCACAGCTCAGGATCTCTATGTATAGCCCAAGCGTTAACTATCACTATCGTGTCTCTCGGTACATCGTAACCACCGATCTTCATGTCCTCCGTCGGCATGCGAGGGACTAGTAGCGGTGCCACCGGAAACAGTCTGAAAGTCTCGGAGACAACGTCTTGGAGGTAAGGAAGTACAGCGATGTCTGGCTCGTCGATAAGACGGTCCTCTCCGACCTTCTCATCTATCTCTGATCTTGCCTTCTCCAACACGGCAGGGTGTCTTAGTAAATTTGTCATCGCCCACTCTAGGGTTATGGCGGAGGTCTCGGTTCCCGCGAGCATCATGGCCTACGTGATTTTAAAACGTGTGAAATAATATCATATAGTGTGACAAAAAATAAATTGAGATTTTTATTTAAATCATCGTTAATACCATCATTAGCCCTTTGATAGTGACGTCACTGTAGTAGTCTGGCTCTTGTTCTTGCAAAGACAGCAAGTGAGTAACCATTGTCTTACTATCTTTGTCTCTCCGACAATCATCGAGCAAACGCTGAAGAATCTCATCCATAGATTTTCCAAGAGCTTTGACTTCCTCCTCGAACTTGTTTCCGAACAGTTTTAGCACCGGCAAGTAATCCGCCGTGTGATTCGCGCCGCTGTACACGGCGATGTTGTAAACGATCTTCTTGAACAACTCTGCTTCTTCCTTGTTGTTCACGTCATCTCCGTAGAATCTCTTCCCTGTAACCATTCTTACAATGTTGTTGAACGTTAGGTCCGAGAAAAGGGGTTCTAGCTCGACGTGAGTAAAACGGCTCCCGTCGTCGTCGGAGTGAGTCGTGTCACGTGAGAGGCGCGTGAGCATGAGGCGGATTTCGTCTTTACGGATGTGGAGGAAGTTGGTGAGACGGTTGGAGGAGAGTATCTCGAGGGCGCATATGCGGCGGAGGTTACGCCAGTGGTCGCCGTAAGGAGCGGTTCCGACGGTGGTGTAGTTGTAGGCCACGTATTTGGCCGTGAGCTGGAGAGGACGGCTCGAAAGAATGATGTCGTTTTCGCCGGTGAAGGCTTCTTGGACGAGTGAGGAGGAAGTTATGACCACAACACGGCGGGAGCCGAAACGGAGGGAGAATATTGGACCGTATTTGTTGGAAAAGCTCTGGAGGAGACGGTGGATTGGCGGTTTCATGAGGTGGAGATGGCCGACGACGGGACGTGACGGTGGCCCCGGTGGGAGATTGAAACGGCGCGTTTCGGAGTAGGTGAATTTGTAAGCCACAAGGAGTAGGAGAGGAATAAGGATGAAACATAACATTTTGTTCTTTTTTTCTGTGTAACTTCAGAGTATTTGTTTCTCTATTTGGGTATGATTATAACTTATGGTTTACGTAGCCATAACTTGTCATATATATATATAGACTTTTTTACTCAAATCAAAACTTTATATTTATTTGATTTACTCGTCATTCAAATTAAATTGTCAATGTCACGACTCACAAGACTCATAGGAATAACGTGCCGACAATGATAAGCGGAGTGAATAATTGATGTACGTAGTATATAAGGAAGTTACGGAACTATAGAAGTTTAAAGTTTTACTCTTCTTTCTAATATGAAAGACTTATCGTCTGCATTTCAGTTTTTCAAAACTCTATCACTGAGCTAATCTAAAAGGTTAAAATTTAGTTTTCTAGACTAATAGTTTGAGAGAAACCATTCGAACCCAAGCATATTGCAACTGACTATTGTATAACTTACGTAGAAAGCATGTTCCAAACTTCCAATGATATTTTTACTGCCATCTGAGTGTCATGCTGATAGTGTAATGTGTATGCAAACTTTGAACCTTTGAAGTTTGACATACCTTTTTGTCATAATTTTGAGCATACCTAAAACTAAGATAATTTACTACACGCAATATCAAATTTGGATTACTACGTAATTATTGTTGGACCAATTTTACACTACCATTATAAGAGCTGCTTTGACAAGAAAAAATTGAAATCCTCCGGACTCAATTCAACAAGCCTCTCTAAAGGAAAAAAATAAAAGAAGAAGAATTATTGTTTCAAATCAGAAAGACAAAATATAAATGGTTTAGTATTCCTCGGACGTTGAATACGTGTCTTGATATATTGACATGCACATGTAAGTATATTTTAGTAACCAACCATAACAAAACTCTAAACGACGCTTGTAGCGGAAAGTATATATATTCACACCTGGCTGAATACATATGCATTAGTGCATCTGTAATGACATGCACATATGCATATACCCTCGCTGAGTATACTGTATACATCATAGTTTTTGAAAGCTCCTCTTATTAATCACTTTTAGATATATAGTGTTCTGGTACACTTGATACAATCTTCGTTAGTGCATTTTTAGTCATGGCCAATTTCTGAAAAAGCTCGTTTGTTTTGTACAGGGACTCTGATATTGACCAGCAACCACTAGCCCGCATATACGTCAGTGGTAGTGGTATAAATCCTATAATGAGCCAAACACATCAAAGAACTCGTGGAGATATCAAATAACTCCAAATCAATCCTGTCAATAATTGAAAACTGAAATATACAAGTTACTCTTTTGAGTTTCGATAACCACACAAACGTTATCCTTACTTGTTTTGTACACCACATTTATAGTAGAATGTGTACTAATATCATGCACTTTGTGCTAACCCTAATGAATGGTTATATGATCGTGATCTAACTCAACTCTTACAACTCTCTTTAATATACACCAGCCAGAGCTTTTTTTTCTTTATCTCGGAATTTCTAGTCTCCTCGTACAAGAGCCTAAATTTATAGATTTGTCCTAAACATGCTTACCACCTTTTTAAGTTCTGTGAAGTCATCACAACTATGCTATAAACCCAATCAATAACTAATTTTTCATCTTTGGCACGCCATTATGTACCTGTTTTTATCTGGATATCGAAACCATTTCTTGGTTAACCTCTTCAATCTCGTATCCATGACTTCACAGAACTTTTGGTCCCATCCTTCTGGCTCAATGGGTCGTCCAAATGGAACCGGTTTAAAGAAAGTGGAAACTTACACTGAACAACATTTTTTCTTTGTTCTTACAGTTTTGCTTCAACAATAGTTCTAAGTAGTAATTCTCAAAAAGACTTTCAAATTTGAAATTTTGACATACCTCTTTGTCAACATACCTAAAAACAAGAAAATTTACTACATGCAATATCAAATTTGGATTAGCTAGCACATAATTAATTGTACGTGGACAAACTTTACACTACTATCATGACTTCTTTGACAAATTTTATCAACAAAAAAAAAAAGAAGAAGAAAAGGTGATTCCATCATTCAAATTAGAAAGAGAACATAAAAGGGCTAATCTTCCTCCGATGTTGAACATGTCTGTTGATGTATTGACAAACACATGTTAGTATATTATTAATCAACCATAACAAAATTGCGTTTAAGTTAAAAACGACGTTTGTCATGAAAAGTATATAATTCGCACTTGGCTGAGTACATGTGCATCAGTGCATATGTACTGATATGTATACACCCTCACGAGTATAGATGGAAGTTTTAGTCACTTATATAGTCTTTTAGGACACTTGATACAACCTTTGTTAGTGTATTTCTTAGTTCTGACTGATTTTTGAAAAGCTCATGTCCTGTGTACAAGGACTGATATCGACGTGCAACCACTAGCCCGCATACACATCATCAATGGTAGTGGTCCAAATCCGTAATGAGACACAATCAAGAAGTTGTGGAGATATCAGATAACTCAAAATCAATCGTGACAATAATTGAGAAGTGAAATATACAAGTTACTCTTTTAAAACCACACAAACATTATCCTTGCTTGTTCTAACCCTAATGAATGGTTTACATGATATGTGAATATGTGATCTGACCTCAACTCTTACCACTCTCTATAATAGACACCAATCATAGTTTTTTTCTTTAACTAGGAATTTATAGTCTCCTTTATAGGAGAGCCTAAAATTATAGATTCATATCCTAAACAGACAACTCACTGGATGCCCAAAAAAAAACAGACAACTCACTTTTTTTAGGCAAGTGTTAACTGAATTAAAAGCTGCAAAATAATGACTATAAATGGACATATCAAAATCAACTTAGATCTCTAATTTTAATAGTGTTGATTTTTTTTTCTATGACATTTTTCGAAAACCCATATTTTTTTGAAAAGAAGTCTGATAAGATTGTGAAGTAGTTCAGCTTCAGTATTTCTAAACCCAAAATTTTCAGTTCTATTTAAAAAAACAGTTGTCACCAAACAACTGCTCTATTAACACAATTAACAACCTCTTTTCATTTCTGCCACGCCATTCTATACCCGTTTTTCTCTGAGTGTTTAAACCATTTTCTAGTTAACCTTTTCAATCTCATGTCTACGACTTCACAGAACTTTTGGGCCCATCCTTCCGGCTCAATGGGCTTAAAGCCCAATCCAGGAGTCCGATCTCTCGACGTAGGATTAGAAACTCTAGTCCAATCCACAACATAGGCCGACACACGCCGTTTAAACTTGGCTTTGAACTCCCGCCACGCTTGGTACTTGTAATGGTTCACCACTCCTTCTTCCGTGTCCGCCACTCGCCACTCGTACTCTCCTCTCAAACTGAAATGGTGGATCGCCGTGTACAGCGAATGCTCCACCGCGCTCAGCAACACTATCGACTTGTGCCGCTGCTCTTCCTCTCGGCGACACGTGTACCCTTGCGTCACACCGCCAGCTGGATGCTTTGTCTGATTCGAAGGCCCAAACTCGAGTGATTTAAACGACACTTGTCCAATCATGGTTTGAACCGACGGTAGAAGAGATTTAATCATCTGATCCGACGGTTTAGACTGGTTACTCCAAACCGGAGAGAAGAGAAACTCGTCAACATCGAGATACATCATCCAAGTGCACGAATCGTTACCGTACACCGCCGCGTGGGAGAACCCAGCCTCCTGCGTCTTGGGCCAGATCCACAACACTTTCGTAACATCATATCTTTCGCTCTTCAACCCCTCGACGACGTCGTTTAACTCATCGTCGCTGCCATTATCGTATATAATGAATCTTTGTATACCGATCGCCGCATGATACATCACCCACTCTCTCAGATACTTTGCCACATTGTACACCATCGTCGTCGCGCACAGTAGCACCTTCCCCCGCGTCTCCACTAACGTGCGCCTAGGGCTAAAATACGCAACCGACGGGACAACCTTCATCGCCTCCTTATCATTCGCCACCTTCTCGAGGTACACTTTCACCGGATAATCCATCGTCACGTTAGGGTAAGGACACCGGAACACCTCTTGCACCGAGCTCGTCACGACGGTTCTAACGGCGGAGTCAGACTCCTCGCCGAACACGCACCGGAACGTCCCCGGCGGTTTGTTCGATCCCAAACCTCGGTTCGGGCCCTTGACGAAGAGAACGACGTCGTGCTCCGTGGAGATGGTGTCGAACACCACGAAGTTCCATAACGGGAGGTCAGGCCAAAGCGTCTCCGGGGAAAGCTCGAAGGACTCGGAGGAGGCGAGGATCGGAGTCGGGATCGGGTGGTGGTGGCGGTAGACTCCCGGGAGGTTGCATTTGAATGTAGTACGGTTCGTGAATGGGAGTGTGACGGCGAACCTCGCCGTTGTTTTCTCGCCGTTAGGGTAGAAACACGTGTAGTTCTGCGGCGGCGGCGTGAGGTTCTCCTCCGGTGAGACGATCATCATGATCTCCCATCCTGGCCAGAGAACGCCCTCTGATTTGATCCTGCGGATGGGTTGGCGATGGACGTTGATCACGTAAGTGACGATCCTTGGTTTAGCTTGAGCAGCACGGTAGATTGCGTTTGGGGAATAGTAGAGGGAGAAGAGACCGAAGAAGGAGAGAGAGACGAGGACGAAGAAGAGTGTGGTCGTGTGTGCTCTGTAGCTTCTGTAGTGAGGATCATCTCCGGCGAAGTTTTTTGGTGTTGATCGGTTCGAGGAAGGGGAAGAAGAAGTCTTGAAGGTTAGCGTCATTTTCGATTACGTATAGGTCAAGTTACTTGTTTTCTAGCCAACAATCAACTAATTATCTATTTTTGTATTACTTGTTTTTCGAATTAAACATACACACAAAAGACTCGACGACTAACAGAATAGATGAATGAAGACGAATTCTAAAACCCATAAGAATAGCAGGAATAAACTGACGTTAAGTGATTAACAAACTGAATAATAGAAACAGATTAGAAAAATTATTTAAATCGGTTGTGAATTTTGTGACACTTATTGATAATGGGCCGAAGCCCTCTGCTAAGCCCTTGACGGCGCTATATAATATCCAGTACGACGATCAGTAACCCCTATTACCCAATGATTAGTTCCGTGCAGCCTCTGTTATTAAAATCATTTGAGTATTAGCTAACCTAACCACATTATCGCACATAGATCATGTGTGTTCATAAAATCAAAGCTTGAGGGAGCTTCAAGATATTCAATGGAGGTGTAGTTATTTTTCTCGTCTTATAATTGTAACGAGCTAGCATCGAAATGTCAATATCAAGTTAATGGGGTTTAGTAACTTATTTAGCGGAACGATTATTTGAAAGAGTTTCTATGAATATACTGGATTTTGTGGGGGAAGGGGGAGGGGTTACAGAGAGAGAGAGAAAAAAATATGGTAGATGGAAATTTCGTATATTTTGTAAAATGAAATCACTGGAAACGTAGCACGTCACATGCTTGCTGCAATAATATTTTATCAAATCTAGTCAGGATCAGACTGCTACACCGAACCAATAGCACTCACATGCATATTCGGAAATTGGTTAATCAAATCTATATTCAACAAATAATAACACCACGTCTATATATTAATTAGATGTTTCACGAAACTAGCAAATAGTAGTGAATAAATAACGTTTTGGAAGTGTTACCATATATGTTGTTCATAGTTTTCTACGGGAACGATTTTAATTTTAGAGATTAGGTTTTACGTGCCCAACAGCAGAAACAATACGGGATTTCATGTTTAAGGGGTACAAGATATAATCTAGGCCACGTTATCGAAAGATTTCATCAATTTTTAATTCTGAACTTGCTGTCTTAGGAAGATTTATAAATCTTCGATTTTTTTTTTTTTTTGAAACTGAAAATCTTCGAATTTTTATTACAACACATCTGAGGAGTCACAAAAATCAGGAAGATTTCTTAAATATTTTAAGATGTGTGTTTAGGAAAATTATTTTAAAACATTTAATCATATAATTTTCCATAATATATTTCATTTTTTATTTGATATATTTTAACTTAATTCAACTTTAGACTTCAAACATTCATTATTTTAAGCTATTTACTGAATCTGGATACGAAGACCTACATGTTTTTCTACTTGTACTTTTGACGAATTCTTATATTTTGTGCCCGACAGATCTCAACCTATATAGATCCTAAAGTTTTAAAATACTCAATTCATACCATATCTACCTAATCAAAATACTCAATCCGTATCTACCTAATCAAAACATGTGTACACCAATATTTAGGTTATATTATTTCGAATTACATTATATGATTTTTATATGAAAAGATATTGCAAGATAACTAAAAAACAAAAGTCTCCAGGGGAACCAGTAATCATTATATTACTTATTCATCAATTAAGAAAACAAAACCAGGCATGAAACATGTTATAGATAAGGTTTTCTATTATTTTTACTTTTAATACATTATTAGATTGTATGTCACTTGTATATGCTGACACAGGAGTCATAATTTTGAGACACAGGTCAAATTAAGAGAATATCTATTACAATTTGAAAAGAAAATACATCTTCTAACATCTCTATAATATCATATCAAGAGACAAAATTCATACTTTTAACCGTATATTGAATATTTCTTGAATGATGAACTGGAAATAAATCAAACCTTATTTGAACTTTAAATTTTAAATAAAGAAAATATTTTTTGTTAGCTTAATAAAATAATATTAAGCAAACGCAATTCATATCAAACACTTAGCGTATACGGTATACCTAATACATATAGACATAAAAAGATTTAGATAATGGCTAACTTATTAAAAATATCAAATAAAATAAGCTATGAACAATAATTATGCTTCTATTATTTAAAAGAAGACAAAAAAAATTAACTCGAATTTTGTTCCTTGCATGAAAGTTTTCGTTTTGCAGTTTTTAGAGAAAGATACTCATACTTGTAGATCGCTAGTAATTTATTCATGGGTAAGCTCATAAAACCAATCAAAATACATGGAAACATATATATGCAAAATGAAACAGTTGTAGGAAAAAAAAAGACTAGGCTTCAACTTATTCCTGGGGATTCCCTCAATCTTTACAGATGCTGCGTGGAATCTGACAACAGGAGATGCAAGATTGGGTTGGATAATTGATGATTTGGTCTCGAAAGAACCACATACAGCGACTCAGACTTTTGTCTCCTCGCTCCTTATGGCGGAAACTTTAACTGTTCTTCACGCCATGACCTCTGCTCTCAATCAAAGTCTCGATACGATCTCCTTGTTCTCTGATTCTCAGATTCTAATCAACACTATAAACAAGAAAGAGAAAAAACTGGAGATCTACGAAGCTTTGAATGATATCTACCTCTTTTGTTTTTCATTTAAGTCGATCACTTTTTCTTTCATCCGTAGAGCAGCAAATGTTTGGACTGACTCAATTGCAAGAGAAGCTCTTTTGACCCTGAACAATTTCTAATTTAATGAAGTTTAAGGTTGCACAAAAAAAAAGGCTTCAACTTATTCAGCATTACAAAGGTAGTATTGGTACAGAAACACACACGAAAGCGTAACAGTTTTTTTTTTCAGTAGAAAATACGAAAGCATAATTAAACCTTTGAGTCGGTAACAAGCTTATTCATAACGGGTCGAAGGTGACAGATGGCTCGTAATGGCACCACCTTACGCATAGCCATCTCTGGACCTTCAGTCATATCAATCTCTTCGCCATTGACTCTTTCCCAATCAAAGCACTGAATCAATGAACCTAACGCCAAGATCACAATCTTGTTCGCTAACCCTGCGCCGGGACACATTCTCCGTCCACTTCCAAACGTTATCAGCGTACGGACATCGTCTTTTTCTCCTTCACCTCTCTCACCATTAAACCTATCTGGGTTAAACCTCTCTGGTTCGGTCCAAAGTTCTGGATCCCTGTGAATACTCCATGCGTTCACCATCACCATCGTTTCACGTGGCACGTCGTATCCTCCGACTTTGATGTCCTCTACCGTTAATCTTGGCACAAGTAGCGGCGCAGCTGGGTACAGCCTGAACGTTTCTGACACTACGTTCTGGAGGTAAGGCAGGTTTGGTATGTCTGTTTCCTCGATCAAACGGTCTTGTCCGATTTTTTCGTCAATCTCTAATTTTAATTTTTCTAACAATTCTGGATGATTCAACAAACTCGCCATCGCCCACTCTATTGTCACAGCCGATGTCTCTGACGCGGCAAACATGATGCCCTGTTTCGCACATAATTATTAGTTCTTTAGTATAGGATGTGACACAGTTATTACTGTGACAAAAGAAAAAAAGTAATATAGCAAAAAAAAAGTTTCTATAAAAATATAAGTTACAAAAATTTGTATAATTATTTTTATAAATTAAATTACCGCGGTTTTTTGAAAAAAAAAATAATTACCAAGGTTAAATATAATAATAATAATAATAATAATAATAATAATAATAATAATAATAATAATAATAATAATGAGTGTGATTGATAAAAAACAAAAATATGAGTGTGATTGTTACGTACCAGCATTAGGCCTTTGATGATGACCTCACTGTAATACTCTGGGTCTTGTTGTTGCAAAGAGAGTAAGTGATTAACCATTGTGTTACCATCTTTATTTCCTTTACACTCATCAAGCAGACGCTGCAAGATTTTATCCATGGCTTCTCCAACAGCTTTTACTTTCTTCTCAAAACTCCTTCCAAATATTTTCAAGAACGGTAAGTATTCTCCAGGGTGTCTTGCGCCACTGGTGCTGGTTATATAAGCAATAAGTTTCTTGAACGTGTCTGCTTCTGCTTTGTCACTGGCATCTTCTCCGTAGTATATCTTCCCTGTAACCATTCTCACGATGTTGTTGAACGTTAGATCGTAAAAAAGTGACTCTAACTCGACCTCGTTGTTGATGAGAGCATCACGTGAGAGTCTTGTGAGCATGCGGTGGATTTCCTCTTTGCGGATGTGGAGAAAGTTGGCGAGACGTTTCGAGGAGACGATTTCGAGGGAGCAGATTTTGCGAAGGTTACGCCAGTGGTCACCGTAAGGTGTGGTTGCGATGGTGGTGTAGTTGTAAGCGATGTACTTGGAGGTTAGGAAACGAGGGCGGTTTGAGACAACCACGTCGTTATGACCCGTGAAGCATTCTTTTGCGAGTGCGGAGGAAGAGATGACGACGGCACGGCGGGTACCGAGTCTGAGGTAGAATATTGGGCCGTGTGCTTTGGCGAGACGGTGGAAGAGACGGTGAACCGGCGGTTTGATGAGGCGATGGTGGCCGATAATAGGGAGGGAGTGAGGCGGAGAGGGAGGGAGGTTGAGGCGCTTCGTTTTGGAGAAGATGAATTTGTAAGCAATGAGAAGGAGAGCTAAAGGGAGTATCACATAGTAAAACATCTTTGCCACTTTCTTTTTGCTGGATGTTTTTTTTTTTTTTTTTTTTGCTAAACGTTTTTTTGGGGGATGTTGCTGATCAAATGATATTGCAACCTATTTATAGGGGAATGCGTTTTAGGGTCGCAGCATTTTTTAAACATAAAAGGAAATATGGATCCAACGTTATAATTACTCCATTCTTTTTTTTTGATCGAATAATTACTCCATTCTTAAGATAACAACGTCACTTTATTTTACCATGCAAAATGGTATTCAATTAATTTAATATGGTTTAGTGGTTGAACAGTTCATAGCGATAATGTAAAAGACAGTGTACAAGTTCTCACAATATATATAAAAAAAAAGTTCTGACAATATGATTTCAATTGTGATTACTTATTGTTTCGTTTAAATACAATACACTGAAAATAGAAAAAAAAAGTATTTTTCTGAAACATTCTTTCTAAAATATGCATATTAATGAAACTGAACGAATACAATCTATGCATGTACCAACGAATAGATTGCGGTTGGTCTATTGCAATAGTTCTGTAATACTACCTTAAGCTACTTTTCAACAGTAACTGTACAACTTTCTTCTTCTTCTTTTTTTGTAACAACTTTCTTCTTCTTCATTATAGTCGATAACTCGATATCAGGAGTTTTAGCAAAGAGAATTATTGCAATAACTGCACAATATATATATATATATATAATTTGCTTATCTTAATCAACAATCCCGAACTGAATATTCTGTTTACTTGAATGGCTTTTTTTCTTTCAGAAATTCAAAATTGGCAAATTAATCCCCAACAGATTTACGATGTGATGCGTTGAAGTGGCTCTTACACGGTTGTGGAACTAATTATATGATTGAAATGAGCAGTAAAAACATCATCAATGATTGGTGGCGCCTCTTCTATTCGCTATGGCCATATTGTATGGTATCAATAGAGTAAATATTTATTCTGAAATCAAAATTATTCCAAATTGAACTACAATGTCTACCCAGTCAAACAAAATATAGCTTTTTATTTTTTTCAGTTTTTACCGTACTATATGGAATACTCTTTAACTTTTACTCTAACATTTACGAGAGAAACATATTTATTCTAGTTCCCTTATTATCTTTTTGTTGTGAAAGGAAGAAAATCTCGTGTGTCTCATTAACAATAGAGGTGCTCCTTATATAAAGAGTTACAAAGTCATAACCCTAATAGGCTTAATACATAGTGGGCCACTAATGAACCAAAGTCTAGTAAACGAAAGTCTACTACAAACTAATGGTTGCTGGACATCCACAAACATATAATTCATAACACTCCCCTTTGGATGCCAGAACCGTATAGAGCTTGTAGTGTACTTAATGTTGCCTCGTTAAAACCTCTCCTGGAAAACCCAAAACCCAATGTGGTAAAAGGGAAACCAGAGACAGGAAAAAGAGTACAACACACACTACTCCCCCTGATGAATGCATCACTTCAGTCGACGCATTCCTATCTGATGTTTGAGCTTCCTGAACGTCGAGGTCGCCTGTGATTTAGAGAAGATGATCAGCTGGATTCTCCTTTGAATGAACTTGTGAATCATGGACTTCTTTATGTCTTCTGGAACTCTATTAAGGTGTGGTTATGATGTACATCTTTGCTGCTGATCACTCAATGCCTTGGTCGGACTGATGGCACTCAAATGGTACTCGGATGGACTTCTAATCTGCGAACAAACATTACTCGCAGATCCTTTCATGTCCCACGGATCCTTGTGTCATATGGCTTTGCCATACCGTGGACATTATCATATATTAAGTCATTGGACTCAAACACATACGAAATACTTTGTTTCTTACTAACATGCCTTTGTCCATTCGAAATTATATCACTTGTATGTGTTAATGGCTTTATCCATTTAGCCAATCTTTCTTTATGTTCATTTGTCGATCCATGTTGAGTTATAGACCTTGTCTATATACGTCCATAATCATGAGTGTTCTAAAGTCATGTCATTAATAATTATTTGCTGCAATGAAACTCATCAAACTATGGATTCGCAGTCAAATACACTCATGTCCTTTATACATGGTTATCAATCTTTCTTTGGCTTTTAGCAATGCCATATTCCTTAGGCCACGACCAGGTAGACTTCTGATCAATATCTTATGTCATTAGGGTTCCCTTTTATCCACTGGTATAATCATAAGGGCTCGTGCTTTATATTGCAGTCCCACACTGTAATCTTGTTTCTTAAAACATGATTGGACTGGAACCGGATATGACCTTTGATTTTATGGTCTTATGGTCTTTTGGCATGAGCCTTAATGGTTCTCTTGTGATCATCTTATATGTCACTTAGGCGTGCTGATCTTAATCATACACACACTACTATGGTCTCTGCTGCAGTTTTATCATATGTAAAACATAGCCTGTCAATCGATAACTTATATCATTGAAACTATAGAACCATTGAACCATTGAGCCATTCTTAAGTTGGTTCCGAACACAAGGGTTTCTTTATAAATATGTATGGACTTAATTGGATTCGTTCTTAGACAACTCATTTACTAAGTATCACTTAGTCTCTCATACTATATGCAGCTGCTTAATATTTCAGTCCACGAACAACTTAGGAACAAAACTTGTTCTTTGAGAATTTCTTTCTCTTCTTTCTATGGTACCTTTATTCTCTTTATCATCAGTGATTCATATATTGCTTACTACACCATTATTTCTTTCATATGTGTCCAGACAAAATTAATCTCGATTTTCTGTAGTAGCATCCACCACATAGGAGCATATCTCCTTATAAATTGTTCATTGGCCCTTGTGAGTAACCTTGTGTAATCAAGCTATACTTGAATGTCATATGAAGGAACATAGACACACTAGACCACATGGTCATGTCCTTTAATCTCAAGGATTTTATTTCTCACAAGACCATTCACTGGTTTTATCATTTGATGGCGTTCTTCTGTATGTACGGCCGATACGCTCATCTATCTTTAAATTCCTTGAACCCCACATCCCTTTTAATCTCTATCAATATGAGTACTCTCATGTGGGTTCATGATCCTCGCTTTATGTATAATATTCAAGTGCTACCTTGTATGCGCTTATCTTATATGTAAATATCTCATTGGTATCGAATACTCTTTCTGCGTTCCATTGTGTTCCAGACATAATATAATTGATTGCAATCTTATGACCTTTAATACTTTGGTGTTTTGGCATCCCAAATCACCTTATGTACCATGGAGTTTGGCGTCCCAAATTCCTGTATGGTATCTTGTATTGGTTGACCATTTTCTATGTCTTGGATGGTTTCCCTTATAACATCGGATCTGTATTCTATGCACCTTTTCTTTTCTTTCCAAGGTTCCCTTGTCTTATGGAACATATTGGTCTATCTTGTATAGACTCTGTAGCAACTTGATTGTGTCTCTCTAGGACATTAATTTCGTTTTGGTGCTAAGCTGGTATGACTTTGGTCATTTTCGGGTCAATGTGTCTGGCATCTAGTTCTGCTAGCTTTTGTATCATTTGATCACATTCTTTGGACGTCTTAAATCATATTCTTTAGTCCGAGGATCTTTCCAAGACAATGATGGTTAATACCATTTCATTTCTCTTATCATTCTTTTATTCTTTATCCAGCTTATAGCTTTCTCCTTCTAATGTTGGATAGTCGGATTCATCTTGTATGTAATCCGTGTACCTGGCCTTTATCTGATCACCCATATTTGGCTCAAGGTCTCATAAATTTGTGGGGAGAAAGTCATATCTCCTATCCAACATATATTCCCAATCCTCATCCTCTTTTAAGGATCCATCTTGGACGACACATTCATTTGTGGTGGTTTTATTCAAATATCTCAAGATGGTGTCTGGTTCATGACCCGTAATCAATCTGAAATGGGAATATCTATGCTCACTTATATGGCCTGATGTATATCAACCTTAAGTACATGTAATACACGTGATGTCCCTAAGCATTAGGCTGGATGTGGATGATGTACCACCAATGAGAGCTTTAAAGCTTTCAAGCCGTTTATATCATGGTTTTAATACCATGGTACACGAATTTATAGTATGGTCATGGACTATGGATTTTGTCCTCACTCCCCCTCATGATCATATCTATAATTTCGTGATGCTTAGGATAATAAAGCCTTGATGAGTTTTCCTTGTGTACATATTACACAGCGTGAGATTTTATGGGATAACTCTTTGTGCCTTTATCAATTTCACATCATGTTTTGGACCAGGATGGCTAATCCGGTCATGCCATAAGTGTTTAATTTTCGTGGTCAACCACACTGGTTACCATGGCTCTTTGCCTCTTTCATACTGATCCTTAGCATAGTTTATATCAGTAGAGTATGAAGGTATAGTCGTGACAGTTTTATTGTAAAGCCTTAGGCGGTTTTTCTTAAAATTTGTGAGGAATTTTTCTTTGTTTGCTTTGCTCACTGGTTAAAAGTGGAAACCATTAATTCTGAAGTTTTATAACTCAATGAGACTTTAGTTTGGGTAAATAATTTTGTGCCCCATTAGGCATTGCCTTTGGCCGTGGTCTATTAATAGACTGACTATCATTTTATTAAGATTTCATTGTCATTTATCAATCAAGGAATTATCAAGCAAATCAAGCAAAATAATATAAGACCAAAATCAACTTTTATTATTGCTATAAAATTTATAAGTGACAAGCAAATCAAATCAAAACATAAAACATGAAATCAGAATGTCGGAATCTTTGATTCTTTAATCAATGTGTAAGCCATCCTCACAATTTATATTTTCCATACGGCTTTCTCAGATTTTCTTATATATCATTTTCATCCTCACTGTTTTCAGGAAGTTTCATCTCACTGTATCTTTTCTCAATGTATCTTTACTGAATTTTATCAAATCAGTTGATGGTATCTCGAATTTTCTACTTTCTTTGCTCGGCTGCCAATAGGCATGATAATAAGTCATTATAGGTCGTGAAACCTTTAGACTTATGTGATAACAACATATCCTTTGAATGGATAGTGGAATTGGTCTTATATAATAAGTCCTCTTCTGTTACCACTTCATCACATAGTACAAGACTATGGACGATTTACAGTAAAGCAGTGTTATGATTGTCCACGGATTCATAATCCTAGAACTGGAGAGTCTTCCACTCATCCATGGCCTTTCGCCATAATACCATAGAGGATCTGGATTTAAATTTTGACCAGAGGTCACAAGGATCCTTAGTATTTTCATACTGATCTCTCAGATCCTTAGTGAGATGATATCACATAATTGTTATGGCTTTATTCTTTTCACTTTCAGTTACATAATCACCTTGAGTGATACACTGTCTGAGTCCTCTTGACATCAAGACTACTGAAGTGTTCATTTGCCCTTTTCAATCAATTATCTCCATAGAGATTTTAGGGTAGTATAATCTGAAGTTTCGAAGTTCGACATCTGAAATCACATTTATCAAATTGGTCTTAATTTATGTTAAGTAATCCTTTTAGAAATTTTTATTATTCATATCAATACTTCTTATCACACGCACCAGAGAAGAAAAAAATTTTCTAATAAGTATTGATGCAAGCAAAATAATCGAAGTTATGATGCATTAGGTCACACGACCATTTCAGATGATTACTTCTAGCAATTAAATCAAAACCACACGATTAAGATGTGAATCAACACTCAATGGATTCAAACAAGTATGAAAGTCAATCATACACCTTTAACCAATTTCGGATTTAAAGTTTTCAAGGCCCTCTTTAATGTTTTTCAAACAAAAGGTTTCAAGGCCTTTAGGAATTCCATTTTATGATGCAATCGTAGAAAATATTTCTAGATGATCAATGAATCAGAGAAGTTCTCCATAAAATTCTATAAAAGAAAATTCCAGAAAAAGAAATTTCTATAAAAAGAAACTTTCTAAAAATGAAAACTTTCTATAAATGGAAACTTTCTATAAAAGGAAAGTTTCTTTAAATAGAAATTTTTATATTTCTCAAATTTTCTATATTTTCCAAAAGGGAAACTTTCTATTTTATTTTAGTCATATTATATATATATATATAAAAATACTTATCCTTTTATATAAATATATTTTCTCAGATATATCTCTGATATTTCGATTTTAAATATTAAAAAAATATTTTTCAATCCTAAACAAGTTCTAGTCGACATCAAAATTTCACAGACAAAAACAGGGAGTAAAAACTCGAATTTAATTCATGAAACATCATCAGATTTTCAAAATAATTATGTAACTTGCAGTCCTAAACAATTCTAGTCGACTCAGATCAGAGAAGAACATAAAACATGACAGTAAACATAAGTTTAAGCAAGCAACAGTCGGTTTCTTTCAAAGATATTAGGGTTTAAAATAATATGGTTACTTTGATACTTAGATCATTAGATCATTGGGGGTTGTGAGATTCAAAACCTTATGGTTTCGATTTTAATTGATAAAATCAATCTCAATCAGACTTATAGAGCTTCTGAATTACTCAAGGGTTTTTGTGATCTATTAATCTTAGGCTTTCATAAATTTATACAGATTTTTAATTTGTCTTATACTTTTAACAAGAAATCCAAATTCGATTTATGGGTTCTGAAGGTTTCAGATTGTTTACCTTTATAACTTTGAAGTGTAGATTTGGACCACCAATAGAGAGAAAACACGAGCTAAAATCGAATTGGAAGTCCCCTGGTTACTGTATTGCTATCGGCTGCGGATTAGGGTTTTTGGAGTAACTGTCGGCGCGCACTGTGGCTGAGCGTGAAGGCGCGTCTGAGATTGGAATGACAGGAGGTTGGCGGCGATGGATTCTACTCGTCAAGAGCTTCAATTTGATATATTATACGTCGTCTGGATCCACCGGAATTGATAGAACGACCGATTTGAAGTTGCGTTCAAATTAGGGTTCTTCAAACAATTGACGGCGCTTAATGAAACAGGACGTGGCGGCGCGTCTGAGATCTGATCGTAGTGAGGTTTACGGCGCTGGATTCTACTCGTCAAGTGCTACAGATTGATAGGTGGCTCGCCGTCTAGGTCGTTACGGTTAGGAAAATAAGGCGGGTAGAAGTCGGCGGCCAGAATTAGAGTTTTAGGACAATTGGCGTCGTGTATTGAAAAGGAGGGTGACGGCGCGTCTGAAATCGGATCGACGTGAGGTTTGCGGCGCTTGATTCGTCTCGTCGAGATCTTGAGTTTGATAGGTTACTCGTCCTCTAAGTATCTACGGTTTGAGAGATACAGCCGTTTTAAGTTGCGGGTGAAACTAGGGTTTTGTGGTCGCCGGTTTTTGGCTGCTAGGGTTTTAGAGGCTATCGTGCTGATAACGTGTTGTGAAAGGAAGAAAATCTCGTGTGTCTCATTAACAATAGATGTGCTCTTTATATAAAGAGTTACAAAGTCATAACCCTAATAGGCTTAATACATAGTGGGCCACTAATGAGCCAAAGTCTAGTAAACGAAAGTCTACTACAAACTAATGGTTGCTGGACATCCACAAACATATAATTCATAACACTTTCTTCTTTGTACCATTTGGTTTTTTCACTCATTTTCACTTTTTTCATTTATTCCATTTTTTATTTATTTTTACCAATTACAACATATGTTTAGCGGCTATTCTCTTTTTAACAGGTGTCACTTACAACTTTAACGAATTAGATAAAATGAAACCTTTTTTTACTAATAGATAAAGTGAAACTTAATGATTTATTTTTTTAATTTCACAATTTATTGTTCCATTTATTTGAATTCATTTTTTACTTATATTCATTATTAATACTATAAAAATTGATTACCAGTCTAAGTTCTAATACTTAAAATATTAAAATGCTTTTCTCGGGTCGGCTCCGAAAACAACATTTCATGGATTTTTTTTTTTGCATTAACAACATTTTATGATTTTTTTTTTGGGTTTTTAAACATTGTTATACCTATACGTTTGAAGTTTTCATTTTCTGCTGTGCCTTTCAGTAAAATCCGTACTGGCGTAAATATTATAATTATCATAACAACATGATATAACATTATATTTTAATCTACTTCACCGACAAATTTTGAAAGTTTTTTGGAGGAATTGCCAATGACAGTTACGGCAGATCAAAATAGATGCTTAATGGCAATGGCATCAGAAGAGGAGGTAAGAAAGGCGATTTTCATGATGCACCCGGAAAAGGCTCCGGGTCCAGATGGGATGACAGCATTATTTTATCAACAATCTTGGTCGGTGGTAAAACATGATGTCGTTAAAATGGTCAATGAGTTCCTGTGTTCTGGAACTTTTGATGACAGAATTAATTTGACAAATATTTGTTTAATCCCGAAAACGGTCCGACCAAATCGAATGACTGAGTTACGACCTATTAGTCTATGTAATGTAGCTTACAAGATTATCTCAAAGGTACTTTGCCAGCGACTGAAAGGTCTGCTCCCCAGGCTTATTTCGGAGACACAATCGGCCTTTGTTTCTGGGAGATTAATCTCAGATAATATTCTCATTGCCCAGGAGATGTTCCATGGCTTACGGACGAACAATGCATGTAAAGAAAAGTTTATGGCTATTAAAACAGATATGAGTAAAGCTTATGACAGAGTTGAATGGTCTTTTTTGGAGCGGCTTTTGTTAAAGGTAGGATTCTGCCCAGTCTGGGTCTCCCGAGTGATGATTTGTATATCATCGGTGCAGTATAAAGTGTTGCTCAATGGGCAGCCTAAAGGACATATTGTTCCAGAACGGGGTTTAAGGCAGGGAGACCCTTTGTCTCCATATTTATTTATTCTGTGTACGGAGGCTCTTATTGCAAATATCAAAAAGGAAGAAAGGGATAAACGGTTGACGGGATTAAAAGTATCTCGTGGGAGTCCTGCAATTTCTCATCTTCTCTTTGCGGATGATAGTTTATTTTTCTGCAAAGCGAATTCTATGGAGTGCGGGGTTATTCTTAAGTTGCTCAAGGATTATGAGGCTGTCTCAGGACAATTAATTAATTTTGATAAATCATCGCTTCAATTCGGACATAAGGTACCCGAGAGCAAGAGATCGGAAATTAAAAATCAACTGGGAATCACAAAGACAGGGGGAATGGGAAGTTATCTGGGTATACCTGAAAGCCTTGGAGGCTCGAAAGTGCAGGTTTTTGGTTATGTGAATGAGAGGATAAATCAAAAAATAAACAGTTGGACAGTACGTTTTCTTACTAAGGGGGGAAAGGAGGTGCTGTTAAATACCACAGCGAATGCAATGCCTAATCATGTAATGTCTTGTTATCGTCTACCTAATGCGATTACTAAGAAAATTACAGGGGCAGTTTCCCACTTCTGGTGGGGGGGACCGGGTAACAAAAGGGGAATGCATTGGTTATCCTGGGACAAGGTGTGTAAACACAAAGATGAGGGTGGTTTGAGTTTTAGGGATCTACAAGACCACAATACTTCATTACTGGCAAAACAATTATGGCGGCTAATAGATAGACCTGATTGTCTTTTCTCAAAAGTTTTTAAAGGACGATATTTTAGGAAAACAGATCCTTTAGATACACACAGATCTTACTCACCATCTTATGGTTGGAGAAGTATCTGCTCAGCTCGATCTCTGGTTAAAAAAGGGCTAATCAAAAGAGTGGGAAACGGAAAATCCATCTCAGTATGGAATGATCCATGGATTCCTGCTCCTCGCCCGAGATCAGCAACCCCAAAAACTCAGACACATTTTGTACAAGATCTTAAGGTCGATTACTTTATTGATCCAATAACTTGTTCTTGGAAGGTGGATTTGCTTGAGGAATATATTCATCCCGAGGACGTTTTTCTCATTAAAGGAATAGCGATTACTCGGTTTTCTAGACCTGACATAAATGTTTGGGCTTTCACAGATACAGGCAGATATACAGTGAAATCAGGGTATCGAATAGAATCAAAATTTCCAGATAAAGGTTTGCAAGCCCATCCTTATGGACCTGATACTAATGCTTTACTAGGTCATACTTGGAAATTAAAATGTCCGCCTAAATTGCGTCACTTTGTTTGGCAAGCCATCAAAGGGATTCTTCCGGTTGCTAAAAATTTACGGGCTCGAGGCATTGCCTGCGAACCAAGATGCAGTCTATGTGGGGCAGAGGATGAATCTATAAACCATGTTTTATTTGAGTGTCCACCGGCGTTACAAATATGGGCATTATCGAAAATACCTTCAGCCCCTGGTTTTTTTCCAAATGCGTCTTTTTTCTACAATATTGATTATCTTTTCTGGAGGCTACCGAAAGATAATAATTACGAATCTTTCCCATGGATTTTATGGTATATTTGGAAGAATAGGAACAATAAAGTTTATACAAATAGAGCTGGTGATCCACAGGAAATTCTTCGAATAGCGGAAGTGGAAGCAGAGGTTTGGGCAGATGCTCAGAAAATGGTACCAGTGAGAGGACATGTAAATAATTTCTCTTCTAACTGGATGGATGCGGAATGTTCAAGAATTTGTTTTGTGGATGGAGCATGGAAAGAACATGACAAATTTACAGGACAAGGTTGGTATTGTAAAAAAAATGGTTCAACAGAGAAAATGATGGGAGCTATGAATCTCCGAAGAAGCTTATCTGCTTTACATGCTGAATGTGAAGCTTTGATATGGGCTATGGAGTGCATGAAGACCCTGAATTTCGCAGATGTAGTTTTTGCTACCGACTGTTCTCAACTGGTGAAGATGGTGTCATCACCCGGAGAATGGCCAGCTTTCGCTACACACTTGGAGGAGTTTCAACGCAGTAAGTTATTCTTCCCCACCTTCACAATCCGGCATATTCCAAGAGCACGCAATCTAGTGGCGGACAAGTTAGCACGAGGTGCTAGGCGTTCCCCTTCAGCTATGTTTTATGTCGATTCTATGGCCCCGACTTGGTTCTCTGAGTCGGACGCGCATATATAGTTGTTTTAATTTGTACTGTTGTCAAAAAAAAAAAAAAAAACATTATATTTTAATCATTTGAAATATCATGATTAATAAGCATGGTACACGCGTTTAACTATAATTAATAAAAATATATAATGCGTCGTTGGTATGAATTAAGAACGATAAAAGTTCTGACTAAAACGTGGTAAATACTAGATAAACGAAGCTTGACCTCGAAAATCCTCGGCCAAGCTATTGTAATGGTTTTTTATAAAAAGAATAATTAGCCTGCAAACAAAAAAAGTTGTTCGGTGCGGCTGAATAAACAAATGACAGTGGAGTCTGTTTACATGCGTATTCTCATATACACTATATGAATTATTGGATATAAAACTCATAAATAGTCCGAACTGTTCTGGTTGAGTGGTAAGAAATGAGTCTGGAATGTCAATAAGTTTTAAGTTCGCTCCATCTTATATATAAAATTAAACCACATTGTTGATAGACAGATATATGGATATTGACTTCTGCTTATGGTCCATTTATATACTTAGAAAAAAAACTATCCATAGATTGAATTTCTTGCTAATAATTAACCTGAACCTTTTTGTAAATCTAGGATACTTCATTTTTGTTATTATTTGTTTTAATAATTCGTGTAGAATACAAGCCAGAAGGAGTCAACTATGTTGAGTCTCAGCCTGAATAGCGCATAGATTTAAATAATCCCATAAAAGTTAAAGATGTCTCAGCCCTTCACGGAAGAGTAAGAATACTGTAAGATGTCTCAACCTCTACTAGAACTTAGTACCAAATTAGTAAAGAAATAAAATATTTTAAACCTTTTATGAAAACGAGGAACTTTACCAGGATTAGAATCATGGAGCTTTTTTTTGAAACACTATTGAGAATCATGGAGCTAGGATCCCCCTCTATTGAGATACTTATAAATAGCGAAATCTTTGATTTTTGACTCAAAATATTTTTTGACTAATACTAGAAAATAGCTACATTGTTTATAATTTCTAGTGGATTAGTACACAAAATAACTTGTATGTGACATAGCGAAAGTTTAGACTACCTAAATAGCAACAATTTTGTTTCTAATAAGAAATTAATTTAAAATAGATAGATTTACGGTGTCTCGGGTATTTTATCACTAAACACTACCACTTACTCAATTATTTCTGACCAGTTTCTATTTTATTCGATATAAATTACAGGTAATTTTAGGAGTACCTACAATGAATTTTTTGCCAAGTTTACGTATTAACTAGGTGTTTTTCTGCACCATGTGTAGTAAACAATTTTTCAAAATTTAATATTTAAAAATAAAATTTACTAAATATTATAGATTGTTTTACCAATATTTAGAAATAGATTTGATTTAGTTAAATATTGAATCAAGATAAAATGATTTTGTTTTTTAATAATATTGAAGAATATATATGTATATATTTAAATTATAAACTTAGATAGTATTTTCTATTTATTTATATTGGTTAATTATATTAAATCAAATTTGTATAATCTTACATCAATTTGTATAAAACTAAAAATTGTATAATTATCAAAAATTTGAAATAAACAATATTCATAAAATTTGTAAATATATAAGAAACTAGTGATTTTACGATTAGAAATCTTTTTTTTTTAAATGTAGCAATTTCGAAAGTTTTAGTAATCAAATTTTATAATTATAGAAAATAAAATAACATTTTCGAAATTTGTAATTTTATATATGAATATTATTATTTTATAGATGATGAATAAGATATTACCATATTTTAAAAAGTTTACCAAAAATAAATATCAATGTTAAATGTAATGTATAAATTATTACCATATTTAAAAAAGATTACCAAAAATATAATCAACAATAAATAAAATAGTTCATGTCATATTTTTTCGAAAGCCATGTTATCAATTTTAGTGGTGATGTCATCATTTTTATGTGAAACTGATTGTAGAGAATACTTGTGGCAAAATCATTTCACAAATAATAAATAGGGGATATATAAAAAAACGAGGAGGGAAAACCAAAAAACAGTTTTTTTAATGAAACCTACTATTTTTTTTGAGATACAATAACAAAACTTGTCATTTTATAACTGGTCCACCTTTTTCAAACTTAAATTTAATTATTTGCCGAAATGAAATTAAAAATATTATATTATACGTATGAGGAAATTTTAATGGGTATTTCATCATTGATGATGCTTTCAGGATCATCTATTTTTGTTTATAGAAAATCACAGGATAATCTTAACTCTCGTCCAACTAACCAAACATTTAGCGACGTAGACTTTAGATTTTTATGTTATTTGTAAATTATGCTATCTCATACCTCATAACCCCTGTTCGAAAACGCGGGCGCGTAGACGTTTAATCGGGCGAGTATGTGCTGGTCGGAGCATGACCGTGGCGAGATGGGCAAATCGGAGGTCTTACGCGGGTAGACGACTTTTTGACGTAGAGTCCGCGTAATAGTGAAACGCGGCGTCTTTTTTTAACTCGTCAACTGTAACTAAACTCGAAATAGTTTCGAATCTAATCTACATCTAAGAATTACTATCCAAAACAATACAAATATGGTGAAGGGAGTGAGAGATCTGTGAGAAATAATGGTGGCTGCCATTTCTGAGCAATAGAGCTCGTAGTAGGTTAGGTTAGAGAAGAAGACAGCTTTAATTACATGATTGCCCTTCATTAAAAAAGAATAAAAAATATATAAAATGAGCATTGAGTGCGTTCGAAACAGAGTAAATTGAATATCCTAACTGTGACTTGCCATCCGAGCCAAAAAATTAGACTGTCACTTCTGTATATTCAGTATTTATACATATATTAACGTAAAATTAATCCCCGCGTATACTCCGCTTAATCCCCGATTTTTCAGTAACTCGCTAGGCCCTTACCGACCGCCCGACTAGCGCCTAGCGCAATTTCGAACAGGGCTCATAACACGTAAATCACGTGTTCCCAATATCGAAGCTTTGTCAGGAGCGCAGACACTCACACAAGATAGCGTGGGTCAGCTGACCCACTAAGTATTATGTTATTCTAATTTTTTTGAAAGAATACAAAGAGCAGCTTCAGCGGTTTGAATTCCTTCAAGTTTCTTAAATAAAAAAAACATTACTATTATAAATTTATAATTATCTTATTAATTGTTAGGTTTCATGAAACCAATAAAACAACTTATTAAAAAAACCAATAAAACAATATCAGACATCTGTTTTAAAAAAAAATGACTAAAATTCTACTTTGTTCTGTCTCTTTTCATTTTTTTAAAGTTAAGAACTCCTCATTAAACCTTTTGGGTCTAACAAATCTCCTTAATAATATACTCATAATAGTATATCTTCTTAATTACCGACGAGTGTTATTGGTCACTCTAATGGAGATGAAAGTATTGCTCAGCCTATGCGCGAGCTTCAGATCAATGATCAGAGGTTTGATGATGCTGAAGAGATGGTTCATGAAGGCCAGACCAAAGATCACTAATTTGTTAACCAGTGTACTCTAAAACCTGTGTTGTTTCTTTTATGTTCAAAACAATGTTGTAACTTGTATCTGTGTTCTTTAAAGTTCATATGCGCTTTGTTAAAAAAATTACCGAACTCAATAATATTTCCATAGCAATGCAAGTGTGGGCAAATGAATTATAGTTTGCCTACTTTTTTGAATATTCAGGCCGAAACCGTAACCCTCCATACCCGAAATCACAGTATATAATATTAGTTTTATTCCAGCGGTCAATCGAAGTTGGACTTTTGACATAATGATCAGAGTTTTTTCTAATTGAACTAATTACTGCTAGGACCTACTTTAATAGATTGATTTTAGGTCTGAAAAGAAAAAGTTAACCGTGTGTGGTCAGAGATAGTAGACGATAATAAATCTTGCATGGGAAACGTGCGGATCATGATAGATGCTTGCCGCAGTCGAGGTGTTGTAACTGTTGGTACTTTTTTTTGGTAAGAGTTGTTTCTTTTCTCATAGGAAGGGGTTATTAAACTGATAAACAAGACTGTGTTATTTATTTTAGCAATTCTCGTCTCAGCAAATAATAATACAAAAGGTATATCTATACAGATTTTCACAAAAAAAAAAGGTATATCTATACAGATTCAGTACCTGCGATTCGAAAGTCTTGAAGACAGATTTTTTTTTTCTTGAACCGGGTGCTTGCTACATTGGATGTAAGAAATGAGGTCACCGAGCATCTCTAGATGAATCGTCGCACATCTCAAAGAACTTCGAGAGAGAATTTGTTTTACTTTCCTTTTCTGTATTGATTTTTAACGTCAACGGTCTTATGTGGACACCAATTAATTATCTAGTGTTGGGCTGTGCTAACTTCAAACAGGTCACCATATGCTCATGGAAGCCAATGTTTATAAATGTATCTTTTTCTGTATCCCTAGATATTGAAAGCCCATATTATGTAACCTACAACATTTTTTGTTTATTAATTAAAATTTAAACATAAATAATAGGTTCACAATTTCTATTGTTTTTTAGTTTCATCATATATTAAAATATGTACAGTGGATAAAATAGTCTAAAATTAGATATTAAATAATTTAATACAATAAATTCTTACAAAATCTATACTCTTAAAAATTCATTATCTTTTGTTTAAAAAAATTAATAATGTACACTACTATGAGTAGAAATTAATAATCTACTACAGCAGCACCGGCTCCACGAAGTCTGAATCGAATCTTATTGTTTAACTTATTTATTAACATCCGTGAATATTTTTCAAAATAACCACCGACACAATTGTATCCATGTTAGGTTACCGAATAGGAGTATTTATAAACATAATACTATTACTAAAGAATTTTTATATCTCTTATCAAAGAATAGTTACAACCTAAAACTAAATAGTGTACACAAATTCAAATGTTGGTACTAAAAATAAATAGTGGTATGAAAATTTAAAATATTATAAAACTGAACTTAAAATACATAAATATACTACATGCTTTTGATAATAATTTTGTAAATCAAAATAATCTCACGTTTTGAAAGCGCATGTCAAAATCTAGTTAACTAAATAAAAACTGTTGAAAATATCGAACGCCTAAATAATGGGTATTTATATACTAATTTCCGTTTCCAAAAAAAAAATTCATTTCAAAGGTTATCCTGTAAATCTAAATTAGGATCATTTTTTTCTCGAATGTAGAGTTGCTTACCATTTACGTTTTGTAAATTTACAAATCATCAACTATCCACATTTGGTTAAAAATGATTTTTACAAAGCATAATAAATCTGAAAGGAGAAAATCAGAAAGACAATAGGATATGTTTTAAAACCTACTTCATTTCAAATAGCCCAAGAACAAACCTATAACCCAAGCAGCCCAAAATAAAAACTCTAGAGCTCAAAACATCATATACTTTATTCGATCTTTGTGGGAATGGAATATGAAGGGGAATCTCGTTCCGATGAGACCAAATATGGGAGTCGACCCTAATCAATATTATTGAAATATTTTAACCGTACGAACCGGTTTATTACCACCTCGAGAGGGCTTGGATTTGTGAAATCAAATCTTGGTTAAGTTGATGTCGAGAATCATATTTGACTGCCTTTGACATGACAAGTTGATCCAACACCCTAATTTTACTAATTGGGTCTTAAAACAGGTCCATAAAATGGTAGGTCTAAGGTTTCCTTTTGTTTTAAAGAGTTTGCTAGATGGTTTCTCCAACAATTTTGTAGTCGTTTCTGCAACTTCATATTATCCTTCTTTTTCAAACCATATAGCAAATTCTAAGACTTCAGCAATGTGCTAGCATATTTTTTTTCTACAAATCACTTTTCATCAAAAGAATCTATTGTTATCTTTAAGAAGGCATGATGTGTGACGAGTGAATTTATGGACTCTTTTTTTTTTGCAAAAATGAATTTATGGACTCTTGCTTCCTTTGATACCATTTTGGTAGGTTTTAGCTAGAGTTACTAACACTAAAGCATCTTCAAAATCTCTTGTTTGATTCTGAGATAAGAAACCGAAAGAGAACATGTCCGAGAATAATTGAGAAAATGATTGGACGAGTTTGGATGTCAAAGTACATTTCGTTGAAAAACATTCCAAAATACCCACTAGATCAAATATTCATTGAGGTTTAGAATTTAAAATCTTTCTTCTGTTACACTTAATAGTCAGGGTTGTTTCAAAGGAGGTTCCATATGAATTTCTTTCTCTCTTTTTTTTTTAATTTTCTTTGAACAGAAATTCACAAGCAACAGTAGGTTATATATCTTATCCTAGTTTTTATATGGGCTCAGCCAGGCGTAGAGATTGACTAACTAAGCCTAATATGAAGATGGCATGAATTGGTCCGGCTTAGAGAGAGCCCCAACAATGCATTCTCACTGGGATCCACGACTGTGTACCATTTTTTTTTAATATTTAGGATCGTATTTTTGAAAGAAAAAAGAGACTCAAATCTGAAGATGTATCATAAGTAAAGCTTTTAAAGACATAAATTTCTAGCTCAGTAAAGGAGCATCCCAACACCAAGGAACAAAAACAGAATAAGAACACACCAAGAGCTTTTAGCATCAAAACTCCTAATAAAGGAAGCATCCAATACTTTTTTGTTGTGCACAGCACCTTAAACCAGCAAATTTTATTAAGTAATTTAAAAATAACATCAGAGATCCTTTATCCAACATCAAAACCATGAGATATAAGCAAAACATAGATCATTCCAAGCCTTCATGCACCTTCTAAATGGGCCTGAAGTTTATCCATAATGGGCCGAGGACGACACAAGGCACGCAAAGGTTCCTTCTTACGCATGGCCATCCCTGGAGTCTCAGTCGTATCGATTTTTTCTCCGTTGACTTTTTCCCAGTCAAAACATTGAATCAACGATCCCAACGCCAACGTCACGATCCTCTGCCCTAGTCCTGCTCCGGGACACGATCTCCGTCCATTTCCAAACGGCATCAACTTATGAACGTCTTCTCCTCCATCGCTAAACCTCTCTGGTTTAAACTTCTCCGGGTTGTTCCAAAGATTTGGATCTCTGTGTATAGCCCACGCGTTCACCATCACCATCGTGCCACGTGGAATGTCGTATCCTCCGACTTTGATATCCTCTGTCGGTGATCTCGGCACCAAAAGTGGTGCTGCAGGGTATAGTCGAAATGTTTCTGACACTATGTTTTGAAGGTAAGGCAAATTTGCTAGGTCTGGTTCGTCGATTAAACGGTCTTGTCCGATTTTTTCGTCGATCTCTTGTTTTGCTTTTACCATTGACTCTGGATGATTTAATAAACATGCCATCGCCCATTCTAGCGTCACTGCAGAGGTATCTGTTCCGGCGATCATCATGCCCTATTTAGTGCACAATTAACAATATGTTCTATATAAATATTTGTTTTGCTATAAATCGACATGTAAATAGAAACAAGTTGACGTGGTCGTGAAAGAACATGTGAGACATAACGACTTAAACAACCAAGTACAACTAGACAAAAGAAAAAAATAATATTCTAGCTCTTGTACCGAGTGTATTGCACTTCCCAACGGACTTCTTAACATTAAAACTAAAATTATATGAAAAGTTAGAAGAAAGAAGGTTCGTTCAAAAAAAAAAGAAGAAAAGAAGGTTAAAATACCATTTGAAATACTGCTAGATACCAACAGCTTTTTGTTTTATGTGTTTAAGTGGTTTTGGTTTTCTAAAAGCATTAAAACTAGCTCAGATATTTGAATTAAATTAAAATACTAGTACTTAGGGATGTGGATGCTTTAATATTTGTTACTACTTACCAGCATAAGGCCTTTGATAGTAACGTCAGTGTAATACTCAGGCTCTTGTTCTTGCAGCGAGAGCAAATGGTTAACCATAGTGTTACCGTCTTTGTCTCTTCTACACTCATCAAGCAAACGCTGCAAGATCCCATCCATGGCTTCTCCAACAGCTTTCACTCTCTTCTCGAAGCTCCCTCCGAACATCTTGAGGAACGGCAAGTAATCGCCGGGATGCCGAGCGCCGCTACAATCGTTAACGTCGGCGACGAGTTTCTTGAAAAGATTCGCCTCTTCCTCGTTATGGACCTCGTCTCCGTAATATCTCTTCCCCGTGACCATCCTCACGATGTTGTTGAAAGTCAGGTCGGACAAGAGCGGCTCCAGCTCGATTTCCTCGTTGACCGCCTCACGTGAGAGGCGCGTGAGCATGCGGCGGATCTCGTCTTTGCGGATGTGGAGGAAGTTGGTGAGGCGGTTCGAGGAGAGGATTTCGAGGGAGCATATGCGGCGGAGGTTGCGCCAGTGGTCGCCGTAAGGAGCGGTTCCGACGGTTGTGTAGTTGTATGCGACGTATTTCGCGGTTAGGAAACAAGGCCGGTTCGATAGAAGGACGTCGTTTTGGCCCGTGAAGCATTCTGTTGCTAGGGAGGAGGAGGAGATCACGACGGTACGGCGGGAGCCGAATCTCAAGGAGAATATTGGGCCGTGGGTTTTCGAGAGGCGTTGGAAGAGACGGTGGACTGGCGGTTTGAGGAGGCGGTGGTGGCCGAGGATGGGGAGTGAGTAAGGAGGAGAAGGGGGGAGGTTGAAACGCTGCGTTCTGGAGGTGAATATGAATTTGTAAGCCAAGAGAAATAGAGCTAACGGGAGAATAACCACATAGTAAAACATCTTTGACTATCTTTTTTCTCTCTCTCTCTCTTCTCCTCTGAGGAGTTTGTTAGTGATGGCGTCGTGGAAACCTATGAGATTGATATTTTAACGCTATTGGTATTTATAGAGAAGTTTTATTGTCAGATTGGATCTTGATTTTGATCATGTATTTTTTCTTTCTATAGTGATGAGGATATCCCATAGGATTATTTATTTGTCTTTTTGCTCGAAACACGTCCTAGGCGTAAAGTATTAGGGCAACATTATTGGTTGTCCTTATTCTTAAGTCCTTAACACACATATATGTATATGTATATATGCGTATGTAATTGTGAGTTAAGAATTTTGCGGAAACCGAAACCGAAAATTTCTTAATTAAGGAACTTTCGGTTTGGGTTTCCGTAAAATCCTTATTCTGTAAATACATACGCATATATAACATATACATACACATATATATATATATTAAGGATTTAATAGTAAAGACCACCAATAATGTTGCCCTTAGAGCGGAGACAACTGTTTTTTTTGGTGAAACGGAGACAACTGTTTGTTACTGGATATTTTGTTTTTGCTCTCTTTTTTTTTTTACTTTTAATAGCTTAAGAAGCACGTGCAGGTTGGTATAACATGTAAGAACAAATTGGTATGCCCTTAAAATGTTAGGTATAAAAGTTAAGTAAAACACGAGTAAAGACGCGCACTTTGGAGGCTAAGAAAAATTTGTAAGCTACGAGAATGGAGGGTGATAAGAGTTAACTAATTATATACTATCTCTACTTCACAGCAAATAACGAGTCAAAAAGCCACATACAGATTGAAATCACAAAATATTATTTACTGTATAACTTAAAACAGTTCACCTAATTAAAAAACACTTCAAAATTATAATGGTATAAGAAATTTTAGTTTTACATTCAAAATACAAAACATCACTTCAGTTGAAACATTTGGGTTCATGCATCACTTGTGAAATGTAAAGTATATAAAATGGATTCTCGTTGGTCACCAGATAATTTAACATTGCATTTTTAGGACCTACAAAATAGTCGGTTGATCTCGGTCGCGAGACACTGTGGTAAATTCGAAAAAATATATAAGATATATTTGATTAGCATGTTTATGTCAGTTTAATAATATATAATGAAAAGAATCGAATATCAGAAAATAGTTATAATAAACAGATAGTTTATTTTTCCTACTTGTACATTTAGCATATGGTCGTAATATAGCAGACTAAATTATCAATATAGTTACGTACGTCAAAGCTTGGTGAATTTTCTTGATGTTAATAAGTAGGATTATCGTTTTCATAACGTAAAATATGAAACTTGGTAAACTGTTCATCACCCATATTTTTCATTTTCATGCTGTTTTATTTATTAAAAGATGATATTATTAAAGAATACTTTTAAAGCTAGAAAGACATCATATACCATGTTAGCTAAGACTCATATATATGAAGTGAAACCTTAAAGTTAATGAAAATATTGATTTCTCTCTTTTGTCTTCCTTTTCTGTTAGGTATATGAGTGAGAACAAAGAAAACTGTTGGGTAGGATAAATAAGCACATTTTTTGGAAATGCAATGTTGACATTGCTGAGTGAGTAATCTCCATCATAGGATCTCTGTTCGTGAGGTAGTTATAACACCTTTAGCTATTTAGTCAGTCGTCACTCATCAGTATTCAGTGCCACTAACTTGCATGTAATAAATGTCCAAAATGAATAGTCCTACCCACGGTCCCTGGAGTTGTAGACAAAAAAAAAACAGGAGTTGTAAACAAAACAAAAAAACATATATTTTTTTGAGAAAAAAACAACATGTATTTGAAACAAAGAAATATTAAGATAAGAAGAAGAGACGTATATAATTTAGAGATAATTTGCCAATTATACATGAACGAGATCAAAATTAGAAAACTACCTCATCAGCTGTAAAATACCAATATCTGTAGCAAGATGAACAATGACTGACATTATTACCCCTATCAATTCAACACGCGAGAGAGAGATAGATTTCAACTTTTTTTTTATTTCTATCTTTTTCTATCTTTACAGACTATTTCATCATCATTCACGTTATAAATATAATGAAAATATATAATTAATTGTTAACGGTTAATAAAAATATAAATTAAACATATAATAATTAAATTATTTCACTAACATATTTTGTAATATCTAACATATCATATATCAACTAAAAAAATTGCTTTCATAAATCTTACCAACACAAATTGTAACAGCTAACCAAATATGAATTATCTAATGGTCACATATTTTATTGAAATTTACAAACCATTCAGTTTACAACAACCATACCAGCAATTTATCAATTAATGGTATTTGTATTTGGTAACAGCTACCGAAATATGTATCATCTAACAATTAAAATATGTGAAATTGAAATCGTGGAGGTTTTGCAAATCCACAAATCCATTTTGGTAGTATACTCGACGGATATGTTGAATAGTACATACGTAGCTAAAACCGAATTCACGGCGGCGGGACATTAGTGACGAGCTTACAGCACTGGACTGGTTGACGGTTTTTGAAGACGGTATATGAAACGAAAATCGGTAGAAGCGTGAGGAGATCAGAGGCTCCAATGGATAATGACAAAATCAAAAAAAAAATAGACGTATTGATTACAAAAGGAGAAGATGAAGATACTTCTGGAAATAAGAAAATAAGTAAAATATAGACTGTAATTTAGAGTCACGTGTGAGAGGATAAGAAATCTAGGGGGGGTAAGGGTGTTTTGGGTTTAACAAGAAGTGCACAGTATACACCACAGTGAAAAGGTAGTTTGCAAATATCGACTTTTTGGGTGTATATACATCCTAATTTCTCTAAAATTTATTTGGAGGAATTATTGCAATACCAAATAGTGTTAACTTCCTTTTGAAACACACCAAATAGTGTTAACTAATGTGTTGTTTTGTACGAGAGGTACTTGTATTCATTGTACGAGAGGTACTTGTATTCGGAAGAGTGGAGCAAGATACTACTCCCTCCGTTTCATATTAAGTATCGTTATAGAAAAATTTTTTCGTTACAAAATAAGTGTCGTTTTCGCATTTTAATATAGAATTTATTAACTTTATTCTCTATTTTATTTTTTTATTGGTTAAAATTTATGGATAATAGTGTTTTTATTTAAAAAATATGCAAAATTAAGTGATTTTTTAATCTGTGTGCATGAGTTTAGAGTGACACTTATAATGAAACAGAGGGAGTAATAAACGTCTTTATTTTCTACTTGAAAATAATCTGGTAAAACAATTGATTAATAGTAAAAAGGTATTACAAAATATATAAAAGGATAATAATATATTGGATAAATATAAATTTGCCATAAGCATGAAAACAAAAATGACTGTTAACTCCAATTCACCGTTATATTTGCATCTATAATAGAATTTAAAGATGAACTAGATTTCGACCCGCACAATCGTGCGGGTGGTTATTTTCATTTTTATACATGTAACTATTTGGTTTACATTATTAGTGAAATATAACAATTTTTTATTAAATTATTATTTTTAAAATATTATACTATTTTTAATTTTAAAATATATTTTGTTTCTCAGGTTACATTTAAAAAAGTTATACTTTTTAGCCTATCATTTTCTCACTTGGAATATTATAATTATGTGTTTAAAATATTTATTTTAAAATTTTATATTTAGTCAAGAGATTTAGAAAATTACATAACTATTTTGAGTTTGGAAGATTATATGACTTTTGAATCTTTTTTACTAAATTGATGAATTATTTTATAAAAACAATATTTAAAATTTTGGTATTTTTTTCATATTTTCAAACAATATTTTTAATAATAGTAAATAAAACATATTTTAAAATTGAGATGTTATTAATATTTTTAATGAATATTAAAATTTCAAAGTTTATTTATTTATTAGATATTTATTTATTTATTATTTATGTGAAAGAAAATTTTGAAAAGAAATTAAGTTGCTTTACTAATATATATAATTTTTTATATTTTTTTATATAGCATATCTAATTGAATAAACTATAGACTATAATAAGTTTTATAAAATATGACATACAATTTTATTTTAATTAAAATTAATTTATAATAATATAATATTGCTAATCACGAAATTAGTTAATGTATTATTTTATAAAAAATATTTAAACTTTTTAGTTAGATCATGTTAGATTTTCTCAACAGATTTTTTATGAATTTATGGAATTTTATAGTAAATCAATTATGATAAAATTAGAAAATAAATGTAACATGATTTTCTAGTAATAGATCTAACTTAAAAAATAACACATGAATCAAGTTGTGACTTCTGTTTTAATATATAAGATTTTATAAAACTATTCTAACACATCTTCATTTCTTTCTCTTAAATAGAAATTGTTATTTGTCTTCTATTAATTATAATATTTGAATATTACTACTATAGAAAAATACATTGAGACAGAATAGCAAAATACGTTAGAAATAGCCTAACCCCCATTTTAAACTACCTTTTCTTGCTTCTCTCTAGAAAACAATCGTAAGCTAATATGCACCTGGCCTACTGGTATCGATCACACATCAGCAGAACATAAAGCCGGCAAGTGTCACAAAAAAACAACAGACAAATATACGTCTTTTGAGTTACAAGCAGACGGAATAAGCCAAATATTGCATGTTGTTCAAAAAAAAAAAAAAAAAAAAAAAAAACAAAGCAAACTGAACCATACTATATATATCTAGATAATCTGCTAGTACTCGTCCTTTCAATTTTTATGAGTCTATATGCTTTATTTATGCGTATATATTTATTATAAAAATACGCATAATTGGTTGTGGTATATTTTACATTACAAAGCAGGAATTCAACATATTCACTGTGTAAGAATAATCTAGTTAGTGTTGTTTCGCTGCTTTATCATAATCAAAGAAATTTTTGATTCGTTGTGTGGGTCCTTGTTTGCCCATTTATGCTCCACGAAGCATTTGTGATCGTTTAATTTGTATTCAAATTCGTTAAAGATAATTCTAATGTTTCTTTCAAGCATATGCATTGATTCGCATATAAAATTTTGCATTGAATTTTGTCCATATGGGAATCGGATATTTATATATATATATATATATTTCAAGGCTAAATACATTCCAGAAAATAATAGTTTTCGTTTATGTATATAACAAAAAGGTTTTGCTTACAGTTACAAAAAAAAGTTTTGTTTTGTTTTTTTTGTAAACTATAAGTTTTGATTATGGGCCTGTTCGTTTCCGGAACGCACTGCGTCAACGACGGCGATCAAAAAATATAAAGGAATTTTAATGACAGCTCAGCAACCAATCAAATTAGAGAATTAGAAGATGCAATCACTGGAGGAACGCAGCAACAGCGTCAGCCGCTAATATTAACAGCGTCGACGAAAACACGGACACGATCACTAGCGATAGTCGCCGGCGGAAACTTACTACCGACGCTGCAATTAAATTTCTCCATCTTGTTTGTTAATTATAGCCGCTTGACGCTGCGTCCGCGTCAACGTAACGAACAGGGCTTATGTAAAAGAAAACAAACCAAACATTTTAAACAGTGTGTACGTCTAACGGCTCTATAAATGTAACTTTGAAGATTAAAAGTTTTAGATATGTATAATATCAAATGATTATATAGAAATTAACAACTATATTTTCCCCAAAATTTTGCAGATAGCCTTTTTACTGGTTTCCAGCAACAGTAGCAAGATCTGGTTACTTCTCTATTCTTTGCTGATTTCTAAATTAACTCATTAGATAGTAATATGGTCGTGTTATTAGGATGTTTGGAATATAATCAATGAGATGAGATTATACAAATGACCATATGATGTTATTATACAAGTGTCCATAACTCCAAACAGTATAATATTGAAATAATAATTAAGAAAGTACTCCCCATGTTCTTATTATTATTATTCTGCCGGTGAAAGATATTTGATTTGAAAAAGATTTTGGTAATCACATTTGTATCCATTTCTAACAATATAAAATTACTCTTGACTATAGTAGTTATAAAATAATACTTTTGATCTCCATCACCAAAATTATAAAGTTAAATATTACCTCGATATATTCGAATATTGTCTGTAGTTGAGATATGCTTCAGATACTCGGTAAGTGACATCCAGTTTTAGTTTATTTAGCTGTAAGGACAATCTATTCGGAATATTTAAACTTCACTTATGGCCAAATGATAAGGTCGTGGAATTTTTGTTTTTCCAACATACGTATTCATATGTAAATCCATATTTCACATTTTTGGCGATTGAATGATATATTAGTGTTGTTACAGTCTAACAACTGCACTATCTCCAAGTAATCGTAGATTTATCCCCATATAAATTTTTATATTAGTGTCATTATTAATTTTGTAAGTTTTTAATATATTAAGTTTTTAATATATTGAGCTGTTGACATGACGAGAAAAAAGGTTGTTGACATACCGAAATTGAACTTCAGCTTGGAATGGGCCAATTGCTTGACCGGACTGGACTTAAAGTTGTTCAATAATAATCTTTTTGGGCTCAGTTGAGTTTTAGCAAATTCGCGATATAAAGTGCTAAATAATTAGGGCAAAATGATTAAGATTTGGAATGAGACATGTCAAATCGATGAGCGCGTCTGCTGAAACGCCGATTGTTTGAAACTAAAATAAGATGATTTTGTTTTGTGCGAAGATTACAGTTTGATTATATAAATGTTGTTTTTTTCCTGTTTGGTTTTACAAATTCTAAGACTATACTAAAGCCACAATATTTAAATATTTTCAGATATTTCTTAGCTGAATTCCGACAGAAGTGAAAGAAAAGAAAAACAGCATCAGTACAGTACGTAATTCAAATTTTATTGTACGATTCACAAACCCAAAAGTCAACAACATAATAATAAAAACTAACACAAGAGTCTTAAAGAGTCGCAAACATAACTTTCTGCTAGGATCGCACCGCATGGGTACAAAACGTTTCGTAAGCCTCATCTAACGACGTCGTTCCGGCGACCAATGCGGCAAGGAAGGGCTGAAATGAGCAGACACAACCCTAGAGTCAAGCAGCTCCATGATCGGCGTGAAGCTCACGCACCTCGGGACTTTATACTGATTAATCGAAGCACCTCTCGAGATCGCATAGTCCATGAGCTCCTCAAACGTACCGTTCTGCACCACACGTATCTCCAACGGACCAATGGACTTATCCGCGACACGGCTCTGTCTATAAACCGAGTTGAGCGACTCCTCCATCTCCAAACAGCACTTAGCCATGACGTCATCGCTAAGAAGATCACCGTTGGTCTGGTCTCTACCGAGCAGCTCCCAGTAGATCACATAGTGACCCGGTATGGTCTTCGTATCAGCGTAGCTAGTGTACTCGATCACACGCGTTCCTTGCGCCGCAAACAACCTCGACGCATTCTCCACAGCCTTCTGTAGCTCAGCCTCGTCGGTTTTATCGGACTCGATGCTCAGCAAAACGTTCTTCCTCCTTATGAACTTGAACTGAGGAGCCGAGTTATGGAACCCCGTCACGCGTAGAACGTCGCCGACTTTGTAACGGCACAGCCCCGCGTAGGTCGTGATCACGAGCTCGTACTCTTTCCCCACTTCAACATCGGCTAGCTCCACGAGTTCCGTTTCATCTCCTCCCGCTCCGTCGTGCTCGTGTGGGAGAAACTCGAAGTAGGCCATGTTGGGCATGATCGTGTAAGAAACCTCCGAGGGTTTACACATCGGTTTCAGGTTAATCCCGAAGTAACTTTCTGATGAAGCATACATCGTGCAAGCCATCGGAAGCCCGCCGCTATAGTACTCCAACGTGGGGATATACTGAGCCATGGCTCCAGTAACAATCACGTCGAGATACTTTGTGTTAGGCCATATCTTAGTGATGATCCCTTGCCAGTTATCTTGCGAACAAACCTCCACAAGAAACTCAGCCAGTTCTTGATCCGGTTTGGTCAGAATCTTTGACATGCGGTTTTTAATCGCAGGGTCAGAGATTCTTGAACTTAGGGTTCCGGTTGAGATATCTCGAGCCAGCTCATTCCAGTTGTTCTGGAGGAAGCTTATGGCACGGAGGAGACCGGAGGCAAAGACTGCTCCTAGACGGAGGACGTCGTGGCGCATCAGGAGACCGCATAGCATTTGAGCGTACATGCTTTGGGACGAGTCAGAGCAGAGGATGGCTTCGTTGGGGCTGGTGTAGACGTTGTAAGGATCGTACGGTCTTCTCTTGAAGTGGTCGCTTTTGTAGTAACTGGTGAGAACCGGACGCGCCGGTAGCCCACCTGGCGTCTTGGACTCCGATTTCACAAACAGGAAGTATAAACCTTTGCCTTTGTCTAATCCCGGCACGTAGCTGTGATTAACCAAACATTTTTTTTTGTTAATTTATAAAATCTTTGATCAATTATAACGAGAATAAATAAAGAACAGTTACAAAAAAATAATTAAAGAATTATATTTTGCTACGGATAATTAAAGAAAGTGTATAAGAGAATTTGTACTAACAGATTCATCACGGGCATGAGAAGACTGTACAAAAGCTGACGTCGGTCTAAGTCTTCGTCAATTGTCGGCATTAATTTTCTTTCACCAGCAGATGTCCCAGAGCTGGATATACGTACAAAAGTTATGTTATGGTCAACTATAATTATTTTCTAAAAGTTATGTTATGATATTTAACTATATTGATAAAGTTGTCTTACTTTGCGACAATAAAATAATTATATAAAAGTTTGTACTATGATATTAAACAACTATTGATAAAGTTGTCTGACCTTGTGAGAAACTCGGTGATGGGGTGAGAAGACAAGATGGGAGAACGATCACCGTTAGATATACGTTGAATCTCCGGCTTTAAATCCTCGTAAGTCACCACGGGAACTTTGGTCTTGAATGTTTTCCGATCAGTGGAGCCGTTAAGACCGAAACGTTTCAGATATTCGGTACCCGAGTTACGGCTAAGTATCTCCCCAAGAACCTTCTCCTGAACCGAGTCAGGGTTCCGTGTCATCTCCTCTATGAAATTGAGAGCCTTCACGTCTTTCTCAGAGGCCGTCCGAGATTGAAGAGGTGAATCAACAGCCATGATTGATCGGATGTTTTCTTGTAAGAAAAAGAGAACGTGTGTTTAATATTAGCAAATGCTTTACTCGTTTGATTGATGAGGATAACTCGGCGAAGAGTGGGTTGTATTTATAGGAGGGGAAGTGCCACGTCAGTGTTATCCACGTGGTTGTACGTGTGGGCCCGAGAGTACTTTTGGTTAGATTATTGACTTGATCTTTGTTTGTCACAGGGCTGTAGCCGAGACGGGGGACAAAATGTACAGTAGACAAGTAATCCAATGCAGTTTAGGAAGACATAGAGGACCTACATGTCCCTGCCATGTAAGCGTTTACCGAAGTTTTGAGTTTTGTCTTTAGTGGTTAGGCGTCATTATTCGATCGAAAAAAAGGTTAGGCGTCATTACGGACTTAAGTGGCTCGTTTTTCTTGTGACTCTTTTTGTTGGTCGTCCATCAAGACGGTCAAATGCTAATACGCTTTGCTTATAACGCTAATAACGGAGTTACTAAATTAATTTTGATTAAGTAGTAGCTTAGGGGATAATGTTGTTGTTTTGGAGGCAAGTTGATACACTATGACGTAAAGTATTAATTTTTGAATGTTATTTAGTACGAATATCATAGTTCTATAAATCAAGAAGAAATTTATACAAGATTATGATTCTATATGATTGGTCCGGTGTGGTGTATATAACTTATACATTAGTTTCACTGTTTAGCTAGCGTTTAAGATCGGATTTGGAGTTTGACTGATAGTAAAAATATAATACACAAGTTACTTGAAATCGCATTCATCATCTTTTTTATTTAGTACATCTTTAATCAATACATAAACAAACTCCTAGGACGGATGAGAATCCGGAATTGCAATCCTATGAAAAGATGTATCAAATTCACGTGTATGCATTGAAACAGAAATTTAAACAAAAACATAATGAACTAGGGTTTCTAGTCCGTGAAAGAGAGAAATAAAAATATATGTCACATTAGTGTGCTAGGTTTCTTCGTGGCAGCTGGCAACTATGTAGGGATTAATGTTATGATTAATTAATTATTATATAGTGCGAACGGGCTTGTGATTCTACTATAGTTAAAATATGTAATAACTACAAACATGATAACCGTAGCCGCGTTAGTTTATTGATTTCAAAAATATATGTATTGCTCTTAACATTTGAAGCAGTACAGTTGGTGCGTCTTTTTTTTGTTCACTATAGTTGGTACATCAATAGATAGTTAGTACGGTTAAAAATGGAAAGAAAAATATAATATATACTCCATTTCTTAGGCAACTTTTGTTTGATTAGAGCTTTTTTTAAAAAAAAACTACATCTTAATAAAAAAAGTGTTCATCGCAGTTAATAGTCAAAAACATATTTCTATTAGTGGCGGATGAACCCAACTGTTACATATATATAATATATATACGTACGTTCAGCCTAAACCATTATATCAGCACCGTAAAAGCAACGAGTGGTCTGTATGGACATTTCATTTGGGTTCACGATCGTCGCTCGTGCTGTGCCCTCCCAAAAAAACGCATTACGGTATTATCTCTAAGGTTTACACTTGCTCCATTTAGTTCCTAGGGTTTATCTCTTGTCTATTCTTTTTTTTTGATCAAAATCTCTTGTCTATTCTTGTTGTTATTTTTTAGATAACAACGGTATTACGTTAGTACATTTGTTTTCGAGACCTTGATCTTCCACTTCCAGCTGCCGGAGGTTTTTTTTAAAAACAAGTTGATCACACTTTTGTTGTAATTAGCTCTCTTTTGTGTTCGCCATTCTTTAAGATATCAACACACTATACTTTTTTTCTTATTTTAGTAAACTATTTCAAATTTATCAAAAAAATAATTTCAAATTAACACTTTTTTTGATAAATAAGCAGAAACAAGTTACGAAAGGAGCAACGTTTAACTATTCAGGCTTTAAATGGTACGTCACATTGCAGATTGACGTATATAAGTTGTTGATATGATTAACTGAACTTGTTTTTTGGATTATGATCTGTCAAAACTTAAAGAAAAACTTATATGGAAATTTATAGACATACGACACCTTTTTTTAACACCAGACGGAGACGACACTATTTTCTGTTTATTGATGTATTTGTTTACCACCATATACCATTGTAATCAACACCAATTTGTTTTGTAAAATGAACGCATTAACGCCAGAAACAAACCTAACAATGCGTATATGACATAATACAAATTCGGTCATAGCGATGGATGTCATGACTCGACATGTGGGCCTTTAGATACCTAACAAAAGCCAATGGAATAACTTATGAGTGAGTAGTACCTAACGAAATGAAAAGAAGATAGTCATTATTTTGGGAAGAGACTAATCGCACGGATCATGCATTATCTCTGATTAGACATTTCGGGAACATTTTTTTTCTTCTGGAAAACAGAAAATAAATTGCTCATTAGAATAGTCACTTCAACTAGTCACCCATATTATATCAATAGTCGCTTCAACTATGTCACCTATATTATTATATCTATAGGATCATCAGGATTTTTTATATGAATACTACATACTATATATTTATTATATTCGACTATTCAAAGGTTTATTTACTCACTAATTAATAATCTTGTCCCCTAAAGCTATAATCTTTTATATATTAATTAAGAAACATCGTAGCAGATGACAATGGTAATGTGTTATTACTAGAATGATTTTTAAAGGTTTTAAAATATATGATTAAATTAATAGAATAATTATAGTACATGTCATTCATTATTTACTCAAATCTATATATATTATACTTCTGTTAAACTAACTATAAAATTAATTACTAATCTAAAAATCATTTTTTCTTAAGAAAAGTTACATAATTACTTAATACAATGAAATATACATAAAATTTTAAAATATTGAATAATAAAGATTTGATAACAAAATTTGTGTATCATTTATCATTTTTGCTTAGTTATATATTATTAAAGTAAAATAAACAATCACATTGATAATATAATAAAAATATTATTTCATATATGTTATATCTGAATTTTTTAAACAAATATAAATTAATAAAACTCCTAAAAGTTCCACATTGGTTTTTTTGTGATCAATGGTTTAATTTTTTGTTATAAAAATACAAGTGATCATAAAACTATGTGAGTAGTATATGAGTAGGAAGTTTCATTTAATATATATTTATATTGTAAAGAAAAGATATTTAAATCACTAAATTAAATTGTACACCATATAAAATTCATAAATTTTAATTTCAAAATATTAGAAATATATTTATCATACTTTAATTAATGTTAAATATCTATGATATTTTAACTTGATCAAAATATTAAAATGTATTTTACATATCTTTGGTTATTTTAAAAATATTTTTTAGTAGAACTTATTTATTTAACAACTATTTTATAAAATATGCGCTGAATATTGCCAAGTAAAAATCTCACAATATATTGATAAAGAACTGACGTAATGTATGTATGGAATAGTAACTTATAAGTAAACAAAGAGATATACATTATATATACTTTTTGGTTTATGTTTTTTTTAAAAGGATTATTGGTTTATGTTGTACTTTTTTTTTGTCAACGGTTTATGTTGTGCTTTTAAATAGCTTTATTTTAACTAATTAAGATAAATGCAAGAGCTTAAACTGTTCATGTTAAAAGCAGTCGGACTCGGATACATATGAACATACTTAGAATTTTTCAAACATATTTACGGGCGTACTACTGTAGGGGCAATATACTTTATTCGGTAATCCGTAGATACGTACACGTTAATCTGTTTTCAGTAGTCCATAATTAAAAGTCAGCATTACAGTACCCATGTTGACTGTGGTTAACATATATCCTTGAATAAGGTAGACAATAATACTGATATTATTCCCCGATGCCTTTTTAAACTGCAACTGTAGTTTCTTGAATTGAAAATAAAACTACAGCTCGCACATTCAACTTAAGCTAACCCATCTACTGGACGGCACGCCATAGTTGAATAAAGTTAAAGTTCGAATGTCAGCATTGGACTAAATTTTGAGATACTCTTTTTGTGAACAAATTCATAGAAACAATTATAACCGATACAAAAACTAGTTACTAATAAGGTTTCATTCTATAATAGCTAGGATTTTAATATACAAATTTCAATTACGAATGATGCCTTGGAATTCCTCTATGAGTTATTCAATAAATTATGGGCATAGAAAGTGTAAGATTTCTAAACTAAGGATTTTTATTATGAGCAAAGAAATAATAAAACTTATCTGAAAAAACTAGAGAAAATTTTATTACTTCTAAAACTATGATACATATATACAAAGTTGTTAAATATGTATACTAACTTTTTTGGGTCAAAATGTTAAAAATATAAACTAGCTTTCGTAAGATCATAACTGGTATTATGGAAATTAATTTACGAAGGTTTAAATTGTAGTTTTGGATGAACGGAGCACGCAAAAGATCTGGACTGCTATGTTTTTCTTTGTTACATTTAATTTTGTCCGTTATGGTGTTCTATTCGAAATAGAGAAATTTGATTAGTTCAACAACGTGTCAAAGCGAAAGTAAAGAAATAAACAGAACATGATTCTACGCTAGAGATCCAAGGAAGTCATGGCGTCGCATTGCTGTGGATACTGCAGACGATACCTTTGGATAATGTAGACTTTTAAGTTGGGACCATATTTTCGCACCAGCCATTCTGCAATAATTTCTACAACATCTTTATTTTACTTTTCTTGTATATCTACGACGATGTGTTTTTACAGTTCAACTCATCAACACAAACAAATATGCAGCACGCGAGGTGGGAAGATACAAAATTTACGAACTATCTACAATTACAACAATAAGTCTATATAAGTGTTTAAGCAATGCATACTGGAAATATAGATTCGAGCAATGAGGTGGAAAACGAAAAAGAAGGGCGAATCTAAGTGTATTTATAACATCCCGTTGAAAAAAAGTATTTATAACATGCCATTGAAAGTGCTTTAATCAAACACGAGTCCATCCTTGATTCAACCTCATAATAATTGGTGCATTCTGAAATTAAAGATAACAGATAGGCACATGCATGCACGTTGACATACCTGATCCCATCCATTCTATGTATGTATATATCTTTATTGCATGCATGTGAATAGATGTTTGTTTAAAGAAGTAGACAAACTTTTACGTTGATGTGTCACTGTTATTTTCACAATTTTAATTGCTTTCTTTTAAATTTATAATTTTTGACGTTTACTTTGCAAACCAAAATGATCGAGCTCTCAATAATAGCTAGGGAGGAACGAATATACACTGCAATTAAAAGGGAAAAACTAAAAAGCATGAGTTATTTTTGACCAAACAATTGTACATGTTTCGGGATCAGAAAGATCGTGTAAACACAAAAGCATAAGTTAATGGCCAAACACTGTCGTTGTTTTTTCTTTACAAACTAGGAGTTCTCCTGCGCCATGCGCAGAAAAAATAGTTTTAAATATTATTTTTTCATTTAAAAATATTAATTTATATTTGAATATTATTGTTTAAAAAATTTATCTTCAACGGTTTATAAAAATAAAAAGTATTTTTGTAATATTACTTTTTATTTGAACTAACTATTTCAATTTTAAATTTATTAATATTTTATTAATAAATATAATATTTTGAAGAACTTTTGTAGGTCTTCCAGAGCACGAAAATCTTAACTTTGATTTTTTGTTTTTCATCAGCGACATCAATGACTTTCACAAGAACGAAAGAATTGTTTGTTTTAGATATAATCGACATTGCGATGACCTTTGTAAACCCTAATCAACTTTAAAACGTGTAGTCAATTATATGAAGATGTGTATCGTATATATATATATCCCATATATGTAAACCTTGCAACAACGCAGTTGAAGAACTACCACCAGCTTGAGACGGTTCTGTACCAAAGCTTGAGACGTTTACACGGTTCTCAACCATCATTTATATTGCCAATATTTTGTTATCTATTCTTTTATATTCCTATTTGTATTCTAAATTAAATATGTAAATAAATAAGCGTGACATGTTTCTAAATATGTAAATATGTAAATTTACTTAAATTTTATATTCTTATTTGTATTTCAAATTAAATATGTAAATTAATAAGTGTGACATGGCAAGATCATAGTCACAATTACCATAAATTAGTATGATTTGTGCCATGTCATATTTTTTATGTGCCATGTCATCATTTATTTTGTGAAACTGATTCTAGAGAAGACATGTGGCAAAATCACTTCGCAAATAATATATAAGGGATGTCCTGTCATTTCTGTTTTTCTTTTCTTACATTGTTGGATGAATTTTGATATGTTTTCTGTATAAATAGAAACAAATAATGCGTTTTCTACGTACCCTCTATTTTTATATTAACTCTGAAATTGATAGTTATCCATCAGCAAGTAATCAATTAGTAGTTTTCTTTTTCTCCCAAAACATTACTTATATCGCCCAAGGTTTGCAATGAAAAATATTTGGTTGATAACTACATTAAACTATGTATTCTCCTGCACCATGTGCAGTAAAAAAATTAAAATATATTTTTAATAGATACAATATAAATTATGTTTAAAACTAAAATTTTATTTTTCTTATCACTATTTTAATATAATTTTTTAATTGAACATAAAAATTAATATAAAACTATTTTTGTTTATTTTAAATTATATTTAAAAATATGCATGTATATATTTAAAATTATAATTTTAGATATATTTTTCTTTCTATTTATTAATTAAATATATTAAAAATTGTAGTAGAAAATTTGATAATTATCAAAAATTAAAATTAGACAATATTTATTAAATTTGCAAATATATAAGAAATTAATGATTTTACGATTAAATTTTATTAATTTTCAAAAAAAGAATACATTTTTGAAAAATAATTGTAATAAAATTGTATAATTTTAAAATATATAATTAAATGATATTTTCTAAATTTTTAATGACATATTTGAATATATTTATTTAATGATAATTTATGAGTTATTACCATATTTTGAAAATATTTCCAAAAATAAAGATCGACACCAAATGTAATATATGAGTTATTACCATATTCTATAAAAATTTCCAAAAATATATATTTACATTAAATAAAATTATCCATGTCATATTTAATCATATGTCATGTCATCGATTTTAGTAGATACATCACCATTTTTATCCGTTTCATATTTAATTATAGGCTATGTCATCAATTTTAATAGATATGTCACCATTTTTTTCTGAAACTGATTGTAGAGAAGACATGTGGGAAAATCAATTCGCAAATATAATCCATGGGATTTTACTACAAATTATATTAAACCTTTGTTCCAGGAAAGTTTTTTCGCTCTATCCTAATTAATCACATTAATAATGTTAAACGAACTTCTTTAGTTTCAGAGAAATACTATTTATAGTACATGTTCTGAATATTGAAATTGTGTGCAGTTCTAACTATATATCACAGACGTCAGAGCTGATATATTTTTAAATATCTGGTATTAATTAATCATACATATAAGTTTATCTAAAAAACAACCCTTGACATTGATTAGTCAAAACCATTGAAGTAAAAGTCATCATAAATACTAGTTAATTATTCTTGCTTTCAAACTTCAAAAATGTTTTGAATAAAATGATCGGCTAAAGCCTAAGACTTTGTATACCAATCAAAAGAAGGATGATCAAGAAATGCTTCCCGTATACGAAACCGCCTCTAATATTCTGTTGGCTGAATTCTAATATGCAAATTAACAAAACGATTATCTATTACAGAATCCGTGATTAACAAATGCGGATGCAACCTCTATTACATAACTCGGTTTAGTGGTAGGTGGATTTCGGTTATTAAGCAATCCGGCTTCAAATGCAACTTATTTCATTTTGATTTGTGATCACGTAGAGGTATATGTTTTTTTAATAGGTAGGGATATTCCTAAGTAAATAAACAATTGCAATCGTGTTGTTTTTTGAAAAAGATTTTGAAGACAAATTAATTAATATCAGTCCGTGACATATAAACTTTTATTCCAAGCGCTTGACGGAAACAATACTGATAAAAGGAGATTTGTTTTTTCATGGGACGTCCATATATTCTTCTTTCTATATAAAAACACTATATGAGAGAGCTTGTGGATATTGTAAATTAAAGAAATCAATACGTATACGTTTTTATATATGTTTATATACCCACCAAAGAGAGAGGATCGGGTCGAGGTCCTCGAGGATGCGGTATTACGACAAAAAAAAAAAAGGCCGTAGCAATCCAACCACCGAACTTCTGTTCAGTCGCTTTCGTTTCGAGAGACGTCCAGTTTCAGTGTTCGATTCTTTCTCATATTCTTTAATTACATTGTATGGTTATGATGAAACCACACGTTTTTATTTGTAGACCATGGAGTTTTAGATTGTTAAAACCGAACCCTGATATATATAACTTCCTTCCCTTTATTTGAATTTTATAATATCTATTTTCACGCAATTTTCTAATTTAACCGAAGTAAAAAGAACTTAAAACTAACCGGATACTCCGGCCTAGTGGTAAAGCGCTTCCTGCTGGAAGATAGCGCTGCTGGGTTCGAGTCCGGCCACCCGGGGCGCCTTAAGTGGTAGACAACGTGGATCCTGCGGGCCTCGTGGGGATTAGTCTGAGGCCTAGAAAGCCGATGGATCCCCCACGGTTATCAAAAAAAAAAAAAAAAAAAAAAAGAACTTAAAACAGAAGCTGACGGGAACGACACATGACTTAGCTTGGACCAGGAGGACAGTGGGACATATCTTTAGTTCTTTAGACACAATTAATATGTTTCTTCTCACACTTTTTGTCTCTTTCCCTCAATTTTCTTTTCACCCTTCTCTAGGTCTTGTCTCTCTTCTTGTTTTTTTTTTTCATTTTTCTTAATTACAATGTTTCTTGATTTTACTTTAATTATGTCCATACATATTGTCAAATTTCTTTGATCTAGATCTCTGTCTCGACCAAAATCTTTCTTTGATCTCTTTGTCTCGACCAAAATCTATGTATTGTATTGTAATTGTAGGCTTCCCTCTTCTTTTCATAGTTTGTAGGCTTTGTTTTGGTCAAGGACAATTTGTATACTTCTGAATTTTAAAATACAGCATATATTACAACGCTACATTTACTGCTGCTTGACATATTATAAGATACCGTTTTAACCATTTTAAACAAGCTACTTCTTCATCTTTAGTAGCTAGGCGGAGCCCATTTAATATACAGATCAATGGGGATTCTGTTGGCATGAATTTCCTTTAGGCAACATAAATTAGTTCAAAAGATTCGCAGACATATGAAAAATTTAAAATTTAGTGTTTAATAAGCTACACCAAAACCATCCCCTAGACTATATTTGCCAAGTGATTTTTTTTTAAAAAAAAATGTGATATGACATCTATGTCTTCCACATGTCATCTAATTAGTCTTCACAATAACTTCTAACTATATAGCCTTAAATTCTTTCCCTAAATAAAAGGTACATAAGTTTCTTTCCTTAAATAAAAATTACAAAACTACATAATATGATTAACGTATATATGATAATTAATGATTATAATAGATATTTGAAAAAAAAAAGTATCCTCTACCTTTTTGTTTAATTTTATATTATTAAAAAATTAAAAATCACATTAAGCATATGTTAAAAAATATATTTTTTTCATACATGTTATATTTTGAATTTTTTAAAACGTCTATAAATTACGAAAAATAGTAAAAGTCTCATACTAAAAAATTTGTGATCAATGGTTTATTTGTTTTTTTGTTCAAACAAGAGACAATTGATCACAAATCGTATGAATATGAAATTTTTTATATATATATATATATATATATATATATATATATATCATTTAAATTAAATTATCTAATATATAAAAAATATAAATATTTAATTTCAAAATTTTCATTGAAAAATTATTGATCTTAATATTATACACACACACACACACATATATATATATATATATATATATATATATGTATATTGTTACAATCAAAAATACAGGCGTGGACAAAAAATATTAGAAAAAGAAACCAAACCAAATATAATCTAAAAAAAAGTACAAAATTTTAATATAAATTGGTTAGATATCTGAATGGCTTCAAAATTTTAGTATCTAGAGAACTAATACGGGATCTGATTAAAACGAACCCGCAGATCCGAACCGGATCGAACTCACAAAAAATCGAAACATAACTGAACCTAAATATACCAAATAATATCCGAATATCCATCTCAAATCAAATGTAAAAGAGTTTAAGATAACAAAATATATACTAATTGTAATATTTAAATATAACATATTCTTATATGCAGAAAAACACCTAGTTATACAATTAATTACAAGCGGTTGACACAAGAGGGTATATATATTTTTTTACGCAAGAGGGTATATATATTTTTTTATTTTACTTTTTTGTGCACAATGACGTATATAATAAGCTACATTTTCTTCTGCTTAATTGCAGACCATAAGTTATTACATTTTTAATCACAAAAACCCAATAATCAGTATCTTCTTTCTAGTGGGCCGAGCCCATTCAGTATAAAGATAATTGGTCTTGTTTCCTTCAAAGCAATACTTATCAACTGATTTTTCTAATTCAAAGAATTATCAATACCTTTGTCATTAATTTCAGATTTGGGCTGGACCCGTGAGTAGTGACTAGATTTATGTGAAAAGAAAAGATGTAGTACAGACAGAAAGTGTTCGATTAACGCATGAGAAAAAACGTGTTTCTTCCATAGCTATGACACCTGCTACGCAAAGCATGCAAACGATTGAGGCTGCGAGAGCTTTGTTCGACAGAACGTGTGAGATGATTGATGGGTACACTCAATCTATACAACATATGCTAAGCTCTAAATCTAAACGAGTATCTCAATTGAGTATCTCAATTTATATTAAACATAAGAAAATTAGTATAGATATGACTTGGGTATTTCAATAAACCCAGCCCACTATTTACAACGTTATAGTCTGTGCTAACAGAATGATTTGAGTTTGTGATGTTTTTAAAACCCACGTGCATCAATTAGTATAGTAATACTTTATAATCAATCCTAGCCACATCTTTCTCGTTAAGACCTAGTGGAAGCAAGAAGCATCATCCAAAACATGGAAGAAGCTCAAACACTAACGTTCACATTACTCTTCATTGTTCTTATAACTCTCATCTTCTTCATCGGAAGAAGTAGAACCAAGCGTAAGCCGAAGCTTCCTCCGAGTCCACCTTTCGCGCTTCCAGTCATCGGTCACCTCCGCCTACTCAAGCCGCCGCTCCACCGCGTTTTCCATTCGATCTCTCAGTCTCTAGGCGGCGCACCCATCTTCACCCTCCGTCTCGGCACCCGACTCGTGTTCGTCGTCTCTTCACACTCAATCGCAGAGGAATGTTTCACGAAGAACGACGTCGTACTAGCCAACCGCCCAAACACTATCGCTTCCAAATACGTCTCATACGACCACACAACCATGGTAACAGCTCCGTACGGCGAACACTGGAGAAACCTCCGCCGCATCGGCGCCGTCGAAATATTCTCGGCTCACCGTCTCAGTAGATTTCTTTCTATACGCCAGGACGAGGTCCGGCGGCTTATAGTTCGTCTTGCACGGAACTCTTCACACGTGAGTGTGTTTCCAACTATTCAGATTTTTGTTGTAGTGTGAATTAACCTTAGAATCTTATAATATTACTTAATTAAGGTAAATTACTATTTGCAACTTTCTATTTCTGGAAATGTGTATGGCTAATTTTCGATATAAATCTGTGGTAATTTCAACAAATAAAAATATTTTTCCTAGCTCAGTTTTTACTTTCATAACTACAATTAGGGTGAGTAATAGACCAACACGACCTTAAGCATAAGTTTGAGCAAAATTATTTTTGTTAGCTACGAAAATATTTACTTCTACCGAAATATTTTACATTTCAAAAATTGTAAATTTATACTACCTCCGTTTCAGATAAGATGTCGTTTTAGAGTAAAATTTTTGTTTCAAAATAAGTGTCGTTTTATGATTTCAATGTAAAATTTATTGATTTTTTATTCTAATCTATTTTCTATTAGTTGAAATCTGGTTAGCTGTATTGATAATGATATTTTTATTTATTAAATATTTTATTAAATTGTGCGTCGAAGTCTAGAACGACAAGTAAAATGAAACGACTAGAACGACAAGTAAAATGAAACGGAGGGAGTATTGTTTATTTTTTTCTATTGTTAGCTGAAATGTTAACTCGTAGATTCTGTTGAAACAGTCAAAACCCTAAGTGAAGTCATGTGAATCTTGCTATTGTTTTAATAGTAAACATATATAATTTTGCAGGAGTTTGTCAAGGTGGAGATCAACTCAATGTTTTCCGACTTAACATTCAATAATATCATGCGAATGGTGGCGGGAAAACGTTACTACGGAGATGCTTCAGAAGAAAACTCGGAGGCCAAACAAGTAAGGAAGCTTATCGCGGAACTGATGAGTATTTTTGGTGCAGGAAATGCGGCTGATTATGTACCTGTCCTGCGTTGGTTCACGGGGTTCGAGAAACGTGTTAAAGAGCTAGCTAGTAGGTTTGATGAGTTCTTGCAAGGACTGGTTGATGAAAGACGAGCAGCGAAAGAGAAAGGGAACACGATGATCGATCACTTACTTTCTCTGCAAGAAACACAACCTGAGTACTACACTGACCGCACCATCAAAGGAACCATACTCGTAAGTTATAACCTAGTACATTATTTAATTATATTGGTTTATTTGTCACACTGAATGCTTGTTCGTAACCGAGAAGTGTAACGTGCAGTCTTTGATTTTGGCGGGGACTGATACATCAGCGGTAACATTAGAATGGGCATTGTCGAGTTTGTTAAACCATCCAGAGAAATTGAGAAAGGCGAGAGAAGAAATCGACAGTAAAGTTGGTTTCAACAGGCTTGTGGAGGAATCAGACATCTCAAACCTTCCTTGTCTTCAGAACATCGTGTCTGAAACATTACGTCTATACCCTGCGGGGCCTTTGTCGGTGCCTCACGTCGCATCGGAAGACTGTGAAGTAAGAGGGTATGATATGCCACGTGGCACGACAGTATTGGTGAATCTATGGGCTATGCACAGAGATCCTCAGCTATGGGATGATCCCGAGACTTTCAAGCCAGAGAGGTTCGAGAAAGAAGGCGTGGCTCATAAGCTAATGACGTTCGGGTTAGGAAGAAGGGCGTGTCCTGGAGCTGGACTGGCGCAACGGTTAGTGAGTTTGACTCTTGCGGCTTTGATTCAATGTTTTGAATGGGAGAGGATTGGAGAAGAAGAGGTGGATATGACTGAAGCTGGAGGAGTCACTATGCCTAAAGCTAGACCTCTGGTAGCCATGTGTAGAGCACGTACCTTTGTTGGTAAAATCCTTCACGAGACCGCTTGATAAATGTATGTTTTATGTAATTAATAGATAGAATTGGATACTTTATAACACAATCTCTACTTGATGAATGTATGTTTTACATGAATACTTCACTAGATCAAATGAATCATCGCCGAATATATAATACTTGTTTCAAACCGTCTAATAGATGATAAGATCGGTTTTGGCCGGTTAGTAGACGAAGCGGACATTGTCAATCTCACTTATCTCCAAAACATTGTGTCCGAAAACACTACGTTAGTATCCTGCGGTTCCGTTACTACTACCTCATGTGTCCTCGGATGATCGTAAAGTGGCGGGATACCGGATACGACATCCCACGTGGTACGATGGTGCTGACTAACGTGTGGGCTATGCATAGAGATCCCACGTTATGGGACGATCCGGAGCTATTCAAGCCAGAGAGATTTGAAAAAGAAGGAGAGGCTGAGAAGCTATTGCCATTTGGGATTGGACGAGTCGACGAGAGCGTGTCCTGGAGCTGGACTTGCTCAACGGTTAGGAGTCTGGTTCTTGCAACTTTGGTTCAATGTTTCGAGTGGGAAAGAGTAGGTGAGGAACTTGTAGACATGACCGAAGACAAAGGAGTCACGTTGCCCAAATTAATGCCGTTGCGAACCATGTGCAAATCACGTCCCGTTGTTGGTAAACTACTATAATGTTTGTCTTCAAAAGACGTGCTGTTATTTTTCTCTTTTTATATATTTTAAGTATTTGTTCAAGTGGCCACTTTGCTGTAACCTATAAAATCTTGCCTAATATCAGCGTAATTATCACTAGTCAGTTATCAGTTTAACGTAGTGAATATCAAGCTCTCGAAGATATAATTTTTTGAACACCTATTAACGCTCTCGAAGATATAATTATAAAAGAGTTTATTATAAATGTTACACCGAAATACCGAATCCCATAAACACATAAGTTTGAGACTATATTATATAGCTGTGCTAGTCAATGGGAAGTTAGGCTTGTACCGGAGCTGGGGTTGCTCATCAGTTAGTGGGTTTGACTCTTGTGTCATTGGTGCAATGTTTCGAGTGGGAGAGATTTGTGTCGAACAAATTGAAACGAGGGAAGGGAAAGCCGAAGAGGTTCAATTGCGAGCCATGTGCAAAGCCCGTCTACTTCCTGGTAAACTACTTCTTGTGAATTAGAATCTCAAATGTTTCTAGATAAAATATAATTTAATCAGAATCAGATCTGAGAATTTGAAAGCTTGAAACATTTTTTAAGAATTTAAAAAAATTTAAGGGGCCGGAACTAATATTTAGAGGTTTAAACCTATGTAAAAAATCTTTACAAATTTGGGGACCGAAGCTAATGCTTCATTCGGCTGTTTCCAAATCCGGTTCTGAATTTAATATACATGATATGAGAATGATGCTTAGATATTTAGTTAGTTTTTTAGGATTTTTGTTTTTGTTTTTGTACTTACTTTTAATGTGATTGCATCTTTACTTAAAAATTTAGTTAAATACAAATTTCCGTGAAGGAAAGTTGTAAAACCAAAATTTTTATTCAAATATTACTTGCAGCTTTCCCTAGTGATTTTTCACTACAAAATTCAGTATTTAGTATTTTATCAGAGAAAACAAAGTTACAATTTTTGTGGACTAAGAAAAAACTTTTCTCGACTAAGCTAAAACAGGCTTAGATAATTCATTATTTGCATCTATTCATAAGTTATGCATAGATAACGATTACATTAGTCACTACGTAACTGCTATTAGGAATTAAAGACTTCTAAATCTTTTTTATTTGTAGAAAACATTTTTTGTATTGACAAGTTCCGTACTCAGAAAAAATCAATTGTATTTTTGTAACTTTGTCCACAAGATATGTTACTTTTAATTCACAGTTAAATAACAACCGATAGATAGATTTGCATCTCTTATATATATTAAAAGTCTGGTATATATAATTCGTTCCCTCGAACTGATGGGTTGTTTCAATGTCACGATCCTGGTAAGATTCTGCGATTTTGGAACTAAGAGCGGAGGGGTGGCTTTGAATAATGCGATGGATTCGTAGGAACAACTGGGTTTAAATAAATTATAAAAGTCGCCTAGGCCTGCCCATAAAATAAACGTATAAGCACGATAGCGAGCAGTTTGGATGTCACGATGTCCACCGAGGAAAATGATAGAATTGTAAAAATATCGACTTTAGAGAGAACTTTCAACATAATAAGAGATTTCGACTTTGGATTAATAAGACGGACAAAAAAAAAAGATGAAAGAGACGCAATTAAGGTCGTCATTATCTGGATTAAATTTTTGACATTTGTTCAGTATTATCAGATCATCATGATAACTATAAAAATTGGCCGATCATTATCAGATTACTATAATAAAGATTGCGTTATCGTTAATACTAGTACTATATGAAGTCTGATTATTAGTGTCGTACGCACTTTGATGATGAAAGGAAAAATTATAAGTATTTTTTTTTATATAAGATAAGTATATTCATAAACGAATGTAGAAAAACTATAGAGACTACATATATCTGTATAAAATGTTTAGTTTATAAGATATTTTACAAATGAAAATAGTTTAGAAACGCTTATAATGCAAATAATAAAATAAAAATTCATGATGACAAAAAATGAAAATTCTTTTACCTTGATTCGGGTTCGAATTCTGCTGGTCACTGGAGAATTAACATTTCGACATCGTCAGAGACAGTATACAGACACATAGACCGATAATATATGCTGCAAACATGTGGATACCTTGGATTCAGTTCTGTGAAGACTAGAATCCTCATGTATATTAAAAAAAAATGATAATGTAATGTAAAATATTATTATAAAATTATTTTTAATTTTTTTTTATTTTGAAAAATGGTATCACAAACAAAATATTTCTCAAATTACCATTAAAATATCCTTTCTATTATTATTATTTATTTGTAATTTCTCCTTTCTCTCTTTCTTTTTTTTTTTACTGTGAAAAAAATCTCCGTTTCTTAGAAAATCTCTTGAGCCATCATCAACCTTGACACTCGACACTCATGGTGTGAAATCGTTGGATTTCTTATTTGACGAAGAAAGTTTAATGGTTTGATAAACGTTTTTTCTTTCGTAAGTACACTCTTATGTAAACAACGTGGAGAAATAAACGCCGACTAATTAACAACTAGGAGTATTATCTTTCTTACTTTACTTGCAACTACTTCTACCAGGGTTGAAAAATGGGTATATAAGGTGGATTAGACACAAGCTATAGAAAATAAATAAAGAAGAGCAAAAAGTCATGGATTGTATTTTACTTATTCTCACCATTCTTATTACTATTCTGATCACCAAGTCGTTACTCCGACTCATTCAATCCAACAAAAAACTTCCGCCATCGCCAAGGGTCTGTTTTCCGATCATCGGTCACCTTCACCTCCTCAAACAGCCGTTGCTTCACCGCACTCTCCTCCGTCTCTCGCAATCCCTCGGCCCAGTATTCTCTCTCCGCCTAGGCTCGCGCCTCGCCGTTATCGTGTCGTCTCCAGCCGTAGCCGAAGAATGTTTTCTGACGAAAAACGATATAGTTTTAGCGAATCGGCCTCGTTTCATCATGGGAAAGTACGTGGCATACGACTACACGTCCATGGTTACGGCTCCTTACGGTGACCACTGGCGAAACCTCCGTCGTATCACCGCCTTGGAAGTCTTTTCAACGCATCGACTCAACGGCTCAGCAGACATCCGACAAGACGAAGTTAAGAGGCTTCTGCAAAAGCTTCACGGTTTATCCGTCCAACGTCCGGTTAAAGTAGGTCCATATATCTCATCTCGGTGAATTTCTAACTCATGGATATCATATTTGATTGGTTCGCAAATATTTGTATTATATTTATATACTTTCATAATACAAGAAACGAATAAAATCCATTTTATTAAGTTTTTAACATATTATCATATATTTTCACGTCGCTTTAAATTATAGCTACTTTTATAGTCTACAGTTTATTATTTTCTTATATATGATTGACAGTTTCAAACAGTAAAATCTAGACATAATCTAGAATCATTTTGAAGTTTAATTATATTTTGATAATATTTTAATAAAAACAATATGTTATATTTGGATTACAGAATGGCTGGATTCAGCTATCTGTCGGTGATAATTTCGTTGATAGCACCATTGGAGAACCTATGACGGAACGTTTTCTTTCCTTTTGTATATATTCAGACCAATAAAAGAAAAACTTGATCAGTTTTGATTCTATATACGGTTAAAGATAACCAAACCATATCAAACCGTAACAAGACCATATTTTTTTCAGGTGGAGTTGCGACCGTTACTAACGGGTCTTACCCTAAACGTTATAATGAGAATGATGACCGGAAAGAGATTATACGAGGAAGATGCAAGGGGATCGGAGAAGAAAATCTTGGAGTTCCGGGAGCTAGTGGCGGAGATTCTAGAGCTCTCTGCGGCGGACAACCCGGCCGATTTTTTGCCGGCTCTACGGTGGTACGACTACAAAGATTACATCAAGAGAGCAAAGAGAGTAGGTGAAAAGATGGATAATTTGTTACAAGGGTTTTTGGATGAACATAGAGCTAACAAAGGAAGATTGGAGTTCAGGAACACCATGATTGCTCATTTGCTTGATTCTCAAGAAAAGGAGCCCCATTACTACAATGATGTTACCATCAAAGGTCTCGTTCTGGTATGTCTTTTCTATACCCTTTGATTCAATCTTACACTTCGAATACTTCAACAATCCAAATGGAAATGAAACTAGAATTGAATAACCAGACACAAAATCTATTACAAACCCCATTGATGTAGACCCTCTATCACCAATCTTGATTGTTATTATCTCCAAGTCCAATCAATCGAATGGCGACAAATGCATTTAAAACAAACAAAAAATTGGTGGAGAAAAACATTTAACACTGGTACCACAATCCAACTTTACGTCACACAACAAGGGTCCCATTTTTTTTTTATTGTTGGATTTTCTTATCAGATGATGGTAATAGGAGGCACAGATACATCGGCCTTAACCGTTGAATGGGCAATGTCAAATCTATTAAACCATCCACAAGTGCTTGAGACAACGAGACAAAACATTGATGCTCAAATGGAACCATCATCATCAAGTACTCGTCATTTGCTCAAAGAAGAATATTTGGTGAACATGAACTACTTGAACAATGTTGTATCCGAGACACTAAGGCTTTACCCTGTTGCACCCCTTATGGTTCCTCACTTCTCATCTTCCGATTGTGTCATCGGTGGGTTTGATGTTCCACGTGATACGATCGTGTTGGTTAACTTGTGGGCTATACATAGAGACCCAAGCGTGTGGGATGATCCAACGCTGTTCAGGCCGGAGAGATTTGAAGGGAGAGATCAGCTTGGCCAGTATGGTAGTAAGATGATGCCGTTTGGGTTAGGGAGACGGGTTTGTCCCGGGTTGGGTTTGGCTAACCGGGTTGTTGGGTTGGTGCTGGGTTCGATGCTTCAGTGTTTCGAATGGGAGAGTGCCTCAGGAGGTCTGGTTGATATGACTGAAGGTCCGGGACTTAGTATGCCTAAGGCTGAACCATTGGTTGTCACATGCAGACCACGTGAGGTGGCTTCCGAGTTGCTCCTCTGAAGTTCCAAGACTGTGTAGATTGGGATTTTAAGATATGATGATCGTAATGTTCCCAAAAAAATCATAACATTATCATGATTATTATTTTGTGTAATAAGACTATTCGACAATTACGATACAGTTGATGATATTTACTATTTACTATTCAATTAAATTGGTGGTAGTTGAAGAAGTTGACATGACGTCGGAAAAAAAAATCATTTCGTTTGTTGAATTTAATACAGTCCACAGAAAGTTCGTTCTTATCATAGATATTTTTTGAAAGTTATAAACTTTCTCTTATCACTATTCAATTATTATTTCAGATTTAATAACAAAAAACTTATATATATATATATATATAATTTATTCCAAAATATCTTATTACAATAACATCAAGAAACATAACATCAGGAAGAAGATAAAGTAACACACATTCAAAGATCACATTCAAGAACTCTCGCTGCGGTTAGGTTTAGACGAAGATTCTGAAGCAAGGTCCTCCTCCACAGCAGGAACCCACTCGTTCGTCGCCGGGTTGCTTCTGTAAACGGCCTTCTCTCCTCCGTCTCCCATTGCAGCGGCCGCTATCACAGCTTCTTCACCGCCGTCTTCCTTCCCCACATTGATAAACCCACTTCCGGTCTAGTTTCAGAAAAATAACCACATTTACCATAAAGTTAAATTTTCATCAGCTGTAATTTCAAAAGAAAGAGAAAGAAAGATGAGAACCGTGTGATGCTGCTTATCGATGGTGGTGAGAGTCGTGTAATACTCTGTCTCCAGAAACTCATCTTGAACAGCAGCAGGACCTCCTTCATGCAGAATATCACCCTGTATTTTTTTTTAACCACGAGATCTCAATCATGACGATAAGTTTTACACGTGAAAGAAAAAGTAGTGAGGTAGAGAAACCGAACATGAGTTTGTGACTGGAGAGTTTTGAACTTGTCAGCCTCTGGATGGTCTATGGTTGGGTCGGGAGTAGAGAAACATCCGAAAGGGCCTGGCTCGCTCCGGGTGGGTTTAGTGGGTCGTTTAGGGGCCAAGGAGTCGAAACCAGCTCTGATCTGGTTCGTGTTCTTGATCTGCTGATCCAGGTCGGGCATCTCGTCGCTCCGGCTTGGCTTCATCGTACTCATCGTCGCTTTCTCTCTCTCTCTTTCGCTTTGGTTTACAACTGGAAAAGGGATAATAGAGTTAGCTCACTGGTTTGGTTGTGTAAAAAAGAAAACTGAAATGGGCCTTTAGATAGGCCTTTTTGTTTCATTTGCAGTTCTCAATTATGATTTTTTTTTTACGATAAATTAATGTCAAAACTTTGTTGTTTTGTCAATTTTTTTTTTTTTGAAAACTATTGTTTTGTCAATGTTTTCCAGAACAATTTATTATTAACAATAAGAATTTTATTTACTGGGAAAAATAAATAGTTTATTTTATCTGTCATTGTAGGTATGTATATTCGACCAACATCTTACAGAGCATTTTTGTAAATACCAGATTTTATAGGGAATACGAAGTTTAAGATGGCAATTTGAACAAAAAAAAAGATGGCAATTTAATAATCGTCGACATTGGGTCCTACTCAGAACTTATATAGTGTATAGCTTTCCGTCTCTGGCTCCCAAGGACAGTAATCAAATTGTCCCTTTTAATAGCCCAAAGGCCAACAACACTTCGACCAAAAAAAATGTTTGCATTTCATCAAAATTCGAATCATGAATCGGGTAAACACATGAAACAGTTCTGGTTTTCATTATGATACGATCGTAGATTTGGTGAAAGCTTTATAAGATAATCATGTAGTTTTATATTTATTGATCTCTCATGTCCAATTTACACGGTTAACGCGGGTCTCAAAACTATTTCTAAATTCAATTTAGTGGCACGTACTATATGTGGGTGTTTATGAGAAGCAAATCGACTATGTATCATGATCAAATAATTCCTCCCTTCTACACTTTACATTGACTTTTAACGACTGAATAAATATAATGATCTATAAAAAATGATAAAATCATTTACTATAACCTGAGCTAGACAAATATTGATGTATAAGAAAGTAATGTAAGTAAATTAATATAGTCTTTTAGTGACCAGCACCCCTCCTGCTCGGTCCTGAAGCCATTGTGTGCATCCTCTCTCCAGCTGAAGAGAGCGAGCGCGACCTTCTATAACCACGTATCACGACCCTTAACAACTCTTTACTTCGCAAATGGACACCATGATTCTTATATTGACCTATTTCCTCCGATGAGCCACCAAGTAGAACTCTGCAATCAGCGGTTCTTGATTCCGAAAAGGCTGAGACCAAGAACATGACAGTAAATATCAAGCCAAAGGGTCTCATTTTTTTGTGTGGTAGCTCAGTGCTTCGGGGATTAGGGTTTAAGCCAATGAATATGTGTTTGGTGATTGATAGAAAAGAATTAGCGGAGGAAGGAGTAAGGCTTTGTATACACGAAGAAGTAAGGCTTTATATACACGTATGGAAAGATTCAAAGGTGGATGAAAAAAGAATGGAGAGGAAGGAAGGTAGGAGTTTGTATTGGAAATAAAAAGTATCAACTTTTATTGTTGCTATTGGTTTAGGGAATATAAAAAGAAATAAGACGTTGAATCAAGCCCGCGATGTAAGGGGATGGTGCAGGCGAATTAGCTAAAAAGGACGGCCTCTAGCTTCCTTGGAAGTGGACCTTTCGAAAAGTGCTAATTGTTTTTACCAGCAAATTATGTTTATTTTATTAAACAGAAATTGCAAAATTATTAAATTATTAGATCTGGCACAGTTATACTTCATTTTCTATGGTTTTTTGCCTTAAGATGTGAATATGAAATTAGGTCAGAATGCTGCGGGTTGGTCCGATGTCAATAATAATAAATAAGACATGCTTTGTTTATTGATTAGTGGTATACACAAGATCCAAGTGAATCAAAATTCAACTAGTAGTTGGTAACAATAAAACTGTTAGCTTTTGTCAGTGGAGTTAGGCAAGAAAACTAGTATCATTCTTTTGGATAATACATGGTCTCATGATCGAAACAATTATACCGACAAGGGGGTTCGTAATCACCGACTCACCATGGTCCATGCATTTATAGCAATGGCCAAATGAGTAGTAGAGTGAACCAAATTAAACAACTAGACTTATAGCTATTTGATTTCATATCATTAATTAATTTAATTCACTTAGAACAAAAATATCGTAGATAAATTTGAGCAAAGGTTCGCTACTAAAAAGATGAATGTTTGGTTGATGATTTAAACCTACGGTCGTGAGTCTCAGTTGCCAACTTTAGAAATTGGAAGAAGGTAGGGCACGAATGCGTCGATGTGACGTAGGAGAAAGTAAAGTACGTATTTTGTCTCACGCTTTCGCGAATAATTTGATCGGAATATATTTGACCATACGAATCCTCGAGACTCGTTTTCCATAGAAGAGCGCTTCCCCTGTTTTATGCCATATCTAAACTTTGCATCTTTTTATTTATATTTGCAAAATAAATATATAAATATTCAGATAAACATATATAAGTTAGTTTACAACTTTACATGACGTGTGAAACACAATTTACTAAAAATAAGACTCATAGTTCAGTGAAAGTACAAATTACAACTCTAGAAATAAAAAAGAACAAACATAATATTGTCGCCGTGGCTCGTGGGTATGAGAAAAGAATGGCGAGAACACGTAATGCTTGTATGGACGGACTAACATTGCTTAATAGTTGTCATGATAGTAACTAAGCATCTATTTATATTCTTTCTCTTTATCTTTTGTTTTTGTTTTTAAACGTCACTCCCCCACATGTACCCTCAATTTTATTTCACCATCAATCTTGCATCTTCGAATCTAATTTTTTTTTCTTATGATCAAAGTTTTAGTAGAACCAAATTTCTGTATCAACTTAACGTCGGAATTTGTAGACATTTTGTGGATGGCTTAGTGATCAAAGATGAATATCGTGAGAACGGACGAACCATGGTGTAAACTATCGTTATCAAGATTTGAGACACGCTACCCTTTCTCCAAAAGATGATTTGAGACACGTATTAACCTAACATGTTTCTTACTGTGATGATCGAAATACATATTCATTAACTACGTCTAAACGACCTTAGTACATGTGCACATTCAAAAAGATTATTAAGTAATAAATAGTTTAACTTGATCAAGTAACTATCCCAGTATTTGCTCACTAAAATGTGTCCTTTAAAACTCTAAAGATATCCTTTTCAGTTCTAAGCATGTATACATATTTACAACGTACGTCACGGCGGTAGAGTTCAGAGTTCAAATAGACGTTTGGGTTGGTTGATTTAGTTAGCCTAATTAAAGATATAAGGGCGAGTTAATAGATCAAACAAGTATTATTTCATGTATATATAAGATATTCTTCGTGTCTTGCTATCCAATACTATACGCATATATGTATGTTAGATATATACATAGTAACAATTAAGGAACTAGTTATTTTAGATTCTTTCTGAGTGGATTCAAGTAAATCAAGATGCTAATTGAAATTCTTTTTAGAATACATTATTTCAAGAACTCTCTATATTTCGTGTAGTTGGACAGAATAAAAAAGACTAGAATCTAGGTAATGGATTTGTTAAATGAAGAATTTGATTCCAATATTAATGGACTACCAAGTCCAAACTACGTATAGTTAACATTATTTTCTTATATATTTATATTATCTGGTGGTCTTACTCGCCACTAATAAACTATACTATTATTTTGGCCAATCCAAAATTGATTAATTACTTTCACCTCGTTCCAGAGATGAAAACAGTGAACCAGATTCTAAGTAATTTGCATATATTACTGACACAAGTATTCAATTGGTTCGAACTCGGTTAAAGTGATTTCGTTGCCTCATATTAGTGTATGGGAGAAACAAAATTTCCAGATGCTATGCAAATTGGTTTATTTGTCTTACTCTAACTCCGGAAATAAAGGAACAAAATTTCTATAAAAAGGAACAACTTGAGATATGATATAACCTAGAGCATTTCCAGTACAATATTCTCAACCTGAGTATTTTTAAATAAAATAAAGGTAAATTATTCTAAGAGCTAAATGTATTAAATATTTCAAAAACTTACTAGTCATATTCAAAATAAAAAGTAAATATTTTGTATAAGTTTTTTAGCATTCAGAATTCTTATTCATTATAATATTTTTTTTTGAAAAGGGGATTTTTATCTATTATAATACATTTATTTTAGATATTTATCTTGAGAATATTTTTTTTATATGTTGTTGAGAATCTTGCTATAGAAGTACTCGTAAACTACTACTAAAAATGTGGCTGCCATCAATAATTTATCCTAAAAACTAAATCAACTTTTATTTAAAAAAAAAACTTTGGTATACAACTCCATGATATCAGTGATAAAATGAAGAAGATACATCGTATATTTTTATTATAAAACTACGGTCGTAATTCAACACCATATAGCAGCACGAGATGACAGAAAAACTGATGTAGTTTGACTTTTCATAGGATTGAATTTTTACCTAACAGAAATAACAAGTTTAGATGTTGAAATTTTAGTTAAGTGTGGTAGTTAAATGTTTTTGAAAGGAGAACCACGTGAGAAGAACTATTTGTTGGTCGTGCCATAAAAATAGCAGCAACGTGTTTGAACTTTATAACCATTGATTATCAGGTTCTGGTGTGTGTAACAATATTATAAGAGAGAAATCGAGCAAGTACTTAATAGTCAAATCAGCTAATAGTCAATGATTCTGAAAGTCAAACACTTTGCTTGATTGTGTTTTCTGTAACCAACAACCAAGCCGGCTACCAACATGTGTGACTTTCCCAAGTTTGAAATTCAAACTATGTTTGGTGCACAAATTCAAAATCTACTTAGAAACTTAGCTGCCGTCTGCTGCAAACAATCAAAAACTATGTTCGGTCTAGTCTTCAACTTATGATGACATTAAATTCGTTTTATACTTCTTATCATCTCCTTATTGATGGCTTAGTTTTTTCTTTGCAAGAAAAAAAAAAAACTAGTAAACCAGTTGAGAATTTTCCAGGAACCAACCTAGTTTCAATGATCACGTTGTTTTGAATTCAAAACATGGTCAAGAATAAGTGATTAACCATTCAAACTTCGCATCTTCTTGAACACTACTATATAACTAACTACTATCATCCACAAAACACTCACCGCAAATTTCACTATCTTATCAAAAAGAGAAAGAAAGCTAATTAAACTATGATGACGAGCAAATGTGTCGTGGGTTCGATTCTGTTCTTCATGTTGATCGGTTCGGTTTTTGTTGAGAGTCGTCCACTTGGTCTAACAGTGACGGAAGAGAAAAAGCTAGTGGCTGGTTTCTTCGATGGCTTATCACTTGGTTCGATCAAAGGCTCAGGTCCAAGTCCAGGGGGAAAGGGTCACAGTACCGTTGACCGGAGCAATACGTTTCGATTTGATAAGCATTCCGGTCCAAGTCCAAGCGGACCTGGTCACTAGTTTTTCAAATACTTAGCTCAAACCAGGCCGGTTTAAAAGCACCATCCCCGTGTGTCTAGCTAGGTCCAAAAATTATTTCATTTATTTGTTACATAGTAGGAAGAAGAGTGGGAAAAATCAAGAATTAAATGTCCCATTCCTTTTTCATATATATCAATATGATTATTGTTTCTTAGTTATTTGATTCATAATGTACCTACTATGCGATAATAGAACAATATTAATAACTTCTGTTTTTGTCAAATAGGTTTTGAATGTAATAATAAAACGATAATGCACCCAAAGTGAATATGATGCAAATATACTTCAAATGGATCAAATAATAATATTCAAAAAGTTGAGATAAATTTGAACTATTGCGAAAAGCGAAGGGATGGAACTGAAAATTATGTAATTACAACATTAGCCTTTAGTCTCGTGGAATCAGCGGCAGTTTCAGCAAGAGACGTAGTAGATTCATATCATCAAGAGACGTGTACGGCCCACACTGTGATGTGAGTGAGTGAGAGAGATCTGGTGCCTCTCGCTCTCGGTGGCGCAATGGGAAGCTCGTCGAAGGAAGAGACGACGAGTGACGGAGGAGACACGGCCAGTGGCGGCGCTTCGCCTTCCAACGACGGCAGACTCTTTACGGAGGGCGAGCGTGTTCTCGCCTACCACGGTCCTCGCGTCTACGGAGCCAAGGCAATTCAAACTCTCTCTCCCTTAGATTTGGATTCTGGATCTTGCTCGTGTTGATTGTGCAAATTGGCTTAGGGTTTTCATAGAGATTCGAGTCAATTAGGTTTGAATTCGAATGTGCTCTCCGTACTGTATTCATGGAGCTTCTACAAATCAAGATTGAGATGTTTTTTCAGTGTTGCTTTGATACAGATTCAAAAAGTGGAGCTGCGCAAGAAGGAGTGGAAGTACTTTGTTCATTATCTCGTGAGACCTCCTCTTTCCTCTAAAGCTATTTATAGTTTGCATTCCCATCTTTGTTTTGATCCACAGTACTGAGTGATACAGCGATCTGTATACGCAGGGTTGGAATAAAAAGTGAGTCTCTCTGCTCTCATGTGTATTCTGGTTTGTGTGGCAAACACAGTTAGATTGATATGAGTGTATTGCTCGACAGCTGGGATGAATGGGTTAGTGCGGATAGGTTGTTGAAACATACAGAGGAGAATCTTGTGAAACAGAAGGCTCTAGACAAGAAGCAAGGTGTGGAAAAGGGTGCCAAGTCTGGGCGTTCGGCTCAGACTAAAACTAGAAGCTCTGCAGGTGATTTTGTGAATATGAAACTAAGAGGAAACCTTCATTTTTATTGATGTTTAATTGTTTATATAAAAAAATCATTTTCAAGCTAGCATATTAGTATTTATCATTAACTGGCTCAGATACCTGCATGTACATACGTTGAGTTGAATATTTATCCTCCCGTATTGACCCTTTTGAGTATATATCTATGGTATAACTTTTAAACTATTTTGTCAAACATGCAGACACAAAGACTGAGAAAGATGACACGAAAAACAATGGTAAGTAGCATATTAGTTTTTTTCGCTCACACTGGAAGTCAGAGTACTCCTCACAACTACCAAGGAATTGATTTCATACCTGTATAATTATATGAAGTAGAGATTAGATGAATTTAGTTAAGCTGGTGTAAAGATGATTGTATTGTCTGTTGCAGCTGCAAAAGGGAAGAAGCGAAAGAACGAGTCAGGCAATGAGGTTAGGCTTGTTAAAACCCTCAAAAGATTTACTTGCTTTAGCTCTACATCGATTAAATTTCCAACCTGTTGGGAAGAGTTTTCTCAGTAAATAGCTGGATATGTTGTATTGCATATAACAAAGAGGTTCAGTTAATCAGGTCTTCTAAAATTGATAAGGTTGCTTGTGTGTAATTTTGTGATCTATAGAAGGATAACGTATCAGCAGAGAAGCTACTCAAGATCCAAATACCTGCAACACTAAAGAAACAGCTCGTTGACGACTGGGAGAATGTTACGCAGAAGGACAAGGTACATCAAATCTACTCTGTCTTCTACACATACTTGAGATACATAAGTGTGTATTACATACCAAAGTGGCTTCTACACATACTCGGTACTAATCTTTGAATGGTTATGTAACGCTAGGTTGTGAAACTTCCGCGCTCACCTAATGTCGACGAGATATTGTCCAAGTACCTTGAACTCAAAACCAAGAAGGATGGAATGTGAGTCCCTTGATTCGAAATGATAGAGTTTATGTATCTTATTGAAAATATTCAGAATCTTATGAAACAAACTTTGTGCGCAGGATAACTGATGCGGTCGGTGAAATCTTGAAAGGCATAAGGTGTTACTTCGACAAGGCATTACCTATGATGCTCTTATACAAGAAAGAGCGGCGACAATACGAAGAAGCAATCGTGGATGATAACTCACCTTCAACTGTTTATGGCGCCGAACATTTGCTTCGTCTCTTTGGTAAAAAGATCTCAGCAAGTTGTTTTAAACAGACAGTAAAATCTCATGTGTCTGGATTCTTGACTATATATATATCTCGGCTTCTTTTACTGCAGTGAAATTTCCTGAGCTTTTTTCATATGTAAACATGGAAGAAGAGACATGGAGTCGCATGCATCAAACACTATTAGACTTCCTCAAGTGAGTATGCCTATCTAATAATCCCTCCTTTTTCGCTGCCATTTGCGTTTAAATTGTCTGACAAATACTCTAAAACCTTTACAGGTTCATTCAGAAGAACCAGAGCACTTTCTTGTTATCACCATCAGCATATGAATCTGATAAGGTTGTTTCAGACGGGAAAGGCAAAGGCAAAGAAGAATGAGAACAGAAAAAGGCAGCTCCACAAATTTGTCGGTATAATCAAATCGCTGACGAGAGTTGTGTTGTAACTTTAGGATTCCTTCAAATTTTTCTGATGGATGTTATAACTGTAAGTTCCATTTTTCACAACGATTGTTCAATGAAAATAACTTCAAAACTCGAAGCCTTGGTTTGGAACAGAAGGTAACAAAAGAAAGAAAAGAAAAGAAAATAAGTATATGAGATGAGATTATTTATGTGGCTAATGTTATCGGAATAATTGTATTGGCTCTCTCTCCTCTGTAACAACAAGTGTGAAACAAAGACGACTCTGTACAAAACGCATTTTCGCGAGATCAGAAAGAATCAATGGTGGCATGAACGAAAACGACGACGCTCGAGCTGATCAAATTCGTCTACGATGGAACCCGCAGCTCTCACTCGCTCCTCCTCCTCCTCCTCTCTTACTAGATTCCCTTACCGTCGCGGTTTAGCCACTCTCCGACTCCCTCGAGTCAACTCCTTCTCAATCCTCCCACCTAAGACTCCTCTCCCTCTTCGGATCTCCGCCTCCCTTAGTCTCCCGCGTCAATCGATTCGTCCACGCGCGGTTGAAGATCACCATCACGATCATCATCATGATAGTGAGCAAGACCATCATAATAATCACCATCATCATCATCACCACGGATGCTGTTCCGTGGAATTGAAAGCGGAGAGCAAGCCTCAGAAAGCATTGTTCGGATTCGCTAAAGCCATCGGATGGGTTCGATTAGCCAATTTCCTCAGGGAGCATCTTCATCTCTGCTGCTCCTCCGCCGCGCTATTCATCGCCGCCGCCGCGTGCCCTTACTTTGCTCCTAAACCTCACGTTAAGTCTCTTCAGAACGCGTTCATGATTGTTGGCTTCCCTCTCGTTGGAGTAAGGATTCTCTCTATAAAAGCTCTTTATTAATTATTTAACTTAGGCAGACGATTTAAGGAATTGGTTTTCATGTGTTTAGGTATCAGCATCTCTTGATGCGCTTATGGATATAGCTGGAGGGAAAGTGAACATCCATGTCTTGATGGCACTTGCTGCTTTTGCTTCCGTGTTTATGGGCAACGCTCTTGAAGGAGGATTGCTTCTTGCCATGTTCAATCTTGCTCATATCGGTCAGAACTTTTAATCTTGCGTCGAGAGATGTTAATGTGTTCATGAGACTGATAGGTTTAAGTCTTTGTCTTGTCCTGCAGCGGAGGAGTTTTTCACTAGTCGGTCAATGGTGGATGTTAAGGAGTTGAAGGAGAGTAATCCGGATTCTGCACTGTTGATCGAAGTGAAAAATGGAAACGTTCCAAACATTTCTGATTTGTCATACAAAAGCGTTCCTGTGCACAGTGTAGAAGTTGGATCCTATATCTTGGTTGGAACTGGTGAGGTCTGTGAAGCTTGTTGTAGCTACTTTCATTTCTTGAAATCTTTTATATGTGATTTGTATGTCATTGCTATAGTTAATGAGTTTTTATTTATTTTTGGTATTTAGATTGTTCCTGTAGATTGCGAAGTCTACCAAGGTAGTGCTACCATAACAATTGAGCACTTAACTGGAGAAGTCAAACCATTAGAGGCAAAAGCTGGAGATAGAGTGCCTGGTGGTGCGAGAAATTTGGATGGCAGAATGATCGTCAAGGTATTTTTAAACATATTGCATATTGCTTTGTCTTGCCTTTGTCTGAAGTTCTCAAGTTTATCTTTATTCTATAAAAAAATTAAATCAGGCCACGAAGGCATGGAATGAGTCGACTCTAAACAGGATTGTACAGCTGACAGAGGAAGCACACTCCAATAAACCCAAACTTCAGAGATGGCTGGATGAGTTTGGGGAGAATTACAGCAAGGTGGTGGTTGTTTTGTCACTTGCTATTGCCTTCCTTGGTCCATTTTTGTTCAAGTGGCCTTTTCTCAGCACCACAGGTAGATGTCAGAAACAAGTTCTCCGTTTTTAGCACATCATATATACCCCTTGTTTTTAGCCTTCTTTTCTTGATATGATCATTTGGTTGGCTTACCTTCTTTGCTTGCTAATGATACAGCATGCAGAGGATCGGTCTACAGAGCATTGGGACTTATGGTGGCCGCATCACCATGTGCTTTGGCTGTTGCTCCGTTGGCTTACGCTACTGCTATTAGTTCTTGTGCGAAAAAGGTATCATGCATCAACTCTGTGTTGGATCCCAAAGACTTAAGAAACAAGTTACTGCAATTTTCTTTTCATAACCCTCATGGACAATACATTGATGCTTATAAATACAAAGAAGACAAAGTAACTACACATTCCCCCCAACTATTACACGTTAGAAGTGGAGAGACAATCCAATTAACTTAGGAACAACTACTAGTCACGTCTTCTTACTCTAAACCATTGGTTTACTTTGGTTAACCAATTGTTGACTCTCATCACTCTGCGTAATTACAACCTGAGCAACTGAATTTACCAACTACGTGTTGGCTTTCTTTGTTGTCGTTGCCTTGTGGTCTGTTTCATTTTGAGCATTTGTTCGTACACGTTCTGTTCTAGCAAATTAAGCTCATGGCTTTAGAACTTAAGGAGTCTTACTTGCAATTGTGCGGACTTTATGGTTCATATGTGACTATTTAGTTCTCTTCTGTTCACGTAGAAGTGTGTAATCCAACAGTTATTCATTGTTATAGGGAATATTGCTGAAAGGTGCACAAGTGCTAGATGCCCTTGCTTCTTGCCACACTGTTGCTTTTGACAAAACCGGGACCTTAACAACTGGCGGTCTTACTTGCAAAGCAATTGAACCCATTTATGGGCACCACGGAGGTAATAATCAAAGCGTAATAACTTGCTGTGTTCCAAATTGTGAGAAAGAAGCTCTTGCCGTAGCGGCTGCTATGGAGAAGGGCACTACACATCCTATTGGAAGGTATTTTATAAAACATCAATTCCTGTGTAAACTTAACCATCTCAAACTCCAGAAATATTATGCAATGTTTAAGCATGTGCCTTCAAATCAGTCGCATCACATTTTTTTGTATAAAAACTAAAACGGGTCCGTGTAAATTTATGGTTATTAAATAGTCTTGTCTGACGGATGAGATGAAGAGCCATAAAGCAACGTTTACATCTCATGAGCTCTCTTTCCGTTTTTGGACTGGTTTTGCCCATATGTTTTGGCTGCTTCTGACACATTTAAACCTGCTGCAGAGCGGTGGTAGACCACAGTGTGGGGAAAGACCTCCCTTCTATTTTTGTTGAAAGCTTCGAATATTTTCCTGGTAGGGGCCTTACAGCTACCGTAAACGGTGTTGAGGTGCGACATAGTTATGTACTAGATTCTACAGATTTCCATTTTCCTTCTAGTTCATATTGTGGGGTATGTACTCTTATTTCAACTTTTTTGGCGTTGTTATAGTCAATATCTGAAGAGAGTAGATTGCGAAAAGCATCACTTGGTTCTATAGAGTTCATTACCTCACTCTTCAAATCAGAAGATGAGTCTAAACAGATCAAGGATGCTGTTAACGCCTCTTTGTACGGAAAGGATTTCGTTCATGCCGCTCTCTCTGTTGATCACAAGGTATGCTACAGCTACTTTATTTCCTGGTCCACAAAAATCTTACCTAACGTCACAGTCTGTATTTTTCTCTCTCGTGTGACCATTTATCAGTTCTTGAAATCGTGTCTGTATCACTGAAATTTATGAGCCTTTGCAACTAACTTCTCCAGGTAACATTGATTCACCTCGAAGATCAGCCTCGTCCAGGTGTCGCGGGAGTTATAGCAGAGCTTAAAAGCTGGGCCCAACTTCGAGTAATGATGTTAACTGGGGACCATGATTCAAGTGCTTGGAGAGTTGCAAATGCAGTGGGTATTAGCGAAGTGTACTGTAACCTAAAGCCCGAGGATAAGCTAAACCATGTAAAGAACATCGCTCGAGATGCAGGTGATTATTACTCTCGCCACATGTCAAAAACAACTCAAAAGACATCTTAATAATCTGATTATTACATTTTGGTGAGTGGTTTTAGGTGGCGGTTTAATTATGGTGGGAGAAGGAATTAATGATGCTCCAGCTCTAGCAGCTGCAACAGTCGGCATTGTACTTGCTCAACGTGCGAGTGCCACTGCGATTGCTGTTGCTGACATCTTACTGCTTCGGGACAACATCACCGGTGTTCCCTTCTGTGTCGCTAAATCTCGCCAGACAACCTCATTGGTAAAAGAGAATCGACTTTTTTTTTTCAAAAACCTATTGTGGATGTAAGATTGCAGATTTAACAAGTGTTTTATCATGTTGCAGGTCAAGCAAAACGTGGCTCTTGCCTTGACGTCAATATTCTTGGCTGCTCTTCCCTCAGTTTTAGGGTTTCTTCCATTGTGGTTAACGGTATGCAAAGTTCTAAAAGCTATGTTTTTCTCATAACTACCAATCGTTAATCGGCTATTTTTGCTGGATTTTTGTTCGTAGGTACTTTTACATGAAGGTGGGACTCTTCTGGTGTGCCTCAACTCAGTACGTGGTCTGAACGATCCATCATGGTCGTGGAAACAAGACATAGCTCATCTAATCAACAAGTTAAGCTCACGAGAATCCACCAGTAGCAACAACAGTTTAAGCTCTGTAGAGACTGCCCATTAGGTAACTTTGCTTATCCGTGTGTGCTTTGTTTGTTTAACTATGCAACAAGCATGAAACTGTGTGTATGTTCACTTATGAAATGCTCTTGAAAACATCAATGGTATATAAGCTTCGTTTCTCTGTATCATTTGATATTATTTTTCCCCCTTTACGTTATATATGTCACGTGATTCATACTTACTCACTTATTCATATCATGTTTTAAGAAAAGTTTTGCCTTCCTTTTTTGAATCACGAAAGATCATATGATTACAAAAGATTTTTAAGATTTGCTTCCTTGTTCTGTCTCTCTAAACCATTGCTGGCTTTGGCTCTATACATATGTAAAGCCTTTAAACTTTTATTTTCCCGAGAAACAGAGTGAAAAGTTTGAAGAGACTCTTTTGCTTCTTCTTCTTCTCTCTGACTACTCCATCTTCCCAATACCGATTTGGTTCACTATGAACTCCCTAAACCCAACACGACGGCTGTTCACACTTTGCGGCATACACGAACCACCACCACCACTTCCTCCGCTGGAACCACCACCACCGCCCACGTTCCCTCTCTGTAAATCCGCCATGTAACTTCTCACCTCCGTCCTAATCATCTCCTGCACCACCGTCATGAACTCACCACCAAATCCTCCTGATATCCCTTTCTCCTCTTCCACCTCTTCCTTTCTAACCGGGAACAGCTCCGCCGTGTAACCACCGTCAACAACCGTGTTCTCGTTTACTTGAGTCGGCTCGTTGACTCTAACCGCCTCCGTCTCGCAACAGTTATTATTCCAAGGGAGAGACAAACTTAAGTAAGTCGGCGGATCTTCACCTGACGTTGACGCCGTCACCTCCGTCACAGCACCAGATCTAGCCGTCGGTTTGAACACGTGCGTAGGAGCACCACAAGATTGCTCGCTGACGTCAGATCCAGACGGACTCCCTGGGCTCATATACAACCCAGTAGACACACCACCACCACTCGCCGTACGTTTCAACGGCTGCTCCTCTCCCAAGTTACCGTCATACCCTCCGTTCCCACCAAAGTCACAGCTCTGTCCTTCAGACGTAAAGGCGCTGCTGCATTTACGCTTGAGCGTCGAGTTCCAATGGTTCTTGATAGCGTTGTCGGTTCTTCCATTGAGGAGACGAGAGATCGTCGCCCACTTGTTACCGAACCGAGCGTGCGCTCGTATTATCGTCTCGTCTTCCTCCGCGGTAAAGGCACGGTGCTCGACCTCTGGAGATAGCTGGTTGCACCAGCGGAGACGGCAGGATTTGCCTGAGCGTCCGGGGATAGATTTGCTGATCAAAGACCAGTTTCTAGGACCGTGCTTCTGCACCAGACTCTGCAGAAGATCGTCTTCTTCTGGACTCCATGGACCTTTAATCCGCTCCATGTTCTTTTTAGACGGACCTGACATCGTTCGGATGTGTTCTGTTTTATCTTCCTCCTCACACGTCTTCTGTTTTATTTTTTCTTTGGTCGTTGGGAGTTTTTTTTTTGTTGGGAGAAGAAAAGGTTTTAAGAGGATAAGAGCAAGAAGAGAGTATTTATACGAGGAGGAGACGGGAAAGGGTAACCGGTTCGACCCGTAATCTTTCTAATCGTTAAGCAGAGAGAAATATATTAAAGTAGTTAAATTCTGCAGTTTATTGCTTGGATATGTGTTATCTTTTGAATTCTTTAACTGAATAAAATATCTCTTTAACTTATTTAGGAAACAAAGAAAACCGTTTTGTAATTTTATCAGCGTTAAACGGGATAACTATGGTCGTTACTAACTTACTAATCGTTACGTTCTTGACTAATTCAGTCAAAACAAATTGATTGATTAACTAATTTAGCGTTTGATTTATTAATTGTTTAGGCAAGTCATTCAATGGATTCTAATAAATTTCATCAATCAAATGTTTAAACTTGAATAACGAAAAAAATGAGTAATAAATATCACAACCAAAACACACGTCCGCGATTGAAAAGTGCGTTTGGGGTGAACAGCGTCTGTGTGAGGTTAACATCGAGCGTGGAGAGCAGAGAATCTTCCAGGAAAAACGGTTGGGGACTTGGGATACAGCTGTATATTAACACGTGTCAAGTAAGTATATGTACTTTGAGTTTGAGATTTGCTTTTATTCATGAATAAATAAATATTATTAGTGTGGTCTTAATTTCAGAGATGTGTTTTCTTTAAACAGTACGCTCGTACTGGAGCGTCTCTTCCACTCTCCGTTTTACAGGTGGAGTGCTTTTAACCAATCATTTCGTTTTCCATTTAAAAGCACTGTTGTGACACTCGCAGAATCGTTAACTTCTACGTTTTTATCTTTTTCATACTTTTTTCTCTAATTTTTAACATTATTTATATCTTTGAAATAAATAAAAAATTATAGAACAATTGAAATTCGAGAATGGCATTATATATTTTTATTGAGGATAAGAATGGCATTATATTTGAACCGCTGAATGAAACCAACTTGAAATATTGGTAAAAAGGAACTAAATATTGAAAATGAGAATATGGTGGCAAACACAAACTGCTTTTCTAAGAATAACTGCAAAAAAAATAAAACTACATAGAAGTCGATAAAAAATAGCCGAAAGTTTGTTTTGTTTATAAACTAAAGTGCTTTGGTCCGTTTTCAATATATTACACTGTTCGTTGCATGTCACTGTCTTGCGTGTGTTGATGTGTGAGGTTAATAAAGCACGTTGGACCGTCGGTTCGATATCCAAATTTCCTTAGCTTGTACATCGGCGGTGTGATGAACAAGAAGTGGAAATTGTAGACACTGACCACCAAGTTCTTGGCTTCTTGCTGCATGCAACGAGCAAATTGAATTAATTTACAATTGTTAATAAACTATCTTTGTACATGCAACGAGTGTTGACATTGACAACATCGAAAGATATAAATGACCCCTCGCCGTGAAACCGTTGATATATACGCACTCAACATAGCTTTACATTCTGAAACCAAAAATAATTGAAGAATGTTTATATATAACTAATAATGATAGAGAGATGAAGATAAGGATGAAGTTAACGGTTAGGTATGAGGTTTTGGTTCGATTCGGTGACTTTTTGACTGAGGAAGCCAGGCTGTATGCCATTATTATCATTATTATTTTTCGGATATTTTGCCGATCTAAAAAAATAAATTAATTAAAAGTAGACTGCCAAAAAGAGACAGTTGCTGACGTGGCGCAAAACGACAAGATAGATCGATCGTTACCACTTTAATTTTTTTGGGATATTTTATTTTATAATTTGACATTTTTAAGAAAGAAAAATAAAACAGGCTGTAAATCTCTGCCTCCCTTTAACGGCCACTCTCTCACCTGCCGGTCACCCACCCACCTTCCTTCTTTGTTATTTTATTTACATAGACTAGTAGTACTTTCATAAGTCCACTAATTAGTAATTAGCATTCTTTTAAAAGTTGGTTTAGTGATTAGCCTAAAAGATAAGTAATATATTAGATTCCAAAGATATATAAATATATATATTACACTAATCTGGACTTAGAGTTTTCAACTATATTCATTTCTATGGTTTTTTGTAATAGGGGTTATATCGTTTATTTGCAGATACATCCGTTTTACATACATCTCGGCTTATACAAACATTAAGATAATTTTCAGTATCAAGCAGTAAGATATTATAAAAAAAAATTGTATGCATCTTTAATTGATTTTATGTGTATGAATTTATTTGTTTCATATCGAAAATACTAGTAATATTTAATTAACTCACAGTGTGTTATTAAGAAAATAATTCTGTATTAAAAGTATACTGATAATTCCCTTCTATCAAATATATGTTGAAAAACTTACTGGGACACTCGTATTAAATGGAGTTAATAGTCAATTATGTTCGTCGCTTTGACCACAAAAGTCAACTATTTAGTTTTGTGAACGTATTGTATTCGAATTGGGAGATATTAAACGCATTGTCATTTTTTCCTTTGTAGATCTGATATTACGTAACCTGTCAACGGTTGAGAAATTCTTTTTCTAACCATAAAATTTATGTTGTGGTCAATGTGAAATGCATTCAAACTTAGGATCAACCACCGACGTTAAAAATTTGCAAATATTCAAACATGCATGCCTGTCGAAATTTACTTAGCTAAAGAACCTCTCTCTCATGCATAAAACTGATAGGCTAATATGTATATATATTAAGCCGCTGGTATAGGAATTAGTTGCGAACGTAATCTCGGTCAGGCTGATCTTTAACGCCTAGCTAAACGGCTAAACCACATATGCTTACCTTATGATTTATCAAAGCATGGATGGACGTATCATTTTTCATCACGTACGTAAGTGATACCCATATACCATATATAGATAATAATAATAATTAACGAGGGTGAAAAAAATAAGAACTAGTTTCAGGAACCCATATACCATATACAGTATATATATAGATCAATATACGTAATTTTCATCTACCATATATATATATATATATATATATATATATATATATATATATATATATATATATATATATATAAGTTGCGTGTTTTTATGCTAGTTTTCACTTTTCACCAACCATTCCACATTGCAATCGTATTATTTTAAGCTAAATGACCACAGTAAACGCAAAAGTTTATGTGAACCGCAGTGATTAACTGGTTACAAACATATTTAAAGTGAATAAAACTGGGATCTGTAAAGTGTACGGCACCATTAGGACACTAATACAGCCGTGTACTGCATAGCACGATGCACATGCTCCGATGCTAATGGAAGTCTCTTGCGAGCTTCCTACTCTTGTCACACGATTTAAATAATTTGAGTTATTATTTAAAGTATGCCAAAGTATTCCTGAGGAAAGAAAAAGACGGGATAGGATTCGGTCAGAATTAATAGTATTATTAGTGACCCCATTATTGTGTATTAAGAAAAAGATTAGTTGATTGAACAAGGGAGACATATGGACAAAGCTTTGTAGTTACTGACTTACCGGAGATACGGCAAGAGATCTTTTGTTCTAGGTGCATCGTAGCTGTTACCTAATAATCTACAGTATTATTTTCTAGCTAATACTATTAGTTTGCTCGCTGATAAAATCTACTACTAATCATTTTTTTGCTATTCTTGTTTACTTCTAATAAAAACTTCTAAGTGTTTCAACAAGAAATAATTAGACGCTAGTAACAGCTCGAGTGGTGGTAATGAACTGATAAATCTTCTTTCTATTTCATTCTTTTTAGCTGAAAACAACTATACGTCGACACTCGACACTGCTATCCGATCAGATTGCTCGTGACCCACACCCATCCACTGAAACGTAAAATTTCTTTAATTGTTTCTCGAAAAAATGCATGTGAGTCGTATATTATTGCCTGTGAATGGGATTTCCCAAAATAGCTTACAAATACAACCTCCTATAACTTAAGATGATTCCAGGTTCATTGTACGTTTTGACTCCAATCATATGAATGTTTATCCATGCATTAGTAGTTCGTAATTTTTAATAAAAATCTAGTAATCCAAAATCAGAGATTTGTTGAAACAATATTGTCTGGAATATCTCGTAACTGGAACCTAACGAAGACAGAAACACGAGTTGTTTCAAGGAATGGAATATTATTAGGTGGCCGTTTATGTTAATTTAAAGAACTAAGATTCCTGTGATTTAAATATTTAAGGAGAAAAGAATGAGCTTACATTTTCACCGATTAATTTTACAAATGCTACTACCATTGCAGGAGAGGACATATATTTACGTGTACAATACCTCCGAAGGATAACAAGACACACGCTGTAGTCCATGTCGTTTAAAGCGTATATGCAATCATAAAACAACGCGCACACACCGAGTCTATAGAAATAGCAATTACTCGTACAATAATATAATTCACATAGACACCAATTCGCAGCATAATATTTGCCAAACACACGTAAACACACAAACTTATCAGCTTTCAACCGCAGAAGGCACGTAGGAGAAACGATTTATCACGTGACGGTGGAGACGCGGTTTAAGCAGACACACGTGCGGCTTGCTTCCCACCGCACCGACAAGTATACTGAAGAGATAATTGAAAAATATATAAAACTGATTTAAAAATATAGGCGGACAAATTTGACCATACGAAAGTCGTATACTTTGACGTGGTACGGAAGGGCACAGAAGTAATTTCAAGTAATGAACTGTGAACTAGAAGAGATCTTCTCCATTGATATGGTTGTTGGGTTTATTGATACGACACACGTGAAAACTTTGATCCCCACGCCACCCACATTTTCATTTATTCTCTATTACTTCGTTCGTTATATATATGATCCAAGCTTATAATACATTTTGTAGGATAAAGAAAAGAGCTTGATATGTGGCTTTATTATGAACCATATGACCAATAACGAAAGTAATGCGAAACCAGTTACGCTTGACGATAGTTAAGAGGTTGCTTATAAGATTTCAGAAATATAGTACAAATTAAAAGCCGGTTACATTTTCTTTTATATGTCATGCTGAAGGGCGGGGGGGGGGGGGGGGGGATTAGTTTAAAAGTGTGTAGTTGTGTTACCAGCATGTGCATGACGTCAAATTACATTTGTCCCTTTGAACATTGATGTTACTAATTATTATATCCCATGGCCGTTTTTTATACATGTATATGCGTAAATGAGCTCTTACTTTGACCACTATAAGGTCGACCACAGAAACAACACAATTTAAAAGAAAAGGTCAACAGTAGTATGTTGGGCTTGTTTGGTCAAGAAAAGGTTGATACTAATACTCGATCAGTGTGACTTCTAGTCTATGCGGGTGTCAGAACTGAGGATACATTTCGTCTATAGATGAATTCTACCGTTTGATCAATTGTAGAATTGTAGAATATTGACGCAAGCACGTTTTGAAATAGTCCATACTCTGGTCTACAACTTCTGTTTTTGAAATAACTTATCTAACGTTTGATATAGATGTACTTTAAAACTATTATCAGTCGTAGTGATTGTAAATCCTAAAATCTACGCAAAGTATTTGATAGTGTTTGAGATGTAAACATGAGAATATATTAAGATGTGGACAATGATATTTTTAAAACACAACGATAGAAACGAAAATCAGTTGAAAAAATGGATTTTTATTGATAAGTGAAATCGATTACAACAGAGTAAAAGAGATCGGAGATAACAAATAGATCGACCCAAGAACAATGATAAAAACGAGATCGAATATAAAGAATTAAGGTCAATGTGAAGTGTGTGCTCTCTCTAGGATTTTTCGCGTGTCCCCTTCGTTGAGTCTTCGTCTCCTTTTAATAATCCGTCCACTCTGTGATCTTCGTAACCATTTTCTTGATCTCCGGAACCATTTTGACCCTTCTTCGGACTCGTCGGTTCGTCATGAGCTCTTATTAGACTTGTTCTTACTTAATCTTTCTTCTACGACTTTAAAGTGTGTTGATGTTTGTGGACCTTCGCAGTTTAACGACGAATTATTTATCGTTGGATTCGCGTGGTCAACTTAACCAAAATTAGATCCAACAGTGATCACGTCTAAATATGTTAGTTCACTCCAGTAATAAGTTTCTAACAATTATTTTATCAATTTGCAATATTCTCATGTTCTTAGATAATTTCAAATCCATTTCTGTTTTGGAAAATTATATTTAAAAAAAATAAAAATGCTATATTTTCTTTATGAATAGATAAATGCTATATTTATTTTGTTGTTTCTTCTATAATAGAAATCTCTGAAATAGGAATAGATTGAAAATGCTTTTATGTGACTACTTTATTTTTTTCTGCTGGTATTGTGACTACTTTCTTTCTTATCTTTAATATATCATATCGCATGATAATTTCTGCTACTTTCTTTCCATTAGGTTTATGAAATTATCATCATTTCACCAATTAACTATATACAAATACGGTCACGTGTAAAATGTTATGAAAACGGTAATTTTGAATTTTGGGATAAGCGGAGTAAAAGTTTAACCTAACGATACGCATCGTATTAATCTCACCGGCCAAAATTGTTTTTACAATCTCTTTATCGGCAGTCAAAGAAAACAGAGAATCCATCCACACCGGCCACTATTGTTTTCCCTCAAAGTCAGAACGTTTGTTTTGCATTATTGCTCCGTTGGCAAACAGGCACGTGGAACACATGCGCACATCATTACATCGTCCATTGACACTTGTCGTATGTGTGGCTAAAGACTAGACTGTTCACGATTCCTCATGATTGATTCATGGCAAGAATGAAAGACTCGCAAATAATAACATTGATATAAAATCACATAATACCATCAAACGAATGATTCTTTTCACCAGTTTCAAACTTCCAAGACAAGCGTAGCTTTGTAGTTTATAAAAATACGCAAAATGTATATTAGGGTTCTCTTTTAAGTTTAGACACTATAGGTTATTTTTTGTTTACTTTTAGACTCAATATAGTTTCTCCTTTTATTGGTTAAACGATAGACACTAGCTAGGCGCATTGGACTCAGAAATGCAACTAAACAAACACACGAATGCGTTACTTTTAACGTTTGCGATATAGCTTCAACTTTGAAATGTTGATATCGTTTGAGATCTGAAGGCCAACAAAGTATATATTATAGTGATATTTATCGCGATTTCTTACGCCGTATGAGTCGTACTATCGCCTCACTTTGTTTATTTTAGCTTATTTGGTCTACCTTTTTTATCCCACTTTTTTCTACAAAACCAAATGAAGAATGCTTAGGGCCGAAGTAGCTCATAGAAAACCTTTATATATATATATATATATATATATATTTTTTTTTTTTTGAGAAAAACCTTTATGTTAATAAAACAAGGTTAGTGATCCAGGTGAATAGAAAAAAAACAAGGTTAGTGATCCATCATCCTTCACTGTGAGATACAGATAATGGAACCGTTGATTCGTTATCATATAAATTGCAACATTCTAGATTCGCAACATAAGTTTATCAATAACTGGACGCAAGAAAACAAAAAGGTTTATCAATAATATTAGCCTGTTACCCGTAAAGTACGGACTTCGTTTAGTATCCATATTGCATTTCAAATACTTAGCTATAAATCGTAGTTACAATCTTTAGTAGATTTTAAATGTCTAGTTATATTTTCGTGGTGTCACCATAGCAATCATATTTTATCAAATAAATGAAATTTAAGGTAAAAACATTTTAATAAATCTACATGGCATGAGAGTTGAATAAAAAATTACATTGCAGTAGCTATCGACAAAAAAGCATCTCGTGTAGCCAACAATTTTACAACCACTGCTAAACAAATCGTCCACTTACGACATAGATTATATATAATTTGAGAATAAAGCTGACAATGACAATGTCGAATGTCGTCATTGGCTAACATTCATATAATAAATGAACAATTTACGTTTTTGTTATAAACCAGAAACTTTGTAGTGATAGGAATATAGATTATAGAAAATGAAAGCCCAAAGAGAAGAATGTTAGCTTTAAAAGCCCAACGTTGTGGGAGGTCTGTGTTTGGTTACCTCACCTGTCATCGTTCCTTCTTCCGAGTACATCTACTTTTATTTTTTCTTCAAAATAGATTACACTGCCCCATATAGTATTGCAGCTGAAAGTGGGATTGGAAAGTATCTCGAGCTTCCCGAACATTTCTCCCGTCGCAAGAGAAATATCTTTTGCCCATATAGTTGTCCGCATACCTCAGCTGGTCGATGAGGTTTCTCAACGGAGCTGTTCAAAGCGGTTTTGACTACTATACCTTCTTATGCGATGTCGTGTTTCAAGTTACCACTCTCACTGTGCAAACAAATTCAATCGGTCTTGATGAGATTTTGGTGGGATGTGAAACCCCGATCTGAGAAAGATGAGTTGAGTTTCCTAGAAAACTCTAACCAAATCAAAGGAGGATGGTGGCCTCGGCTTCAGAGATATTGAGAAATTTAATGACGCTCTATTGGGCAAAATAGTGTGGCGTATCCTGTCTAACCCTGACTCTTTTCTTAGCCATATATTACTTTGAAAAGATTGTCATGATACTACATTTTTGGAGGCACTGATGGCTAGCTCCTCATCCCATGGCTGGCGTAGCATTATGACTGGAAGAGAGGTGGTAGAGAGGGGTATCAGATGGATGATTGGGTCTGGAACAGATATAGAGGTGTGGTCTCTCTTTAAGAGAACCTGTTGCACCCATTGAATCCCCTACTTTTGAATTTCAGAACTTATGAGTATCCGACCTCCTCCTTCCCGAGTTGAGAGAGTGGAATATTCCTACTATCATGTCGATATTACCTCAGAATGAAGACGTGATCCGAGAATTGGTGCCAAGCAGTTCCATGGAAAAAGATGAAAGGGTATGGCTTTTCACAAAGACTGGAGAGTATTCCACAAAATATGGGTACAAGCTTCTCTCCCACCCCCATTCGTTATGGAACGAGATTTCAATTGGATCAACAACATCTGGAAGATGGAGACAACTCCGAAAGTGAAGACCTTTCTCTGAAACTGCAGAGCGATGCACTGTCATCAAAGGTTAACCTCGCTGCGCGGGGAATCACTATCAACATTGTTTGCAAAAGGTGTGGTGAACCAGAAACTGATCGACACATTTTCCTCCATTGCCCCTTTGCGCGCAGGACCTGGGACTTATTATCTTTTGTGGATGTGTCTGCAATACACATTGCCACAAACACCTTTGTTTTTCTGAACCTGGGAAGAGGACTTGTTAATCTCCCACCAATGGGTCTTCACAGTCCACTATACCTTTGGGTTTTATGGTACCTATAGAAGGCCAGGAACCTTTTATTGTTTGAAAACAGGATGATGCAGGATCATGAAGTGATTACACTCGCCACCAGGGAGGCTCGAGGTTGGCAAGCGGCCCAACAACTGAAAAGGCCGCCGGCAAAGGGACCTCCAGCTGCACGATCATACCAAAGCCCACAATGCGTTGTTGCAGAGGTGGTTTGCTTAGTGGACGCGTCTTGGCAGTTTGCAACCCACCTTGGTGGAATGGGATGGGTCTTTAGAGATTCAACATCGACACGGTCCTCATCAAATACTACTAACCGCTCCCATGTTGTTTCAGCTCTAATGTCTGAAGCGTTGGCGGTTAAAACTGCTATCTATGATGCGGCGTCAAAAAATTTCCGAACTCTACGCGTTTGCTCTGACTCGAAGATTTTAATGGATTGTATCAACTCACGAAGTCGAAGTCTGGAGATCCGGTGTGTCCTTAGTGACATCTTTGTTCTACGTGCCTCCTTCAAATATATTTCCTTTCAGTTTATTTCCCGTACTTTTAACACTGAGGCTGATTCTTTTGCAAAGATAAGTCTGCATTATATTGTAAGTCGCAGCACTACGATCTAAACCTTGGCTCCTAAGTAATGAATGGTTTTGTTCAAGAAAAAGAAAAAAAGATTACACTGCATGGCTATTATTTAGGATTGGATTATCAGGTTTCCCATTCAGCTTGAGGTAACCCACAATATTTTCATGATTTAAACGAACGATTGGGCCTTTAAGGGCCATATATGTAGAAAATGTGATTAATTGAAGTCAGTAGTTTCTGGGATTATGTTTACCTTAACGCGAATCAATATGATTTCTTTTTTTTTCGGTTTTTGTTTTGCAAAAGGGCCAATTTGTCTCATCGACCAGAAGACTAAATTTAGAACTTCTTCTATTTTATTTCAGTAGTCCTTTTGGATTTATGCATACAAATTAAATAAACATATAATTTTACATATTTCAAAAACAAAATCATTATTTTATATACACATTACTACATTTTAACTAATAGAAAAATAAATTATAAAATATTGTTACTAAATGTTGCATTGAAATTTTAAAACAATACTTATTTTTGAAAAGAAAATGTTATTCTAATACCACAGTTAAAAAAGGAGGAGTGGTAATTAACTCAAATCATTATTCATAAGTAGTTACTATTATTTTTGTTAAATAAGTAATTAAGTTTGATTATTCCTAATTTCCGAAACACGTCCCCCACTCGAGAGCTATTGCCTTTGATATTTTAATGGTTGACTCGGTCTCACAACTATATAAAGAATGCATATTTTTGTTAATTTTTTTTTGTTAGATATGAAATACTTGTTTTTCATTACTTTAGAACTTTGGACAAAAATAAAACGTACAGGAAGAACATGATCCAAGCATTATTTTATGAAAAACAAATTAAAACACGATCCAAGATTCAGGCAAAAATATAGGTTGGGAATTTGGAATTCATACACTTTACCTGCATAAACCCTAATTCCAAGGTCAAGATGACATAATTTAAGATATTCGTGTGATGCCCAACATATAAGTGTATATATACGTATTCTTTTTATATGGAAAAACTTGTGATTACGATCGATATATAGATATCGGATATTATAAAATGTTAACACATAGGGATGAATGAATGACTATAACGCAGTTCTGCTTTTAGCAGGCAGTATTATTTTTAATATTTTTAATCCTGGATATATGTATTTTATTATATTTTGTATTCATTAAAATGGTTCTTATATCTGTATTTTGTTTATCATCTTGCAACATTTAAATTCACAATTTCATTAGCAATTGCTTTACAAAAAAAATCGTAATGATTGTAAAGAGATAAAAGACTAATGGGGGAAGAGAGAACAACTAGCACTGACTGGGTTACTAAAGCAGGGACTTCAACTTTAAAATCATGAACCATTTGATTTGACCTAATTTATGCCTTCTTTTAATTCTACTAAAACGTAGATAAAAGCATAGACGAACGCAGTATCTACAAAACAGTCGTTAATTTATACCTTCTTTTAATGACTTTATAACTGAAGTCGTTAATTCTTTGAGAGCAACCTTTACTCTAACCTTTACTAGATCTTGATGCGCACAGCTGTGCGGATGCATGTTTTCCAGTATATATCTTAGTATATATAAACTTTAGAAATTTAAAATTTTACGGTTTCAATTTTACTATTTTTGTTTATTGTTTAAATTACGTATTTTATATTGTATAATAGGGACGTCCACGTAAAATATTACGAATCTTAAACACTATAGTAAGAATTTTACAAATATATACACTGTAATTTAATATTTTTTAACTTAATAATAAAATATCATTCTTAAATACACAGAATAACTCATCAGATGAATCACTTATATAATTTTTATGTATTTGTTAAATTATATATCAAGAAATTTTGGAGAAAATATTTAAAATATATGAAAACAGAAAGTAACAATATGAAATATATATTATATAGATTATATTTTTTTTATTTATTCAAAAACCCGTTAAAATAAAACTATAATAATTCTAATAATTTTCTTTAACAAATTAATAAAAATCATACAAAACCTAAGAATAAATATTAATTGTATTTTTGGACATAATGATATGTGATTCAATTTAAACACATTATTTTTTTCTTTAGTATAGTGTTATCAATGTTTCCAAACAACATTATATTTTTTTTTTACTATTATTCTTGTTTCCAAACAACTCTAAAATGTATTTCAAGTTTAATAAGATAAATTTCTCGAACATCGGTACAGACTCTCTTGCAAAAGAGACCCGATCACGAAACCTAAGAGCATCAATATTGACATTTTTTTAGGAGAGGTTCACACAACTCTCAACAAAAAAAAAATGTAAATCTGATGAACTTGTGCAAGGGGAGTTCACTGTAAAAGGGCGGATTACTACTGTTCACGTGAATTCTACGACACGTGGCGACCCGCGAATGATTGGTTTATTAATTTTAATTTTTTTAAATCAAACGAAAAACAATTAAATAATCAAAATTTGCCTAGGAAATAGGAATTAAGGGAGTTTGCCAATGCTGATGGCCTAAACTAACTGGTGGTTGACGTTTTGGCTCCTGAACCGCTAGCTCTTGAAGCTAGTATAGTCGGAACCGTTTGATTTGAAATAAAGCTTTTGATGACAAAAAGAAGTATAAAAAATTTGAAAAACCAAACAAAAAATAGACTGATAGTCAACATATTGAATCCCTATCTTTGATCTTCTCTATGTTAATCTAATTTATTTGGTTAGGATTTTTCTCAATGTCATCGAGCTGTAGCCTTTAGACTTGGGAATCATGGATGCAGTCTCTTTTTCTTTGTTCACGGATGCAGTTTTTAAAGTCCCAGGAAAATATATAATGAAGTTAATGGCCCACCACAAAACTAACAAGGCTGAGTTTGTGGCTTTTACTGTTGGACTCGTTATAATTAAAGACTTAAAGTGTATCTCATCAACTTTTTTGAATCTTTTTTCAACTTAAACATTGTATTTTATGAAGAAGTGGGTAAATATCACCTCCAACTTTACAAAAGAAATTGTTTGAGTATAATTAAAAATTTAAAACAGCTAACTTTTTTGAAAAAAAAACAAAGAAATGAATCGCAAGAGACTAGAATGATGGGTTATGGACCACGTGTGGCACCCGTAAATCCAATTATCGAAAACCATATTTACACATATTTTAGGGTTGCCATAAATATATTTACCCACTTTGTGCTAACACAAAATTAAACATATCCTAAACTTTTAAGATATGCAATGGTAGGTACTGAATATTAATGATATTAAATGTAATGTTTGGATATGTTTGTATGATTTCTTACCATAAAACAGTACCATTGAATGGAAATAATTCCTACGGAAAATTTAGGCTAATGACCGATTTCCAATCTTCCAATCTCAATCCACCAATTGTTTTTTTCTTTTAAAAAAAATCTATCAATTCTAATTTTAAAATTATAAAGTGTTAAATGATAACTTAAGCTGATTTATTTAAGTTTTATAAAGTAATTTTTGAACTCAGGCAAAGGAATTACTTGCTCGAGAGAGCAAATTTAGTATATCTTTCAGTGTCAGAAAAAGAAGAAATTTTAATATATCTGGCATATAATCGCAGTATATGACTATTAGACTTTAAGTGCAACCCTTTTGTCATATTTGAAATTGGAGTGTTCCATTTTCTCTCCATCCATTTAATTTAGTACTCTACTTAATCATATTGCTTGTACAATCATAATTTCTTACAGAAATTGAATGCAGAATCTTCCGGACAGCTGAAATAAACATATTTACAAAAATCATAATAATAACAAGTAGCACATGAAAGCCATTTACAGGGAAAATACTTATAAAGCATCCTGAGACAAATTAAATCCCCATAAAAAGGAAGACAGCAGAGACATGATAACCATATTCTTTAAACGAAAAGAGCATGCGTTACTTCCTTTTTTTGAGCAACAAACAAAAGCTTAAGATAAACTTCGGTTCACTACCAAAACTATACGACTTATTAGATCTCTTCTAGCTATATGGACTTTGCGAACTAAACACAGAAGGAATGAGAATCTGCGTGTAAAAGTCATATGAAAACTAGAAAAACGCTGCAAGTTTGAGCAAAAACTGTAACTGAAGATGTTTTTTATATAAAGTCTTGTAGCTTACTAATCCTAAGAATCTACTCGCTTCTTCGGTTCAGTAAAGAAAGAGAGAGAGAAAAAAGTACAAATATTAGTTGTAAAGGGAACAGATTTTATATAATAAATGAACAAGACTGCAACAAGAAGTGTGTATTCGTATTGATTATAGAATTTAAGAAACTCTGCAGTATTTTTCTTTTCTCTGCAGACAGAGACAGAGAGATAGCATTTAGAGAGCAAAGAAGGGTAATGTGTTTGGTTACGTGAGCTGTTTCTCTCTATCTTTTAACTCTCTTTAAACATCTTATCTCTCTTTCACATTAGTAATGAAGCCATGAAAATGCAATTACTTTCAGCTTTCTTCTTCTTCTTTGTTCTGCCTTCATCTGGTTTAAACTCTGATGGACTGCTTCTGATGAACTTTAAGTCCTCTGTTCTCGTCGATCCTCTGTCTCTCTTACAGACATGGAACTCCACCCACGAAACTCCATGTTCTTGGATAGGAGTCTCTTGCAACAACGACTCCAAAGTCGTGAACTTGTCTCTCCCAAACTCTCACCTCTTGGGCTCGATCCATTCCGATTTGGGCTCTCTCCACTCCCTCCAAAGCCTCGACCTTTCCAACAACTCCTTCAACGGGCCTTTACCCGTTTCGTTATTCAACGGAACAGAGCTCCGGTCACTCGATCTCTCCGGCAACATGATCTCCGGCGAAGTCCCTTCATCGATCGGCGATCTCCACAGCCTTCAGACGCTTAACCTCTCAGACAATGCCTTGGCGGGAAAGCTACCCGCTAATCTGGTGACGCTTAGAAACTTAACGGCGGTTTCGCTGCAGAGCAACTACTTCTCCGGCGAGATTCCCGGCGGATGGAGAGATGTTCAGTTTCTAGACTTGTCGTCGAATCTGATCAACGGCTCGCTACCACCGGACTTCGGCGGAGCTAGTCTCCGGTACTTGAACGTCTCGTTCAACCAAATCTCCGGCGAAATACCGCCGGAGATCGGTGATACATTCCCGAGAAACGCCACCGTTGATCTCTCCTTCAACAACTTTACCGGTTCGATCCCGGTTTTCCTTAACCAGAAACCAGAGTTCTTTGCAGGTAACCCGGGTCTATGCGGCGACCCGGCTCCGAACCCGTGTCCCATCTCTTCTTCACCGTCGAACATCTCCGACGCCGATTCACCGACGTCAACACCGGCGATCGCCGCCATACCGAACACAATCAGCTCAAACCCGGTTAAAAATCCAACAACGCAGCAAGCGAACCGGTCTCCCCGAACCGGTTTAAGACCAGGAGTTATAACCGGTATCGTCATTGGAGATTTCGCCGGTATTGGAACCCTCGCGGTGATTTTCCTATACATCTACAGATACAAGAAGAACAAGAACATTGCTAACGTAAACAACAACAACAACAAGCCAAGAGAAGAAAGAACAGACACGATCACGTTATCACCATCTTCATCTTCTTCTTCCTCACCAGACGAATCAAGAAGATTTACTAAATGGTCGTGTATACGTAAAGAGCCCGAAACGACGCCGTCTGAGGACGAAGAAAGCGGTTACAATGCAGATCAACGGTCAAGAGAGACGTTAGTGACCGTAGATGGAGAGAAAGAGATGGAGATTGAGACTCTGCTTAAAGCCTCTGCTTATATTCTAGGCGCCAGGGGGTCGAGTATAATGTATAAAGCCGTTCTCGAAGACGGTACGGTTTACGCGGTTCGTCGGCTAGGCGAGACCGGTTTGACTCAGCGCCGGTTTAAGGATTTCGAGGCGAATATTCGAGCGATTGGGAAGTTGGTTCACCCGAATTTGGTTAGACTCCGCGGGTTCTATTGGGGTACAGACGAGAAACTGGTCATTTACGATTTTGTCCCGAACGGCAGCCTCTTAAACCCCCGTTACCGTGAGTTTTAATAACGTTTTGTCGTTTACTATATAACACGTACGATTAAGTTCTATTGGATTTTGATGATTCTTGGGGGGTGTGTGTTTGAATTTTGAGCAGGCAAAGGAGGTGGTGGGTCTGCTTCGCCGTATCATCTACCGTGGGAAACTCGGCTCAAGATAGCGAGAGGCATCGCACGTGGGCTAGCTTATCTCCACGAGAAGAAGCATGTGCATGGGAACTTGAAGCCCAGTAGTATACTTTTGGGCCACGACATGGAGCCTAGAATCGGTGATTTAGGACTCGAGAGGCTTCTCACTGGTGAATCAAGCTACAGCAGAGCCGGTGGGTCTTCAAGGATCTTTGGTAGCATGCGTTCCAGGGCGTCTTCACGTGACTTCTCGTCTATTGGACCTACGCCAAGCCCAAGTCCAAGCTCGTTGAGCCCGTTGTCACCCTACTGCGCACTTGAGTCTTTCCGGAGCCTAAAACCGAGCCCAAAATGGGACGTTTTCGGCTTTGGAATGATCCTGCTAGAGCTTCTCACGGGGAAGGTTGTATCCGCTGAAGAGGTTGGGCTTGGAATCGGACTGACGGTAGAGGACGGACACCATGCACTGAGAATGGTCGACGTGACAATTCGGAGTGAGCTGCATGGCAAAGAAGACTTTCTCCTCAGTTGTTTGAAGTTGGGATATAACTGCGCGTCGCCTATTCCTCAGAAGAGGCCAACCATGAAGGAATCTTTGGCTGTTCTTGAAAGATTCACTCCTGACTCCTCTGTTGTTAAGTCTCCGTCGTTTCACTACATGAATCACTAATTAATGTTTTTTTTTGTTAGCCAGTTTGATCTCATTGCTAACTTGTTTTCAGTGTATAAAAACCTTTTAAGTTCGAGTGTGTTATTTTTTCCACAAAACATTAGTGTTTTTTTTCCCATCATTTTGAGACCATAGATTGACCCTGGAATAGGAAGTAAGCTTGTTCCTTGAGGTCAGAAAACTCTCATGAATGTTTAAATGTGTTGTGAATTACATATTGGCAGTGAATAAACAGCTTATGAATGCTTGGCTTCTTTGATTCTAAATACATTTTCTTCTTGATTTTGCATCCATGTTTCTTCCTAAAAACATGTTAAATTTCCATGTTTCTTTTCTTGCCTTCAAACAGATGTTTTTCTCCCTTTCTAACATATTTGTCTTGGCTTATCTTATCTGTTAACTGAACTCACCCTATCACATTTTTGTACTAGCGAAACCAATGCTATTGAGAAATATATCATTTTATTATATTTCTCTTAATACATAATCAAGCAAAAGCAAATATTCTTTGAATGAAATGATATTTGGACTAACATAGAGATTTATACAGATTAAATCCCTATGGTGGTCACTTTTTTTTGAAATACTATACATACAAACAATAAATATGAGTTTCAATTCAATTACAGCAATCCCAATTTGGCTACTGGGTTGATTTTTGTTAACTTCAAACACTGCTGGTTCCACGAACCGGGTTTGGGCTGTACTTAACCGGATACGAGGCTTCTATCGCAATCCCACACTTACCGGATTTAGACGAGGCCAAGTTTCTCTCCATCCTAATGTAACCATCCTCTCCCCAACGTGTACCCCAAGAGTTCCTTACAATCCAATAGTCAACCCCGTTTTCTGATCCATAACCAACCGCCAACACAGCGTGATCCATATTTGTACCACACTCTCCAGTGAATATCCCCTGCCAAGAAAAACCAAACCGGTTATTCAAAATCCAAAAACCGGTTTGAAATAGCCCCTCTCTACGGTTTATTTAAGATCGGCTAGCTTACAGATTGGTAATGCTGGAAAGCTCTTCCTTCAGCTTCAATAGCAACACTCACAGGCTGGTATGAAACTGCTCTCTTCAACGCGGATTCATCTTTAGAAGGAACATCTTCGTATCCATCGATAGTCACAACTCTTGAATTCTTCTGCAAACATAAGATTTAGATTTTTCAGTTCATTACACCGAAAAAAAACACGCAGTGTTTCTCTGTTTACTCTGTTTTATTTTGTTTTCCTTACAAGTAAAGAGTTGCATTTGCCATTTGATCCACGGTAAGGATAATCTTGCTCGGTGTTTAACCCACCATTTTTCATGATGAATTGAAAAGCATAATCCATTAGACCGCCGTTACAGCCTTGGTTGTATGATCTGTCGCAGTCGACAAGTTCTTGTTCGGACAAAGATATGAGTTCTCCTGTTACGATCTTATTTATACCTTCTATTGCTGCAGCTGTCGAAAACGCCCAACAACTTCCTGTTTTCGACCAACACACAATACACAAATGTTAAATTCAATACTCAATACACAACATCATGCGTTAGTTTTAGATGAAACAATAACACTTGTAAATCTAAAACAACAGTTAGAAGATTCTCTACGTTTTTTAAACTTACAATAAAGTTAATGGAAGCTAACTCCTAGAAGAGAAACTTGACACTAAAGCATCTAACATGTAAATACATGACCGAATCAAAATTATTATAGGCCATGGTCAAAATATTATAAGTATAAACCTACTTTGTATATAAATATTTTAAACAGATTAAAAAAGACATCGTAGAATGAAGATAAATTTTGTTAAGTCTTCTAATACGTATCTTGTACAAATTTATATTGTGAAGCATGTTTAAATAGTGACGTTAAATACTCAAATATTGTTTAGATTAGTAATTACCACAAGTTCCTTGGTTTTTAATGGCATTAACGGCTCCTTTCTGTCTCCAGTCAACCGTCTCCGGAACCTCCACGTCGTTTACTGCGGCCGAGTATTTCGTGTTAACGTTCTTGGCCTTAGTGATGCGGCGGACAGGCTCGGTTCTTGCCCCTAGGTATAATCTCCGGTACTCATCGTTAGTGAGATCAGCGAATATGGTGAGACCAAGCTTGTAAGTAGCGTTCTTGTTGTTCTCGTTGTGCGAATCGATGAATCTTAGGTTGTCTTTGAAAATATTGAATCTTTCGTCTTGATGGTTGATGATACCGTTGCTGTTGCTGTTACTTTTCCCGTGCTCCAAGGACCACTTTAAGTAGATGGACATCACTTCTTCATCAGTTCTCCACGACCCGTCAGATGGAAGATTGAGATGGTTGTCATCGATGATGGACTCATAACCGGAGGCTAATGAAATGAAGACGTACAAGAGAAGTAAAGAGAGAAGTTTTGGTGACGAAGCCATCTTGTATGTTTGTTTTGTTGGTTTTCTGGTTTTGATAGTTGGTATGGCTTGATTTTTGGTGGGGTAAGAATGTGGAACTATTTATAACCAAAGTTTGGGTATTTTAATATTTCAAGTTGGTAAACTTTTCTATTATAATAAAAAGTAATAATGGGCATGCAAGATGGTGGACGTTTCAAATGGATTTTTTGGCCGAAATATGACGAATGAAATTAATTAAAACAAAATATCTACAATTTTCCACTAAAAAAACATTATGTATGTAATCGTAGATATAATAAATTTATTCGGATCAAATAAATAATACAATTCACTGATCTACAAAATATAAAATAGTTTTTTTTTTAACTTTAACAAGGAATAATACTAAATAGTTTTCATCAAATACAACATTGTAGTATAGTACTATGCTTAAATACAATTCAAACTCAGAGATCTACCGGGTTCAAACCATTCGTCTGTAATTTCTCTGAGCTTTTCGAGATGGGTGTCGCATAAACATATTCAAAAAGTGTCATGGCTTACGACTCATGTAGTTATTGTTCATTCAGATATATTGAATTCTATATACCAGCCAATGTGTCATACATACTTATATTTTCAAGCGGTTAGAACCATCTTGTAAGCCGTTTATTTTTGACTGTATAACGTCATTAGTATATAGCCCAACAAACAATTCGCTTCTAACCGCGTCAGTCTTTTTGGCTACCAACCACATATCATCGGAGTCGCAAATAGTGAGCTTTTCAGTTCCGAACACATGGGAACATGATGCCAGTAAATCTTTCCGTAATTCGAAGCAGCATGATGATGTCACTTGAGGATCAGCTTTCACGAAACGGCTGCATCTTTTTTAATTTCTTTATCTCGAATCTAATTGGATTAATAGTTAGATATGTATTTAGTAAGTTGTAAATCTAAATCCACAGACATGCATTGTGACAATTTTGGTGTTAGAGCCGTATAAATACGTATGGATGTTTGTGAATCTCTTAATCTACGTTACATCAATTTCCAATAGTCAATATATGGGACGAACAGAGCTAGAGCAGAGTTTTAAAAAAATTATTAAGGTGTGGGAAAACCTATCTAGAAATTTTGCTTAGTATATATATAGAAATAACATGATCACTTTTAGAAAATATAACTTTTACATTGTTATAGACTACTAGAAGCTATAGTTTTATCTTTCTGGTAAGTACAAAATAATCTATTTTTATCAAAACGAAAAAAATTGTATGAGGAAAATTATTTCCTTATTTACATTATGGTTCAAAAGTGTAGTCTGGTTTTTATAGTTTGTGACGTCTGTTAAATGTGCTCTCTCGTTGGATACTTTGATGATATAATATATCTATTGATATATTAAACAAAAAGTTGAAGATTCATATAGAAGAATCTTGAATGAATGGGTGGACGTGATGTTCCCATTTCACGGCAGATCCTCTTGTCATGAGGCGGTGCCCCATCCTGACCGTTGCATTTGACCCTTTCTCATACGAATATGTTTTATGTAAACATTTTATCTACAAGAAAAATGGTGATTGGTGGAAATAGGAGGCAAAGAGGTGTCTTTAACCAAGTTTCAATCCGAGGACCGAAGTGGTGGCTTTTGATAAGGTTTAAGAAACACAAGTGCCTCGCTCGTGTTCTGACATGGTACAACTAAAGGTGACCGTTTCTGTTTTAAATTCTATTTGGCTTTGATATATCATTTTGTATGGGCAGCTAAGCTACGAAGCATGGGAGTTTCACCGACTGTTTGGTTTTCGTTTAAGAACTGAACAAAAAAAAGAATGTAATTAAAATCGCATAACTATAAAGTTTGATTTAATTAAAAATATAAATACAAATAGGATATTTTTGGTTAATTTCACGTCTTTACGGTTTTGATCAAGTAGCTAAGCCAAAATTCATATTAGATATGTTTCGTTTACTCTAGTCAACTGCTTAAATTTGTTTCACTAATGGATTTAATTAACATCATCTGTTTCCTCTCTAAAATTAAAATTTGTTAAAGACGCGAAGCAAAGAAACATCTAAATAACTTTTTATTGTTACAGCTGAGAAAAAAACATCTAAAAAACCTAATCCGAAGAAATAGATGTTGATCACGTGATAAGAAACCATAATTTAATCCTGTTTATAGAGGTCAAAGTACATACATATAGGCTGTGACCGCAGTGTACTAAGAAAAAAATCTAATAAAGTGGGGGAAAAGTGGTTAAAGAAGACATGTGATGTTCTGACAAAACCGCCCAATCCTCCATTATTTCAGTTATGAATCCGTTTGCAGTCTTTGTCTCAACTTTTAATTCTCTTATTACTTTCACAAAAGAAAGAGATTCTGTTTTGTATTTACTTTCTTTCACGAAGGTATCTTTTCCAATGTCTTCATCTCCCACATTTTTAGAAATATATTCATATGTACTACTTCCTTGTGAATAATAATAAAAAGTAATTCTATGAAACGACCTTGTAAAGAGTAAATGGATCTGTATAAGAAACATCAGATAAATTGAGGCTTTGAGTTAGTCGGAGTGAAAAAAAAAAACAGAAATGGATTGAGAGATAATGCTTACAAATTAAAAACTATACAACCCAAAGTTTTTGTTTCAAAGCCTTATATTGTCACCTCAAGAACACTGAAACAAACAATCCTTTGTTACTAATACAGATAAGAGTTTATAAGAAAGAAAATATACTGAAAATAAACGAATGACCATCATTCCCCGAAAAACCCGTATACCCTTTTGTTGTGGGAGCTCCATCATCATAAATCTAAGCCATTGTTCTTGCTTCCTCTCCGTTGATTCTTAATATTTGCGGTATCTGGAGGAGAATAAGATGATCTCTTCTGACATTTCTCTAAAATAAAACTTTGGCAAACAAATGAATGATAATAAAATAGTAGAAACGATCTTTCTTCTTCCTCAGTTTCTTTCTTGATGATGTTTAGTGGAAGAAGAAGAAACTTGAGTTGCTGTATCGGTTGGTTTAGCTTCGCGTTTACTTCTCTTGCTTCTGCGTTTTGGTTTCCTGACTTTGCCAGAATGTTGCTGTTGTTGCTGCTGGTGCTTTGGTATCACCACCAGATTGTTGTTGGCTTGGGATAATGGCATTTGATCTTTCTTTTTAGTAGGTGGCTCAGGAGGAACATCTGGCCATGGTGTTCGTTTAGCCGCCACTGTGATTTCTAACGGAGGATCAATCACCCATCTGCACTCATTGAACCAAACATCAAAATGATTAAAACAACATGATACCAAGATATCTTTTCATAAACACACACAAAACCTTTTAGTCTCTAAACAAGTATTATAGTATTACACACACATTCAATCTAAGATCTAAAGTTTTTTTCAAGAATCACTACTATCAACATAAGTCCAGCTAATTAGTGATGAAACTGGGCCAGTCTAGCCCAAATGGTTGGTAAAGATTAGGTTTATCACACTCTTAACTAGATATGATACTAGTCAATACTCACTAACTACTTCCTAATCTGAACTTTGAACATAAGTCTAGCTAATTAGTTATATTCCTTGTGACTAAACACCTACTACCTAAATCTTTATTTCAAAACTTCGGTTTAATGCTTATGACTGCAAGATGATTAGTAGGCACGAATATAATATCTTGAGCAAAAAGAGTATACCCGGGAGGGAACTTGCTATCAGCACGTGCTTCAACACGAAGCCACCACAGCAGAACCTGTCTTCCACAGCTTCCAAGAGGCTCAACCATCGAAGGATCATTCAACAGAGACAAAGGACTCTCCACACCATCATTCTCACTCAACAAACCAAACTCCTTAACCCACTCCGGCTTACTCTCAGCTTCATCCCAAAGCATCCTAGAGTTCAACACAAACCCACACCACTCCAGCTTCTGCGGCAAAACCGCAGCTACATCGTCTATGTAAACCGCACTCTTCCCAGCGTAAGGCAACGTATTGAAAACATGCCAACCAACCAACTTATCCGTCGCGTTACACGCAGGACCTTGCACTGGTAACGAAGACCTCTCTTCCTCCTCACCCTCCTCCACCCTTCTTCTCTTATCCATCGACATAACCATCTCCTCAGCATTCCCTGAATGCGCTAATATCCCAACGGAAACAGCACCGAACCACTTCACGTTCTGAATCTCATCAAAGAACTCCATACTATGCATGTTACTATCATCCGCAAACATCACAACCCCATCAAGCTTCTCCTCCTTCACAACTCTGTTCACATAAAAAAAAAAAAAAACATCATAACTTTCACCTCTAACAAATTATTAGAGATAAAAACATACAATATAAAGAATTTAACTAATATATAAACGATTATGTAAATTCACTTATTACCATTTGGTTTTAAGTTGGAAAAACATAATAAATCTCGAATCTAATATGGTATCAGAGTCTAGATTCTAAATAACTCTAAATTCTCTCTATAAATATTTCAAAGTTCCGAAATTTCTAACCGATAAGAATTGTTATCACCAATTGATTTTAAATTAAAGTCCGTAATAAACTCGAATCTAATAAAAATCAATCAAAAGCAATAAAGACACTCACCTCAAAGCTTGAAGTCTCATCAAAACCTCAAATTTAGCACGATCCTCCCAAGTATTAGGCATCCTCTGCTCAAACCCCACATGAATCGTATTTAAACCCGACTTACCAACAATCGAACCGGTCTCATTACTAACCCCACCCGCTTCCACAACAATCCAAACGACATCGTACGGAACAAGCATCAACGAATGCATCACTCCCGTCAAATGCAACGCCTGAAACGTCCTCACGTAAGTCGGCGTAACGGCAATAACCGTCCTCCTCCTCTTCGAACTACCGAACACCGTCCTCTGCTCCTTCTGCACCCTCTCGATGATCCGATGCGCCTTCATCACCTCCACTGGATCCGGATGCGGCCACGGCCGGATCAAGATCCCGTGTCTCCCAACCACCACGCGCGAGCTCGAGCTCTTCACCTCCGTCGTGTTCAGATCCTTGAGAGGAGGCGGTGGGAGGTCGGGATGAAACGGAGCGGAGTAGAGGTTCGTGGAGGAAGGAGTGGTGGAGAGGAGGAAGAAGAAGACTAATCTGGAGAATCTGAAGCCGAGGACTAAGCTAATCAAGCAGCATAGGCAGTGGAGGACGAGCCAGAAGACGGCGAGGAGTGATTTCCCTGGGGCGTCGACGGAGGAGGAATCTAACGGAGATCTGAAGCTGTTGTTGCGGCGGTTTAAGTAGCTCTGATGCAGAGCTGAGAGCTTCATCTCGTTGACTTGTTGAGTTCTTTCTTTCTTTCTTTCTTTCAGCTTATTAATTAGTCGAAAGAATCTGATTAAGATTTTTAACTTAGAGCTCACGATTTTTTGAAATCAGTTGGATTATCGCTTTCTTTGCTCCTCCCCACCACCACCATCTGATTGTTTATGCTTCGATGCAACGCCATCGAACTCTGAGGAAAACGACAAGGATTGACAGGTGTCGTCTTATCACTGGGCGGTTATAACTTTCATTTCTCCCTGATTGAGTAAAATTAGGGTCAGTTTCATGATATTTTCTAGTTTTAAAACTTTAGTAAATGCTGTGTTTTTTGTTTTTTTTCGCGAATGTATATGGCTGTAATTAATGACTCTTTGAAAAAAGTGATTACTGAGGAATATACACGAGTTTGGTAAAAAATTTAAGCAAATGATTTGATTGATTACGGTTTTGTTTCTAATGGGCCGTTGGGAAAGGCCCGTGGTTTAGAGATTGATCTCGGTTTGTTTGAGTGTGTTTAAAGGAATGACTAAACCGGTTTGGTGCGGGGGAAGTTTAGAGATCGATATCTGTTCGTTTTCACTTGCACACAAAGCATAAATATGACAACTCTGGGCCACCACCAATGCTCTTCAAGTCTTTAGGCTGGGTTTGGATTAGGCAGACGACATATTAAAAAAGAGTAGATTTAGAATTTTCTTTAAGATAACGACTACAGTTAATCCAATTTTGATTTCGGATAATGATACAGCATACAACAGTAATACATAGTATTAAGCTAAGTTCTATGCCACTGCTATATATAATAATTACAGTCTTGTATTAGGCATTAATCTGTAACTAAACCAGATTTGTTATCGGAAATCATGATTACATTTACAGTAGAGAAAATATGACCTATGGTGGGCCTACTCATTCTCAGATTATTCATATTGGGCCAACATGTTTAATACATTTATCCAAGATTGTAGAGCTGGCTAATAGCCTATAATCATTATTCATTAAACAATGTTGATATGCAAATATGAATACTTTTCTGTTGATCCATGATAGGCCTATTAACTCTTTCCATCTGTTGTTATTGGCCCAACATGTACAATAGATTTGCCCGAGATTGTAGAGTTGGTTAATAATAACCTATAACACTATTGATATTATTAATTTTTTTGGGTCTAAAGTATTGATGTTTTCTAGCAATTAAACTGATTTGCAGTTTTATGAAACATTCCACTTTTTATTTTCAGATATATTATCGATTAAACATGATCTTTGACTATAGAGTGTTGAGTTTATAAAAACCTGACCAAAGCTAGGTAGCTAACTCGAACTATTTTAAAATGTAAAAAATCGAGGGGATCAAATATGATCTTGCAATATCCTACTGATTATAAGAAAGATACCCTTATTTTATCATATGTTTTAGAAGGGACATAAAGATAAACTTGTTTACAAAATCAACTTAGAGATGGTATTGAGTTTTATATTCATAGAAATACAGTGCGGGTGTATAAACAAGTCAATAATTGAATTTCAATAATGCAGCTACATTGTCGCATGTAATAAGTCAAGTAGTGAAACGCCGAATAACAACATTTTGGACAATAAAAATGTACTTTACCTACGATCTTGACAAATGCAGCTACACACACTTCCCTCAGCACCTCGCGAGCCTTATTAATTTTCACATGTCCTTTGACATTCAAGGCACAATTATTACAATTACATATCCTGAAAGAACGGACTGTATATCAGTCGACTTTTCGTTTCTACATTCTAATTATATCATTGCAATATTACTCTCTAGTACTATGAGTTACAAACTTACAACTAAAATGCATACTAATTAACAATGATAACGATCATTGTAGAGACCCACTAGAAGCAGAGTATGGTAAAGATTTCACATTTTCTACGCATTAACGTATATCGCGACCGACGCATATATAAATTTTTAAAAGTACATTTTTAATCACAAAAATACATTTTGCCTTGGCTGAAATACTTGCAAGCTTTCAGGGTCTTTATAAATCACGTTTTCGTTAAATAAACTATAAGTCTATAATCATTATGTTCGTCGAGAAAATCGAGGCAAATTGCTCAAGCATACATGTGTGTATATATTATATAGACTTATAGTGATAGTTTATCTATCGTTGTGACAAATTGCTCAAGCATACAAATTGCTCAACTATACAGATTCAATTTATAAAACGAATCCAAATTGAAAGAAAAGACGCAAGTGACCTTTTAACTTCCTAAATACATCGTTGTGAATTTATGGATCCGCTGTCTACGTCCATAACGAAACTATCATGGTTTAATACGACGAATTGTGAAAAATAAGGTACGGTAAACTTTACTATATGTTTGTGGTCCATTATCGAGGTTTGCTTCTGCTGTATGTCCTCTCAAAAGATTACATAAAGTTTTGTTTGGATAACCGGCATGTTCATGAGCCAACCCGTTCACAGCTAATTCCCACTGCACTATTAAATGATAAATCCGCTTGATCCTAGCAAGAATTATGATATGAAAGCAAATGTTGACCATTCACTAGCATCCAAATTAAAAGAAAATGATAATATGATGTCGATATAATAAACTATAGAATTCATAATCTTAGTAAACATTGTAGACGAAGACATTGTCATTCTAGAGTAACAAGGATAAAGGTTAAATCCGGATGACTTTGAGCAGTTAAAGGCAATTGTCAAGCCTGGACTTTATTTATACTATTATTCTGCTGTGTAAAAATAAATTGTTATGTAAGTCGTTTCTGTATTCGAGCTCTTAGTCTTAGTAATATATTTTGGTGTATATATTATTGAATGATTTTTTTTGTAGAAGTAATCGGATATAGTATAGCTACAAAAGTACTCATATAAGGTATATAATAGTATTTCCAATGTAAAATTTTATTTTTTTCATTTTTCATTTCATAATGTAGTAATTAATAAACAAAAATAGATTACTTTGTTCAAGGAGTAAGATATAAAATTGAGTTGAAACATTTTTTATTTCATATTTTATTTCACTTTTTAGAGTAAAAATAGAGTATTGTTGAAGATGCTCTAATATAACTATAATTCTGCATTTATAATTAACAATACTAATCAAAACACAAAATGTAAACTCTGTGTTGTATAGGATATGATTGGCCCTTAAAAATAGGAGAATAAAAAACAATAAAAACGTAAGAAACAAGAGAAAAATAAGAAGAAGATGCCAAAAGAGTCACCAGACTTACTACATCATCTCTTTTCGGGCAAGAAACAATTATAAGTGGCAGATTATAAAACATGTAAATAGAAGTATGTAAGCTGTGCAAAACTTAACAAGTAACGATTGTAGTGAGAATACACTTGTTTTAATGTTGTGTATCTAATTTTTGGCCGAACCATGATGTCTTATACTAGTCATAAATTAGTTATACAGAAGAAAAGTTAAAATACCATAGGAATCTCAATAAATACATAATATATTATCAATTTGTATAATCAAAAACTTCAGTTTGAGCCAGAAGGATGAATAAATCATAAAACATATAACATGTTTTCAGGTCGTACTGGACAATAAGTTAAGGAAAAAATGAAGTATACAAGAATATTTGTGTCCAGATCTAAGTAGTTTATAAACTTAGACTATCTCTAACTCACATATATTTTATTTCTATATTTAAAAAATAGAAAAAAAATATTATTCAATTACTTATTACTTATGAGTGGAGGGTTTCGTTTTTTTCTATAACTGTCACCGGAACATAAGACCTAGTACTCCAATTGGCTTAAGTGCACTCCCAATGATATTCTAGTCTTCTTTCTACATAAAATATAGATATTATCGTGGAAAGAAATCTATCTCTTGAAGGAAGTCCAACTTAATTCAGTTTGATCTCTCAAGAGATGGTATGGAACGCTCGTATAAAACCCCATGGCTTGATGAGGAATTAGCAACGCAAGGGGAGAAACAGGTCCGCCTTACGTTACTAAATTCGTGGATCAAAGTGATCATCCATACACGGAATCACCAACCCCCCCCCCAAAAAAAAAAAAAAACTAAAGCTTTCGTTCTCTTCTTTTTTTTTACTTGATTGGCAGGTGTACAACAACTTTAACCGCGCAAGCCTGGACTGGGCTTACTTCCATCCCTAGAGGAGCCGTATGAGGCGGAAGCCCCACGTACGGTTTTGAAGCCATTAGTTTGATTCAAAGGTTTCTAAACCCTTCACTTCAACTCATAAATACTATTTTTTGACTTCCAGCAGAACAAATTTTGACCCAAGAACACAGCAAAACCGGTGATCGATCGTCTGGATACCATGGTATCCAAACCAATCAGAGTCTGCAAAGCTTTTAAGTTGAATCTCTGAATCTGCATAATACATCAGACCTTGTCCATGAGAATTATTGAGGTAATGGAGAATTAGAGTGGCAGCCTGCATATGTGGAACTCGAGGAGCAGCAACAAATTGATTTAAACGACTCACAACATATGTAATATCGGGCCGTAATATACTAAAGTTGTCTTTCCAACCAGCCAACCCATATTACTTACTAACGGTTGAACACAACACTTACTTTGGTCAGTTTCTTCCATCTCCTTCGGATCTTGTAACTCTCTCTTTCTCCTCAAATGTGAGCATTTGAGACTTCTCCTCATTAACTAGTTAATGAGACTTCTCGTGCTGAAAAAGATCATTTCATTGATCTACGGCACGAAAGGAAATCACTGCTGCTAGCTCGTCTAGTCCATGGAACTTATCCTAGGCAGGAATGGGAGCTGCAAAGACAGAGATAAAGCTGTGATTTCTCTTCAGAGATAATGAGAACAAAAGGAGTAAGAAAAAACTGACTAAGATTCAGTTGACCTATATAGCAACCAGTTCAACTAAAGAGGCGTAGCGGGCTTAAGGCTGTTAGGGACTCTGGGTCGAGAAGAAGCTTTTCCCGCATTCTTGTTGATGCAGAGATCAGACGAGAAGGCCCATCTCTTTACTAGAATCCAATGTGATAGAAGGAGCAGTTCTAGCTTAAGCCTAAGGCTTAAGTTGATCTTTACTTAATATAATAGCCATAGAGCTCATCCTCGGTGAAATAGTTAAAGAGTTTTTGATGATTGATTGCTATATTTTAATTAGAGAATCTGACTGGGAACGAATACTTTGAGCTTTTCTTGATGGAATTTTTCCAGCTCACAAAGAAGATTGGATATAATATTACACAATTTTCAATTTTTCTTCTTTTTTCCTTCACTGAAAATATGCTTCAAATGTATGTCTTTATAATAGAATTCTTCTATTTACAGAAAAAATAGAGAGACATATTAATTTCACCTTTAAATATGAAGTCAAAGAATAATTTTCTTCTAAATTAATTTACTGGAGCAATTTCACATTTATAATAAATATTTCTATTTTAAAAAGATATATAGAAGTATACATTAGAGATACTTTTAGAGATGCACCGTTTAGCGTTGTCCAATAATACCAATTGAAGTTTTTTTTTTTGAACAAATTTGAATACCAATTGAAGTTTTGTCTGTCTTTAGATTGTAAAAGGTTATGTATATACATGAAATATCCGAAACTTTCTTTTCAACTGATAGTTTTCTACTAAAAATGTTTTGTTATCAGTAAAAAAAAAATTTTGTTATAAAATGCTTTTTGGTCACGGTTATGGAATAATACCAACACAATTATGTTCTCGTGGTGTAAGATAATGGCTTTATATCCAAACTAAAACCATTATGATTAGCGTTTGTCATGACCTCAGTGTCGGTCACATAATATTTACGTACTATATGGACCTACGCGTACGTCTTTTATTGGAAAAAATCCGCATGAATTACTTTCTTCTTATTGGATTTTCTGGACAAGAATCAAAGCTATTTATGACATGCTCACACTTAAAACCTCTTTTGCTGCCTCATTGACTTAAGAACTACAATCTATGCAGAGGAAAATTTGCTGTAAAATACTCAAAGTTGAGAAAATTCAACCTATTCACAGAATCTTCGATTGAAAATAATAATGATAACATAAATAAATTAAGAAAAAAAAATTAATAACACACAAACACAAATGGTTCCAATAGAACAACCGATCTACAACGCATTCAAGTTTTCAATGATATGAAACTGACTGTAGAATTTTTATGATTAGTTTGATGCTATAATGTTCAGGCATATCTACTAACTATTGTTGATTAGTGGTGTGGCTCGAGCACTAGACTTCAAAGGCACTCTCGCTGTCTCCAAATATTAGTTTCCATTTCAAATATGTGGTGAAGTGTAAAAGATGGACTCTCGGTTATAATTGTGGCCTTAAATCCATCGTAAAATAAAGATATTTAGAAGGGCACTATACTATAACAAAGTATATCGCTCGCTATTGCGTGGATGGAACGTCTGTTTCCAAACGCCATACAATCCACCGACCACCGACTAAAACTTTTTTATTGGATGTTTAAAAATATTATATTCTTATAGCAAAACTTTGTGGAGTTTAGGGTGACTAATGACATTTGTTGTTTGCAACAATTTAGATTATGCTCAAAATTGGAATTCAGATTGCGACATTTTCAGCTGAACTAATTAACACTTTAAGGTCGTCGGATCACTTGAAGACTACACGAAGTTGGCTATTTAATCACAGCCACAACTAAAAAAATAGAAAAAAAGGATGTGTGAGAGGTAGAAATTGACTATTACATATATAGCTATTATATAAAATCATTTTTATTATTTACGATTGTAGATAAATCCTAAAAAATATTTATACTACATTTTTACATAAATACTGAAGTTAAAATAGGAAAACTAATTGTAATAAGATGTAAAACAAAAAACAAAACAAAAACAAAGCACCTCAGAAATCCCACTGACTTGTCCCCAGAACAGAAGGAGACACGCGTGTCGTTACCGTCCCCTTCCCTATTTATTGTTTTAATGCAACAAAGCAATAAACAAGGTGAAATAATTGTGTTAATGCTTGAACATATTGTAGAATTTTAAAATCTATACAAAATTTAAATTATAAACCCATTTATTATTGTTTCCCAAATTCCACAACAACGACCCACTTCCCTACGTCAATACTATTCCTATTACATGCAATCATAAATATCCTCTGTTTACTTGTATTTTCAGTTTACTTTTATTGGTTAAGGGTTTTTCAATTTATTGACGATTTGACAATTTCAACTACATAGTCCAGTGTAACGTAAAGTTCGTTAGAAAAAATGAACAGTTGTTGACGAGAGAAGTTTAAAAACAATTTAATTGTAGCTGAGCCTGAGATACTGAACATATTCACACATGTTCAAATTATCAACGTAAAATAATGCAGGTGAAACATGCATGCATCTATGAAACGAGATCGGTAATTAGATCAGAGTCTCACGCTATATACCATATGTAAATTTTAAACTTTAAATACACCTATATATCACAATAATGCGAGTGCCGATTATAGTTTATCGATTAGGAGGCAAATGAATAAGCAAACCATACGTATATTCTGTTACAAAATTAATTGTGAATTGAGGTATGTTCAATCTTAATCTGCTTTAAGTCCTTTAATTGTATCGTAACGCTGTGGAAATTAATTTTTATAAACATCCAATGAAAAGAGCCGACGAGCTTTATTAAAACAAGGTGCATGAGCGTATTAATTTAACACAAATAGTATTTTAATTCCGTCCAAACAATAAAGACAAGAGAGTAATAAATACTATTTTATCTAAATGTGTATATATATTGTCAGGGAAGATGAGATTGTTGTCTCTGTCTTAGAAAATATATAGAGAAAAACGAAAAAAAGAGGAAAATATATATTCGAAAGTTATTAAGAGATTAGTGTCGGTGATCTTTTGAACTCCTCCTTTGCGGTTTCGTGTTCCTCTACTCTTCTTGGCCCACGTGTTCATCATATCTCCCTCCGCATGTAATCGCTTCGCCGTCAAACTCACATCTTCTTCTTCTTCTCTAAAGCTTTCCGCTGATTATAAGTCTCTAGATCGGAGAAAACGTTGATACTTACGTGCTTTTTTGGACTCTCCGGCAAAAACTCATATGGAGACAGCGAGGGAAGTGGCGGCGGCGGTTCCTACTTCGACGGTTGCGTCGGCGGCGGCGACGAGGAAGAGAGAGAAACCGTACAAAGGGATAAGGATGAGGAAGTGGGGGAAGTGGGTGGCGGAGATAAGAGAGCCTAATAAACGGTCGAGGATATGGCTTGGCTCTTACTCTACTCCTGAAGCGGCGGCTAGAGCTTACGACACGGCGGTGTTCTATCTCCGAGGTCCGTCCGCTCGGCTTAACTTCCCGGAGCTTTTGGCCGGCGTTACGGTGGAGGGAGGTAACGGTGGTGGGGACATGTCGGCGGCGTATATAAGGAGAAAAGCGGCTGAGGTTGGTGCTCAGGTGGATGCGTTAGAAGCGGCGGGAGGGAATCGTCATCATCACCATCATCATCAACAACAGCAACAACGTGGAAGTCATGATTACGTGGATGATGATCATAGTCTTAATCATAGTGATTATCGTCTTAATGATGGTCATAACGAGTGTAGTAGTAAGGAAGGGTTTAAGAGGTGTAACGTGTCATGGGAAGCGGTCGATTTGAACAAAGTACCCGACCCGGAAACTTCAGATGACGACTAGGGAAGGAGGAAACTGAAAGAGTTTCCTTCAATCTTCATCTACCAAGAAAGACGTTGTAGAATGAAGGAAGTTTTAGAGAATGTTTATCTTTATGATGCGCCGGGGGTTGCTAACATGCACCTCCACCCTGAGTTTGGATTACTAGTACTAAGTGTAATGATAATTTTTCCATAAATAGTTTTCATTCACTCTTTCTAAAACTTCAGTTATCGTACTCAGAATCAAAGTGTTGCGTGTCTGAGATATATGAAACAATTTGAACCATATATTACTAGTATGATGGTTTCTTCTTGAGCATAAACAAGTTATTGTGCAGCATATTCTTCTCTGATAATGTTTATTTGAATAGACTCGATCGATAGTTTTCTCAGATATAGAATAAACGTATTAAAACGGTCGGTTTGGTTTCAACTCAAGTACAGACTGTACAGTTTAGTATTAGTTGGAGGATTATATAGGTATAAAATACGGGTGGAAACACGGCGGCGAGTGAATAGCAAGCAGAAGGAGGAAACTTGGGTAATTGAAGTGAGTGTTTGGAGTTGAGAGAAGGAGCAGACAAAGAGTGTCCTACAAAACAAATATGGTAAGTGGGTCTTCTTGTAACTTGTCCGATCTTAACAACTAAAGCTATGTCTATCTCCATTATCGTAACTACTAAAGTCATTTTTGAATTTTTATATTTTGCCCTGTGATCTTTTGTTTTCTTTTTGTGGGATGAAAACACAGGTAAAACTCATTTCAAAAATTGCTCATTTCTTAGTTAACAGCATGAAAAGACTGACCACAGGAACGTGTGTTTTTCTTTCTCTATTAGAGCCACGACGTGAACCTGACCAACTTTCTAGTTCATAATCCTTTTTAATTATTTGTTTGTCTTCTAAAATCGGTGAAAATTGAGATCCAATGGTGTACTGTCCTTTTATATAAGATAGCCACAACAAAAGCTTGATTGTTTTGAGTTTCCTAAGCCAGCTAATGATGAGCATGACATGACCTTGCAACCAACTCCTTTTGTTTTGCAGCTTATTATATTTTTTGTAAAAACTCTTCATTGGGCACACCATGAAACTCTTAATCATAACTAAGTAGTCTAAATCTACAGCAATCATGTAAAAATAAAATTCCAAACTTTGGAAATGTTGCGCAACTGAAAACGAATAATCACGTATACGATTGTACGGAGGAAACTTGAGGTGGTGAGGGAAAGATATATTTGGTTGAACCAAAATCAATTAAAAACCTTAAAACGGTTGTTACTTTGGTGGTTAACCAAATGTAGAAAGTAGTTTAAATATTTGTAAGAAAATAAATTTTCTAAAGCATAATTGGATGAGAATCAAATACCCGAAGCATCTGATAACCTAACCCATCAAACAAATGAGAAGCTGATTCTGTAGTAAAAGAAAAAAGTAAGGAGTGTGCTTACCACCTACCAGAGTTAAACAAAAACTGCGATGGGATCTTTGATGCTTCTAGAATTTACTATAGGCTTCACTTGGGTGCCGAGCTCTTGCAATATAAGTTACGTGTCTATAACTCTAATACGATGTATTAATGTTGAATACTTGGTTTCTCACGTGTATTCTCTGATAATGTTCGATCATTGTTGATTTCCTCTCTTCAAGCTATTTTTTTGGTTTGGTCTGTATCTTATTCAAGCGTTCATAGTGCGCTTTTGAAGTGCAGCTCTAACCACGTATCTTCTTGTGATAATACCAACCTTTTTCCCCATGAAATACAAAAAAAGATAAGCGATGCATAAGAAAGAATGATGTAATTCGAATTAAATCTGAGATGGGAAGATGTTAATAAATCTCCCTTGTCAATTTGCCAGAATCTACCACATTCCATGGTGAGCCTGCGATAAAATGGAAACAGAACAAGATGGTTAATTTAGAGAAAAATGTCAAATCTGGATAAGGAAAAAAAAAATGACGGCACTGAAGATAAAGGTAAGACAATAACTTAGCAGCATTTTCGAGGTTGGTGTTTTCCTCAACAAAACAACTGGAGCTGGGTGTCATCAAATCTCCAACAAGCTTCCCATTGGTTTTGCTAACTAAATGTTTGTATCGGAATCAATATAATATAGTAGTATGATACAAGGTCACAAGATATAAAACTTACAAACCAACCATTTGGGAACGCATCCACTGATGATACTTTGAACCGCAAACGAGAACAGCGAGGACAAAAAAAATGAATTTGATGATTCAGATTTTTATAAACCGCACTGCACCGTACCACAACACAATGAATAGTAACAAAAATCTTATGTATTCGTATGATTTTGTTGCTAATTAGTAAAGTATTGTAGTTGTTTTGAATGTTGTCATCCGAACCCTCGAGTGTTTTGAAAGCATTTAGGTCAAAATTGTTAATAGGAAAAAAGAGGGCCACATACTTACAAAGTGCTGTCAACTTCAGGGAACATGGCATTTTTTGCTCTCTCCACTACCTATTAGATAAGCAAAAAAAAAGCAGCAAATAACATTTCAGGGCTGATGGAAGATACTTTTTGTTCATTTCACATTTGAGCGTGCTATCTCGTAACGAATGAGACACAATGGTCATCATCATAACATTGAAATTTCGGGTTTTATGCCACCATATGAGCAAGTTGCTTTCTTATCACCACTTCAAAGGAAAAATGTCTTGAAAACAAAGGAAATCAAATACACCAAGTGGTATTAGGTGGCCCATTTACCAGTCCAAAGCCAACAAATCATTATCTGAAACAAGCCCAACCTGCAGCAACAAAGATTCCCTCGATAAGCATCCAACCAAACCGATATATTCGCAAGTTAACCTCCATGAATACAAAAGTGATTCTAACCCATTTCCAGCCTTTATCTATCACAGGAAACCATGTGATGTGACTCTATTCTCCGCAAGGATTTCTAGAGCTGTAGATAAGGGAGAAAAAGGTCCATCTATAGGTTGAAAAAGGCTCGACTATTTCACGCAATCCTGATTTAGTTTAGAGAGTATCAAACCATTGTACCTTCATCCATAGTGGTGATAGGTGATAGGTTTCACCACGTGCAAGTTTTGCTTCTTTGTTATGAACACTTCACTTCTTGGCTACAGAAACATTCAAAATATATACAGCCCTATGTGTTTTGTTTCTTGTATAACATTCAAATCGAATTCTAGGATCAAACCCAAACAAAACTACATAAACAATCGAATATCAAATGTGCAACTCACTATGGTCGATCTAAAAAATATTTGATAATATCAGATAGCTAATATGTTACATGAAACATACAACGGTTTCGATGCCCAGACAATGAGTGCAGAATTATTTCACCTACTTTTTTAGTTTGTGGCTGCAAAAACTTTGTTTATAATCATTAGATTAGTTACCATTAGACTAAAGTGTCTCCGCGTCTGTTCTTTCATATCACTTTACGTGCAAAACTTTTGTTAAAATATAAAATATACTACTTTGTGAAGTTCAGCAATTTATTGTCTCTAAAACTTGTTGTTTTTTTCGCCAACGACCCTTAATGAGATATTTTCTTCAGACTTAAAACGAAAGAATCGTACTGCATCCTTTACCTAAGCCTCAGTAAGACCTGACCCATCGTCAATCATGTAATTTAGTTATTTTGTATGAAACATCGAAACAAATTAAAAGCAAATTAAAAAGTGAAAAAGGAAATGATTCCCATATTGATGAAAACTTGAAAAGGCGAAATAACTCGTTGGTCCCTCCAATAAGTAACGTGAATTATTGCAAATGGGACCGTTCTAACATTTGGGTGTGGTTTCGAAAGAATACTAAAAACAAGAGAAAGTTGAAACATAATTAAAGGAAATAAATTGTGAGTGTGTCGTCGGTGTCGAAGGATGTTTGGGAAACCAAGTGGGGTTAATTTCGAAGATTTACAAAAATGGAAAGTCTTTGGACCGCAAACGTATGGACATCGTACCTAAGTTCCTGACTCCTTACTATATTTGTACATTAACGTGTTTCCCTTTGTACCTTTTTTCGTCGTCTCCTTCAGATTTTTTTTTCCTCCTCTATAATTTAACCCTAAGTCCCAAATCTCTCCGGTGATTTACCCTTCACTTATTATTCATATTCCACTGCCTCCTTTTTATTAACACATGTAGCATCATCATTCAAGTTCTCTACGATGGCTTTGCTATCACTAGTCAGTTTTGTCATTAGAAAGTTAATTAGCTAATCTAGTATGTACTGTACTTTCTTATACATTGCTTAATTATGTATAAAGTTAATTGGTCTCCCCTTTATCTGAATTGGGCACTTGGGCGACAAGAGAACAAACACATATTACATCATAGAGCTAGTAGTAACCATCAGCTATTGAAACAGTATTGATAAATGAATTTGGCCGGGTTGGGCTGGAAATTCATCCAGAAAACCAATGTATTGTGATTTGAAACTTCAATATTTCTTTTATTTGAAATTGTTCCTTCTATTGCAGTTTCGTTTTAACATTTTTTAGGTAGTGTCGTAGTGATATATTTCATCCCTATGCTATTTACTGCTCGAGTCGAATCCAATTGTTTAAAAGAAAAGGAAAAAAAGTGCTCGTGGAGACATGAGACATCGAGGAGTATCCACTATCAGCTCGCTCACATGGCCCCCACATTGAACGAACAAGAAACTACCACGTAAGCAGATTAAAAGCGGATCCTACTTAAGGATGGTTGGAAGCCTATCAAGATTTGGACAACCTCACTAATCGAGATTCTATCGATACCGTCCGATGTTATCCACGTTCGCTAATCTCGGACTTGATTGCGATTCCAATATTATTTTTTTAATAAAGACATATGTGGAACCTTTGGATGTGAGCTTAGCTGTAAATCCTTATCTCCTAAATAATTAATAACGTTGTATTTTGATACTCATGTTATGTCAATGACATATGATTATAGTATTCAAGATATTTACCCATTATCAAACAAGATCCACAGATTTGATTTGCCATTCAAACTGAAGCGCTATTATACGTGGTACTCTCTACGTGTCAACATTCTGGTTCATGTACCTGAAATTGTCCATTTAGTTTATGAAATAGACATGCTTTCGAAATAATCCTTTAAACGTTTAATATGAATTTCAATAAAAATAATATTAAGAAATCTAATCTATTCTTACTCGTTCAAACTGTGTCAACATATAAGCAGGTAGATATATGTAGATATAGGTATTGATTCTTTTTATATACGACATAAAAATGTACTAGGCATATTAACATCCGCACGTTACATCGTTGTGGCTAGTGGGAGTGTAATTTGTATTTATTTTCTATAGGAAGAACAAGTATGTGTCTGTTTGTTGACATCAAATAAGTGTCTATATAGATTGAAGAAATGATCTCTTATGGTGTATGTATTGTAACTTATAACTTAAACGTACATTCAATATTAACAGCTCTTTGAGTACTATTTTGTCATATCATATATGTCGCCTATCGAGTGAGTATAACGGTCTAATAATATCAGATGAAATTAAAATAATTATTTATTTTTATTTGGACACAATTTGTTGCAGTTAAGATGAAATTTAACGGGGGTGATTGGAAATAATAAATAGTTTTTGTGGGCCTATTTTATTTGGAAAGAGATATAAGAGACAGAGTATCTCTCTGTAAAGTGGGCCGTGGGCTTTGATTATTATTCACATACAAACGCATATATAAATACAAAGTATACGTACATGTTTTGCATAGAGATATTATTATAGATCACAGACAGACATATCACGTCTCTTTAACAAATCAAGCTTCTATATGCTAATAATATCGTATGTGGGTTTGTGTATAAATATAGTGAGAGAGAGATAAATGGACATGGAGAGAGAAGAGCAGTAGTTTCCACTTGAGGAAAGCAACATGTTCAACGAAAACCATTATTGGAATGTTTGTTATTGCATCCCACTCAAAATATGGACAACGTGTCTAATGTAAAAAGCTTAGGTTAAAGATATTATTGCATGTTTCACTGGTTTTGGTTTGTTACATTAATATCATGCCTCAATATATATCTTTTATAAATGTCTTGTGTTCGTTTTGATTAAACATATTATTTACTTTTTAACTATTTGTAGTCATTACAATGACTTTGTAATAAACTCAGTGGTAAATTCACAAAGTGGGTGTTGACATGGCAACCTCAGATTTTTATTCAAAACGTTGTGGGAGCACAGAGTCTTTCCTCTGGACCCAACATAAACACGAAATAAAATTGTATGTTTCCCTTTCCGACACAAGTCCTTCTCCTTCATTTTTCTCTCTTTTTCTGTATTTTTCACTCATTTGTTTTCTCAACTAAAACAAAACAAAATGATCATATTTTCATACTGATTTTTGTGGAGGCTTTACAAAAAGTCATGAAGTAACTGGTTTTCGTATTTTAAGAATAAAAAAATGATGGAGGTGATGTCAAGAATGACGATTTTTGTCACAAAAAATATAAAATAAACGAATCTAAACAATCCACTCTTATTACAATACCAAATGTATAGTTGGCACCAGCATTGTAGTCAGAAACCAAACAGCGTCTCGGATTCAAGCGAGTGAAGAACACTCAACGAACGGAGCAAGGAGTAAGAACACACGCGTACGAATATAGCGTGAGGTAAAAAATACGAGGTAGAGAGAAACGAAAGGGCATTGGTCGATAAAAGTGGACCCGCAGTTTGTCCGTACTAATGGATTGATCTTTTCTGGTAACATTTTCCTTTTCTTCTCATAATTCGTTTTTTCCTTTTTTGCTATAACCAAAAATCTCTTTGCTTTTATAATTTATTTACTCTAATATCCTCGTATTGCCGTCATATTTCAAATTAACCCCAAAGATTTATCTGTGCCACTCGTTTTCTAATTAATCGAATTTATGCATGTACGGGACATAACCTGCTTGGCGACCACCATAAAACTTAAAAACTAAATGTATCCCGAAATTATATATTATTATTTGAGAACTTCACAGAAGAAACAGTTCTCATCAAGCTAAAAGTTTCAATTCTTTTATTATATTTAATCTTTACAAATTTCCAAGAATTTTAGCACTAATAGCGAAAAAATGGCGAAGTGACCACATGTAAATTCACAAGAAATATTATTATGTAAAATGATCTTGGTTAAGGTTTAGCATGGTTTTTGGTTGTAGGGAAGATGATGTGAAACATGGAGAGATGATAGGGGGAATATATAGGTGGGAAGAGTACCTAGAATCAGATTTTACTCTGAGTTTTTGCTGAAAGCTTTAAAGTTGTTGTTAGAGAACAATTGCGTAGATGTTTTCATGGATATAGTTAATTATTAAAAGTATGCTTAATTTCGATAAATTAGTATCGACACAAAATCAACATAGATGTACTTAGTATTCAGAAAAGCATATGTTCAAAGAAAAATCATAGAAGTTACTTTGGTGGTGAATCGTTAAAGTTATGAATTTGTTGTTTACTCATTGCATACAACGTGTTTAGTCAAAAGACTCAAAACCAGTAAACCAAGCAAAAGTAGGAAAGCTGGGAAACATCTATCTCAAGACAAAAGTCTTTCCGTTCCTTTTAATTCGTCTCAAATAAAATTGAAGGAAACAAAAAAAACGGGGATGAAATTAACGAGAGTTCATTTGTAAAACATTTATAAAAAGATAGCCTACGGCATTGAGAGTTACTCTTTTGAAAGCAATTATTGCGTTTAGGTACATTGTCAAACATTTTTTATAAAAGGAAGCAGTTTTATAGTAAAGATCAAGCAAGAAAAAAATCTAGACTTTGGTGAACAAGTAGTCAGAGAACCAAGCCTCTGGTTAGAACAGCCTATTAAAAGAAAACTGATAGTTAGAGATCAACCGATTTTTGATTTCATGGTTAAAGTTTAGGCAAAGTATTTTCATAAAAATAAAAAGCTTTCACCAACACAGCCTCGGTAAATAAAAACGACTAGAAATAAATATCATTTCAAAATTATTATTATACGTGGTAAGTTATAACTAATAATTCAAGCAAAAAAAGTTATAACTAATAACTCCTATAAACTAAATGTGAACTGACACAAAACATTTCACAAAAAAAGTCTTTTCTCTCTCCACTGAGGGCGATTAAGCAACCCCTTTTCTTTCCAACCAGTCGTCGTCGATCTCGACGGCGGCCTCCCCCGTCGCTGGCCTAAATGGCGAAGAAGAAATCCCCCCGCAAGATCCCTCCGTCCGTAGCCGCCAAAATCCGTGCTCTCTCAAGTTCTCCCCCTCCCCCTCCGCCGTCTGACGTGGCTCGCGCCGCCTCAGGTTTCCTTCCCCGTGGTACATCTTCAGCTCCCTCGCCTGTCTCTCCGGGATCTGCAGATTTGCCTGCTACTAGCTCGAGCTCAGCTGCTCCGGCACCAAGTGCCTCGGTTTCTGGGCCTAGGTCCTCTCCTCCATCTCGCCCAAGCTCTCCAGCGGGTGAGGTCAGATCCGCCGCTCCGCCCTCATGGAGGGACCGAGCTAAAGGTTGCTCAGCTACTATGACGAAGAAAGGGATCCCCTTCCTTCTTGAATCGGGGGAATGGTGCGTTACCATCCCAAACGAAGTCATTGAAAGAAACCAAAGCAAGTGGGACTCTTTCATTGTTGGTCAGTTCTCAGGAAACTTGCCGTCTCGGGGAGCCTTACTCGCTATCCTAAATGGAATATGGAGCTTCAAGATGAAGGACATCACTGTTTCGAAGCTAGGTCCGAGAACGGTTCTAATCAAAGTTCCATGCCCCTCAACTCGGCAAAGGGTGTTGAACCAAGGGATCTGGAGCATTGAAGGCCAGACAATGTTTGTAGCTGACTACTCCCCAGGCCTGACCCCAACAATGCCTGAACTAGTGGAAGCCCCTGTTTGGTTGGAGCTCCGGGGAGTCCCACCACACTTTTTCAATGAGGAATCTCTAGAGCATGTGGCAGGGCTTGTCGGAGACCCGCTATATCTCCATCCTGCGACAGCCAACATGACGAACTTAGATGTTGCTAAAGTCTTTACAGTTGTAGACCTTACCAAGCCACTTCCTGAGGCGGTTAATGCTCGATTCCAGTCCGGGGAAATTGTGAGGGTGGAGGTATCTTGCCCCTGGCTGCCACCCACTTGCTCGTTCTGCAATGGGACAGGCCATACTCTCAGGAGATGTCCAACAGCTCCTATAACTTGTCTTAACTGCAAAACTACTACGCATGAAACAGCGGAGTGCCCGAGAGCTAAGAAATCCGACAAAACCGATGAGCCTCCAGAAGTTGAAGGAGGAGGTACCTCGGAAGTGACTAAGAAACAAAAGAAGAAGAAAAAGGCCTCTAAAAAAGAGAAGTCAAACAAGTCTTCTCCCTCAACCCGGAGTCGGAAAGATTACTTGGCTGAACCGGATGATTCCATTGCTAAGAAAAATAAGGAACGTGAGGAGAAGAAGAGGGGGAAGGTTGTGGTCTCATCATCTGATTCTGAGCTTAGCTCCTCTTCCTCGGAGTCCAAGGGATCAGAGCACCAACCGGATACTTCCTCTTCAGAGTCTGATACAGAGGTGGAGAGTGACCAAAGAGAACCTCCCCCGGTAGTGGAAACTGACTTCACTAAAGTGCTGACGAAGAGTCAGAAGCGTAAACAGAAGAAGCGCAGGGGGATCCACCCCAACCCAACCATCTAGAATATGGCGGTTGACACTTTTTGCTGGAATATTAGAGGATTTAATAATAGTGTAAAGCGGAGAAGCTTCAGGAAATGGCTAAGGAGTAGCAAACCTCTTTTTGGTAGTTTAATCGAGACTCGTGTGAAGGTTCACAAGTCTGCGAAGTATATTCAATCTTCTTTTCCGGGTTGGAATTTTGTTGGTAACTACGAATTTGCTGAGCTAGGCAGGATCTGGGTTGTGTGGGACCCGAGTGTTACTCTCACAGTTCACTCAAAATCAAAGCAGGCGATAACTTGCATCATCAGAGTACCTTTCAGTAGGGTAGAGATTGCAGTTTCTTACGTTTACGGAGTTAATGACAAGAGTGGGAGAGCTCTACTCTGGGAGGAGATGTCCTCCCTCTCGACTGACCCCATAATTTCTTCTAAAGCTTGGATAGTGTTGGGAGATTTCAACCAAACTCTCGACCCCTCGGACAGTTCTAAAGGAAGTACTAGGATCTCTTCGGGTATGTCAGACTTCAGAGATTGTTTGGTCTATTCTGGACTTTCAGACCTCTCTTACCGGGGTAACAAGCTGACTTGGTGGAATAAGCAGACAACCAACCACCTCTCTAAGAAGCTCGATAGGATATTGGTCAATGATAATTGGTTGCTGGCCTTCCCAGGTTCTTATGGTCACTTCGGCGAAATGGACTTCTCAGACCACTGCCCGTGCACAGTTGTCCTCGGTACGAGGGTTATTTCAAAGAAGACTTTCAAGGTATCTCACTTTCTTCTGGATCACGAAGATTTCCTACCTCGTCTGGCTAATTTCTGGAATAATACAAGAATTGCTGGGACGGCGATGTTCCAACTATCTCGTAAGCTAAAACTGTTAAAACCGGTGCTTAAGGACATCAACAGAGAGCATTTCTCGGACTTGGAAAAAAGGGTTCAAGTATCTCATGATCGCTTGTTAGCTTCTCAGTCGGCTTTCCTCTTCAGTCCTTCCACTGACTTAGCTGAAAGGGAAAGGCAGGCGCACTTGGAGTGGACAAAGTTGGCTCTGGCGGAGGAAAAATTCTTGTACCAAAAATCAAGAGTCACTTGGGCGAGAGTGGGAGATTCCAATTCTTCTCTCTTCCACAGGTCGATGCTATCTAGGAGATCAAGTAACCAAATACACTATCTCCTCGACGATCATAACCGGAGGTTGGATAACATTTCTGATATCAAGTCCCACTGTGTAAATTACTACTCTGAGCTGCTAGGTGGATCCTCTACTGATGTGACCGAGTGTGACTTACTTGAGATCAGCCGCCTCACTTCCTTTCGTTGTGACAGTGCCTGCAAAGAGATGCTCCAAGCTCCGATTTTAGTTGAGGAAATCAGAAAGGAAGTGTTCAATCTCGCTGCCAACAAATCACCGGGACCTGATGGGTATACGGGAGAGTTCTTTAGGAAATCCTGGTATATTATTGGTCCGGATTTTACAGCTGCAGTGATGGAGTTCTTTAGGTCTGGCCAGATTCTGAAGCAATGGAACGCCACAGCGATCACTCTGGTCCCAAAGAAAACAGAGGTGGAAAAGATGGATGGGTTCAGGCCAATATCTTGCTGCAATGCAATGTATAAAGTTGTCTCAAAAATCTTGGCTCGTCGTCTTGAAAAGCTCCTACCGGACCTCATCTCTTCATCTCAGTCTGCGTTCGTGAAAGGCAGGTTGCTGGTGGAAAACGTGTTATTAGCAACTGAAATGGTTCAAGGATTTGGTAGTGTGAACGCCTCATCTAGGGGTCTCCTCAAGGTTGATATTAGGAAAGCTTTTGACTCAGTCAGCTGGCCCTTCATCCTCCAAGTGCTTCAGACTGCGGATTTTCCTTCAGTCTTCATCAACTGGGTAAGGCAGTGTATCACAACCACCTCCTTCTCAGTTAATGTAAATGGAGAGTTATGTGGCTATTTCAAAGGAGGACGGGGTCTGCGCCAAGGTGACCCTTTAAGCCCAGCCCTTTTCATAATAGCTATGGAAACCTTCACTAGCCTTCTCAACGAAAGGTTTGAAAGTGGACTGATAGGTTACCACCCACTGGGACAAAACCCTAAGGTCTCCCACCTCTGTTTTGCTGATGATTTGATGATCTTCTTTGATGGATCTGCGGCTTCTCTGAAGGAGATAGACTCAGCCCTTGAGGATTTCAAGTCAATATCGGGTTTGGGTCTTAACAAAGAGAAAACTTCTCTGTTTTATGCGGGATTAAAAGATGATGAAAGGGCTGCGATTGATTCAAGTGGATTTCAGTTGGGTTCGCTACCTATTCGATACCTGGGCTTGCCTCTCCTGCATAGACGGCTAAAGAGAAGTGATTACTCTCCTCTCCTTGATAGTATCAAGAACCGTATACAGAGCTGGACGGCGAGAACGTTGAGCTATGCTGGTCGTCTGGAGCTAATTAAATCAGTCATCTACAGCTTAGTCAACTTCTGGCTGTCTGCGTTTATTCTCCCGAAAGGTTGTCTTAAGGAGATTGAGAAAATTTGTCGGGCTTATCTATGGGCAGGTCATCCTTCAAAACGAGCTCAGTCAAAAGTCTCTTGGAGCAATCTCTGTCTTCCAAAAGCAGAGGGCGGGCTAGGATTAAGGGACTTCTCTCTCTGGAACAAAGCCCTCATTCTAAGGCTGGTATGGCTCCTTTTTTCCAACTCAGGTTCTTTGTGGGTTGCGTGGAACAAGGAACATCGGCTGAAGAGAACCAACTATTGGCTAGCTGAACCGAGACAATCTCACTCCTGGCTCTGGAAGGCTTTGCTGTCCTTAAGACCTCTAGCTCGATTGTTTATTGGCTGCAAGATTGGAAACGGTCTGTCGGCTAGCTACTGGTGTGACCACTGGTTACCACTAGGTCCACTAATAAGCTTCATAGGAGAAGATGGTCCCTGTAAAATGGGAATCCCAATCCTCTCTACGGTAGCTGAAGGATGCAGGAATGGTTTTTGGAGGCTTCCTTCAAGGCGCTGTAGAAATGTGGCCATAAGTACTGTCCGACAGTCCTTACTAGCTGTTGGACCTCCTTCAGACCACCTTCCACCGGATACCTATAGTTGGGGCTTTGAGGGTCAGAGATCTGAATCTTTTTCTATAAAGATTACTTGGCAGAGTCTTCGGGTTTCGGCCCCAAAAGTAACTTGGGAAAAGGCAGTGTGGTTCAAATATCATGTTCCTAGGCATGCTTTTCTCTTCTGGATAGCGAACCTGGATCGCCTTCCTACTCGTACGCGTCTCGCAAGCTGGGGTCTTGGAAACGTAACTGATTGTTGCTTGTGTGGACGACAACAGGAAACTCGGGATCATCTCTTCCTGCACTGCAGTATCGCCTGTCAGCTCTGGAATAAGGTACTAGGACGCTGTGGATCTCCTACGCTATTATTTCAGGGCTGGATTGATCTAATCAGCTGGCTGTTCTCTCCGACACCAGGTCTTTCTTCTACTCTCAAGAAACTCTCCGTGCAAAATGTCATTTCCACTATCTGGACTGAAAGGAACAATAGGCTTCATAACGCCTGTAGTGATGATGATGCTACCCTATTCAAAAGACTCGACAGGACGTTGAGGGATACTCTCTTGGCAAGGCTACCGCATAAACGGTGCCGACGTCTGCTTGTTCAATGGTTTAGGTTCTCTTAGCCTCTACAAACTCTGTTCCAACAAACTATAGTTCCAACCTGGTTTTTTATTTTTTTTTGAGCCATTTGTAACTTTCTGCTTTTAAAGCTCTTGTAAAACACTATGTTCCTTTTGGTATAATTAACATTTTATCAAAAAAAAAAACTAAATGTGAACTCTATCTTGCTTGTCTTGGAGAAATTACTGTTTTGGAACTTAACTTCAAACAAACATAAATTTATATCCCACCTACTTTTAAATTGCCCGATCATGAAAACACCTATTAATTGTACATAAATATACACATTTAACATATATATAACCATGCGTGATCTATTTATGTGTATCCTCTTAGCTTTTATTCATATATAAAAAGGAAAAAAAACAAAGAAAAAGCTTTGTTCTCAAGCTAAAGTATATCAGTATTGGCAAAATTGTGGTTGGGGGGGGGGGGGTTAGTAATATATCAAACTATACATTTTCTTGCAAAAAATACCTTTTGTAGATTGCTTGCCGAACCAGGCCGTGGACTTTTACTTTCTTAAAACATGATATTACATATTAATGGAATCTTTGATTAATCAGCGATGTTGTTAGTGTACATAGATAATAAAAAAGTGGAAATATATTTTTTAAGAAAATAAAGAACCACCAATACGAGGAATTGTTTCGAATCTAATCTTTTTACCAAAGAAAGCAAGTGGTTAGAGAGAGAATAATGTTATTTTAAAATAGTGGAGAGAGAGAGAGAGAGAGAGAGAGAGAGAGAGAGAGAGAGAGGGCAATGGAAGTAAATACTATAAAGGAAAGGATAAAAATGAAAGTTTTCGTTGAAGCTAACTCTGAAAATATATTTCAGTTTTCTTCTCTCTCTCTCGAAACTTTTTTTTATTTTTGCTACCAACCAAAGTTCTCTCTTCTTTGTTTCTCTTATTTAGCTTACAACCTTGAGGAGAATCAAGCCAGAGAGAGGGTTGAAGTTTTGAAACTTCAAACATCAAAAAAAGACAGAAAAGCTTTAGAACAAAATAAAAATGTGGGATCTAAACGACTCACCACACAAAACACTTCAAGGAGAACTATCCGAAGAGTTGTGTTACTCTTCACCGGGTAAACGGGTCGGATCTTTCTCGAACTCAAGTTCATCTGCTGTAGTCATTGAAGATGGATCCGATGATGATGAGCTTAACCGGGTCAGACCCAACAACCCACTTATAACCCATCAGTTCTTCCCAGAGATGGAAGCAAGCGTAGGGGACGATGTTGGTGGTGGTCCCGGGTCGGGCTTTCCTCGGTCTCACTGGTTCGGTGTAAAGTTTTGTCAGTCCGATCTAGCTACCGGATCATCGGGCGGTAAACCCGCCACTGTCGCCGCCGTGGTGGAGCCGACGCAGCCGTTGAAAAAGAGCCGGCGTGGACCACGGTCAAGGAGTTCTCAGTATAGAGGCGTCACGTTTTACCGGCGAACCGGAAGATGGGAATCTCATATTTGGTAAATTTTATTTGCAGTAAAAAAAAAATATTCTTTAAATTTGGTTATTCGATCGTTACATAAAAGAATTAATATAAGATTATTTTTTTTCTCCTTTTGTTTCTCTGAAATTCAGGGATTGTGGGAAACAGGTTTACTTAGGTATATTACCTTTTTACTTTCAATCTGTTTCTTGTATTCTGCTGTTGAAAATAGCATCACAAAAATAAAAAAAATAAATATATTTTTACTTGTTTTCCCTGAATAGGTGGATTTGACACTGCTCATGCAGCTGCCCGGTATGTTTCTCTCTTTGACTCGCTCTAAACTTTTAATATCGAAAAACAAAAGACCTATACTAATTAATATAAAGTCTTTTATTTTCTTTATGCAGAGCATATGATCGAGCTGCTATTAAATTTCGTGGAGTAGAAGCTGATATCAACTTTACCATCGAAGATTATGATGATGACTTGAAGCAGGTAACTCCTCTCTAAGAACCAAAAATAATTAACACTATGTATAGGTCTCTATATATTGATATTAATAGAATTTAATTTAGCAGATGACGAATCTAACGAAGGAAGAGTTTGTGCACGTACTTCGCCGACAAAGCACAGGCTTCCCTCGAGGAAGTTCGAAGTATAGAGGTGTTACTTTGCATAAGTGTGGTCGTTGGGAAGCTCGAATGGGTCAATTCTTAGGCAAAAAGTACTTTCATTAATTCATTTTATTTTTCTAATAGATTTATTTTTGTAACTTCAGATTTGATTCTTGAATTCTTGATATCAGGTACGTTTATTTGGGTTTGTTCGACACCGAGGTTGAAGCTGCTAGGTAAAAATGTCTTTATGATTGATTCCACAACACACATTGTTAGAAAATTAAAATCTCGTACAATGTTATTTATTTATTGTAAATGACCACAGGGCTTACGACAAAGCTGCAATCAAGTGTAATGGCAAAGACGCTGTGACTAACTTTGATCCAAGCATATACGACGACGAATTGATTGCAGGTAATTTTAATTTCGAGATTTTTTTTTGAGTCTTTAATCTTATCTTTGTGGGTTAGAACTTGCTTTCAAGATTTTTAATTTGTGTAGAGTCATCAGGGAATCCTATTCAACTAGACCATAACCTCGATTTGAGTTTGGGGAACTCGGTTAATTCGAAGCAAAAGGGTCAGGATATGCGGCTCAAGGTAAAGTGTTTATTAACCTATCAATAGTAATTACTACCTTAAATATAAACAATTTTCTTTCTTTTTTTATTCAGATGAACCAACAAGATTCTCTTCACCCTAACGAGACTCTTGGATTAGGTCAAACCGGAATGGTTAACCATATTCCAAATTCAAATCTCCAAGTGAGTAGTAAACACAATAAGATATAAACATTTCAGTCGGTTATATTTTTACTAACAGTATTTGTATCTTTTTGTGTGGTGTAAAGTAGTTTCCGGGCAGCAGCAACATTGGCGGCGGAGGAGGATTCTCGCTCTTTCCGGTGGCTGAGAACCACCGGTTTGATGGTCGGACCACGACGAACCAAGTGTTTGCAAATGCTGCAGCATCATCAGGATTCTCTCCTCATCATCACAATCAGATTTTTAATTCCACTTCTACTTCTCATCAAAATTGGCTGCAGACCAATGGCTTCCAACCTCCTCTCATGAGACCTTCTTGAATCTCTAATATTTTTATCTTTTATTTTCTATATGTGAAACAAATTCGGGGAAAACGAACCTTTAAAAGCAACCCCTTTGGTCTTGGTCATTAAATTAATTATCGGCTTTTCGTGTGTTTATTTCTCTTGAATGTCTTGTTAATCAGGCCAAGAAATTTTCTCATGGAACTTAATGGAATAATTTTTTCCTACATCGGGTAATATTTTATATCCATACTGCATACACATAATCGTCTGATATATGGGAAATTGGGCAAGTGTGTGTTTGAGATGTTCCGAGTCTGACTAAAAAGGTTGAGATGAGATTTGTCAATGAGTTGTCTTTTGTTGTTTCTTCTCGATACATTTATTAAAGACTATAAAACCTTACTGCTTTATATGTTACCTGCACCTATCAACATATCTGTTCAGTCCTAACGTGTTTTGTTATTCCTCTTTCGTATGAATATTCAATTAATATCTCCCACTCTAACTTCATTTAATATTCATTTGCCCTCTTTGACACTTTCACCCAATAACACACCAGTATGAAATATTTTCTCAACACAACATAGCTAGTTATTCATATAATTTGTTTTATTTCTTTGTTAAATTCTTTAGAAGACTTGCTTGGTGGGTTTTCCTCTTGCTGCAGTTTGTAACAATAGACTCGGCAAAAATCGAATCCAAAATTACTTTTAAATCCACTTTTTCACCATAAAGTCCTAGAAAGTATTGCATTCAATCAGGATCCAACACAATTATCTTTAACAGCTCCAAAAAAGGTGCCAAGGAACATTTGGTTTTATCCAAAATATGTTTTGGACTTCCATTTGACATTTGTTATCTTTCATCGAGACTATATAGCAGTCATTAATGAATAGATTCATAAAAATAAAAACTAGAAATTCTATAACGTGAATAATACGAAATAAAAGATGTAGTATCGTACTACTATCTAACAAAATTTTAAAATAAAGCTATATACTGTATATTTAACCGACAGAAAAAGCAGTTATATTTATTTTTACTGCATTAATGGCGAGACGAGAGAGAGAATCAGAAGTAGATTGGTACTGATGTTTCCCTAATGGAGTAAGAAAATAAAAATTTCTGCAGGTATTTTTTTTTTTTTTTTGATTAACCAGGTGGTTGACCCCTTCGGGACCCCCCCACCTAGGCCCGGCGCCAGCCTGTGTCTGTACCGTTTAAGGCCCTGGACACGCCTCCCCTCCCCGCGAGTCGAACTCGGGTTGCCCCTCAGTGACCGTAGCCTGGGGTGTACCACTGGACTACGAGGTCCGGGTAAAAAGGTTTATATGAATGCCAACACCAAGATTTTTCTTTTTTAGACGAATTATATCGTAAAAACATTTGTAATATATTTTTCTATTTTCTAAATATAGAATAACTCTATAAATAGAATGTACTTGTCTAAAATAATATTTATCTGTATTTAGAGTGAAAATAGAAAATGTTATTTTTCCTTAAGTATAGAAATGAGTTAGAAATATTCTAAGTTACAAAACAGAAAGATAGTTTGAAAATTAAAGAACATTGATATTCCGTGAATAATTAATACTACTCCATACGAAGAAAATAATCTTGGAAATATAAGTTTGTCATAAAGAGAAAAGAGGCCAATTAAAACCGGGGTTTAATAGGGATGAATGGTCATTCTCAAGTAATGTGTCCTTTGAATCAGTTTCTCTCTCTCCTTCACACAGAAACCCAAAATAAGTCAGACATTGTTATAATGGTGAGAGAGACTTCTCGGCTTCACTGCCTTTCTCTCCTCTTTTTAATTCTTAAAAAATGTTAAAAGTTTATCAAACGTTTCCTACTAATACACTTATTCATGAAAGCTTTCCCAGATTTCATATTTGTTCTGTGTAATTTGTTCCTCCTTAAAATCTAGGTTCATGTATCTGGACATAGTAACATATTTCAGCTAATACATTTTTGCTAATACCACGTTAACTTTAACCAATGTAAGTTTGGGTTTACACCGGATTATACAATGGTCCTTTACATCGGATTAAGCTATATTTTCTAAAACAAATACTCCATGTTAAAATATGACAATAAATATGATTACATTATTAAACATTTGATATAATATAAATAAAATTTTAATATGTATTTAATTGCGGCGTATTTTGTTATATACTTTAAAACAAAAGTTATTGAAACACATTTTTATGTATCTGGACATAGTAACATATTTCTATATGTAAGTGATTACATTTGCTATTTTTGCAAATACCATGTTAACTTTAACCAATGTAACTTTTGGTTTACACCGGATTATACCATATGGTCTACCTTTACATCTGATTAAACACTATGTCTCAATAAAAATAGCCGATAAAATATGAAAATAAATATGGTTATATTATTAAACATTTAATATAATATGAATTAAAGTTTAATATGTATTTAATTACGGCGTTTCTGGTTATATACTTTAAAATTTAGAGTCATAGAAACACATTTACCTAATAGAATTATAGAAAATGGGGTGGAATTTTTTGAATTTATAGCAACTGCCTTTCCAAATCACTAGAGCCACAATTGCTATAAATTCAAGAATAATATGTTCCCTTTTTTACATTATATGTTCCCCTTTTACATAATAATAGTATATATACGTATATATACTAGTAGTATTGTATTCTCACATACGCTATGTAAAATTCTGCAACAATAGTATTTCACTTAAAATAAATGATCCTACATTGAAATGGTTGGGCTGCATTGGTCATATATATATATGAAGAAAGTAAAGCATTCATCTTCTATAAATAAATGTGTATCATCTAAAATTCTAAATACTGTTTGTCCATGTGTAGCGGTATATCCTCTCGTCAATATTCACTAAGTATTTCCAAAATAGAATTATCAAACATAACATTGTTCTCTGTAAGAAAAAAAAATATTTATTAACATACGACAGGATATCTTATAATTATGTACCTAGCAATAATACCATACATTATTCATGAATAAAAGCTGGCTCCTACATGACTACTAACATTTGTATTATACTCCATCCCTCTCATAATAATTTGATGTTTTACTTCATTGCACAAAGGTTAAAAACTATATTTTTTTATATTTTTAAAATATGATTTTAAAATCAGTTAACCAATTATAAAAAAGACTGTAAAATCTAATTGGTTGAACAGTTTTTAATAAAGTTAAAGTAATCTTAAAAACTCAAAACTTCATGAAAACTAAAACAAAATAATCTTTCAAAAACATCATCTATATTAAAACAGAAAGAATACCTTTTATGATAATTATGTTTTTCATTGGCTATGTAAGAGCATCATTATCGGTTAAAAACCAAAAATGGTTCTTAATTTTTTTTTTGATTTGAAAAAAATGTTAACTAATTGCAGACTGTTATGTGTCATAAGATCCCTGCAAACAGTACAATATCTCACCAAGGTAGTCTCTTGGGAAAGAAAAGAGAGAGATTTTTTTTTTAAAATGCGGGCCTTACCTAGACCCCACTTTTCAAGAACTCTCATTAGAGTTAGCGATAATAATGTTCTAACAACTTAACAAAATATCCAATGTATTTGTGGGTTGAACGACATTTTTACTTAGCAGTATTTACTATTTGAAATTGTCTCAGAAGGAAATTTTGTGATTTACTTCATAACAACATTTTCTTACTGTAAGTTACCCTTTCATGGGCCATCAACTTCAACAACTCTGTTTAACTCGGGGTTTCGATCGAAAACTTTGAGAAGATTCAATTTTCTAGAGATATACAATTATGGATGGCAGAAATTATCTTACATAAAGAAATGGAAGTCTTGCGATAGACAACGAAAAATATGTTTCGGTATTTGGACATGCGAAAGCTTTAAAACAGATTATAAAGACTTAATCACGATAATAAATGATTCTCACACTTGGCTGATTTGTAACATAATTGGAAATAATAAAAAAATAAAAAATATGTCGATATTGTTTTCAGATTTCAAAATATGTCACATTCCAAAATGCAAAATAGAATTGCAAACTCATTATCTATAGCGGCAAAATCTTTTCATATAAATTTTTGTTATATTGATTGTTCTATTTAAATTATCTCAAATTTAAGTAATATTATAGTCGTTGGTGGTAAAAAAAACTAAAGAAAAAAGCCTTTCGAGTATTTCAAAAGAGACATTTTTAGAGGAATCATCACGTGTACACACATGTATATACTCGATGTATACTAAAGTATGTACAGGTATTTGTTTTGGGCATAAAAAGTGTCTAGGGTTTGAACTTTGAAGGCAAGTGGAGATTAGTGTACGAGGAAGCGGTACGATGGACCAATGAATGCAGACTTTCGAAGGATTTTGATACTTTTTAATTAGTTTAGTCAAACAGTAATTTTAATCATACGATAAGGAATCACTTGGTCCATGAATAGAAATTGTCGAAAGAAATTAAAAATTAAAATTAGTTTTTAAGGACGATCTTTGTGGAATATTAAATTTGAAATGAACCTAATTTCGTCACTCAAGTCGTCACTTCGGGAATATGATAATCGCATGAGGGCTAGTATTTTAATTTAGTTTATTTCTATAAGTGGCAAGATTTGTTGTCTCACGAGGATAATCGTATTACTCAACTTGCTAGTACACTTCTTGATTGTTCTTAGTGCTTCAATATTAAATTCGTTAATCGAAAAACTTTAAGTTACTAATAAAAATACATATAGTTAAATAACTAGTGGATATGCTTTTTTGCTTATGGAGTCTCCTAGAAGAAGGAAACAACTTGCAAGTAATACCTAGAATATCAGATCGATATTTTATTGTTCTTTCCTAGAATATCAGATCGATATTTTATTGTTCTTTTTATAGCTCACAATCGATTTTCAACTATGATCTGTGGATGTAATAATTTTAAATTTAAATTTCCTGTTCGAATATTATAAACTCGATCTCAAGGAATAAAACTTCACGTACGACGCTGTAATTTTTTTTTGGAAAATATTATAAGACTCATCTTAAGGAATAAAAATTCATGTACGAGGCTGTAAGTTTTTTTTGTTCAGTTTCACAAGCGAATGTGATCTTGGACTAGACATATCGGTACTATTCATTTGATTTAATCTTAAATATGATTATCTGATCGAATAACTTATTATCAAGATTGGATAGATCATGACTTTGTTAGATTGGTTTGTTATTTTAAATTTAGGTATATAAATATTGTGATGTTTATAATTTCGAGCATCTGATCTTTATTGATTCAGGTTTGTTCTCTCTTACAGTGTATAGATGCATACTACTATTTAAGCTAAGACTGGTTTTTCTTTTAATTATCTCTTCAGTTTGATCGAAACTAAAGCTATTTAAATATTTCTTTACTACTACTTGGATTTACACTTATAAGCTATTTAAATATTTTTATCGTGAATGATTTTTCAAATCTCTTTTTCTTTTATGTTTCCTTAATTTACTATCTCCCTTGTATCGTCGACACACATTGATCAGCCTCTTACCTTAAAAATACAAAATAAAATATATACCCACTATGCTGCGTGCGTATGCCAAGGAAATTAATCAAACATATATCAACTCGGTACCGAATCATAGTGAAGATATTAATGCAAAAGAATAATAGAAAACAATGGATCATTACTCGGAATACGTCCAGTAATATGAATGATTCGTGAAATAAAACTAGAGTGGTCCCAAAAGAGAACAGGTGTCTCTCATGCTTTGTCGAGAAAGACTCTGAACATAAAAGAAACATTAGAGTGTAATTTACATTATTATTATCACAACCGACGAGCGAACTCATGTTCTGCAGCATCTTTAGTAAACCTAGAAAATTATACCACAATACTTTTGAAAATGTAAATTTGATAAAAATATCTACCAAGTTACACTTTAAGATCTCTTTTTGCATCGTATCTACGAAGTACTGTTTACTCTGCAGAGACACGTAGTCGATAGATTCGACCTCTTTCACAAGAGTAGAAAACTCTCTGCAACATATAGCATTTTCGCTGTTGTAAAAAGTGGTTTTACCCTGCAAAATTAAAAGAAATTATTACTTTTTACAGTCTGCCATTTCTTTTTCTTTTCGGCTTTGTTTCTTTCAACTATGTATTGCCATTCAAGATGTCAGTTTCCATATTTAGAATATTAGTTTGATGCGTCTTATTGTCCAAAAATATATAGTAAGTTAAGGACAAGAATTTGCTCAAATAAAAAATAAGGACAAGAAAAAAAAATTGGTAGATCTAAATTCTCAAAAATATATTCCTGACTATAGCCTTGATTGATAGAGATAGATGATCCACGTAAGAAATTATCATCAAAATTAATATATGATAAACATTTTTCTAAATAATATAGATTTATATTTATTTATTATATATATATATATATATATATTATTCTTGGTTTTTGTTATTAAAAGTCATGAATGATATATAATTATAGAAATACTATTATGTTTTTGAAAATGAAATATATTATTTTAAGAAAATTAAATATATTTAATTGCAAAATTTATTTTTGAAAAAATATTTTTTTGGAATATATACATTATTTTATATTATTAAATAAAATTAGTTAATTATATATTATATATTATTTTATAGATTTTATAAGAAAATGCTATTTCAAAACTTTTTTGAAAACATTGGGTAAATGAAAGAAATAACATTTTGTAAATTATTTGTAATTGTTATTTTTTAACTGTTGATTATATAATAAACACTTATGCCATGTGAATTTGCTAAGCTATGCAACTAATTTGCCATCTTGTTGATTTGTAGTTCATAAACATTCATTTTTTTTGGTCACCGCAGCAAAAAAAATACATATATATATATAATCTCACAATGTGTTTAGTAATAAAAATTGAAATTACTTTTTTTTCATTTTTTGGTTCTCGAAAAAACTATTTTAAGGGAAAAAAAGGAAATGATACATAGGCTAAAGTTTGGAACTAATTTATCGTACCGCTAATTTATTTTCCGTATATTTTTATCACAATGGTTAGTAATAAAAATATACGGCGTAAAGGTATTTTCAATATAAAATTTTATTTTTTTCTCTAAAATAAAGTAAAAATGAATACGAAATAAATATGCTCCAATCCTATTTCATTTTTCACTCTATAATAGAGTGAGATTAACAAACAAAAGTAAAAAAAAATGAAGTTTGGTTAGAACAATTCTTATTCTATAATCAATTTTATCCCATTTAAGAAGAAAAAATGGTGTGTGGATGGAGATGTACTAAAGAGATTAGTTGGACCGAAGATCTAGATAACCTTGCAGCTATTCAAAAAAAAAGAATTGATTAAAACACAAACAACTTCATATATTGTAGTGCTTCACCGACAAATTTCTTACCTGATTGCCTTTGTTTTGTTCCATCGCTTTCAACATATTTTCCATTTATAGTAAACTTCAATCTGATTTGTATTTTGCTGAATCCATTATACGAACTCTCTTTGTCAATAGGGACTTTCGCTTTTGTTTTCTGAGGTCAATAATGTGGGATTTCCATGAATTGGAATCACGTTATAAAACTTATACTATTCACATTTAACGACCACTAAGGAGATAAACGGTAGACTCATGCTATAAATTTACTATTCATAATTAATCGTTATATACTCTGTGAACTCTGTTTTCGTTTTACTATTTACTTTCGTTTTCACATGTCAGAAACCAATAAGAATGAAAACAAAATATCTTAACCGCAAAACCATATTGAAACTCTGCTAATTTGAACAAAGTTAGGATAGTGTTTATTTGCATCTAAACAAAAAATGATAAGAAATGTTTATTCCGATTTGATTAGGTTGGTCCTGATACGTCAATAAAAGAAGCGATTTTGCTTTCCGAATGCGCCACCAAAGTCTTAACTCTAGAAGAATGAAAGGTGTTTTCACATCCTGATATGTTTTAAAAGATTCAAGTATTGTCACATTAAACAGTAAAGACTCACACGAGTTTCTCATTTGGGTAAAAGGCATTTTGATTCGAGTTTTTGCTTATTTTGACAACTTTATAAAATTTCATAAAAATAGAAAATCTAACGGTCCATCCAAAATAGCCGTGATGAGCATGGGAACCATCCAAATTAAGGTACAGATCGTGACTCGCACCTACTTTTTTCTCTAAATTCAACCCCTTTCATAATTCTTCACCTCATTTATGAATTCATAAGTTGGAATTCTACCATAAGAGTTGTAGACTGTAGTTTTTTTTTTTTTTTTTTGATAATCCAGGCTTCCCCGCTTCGCGGGTCATTGCCTGGGCCCGGTTAGGCAGCGGTCCACTTCACCCGGGAGGGCTTTACCTGGGCCGTGGCCCAGTACCGCATTTTTAATGACACGGAAGAGCAGTTCGCCTCAGCCGGGTTTCGAACTCGCGGGCATGACAATTGGCCAACAGAGTTGTAGACTGTAGTTTCAAAATACTAACTACGAAATATCCAAATCAGGAAGATGATGTTGATCATTTATCGTATTATACATTTGATACCTTACTGTTCAAACAACTTTCCAATAAAAAGCAATCCAACTTTGTCAAGTTGCAAAAAGTTAGTTTAACTAGTTAGAACATTGTGGAAATCAATAGATGTTTTGAGATTTAGATATTTTCAAATAATAAGTTAATAACTGAAAATGACCTTCTTGACCAATGGGCCCATTAGCTAATATCGTATATTAAACAGTATATGAGGATGTTGGGCTGCAAAATATAATGGACCTAACCAGAATAGTTCATTGAGGATTCATTTCCCATGGGTGTAAAAAAATGAAATAGTTTTTTTAGGCCAAAAAAATGATCTTCATGTCCCATTAGACTAATCTTATCTTTGTGCCATTTTTTCCTATAATACCCTTTTGTAATTCATAAAATAAATGAAATAAATTGTTTTAGAAACAAAAAAAAAATTTAAAAATACTAACTAGTGATGAAAAACCAATATCAACTTATTGGTATTTTTTTGAATTCTAAAAATGTTTAAATAATAGTTTCATATTTTGTTCTAATAAAAGTAGAATTGACATTCTACATAGTAGAAAATATGATCTACTTTTTTCATTGAATCACTATGTTTAGAATACGTGTTCTACATAAATATTAGTAATCTAAAAATATTTAGAAATCACATTCTACACTTAACATATGTTTCTAAAATCCGTAGAAATCGAAATCTACACATAACTAGATTTCTAAAACCAGTAGAAATCAGATTCTACAGAATACTATAAATCTAAAACAATTAGAAATCGATTTCTAACATATTTAAAGTATTCTACATATAGTAGAATACATATTTTACAAATAAGGACACATTCCAAAAATATAGGAATCAAATATTTGAAATATTTTATTTCCTTATTTAATATTTCGTTTTAAAAAAAAATAAAAAAAGGAAATCATGTTTTAACTAATTTTTAAGTTAAATTTTTTTTTTAAAAAAGTGGGAATCAAACCGGATTTAACCGATGAAAATCCGCTAACACATGTTGGATTTCATCGGGATCGATCGATCCACACTGGAGAACGGTCGATCTACTCGTATCGAGCAGCATAGATCGATCGTTTCCAATGGGATCGATCGATCCCGATGAATCATCAAACCTTTATTCTTTTTTTATTTATATTTCTGGAAATTTTAAAACATAAATTTTTTAAAATATTTTAGTTAAAAATATTTTTAATATTTACATATCGGTTTATTTATTGTAAATTCGAAATTTAAATTGAAATTAAGGGCAATATGGCCATTTTGAAAAGATTTAATCTATTAGGACATGAATCACATAAAATTAGTCTAATGAGACATGAAGATCATTTTTTTGGCCTAAAAAAACTATTTTCCCCAAAAATCTAATGATGGAAGGAGCCCAACATAATATACCTAACCCATAAAAGTTTTGACACTGCATTAGAGTTTTCAAAATTTAGCTCGTTGGATTCGAATTACTTTTCTCATGTTTTCCTTAACAATGATTAGTTCTATTATAACGAACAATCAAATTCTACAAATCACATATCTACCTGGTTTATGAAAATTTACACATATCATCAACACATGAGTGATGGAATTTCCACTGACTAATTTATTTTGTTCATACATTTTTGGGTTCATTGTTCATATCCTTCTACAATATTCTTCTGACAGTTGTAGTTCTTCGATTGTCTGAACGCGTGTGATTTAATGCATGAAAATCGCGCGTTGAACGCAGAGAGTCAAAATGATTGGATTGTTGTTGTACTGAGCGAAAGCAAAAAGTTCTAACTTTTATCAACGGAAGTACACACAATATCAGCTACTTTAGACCGTCTGATCCTACTCAGAGCTTGAACTGATGTAACAATGAAATCTCGACACGTGTACGTTATACTCATCTTGGAACACTCTTAAAGGACGGTGTCACACCGGATCACAGCAACTTCCACCTTCTTCTCTTTATCTCTCGTGAAATCCTCACCGTCAGACATGCTAGTTTTTGTGATGCAAGCTTGTTTCGATGCGCATCCCTAGGCTCCCTCTATCCACTTGCTTATCCAACCGTCCGATCTTTTTTTGTGTTGAAAAAACTACAAATTGAAATATATTCTTCTTCGAGAATTAGTATGTGATAAACTAATGACACATTCCTCATTGTTTTAATATTTTCTGGCTATTAAGTTATATGATATGTGAGTTATACAAAGCAAAGTGATAATTATATGTTTGTTAATAGTTTAGGTTTCGGTTCATTTATTTAGAGTTATTTCCTACGAAGTCGATTTTGTTCGTTTTCTTTAGCATACATTCGATTGTTTGAAATAGACAAAAAAATGAAATACACCTATCTCAACTCAGTGGCAGATCAATTTTTATCGACACACTTTTGAATTATTTTGACCGGACTGAACACTCTTTTATCGATATTAATGTTAAGTTGTTAACAATATGATTGTTTGTAATCATGAATAAACGACGCTCAAGAGGACTCGCGTACTGCTTTTAGTGATAATATTAACTTCCGTTCCATGATTGCGTTGTTTAGTATACTGTCAGACAATAGTCATTAGCGACTCTAATTTACCAGTGCACTGTGAGAATGTTTATAGTACATACTTTGCCAACCAGTTGAGACCATCTTTTTAAAAAGCCTTTTAGAATAAATGATGATTAAAGCTTTATACCAATTAGGTTCCAAGTGGGGAGTTGTCTCGGGGGTCTCATTTGACGTGTGATGTTGAACTTATGAAAGATATTAGATATTCTAATGATCTCGTGGTCCATTTCGTAGGGCATTCTAACCATCATGTTATGTTTTAATGTGATAGTAAATCGGCAAAATGAACTGACTAGTGAGAATCCGAAACTTGAAAACTTCCAACAAACACGTAAGAAAAACACAATCAAACTCGAGTACTGCGAGTTCGTGTTACGTATCTTATATCATAGGTAACGTTCGTATTAGGGGTTATTTGGTATGTTGCATATGATATGCACGTAGATCGTTGTATATTGTATTACTGGGTCTTGTACGCAGATAAAAAGGGAAACGAGGATAAAAGGTGAAAAGGAAGTTTGGGATCATCTTTGTTTTCTTTCGGACTTTCAAATCAGACAAGACAACGAGGTATGGGTCTTTTAACATACAGAGACTCGACTTAAAATCCATCAAACCACCGATAAAAAAGGGAAAACGAGAGAAACATCCAATTCAACTATCTGTTTGAATCAAGACAAGATATAAAGTGTATCATGCTGATTTTGAACGAATTATTAAATATCTCAACCATCCTTTCGTTGAGATCTTTGGAAACTATAGAAGCCATTAATCTTCTTTCTCATCATATCATCGTATGCATGCATGTCAGGTTGCAACTAGATACTCCAATTACTCTAGATATGCCTTTGTTGTGTATGTTCTCAATAACATAAATGTTATAATCACTTAATCATACTTTACCACGTCAGTAGGATTACTTATGATTTTTTTGAATCGCTAAAACAGATAATCACTTAATCAGCTTTGACACAGATCTTTATAAAAATAATACGAAACCAGTTGCTGAGAAAATGCTGCAGGCTTTTAGTAACTGTCTCCCATATGCTTTATCTTTGTTTCAGATATTGTATATACGAGGATAACAAGTACTTATGTTTTGAATGTTGCACAGTGAAACAAATAATGCAGTTATCAGGGCGCTTTCATCAAGAGAAAGTGCAGTGGTGTTTTCTGTGCGAGTTAAAATAAAAGAAAACATCAAACGATAAATTCTATCAGTACAAGTTATTATGTAACTCGAATGAGTTTTTATAAGCTGGCATTATTAGCCAGTGACATGGAGAGTTAATTTAGCAATCGGTTCGATTGTACGTATAATTTACTCATGGTTTAGTTCGGTAGAGATCATATAAACCTGTAAATATCTGATTGGTAAAGCCAAAGAGATTAATACAATCAATTTGCATCTTAATTATCTGTGTTCTTTGATAACAAACCAAAGATTAAATAGAACGATAGAAATATAATAGTTGTTTCATACGTATATTGCAAAACATTATTTTTTTTAGTCATATTAATGATGTCAAATTTTACAGCTAGCACAATATAGACTATACTCTTTTTTTTTTTCCGTCAATGATTTTAATATTAGAAAATACAGGGCCAGGCCCAAAAACATTACAATACAAGAAACCCAATCCAACTGGGCCGAAACAATTACTCAAACGGGCCTTAGACCTACGCCCATCTTGAGCAAAACCCTAGTCTCCTCTTTCTCGATTCACGCCGCCTCGCCTATCTGGAGATTCGTAGCAGGACACGTGTTGCCATCCTCTAGGACGAGGGGTCACGTGTCGCAAGGCTGGCATCACGACACCGTTACTCTTCACTTCATTGCCGGGGACAGCGTCGTCGACTCGCCGGACCATACCGAACTTTTTCGCCGACACGCTTCACCGCGATTAACATAAACAACCATCGGGCTCTCAAACCGGAGAGAATCAATCGTCGCCTTGACGAGATCTCGCCCACCATCAATTTCCACACAAACTCTAGAGAGAATACCGCATGCATCACTACCCTTACCACCGGAGATCTTCACCCTCCTCCGACGAAACCGAAACCAAAAGAACTAAAACGCAGACACATAAATAAGCAAGATAAAGAAACGAAACCCTAAAAAACTAGGGGCCTAAAGCCGACGACGCAAAGCTATGAAAGCCTTTGCCCCCCGGAGACTAGAACCGACCACGGCGGAACTGAAGAAGCTTCCCCGTCACGGCGACAAAAGACCGGCGGCGACGGAACTGTGTGAGCCTCCGTCTCCCGGAGATAGATCTCGATCTACAAACTTCTCCACCGCACCAAACCCGCCACCGCATCTACGAACAGAACCACCGCGATTGGTGACTGATTCAGAGCTTCGACAAACGGCAACAAAGAGGGCGAGGAGGAGACAAGGCGAATGATTTTGCTGCAAGGAAACAAGCTCCGGCGGCAGCACGGACGCTCACGCGCCGACCGGCCGCCGGAACTCAAACTCTCTCTTCTCTCTCTTTTTTCTCTCCGTAGTTTTCCTTTCAATATAGACTATACTCTACCTTGGCAAAAAACTAAATGAAAACAAGGCAGAGCAACATTATATTGGTTATAAAACCCATATTATTACATTACCAAACAGTTATGTATACATACATCTTTATATAAATATTATTTGCTGGTAAAAAGATGTTTATATTTTTGATGATACAAAGTGTCCATTGTCTAAATTGATGTGCCAGAACGCAATTGGAGAATTCGGTGCATTCACTTTGTTTGCCGCAACACAGATACGGTGAAGGTCGAAATTATTTATACAACAACTGTGAGAGACAAGGTTTCACTTTTTAGATTTTAGGTTAGGTTGAGAGATAATGAATCGTGGGCTGAATCCCGTAAATAAGCTTGATGAATGAATACGTTTATATCGATGATCAAAGAGGGTTACAAGAGGTGTTTATGATGATTACAAGGAGAATGTGTAATGTATTTAATCTAGTCTAATCGTTGTTATATTTTTCGAAGATCGATCCCTATTCTAGATCTTCTCTTGTCTTTATATAGTCTAGGTCTTGATGATAACTCCTTAACTGATCTCCGAAATACCCGGCTTCAGTTACGTACTCGCTCCAGGTTCCTCTTGACCGAGTCTCCGAAGTGTCAGCTCCCGTTATAACGTGACCTCCTTTACGACGTCTTCCAGGTTCAGTCTTCAATTCAGCTTCCAGCTCGTATTAATACTATGGGCTTTACTCGGCCCACTTGGCAGCTTACAATTTATCGTGACCTCATCTGAGGGTCATATTCGGGTCCAACAGTTGCCCCCAGCTTCCGAATAAAATCTTTTGTCTCGGAAGCTAGAATCCAGCTACCGGCCTTATCTTTTCGTTAAAGTCATGATTAGTTCTTATCTTGTTTAGATACGGTTTGCCTGATCCAACGGTTCGTATCGCATTAATCAAAATCAACGGTTCAGATGGAGGACGTTTGAAATGACGTTTCCGGATCTCGAGAGTTGATGAGATATAAAGCTGCAAGCATTAACTGCTGCGCCTCCCACTTTCTCCACGCCTCCATTCGGTTTTCCCAAGGTAACTTCTCTCCTCTCTTATTTTTACTGCGATTTCCTCTTTTTTTTTTTTTTACATCTTCTTCGTCACTTTTCTTGCGAATTCTCTCCCGAACCTCGCAATCGAAATTTTCTTTGACCCTCCCATACCATGAATCCTCCGAAAGAAGGTTCCGGTGAATCCGGTATGCCTCCCTCTGCCTCCGGAGCTAAACTATTGGAGGTTAAACAAGAAGTTGGAGCCAAGATGAAGGGGAAGAAGAAAGCCAGAGAGACGGTTGCGACCAGAGTCTCTAAGCGGAAGAAGAGGGACGACTCTAGCGGAAGTAATCCCCATTCACCCTCGTTATTGACAAGTCAGGAGGTGGTTAACCTCATGGTTCAAGCCCTTGGCCGGAAGGAGCTTGCTCGAACTTGTGGTCCCGATGATACCCCCGAAACCGCTCCGGCGGGTTGGTTTTGTTGTCATGAGAAGTACATCTCCAAGTGTCACTTGAGATTTCCTCTCCCGACGCTGTTACTCGATTTCCTCGATCATTACCAGTTGGCTCTTTCCCAACTCTGTCCTTCAATCATCCGAGTGATAAACGGTTTCATCACTAGAGCTAGAGAGGAAGGAGTCAGTGTTGGTCTTACCGAGCTTATGAGCCTCTTCTCTTTGAAGGAGAGTGCTTCTAAGCAAGGCGGTACCGGAACCTTCTACCTTCCCAGTCGCCCCAATCATGTCATCTTTAGATTTTCTAGTAGTGATGACGACTGGAGGAAGAAGTACTTCTATGTTAAAGTCGATCCTTCGACAGTCCCTGTAGGTCGGGATCTCAGGATTACTTGGACTAACCCATCTGGTTAGGATTTCCAGGGATAAATTTTTATGGAGTTTATCTATTCGTGGTCGATTAACTTTTTTGCTTGGACTTGTTTTGCAGAAATCGAAGATCCTCCGAAGCTTTCTACCAAGCTTACCAGGGCTCTATATCGTAAGTTGCATCAGACTCCCTGTACCTGGCCTGCTTACACCACATCTCGAATAGGTGCAGCCAGGTTCCCGGACGTCTTCAACGCTTCCTTTCAAGATCCCATTCCTGCTGAGAACCTTGAGGGTAAGTTCGAGTTCGAACCCTTTCTTAAATAGCTTTGCCGTTTTTTCGATATTTTCCATTCTTATAAGAATTCTTGTTATTCTAGTCTCCGCAGGGGACTCTGTTGTATCAATCTCAACCGGTGCCAGCGCTTCAGGTACCGAGAAAACTAAGTCAGGGGACATGACTCTCAGGCCATCCTTTCGCTCTAGGGGTAACCCTTCAAAGGCTGCCAGTGCTTCCCGTGGGGGAGATAGGAGCCAAGGGGGATCTTTTCTTAACTCAGTGAAGGACGTTTTGGATGATGGAGTTTCCAAACCTGTCGCTGAGGTTGCTCCTGCTGAGGTCACAGCTCAGGATGCCACTCTTCCTTCTGAGGTCCCTGTGCCGGAAACTGATCTTCCAGCTCCCAGGGATACCTGCGAAGTTGAGCCGTCGAGGCATAAGAGGCCTAGGACTGATCAAGGCGGAGCTCCCACTCGATCCTCCTCCTCGTCTTCCAGGGGAGGAACTGTTGGGTGGAGCTTTACCCATTCGAAGCCTGGGTCGATTTTAGATGATTCGTGGGGCCTAGCCGCGATACTGAGGCACCTGAAGAGGGTAGGATGTCCTCTTCCAGCGCTCAAAGACTTGTCCAACCCGGAGGAGTATCTCGACATTGCCCATTGTATGGGTCAGGTGCGTGATCTCTACCCGCTTTTTATTTGCATTTGTTGGAAATGATACTCATCATCATTTTTTGTTGTTGTCGTAGTTGGCTGGGGCTGTTAACAGGGCCCAGCTGGGATTTGAGAATGCTCTGCGTAATGCCCCCGATGCTGGTGAGCTCGCTGAGGTTACCGAGGTGGTTAAGGCAGCCAAGGCTGATCTCGATCAGGCCCGGACCCGAATCTCCGAACTTGAAGCTGAAGTTACGAGGCTGGACTCGAAGGCTGATGCCCAACAAGGAAAGATTGAGAGCCAAGAGCTCGATATCCAGGTGAAGGGAAGGAGGATTAATGACCTGGAATCTGCTAGAAGGATTGCTGAGCGACAAGTTCGTGAGCTCGTTATCTCGTCCCAGGAGAGCCAGAAGAACAAGGAGGCCGAGGTCAAGCTGGCAGTCAGGGAAGGGAAGAAAGAGGTCGCTGAAGCTTATGGCAAGATCCTGATCTGTGTTCGGGAGAAGTTTGCTAAGAAGAAAGAGGAGGTCAGCGCGTTGGTGTATGCTCAGGAGCTCCAAGCCAACGTTGACCTTTTGAAGGACATGTTGAATAACAAGATCCAGAGCGTTGAGGAGGAATACAACCAGCTGGTGGCTTTGTTACCTGATGCGACGACCGCATATGAGAAGGCTCAAGTGTCTGACTTTTCAGTCAGCAAGCTTCCTCTTCCCCAGATCTCGGACAGCTCAGGTACTTTCGAGATTAACATGTTTAATCCGTCCTTTTCTGGGGAGTATGGTTCTAATCTGGATTTAATGGTTCCTGATTTAGTTCCGATCGAGGTAGCCCAAGGGGGCAATGCTAATGTGGCTGAAGGTGGAGTTCCAGCGGGTGATGGCGTCCCAATCCAAGATGAGAAGGAAGACTAAGAGCTATGGCTCTTCTAAATTTATGTTTCGTGTTTTTCAGACTTTGGCTTTAAGTTTCGTTTAAGTTCTGTGACTTTAGTGCCTGAGGAGGCCTTTAAACCTTTAACGTTGTTTAAGATCTTATCGTATTTAAGACTTTGTTATTTCCATCCCGAGCTTTTGAGCTTGGTCGTGTCCTATTTTATCATAACAATTGCTAGATCAAATTAGGACTTTTAATTTCGATTTGTTATGAATGTTTCTGCTTGATTAATGTTTGGTCATGCAGACTTCAAAGAGAGGTCCTTGTCATTGTTTCGGAAAATCTGGGGACCTGAGTCTAATTTGAAGGTTCTGGGACCTGGCATCCAGGTTTGTCGGGACCTGAGTTAGACTCGTAGGGACCTGAGTTAATCCGAAGGATCTCGGGACCTTTGGAATATAATGAATGAAATCGAGGAATTTCGAGATTTCGTTGACTCTTCAGGATTTTAAGACCTTATTGATCTGTCAAGGATCTGAAGATCTTGGTTGTTGTTTTAAGGATTTTGAGACTTTATTGATTTGTCGAGGATTTGAGGACCTTGGTTGTTGTTTTAAGGATTTTGAGACCTTATTGATTTGTCAAGGATTTTGAAGACCTTGGTTGTTGTTAAGGATTTTAAGACCTTAGGTTATGTTAAGGATTTTAAGACCTTAGGTTATGTTAAGGATTTTAAGACCTTAGGTTATGTTAAGGATTTTAAGACCTTAGATTATGTTAAGGATTTTAAGACCTTAGGTTATGTTAAGGATTTTAAGACCTTAGGTTATGTTAAGGATTTTAAGACCTTAGGTTATGTTAAGGATTTTAAGACCTTAGGTCAGGATTTTCAGGGACCTGAATGTGTTCGAGATAATTGAGCTCAGGTCGCGGTTTAATGGGACCTGAATTCTCTTAGAGGGTTTTAAGACCTTTGATGCTCATGAAACTGAATTAATCGTCTTATTAATGACAGATATCAAAGAGTACATGATTCAGATTGTTTACATAGTAGCTTATTTTTGGGCTAAGCGTCCTTGGTGACAGGTGCCGCTTTGGCTTAGATGATGAGATTGGTGAGAAGAGGTTGGGGCTGCACTCATGACGGAGTTGCCTACGTACCCAGTCAAGGGATCAAGCCAAACGTAGTTCAAGGAATTTGGGTACCTAATGATAGTATCTCTTGAGGTTCGTGGCGTTCCACGATCGGATTTCAGGTACCCCGGTTCGTACCTTTTGGAGTTTGTAAACTCCGGGTCGTACTATGTGGATGATTCGATAGGGTCCTTCCCAGTTGGTTCCTAACTTTCCAGCTCCTGGTTCTTTAGTTCCTTCGAAGACCTTTCTGAGTACCAGGTCTCCTACAACGAACTGCCGGGGCCTTACTTTGGAGTTATAGTGCCGTGCCATTGCTTGCTGGTAATTTTGAATGCGGAGCAAGGCTTGGTCTCGTCTTTCCTCGATTAAGTCGAGGCTATCCATCAGGAGCTGGTTGTTAGCTCCGGGGTTCGAGGTGCAGAGCTCCCGTCGGAGGCTGCCTGCTGCGGTTTCTGCTGGGACGACAGCTTCCATCCCGTAGGCTAAGGAGAAGGGAGTTTCTTCCGTAGCTTTTCGTGGGGTGGTTCTGCAAGCCCATAGTACTTCGGGTAGTTTTTCTGACCAAAGTTCTTTCTGAGCTCCTAGGCGTTTCTTGAGGTTGGCTAAGATCGACTTGTTAGCAGCCTCCGCTTGGCCGTTACCTTGAGGTCGCCGAGGTGTTGAGAATGTGAGACGGATGTTCCACTTATCGCAGAATTTTTTGAAATCGTGGGATATGAACTGTCCTCCGTTGTCGGTTACGATTTCGTATGGGACACCGTGCCTACATACGATGTTTTTCCAAACGAATCCTTCGACCTCAAATCTGTTTATTTGTTGGAAAGCTTCAGCTTCAATCCATTTCGTGAAATAGTCGGTTAGGACCAGGAGGCTCAGTAATTTCTTTCCTTTGCCTGATGGTACTAATGGACCTACGATATCCATAGACCACCTCATGAACGGGTAGGGAGCTGATATGTTAGATAGCTTCTCCGCTGGTTGGTGTATGATCGGTGCATGCCTTTGGCATTTGTCGCATGATGAGGAGTAGACCTCGCAGTCCGCGATAATAGTAGGCCAGAAGTATCCTTGCCTTTTAATTCGGATAGCTAGAGCTCTGCCCCCGGAATGATTACCGCAGGAACCGTCGTGCATTTCCTTCATGAGTTTCATAGCTACTAGACCATGAACGCACTTTAGGTAAGGTCCGGAGACACTTCGTTTGTGGAGGGCTGACTCGATTATACAGTATCTTGCTGCTAAGGCTTTTAGTTTTCGAGCCTCCCATTTATTGGGTGGGATTTTTCCCTCGAGGATGTAATCCATGATCGGTATCCTCCAATCTTCTCTTCCTACAACTTTGTTGTGAAGAGCGGAGGGAGGTTCCTGTTCGGGACCTGGTGTAGTGGTGCCCCCGGGGGTATTCGTTTGAACAGGCTCCAAGGGGTCTGAGTTCTGAAGAATATCTCCAATTCCTTCGTTGTCCCCGGTGGTTTGTGTTGTGTTTTTGCGAGCCGCGCGGCTTCTTGTTTGTACTTTGAGGACGAGTAATTCCGAGGTTTCGGTGGTGCCCCCGGGGGCATTCGTTAGGTTAGGCTCGGGAGAGTCCGAACTTCGGTGAGTGCCCTCACTTTGGTTGTGGTCCTCTAACTTTTTGGCGGTATTATTAAATGAATGTTTTCTGAAGCTGCGTGCTCTGGTTTTAGGGAACCAAAATGTCGTGTAGATTTGTGTAGCTTCCGTAGGAGGGCTGTTATCTTCGACTTTTGCTTTTGTCATGTTATCTAATTCAGCTTTGGTAGCTATATCGATACTTGGTTTTTCGATTCCTTCCACGGGTATAATTCGTTTTACTAGGGGGTCGGACGTGGAGGCTAACGCAGCGAGCGCGTCTGCTGATGAGTTCTCTCCTCGTGGGATTCTTGTTAGCTCAAATTTATCGAACTGTTTTGTCAGGTTTAAGACTATTTCGAGGTATGCCCCCATCCTTTCGTCTCTTGTTTCGTATTCTCCGTGAAATTGGCTAGCTACTAGCTGGGAGTCACAGTAGGCGCTCAGCTCTCGGATTCCGAGGCTAAGGGCTAACTTTAAGCCAGCGATTAAAGCTTCATATTCAGCTTCGTTGTTGGATGCGTTAAATCCGAGTCTATAGGATTGTTCGATGGTTTCCCCGGCTGAGGAGGCTAGTCTTAGACCGACGCCGGAGCCTTGTTTTGACGAGGCTCCGTCTACGTATAGGCTCCATTTTGGGACCTCCATCTCTTGGTCTAAATGTTCGGACGCGAGCTCGATAACAAAATCGGCAAGGACCTGAGCTTTTGCGGCTGCTCGAGGTCTATATTCGATATCGTATTCGCTGAGTTCGATAGCCCATTTAGCTAGTCGTCCGGACTGGCTAGGACTATGTAAAATCGTTCGTATTGGATGTGAGGTCATTTCGATGATTGAGTGTGATTGGAAATATGGTCGTAGCTTCCTAGCAGCTGTTACGACTGCTAAGGCTAGTTTCTCCATGGTAGGGTATCTCGTTTCGGCGTCTATTAAGCTTCTACTAGTGTAATAGACAGGCCTTTGTTCGTTTTGCTCTTCCCGTACTAGCACCCCACTAACTGCGGCTGCCGATACGGCCAGGTACAGGTACAGTGGTTCTCCAGTTACAGGTTTTGACAGTATCGGAGGTTCCGAGAGGTATGCTTTCAGCTGTTTGAAGGCTTCTTCACATTTTTCGTCCCATAAGAACTTCTTATTATTTTTTAGGAGTTTGTAGAACGGGAGGCACTTGTCAGTGGACCTGGAGATGAATCTATTTAATGCTGCGATTCGTCCAGTCAATCTTTGTACTTCTCTGGTCGTTCTAGGTGACGGCATCTCTAGGAATGTCGCTATTTGTTTCGGGTTGGCTTCGATGCCTCTTTCGGTTACGAGGTAACCTAGAAATTCGCCGGAAGGTACTCCGAAGGTACACTTTGCTGGGTTTAGCTTCATGTCATATTTGTTGAGGATGTCGAAGCATTCCCTTAGATGGGAGATATGGTCCTCTCCCACCGAGGATTTGACTAACATGTCGTCGATGTAGACTTCCATGGTTTTTCCAAGTTGTCCAGCAAACATTTTATTTACTAACCTTTTATAGGTAGCTCCCGCGTTTTTCAAGCCAAATGGCATAACCTTATAACAATAGGTTCCTCGTTCGGTTATGAACGCGGTTTTCTCTTGATCCTCAGGCTCCATCATAATCTGGTTATATCCAGAGAAGGCATCCATAAAGGACAGGAGCTGGTGGCCAGCCGTTGCTTCGACTAATCGATCGATGTGAGGTAACGGGAAGCTGTCTTTGGGACAGGCCTTGTTTAGGTCGGTGAAATCTACACAGATTCTCCATTTCCCATTTTTCTTTTTTACTACCACTGGGTTGGCTAACCAGTCGGGGTATTGAACTTCTCGGATTGATCCGGCCTTTGTTAGTCGATCAACCTCGTCGTTAACGGCTTGGGCTTTTTCAAGGCCTAGCTTACGACGCTTCTGTTTGATCGGCTTGAAGGTGGGATCTACATTGAGCTTATGTGTGGTGACGTCGGGGTTTATGCCCTTCATGTCACTGGTGGCCCATGCGAAGGTTTTGACATTTTGTTTTAGGAATTCGATGAGCTCCTTTTTAGTTTCGGGAGGTAGCTCAGATCCGATGCTTACTTGTTTTTCAGGGTTCGAGTCGTCGATGCCAACTTTTTCGATGAGGTTCTTGGGGGGACCTCGGATATTCTGTTGCATTTCACGACTCTCCTGGACCTGTAATTGCTATTGGGGGGAATCTTTTATGATCTCGATCCCTCCCAGGTAACAGATCCTTGAAATCTTTTGGCTACCATGTACAGTAACTATCCCATCGGTAGCTGGAAATTTCACGCATTGGTGATAAGTTGAAGCTACTGCTTTCATCTTATGAATCCAAGGTCTTCCGAGGATTGCGTGGAAGGGAGATGGCTTGTCGACGACTATGAAGTTGGTCATTTTCATGACTCCGCCAGCTATGATTGGGAGCTTGATGGTTCCCAGTGAGGTAGCTGTTTCTCCTGAGAAGCCCACAAGGTTGGATTTCTGGTCGACGATTTCGTAATCATCTATTTCCATCCCTTTTAATGCGTTGTAGAAAATGAGATCGACGGAGCTTCCGGTGTCGATCATGAGCTTAGGTACCTCGTACCCTGCTATATTTAATGTTACGACGAGGGCATCGTCGTGAGGTCGGTCAAGGTTCGATGTCTCACTTTCCCAAAAAGAGATTTTAGTGTTAGACTCGGGTTTGGTTGGTTTAGACTGAGTACTGGACACAGCTTTCCGTACGTGACTTTTAATAGAGTTAACGGAGTCTTTACATGAATCGGACCCTCCAAGGATGTAATCGACCCTTGAGTCGGGGCTCGATTGGGGAGGTGTTTTATTAAAGAGAGCTTCAATTTGAAGGCTTTTTCCTTGGGGAAACTTCCCAAGGATCATTTCGACTCTCTTCTTGGGAGCGGGAGGTGGCGAATCTGTTTCCTTTTCAGGTGACCTCTCGCGTTTCGGGGAGTCATCTCGGGGACCTCTCTTTTGATAAGGCTGTGGTTTTTTGAGGTCCACATCTTTTATTTCTCCGGCTGCAAATTTAGCAGCCAGCTGTCGTTGGAGGTCCCAACATTCTTCGGTTGAATGTCCTTTCCGATCGTGATAAGAGCAATGTTTGCTCTCGTCGTAGCCTTTGGACCAGGGGGCTTTGCCTGTTGCGGCGACAGGTTTTTCTTCCTTGTCATCTTCGATTACATAGGAGTGCTCTCCCTGAGTCTGGTTATTTCGGGAGCTTCCTCTTTTATGAGGTCCCTTCCCGTCGGAGGTTTCGCCTTTCGGGTGATTCTGGGGTTTTCTGTGGAGTTTATCTAACGCCGCAGTTTCTTCTTCCAAGGTAATGTATCTAGAGGCCCTGTGGAGGGCGTCGTCGATAGTTGGAGGAGGATTTAGTGTCAGCTCCGAGAAGAGGCCTGATTTGTACCAGAGACCTCTCCTGAGGGCTTCGATAGCTACGTGATCGTTAGGATTCGAGAGTTTGGTTCTTACTGCCCTGAATTTTTCGATGTAGACTCGCAATGAGTCTCCCAGTCCTTGTCTGATCTTCCAGAGGTCAGCTTCGGAGGCTTGTTTCATGATGTGGGTTGAGTATTGTTTCATAAAGGCGTTAGCTAGCTGATCGAAGCTGTCTATAGAGTTTGGTTCTAGACTAGAGAACCATTCTAGAGCTGTTCCAGTCAGGTTTTCAGCAAATGTTCTGCAATATCCTGCATCACATTCTTCCTTCGTGAAGTGAGCTTTTACGATCGCTAGCTGGAAGGCTCTTAAATAAGCCTTTGGGTCTGTGTTTCCATCGTATTCAGGGATCTTGATTTTTCGAGTATCTCTTATGTAAGAGTTAGCGATTCTATCGGTAAATGGAGTTCCGCGAGTTTCTTCGATTAGGCTCTCGATTTCGGGAGCTGAGCTTGTTGCTTTGTGAACCTGAGCTCCCAGTTTCTGGAGAGCTGCGTGGGTTCGCTCCATGTATCTGCGAATCGCGTCAGGTCCCTCGAAGGGAAGGACATTTGGATCGTTTTCAGGTGTTCGACGCACAGGTTCCTGGCGGAACCTGACTTGATCATTTTCCCAGTTAGCTGGCGAAACGGATCGTTCGTTCGTCCTCAGGTTCCGAGCGAGATTAGTGCGAAGAGCTGCAGGATCAGCATCCGTTCTTTGAAATCCGTCGGCGTTTGGGGTTGAAACCCTAGTTTGGAACACCGGAGCTGATGTTCTGCCCCCGGACGGAATGTTGGTTCCTGCTCCAGATCCCGAAGGAGGTAGTGGTGGAGGCAATCGAGTGCCCCCAGCGGTGTTTCGATCGGGCGCGGAGCTCGTCGTCGCTACGTTGCTCCCCATGGTGCTAATGACTGGTGGGACAAACGCAGGAGCTGTCCTAGCGCGAGGCGTTTGGAAAGCAGGTTCCTGACCGTCTGCTCCCGAACTATCAAGGGAGAAATTCAGACGCTCTCGAGGGAAGGAGGGGTCAGCTATTCGTTCCTGGAACGTGATCCCTCTTCCCTGATGGACGGACGGTTGGGTTATTGCGGACTGAGATCTGGTTATCTCTTCGAATTGTTGCTGCCGTTCGGCTAGCTGTTGCACGGTTCGCTCGGTTTGTTGGGCTTTGTCTACCAACTGGAGCATCATCTGTCGGATCTCAGAAAGCTGAGCTTCCGTCTGGTTTGGAACGGATTGATGCGGTGTGTTGTTGAGGGCTGAGGACCCAGAGTTGGTCCCGCCGGGGGCTCTCGAGTTATTTGCCCCCAAAGCAGTGCGATTCGGTGAGCTATTGCTCAGGTTCGATTGATCGGGGTTAGATGGATTAGTTCCATCGATTGGATTCATCTTTAAGCTTTGGAGAAAGGGATTCGATTAATTGTCCCCACAGACGGCGCCAATTGTGAGAGACAAGGTTTCACTTTTTAGATTTTAGGTTAGGTTGAGAGATAATGAATCGTGGGCTGAATCCCGTAAATAAGCTTGATGAATGAATACGTTTATATCGATGATCAAAGAGGGTTACAAGAGGTGTTTATGATGATTACAAGGAGAATGTGTAATGTATTTAATCTAGTCTAATCGTTGTTATATTTTTCGAAGATCGATCCCTATTCTAGATCTTCTCTTGTCTTTATATAGTCTAGGTCTTGATGATAACTCCTTAACTGATCTCCGAAATACCCGGCTTCAGTTACGTACTCGCTCCAGGTTCCTCTTGACCGAGTCTCCGAAGTGTCAGCTCCCGTTATAACGTGACCTCCTTTACGACGTCTTCCAGGTTCAGTCTTCAATTCAGCTTCCAGCTCGTATTAATACTATGGGCTTTACTCGGCCCACTTGGCAGCTTACAATTTATCGTGACCTCATCTGAGGGTCATATTCGGGTCCAACAACAACTACATATTTTGTTAGTTATAACGACAAGCCTATTTCTGTTTGGTCTATAGTTAGACCACATAAAAGAGTAGATTAAAAATCCGAAATCTCGATCGCTGATAAAGCAAATGTTATGTTCAATTTTCTTTTGTTACTTTTTTGGCTAAATTGTAAATTGAATGAAAGGTTTGATTGCAACATGAGCTGAACCAGAATCTGATGTTTTGTTCAAAACTGAAAGGCGTATTATTAGACCATTAATTGTACAATTGAGAAGAACCGTAAATTCTATGATTTTCACTATTCATCATGCAATACAAGAAACTGATTTAAAGTCGCACGTTAAATTTTGTAAAAAAAAAAAAGACTCTCACGTTAATTTTAACGCATGTCAGTAGCATGGGCTTAAAAAGTTCCATAGATTAAAATAGCAACAACCAACCTTTTTTTATTTTTTATTTTTAATAGCAACAACCAACTACGATGTAGTATTCTTTATTATCACGACATGAGTCGGGTTTGTTTTTTAGAAAAAATAAATAAACATTTCAAACAACAGAACTAAAACATTATTTTGAATATACTAATAACTAGGTGTTTTCTGCACCAAATGCAATTAAGATAAAAATATATTTTTTTAATATTGGAGAATATATGTGCATATATTTAAATTGTAATCTAAAATAGTATTTTCTATTTATTTATATTAGGTAAATATATTAAATCAATTTATATTTTTCACAAATTAGATCAATTTTCTAGTGGTAATGGAACTCCGGCTGGAGTACCCCGCCATGGGTTTGATTCAACTTGGCCACCAGAACTAGGCAAGAATACGTGAATTGCCGTCAGCCTCACGGGGATTAGTCTTTGGATCTAGAAAGACTTTGGGATCACCTCCTGATTAATAAAAAAAATTAGATCAATTTGTATAAAACTAAAAAATGATATAAAATTTTTTAGTTATCAAAAATTTAAACTCAACAATATTCATAAATTTGTAGATATATAAGAAAATAATGATTTTACGCTTAGAAATCTATTTTGTTTTTAAATGTAGAAATTTCGAAAGATTTGATAATAAAATTGTATAATTCTTGAAAATAAAATAATATAACATTTCAAAATTTATACTTTTATATATGAATATATTTATTTTATAGATGATGTATGAGATATTACCATATTTTAAAAAAATTACTAAAAATAAATATCAATGTTGAATGTAATATATGAGTTATCACCATATCCTAAAAAGTTTACTAAAAAGATATAAACAATAAATGAAATAATTCATGTCATATTTTTCTGAAAGTCATGTCATCATTTTTTTTGTGAAACTGATTGTATAGAAGATATGTGGCAAAATCACTTCTCAAATAATATATATGGGCGATTTTGTTTTTTTTAATATTGAAGAATATATATGTATATATTAAATTATAATCTTAGATAGTATTTTCTATCTATTTATATTGGCTAAATATATTAAATCAATTTTATATTTTTCACAAATTATATCAATTTGTATAAAACTAAAAACTGATATAAAATTGTATAATTATCAAAAATTTTAACTAAATAATATTCATAAATTTGTAGATATATAAGAAAATAATGATTTTACGCTTAGAAAACTATTTTTTTAAATGTAGCAATTTCAAAACTTTAATAATCAAATTGTATAATTACAGAAAATAAAATAAAATAACATTTTCAGATTTTTAATTTTATATATGAATATATATTTCATACATGATGTATGAGATATTACCATATTTAAAAAAAAAAATTTACCAAAAATAAATTTTGATGTTAAATGTAATATATGAGTTATTACCATATCCTAAAAAGTTTACCAAAAATATAATAAACAATATATGGAATAATCCATGTCATATTTTTTTGGAAATCAAGTCATCATTTTTTTTTGTGAAATTGATTGTAAAGAAAACATGTGGCAAAATCACTTTGTAAATAATATATAGAAATTGTTTTGTAAAACATAAAAGACTTAGGTATTACTTCATTTTCTATAAATTAAGGAAGTTTTGAAAAAAATATCCGTCAAATTGAACTCTGATGTATATAAAATTCATTTTCCTGAGTTTCATCCGTAGCACAGAGAATATGCTCAACATCTAAACAGATTTCTATTTTAAACAATGGGTTAGGAGGGAAGCATATAAAGCTAGTATCATTTGTTACCAGAAAATAAATATAAAAAAAAAAATAACTGCAAGTACTAAGTTTAGTAGTGTATCTCACGTGCGATGAGGAACAGTTTTGGGAGAAGGAGAAAAAAAAAGAACTCTTTTAAAATGTTACATTTACCTTGGTGGAGAATACACAAGCTCATTGCTCTAGCTACAGTAACAGGTACCGTAACTTTTAGCTTTATGACAGTCCAATCATTTTGACCTCTGTCTCTAAGCTGGCGCGTGCGTGACAGTTACTCTCTTTCTTTCTTCTCTCTCTCTCTCCATAATATAGCCCATAAAATCAAAAACTCTGCTTTTATTGTGTCACAGAGAGAAAAGTAACAAAGAGAAGAGAAGAGATAATGGGAGATAAGAAGTTGATATCATCGTCTTCTTCTTCCTCAGCTACCTCGATTTACGATACTCGTAGTAATCATCATCAACCACCACCCTCTTCTTCCGACGAGATTTCTCAGTTTCTCCGGCATATCTTCGACCGTTCTTCTCCTTTACCTTCTTACTACTCTCCGGCCATGAACACGACGACGGCGGCGTTAGGAGTTCAAGGAGAGCCACATGCAGACAACAACCCGAGATGTTTCGTTTCGTCGAGCCCCGCGCTTCTGTCGAAACGCCCCGTTGATTTCTCTGACGTTTTGATCGGCTCCGCCACCGCCACCGCCGCCGGGCGTTACGGTTTCTCCGGGGGTCAAGGGAGCAGCTCAGGGACTCGTGTTTCGTCTTCTTCCCTTGCAGCTAGCGGGAATGATACGGACGAGTATGACTGCGAAAGCGAGGTTTTGCTTTGATACTTTCTCTCTCTGCATGTTCCTAAAAAAAAGTTTCCATCTTTGTCTGCTTCCCGACAAAATTTATCTAACAGTGGTTCTCTTAGTGTTCGTTAACTTTTCTGGTTGGATGAAAAATAAATAAAAATCAGGAAGGAGTAGAAGCAGTGGTTGATGATGAGCATCCCTCCAAATCTCGTGGCTCATTTAAGCGATGCAGAGCTGCTGAAGTTCATAACTTGTCTGAAAAGGTTTTACTACTACTCTCTTTGTCTAAATTAGAAGCTTTCTTTTCAGACAGAGTCATACTCATACCCGAGGCTTATGTTATCCTCTCTTTTTTTTTTTCTGGCAGAGGAGAAGAAGTAGAATCAATGAAAAAATGAAAGCCTTACAGAGTCTCATCCCTAATTCAAATAAGGTGCTATAACTGTATATACACATACAAGAATCATTTTTTCTCCCTTTTCACTTTTTAATGTGCCTCTGATATATAATAATGTCTATTGCAATATGTTCATTGCGTGAAGACGGATAAGGCTTCAATGCTTGATGAAGCCATAGAGTATCTGAAACAGCTTCAGCTCCAAGTTCAGGTCACTAAAGATTCACTGAGTTTATTTTTGATATGACTTAGTATATTCTCTGTCGGGATGAAGAATATTAACTTAAGTTTTTCTTGCAGATGTTAACAATGAGGAATGGGATGAACTTACATCCTTTAAGCTTACCTGGGACTTCATTACACCACCCATTGCAGCTCTCACAGATCCGACCTCCAGAAACAACCAGTGATCCTTTGCTTAATCATCAATTTGCTTCGACTTCTAGTGCACCGGAAATGATTAACATTCCTTCTCCATACACGTTGGATCCTTCCATCCGTAGTCACTTTGGACCTTTCCCTCAATTTACTTCACCACCTGTGGTGTGTTCTTTAAATACCACATTTTCATTCTATTATTGTATAAGTCTTCTTGAAAGCTAGTTTGCTTGCTATAACTGTATTTTGTTTTTTTTTAAAGGAGATGAGTCGAGAAGGTGGTGGGTCAACTCATCAGAGGTTGAACCCTGGTGGTCATCCTAACGCAAACCTAGCTGGTAAGGATGGCTTTGAATCCTCAAGAAGTTTTTAAGAGACACTGGCCATGTTAAAAAATGTTGGGACGTTTGCAGGAGAACATGTTGTGTTTGATGGACAACATCCTGAGATCAAAGCTCGACTTACTTGAACATTATTCTCAGCTTGGGGGGGGGGGGGGGGGGGGGGCTTTATGCGTTCTTGTTTCTTAGGTGCAAGCAACAAGGGTTGCCTGACAAAGGAAATGCATTTAACATTCTTCAAATTTTCTAATATTTTCTATTTCTTTATAAATTGTTGTTGTTAACACGAACTCTAGAGAATATAAAAAGACTGAACTTTTAATATAAAGTAATTGTTAGGTTTATGTATGTTTATTGTGGAATGTAAATTTTCTAGATCATCTTCGCATTGTATAAGGCTTTTCATTAAGCCTGTAAAATATAGATAAGCTTCTAAATTATGTTTTTAAGCACTAAATAATAGTGTTCTAAGATATTGTTTTTGAAAACAATTATATTAACAAACTTGAATCTCACATTATAGAAAAAAAATATTTATTACATTTGCACCACCGAAACAAAGTAGAACTGATCAATTTTGAAAAAGCTCAAATTTAGTTATGTATTAAAATGAAAAACTTAGTACAAAAGTAAATATGATTCTCATGCTTTTTAAAGGAAATCTTGGAAGTGGGCAGGGGTGAAAAACTTGCAACAAGTCTGTCCTTTTTCTGCAGAGCCTTGATGAGATTGTTGACAAAGTGCTTCAAAGTTCTGACGACAAAACCACTTGCGAAGACTCTTTTACGTTGGTCCAAACATGCCCAACCAAGATTCACGTTTGCTTAAGAGAACTCTAGGTTTTTGTCAAAGGTTATATTTGTTTTTTTTTTTTGTTTGTAACTGAGAAAGGTTATATTTGTTTTTCAGTTCTTTCTCTATAATCTTTCTTGTGGTGGGATAACAGAACTCATCTTCATTATGCAGATCTTCGCCGAGACAAATTAAAGCGAGCCTGCGGCATTCACATCCTACGCACTGGCATTCCCTAGTGTCTTTCTTGCTCTTAACATTGCAGGACGTAGAAACAAAATGTATTAGTACAGAATAAGTATGAGACGCTATCACAAAACTGGCTTGCACTGTCTTCCAAGGCATGATTTGAAAATTTGGATGCCAAAACCAATGTTTCATTGGGGTTGACCCACATCAACAAGTTTACGAGAATCAGCTTATGATAGCTTACGTTTGTTGGGCCTAAGCCTATTATAATGTCTACGAGATCGATCCAATGGCCCAACTTATACAGCTCTCCTTCTAGCTCAATCTCCCAATGGTTCTGTTTGTTGAACCAAACTGAAACCGTCCCTTGCACGGCAGCTTTTTACTCTACCCATGGCCCTTTTCGATTCCTGAAATTAAATCGGATGATTACGGCTGCTGCTAAATCATTACACGGAACGTTTTACACGTGCTGAAAACAAGCTTTGAGTCAATTTGATACAAGGTTTGGTGACTTTAGTCGGTGGCACAAAAATTTCTTCTATCCTTCGACATCCGACACTACAAATCCAACTTTTTATCTCCTACTAAGTAGGGGTGGGCAAAATATCCGTAAATTTCGATTCGATTCGTTATTCGCTTCGATCCGATCCGAAAAATCCGGGTATCCGTAACTTTACAAATCGAAGCAAATACTAAAATTCAATATCCGTCAAAATCGAAGCAAATTGCAAATATTAAAATTTTGGGAAGCGGATATCCGATCCGATCCGGCATTATATAAGTATATGTATATCTTGATTATATTTAAAGTTTTATATGTATAAAATTATATAATTATTATTATAACATATGATTTGACAGATTTTATTCACATTATTACTTATATAAAGTAGTACATAAAAAGAAAACAATATATTTTATGATAATTATATTTTTTTTAAAGTTTTGCGTTATTATAATTTTTAACTAAGTTTAAAATTTTATAAAATATGTAAATTTACTAATTTTTTAATTTTTTATCTTATATATCACGTAAAAATATATTATACAAAATAATTATGCATCAAAATTTTAAAATTATTTGTATTAATTAAAACATATGAGATATCCGTAAGTATTCGCAAATATCCGCAAATATCTAATTATTTTCCGGATATCTGTTTTTCCGAATATCCGTATTTCTCTGAAGCAAAGCAAATACAAAAATTAGATATCCGTAACATACGAAGCAAATCACAAATACCTCCAAAAATCCGGATATCCGATCCGTGCCCAGACCTACTACTAAGCACGAATCTGAGTTACACACATTGATTGGTGTAACACTAATCAGAGTATATTAATGGCAAAAAAACTCTTTTATTCTTTAAAAGAATATTCTAATTTCATTTACAATAGTCAACGAGCTAATTAACAAAAGATTAAATCAAGACCGTCAATTCTCTAATTAACCCCCATAATAATCTCCTTGATGTGACTTGGTCTTTCTCCACTAATTAAACTACCGTGTACTCCCTTCAACCTCACGTACGTTGACCCAATCACATGAAACCGACCAATCAGGTACATTCTCAACGACTAACCCACTGATTCTCTCCTCCGGTGAACGTACCAAAGAACTGAACGGCGAATAACTAACCGTAACCGAATCGTTAACCGAATTCCAATCAGGGAAATCAAAAGGATCTCTAGGTGAAACCGAAACCGAAGCCTCGTCTACTTCGCCACACCTCACTGAACCACTATTTCTCTCATCATGATCAACGGCTAAGAACGGATGATCCAAAAGCATCTGAGCCGTCCATCTCTCCACGGGGTCTTTAACGAAACACCTCCTCACGAAATCTTTACCTTCTTCCGACAACTCCACCGGTATCTTAGGAACATCTCCCGAACCAATACGAACCATCAAAGACATCACGTTCTTGATCCTCCCTTCCTCCAAACACCACGCCGTTTTGCCACTAGACATCTCAACTACACACCATCCCAACGCCCAAACATCCGCCGGCGACTCAAACTCGCCGCGGTTAACCGATTCCGGCGCCAAATACAGCGGCGTTCCTCTGATCTCCCCCACGGTCTCACCTCTCCGTTTCGCCAGCCCGAAATCTGAAATCTTCACGACGTCTCCTCCGTCACCACCGAACACCAAAACATTCTCAAGCTTCACATCGCAATGAGAGTAACCACTCGCGTGGACGTGACGCAACCCTCTAACGATCGACCTCGCGAACCGCCGCACTTCGAACTCCGGCAACCCTCCGCCGTACTTCTTGATCCTGTCCCTCAAGTTTCCGCCGGAAGCGTACTCAAGAAACAGATTGTGAACCTCCTCTCCGTTCTTCTCCACCGTCGTTTCCTCACCGAAACACCGCACGATCTCCGGACAGTGGCCGAGATCATCAAGAACGTCTCTCTCGTTACGTAGCGCGGCGGAGCAGGCTGCTCCGGAGGATTTCACGGCGATCAAGGGAGGAAAATGTGTTGAGCTACCAGAGGTAGTGGCTAGACTTACGGTGGAGAAGCTCCCGTGACCTATTGTTTCTCGACGAATCCACTCCATTAATTGTAGAAAATAAAAAGTCTACGAAACAGTTAGTTTAGTTTCTCTCTGTACTTTCCTCTGCGACTCTACTTCTTCTTCTTCTGTCTTTATATATAACGATTATTTATTAATTTTTGTGAAAAGGAAAAAAAAATGTAAAGTTTGTTGTGAACACTAGTGTATTGTTGTGTAATTGATGCACGTGATATAAGCCTATTACTGTATAGTATTTGTTATTTGCTCTTGGCCACGAGATAAAATAGCGGCCAATAAAGAAAACGTGGGTGGTGAGAACGAAGATGAAGACTACCCTTGTTGCTTTCTGTAAGATATTTCTTCCTTGCCCTGCGCATCATCACGCGGTTCTTACAAAATTATAATATACCATTAATGAAAATAATAATTAGCACCGTGCCACCATAACTACAACTGTTTTATCTAATAATTTACATAATTGTAGTATTTGTATCTTTTTTTTAGCAGCCATAAAGAGCAACTGAATTCAGTTATGTTCATTTGGTAATTGTAATGAAAAACATTTAAAATCATGCTAACTTTGTTTTGTTTGATGTTTTTATATTTTTTCAATGAAATACAGGGAGTAGATTCTTAGTTCTACACGTTTGTTTCAAGATCTACCATGTGATTCGCGTTTTTTTCAAGTTGCGTAAATATCGGATGAGGGTGTTTATTAATTTGTTGCCTAACTTGAGCTGTTTTTCAAACTGTTTTATTTAAGAAATTATCACAATGAATTATTTTGATTGTCTTACGAAATTTATTTTAAAAAGTAGATGATTCATTTTATCTTATATATTAAAATAGAGTAGGTTTAATATTACTAAACCAGATATAATATAAACATATATGTAATATTTTAATATTACTAAATTTAATATAATAAAAATTTAACTTTTCAAATAATAATTATGGAGATATTATTTTTTAAACATTTGGTAAAAATATATATCAATCGTAGATACATGCTCAGCATAATTGTGGATGTGAAAAACATTAACCAAAGACACATGAGACTTGTTTATGACAGTTAAGTTGAAGGTGGATCTGGCCGAGAGTAGTGTGGTCATCGATCATAAGCTAAAAGATGGTTTTTGCTAGTTGTGGTCAAGAACAAATGCTAATGGAATTTTTAAAATTTACAGAATAAAAAACATCAAGAAAACAAAAATTGGAAGTCTGGTTAGTAAGTTGTTATGAATTAGTGTAAGTGCTCATGGCTGAGTTACTGTAAATACTCATGGCTCAGTGGTTCATACAAATATTGTTGTGGTTAGGATAGGAAGTAGGGGATGGAAGTTGTGACTAATAAAGCTCCGAACCTGTGGTCAATAGGTTCTGAGGTTTTGTGGTTAGAGGCTGAGGATTTGTGGTCAGGATTAGAGGGGCCGTGTAGAAAGTCTGAAGTTGTGTATTCTGAGTAACTTTGGTTGATGTCGAATGACCTTGTGTACAAATCTCATATCCACAACATAATACATCTATCCATATAATCCTATTTGTGGATGCAGCTAAAACTTGATAATCCACTAACATGTGCATGTTCATGATTTTATTATCTATAAATACTGAATTATTATGTTTCTTTACAATGATAAAACCAATTAGCAAACATTAAGTGATCAAAAGTTCTAAAAGAACTTTGCAGTTAACACTTATCGAATGTCTTGCAGTCAAAAGTTTCTGATGACTCGCTAACAAACTACAGTGAAAATCAAAGTTAGGTTCATGTTTTTCATAGATAGGCATATGGTAGTTAACTAAGATGGAGTGAATCTACTCAAAGTATATGATATGCATACTTATTAATACAAAACTAAGTGAGATAAAAGAGTGTGAAATTGATTCCAAAAAAGAAACTAGATAATGACTTAGAGTTACAAAAATTTCAATTGGTGACCACATTTTAGAAAAAATAATGGTGAAGTTTTTTTCTTCAATTTTTCTGCCATTCATGCTGATTTTTTGTTAAATTATAGACATATGGATCACATTCTATTCCTCTAGTTTTCTTATGAATGAAAAAAATGAAGAAAACAATTCTTCACTAATTTAGATGAGGAACAGATTGAAAAATAATTCACATATTTTCACTTCCTCAAGAATTTATGGTCATTTCTTGTTCAATTAAATTGTCACTAATCGAAGCCAAATAAAGACCCATATACGATTGAAATTTTTCTCTCCACCAGACGTATATATATGGTCAATGATTAACCAATAACAACTTCTATCTTTCATTTATTGTAATAATCGACCGTTTACCATAGTTAGATGCACCAAACATTCATTAGTTAGAGAAAAAAACATAAAGAAAAACATAAAAATGAAATGAAAATGTTCTCCTAGCACCTTTATAGAGATGGACCTGCTACTAGTACTACTATGAAAAGAAGAATTATAAAAAAAAAAACAAAAAAAAAACAAATGATTAGAGAAAGAGATTTTTTATGGCAAAATTGTTGCCTAAATACGGGCTTTATGAGCCCAAGGCCATGACCGGCCTTGAACACCATAGGTTGAATCTGTGCCATTAATCCGGGATGGTAGAGTTAGTGCCCTCTTGATTGTATAGTCATGAAGGTTTTTCATTTGACTCTCTCTTTGCTTTTCAATTAGGAGTCATCATCTGAATATAGACTTGTCTTGTGTTTAGGATCGACCAACTGGAAGATCTCGTGGGTTTGGATACGTAACTTTTGCTTCATCTCACGATGCTAAGGTGAAACAAGTACTAGTTGCATTTCGTTGGTCGATGCATGCATGCATGCTTCTTCCATTTGGCATTATCTGGTCTTACTGTTTGAGTGCTTTGTAGGACGCTCTGAGCCTCTGAAAGGTGAACACTTTTTTAGGGAACAAAATCTTGCAAGTCAAAGTTGCTACACCCAAGGTTTCTTTCATTCATGGCTTTTGTTTAATCTGATTAAAGACATTAGTAGTAATTTCTTCTCTTATAATGTTTGTGTTAATTAAGCCAGGAAGAGATGAGACAGACAGCCTTCAAAAAAAAGGCGAGGAGGACATCTGTAGAAAGTATAAATCGTACCTTTGTGCACTCTCTCTTTGGCAGTCATTTTGAGAGGTATGATGAAAACACTGACTTATACATGCCTAAGGTAATCTTATTTTGTGTTTCCTCAAAATATAGCCAACACCTTTGGAGATTTTGTGGTCACATACATCAGTTCCTCATTTTTTTTTCTATTTTAGGACCACAAGTCCATGCAACACCGAGGAATTGGGTTTCAATATGTTTGTAAAAGTCCGAGCCTTCTTCTATTTTGTGATTTCAGATTCAGTGGAGGATCTAATGGAAGACACTCATGATCTGGGAGGTACAACGGTTGCCGTTGATCGGGCAACACCAAAGGATGGACGATCCTCTTCCCAGGCCACCACCACGAGCAACTAGGATGCCTCGCCCACTCGTGGCTGTTGCAGCAGGTGGATTTGGAGCTTACGATGCTTACATCTCTGCAGCTCTCTTGGTGCTCCTACTCTCTATGATAATGCCTCCTCCTTTTATGGAAGTAAGACTGTTAAGATTCTAATTAGAAACAAAAAAATAAAAAGCATTGTAGTAATTGAGGATTTTACATACATAAAGATGTTTAAAAAGGCCACGTTGTTCTGCTTTAGGTAGCAATAGATTCAGCAACACCTCTTGGCGAAGCTGGACCTAGCGCCAGTAGAAGTTCCATGTTAAAGTTCATCTTCTCGTCCTGAATATATTGGTGGATATGGAGGTCCAATGCGCACTTTTGGTCGAATGTATGGAGGAGGCATGAGCTTGGACGATGTGAGTAAATATATTATTTAGAAACTTAATATTCTTTATATTATCAAGTTTTGATTATGATTGTTTTGATTAAAAATCTGCTAGTGGGGATATGGAATGCCCAGCGCAAGACAATCAAGATCAGACTGGAGGTACCGGCCATACTAGTGCACCACACAGACATTATCATTTGTACGAGCTTTTGTTTTTATCAGTTGTATGAACTTCATTTGTCAGATATATTTCATTGATCCTCATTATCAGTTTAGTTATGTTTCTTTGCTATGAATGAGAAGTGGAACGAACTTGGGAACAGATGAAAGCTTTACAAGAAAATTTTGCAGTGTACAAATGTTTTTTGGTTTTGGTCAAATTTGTCTTTTAAAACAACAAAAAGAATTGGAAACTAGAGAGCAGAAGGAGACTTTCTGCAATCAACACGAGGGGCAAAGCAAGCCATGAAAGGCGTCATGAAAGTATGTCTTCGGACAAGATGAGTGATCTTCACCGAGTTTCTGGAGACTTGTTGTTGTTCTTGTTGCTGATGGTCAATGGATACTGAACTCCTCCTCATCTCCTGTGCTTTAATCTTTGCTGATTGGAGCTTGTTCAAGATCTTATCCATTGATGCTGATTTCTTCTTCTCCAGCTTCACCTATCATCATTTCGACATTGCCAAGAACAAAAGATTCAGTATAATGCTCATGTTGTGTTTGTGAAGAGATTCATATAAAGCGTAGGAGGAAGGACCTCAAGTTTTCTAATGGCAGCTTCTGCTTTGGCCTTCTGCAGATTTTCCCAAGCTGCTATCTTCGCTTCCTCTCTCTGCAACCTGCCAATGAAGAAAGAAAAAACACACATTAATGGCTGAACAAGAAGACACTGATGTAATGTGTGTGTGTTGACTTTACTTGGAAAGAGTCATGGCAGGTTCAGAGATATCCCAAGAAGAAGAAGAAGCAGAAGCTTCAGAGTTGTCTTCAACCTCAGGTTGCTCTCTCCTCATAATAGCCCTAGAAGAGGAAGAAGAAGACATAACTCGTCTCTTTGGACGCTTAATCATCTTTGCTCCTTTATCCATCTTCACTTCTCTCACTTCACCTCCACCTCTACAAGAAAGAGGAGGAGGATCAATCACAGAAACAACCAACGGTGGAGATAGCAGCTCTTGAGGAGAAGGAGACTGGTCATTATTATTATTATCAGGACTCATCTCTTCAGGACTCATCTGAGTAGCAATGTCTCTTCTTGAAACCACCGGAGACTGCGCCGCCGGAGTAGTCATCTCTCCCTCCTTTATATCCTCTGCTTTCTCCTCTGCACACACAATTCAATAAAGCTTAGATCTTTTGCCATATCTACACAACAACCAGCTCAAAGTTTTGAACTTTTCAAGATTGGATTTGTCAAAGTATGAGTCTTTTGATACTTTCAGATTCATTTTGCATCTAAGAGAGAGAGAGAAATAGAGCTTACCAGTATCAGTTTTGGAGCTAAGAGAAGAAGTTTCCTCACTCATCAAATCAACCCAGCTCCGGCTATGTCCATGTCCACCACCACCACCAACACTCCCCCTGAAAACCCTACCCGCCTCCAAAACACCAGTCGAAAACGGCGAGCCAGACACCATCAAACCCCTCGGAGGAGCTGCCTCCATAACCCGCATAGTCAGCCTCGGAGAATACGGTGGAGGATGAGGAAGCGTGGGAGGAACAATAGGACCGCTTTTGGACTTCTGCCTTCTCTGTTCATAGAACTGAGAGCTCAGCTCTGAAGGGTTTGCACAAACACCACCAGGAAGTGGGTAAGCCGCCACTGGACTGCAAATCCACCGCTCGGCGTCTTCCCATTTGGAAGGTATGGCTCTGCCGCTGTAAAACGGCGTCGTTAAAGCGGAGGAGGAGCCTAGGTGGCGGCGAGGGCCGCCGTTGTTGACTGTGGGTGTGGAAGCTGTGGAGGAGGAGGAAGGGTGTGGGACTCTCTCGGAGCTCCAGCCTTTGTTGTCGGAGTAGTTCGGAGCTCCGGGGCTTAGAAACCCACCGAAGCTGTTTGAAGAAAGAGATGTCTTCCTCATCTTTGTCTGGCAGAGAATAGTGAAGAAAAAAAAGAAAGAATCTTTCAGATTTAAAGGTGGAAGCTTTATTATGAAGAAACAGAACTCATTTTTTTTGTTGACCGGAGAGAGATTTGAAGTGTGTTCAAAGAGAGAGAGTGATGATGTAAACTGAATAAAGAGATAGAGAAAATGTACTTTTGTGTTTCTCAAAAGGTGAGAACTTTGAGTGATGAGAGAGAGAGAGTTTTGGTTTTGTAAGCATTAAGACAAATGTCATGGCCGGTTCCGAACATATACTCACACTCAAACAATTAAAAGGTGATAAAAGAAAAAAACAAGATATCTCTAAAACTTAAAACATAGAAAACATTTTGAAATTGACTTCTTTTTAGGGTAATGCAAATTACAGTTTCTTAAAAATGAAATTGGTAAAACATTAATGAAGAAAGATTAACAGATTTGGAACGGGAGAAAAATTGCCGTTATATAAGCTTATCTTCTTGTTCTTTCTTTGATCCTCTGTAGCCATTACACAAAGCCACAACACTTCCCATGTGACCATTCTGCTCTTTTGTTTGTTCTTTCGATACATTTCAGACACCTTTTTTGTCGTTTCTGTTTAATAGGCTTCCCGCTTTTTCTTTTTTAACCTTTTTTTACGTTATTTTAACTGTTAACTATTTTTTTCTTATATAGATTTGTATGTACTGTAACTCCCTGCAGACCTAGAAAGATGGATCGTAGCCACTCAAACTCACTCATTTGAGAAATACTGCTTTTAGTTCTGGTTGGTAGAGAGAATATAGTTGAAATAACTCCGTGAGTTCGTAAATTCTAAAATATAATTGGGTGGCATCGCAATTTTCAGTTTTATACCCTTCATTTAGTACTAGTTTAATAACATTATAATGTTTGTTCTATATACTAGAGTCTTTGAGCAGTACTTAGCAGTTCGAACTAACCACGTTTAAGGACATTTCACATGTCATACACTTCATGTATTATAAAACAAGAGAGTATATACCAACATACTTAATTCGTCATTGTTTTAATAATTACTTGCATCCTTTAATAATAATGCAAATCTCGTTTGTCGTGGCATTTCTCGTATCGGCTTTTAGTACTTACAGCTCCAAAGATCTCTGAATTCCTCAAAATCGTTGATTATTAATGAAGTTGCGAAATTTGAAAGCGTTAGTAAAATAACAACGGAGTCATTATCACGTAAATGCTATTATGTATTTAACGCATAGGGATGATCAAGCTCACAGACACAGACGACAAAACACACTAGTCTCTCATTGTTATTTAATGTGGCATTGATTTTTCGAACAAAACAAACCCATCAATTTTTATTATAAAAATTTCTGAATATGGGTCTAATTATAAAAAACCCACGTATCATATTGACGCATGACAAATAGCGACTCCGCTCCTACCACATTCAACGTTTGATTTTTTCTCCTTCATTCAAATCGTTCTTATCTGTTGTTTCATCACAGATATGTTATGAAAAATATCTCAACATTTATCAAAAAGACCAGACTAATTAGATAGTATCACGTCTATTATGCATATGTATAGCATAGTCGAATGAAGAAAGAGAGTTTTCAACTAATATCACGTACGTTTGTATCTATCTTTTATGTTTTCAACTGTGATGTTATCACGTTATGTTTTCCAAAGAATTCAAACCAACCATTAAAAACAACTGGCAAATGATAAATTGAAATTCTAGTACAAGAATCTGAATATGTTCAATTTCAAATACACATGTATTAAAGTCGCATGTAAAAATAGTGTCTCCTACCACATTCAACATTAGATTTTTTTTTTCCTTTTTCTTTTTGACTGAAGAATTCTTATTTCTTCATTCAACCATTGTGAAAATTACACTATGAAGGAAAACAGAGAAAGAGAGGTTTCAACTAACACCACGTTTATATTTTTGCCACATGATAATTATATCAATTATCAAATGATTGACAAAAAGCAATCAATGTTCAAGAACCATTATTCAGCTTTAAACTAGACATTTGTTATAATTATAGCAAATGATTATTACATTTTCAGTCATTGACTAAAAGCATCTCCAAATTACCACTTCATATTTCACTTCATATTCTATTTTTTACTACATACTGAGGTAGAAAAGGAATCGGAAAAGCTCTAAAACAAGCTTGGCATCTTCATCCATTCACTAAATTAAGCTTTTAATTTGAATATCTTATAACTACCAAAACATCTGAAAGCTTTATTCTTGTTTGTTACCATGGATGCAAAACAATCATAGTACGACACAAATCACAATGTCACAGTCAAACTTTATTCAGGATAAACAGTAAAGAAAAAAAACCAGGAGAAAACATACATAACAAATATATAAAACATAAAGAGGCAACATAAAGTCTTTTTGGTTCCAACAATATGAGTTCACTCTTTATCTTTCTTACGTTCTTAGCTCAGTGCCTTGTCCTGCTTCTTCGCCTGCAAAACACTCTAATATGTTAAAAGCGGCAGAAGCATCATTTTGTACAAACATGCAAAAGCTTGCATCGGCATTTTACCTGGGAGACCTTGAATACGAGGAAGAGCGTCTGCGAGAGCGTTTAGGAGAGCGTGATGGTGACCTAGAACGAGACCTAGACCGTGATCTTGAACCATGCCTGCGGGATCTCCTGCTTCTGCTTCTACTTCTGCTTCTACTTCTGCTTCGTCTGTGTCTTCTGCAGACAAAAACATCGTTTTACAAGTTAAAGAAAACCAAATTGGAAGGAGGACATGATGTAATCTGTGTAGGTGAGTCTCGATGGAGAGCAGATTCAAACAGAGCTTCTAAGAACCGAAAAAGTCTTGTGACTTCCTTGTCATCCTCACTCTAATCACGTAGCAAAAAATGATAACTTTATTAACAACCTCGGTGGTGGTGATCGACTATAACTCCTACTACGGCTGCGATGTCTACTCCGACTCAACCGGCTTGTTTCCGCTAGTTTCTCCAGCCTCTGCTTCTCTTGTTCTCGTTTTTTAGCAGTCTCCGTTGCAGTGTCTTTCTTAACTGTACAAATACGATCCATCCACCATCTCAGTTTCTAATAGCAAATGGGAATAAACTCAAATGCAGAAGAGCATAACAACTCTTACTCTGTTGCGTTAGCTGTTTGTTCATGATTCTCTTCAATCGTTCTTGGGGAGTTTCTTTCTTCACCGCTGGTGTCTGCTTCGAAGATCCTCCTGATGAGGTACCTGCTTTTGAAAGCTTCGCTAGTGCTGAGGAAGTACTGCAAGTATTAAGAAATGTATCAAAGTTTCAGTTCATTACTACAAATGCTAAAGGATGAGAAAAATGCCACCAAAATATAAACTTGATATATGCAAATCACGACCATACCTCACTGACGGTTTAGGTAGCTTGACAATCTTGTCTTTCTCAAGTGATACACCAGATGCAGGATCAACATGCAGCGCCTCAAGAATATGTCCTGACGATGGTCTGCAGGGAAATACAAAATTATAATTTCCTACTCTATGCATTATACTAAGCAAATCTCAGTCAGTTATAAAAGGGGTTCCAGAAAGTAAGCTTCTATCTCTCCCTTGTTGTCACAGGTAATCAAATCTAGATTCATTCTACACAACAAAAATTTCCATAGACCAACAAAAGGAGAGCAAGTGGCTATCTTTGCAAGAACTAGAGGTTGAGTGCTCCGACCGGTTGGATAGGTCAGTTTGAGATGGTGGTGAACGCGGTGGGGAATATCCTCCAAACTTTGGACTTCCCACGTCTCCAGAGCCTCCAAATTCTGTAATATACTCGATTTTTGGCATGCCAATTTCGCCAGAGTCGTCTCCATGACCATTCCGCCTTGAGTACGAGGGAGAATATGACCTGGATCTTGATCTGTGGATACAACAAGCAAGAGGAGATAAGCAATCACTTTCCAACTTTCCATATAGCATAATAACAGGTTAGTAAAGGGAAAAACCTTCTTGAACGTGGATATGCCTCATAAGTAGGACTCCTTCGAGACTCCCTTATGAAATTAAAAACACCATGCGACTGAGTTAAAAATACACGAACTCTCCATTTTTTTCTATATTGTACTATCTTACCTGTAGGGGTCATGCTGAATCATGTGCCTTCCAAAACTCCTTGAAGTTCCTCTTTCTCTATCCCTCTCTATCCTAGACACCTTTCTTCTTTCCTTGCGACTTAGCTTCTTCTACATTTCCCATATAAAATTGATTTCATCCACGTTATCAGTTAGATAAGCAAAACAAAAGTCATAACCTTCACAAATCAAAACGAGCCTAGCAACTTACAACTGAAGGATCGCCTTTGATAAGTTCCTTTTGCCTTTTCTCTTCCTCTTTAGCCTTCTTGTCCATATAAACGAGCCACCCATACCGCTTCACCCCAAACTGTTTCGCAATTGCTTCCATTCCTTCGTCTTCGCTGTCATTACTGTCGAAATCTTCTTCCTCATCCTCATCATCCTCGTCGTCATCATCATCATCATCTTCTTCCGCATCAAACGATGCATCTTTCCCGTTTCCACCATACGAAAAACCAACCTGCGAGTACGTGCCTTTGTTTGCAGGTGGTTGAGCTGCTTGTTGTCTAAGGAAACCACATACAACAAAAAAACAAGAAGTTCACATTAACTAAAAGATCAATGGTGATTAAAAGACTCAAGATTTTTGCTCGTAGGGAGAATGTACCTAGTTCCAAGGAAGGGAGCAGCAAGTTTAGCCTCAAGTTCTTGACAGACGTGTAGCAAACCCTCTCCATCAGAAACTGTTGACAGTATTCAGCATTTAAATCCCACTTTGACTCTTTTATCTCAAATTTTCACTCAGACTTTGCCTTTCAATATGATTGAAGAAAACAAACAAAGTAATGACTCTGAATGAAGAAGAAGGTACCGACATCCTCTACGTCGATGCTTAATTAAATCCCGATAACGCTCAAAATTAACAAACTCCTCAACTTCCTCCTCCTCCTCCGACTTCTTATGCGTCCTTATACTCCTCGAACCAGCCTCACGCACAAAATCAAGCATCGCTCGTCCATCAAATCTACATATTACAAGTAGACTATGAACAAACGATTCAATTGAAATCGATCAAACAGCTAAAAAACCTAATTCAATCCAATACCTATCAATCATAACATCTTGCTTCCCGTTCCAAGGTATCCTGATACCAACAAAAACGTCAATGAGAAAAAACCAAATTCGAATCGAATCGAAAAAATTCGAAGAAGGAGAAATTAGTAATTACAGGCCCTGTTGATCCTCGGTGGCTTGGTAAAGGCCGTCGTCGCGGAAGATTTTGTAGCGGGATCCAACGGCTTGGATCGATTGGATGGGATCTCCGCGGCGTTTAGCTAAGAAGATGGCTCGGCGCTGAGCTCTTTTCCGAGCTGCGTCCATCATCTCGTGCACCTTCTTCTCCGATCTCCTCGCTTCGTGCCACATCTTTGTTCTAGCTCCGAAGAGAAGCAAACCCTAATTAGACTCCGATTTGGGGAAAAGTTTTTTCGCAGGCGAAGAAGATATTTTTTGTTTTTTATTTCCGATGACTAGTTGAAACAATCTGAACCGTCCGATGCTGATAGGTGAATGGAATATAGAATTCATGAAAACCTTCTGGCTGTTGGAGAGGTTTACTGGGATGGGCCGGTGCTTCTCTTTTTAGATATAGGCCCCTCGAGTGAGCCACGTGATATTAAGTTGAGAATTGGAGACTGGGAAGACAAAGTTTATAAGTTCTCAAAGAGAAAAATGTTGTACTTTTTTTTTGCTTAATCGGTTGTTGAAACTTGAAAGAGAGATGTCACGAGTAAACGTATTTTCTTCTTTTAAGTATTATTACGATATATATACATAAATTACATGTTATGTTTGTTGCTTAGTATGATTTAAATTTGTATATAACTACAAATTGGTAGAACAATTAATCAGTGGTGGCCCAAAGAGATTGTGGGATGTGTGATTGATTGATCACTTTTATTTTGAGGTGAGTATAGTGGCAACGTATGACGTTAACATATGGCATACACAATTATTATCTTGATGATGAACTTATCAAATTGCATTTTATATCTCATTTTCTGGACCACTTTGTTGTTTTAGATGTCGGTTTAAGGTTTTTTTTTCAAATCTGTATATTGCTTTGCATTTTTAATATTATTTAAGAATAGACGTTCTTTCATAGCACCACAAAACAAGTAAATTATATCATCAGAAATAGCATATGCGAAATGTAAATGGCTTCTCACGGACTTTATAAGAGGTAGAGAGAAAAAAAAAGGAACAAAAGTCAAGTGGTCTTCTCCAAGTTCGAGAACAAGCTAAGGAAAGAAAGATGCAGAAGTTTGGCTGAAAATAGAGGAAACCAAATCCAACTTTGGTTGATGGAATCAAAGACAACCAAGAATAAACTAGTACCAGCGTCACGCAAAAAAAAAAAGAAAAAACAAACTAGTACCAATATAAAGTGGTGTCCATACTTAATGGCATACATGTATTTATGAAGGCAAAACACTGATCTAAGGTGTCAATGGGCTATTAAATGCAAAATATGTCGTAGATCAAAAAATGCCAAGGTGCAGCTTAGGATGGACTAGCACGTACTTTTTAAAGCTAAGCAGCAGCAGCATGTTCTTTGTGTATGAAGCATTTCTGTCGTGATCAAAAACTAACTCATTGCCATCCATACACACACAGAATGACCAAAACTTCAGGTGGCCTAACTTGACACCAATCCTACTTATATGTGATAGATTCAATGGATCATTGAGAAATATAATTTAATTCAATATATATTTGTTTCTGTAACCCAAAACGAATTTGTTGATACGATTTATTTTCAAGTATTGTTATTGACTCGTATAAAGATTTCTTTTTCGAAACATAAAATACATTAGCCATCGCATTTTGGATATGATCATGAATAGTTTTTGTCGACTCAAAAGTTAAGATGAGAGAATATGGAAAAGCACAGTTCAAAAGTTATGGTGGATGTAGTGGAACTCAAAACATTCTAATGCTCGACAAACGCAATTACTCCCTCCGTTTCACAAAGAGTGTCACTCAACCTCTTTTCACACATATTAAGAAACTCATTAAAATGCATTTAAATTTTCATTAATATCACATATCTAACCAATAGTATTTTAGATAAATAGATTTATTTATAAGATCAATGCATTTATAATTAGTTTTGAGCTGAAAGTTTATAAAAATTGTATTGATATTGTAGAATGACACTTATTATGAAACAAAAAAAATCAGCTAAAGTGACACTTAATATGAAACAGAGGGAGTATATAAGAACCAGACTCATCTTCCAGGTTCCACGAAAAGATTCGTGGATAATAATAGGGTAACGTTTCAAAATCGATGTTTCCACATACGTGTCAATAATTCTCGCTGTATTTTCAATTATCTTTCACTGTTATACAATTATAACCATTCGCCTCTGACTTCTATTGATTTGCTCATTTTCTCTCATGTCACTACAACCTAGAAATGAGTTCGAACTTTCCATAGATGAACCAAACAAAATGGTCCACAACTACCCAACAAGCTGTTTAACATTAAGGACATAAACCACTAGTTGACTAAATGGTTCGAATTTAGTTTTACAGAAATTACACCCACTATCCAAATAAAAAAAAAAAACAAAATTAACCAGTTATCCAGAGTTACCTTTTTTCCTCTTTTCTATTCACTCTCTTTAGAAATTATGGTTTTTGGTTATGTCTATGTTCTTGGTTCAATAGTTCGACAATTCCAAAATTTATAATGCAGATTAAAATTAAATTACGTCGCTAGATATCTTTTTTCTTATCGCATCCAAAATCCATGCATTAATGACAATTTGGGAGCTAAACTCAGTTATAATTATTAGCTAGATAATTAGCAATTCTAATATGAAACCATAATTTATATTCTAACGATTCTGGACTTCATATCTGTATGTCTTGAATTCTTGATAGAAAATTAGAATAATTGAAGAATTATAAAATTACATACTAAATTGTAAATAAAATGGAAATAGAACATTTAGGAACTCACTTTTTTGTCAACATATAGGAACTAACTAAATTGTTACGTATCTTAGTAAGAAAATATTCGAAATATGGTTTTAACTCTAAGTTATTACAGAATTTTGTGCCAATTTATGATGAAGAATTTTTAATACATGTCAAGAATTTCATGCTGACTACAAACTGGACACTATAGTACTTTATGCAAAAAATCAAAGCTGTTCTTTCCGACTTTTCTGCGTGGAAATAATAGTCTTTCGCATTGTCACGGCTGAACAGAATACTTAAATCAAATAAACAACGAAGCTTATAATCATTTGCTATATGAAATGTGAAAGAGTGTACAAGTCTAAAATCATATACTTCAACTTGGGTAAAGAAAGTAAACTAAAATCCTATCAATACGAAGAATAAAAAAGTTGCCTACACGTTCATTAATGCCATTAATCTGTGATTTTCTTGTAATTAGGTGGAGATTTCATAACGAAACTCTGAAAGACTAGTCTACTGAATCACGAACCCTGTTTTAGCCATACACACGAAGAGATGCTTAGACATTGGAAATTCGAAGATGGTTTGACGAAATGGATGCTAGTTGAAATTGGAAATCACTGATAACTTGATAAGCCAAACATCAAAATAAGGGATCCTACATTACTATACTTTCTCGAGTGGATTCATACATATGCTTAAAACTGGCTCGAAATCAATAACCGAAACTATCAGTTTTACCTTTATGAATTATCAATAAGGATGTGTTGCTCTGAGGTCCAAATGGAGATGTACATGCATGCAACTAGCGACATTTTCTCACAAGTATGTTCGCCTTTTTTGACTAAAAAAATACCATCTTTTGATCCAGTATATATATGTGAATGTCTAGAAGCAGCTTTTATATATAGTTATGCAAGCGTGCGCCATTTTTCTCCAACTATTCAATTCTTGAATTTGCGCAAATTATAAAACTTTTCCTAATCAACCATATGCTGATGTGCATGCAGCTATCTCTTCTACCTTTATGTGAGATATATCGTCCTACGTACTTGACAAGATTAAAGCCAAACAGGTGTTGGAGATGAATCGAATAATGTTGGAGATGTAGATGATTTTACAAGGACTTAAATTTGTCGTGATAGGTAAGACTTACCGTCGTTAACGAATATTATTATCTAGCCGTACGTAGTATCAATGATAAAGCGGATAAAAAGCCAAGGATGCTGGAAATAAATCCAAGAACGAAGACCGTAGATGTCGATGGGGTTTTAAGAACTTGTAAATATCACGACTCCAGACGCTAAAATATATTATCCGAATTGTTTAGTCTAAAGATACACAAATGAAAAGAAAAGGTAAATGAAGCTGATTGGTACCCAAATGTGAATTGAAGCCAAAATGTGTTAGGTGGCGCATTAAAATATTCAAAAAGAAGTATAATAAGCAGGGGCAAATAAACAAAGTCGTGTTTTTAAAAATAAAATATCATGTCGCCTCCCGTCATATTTGAAAAAAAAACTTTTACATATCTGTTAAGTTCTAAACTTTCTAGAATACATATACTATATTCGTTTCTCGTGTGTGCGTATTTATTTTAATTGGTGATAACATTTTTAGAAATGACTAAATTATGCATAATTTCAGTATAAAACTAATATTATATACGGCAATAGTTTGTCAGCATATATATGACATATACAAAAGATATTATAGCATAGTTTCCTGGAAAATTATTCAAGGGAGAGAAAATGAAACCATAATTCAAAAGATGAAAGCATGACTCAAAAGAAGACTTTATAAACATTTCGATCAAGAGAAATATTAAAAAGAAAAGATGTTTCTGAGAATTTCTAGAACAAGCATCCGTTTTTTTCTTTTTAGTTTTTCTCACACACGTAGGACCCACATTAGGATCTATAAAGCTTTATGCGTTATATAATTGACCTCCCTCCCGAGGAAAATACACTTAAAAACATTTTTGATTGCTAGAAACTTTAGAAAAAAAAAATACACAGTTCAACTTTGGTTTAGTTTTGTAATTAACTCACGGTTTAGCTCCGGCGAAGTATGGTCGTAGTCTCCAACTACCTCCTCCATCAGATAATCCGTTAGATGGAAGAAACCAAACGAAACTCCGATCTCCTCCGTTCTCGTGTCTTCCTCTCAGGCTTCTATTGCTGGGACTGGGAATTTCTCACTGCTCTCTTGCTCTTTAGTTGCTAAATCTTTCCTCCGATTTTTTTTTTTTTATTTTCCAAATCTTCTTTTCTCTCTTTCTGTCTAGACTATTTTTAGTACATCTTTATAATTTTCTTTTAGTTTTTAAAAAGTTTGCCGGAGATGACGGCGGTGATGGCGGCGCAGAGAACTGTCCCGGCGCCGTTTTTAAGCAAAACGTATCAGCTTGTAGATGATCATATCACAGACGACGTCGTTTCATGGAACGAAGACGGAACGGCTTTTGTCGTGTGGAAAACAGCCGAGTTCGCTAAAGATCTTCTCCCTCAATACTTCAAACATAACAACTTCTCGAGCTTCATTCGCCAGCTCAACACTTACGTGAGTCACAAGCAATATTACGATCAAAAAGTCATTTTCATTTTGTTGTTAAATTAAATCATTCTGGTTAAATGAATCATTCATTGGTTAGTTGGTGGAATATTAATAAAAGCTTCTAGAAGCTGATCATGTGTTTTGTCTTAATTAACTATAGGGTTTCCGGAAAACTGTACCGGACAAGTGGGAGTTCGCCAACGACAACTTCCGGAGAGGACAGGAGGAGCTGCTGTCGGAGATACGGCGGCGTAAGTCGGTGATCGCCGCGGCGGGGAAATGCGCAGTCGTCGGTTCACCGTCGGAGTCAAACTCGGCGGGCGACGATCACGGTTCTAGCTCCACGTCATCACCAGGGTCGAAGCACCCGGGTTCGGTGGAGAACATGGTGGCTGACTTGTCCGGAGAGAACGAGAAGCTGAAACGAGAGAACAGCAGTTTGAGCTCGGAGCTCGCGGCGGCGAAGAGGCAGAGGGACGAGCTCGTTGCGTTCTTGACCGAGCAGATGAAAGTTGGACCGGAGCAGATCGATGAGATGATTAAAGGAGGGAAGCTCAAACCGGGGGCGGTGGAGGAAGAGAGCGACTGCGAAGGTTGCGGCGGAGGAGACGGTGGAGCCGCCGTGGAGGTGGTAGGTGAAGGGTTGAAACTGTTTGGGGTGTGGGTGAAAGGAGAGAGAAAGAAGAGGGGCCGGGATGAGAAGAATTTCGTGGTGGGTGGGTCCCATATGACGGAGATAAAGAACGTGGACTTTCACGCGCCGTTGTGGAAGAGCAGCAAAGTTTGCAACTAAAACAAGAAAAGGATGACTTGTAAGAGCGTGTGACACGTCATTGATGTTGAAAAAACGAGAAACCTGGAAGTTTTATTGATTTTATAATTTTCCGTAAGGAAGATTATTAGTGTTTTATTTTTATGTTAAAAATGGATTTTCATGTATTATATACGGTTGAAAAAAAATAAGACAGACGTTTCAGATTTTAGTGATGGGTGTGTATTTTTGTTTTTCTCTATTAAAACTCCTAGCTAATGTAAAACCATGGGCTAGATTTGGTCCAGTGTCGTGTTGAAAGTTGAAACTTCAAAGAGGAAAAGGATTGACAAAATTAAGATTTTATTTATTTATTTTCCTCAATGAGTAGAACTTGACTACTTCTCTTGCAATTAGTAGGTAGTTTCCGTGTTTTTACGTAACCCGTGGAGTATTTTCATAGATATTTGTTAGAAAAGTAGACAACAAAGACACTAGACTCTATCAAAGAAAATGAAATTGGAGAAATACCAAACTCTTACATAACACCTGACATTCAAATTCCAACAAGAAAATGCTATGAGTTTAAATAAAAAACTAGTTATTACTGAGAAAAATATGTCAAGTAGCTCTACAACAACCAGTTTATAGTAAAATAAAATTCTGTAAGAATTATCTAAATTCTAAAATCTTGTCCCTTTACTAAATCCTCACCCATTTTTCTTTACACTTTTCCAGACGGAATGTTTGAATAGTATATTCGTTGCTGGCCAGTTAAGTCGCGCTTGGGTCTTGCCAAGACTCTCAAGCACTACCAAGCACTAGCTCTCAAGCATTAGAAAAAATCTCGAATGTAATAATATTGTATCTTCTATTTGTACCACTATGTAATTCACACACGCATTAATTTTATTTTAACGTCTTAAATATATGTTTATAAATTATTATTAATTTTAAATCCTTAAATTTTGATGTTTAATATTTGATATTGATATTCGTGAGTTTTTTCTACTTAAAAATAACACTCTTAATTTATTTGTCAATTGTAATTAATTATTGTACTTTGAGAAGATTGTCAATAATTCTAAAGAAGTGTGTAATATAAAAGAAGGAAAGCTGATATTTACTCACAGCCACATATGATAAAAAGATGGCGATGATATTATGCAACACTCTCTACTCGTCTTCTCCTCCGTTTCTCTCGCCTCCGTTAACTTCGATACGATCAAAACCGTCGCGATTCTCAACGTCTCTCACAGTCCAAGCTCAGTTCCAGTCCATGGATGATCATCATCAAAACGATCTCCTCCGTCAGAAATTCATGGAGTTTCCTTACGTCTCGCCCACGCGCCGAGAGCTAATGGTTGATCTCATGTCGACCTTGGAGGATCGACTCCACTCGCAGCTCCTTCCCTGTACCCTCCCTCCGGATGTACGGAACTTCAAGAACCCTAACGGTTCCGCCGAAGCGTCTCTCCATATCAGATCCGGCGAGAAATCATCTCCGGTATATAGCTTTAGTTCCTCTCTTTTTAAGGTTTGAGATTTGGAAGTTAATCATGATTAGGTTAAGGGGATTGCATGTCTTTAGAATCGAATCTTAATGTATTCTGCATGTTGGTTTTAGAGTTTAAGGTAGAACATGACTTCAGTTTTGCAATGATTTATTTAATCTTTATTAATTTTTTGCTCTGTTTTTTTGTTTTTTTTTTGTTTCAGATTGATTTTGTTATAGGAAGTTGGATACACGTCAAGATTCCGACAGGAGTGTCTCTCAACATAACAAGCATCTCTGCATTCCTAAACTCGTCAACAGAAGCTCCAAACTCTGTGGTCGAACTCATACAGAGCAGCCCCACATCGCTCGTTCTCATCCTCGACCTCCCTCACCGCAAAGACCTCGTTCGTCACCCTGACTATCTCAAGACCTATTACCAAGACACTGCTCTCGATACTCATCGCCAATCCTTACTCAAGCTTCCCGAGATCAAACCCTACGTCTCGCCTTCTCTCTTCGTCCGCTCTGCTTTCTCTCCTACTGCTTCCATGCTTAAAATCGATGCGGAGGAAGGGGAGAGGTTGGAGGAGATTTTGAGGGAGCATGTGAGTCCGGCTGCTAAGCAAGTTCTTGAGGTTTGGCTGGAGCGTTGCGCGGGGGAGGAGAAGAGAGTGGTGGGAGAAGAAGAGAGGTTGGAGTTGGGAAGAAGAGATAAAAGCTTTAGAAAAAAGAGCATAGAGGAAGATTTGGATTTACAGTTTCCGAGAATGTTTGGAGATGAAGTTTCTTCCCGTGTTATACACGCTATCAAAGAAGCTTTCGGGGTTCTCTAGATTATATTAGCAAAAGACTTAGCTAATTATCACCATTGTACTGATGTACAACTTAAACAGTATCTTTATAAAACCTTACAAGTAAATAGCGTTCGTACGACAGTGTCCACATAACGCAGCTTGTGAAAACGTTTAACCCATTGATAATTTACAATCGGTGTGTCCTCGAGATAATATTATTAAATACGTTTACTTGTCAAATATTTGTTTTTTTTTTCTTTTAAAACTCAAATATTTGTTTTGAGAATCTGATTCGAAGAGATATACACACCAACGAAGGTTTTGTTTTTAGCGCCAATAAACAAATTAGTAGAAGGAACAAAAACGTGCACAATTTAAAGTCTTGATGCTAATCGCTTTCGAAAGAGTTCATAATCAGACAAGAAGTCTAGTCATCTCTGGTCATCATTATATCATCGAAGACCAAATTATAAACATTTCATCGGTTCGAATCTGTTTGTCTGATCATTCATCCTATTCGTCAACCACACAAGAAATGGTTAGTTTTTTTTTTTGTTTTGTTTTGGGTTTCTTGATTGTTCCTTAGTTCTTGATCTTTCAAAATACAGAAACATTTTAGATTCTCCTGCTGACTCTGTTCATCGGTTATGTTTTTCTCTTTCCCGACAGGCTAGTTTTATGTCCGGAGCAGTACAGTTCAGAAGAGGTCTGAAACCTAAAGGGAAGACTTATGGATTGACCAATCAAAAGAGAAGAGAGATCAGAGAAATCTTTGATCTCTTCGACATAGACGGTTCAGGTAACCGATTCTTTATCCGGTTTACACAGGTCTAAATCAGAATCACATAACTTAGTCCTTCATTTCACATGTAGGTAGCATCGACGCTCGCGAGCTCAACGTTGCTATGAGGTCAGAAGCAATTTTTTCTACTTAAAGAAATTTCTTCAAGTTCTAGTTAGCGTTTAGCACTAAGAAAGATAATAATCATATGCTTACAGGTCTCTCGGATTTGAGATGACTAATGAGGTTTGCCGCCCCTTCATGAAAACTATAGTTTTCCCTCTCTTAATATATTGATAATATTCCAGTTATTTGTATATAATTGTTGTTAATGTGTGTAGCAAATAAACGAACTGATGGCAGAAGTGGATAAAAACAATAGTGGAACAATAGATTTTGAAGAGTTTGTGCATATGATGACAACTAAATTCGGAGAACGAGACTCTACAGATGAATTGTCTAAAGCATTTAAGATCATTGATCACGACAACAATGTTATAATCCAAACCTATATATCTTTCTCCTAATTAATTTATTACAAATTTCTTTTGTTTTGAGTAATGTTTGACTTGTAGAAGTTGTGAAATGTATCAGGGAAAGATTTCACCTCACGATATCAAGCAGATCGCGAAGGAGCTAGGAGAAAATTTCACAGATAATGAGATAGAAGAAATGATCGAAGAAGCTGATCGTGATAGTAAGTGGAAACACCACTTAAACACACTTATACAAATTATTTGTAGTCAAGTTAAGTTTCTTTTGGTGATTAATGCAAACCACTTAATTAAACACCAATTTGTCTTTGTCTTAATCAACACAGAAGATGGAGAAGTTAGTTTGGAGGAGTTCATGAAGATGATGAGGAGAACTTCTTACGGCTACTAGAAGTAATTACAGTAGTATTGCTTGTTGAACATATTAAGTTAATCATTACAATTATAATACAAACGATTTGTCGTAAATAAAGAAGTTTGAAGTGTGTTTAGCGAATAAAAATGTAATGATGTAACTACATCCACTATTGAGAACATGTCAAATGTCTCACATTTGTTTTATGTCTCTACCGTGTCTATGTACATAATTAGTATTAACCATCATCAGTTTATGGACCTGTTTGTACAAATTCAAAAACAACAAGAAATGTATTTTGGTGACAATGAAAAGAGTGATCAAACTTTAAAGCGAGTTGTTTGTTGAAGCCATGTTTGAGACTATTGTTATGGAAGTGTTTTAATTGCCTAACTAAGCTTGTGATAGACATGGTTCACAAAGTCACAACGCTGAATTCATAGAACATAAATAAATTATTATTAGTTCTGAATGAGCTATTTGTAAAATTGTTTCATCCTTTTCGCTAAAAATAAGTTTTGACTCATATTGGTTATTTTAACATGGAATGAGTTATATATTTGAGGTGTCGAATGTTTTTGATTTACTATTGAAAGCATTTATGGTTTCATGAAATGTTATCATTTTTATTACAAGACTGAAAACAAAAAAAATTCGAGGTAGAAAGAAATCATTGTGAGTGGACAAAAAAACCTGGGAACCAATCAAAGATTTAACTTCTTCTACAAAAATTTCAAGTTGACCACAAGGCGGAAAATGTGAGTATGATTCTTCTTTCTCTTCCAACCTGTAAGACAACTAGATCAACCACTCTTATTTTAGGTAAAAGGGTTTGGTGAATCTGTTTTACACTAGTACTTCGTTCGTATGTCACTTTGCTTATTTAAATTTGCCCAAAAATTGTTTTTTGAGTTTGTAACGGTTAAAGATATCTGTTCAGATTTCAAATCTATTTAATTTGTAATAACTAATATAATAACAGCTATGTGTGATTTTTAAGAATGTCATATTCTCAAAATTAGCAAAACAGTTGAGGCTACACTAACAAGATAGATATTCCAAGAAGCAAGAACAAAATAATTGTTACCCCCAATACCAAAACCTGCATTTTTCGAACTACCAAGTAATTGAGATTAAAAACAGAATTATCTTATTAGAAGCTGTAAAACTTGATGAAAAATGTTTATATTTTATACCTTTTTTAAAACTAAATGAATGAGAAATAACTATAGTGTTTTTTTCTTTTTAGCCGATTTAATGTTGTTGGTTTGAGGGACATTATGTTTTAGCAGCTACTACTATTACTCAAAAATGCAACTGAAATCAGACAGGTCCTCATCAATGCTAGTGGTGGGAAAATGATTTTATCACTTTTTGGTAGGAGAAGAAGAATGAGAAAAAGAAACATTTGAGTTTAAAATGAAGTCTCAGTCTTGTGTATATATTTAGGTTTTTTTATTGAAAAGGGTTATAACTTGATCATGTTACTCTTGTACTAATTTGAATCTTTACTAGAAAAACAAGGTTGGGCTGGAGTTGCATACGCTTTTCTAATATGAATGTTCTTTGATTTAATAGAGTTTAAATGTGTGAATTATATCTCTAACATTTTATGTTGTTACCTAGTTTATGACCAATTCACATAAAAGATATCTTACATGCTAGTAATTCATACAAGAGATTGTTGTTTTTGATATGGTTGTAAAGTGTTTAGACCTCTTAGTCAAAGTCTTTTGGTGTCGTGAGTATATTTGCTGAATAAAATTGGCTCTCTATTTTAGTTATGAAACTTACTTGCACTAGAGTTGACAAGAAAGTTTGAGCTATTTCCTCATTTCACCATGTCTTTTCCAATACTAGTCAAACTAATGCTCTTACATTTGTGTAGTATATGGTAGGAGGAGGTTCACAATTCACAAACATAACAGCGTAATATACCATCTTGGGCGAGATGAGATAGCTAAAAGCCCATTAAAAGCCCATTATTATATTCTTCTTCGACTCATAATTAAAATTAAATAAGTGGCTGACGGCGAACCGGGTAACGAAAGCTCGCCGCCGTGAAGTCACAAAACAATGGCGACCGCGAAAACTCTGCAACCAAGAATCATCATCTCTTCCTTTCTCGGAAACAGCTCTCTTCGATCAACGCAGCCTCTTCCCCATCTCTTTCGCTTCGATTTAGGTTCTTTCTCTCTCTATTCATACTTCTAGTTCGTTGAGCAGAGTTTTTTTTTTTATTACCAAAAAGATTAAAACTTTCGTGTTTCCCATTATTGCTATTTTACAGGAAGAAGGCATGTATCAATGCAATTATCAAGAACCCTTTCAGGATTAACCAATCTTCTGTTTAATACAAGGTACAATCATGAATGTTTCTTTGTTGTTGACTCTGTTATAGCATAGACTCTGTTTTGTGTACTCTGTTATAGCATAGACTCTGTTTTGTTTAGATTAAAGAAAAATACTCTGTTTTGTTGACTTTCTTTCTTGTTCCTGGTGTGAGAAGAAACGTAGATGAGGTTATTGATGGGAAGAGAAAACGTCTGAAACCAGGAAACGTGTCTCCTCGTCGCCCTGTCCCTGCTCACATAACGAAACCTCCTTACGTTGAGTCTTTTAAAGCCCCCGGAATCTCGAGCGGGCTTGAGATTCACGACAAGGAAGGTATAGAGAGGATGAGAGCTTCTGGGAAGCTCGCAGCTAGAGTTCGTGAATACGCCGGGACTTTGGTTAAGGTTAGTGTGTGAGGGAGGACCAAAGTTTTGTTATTATTCTTACAGAACATTATCATTGTTTCTGTTGTTGTTCTGTTTGAGACAGCCAGGTGTGACTACAGATGAGATTGATGAAGCGGTTCACAACATGATTATAGAGAACGGAGCTTATCCTTCCCCTCTTGGCTATGGAGGTTTCCCTAAAAGTGTTTGCACGTCTGTGAATGAGTGCATTTGCCATGGCATCCCTGATTCACGACCACTTGAGGATGGAGATATAATCAACATTGATGTCACTGTTTATTTGAACGTAAGTTCTCTTCTTCTTTCTTCTTTCTTCTTTCACTAGTCAAAGTTAAGTAGGTTTTTACTCGATGCTTATGTTTTGTGTCTACTACTCTCTCTAACAGGGATATCACGGTGATACTTCGGCTACTTTCTTCTGTGGTGATGTCGACGAGAAAGCTAAAAAGCTAGTCCAGGTGACAAAAGAGTCTCTTGACAAAGCTATATCGATATGTGGTCCTGGTGTTGAGTACAAGAAAATAGGCAAAATCATTCAGTAAGTGATTTGATTTCTTTAAGCAATTATTAGTATTTTTTTATTCATCTACTAACATATTGAAAAAAAAAATCAAAATCTTTATGAAGTGAGCATGCAGATAAACATAAATATGGAGTGGTTAGACAATTTGTAGGCCACGGTATTGGACGTGTCTTCCATGCCGATCCAGTTGTTCTACACTTCCGTAAGTTTTTTTTTCTATAAACTCATTGCTTATGTTCACATAGTTTCTGATTCTCTTCGTCTTTCATCACAGGGAACAATGAAGCTGGACGTATGGTGTTGAATCAAACCTTCACTATTGAACCAATGCTTACTATTGGAAGCAGAAAACCGGTTATGTGGGATGATAATTGGACCGTGGTAACAGAAGATGCAAGTCTCTCTGCGCAGTTCGAGCATACCATTCTTATAACCAAAGATGGAGCTGAGATTCTAACCGACTGTTAAAGAAAAAATTTGATTCCCAAGTTTGTCTCAGATTTGATCTCTATTGGAATGAAACACATGCAAATGTTATATGTATGAAATTCATATATTCAAATATTCTTTTGCTCACAAAGTGAAGTGAATCTATATGTTGTCACACAGCAGATACAAACAATGAGTTTTATAGATTATTTTTGGGTACAATATGAAATCAGATGTTGAGTTTATGATATCTTGTTTCTCTCAGTTTCCTTTCTTCTGACAGAATCTTTGCAACCCTGCAATTAACTAATTAGTTAGCAGTGTTTTACAAGTTAAAACCATTGTAACTATATAAAGTAGTAAACTTGGTTTCTCTTTTAATATTAGAAGAAAAGAAACAATGAAACCTTTTGAGAGCTTCTTCATTGGTAACGTGATCAGAGATGGGTTCGTAATGGCCAGTTTCGAGATTGACACGAGACACATTTTTCTTCAGTAAAGCTTTACCAACTTCAACAAGATCATCCATGTTCTTTTCTGTCGATATGTCCACCGATCCTATGTCACCCTTCAACGTATCATCCTGTAATAGTAAAACAGATATAAAATATTTTTTGAAGTTATAAAATGTAGTGAATATCTTTGAATTTAGATTGTTTTTTTTTAAGTATTCCAAGTCCCTGCCACTAGACCACCATCACGTAGTTAAACTTTTTAAGGTTTTTAAAATATATATTTTTAAAAATATTCTACGTCAATAGAATTGACGCTTAACTAGCGACAATATTCTTTTTGTTTGATTAGTGTTTCGTACAAGTAAATACCACATGGTCATATGGAACATCCCTTACAAGAAATCATTCCTTCGCATTTGTTTAGATAACATATTATTTTATATATATCCAAGAATGTCTGAAAAGATGATTCAAATCCTAATCTTATACCAATTTTATATGTCAAAATACTTTCTTTGCAATTTTTTTAAAAGATGATTCAAATCCTAATTTTATACCAAGAAGTAAACAATATTAAGTCATTTTCAAAGGGAAGAGACTCACATCGATACGTAAATAGTTCGTCTCGGAGTGAAGAGCTTGAAAAACGACACAGCTTTGGTAATCAACAATGTCTTGAATGGCTTCATTGTAACAATCAATAATTGGACTCGAACCATCTGCACAGATCCAACTCACCAGTCCCCATTTTGACGCCATTATCGCATCATACTTCTCTTCATTCCTTATCGAACCTGTCCCAAGCGATATCACCACAACCCTCGTGTAATCCAATGGGCTAATGTCTCCCATTGATGGATTCTTCTTCACTATCTGCTTTGTCACTTCCGCTATCGCACACAACGTCTACCAAAAACATAAAACAAATACATAATAACATTACCACGGATCGATTAATTAAATTTTTAAGTTGGAAGCTCGTCTAATTTAAAGTTTGTACCGGATTATTGGCAGCGATACCACCGTCAATGAGGTTATATTCATATTTGTTTCCTTCATCGTCTTCGTTAGTGAATCGATGAGCCGGGAGATAAGTTGGTGCCGCTGATGTGCTTAGGCATATATCTGATATTTTTGCGTCAGTAACTCGATGATTCACCGCCTATATTTGAATCATTGAATCAATAAAAATCAATGAAATTAATGTAATAAGCAAGTGAAATATTTGTCTCCTACTTCCAAAATTTAAGAAATAATTAAGATAAATACATGTCTTCACTTTTCAAAGATTTTTTTAATTATTAAAACGCGTATTAAATTCTTTATAGCCTTCAAAATTTTATGATCAGCTCTGTGCATATATACGTAGATGGACCCATGTTGGTGTATACCTGGTAAGAAGAGAATATAACTGGTTGGAGTTTCTTGATGTCGAAGCAAGGTATGACAACGTTTGTCAAAGTTTGAGTCAGTCTCGTGCCTCCCAAGAAATCCTCGACTACTTCTCTTAGGTATTTCCCGTTGTACTTTGGTCCTCGTACAAGTCTCACCAGGATTTGAGCCCAGGCAAACGCTCCTCTACACGTTTTAGAAGTTAACATGTTAGTTATATCAGATTACTCAAGGCTCTTGAATTATCAGATCAAACGCAAAAGGCGCCTACCGCGGATGTGGGAAGATTTTAGGGCAATGCTTGCGATAAAAAGGAACGATTTCTTTAGCCGCAAACAAAGGGCGGTTGCGGTTACGGCTTGTTTTGACGTCTTTTGCCGGTGCGGTTAACATCGCCACTATTAAGCCTCCGGTGCTTGTCCCGGAGATGACATCGAAGTAATCCACAAGCCTTGCCTCCTCACCATCTAATTCCTGTGTAAGATTATTACTTTTTGGTTACATTAAATTTGAACAAGACTTCTAATTAATTGGAGACGATATATTCTTATAAGAAAAAGATTTAAGTAGACATACCTGGAGTTGTGATTCGAGGTAAGCTAAGATAATTCCGGGAATGATCCCACGGACTCCACCACCGTCGATGCTAAGGATCGTCACATGTTGTCCGTATGAAGGAGGAAGACAACATGATCTTCTTTCTGAAGAGAAAGCCATGATTTCTAATCTCCTAACCTCGTTTTTAATAGTCTAAAACAAAGCTTATTATGTCTTCTCGGTAAGTGACAAACTTCTCGTCCCGTTTTCAAGACAGAGACAGTTATAAACTTATAAATGTGATCAAACACTTGGAACTACCGTTACGGGTAAAACACAAACCCATATTTATAGAAAGAGGTGTATATGTTGGAACTTGGAATCGCTTTAGTGTTGGATTTTTTGTGTGAATCTACAGGGAGGTTTCTCGATTTGGAAGTTACTTTATAGCATGTCACGTTACGCACATACTTCTATATTGAAAAAAAAAACTAAATGACAACTGGTTTTCCATTAAAACAGTTAATATACATTCATGTTCACAAATTATAAGCAAAAGTCACCTGAACGTGTATATATATATACATCTATATTACATAAAAAACATTTTTAAACTCCTTCTGTTCTTAAAAAATTCATGTTTTAAAATAATTGTTTCAAATACATTTTCATATTTTCAATGTGTAGATTAAATGTAATTTGTAAACATTAAAAAACATAATTGTATTTATCAAAATTATATTGGTGAAAATTTGTGGAAAAAATAGCTGATCACGGAAAATAATGTATTGATAACTAAAATTTGATAAATTTTCTTAGTTAGTGTGAAAATCATAAAATATATTACATCAAATAAAAATAGCAGAAAAATTCCGCTACTTATTAACCTTTTCATCTTTACGAGATCTTTTATTCTTCAGTACTCCAAAATTATGATATTTAACTCTTTCTTGTTTAATTTATGTTAAAAAACTTGGGTTACCAATGAACTTGCTGTTTTTGTTTTGTTTGAGGTTTAAATCAGGGTTCTTGAACAAAAGTATATGTGAGGTCTTTTACCAATAGAACATAGCAAAAATGGGTGATTAAATTGTCCAATAAAAACATTTACGTGTAGAGACAACGAGAACCACACTTCCAAACAAAGGTAACCGCTACACGAAACCATAAAACTGGCCTGAATTATGGATCATGAACTTTTTATGTATGCGTAATATCCTTTTTCCTCATGAAATTTATATACAATTTCCAAAACTAGAGTTGCGTGTTGAAATAAATATTGGATATATGATATATCATTATCAAGGGTGATATAATTAGTAAAAAACAGAAAGATTTGCTGCTTGCATAACTTTTACATAAAAATCAATATACGAAGAAATAAAAGTCACATTTTAATCTAAAGTCCAAGTCTTAAGAAAATGGAAGAAATATATGTTTAAAGTAATGTATGTTGTTTACGAATTTGACAAACTATATGATTAATTTCTTTATTGGATGTTCTTGATCTGGAGGATGTCGTTTTTTTAAAAAATATAATTGAAGTATAATTGTCTTCAATCTTCATTATTTTGAAGTTCAAGTGATAAAAAAAATAACATTGATTTTCAGTATTTTATTTTCTGTCCACGCCGTGACAAGTAGTACAAAATGTATCCATGGTCCGCGTTTGCTTGAGTATGATACCCATCCACGCCCCTCTTATGAAATTCTTCACGTATCTAGTTTCCTTTGACATTTTAATTTTTAACTAGTTACCTAGATACATGATAATATACATGATTAATACTCTTTGGCGTGTAATATACATATATGAGTTTTCTTATGCCCGTTTTAATATATACGATTGATTAATACGCTTGGGCTTGTAACATATATATACATGAGTTTTCTTATGAATGTCAAGGTCTTGAACACTTAACATTGTCTTAAGAAAGTTACATTTTTGTAACGATTATATATAAAATCATAGAGTTGTACACTTTGATATTTGTTGAATACTATGAAAGCAATGTAATTTCATCATAAAGAAGAAAGAAAAATATTTTACCATTTGCACCAAAAAAGAAGAAAACACGCATGAACAACGGATCACTAAACTTGCTTGTACAGTAAACCTATTCTTACTACTATTATTTTTATTTTATTTTATTTTTACTATTATTTGAACGGAAAATTATTCTTACTACTAGGCTCCTAGCTAGTATTTTTATTTTCTTATTATGCAGAGTCAACTACTTTATGCAACAAAACATAACAAAAGCACGAGCGATCATCAAGCTGCATTCAACTTGATGAAACTTTATGCATTGCGTCATTTTGCATCCTTAATTTCCTTTCATCAGGCTTTTCGCAAACCTGCATAGTAACCATTATTAAACAATGCGATAAAATTTGATTCAAGAAATAGGTCAGCAAGATATGAACTTCCAAATTTTGAAAACCACCTCTTGAGCTCTTGATCATTGGTGACATTTCCAGGAACAGGTTCATATACACCAGTGTCGATGTTCATTTGCACAACTCTGTTTTTCAGCATCTTCTCTCCAATCATCACAAGATTCTCTAAATTTGATTCTGTTGCTATGTCCATAGAGCTTGCATCTCCTTTCAGGGTATCATCCTGCAAACAGTTTCACGCATAAAAAATTGCGTATTAAATAATTAGTAACAAATTTTAATTTAAATTTGTGTGTCGCTCTCACATCAATTCTGAGATATTTGTCCTCGGATTGTCGGGCTTTGAACACAACAGAACTGTGGAAATCAACTATGTCGCGGCTTGATTCCATGGTAATGTCTAATATAGGAGTAGATCCATTGTCATACAACCAAGATATGATTCCCCATTTTGCAGCCTTTCTTGCGCTATACTTCTCCTCCTTTTGGGCAGACCCTGTTCCTATCGACACAACAAGGAACTTGTTGTAACCTAACGGCTTGAGCTCACCCATGTCAGGATTATCATTCACAATCTGCTTAGTGACAGCTGTCATGGCCAGCAGAGTCTATAGCAACCCCAAAAACAATAAAATTAGTTACATGTGTTAGCACTTAATTATCTGACTAAATACTCCCCAAATATGCAAAATGAAACCTAGTGAATAAACTCAAAAGTGTTTTTTTTTTTTGCATTCTTCTACGTTTTTTTCAGTATCTAGAAACTGCTAAGAAGGTTGTGTTTTACCGGATTATTAGCAGTAACTCCGCCATCAACTAGGTGAAACTCAGACGTCTTGCCTTGAATATCTTTATTAGAAAAGTAATGAGGAGGAAAGTAAGTAGGAGCAGCCGATGTTCCAATGCATATGTCTGATATCTTGATATCCAAGCTAGGGTCAATCAATGCCTTCAACAAGACGTTACAAAGAAAGTTATCTAGTACTGCTAGCTATTTAGCTTGATGATGATGAAACAATAACTTTTGATTCTAGTTTATATACGTGTTATGTTAAGAAGAGAGATGAGTAGGAAATTGCCTGGTAAGAGGAGAAGATGGTGGGTTGTAGTTTCTTTATGTCGAAGGTAGGTATGACAACGTTTGTGACTGTCTGGTGAAGTCTTGTCTCTCCAAGAAGATTATTTAGTAGACTGCGTAGATACACTCCATCGTATTTTGGGCCAGCCAAAAGCTTTGGAAGCTTTGGTATCAGAGAAAACATTCGTCTGCATATGTCTTTCATATACATATCTCAACGTGGAATTTGATGTAAATGACAAGTGTTCGTTAGAAAAATGTAATAAAATTTCCAAAATTATCCTTTCTTTGTAGTTTTATTTTGTAGAAGTTACAAGCTTTTTTAACACGTTTACGTTGAAATTTACAACATACAGTGTTTTGTTTTTATATTTTTTAGATTACATTGTCCCAGTATTCATTTGTTGTCATATATCATTGTTTATTCTTTTTTTTTTTTGAGAAAAGGCATAAGAAAACAAATTCATATATTATTGTAACGGTAAAATATAAACGGCAAGGTAAAATACAACGATTGTCCCCTACTTTTGTTTTATTTATTTTTATTTGTGTAAAGAACCTGTAATATACTGTATATTTTTGTACGTTGGAGCATACCTATACGTTTTTTAAGTTGTAAAATTTTATGATGGCGTTTGTGATATATAACTGTGTAATATTTGCTTACCCGGGCTGTGGAAATATTTTGGGAGAATGTTGAAGATAAAACGGAACAATGTCTTTGGCAGCGAAACGAGGACGTCCTGTCTCGTCTGGTATAGTTAACATGGCCGTCATGAGGCCACCGGTGCTGGTTCCGGCTACCACGTCGAAGTAATCTGCTAGCCTCATGTCTTCTCCATCGAGCGCCTTATATATTTACCGGCAAAATTGAACAATATAAGGTATTGAATAGCTCGAAAATTTAACCAGAAAAAATGAATTTCATAGTTGAACTATCTTGTAAGTAATCAATATAATTTTTATTCTGCCGGTTATATGTTCGAAAACTATGTAGTTGAACTATCTATATATTAAATATAAGTGATATGGCATATATATTTGAAAAAAAGAAAAAAAAAAAACATAACATATAATCAATAGATACAAACCTGAAGCTGCTCTTCTAGATATGCAAGGATCACTCCGACCATAATTCCTCTGACTCCACCGCCGTCGAGGCTGAGGATAGTTACGAGTGATCCAGAAGACGGCGGTTTGTTTTTCTTGTAGGAGGAGTCCATGATAGTTGAAAGATCTTATTTATTAAAAAAAAGATTATATATCAAATTTGGTGAATATTTTGGACGTGAAGATCAATGCGTCGATGCTATGTTTGTATATATATATATGCAAATGCAAAGTTTTACGTGTCAAGGATTCTAAGAATTTTTTTTTTTTTGCGTGAGAAATAGAAATATTTTTTTTGGTCAGACTTTTCTTCATAAATTTCGAGCTAATCAAGATAAATTTCGAGCTAATTACATGATCTCTTTAATGTGTAGAGTGCAATTTCTCTAATTTATATACATCTTCAGTGTCATCGAGGTTGACCTATCATAAGCTTAATTAATTTACGGAAAGTAGCTGCATATATAAATCTTGATCAAGATTTATATATTTTCTTGTGGACTTTGCATTAAAGAATCAGCCAACGAATTCTGCATCCAAAACTTCAAAACTGAATTTGAATTTTTTGTTTTCTTTTGATACGACACATTTTTAAAGGCATCTGTCAATTCGTGGAGAAGATGATCTAAAAATTAGCTTTTTGTTGTTTTCCTTTTTCCAGTAATATTTTCTTCTCACGTTCATCAAATTCAACCTTTAATTTTATAATGAATTATTATTTCAATTCATTTGACTGTAAATTAAATGCCAAGCATCATGACTACTGATTTATTTGATTTGCTTCAAGCTTAGTTAGCCATGACTCTTACAACAACAAAATTGTTCAAGTCAAAAATCGCATTATTCATAGTTCTCTGTTAAAAGAGATGGCCGAGTAAGCAGACAAAAAGATGGCCAAGTAAACACACACAAAGATGGCGGAGTAAAAACACACAAAAAGATGGCCGAGTAAACACACACAAAAGATGGCCGAGTAAAGAAGAAAAAAAGAGGGGCGAGTAAAAATACACACAAAGATCATATTCATATATTAGTCTTCCCACATTATTGTTTTTAACGGTCAGTTTGATGGATCTTTAATCATTGTCTCACTTCTCATTCTCCTTAATCTCCTTTCATCAGATATAATTTTCACAAATCTGCATTACCAAATTGATATCAAACATCAAAAGATAAGACGCACCAAAAAAAACAAATCAACATCAAACAATGAGTTACTTGCAATCCAAGAAACACATAAACCACAATTTGGAAGTTTTTAAGTTTTGATTACCTTTTGAGTTCTTCTTCATTGGTGACATTTTCAGGGATGTGTTCATATACGCCAGCCTCGATATTCATCTGCATGACTCTATTTTTCAGCACCTTCTCTTCAATCTTCACAAGATTTTCTAGGGTGATAATTATTTATTTTTTTAAAAAAAAACAGAAAGTATTTGATGCTTGCATAATTTTTACATAAAAGTCAAAATACTAAGAAATAAAATTTACGCTTTAATTTGAAGTCCATGTTTTAAGAAAATGGAAGAAATATATGTTAGAAGTAATGCATGTTGTTTACGAATTTGACAAACTATATGATTTGTTTATTTGGTGTTCTTGATCTGAGGATGTTGGGTTCGTTTTATACAATATTTGAAGTATAATTGTCTTCGATCTTCATTATGTTGAAGTTCAAGTGTTCACCAACCAAGTATTACATTGATTTTCAGTATTTTATTTTCTGTCCATGCCATGACAAGTAGTACAAAACGTGTCCATGGTCCACGTTTGCTTGAGTATTATATCCAGCCGTAAATCTTAATCATTCGATATTATCTTACCCATCCACGCCCTCTTATGCAATTCTTCACGTATCTAGTTTAACTTGACCTTTTAATTTTTAGTTAGTTACCAATTATATGATAATATATATGATTAATACTAGCTTGGCCCTAATTTCAAACGCTCTCAGACACTATTACCGAAGAGCCGTCAACCTTCGTCTTCCTCGACGCCGGTGAGGCCTCCGGCCACCGGTGTCGGGTCATCTGTTCCGTCCAGTGTTCGTCACCTTCTTCTGCTTGTTCCTCACCGTGTTCTGCTCCGGGTTCGGAGTTTTCGATTCAGTGTTTTGACCACCAATCCCGTGATCTTTTGAGGGTCTCCTCACTTCGCTTTCATGCCTGCCAGCTTCAACCACGTTCGACTATCTAGATCTATGTCTCATCGACATGGTGGGACTCCACCGTGCTTTAGGGCTTCAGTCACGATAGCACACTTCTTGCTAAAGGCGAGCTCCTCTTGGACCAATCTCATCAGATCGAGCTCGACAACCATCTGTTTTAACGGTCATCTTTTCTGGGATTCCAAGGAGACACGACGTACCACTCTTCCAATCTGTCTTGCTGAAGGACCCGTTTACTCCGAAGATCCTGCCTCACCACGCTCGGAAACGCACCGTCTTCCCTTTGACGGCGGCAGATCCACATCCGGTGCGTGTCTCCTCTCATTCCCGTCATACCCACTCAAGTCTAGGGTTGGGCTGAGAGTGTCTCTTATTTGGGCCTGGACTACAAAGCTTACAATTGGTACTAGCCCACAAACCAGCCATCCAAATCTGAAAACTACGGTACTGTTTTTACTTACAAATGTGGTATTGGTATTGGCTATTTTGATAAGGATTTCTGGTGGATTCACCGGGGCTTTTAATTTGCTTATAATGACATATCATCTTTTGAAGAAAATTTTATCTGTTGACTCATCGAGATGGGATTTATTCCGCTCTGACATTTGTCTTGTGAAAGAAGATGTTTCTTCGGTCTCGTTGCCGAGAATCGGTTTAAGCTTTACCACCGGTTTGTTATCTTATGTAGCAGTCTATACGGGGCCAAAAGATGCAACCGAGATTACCATGTGTTGTCTCGCAGGTGAGGGTTGGCCTTCAACGTCACATTATGTGACTATGGTCCAGCTGCTCGATTTTATCGGGAATGCTCTATCAACACATCCAAGCTTTGTCTTGAATTCGCTGTCATCTTTCTATGAAGATCTATCTTTCTTAATATGGATTGTTATTGCAGTTTATGTTTTTTATTTAAGAAGATGGATAATCCCTCTTGTATTTGTACGGAAGGAAGTTAGTTGAATGAAATTTGTGTTCAAAAATATATATATATATATATATATATATATATGATTAATACTATTTGGCGTGTAACACACATATGAGTTTTCTTATGATCGTTTTAATAGATACGATTAATTAACACGCTTTGGCGTATAACATATTTATATATATACTGGTCTTAAAGGGGTCATGTCTTCAACACTGAACACTATCTTAAGAAAGTTACAATTATTGGGATGATTAAATAAAATCATGGAGTTGTCCACTTTGATTATTGTTGAAATATGTAATCAAAGTGTAAATATGTAATTTCAACATAAATAAGGAAAAAAACACAAAGGAACAAAGGATCACCAAAGCTGTCTTGTACAGTAAACATATTCTTTTTTTTTTTGAAAAAATGCATAACAGTAAACATTCTTACTACTATTATTATTTTTTTACGATTATTTGCACAGCAAATTATTCTTACTACTAGCTAGTATTTTTTTTAATGTACAGTCAACTGTTTATGCAAACTAAACACAGCAAAAGCGCGATCGAGCGATCATCAAGCTGCATTCAACTTGATGAAACTTTATGCATTGCCTCGCTTTGCATCCTTAATTTCCTTTCATCCGAGAGAATTTTCGCAAACCTGCATATTAATCATTTGTTAAACAATCCGATGACATTGACTCGAGAAACCGATCAACAAAATATGAAACTTTTAAAATTTTGAAATTTACCTCTTGAGTTCTTGATCATTTGTGACATTTCCAGGAACAGGTTCATATACACCAGTGTCGATGTTCATGTGCACAACTCTATTTTTCAGCATCTTCTCTCCAATTATCACAAGATTCTCTAAATTGGATTTTGTTGCTATGTCCATAGAGCTTGTATCTCCTTCTAATGTATCATCCTGCAAACAATTTCACATATGAAAAATCGCATAAGTTAAATGAATAATCAAATTTTAATTTAATTATTTATGTTCATGTCGCTGTTAATTACATCGATTCTAAGATACTTGTCCTCGGATTGTAAGGCTTTGAACACAACCGAGCTGTGAAAATGAACTATGTCGCGGCTTGATTCCATGGTAATGTCTAATATCGGAGTAGATCCATCGTCATATAACCAAGATATGATTCCCCACTTCGCAGCCTTTTTGGCGCTATACTTCTTCTCCTTTTGTGCAGACCCTGTTCCTATCGACACAACGAGAAACTGGTTGTAACCTAACGGCTTGAGCTCACCCATATCAGGATTGTTCTTCACGATCTGCTTAGACACAGCAGTCATGGCCACCAGAGTCTATTGCAAAACCAAACACAATAAAGCACCAAAGAAAATTAGTTACGTTTAGGTTTTCGCCATAAGAGATATCTATTGGAAGAAAACATGTCTTAACACTTATCTAACTTTTTCAGCACTGAGAAAATGCTAAGAAGGTTGTGTGCTAACCGGATTATTAGCAGTAACTCCGCCGTCAACCAGGTGAAACTCAGACGTATTGCCTTGAATATCTTCATTGAGAAAGTAATGAGGAGGAAAGTAAGTAGGCGCAGCCGATGTGCCCATGCATATGTCTGATATCTTGACATCCAAGCTAGGGTCAACCAATGCCTTCAACAAAACGATATAAAGAAAGTTAACCGTTACCGTTAGATTGAGATATATGCAATAAGGCCATTAGATTCTAGGGGTGTAATATTTTAAGAAGAGATATGAATTGGAAATTACCTGGTAAGAGGAGAAGATGGTGGGTTGAAGTTTCTTCATGTCGAAGGTAGGTATGACAACGTTTGTGAGCGTCTGGTGAAGTCTTGTCTCCCCAAGTAGATTACTTAGCAGATTCCGTAGATACACTCCATCGTATTTTGGACCAGACAAAAGCTTTGGAAGCTTTGGTATCAGAGAAAACAGGCCTCTGCATTTGTCACTAGAAAGTCCTTTATATTTTGCTTTTAAAAATAAATTAAATGTCCCAAACTATAAGAGACACGGACATACATATTCCACTTGTTCCACAAACGTTTTTGTAAATATAAATTAAAATACAATCAGTATTTTCTTTTGAACATTAAATTACTGTAATTTGTAATTGGTGTTTGGTATATATATCAGTGTATATTATTTCCTTACCCAGGCTGTGGAAATATTTTGGGAGAATGTTGAAGATAAAACGGAACAATATCTTTGGCCGCGAAATGAGGTCGTCCAGTCTCGCCTGGTAGAGTCAGCATGGCCGTCATGAGGCCACCGGTGCTAGTTCCGGCTACAACGTCGAAGTAATCTGCTAGTCTCACGTCTTTTCCGTCGAGCTCCTATGATGAACAACATGGAATTTTAAATACCTCAAAAATATAACCATCGGAAGAAAAATATATAGTTCAAATTATCTTGTACGTGTTCCAAAAAAAAGGGTTCAATTATCTTGTAAAGAACTAAACTAGAAGGGATCATAGATTGATGCGCACACTTGCAACCTGTTCCTAAATCTACACAAATCTATAAAGTGAATCACAACAACTAAAAAAAGACTGTACACAAAAAAACAACAACGAAAAACTGTTATAATTAAAATAGCTACGATAATTGTAAGCAAATAAAAAGAAGTAATCATTAGTGGAAATAATTAATTTCAACTCATAGTATCCCAAAACCTACATGTAATTAGTGCTTATCTGAAATAAATTATGTTCAAAATGTTAAGTATATGCCTTTCTCTGCGCACTTAAAAGTTCACAGTAGTTGGTAACTAAACGAGTTTCTGAAATAAAAAAAAAAACCTCGGCTGGTCGGTTACCAAAAACTTATCATTAATGTGATACATAATGGATGAAAAAAAATAGTATAACATCTAATTATAAAGATATAAACGTATGTTCAGTTAAAAAAAGAAGATATAAACGTATGTGTAGACCTGAAGCTGCTGTTCGAGATACGCAAGGATCACTCCGGCAATAATTCCTCTAACACCACCGCCATCGAGGCTAAGGATGGTTACTAGTGTTCCGCACGATGGCGGTTTGTTTTTCTTACAGGACGAGTCCATGATAGTTGAACGATATTCTTTTGAGAAAGAAAATTTGAAATCAATTCTGGTGAATGTTTTGGACGTAAAGATCGATGCGTTGATGCTATGTCTTTTCTGGGATGTATATAAATGTACAGTTTTTTCATTCGAAAAAAGGTACAGTTTTACGTGTCAAAGTTTCTACGAAATAATTTCTCTGGTCACGACTTTTCTACATGCATTTCGGCTAATCAGGAACGTAGGTCATATAATTTTATTTGGAATAAGAAAACAAATAGTTCATTTAATTTTCAGTGACGTCGAGCTTGAGCTGTCATAAGCTTAGCTTACAAGCAATAATTCCAGTTTATAATTTTAGATCATGATTTAAAGAGTTCCTATTGTGGACTTTGCATGTACCAGCCAACGAATTCTGCGTCCAAAACTTCGTAACTGAATTTGGATTTTTAGGATTTGCTACGACACATTTCTCCTACAGATCCACTATCCAGACTTGTTTTATAGGCATCTGTCAGTTCATTGAGAAGATGATCTCAAAATTAGCTTTTTGTGGGTTTTCCATTTTTCAGCAATATTTTCTTCTTCTGTTTCATCAAGTTTCAACTTTAGTTTATAATTGTTGATATTGAAAAATTATAATTTATTTGACTGGAATAAATGTCAGCTTATTTGGTTTGCTTAGTTAGCCTTTATACTAAAAAGGAAACTGCCAATATTAAGTCCAGTGAGCTTCTCGGTTTAGATCCAGGGAGAACAGATTTGTGGTACAGGACCATAAAAACTAAATTATTTTAGAGGATAACAAATATTCAACTTGTTGAAAGAAAAGTACATAAAAATGGCTGACAAGAAAAGGTACATAACAATTAAAAAAATCAAGTTATTCATGGATCTTTGTAAAGAGAGATGGCCAAGTAAACACACAGAAGATGGCCCCGAGTAATCACAGACAAAAGATGGCCCAAGTAAACACACAAAAGATGGCCGAGTAACAAACAGACAAAGATCATATTCGCTGTCTTCCCATATTATTTTCTTTAAGATCAGTTTGATGGATCTTGAACCATTGTGTTGCTTCTCATTCTCCTTAATCTTCTTTCATCAGATAGAATTTTCGCATATCTGCATTACCAAATTGATATCAGACATCAAACCATAAAACCCACCAAAAAAAATCGACATCAAACCATGAGACTACTTGCAATCCAAGAAACACATAAAACGGAAATTTGGAAGTTCTTTAACTTTATATTACCTTTTGAGTTCTTCCTCATTGGTGATATTTTCGGTAATAGGTTCATAGACACCAGTGTCGATATTCATATGCATGACTCTGTTTTTCAGCACCTTCTCTCCAATCTTCACAAGATTCTCCAAGTTAGATTTTGTTGCTAAATCCATTGAACTTACATCTCCTTCCAGTGTGTCATCCTACAATTAAACGCACACGTACAGTCACATAAAGTAAACGATCAGTGGAAAATTTTGATATATATATATATATATATATATATATATGTCATGGCTCTTACGTCGATTCTTAGGTATTTGTCCTCGGATTGTAGGGCTTTGAACAAAACCGAGCTATGGAAATGGACCATGTCACGGCCTGAATCCGACATCATGTCTAATATCGGAGTAGATCCATCGTTATATAACCAAGATATGATTCCCCATTTCGCAGCCTTTTTTGCGCTATACTTCTCCTCCTTTTTTGAAGTCCCTGTCCCTATCGATATAACTAGGAACTTATCGTAACCTAACGGCTTGAGCTTACCCATATCAGGATTGTGCTTCAGTATCTGCTTAGTCACAGCAGTCATAGCCACCAAAGTCTATAAAAGAGCACAAACACCAGACACGAGAATTAATTAAATGATCTTTATAAAGATATTGGTAACACTATTCGTTGTCAATTTGTTTTAAAATTTCATATGTGAACATTCACATTGTTATAGGAACTTTTTTATACCGGGTTATTAGCCGTGACCGCGCCATCTACGAGGTTAAACTCAGACGTCTTGCCTTGAATATCTTTGTTAGAAAAGTAATGAGGAGGAAAGAAAGTGGGAGCAGCCGATGTGCCAATGCATATGTCTGATATCTTAACATCCAAGCTCGGGTCAACCAGTGCCTTCAACAACACAGTACAAAGAAATTTAACTATTACCGCTAGATTGAGCTAATATGAAACAAGACCGTTAAATTCTAGGCTATATGTGTGTTATTTAGAGAGGAGGAGAGGAAATTACCTGGTAAGAGGAGAAGATGGTGGGTTGGAGTTTCTTCATGTCGAACGTAGGTATTACAACGTTTGTGACTGTCTGGTGAAGTTTTGTCTCTCCAAGAAGCTTACTTAGTAGCTTACGTAGATACTTTCCGCTGTACTTTGGACCAGACAGAAGCTTTGGAAGCTTAGGTAACAGAGCAAACAAGCCTCTGCATTTAGAATGTCTTTTAATTGCCAAATAGAAAAATATATATTATATATGCTCATTGAAGAAAAAAAATCATTTGTAGAATGTAATCAAGCGGTCTATATATTTGCATTTTGTTACAAACACAGAAAAAAAATCAGGTGTCCATTCATATGATAAGTTAGGCCCCATTTATTCTATATGAAAAATCCTTCATATAATATCGTTTGTTTGATAATGTTTATTATGAAAAATCCTTCATATAATATCGTTGTTTGATAATGAGTTAATATCTATTGTTGGTTTGACTACGTAATTATTTTTTTCTGTGCATATACTTAATTTATTGTTTTCCTTAATAATTGGTTAAAAGAAACATAGAGTTTACTCGTTGGCATTTTTAATACTCATTGCTATGCCAATCTGTAACTAATATGCATAACTATTGTTTTCTTACTCGGGCTGTGGAAATATTTTGGGACAATGTTCAAGGTAAAACGGAACAATGTCCTTGGCCGCTAACTGAGGGCGTCCATTCTCGCCCGGTACAGTTAACATGGCAGTCATGAGACCACCGGTACTAGTCCCTGATACCACGTCGAAATAATCAGCTAGTCTCACGTCTTCTCCGTCGATCTCCTATATACATATATTAATTAATGAGTCCATATACCATACCATCTTTTGAGAAAATGTTAAAATATTCACATCACTTTAACTAATCACATCTAGTGTTTACATTTAAACTGGGCTAAAATAACTATGTTTATGATTTTCACATGATTTACCGTTAGATATATGCTCACATATATAAATAGAATATCTTGTATACATATGATATAACCTGAAGTTGTTTTTCTAGATAAGCAAGGATGACCCCGGCGATGATTCCTCGAACACCGCCGCCGTCGAGGCTGAGGATTGTTACGAGTGCTCCATATGACGGTGGTTTGTTTCTACAGGACGAGCACGAGCCACTTTCCATGATAGTTGATTGATCTCTTTTAAGGTAGAAGATAATAATTCGGAAATGTTTTTTTTCTTCTGGTATAAGATTGTTGCAACTATATCTTTGATATGTTTTCTCGTATAGGTATAAATACACAAATTTACGTGTATGATATTCTCAAATATACAAAATTTATTTGGCGAGACTTTTTCTTCATACATTTCGTGCAGTTCTTCATACCTTTCGTGCAATTCATGATTGTAGTTGATATGATTTTCTTTGGGGTTGTATTGTTTAATGTAATTTAGAGACTGTCAGTGTCGAGCTTGAGCTGTCATAAGTTTAATTTACGAGAAAATATTGTAATAGGTTGATGCTAAGCAAGACCGAAACATTGTTTTTGTGGACTTTCCAAATAACAAAATAGCTAGCAATATCTAAAACTTAATTATTTGATTCTTTAATAATTGAGTTTCGTACTTTTGGATTTGTAAGGAGTACACATCTCCCTGCTTGTCCAGACTTGTTCTGACTATACCTGTCATATAATCTGGATTTGATTCTCTAAATTACTTCTAAAACTAATTTTATAACTAATTTGATTTAGCAAGAGCAGAGATATATTGAGTTTAAATGTTTCCACTTTCCTGGTTTGCTTTAGGCTTAGTTTGTTAGCTTTATATATATTTTTTTTGATCAAATTTACTTAGCTTTATAAAGACTGGACAATATATATCTAAATCTTCCCTTTTGATTATTTAACATTCTTCAGTCCATAATCAGATTGGTCAAAAGTCAAAAAGATTTTGACACAACAAACCTAGAAAAGCATTTGGTTCATGTCCGATTTGATTTATAAATATTGTCGGTTGCCCGGTTATCTTCATTTACACGTGTATTCCAAACTTTATCCAATTTAATAAATGGGCTTCACTGTTACTTGGACCTCTATGTGGTTACAAGTTAAGGGCCCATGTTTAATATGGAAACGATAATGTTAATAAAATATTTTACAACCGATAATTATATATGATTTCACTATTTTGAACCGTCCTTGTTGCACCATGTTAATTAATTAAAGATATTTTAGAAGTTTTTCTAAAAAATTGCATAAAAGTTTTATTGGAGATTCGAAATCTACTTTCTTATATAGAAATATTAACAAACTATTCAATTAAACTACTTGATTAAGGAAGCTTCCACATCTTAAAAGAACTAGTGATCAATAGTGTGGCTAATCACACATTCTGATTTAAGGGAAACTGGCATTGACCAATGACCACAGTGCTCTTTCCTTATCTTTGGTTGTTCCATCACACCGAGGCACTACAGGTCTACAGCTTTATGACAAAGATGTACCTTCCCTCCTTCATTTATTTCCTAGTAGATTTTTAACATTTGTTCATTTATTTAATTGTTATATTCATCATGTCATATTATTTATTAAATTTCCAGAAATGTATAAAGAATAAAAATTAATTTTGATTAAATATGCAATATTACATATGTATAATATTATACTTTCATAAATTACAGTTTTAAAAATTATCATATTTCTCCGCTACCAATTTTTTATATCATATTTCTCATATTTCAAACAACAATTTTTTTTTTTTTCCGTCAAGATTTTTGATTAATAATAAAAGGGCAGAGCCCAATAAACATACAAAGAGAAGCGGCCCACGGCCCAACTTCCTAACTCAACCAGACAAACAAACAAAACGGGCCTACAGCCCACAAATATCACCGACACAGCCCACATACGGGCTACGTGTCGAGAACCCTTCCTCTCTCTTCTCGGCGGCTCCGCCATGGCATAAACGGCAAAGAACCGTCGATTTTGTTTTCCGACGAAGCTTCTCGGACACACCAAGATCTCCGCCTAAACCGCGTGAGCCGCCTACTGGGCGTATTCATCCCGAGACTCTTAACTACTTCTTTCCTTCTCAAATCGATGGCGCCGCCAGAAAGAGCTTCATCTCCCACCGAGATCTCAGCAACACTAACCCGCGCTAACCCTACCGACATGAGATACGACTCAGCTTCCACCCGAGCCGACCTAGTAACCACCACCCCACAAATCTTAGATCTCAAACCGACAACGTGGATCTACCGGAGCATCCACCCTCCGGAGCCAAAAGCCGGCGAAGACGGACCCGAGCAAGCATCCTCTTCCCGGGAACTAGAACCGGCGGCGGCGGAGCTTAAGGAGCCTCCACCTCCCGGAGAATAACCGACAGCGACGGATCTGTGCTAACCTCCATCCTTCGGACTCGAACCTTAAACATGCAAACCAATCTTCTCGCTTTGAACCTCCACCGAGCGCGTCCTCCCTCCAGCGAAAGGCCACCGGAAACGATGGCACCAGTCCAGAGCTCGGACAAAACGCAAGGTTAGAGGAGACGAAGAAGAGACAAAACGGGTGAACTTGACGGAAAGAAAAGAGGAACCGGCGACGGACGGACGCTCACGCGCCGCCGACCGCCGGTTCCGGAATAGATCTCCCTTCTCTCTCTTACTTCTCTCTCTCTCTTCGCCTCTTTGTATTGAAATTCATATTTCAAACAACAATTAGGATTAACCCTTTAACAAAAATACTTTATTGTTTAATCAGGAAAACATCTGACACAAAAACATTCTTTGAGTCTTGTGATAGATAACAAATAATTGTTGACAAAATATGGATGTAAATTATATATATATCAATATAGACAACAATAGTATATATATAAATAATATAAAAGTGTATTGACAAGTAACTGCATGCGCTCATAAGTGATAGTGAACATGCGATATACCACGTACGCTAGCCCTAAATGGACCCTGTTCACTTGTCTTACTGGACCACAATATTTGTTAGCAAACGAAGAAAAAATTGACCAATCATTGTAAACTTAGGGACCGATCACTGGAAAATGAGCTAATTGTATGTGTATAAATGTGGCAAGAAACAAAGAGAAAGGGAAATGGAGCTATATGGGTCCAAAATGTTACCTTATATGAAATTACAAATTCACAGGAGCAAGTTTATGTTGTAGTTGTGTTACCATCCTCTCACGAGATGTCATGGTTGTACGTTACTATCAGCACCACAGGTCCATTAATGGCATGTGATGGGAAAAGGCTAGATGATCAGAGAGGCATACAATTATGTGTTATCTAATATATATTACGTCGATATATATACAAGAATGATTACAAAAATGATTACAAAAAAAAAAAAACTGATTCTGTTTTATTTAATTTCACCGAATCTCAAATTTATGAATTATATTTTGTATAAACAAAGATGATCTATGTTTTGGAAAGAGTCTTCGAATTTTTCAAAACAAATGCAGAGTTTTTTTTTTTTTTTGAAAAAAAAACAAATGCAGAGTTTTGTTGAACTTTTGGTTCAAATGCGTAGATGTTATCTTTTAATGTTTGATTTGTAGTACAATACTACATTGTGATAGAAACTGATGGTTTGCTTTTGCATCCTATAGTAGGTCAATGTCACGAGCTTAACTTGTCTAAGAGTCGAATTCTCATGCGAGAGATGAATATCTGGACTAATAACTAATGCCACCATCGAGAAACAGACAACATAGTTAGCATGCGTCATAATATCGATCGAAGGTGTTGGATTCGAGTCTTGTATAGAATATTGAAGACTTTCAACCCGTGTTTTCCAACGAAAAACTACTGGGTTTGATTAGTATTAGTCTATAACTTTTACACTAGAATTTTTGTATACATGAAAATTGATCATTACATATCTTACAATGTTCAGTTTGGAGTGGTAATGATTCTAATCTCTAGATGAGTTGTTCTTGTCTCGTTTGGGATGACTTGGAATGTATAGCTTCTTCCGATGTTTCAAATTAAAATATCTGCTTCCCAATGGTGCGTTGGACTAATGGTTTAGTACTTGGAATAGTTTTATTGCATTCAGAGCGACTCTGAGATTTTGGGGGCATGTAATCATGTTTTATGTAAAAAAAATTTTTTACCGATTTGGGGGTCTAGAATATATTTTTGGAGACTTTTGTCTATGTAATTTTTTTCAAAAATTTTGGAAATCTGTTGCAAATGTTTTATGAGGCATTGCCCAGATCTGGCTCTGATTGCATTCCTAGTTTGATTTATGTTGGGAGGGATGCCTTACGTGACCATGCTATTGATATTAGCACCAGCTGGTTATGATCTTGAAAAAAATATTTGGGCCGAAGGTTTAGACACCTTCTAGTTTATAAAAAAGAGACTAGAATATCTACTTCTAATATACTCGAAATTATAACACGTATAAGATGTGCAATATATTAAATGATCAATTAAGTTGAAATTTCATAGTGTCTAAAAGTTGAAAGAGCAAATATTTTCACTAAGAAAATTAGAATAATAATCTTGTCACCTGTAGGAGACTACTGCAAACAAATCTATCCATTTTGGATGCATTCATAGTAATTCACTTTACGTTGAGAATGGTCCATGGGAGGAAATTGACAAAAGAAATTTGTCTAGAATGTTTATTAAATTCCGAAAATTTCTTTTATTTCGAAATCACATATTGGGAAATAAATGACGTCGACCTTTTGTGATGTAAATGCGAGCAGAAAGTGTATATCATTGTTGTTCCAATTAGAAGGAAAAATCTAAATAAACACAGTTTTTCGTCACCGTTTGTATATAGCTGCTGGCCATTATCGTCATTTATGAAATTCTAATATAATTCATGTTTTACGTCTTTGATCGTTGGGTTAAGTCTAGGCCCATCTGATGGGGGACCACGGTGTCTGGGTCCAGCCCAAAAGTAGAGCAGAGTAAGAAAAAACGGAAAAGAAAAGCAAAGAGATATTATTTATGTTCAGTTTTGGAGTTCGGACCATTTGTTTATGGTTTGATGCATTTTACCTTCATCTTTTTTCTTTTGTAAAACTGAGATATCCTGTTAGAGCATTTTCAACTACACTCATAATTTATTGTAAATTAGAGTAAAAAATAAAATGATAAAAAATAAAATTCTTATTATTCCATATTTAGAATAATCATTTTTATTACTCTATTTTCTGCTTCATGCTATAAATTATAAAGTGAAATTAGAGATGTTCTTAGTTGATTTTATTATTAATATTCCATTTATGTACCATTCAAGAAGAAATATTCAAGTTTATGATTGTTGCAATCTATTGTATAATTTATGTTAATAAATAGCAACCCACTATAAGTTTTCTACAATATTAGTATATCTCTACGGTTTACATGTTTATATGATGATTTTTTTCAGTTCTCGTTCCATACTGTGTTTCAGCTGGATGTAAAAGATGCAGTGTTATCAACTTACATCTACTTAATATAAGTTTTCTATAATTGTTTCTACGAGAACTTAGTTCACCCCTTAGTTAAATATGTGTTGGGGTAAACAGAAAAGCTTAATACAAAGAGAGCGAATAATGATTTGGATGGTGAGACGCATGCTTTACATGGTATTATCACTCTTTACGATTGAATGGTGCACGTTCGAGTAACTTGGAATTTTTTATTGTTAAATCACTGGGTTACATTCTAACTTGATACTTAATCGATATTCGTGGCTAATTATTTTGTGTTTTATCCTAGCTAGGTATAGTCAAATCATATTTATATGGAATTATTTTGATATGATTCATTTAATATGAATATTAGATCGTATCACTAGAGTGTAACAACATGGAAGAAAGGTGAATTCCGTAAATATGTACCGTTTGCATGCATAGAGTATGGTTAATGGGACCCTGCCTGCCAGTAGAGAAATGAAAGTATGAGTTATAAAGCTAAGTTTCGCTAAGCTTTGTCACGTGCTAATGCTTTATTAGAATCTGTCAAGAGTATCATTTAATCCCGTTTCATTATTTATATCTAATCCACCGTTTCTTTTCTCGTCGCTAATACTAATACTAATACTACTAATAACATTCATGTTCGTTGATTAAAGTAGTCAATTGCATTGATGGTATAATACTACCACGCTTAGCCTCGGCAAATGTAAAACCTCGACTCTACATATCTTAAAATTTCCCATTGTTAAAATAATAATTGTAATCACTTTAAGTATTTTCCTTTTTCCTCGGTGTGACATTGCCACTTTAATCGAGTTTTCTTTTTGATCTCAGGACCCAACATGTTCCATCTAAATCTATTAGACCATCTCCAACCCACCTCTATTTCTATCTCTATATTTTCCTCTAAAATAGAGAAACTCTATTATAGAGGTGGATTTGCTCCAATGTATGCCTTTATAATAGAGTTCCTCTATTTATAGGGGAAAATATAGAGATTTGCTATTTTCATCTCTAAATATAGAGGCATAAAGTGAAATTCCTCTATATTTTCCTCTAAAATAGAGGAACTCTATTATAGAGGTGTACATTGGAGCAAATCCACCTCTATAATAGAGATCTCTATTTTAGAGAAAAATATAGAGGTGTACATTGGAGATGCCCTTAGTGTGCATGATTTGTCTTATGAGCTCGTTAGGAAATGTTTAGAAAAACTTCAAGTAATTAGTTAACAGAAAAGAGTTGTTTCTTTTTTGTTACAAAGAAATTATGATTTTTAGTGGGATACTTAGACATATATTTGCATAAGTGAATATCCAAAACACTGTCAACGGGAATGACTTATCAATCTTTACTCTTAATCACATTATCTTAAGTACTTCCTTTTATGTGGAGCACTCGATTTGACAGCAGAGCAAAGGAGAAATGAAAATCAAATGTTAAAAAGGCATTACAAGTGAGATGTCAGCATCTCTCTGAATTTTTTACTTTATTAGTATTTTTCTTTTAACATCATAATTAACAAGCACGTTATCTTTGCTTTCTCTAAAAGGTATCAGAATTTAACTCTGCAGAAACACACTTGTGTTTAATAAGTACAGCCTGCATAATTGATCACAAAACTAATACTTATATGGTTTAGTAGAGTCCCTAATCAATTCTCCAATCAATTGGTTATTTATAAGCTCCACTTCAACCAACCAACAAATGCGTGATTGATTTATAAACGTACCTATACGAAGTTTATTTTCCGAGTGACAGCTTTTCTGAACTACTACTATTATTAGAATACTAGTGACCAATATTTTTGACATTTCCATATAATTTCCACTAGATATTATCATATCACTCACAAAGAACACTCAAAACAAAAAGCTGGAAACCACCAAAGTACACCAGTATTTTTTATTTAAATTTGTTTGAAACATGTTCAATTTTCACAAAAACCATTCGAGTTACATTTTTATATTTTCTTGTTACTATTCAGTTCTGTTTTGAAGCAGTACCGAGAAGGACAAAATAAGATATTAAAAATTTCTAAAATATCGCTTAATTAAGTATATTACACTACGAGTAAATAATTCTGACAAAACCCTATGAGTAAATAAATTGATTCAATTTTTTTTTGAAAACAAAATCAGAGAGAATAAAATAGTAGTATTATTTCTTTAAATGGAAGAAGTGAAAAGATTGAGAGAAAATGAAAGCACCAAGCCACTAAATACCAAAATTTAATTAATAAACATAGAAAAAAAAGAAGAAGAAGATAAAGTCGCTCTCTTACTGGTTGTCCTCATCTCACACAACACAACACCAGCTCAAGAGAGCTCATCACTCATCAGATCTCACATTCATTCACTCACCTCTTTAATAAAAAAAAAGGAAGATTAATTAAATAACATAAATGATGATTAAACGTTGATCTCTCTCGTCGTTATATGAAACTTCTCCACCTCCAATAAGAGATTCGGTAACCTTTTCTTCCTCGCTCTGTTTCAAGATTATCTGACCAAACAAAAATACATAAATATGAATTAATTATCTATATATATATATAATAAAATGGTGGATCTCTGGGGAAACATAAGCTTCAACTAAAGCCTTTCTCTGCTTCTTGGTTGCTTTATCTTCACGTTTTCCCGCTCTCTCTGTTTCATGAACTAAATTTCTATTACAGTAATATTAATTATTGTCAGAAAGGTTTAATTTTTATTACAGACACTTAAACACTTAAAAACTGTACCTTTCTTTTTACTTCTGTTTTGTGTTTTTTAAATATCTTTGATGGGGTCTCTCTCTCTCTCTCTATCTTTCTTGGGTTTATATCAGATAGAGTGGAGAGAAAGCAAAAGCTGAAGAGAGAGAGAAGGCGATGAACACTAGTGTTCGAGCTGCTCTTTCCTCCATGAAAGCTCCTTCAAAGCAGCATGACACCAATCAAGTAAACTTTTCTTTCTCTCTTCTCTCTTCTCTCTCTCTACCACTTTCCACTTTTGTTTAATTGCTTTCTTGGTGGGTTATTATGCTTAGCTTATGAAAAAGTTTCTTCCTTTAGATATGAATTACAATCTTCTTTGATTATAATCCTCTCTTGGATTTTCTTAGATTCTTAGCTTCAACATTTGGACTATTTTCACAAAACGGTATCTTTGCTTTCTAGAAAAAAAAGAGTTATTCTTTGGTGAAATTACTGGTGGTCACAGTGAAAGTGATATATACTCAATTGTTAGTGTCCACCACTATCAAAGGCTGAGAGAACAATCTTAGTGTGGTCTTTAACAACTCAAGTTTTTCTTCTCTTTCTTAGAGTGTCTTCTTTCTTTTTTTCTTTTCTGTATGAGTAATAATGTTTCGTGGTATTCTAAAATCTGCAAAGGAGGACAAGAAGAAGAAGCTGATGGAGTCTCAAGGCAATGGAGCTGTGACTACTTCAGGGAAGTCTATTGTTAATAAGCGTAGAGCTAACAGAGAAAAGAAAATGGACTTGCTTCAAGATGTATGATGATGATGGATTATTACTTTCGTTTGAGATTTTAATGATAATGAATTTGAAAAGTCTTGAAAATGTGATTTAGGTTGATAAGCTAAAGAGGAAGCTGAGACATGAGGAGAATGTGCATAGAGCATTGGAGAGAGCTTTCACTAGACCTTTAGGAGCTTTACCTCGTCTCCCCTCTTATCTCCCTCGTCATGTAAGACCTCCTCAATGCTGAATTCTTTCAAAACTCAATATCATCAAAGTGTTTGATCTTTGTTTCTTTATCTGATAAAAGACATTGGAGCTTCTCGCTGAAGTAGCTGTTCTTGAAGAGGAAGTGGTTCGGTTAGAGGAACAAGTTGTAAGCTACAGACAAGGTCTATACCAAGAAGCTGTTTACATTTCTTCCAAGAGGAACCCAGAGAGTCCTAGTAGTAACATTAACAACATCGGTTTGAAGGAGAATTCTCCTGGTATAAGCAGCAGTAAACACCAACGGTCCAAGTCCATGTCCCAACACGAGTTCAATTCTATGATCACTCCTCCTCCTAAAAAGCATCATCAGCAGTCTCTTAGTTTTAGCAGAAGCATCTCAACTAGTAGGAAACTCTTCTCCACTGATCAGAGAGTTGTAAACGGCAAACAAGCGTCTCCTAAACCGATTACAAAGCCAGTAGATGTAAGAGGGAAGGAGAATCAGACCTCTAGTAAGAAGGACAAAGAATCACCTGAGAAGAGGCTTGTTGGTAGATTCTTGACATCTGTGAAGAAGAAGAAGCCTTTGGTTAAGCCAACAGAGGAGGTTGCTGCTGTTCAGGTTGATGATAGATTAGAAGATCTAGACAAAGCACAGGAGAGTGTCTCTGGATCATCATCAGAAGACAAATCGGCAAACAGAGTTTCAGAGGATTTACTGAAGTGCCTTGTGAGTATTATCTTGAGGATAAGCTCGTCAAAAGAGACTGTGTTGGATCCATATAGCAACTGTTCGGAATGGAAAGCTAGAGAGCTTGGTGCATACAAGAATCTTGTCTCGGTTGATGCTTCTTCAATTGATCTTGGAAGAAGAACCAATGCTTCTTTTCTGATCAATCGTCTCAAGTAAGTAATCTTATTTAGACTAATGATTTGAGTACTCTTAAACTCATGTTTTGTGTTTACTGTTTATATCTTCAGGTTCTTGCTTAATAAGCTTTCGGTTGTGAATCTAGACGGTCTTAGCCACCAGCAGAAGCTTGCATTCTGGATAAATACTTATAACTCATGTGTGATGAATGTGAGCTTCCTTTGTATGATATGTCTTTCTTAAATGTTAAAGAGACTGATTCTTGTTACCATCATAGGCATTCTTGGAGCATGGGATCCCTGGGACACCTGAGATGGTTGTAGCCCTGATGCAAAAGGTCTAAACTCAAAACCAAAATTTGAAACCATTTTTGCTTCGTTGTGTTCTCATCTTCTGGTTGTTGTTGTGTCAGGCAACAATTATTGTCGGAGGACACTCACTAAATGCTATCACAATAGAACACTTCATCTTGAGACTTCCATATCACTTGAAGTTTGTAAGTTCCTTTCTTATCTTCTTCTCTTTCAAGTGTGTATATGCTGCATCAAAGTTTTTTGATTCATTTATCATTTTTTCTTCTTCTAGACTTGTCCCAAAACAGCAACGCATGAAGAGATGAGAGCTCACAGCACATTTGGTTTAGAATGGTCAGAGCCTTTGGTCACTTTTGCTCTCGCCTGTGGAAGCTGGTCCTCTCCTGCTGTAAGTTTTGGCCTAACTTTCTAGTTTTCATAACATGAGCTTTAGCATCAAACTCTTTTTGTTTGGCATTTTCAGGTAAGGGTATACACAGCAGCCAATGTAGAGGAAGAGCTAGAAACAGCAAAGAGAGATTATCTTCAAGCGTATGTTGGTATCTCAAAGAAGAACAAACTAATGCTTCCAAAGGTGTTAGATTGGTATCTGCTAGACTTTGCAAAGGATCTGGAGTCGTTACTTGATTGGGTTTGCCTTCAGTTGCCTGACAAACTCAGAGAAGAAGCTCTAAAGTGTATGGAGAGAAAGAACAAAGAATCACTCATGGAGTTGGTTCAAGTAGTACCCTATGACTTCAGATTCAGGTTGCTGCTATTGCATCAATGATAAAAAGGTGGTTTGTGATGAAAATAATGTCGGAACATTGTATAGATTTGGGAGTGTAAAGTAGAGAGCATACATTTTACAATTTGTTATTGGTTGGCTGAGAATGTAGTATGTATATGCATATAAGTTTGTCTTTTTACTATAAAGTGATAGTGATTTATTCAGTGGACGTTTTATCTGTAATGCTCAATATATATATATGTACACCGATCTTTTGTTTTTTTTCGTAGATTAGAGTTTTGTCTTATTTGTATTTTCTTGAGTCCCATGTTTTGAGTCCTTCCAATACAACTAATGCTGTCTTTAAATACAATTTTTAGAATGATAATTAGTCAGTTGAAAGGTGATTATTTCATTTTCAGATGTCATCGGTGTTGGATCCAAAGTGTTTCTCCTACCATGAGCATATTAGAAGAAAGAGTGACAATGAGATGATCCCAAAGAGGGATATAACTTTAGTTGATGAGGTAAAGAGTCTTTTTGGAACGATCTAGCAACTGACTTAGGACAAGAACTTCTAGACATGGCTGATAAGTACCCTATCATTGCGAACAAGTCTCTCAAAGTTGAAGATTTCAAGGTACAATTTTTAATTTCCGTTTCAGTGAACGTAAGCTGCATTTTGTCAAATCGGTTGATGATAGTAACCGATTCCTTCAGGTGTTTCATTATCCAATATCAGCAAAAGCAAAGTGGTGGTAAATCCTGATTTACTAGAGGCTGCAAAGTTGAAATCTTGGTATGACTCTGGAGGTAATGAGACATGCATCGAATTTTGAAACTACAGTTTTGTTTTGTTTTCTGTTCTAATGGTTTGCTATCTGTTTTAGCTACTTGAACACTTCAAACCAAGTGAACCGTGGGTGAGTCCGACTTCTCTTAAATTAACTCTGCTAAAAAGCCAACACAAATTTCACCAGGAGGTGTACTTGAAGACAAGATTCCATGCTAGATATTCTCAACTTACATTTTATAATACCAAAAAATGAAAAAAATGTGTATCTTTGGGATTCATTTTATTTTTTTTGGTTTGCAGGAATGATGGGACTCGCTGCTTCTCAAAGATTCAGAGATTAATTAATTGAATATGGTGACAGAATCAAGCTGCTTCATACTGAAAGTCATGAAAGCAATTGGGTCGTGCTTCCGGTTCTATATGTGAACAAACCGGGAAGGTTGTCCTGGTAGATAGTGTGCACCATCGAGGCAGTAACTCTTAATTACTTGCCCGACAGATACTTATGGCATATGTTAACCTAGCATGGATCAAAAAGTTGTAAAGCAGCTTAGGGGGTAGTTTGGGAGTTAGAAATAATCTTTGTCAAATCATAGTTTTTCAAATTTCAAGCAGCTGAAGTTTCTTAAGTGTATTGTCGTGAACTTTGTTCATTTTGTTTCCACCGCAACAGCTGTCAAAAATATTTTTTTAATACTCCCTCCGTTTCAAATTACTTGTCGTTTTAGGTTTATACACACATATTAAAACAACATTTAATTTTACACATTTTCAAAACAAAAACACTATTACCAATACACCTAACCATTTTTCACCTAATAGAAAAATAGATTAGAGAATATTATCAATAAATTTTGCATTGAAAACCGAAAACAACACTTATTTTGAAACGAAAAATTTTCCCTAGAACGACAAGTAATTTGAAACGGAAGGAGTAGTTAACAATAATTTTGTAATGTTCGAAAATTTGTCAAGTAAACTTGCATTAACATCGTAAGAACATAATTTCCTTGTTGACAATGTAAAGTTAATGTCACAAAAATACCATCCGTTTCTTTTGACCAAAAAATACCATCCGTTATGAAATAAATAAACTCACAGTATACTAAGCAAGTTTTAATCAAGTTTTACCATAATCAACTTCTTTGATATTTTCTATCTATCCTCTCTTATGATATTTTCTGATACGACTTTATGCTTGGTTTTGTAATATTTTGAAACTTTTCACCCATGTGGCTTATTAATGATACAAAGCTTTAAAAGAAAAATTAGCCTCTTCTACCATTTTGAAAATTTTAATATAAAGCCACTACTAAAAAAGCTGAAACAATCACTATGACAATTACCATCCCGTTCCTAGGTTGGAGATCTTCAAGGTGTTGGGGTCCTTGTATAAGAAGTTAAAACGTTTTCTCGTACCAAGCATCATGCCTCCAGTCACGAGGTTTTCATGCTTTTCCTTCCTAGACTGCTTCCAGATCCCCATTTCGTTGCTCTTGGTAACCAACGGTTTGGTAAAGATCATCAGCAAAAACTGCTGGTTGTCTATCAACCAGAAACCAAAACAGAACCCGCCTCAATTAATAGAGGCTACTGAGATTATCAAAATAGTCTGAACATGAGACTATCAAAATAGTTTGAACATAACTAGTCTGAACATAAATGGTCAGTTTCAATAAAACATGAGACTATCAAAATAGTCTGAACATAACTAGTACAATAAAACAGGAAGATGGCCAAGACAGAACATGAAACTGACCATTAGTCCAACTTTTGAAACACACGGCTACGGTTACGGTTAGGCTGCTTTTTGTAAGCCTCAAAGTCATCAAAGCTCTAGCTTGGGATTGAACATTGGCTGTCCATCTAATTGGGTAGAGATCGGAATCTGGTGATAAGATCATAAGTTAGAAGATTACAGCAAGACCAATACAGCAAACGCCATGAAGTTCACAAATTCATCTTATCTTAAACAGAGAATCCAATAATCAGATAATGTCATATGAATCATTGACTTATGAATATCAAATTGGTTAAAGGAAAAAACCTTTTATATGGTTACAAAAAAAAATCAAAAACTTGTTTTACTAAAAATAGTTTGATGAAGTGAAGTAAAGAGAGCTGCGCAAGGAGTCCAACCCAATAAAAAAACAAGCAATAAATTATATGGATGCACACCTAAATGCATCACCAGCATTGATTAGGTTTGCCTTCAGTTGCCTGATAAACTGAGAGAAGAAGCTCTAAAGTGTATGGAGAGAAAGAACAAAGAATCACTCATGGAGTTGGTTCAAGTAGTAACCTATGACTTCAGTTTCAGGTTGCTGCTATTGCATCAATGAAGAAAAGGTTTGTTATGAAAAAAAAATGTGGAACATTTGTATAGATTTGGGAGTGTAAAGTAGAGAGCATAAGTTAACAATTTGTTATTGGTTGGCTGAGAATATAATTGCATATAAGTTTGTCTTCTTTACTATAAAGTGATGGTGATTTATTCAGTAGAGTTTTGTACACCAATCTTAACTAGTAAAGGAATCTACAGTTATCGAGGTATATCTAGGGACACATGTCTTTCAATCGGTAGTAGTAATCCTGCATGAATGGCAAGAACTAAAAGGAGAAAAAAACGCTAGAAGGAGGGGTCGAACCTCCGACCTTGTGGTTAACAGCCACACGCTCTAACCAACTGAGCTATTCCAGCTTTTGTTATTATCACTGGTGAAATAAGAAAGCAAGAACGTGTTATAGTTAATTAAATGGGCTTAATGAAAAAGGCCGTAACAAAGATGGCCCAAGAGAAACCCATAATAAAGAAGAAAAGGAAGAAGGAGAAGAGAGGAAGTAGAATCGAAATCATCAGTGGGAGAATTTACGGGAGCCGTTAAACCCTAGAAAGCTAGCACCACCGGTGAAGAAAAGAAGAAGATGAAGTCTGATAGCAAAGACCACAATTCAGATTCCGACTCCGATGGTCCACCTGAGGAATTCACCCAGGAGCAGGTTCCTTTTTATCCAGTCTTCTTTTGGATTAAGCTCAAATAATAATTAGCTTCTAATAAGATTGTTTTTTTGGGCTTTGTTTCAGGCGAAGGTGGAAGATGCAGCTTTGAGGAAAATACAGAGAGAAAACAAAGCTAGGTTTGTATCTCCTTCTCTCTCTCTTTAGCTCTCATTGTAGGTCGTGTTATGTTTGCAAGTTAGATCACTAAGTAAGGATTAAACACTATCAAAACGACTTTGGATGATTTAGGAGATAAAAAAAGGTTCTTCCTTTGATAGTTAGCTAGTATCACTTTGATCTTAGTTATGCTTTGTTTCTTTCTCTCTTTTGTTTGTTTATTTTTTTCTTAATGAGATTTGCTTTCGCTCTTTGTAGGGTTGCCCGCGAAAAGAAAGAGAGTCGCAGGCGTTTGGCAGAGAAAATAACGCCAAAGAAATCACGAAAGATTGAAACTTTCCAAGAAGAAGAGGCCGAGGAAGAAGAAGAAGAAGAAGAAAACCCTGAAGCTCTTGCCAACAAGGGTTTCCTTCCCAAAAACATCATTGACTTTCTTGCACAGCAGGACAAGTATTTTAACCTCTCTTTTTTTTTGTATGTAAAAACACTTTCTACTAGATATAACAACAAGGTCTTAAGATTTGGCAATGTCTTCTCTCTCATGTACAGGCAGAAAAAAGGTTCTGATTCTAAAGAAGAGGAGGAGACCAACAAACAACACCCGAGAAAGAAAAAGCTAAAGAGCTCTGGGTAATATTCATCTTCTTCTTATGTCTTCTTACACACTCTAGCTTCACTCTTTTGGTTTGATCTGATCGATTCTCACTATCTCCCGTCTGTTGCAGAATTGAAACGGTTCTTTACAAGGAGATTCCACCACCGGAATGCTTGAAAACTGGGTTAGAGTTCTTGAAGAAGCGGAAAGCACAAGTCCCTAGATCTTCTTCAATACTCAAAAACTCCAGCCAAGCTCTCAGACTCATCACCGGTGCTGCTTCAGCCAAGAAGCAGCGTCAGAAAAAATGAAACTCTTGACAGATTCAAAGTCCTTGTAGGCTTCAATGCCATTACATTTTTGTTTTTGTTTAACATTTATATCAGCTTCATTTGCTACTTCAGTTCTACTACATGATGGTATCAGATGTTCACTAAATTATTCTAAATCGCTCTTTTACTTTATACAAAATTTGTAGATAGCTACGTATTATAGTATTGCAGATAGATTTTTCAGTATCAAGTTATAAACTTAAGAATCTAAGTTTCCAAGCAAGCCTTTTTGTTACACATACAATATAGAATCTGCATGTATATACCGATATGGATCATTGTACTACTTAGAAGAAAAAATGCTACAAGTTTCTGAATCTTTCTGTAAATCTTGTTCTCCACCCAAACAAAAAAAAGAAAACACAACACAGAATCTTTAAGGTCAGTAAAGTTCTGTTTTTCAGATTACAAGCCATACCAAATCTCCTCTTCATTCACAGTTCTTTACCTTCTTTCCATCTCCAGGAAAGCCACCGTATAATATGGTTCAGGCGTGTGAATTCTCTTGATGATGCATTCACCGGTTATGTCAGCCTCTCTGAGTCACCTTCTAAAAGTTGTGGCTTAACACATTTCTACTACCAAACTCACGTCTCTGAGTCCTCTGCGTCTTCTTCTTCAACAGTAGGAAGCGAACCTTCTCTGCTGAAACCAGGGTTTAAGAACTTGGCTACAAAACCCCAAAGCTTGTAGACATCTTCAAAGTTCGTCAAGAAGCTAAGAGAAGCTGTCACAACCTCAAACCTTATAAACCCGTTTCTCCCAACTTCACTTGGCAAGTTCAAAGCACTACTATCTTCTCTACTACTCCTCCCTCTATGGTTTCTTGGTTTATTATCATCCACTACACGTATGTGACTCAATATACCAATCCCTAAAGATATACCTTCTCTTTCACCCAGTCTCTGAACAATCTCTGGACTAACAAAACCTTTGCTTCTATCTCTAACATTGAACGCAACCGCTGCTCCTCTTTCGTACTTGATCTTAGGTCCATAAATCTGCACAAGACTCATGTTCCTTCCTCCTCCTCCTCCTGATTCAGCTACTTGCAGTTGCAGTAAAGACACCACAAGCCAGTTAATCAGAAACCTAAGCCGTGTAGTGGTTTTATTAAGACCTAGCATATTCACATGATCGATATGTCTGCAAACAATCTCTGTTTCGCTTTCTCTCCTGTCCCATTCATCATCCGCACCTTCATCATCATCACTAGTGTTGTTATTGTACTCTTCATCATAAACACTAGCTAGAGAAGCTTCACCAGGCTCTACAACACTATGACTAATACGGTCCACGTTGAACGAGACTCGTCTTCCTTTGCTCGTATGTTCATCATCCACACCTAACACCCTGCTTCTACCACCGTCTCTCCCTCCTAATAACCTGAACTCTCCTTCTGTTTCTCGTCTAATCGCACTCTCTTTGATCTCTGATGAGCCATTTGCCATGCTATGACTGCAGTTTTCTTCCTGTATCTCATGAACATGGAGATTACTACTAGAACTCCTTGTTCCCTGCTCTGTAACTGACATAACAGCAGCGTCGAAAGAGAGGACGTCTTTATTACCATCATATATAGGATTACTGTAACTCTTTGGACCTTGTTTAGCTGAGTGACGTTGTTGTTTCTGTTTCCAAACCGGTGGCAATGGAGATGCAATCTTGTTATGCTGCTGATCAGAACCACCACCGAGAGGGCTTTGACCAAGATCAATCCAAAACGAATTCTCAGACGACTCATCTTCACTGAAAACAGGACTCTTCATCAGTTCTCCAACCGAAACACTCTCTGTCTCTTCGAAAATCGTCGTGCTGGTAGTCCCATCTCTATCAGAAGAGATGTTATCTTCTAAAAGGTCTGTCTCAAACACATCCCTCACTTGTGCTGAAGTGTAGGCTCCGGAGAAAGCAGGCATCTGAGTTCCAGGACGATGAGCTTGAGCTTCTTTGGTCTTATCATCATCACCATCAAAACCAACTAATCCATCAAGACCATCTACTGAATCACTTAGATACAACGGATACTGAGGAGTGATCTTCACTATTCCTGATCCTGTCTTACCAGACTGACTCTGAAGACTACCCATCACTGACTTCTTAATCAACAAACAACCAAACCCTGTGGGATCATGTCCAAACACACGGTAGAACGAAGTCACAATAAACTCAGGACGGAACAACGACAAACCAAGCGAATCCATATCCTTAGGACCTAGAGAGCCAGCGTCAAGCAACACATGCCAGTGATTCTGCTGAGCCAAAGCCATCCACTGGTAAGAATACTTACCCCCAGTAACTCTCGACTGCGCAGGGAACACAAACAACCCAACCGCAGAGTCTTTCTTCTTCCTCTTCTTATAAGCCAGCCTCTTCTTCAGATCAGTCGAGCACAGCTTCAAACTAGGCCACTTGAACCACGCGTTGTACGCCTTTGCGCCTTTCTCCCTAGCCGTCTGCGCCATCCAGTTCACAGACTGGCTCTCATGGTCAAACATAGTCAAAAGACGCTTGTTCGTCTGAAAGGGATAAGACTCAGCTAACAACTTAAAAGCCGAGCCTCTACTTACAGTGAAGACTAGACCATACTCATTCTCAGGGATGTTTAAATACTCCATGATCCTAGTCTTGATGTCATGTTCCACAGTTCCACTCTCAGCTCCACCGTAGAGCGCGTGGTTACTCAAATTAGCAGTGATCTCAGAGAGGCTAAACGTGCAAGTATCCCAATAGTGAAGAGTCTGAACATACGAAAACAGACCAAACCCACAGTTATCAAGACATACCTTCGAAGCTGTTAAGTGACTGTACTCGTCAGATCTCAACTGATCGATCTTTTCTGAAGCTTGGTACTTAGGGTACATGGCGAGGAACTTGGTGAGAGCTTCGAGGAGGTCAGGGATGGAGTCTTCTGACTCAAACACATGCTCAGCTGCTAAAGCGGTGGCGCGTAGGAAGTCACGCTGCGCGTGGAGTCTAGCTAAGGATCTGGAGCGTCCCACGGCTCTGTCGTCGTCTTGGTTATCGATGGTTTGGGATTTGAGGAGTGACCCGTTCTCGGAGGCTTCTTCCAGAGCTTCCCTGAGCTTGTCTTCGTATAGCTTCCGAAGCAAGGCGGACTCTTTCCTTGCATTGAGGGAGGAATCGGAGGAACCGTCTCTGTTTCTTCTTCTTCTTCCCCTGTTTTTGCTCTTGTCTAAGATGAGAGTAGCGCAGTGGTGAATTTGCTTCCACAGAGAGAAATGCATTAGAGGATGTGATGATTCGGTGAAAGGGTTGGAGAAAGGGAGGATCTTTACGAGAAGGAAACCCTAGAAGTGACGAATTTGAAAGATCTTGAAGAGAGAGAGAGACTCTAAAAATGGAAACTTTTTTAGAAATTAAGAAGAAAAGGAAATTAGGGTTTAAACAAAAGGAGTGAGTAAACGAAATTGAAGAAGAAGAAAGTAAAAGAGAGGAACTTCAAGGAATCCAAGAAAGCTCAAACCCTTAAGGACAAGTCTCTCTCTTTGTCTGTCTTACACACTGTTGAAGAAATGCCATTGACTTTCAGTAATAAACAGAAGAAGCATAGTTAGTGGTGGTTGGTTCATGAGCCTAAAACAAATCATGTATGGTGGAAAGCAAGCAAATTTTTCAATTCCTCTAATCATTTTCTTATTAATTGAAAAATGATTTTATATAAGGCCAAAGGTTTTCAAGTCAGATAACACCAAATAAAGACTTAGGATATAAGTCAAATTAACACAGAAAGACTTTGTTCTAGTGGGAATATTTAGTATTAGCATATTCTATTTTGACATTTTTAGATTTTTCCATCTTATACCAAGAAAACAACAAGACAAAAGAAAAGAGACTCATGAAACACAAGAATTAACTAGTCAACTCTATTGCAGAATTATGAAGGAATGAATGACCAAAGAGAATGATAACAAAACTAGCTAAAGATGGTTAGGTGCTTGGAAGAAAAATCATAATACAAAACTTTTACAAATGTACAAATACAAGTCATAGCTTTTATTTTATGATTGCTATATATGAATGTATTATTATTATCATGTACATGGACCCTGCTAATATTAGATATGTTGGTTGAAAACAGACGAAATTTATATATGCCTATTATAAATGTAAGGTTGGAGTGTGGGGATGGTTTTGCCTACTTTGGACTCCATACATTTTCTTTTCAAAAAGTAACAATTAACCTAATTTATTGTTGTAGCATTTGCCTTTATTTGCTTACAATCTTAACAACATTTATCGAATCTAAAATACAGGTCTTTTATCTTCATTAAGATAAGGCATTGGCCAATCACATATCATGGTCTCCTATACTATGTTATAGATAAAAGTTGGAGTAAAGGTTGAGCTGCATTGAAGAACAACTGATAGTATGTTTTTGTTTGTTCATGGGAATTGTTATATCACGACATTAAGACATCTTTGCACTGGATGTATTCATCGACAGAGTCAAGATAATAAATAATCTCTTCCAAAAGAAAGGACAACACACATTATTTATACTTATCGTTTATTATGCATTGAACACAATGTGCTAGTATTGATTAAACAAAAATGCCTTCTGTCTTTTATTATTTCTTCTAGAAATCAAAATTAAATAGTTTAGTTATTTGCTTGGTTTCAAAGTCTGTCATTTTCAATGAGACAAAGCACGTACAGTGCTTTCATTCTTCTTTTTGTGTTTATTTGCATATAAAACAGAGCGTTATTTTGCAGCTTCTAATTAAAGTTACTCCCAGGTCTAAAACGAATATAACTTTTAAATTTGAAATAGAAAGTCTTAATTTAATTCGAGGACTCGAGTTATATATATCAAGGTGGTGCAGTGGTACCGTACTAGTAGAAATAGAGTTGTAGCTTCTAAACTTCAATTTTCAATTGTAGTTTGGTTGGGGATAAAATTAGATTAATGGGTAGGAAACAGAATAATCTTAATGCAAAACTAGTTTGCAATTAAGACAAAAACAAAAGGTTGAAAAGGGATTACATGATCCATGGTTACTCTGTGAGGAAAAGGAAAAGATATTACATTTAGATATGCCTAAAAATGCATGAAACAAAAGCACATGAAGAAACTTAGACACTGAGAGCTGAGAGAGTTTCTCATTCATATCCATCTTGAACTTTTGATCTCATTCAAGCTTGACTCCTACGACGCTGCCTCAGTCTTCCACCAATGCTATTTGGGTTTGGCTCAACTGACACTTTCCTCTTGCTTCCCCTTGTTTTTCCATTCTCTTTGTCTCCAGTAGAAGAAGCCTCAACATCAACGATCACAGGAGTTGCTGGATTCACCTCGTTCACATCTGAAGGCTTGATATCATCAACATCACCAATCACTGAAGTTTGATTGTCCTCAGCAGGCAAGAAGCTCAAAGACTTTCTAGCTGAACCCTGATTCTTGTTTGTGCCTTCATCATCATCGTCAATGTGATCGTCCTGAACCTCACGTCCATCGGTGATCTGGAGAATGAGACCATCTTCTTCTGAAGACTCCTTTGCTTCTTTGAAAGATAGCGATCTCTTTGCAGAAGCTTGGGAAGGAGAGTCATCAGTTTCATCCTCCTCACTTGTTTCTGACTGCTTGTTGTTTTGAATCAGGTAATGTGCAACAGACTTGTACCCTAGCTTAGATACCTGATAAAGAAACATCAAAAGGAAAAAAAATCAAAAACCGGCAACGCAACATGGGGAGAATAATAAACCAAAGTTGTTTACCTTCTTGTAAGCATTACCAGTTGGCAACCACCCTTTGCGTTTACGACAGACACTGCAGTTGCAGATTCCGCGACAGCCAGGACAAGTCCAGTCCGGATTCTCCAGAGTCTCAAGCACGTGTTCTCCATACCTTGTCACAAAACATACTCTTACAACGTTCCTCTTTTGTCACAACATAACAAGAAGATCCTAAACTGCATACTCTCAAACACAGAACGTACCTCATGTACAAACAATCACCACAGAATTGACCAGTGACAGATGGGTGACACTTGCTGCATTGTGTACGATAACCAAGCGTCTTCTGCCTGTATAGTAACCATTAGAGACTAAACCTAATCAAGCCACAAGTTAATAGCAAGTCTTAACAACTAACCTGCACTGGTGGCAAGTCTTTCCACGAACAGGATCATAAATCCGTTTCCCATCAGGGGCGTAACCATCAACAAAAAGCTCCCAGGTTCGCTCAGTGTTACCAAGCAGCCTCTCATGCTCATCAGTGTAAATCTCAGGCCTTTCGCCTCCTTCTCCGATCCACAAAACCACTTCTTTAGATGCTTTACTACCCTTCTTCTCTTCCGCCTCCTCAAAGTAGGTAACTGGCGATGCGTTCTTCAACCTGAAAGACAGATAGCAACCAAAAAGGATTTGACTTTATACTTGTTGCCTTTGAAAGCAATCTCATTTAACCAAAAGAGAACCTTGTGCTGAACCCTAAACCCTAAAAACCCTAGCTTTTGCCGAAAAGCCATAAACTTTTTTGAAATTGAAAGCGTTCTTCAACCTAAAGCAACAAAAAGGATTCGACTTTATACTTCAAAACCCTAATGTACACATAAAAACCCTAACTTTTCCCCAAAATCCCTAATTTCTTGAAAATGTTCAGAGACTGAAGTTGACTTGAGAGTACCTTGAGGAACGTCTGGTGGAGATCTGAGGATGAGGATGAGGAGGGGTGTTTCGAGAAGAAGATCTAAGATCTGGTGGATTCGAATCAGCAGCTTTAGTGTAGCGCCTCTTAGCGGGCTGGGTCCCGGATTTGAGTTTGAGGGAGAGATCCATGATTCCGAGGTTCTGCATCCTCTGGAGATTCTCCTTGATCCTCTCTTCTCTGCATTTCTCGTAGATCGATACCTTTGAGGCTCCGCTCATCGCAGGCATTGTTGATTCACTTTTTGTGAGTTCTCTCTCTCTTTCTCTCTGTGGGTTTTCTCTGTTGTTCTCTGGATAAGAAGAGGAACATATGATTTGATACTTCCAAGGTGAGATTTTTATATTGGCATTAGTGGGGTGGACTCATGTCTGAAGATGAACAGAGCAACGGTCTGATTTTTTTATTTCTCCCTTTGAGAGAGTTCAAAACATTTTCTTTTAGGTAAGTGTGCTAACTAGTGTTTTGAATTGGACTGGAAGAAAATGGAATGATATATATTCTTACAGTTGTAATATATATAACTATGGAAGACAATCTGGTGGAAAATGGAATGTAATCTGAGTCTTCATAAGAATAGGCTTTTCTTCTTTATTAGTTAGTCTATAACTCTATATGTTAACTTGATTAACTGAATTATTAGATTTTGAAAATTCTTTTTGACTTGTGCTTTTTGTGTTTCCCCTAAATCTGATTTGTTTCCTCTCTCATCTTTCCTATACTTAGTAGATAATTTTAATCAGCAATGTTTTTTAATAATAATTGTTAATTTTAGACTTTTTTTTGAACATTTTATTAAAGGATGGTAGCTTCATGGCTGTCTAAGAGCTTATGCATGTACACTCCTGGTTCTTTCTATGTTCACCAGGTGTTTTTCTTAGTGAAGAGTTAAACACCGAGAAAGAGAGGAGTTTTATATACCTGTCACATGAGAAAAGTGAAAACTGAACACCGCCCTGGACTTGCTTGCACTGGAGCTCCAAGGTAGAAGACGCAGAACTAACTGGTCCTAAAATTTTGGTTGCCATATTCGAATTAAAAATGACATTAATTTTAAAAAAAAATACATTGTTAGACTAATTATTTTTAAATAAACAATCTAATTAATTTAATAGATTGAAAAATTCTACTCTATACTTTGTTTATTATATACCCTGATTTGAATTGTTGAACCATTTAATTCAAAATAATAGCAAAATAAAAATGAAGAAATTTAGATTATAAATTTAATTGACATAAATATAAAAGTCTATTTATTTTAATTAATATTGTAAAACTAATTTGATTTTATAGTTAATTTTGTTTTGTCTTTTTAAATATACATTTACTATATATTAATATATACACATTTTTTTGTTCAACATATATACATATATTGTAGAATAGAGAAGGGACTCCACAGACTGGGGTCCTCATGCAAATGTTTCGTGACCGTGCCTACCTGCTCCGCCCATCATTCTCCGCCCTTGTTCCTGCACACCAACGTCTATGCTGGAGAGCAGTGAATTTTTTGTATTGCAAATTTCTTTCGGAATAATATGTACATGATGTCATCTTTGTGTACTTTCAATTATCTTTAAATATTTATTTCATTATTTTTTGTTGTTTTATTTTTTTTTCTTACAAGATAAATGGATATTTCATGGATATTTTAAATTATCTTGGTAATGGTAGAAAACCAAAAAAATACATTTTTCTTTTGGTCAAAAACCAATAGTTTTCTGTAGTAACATAACTACCCAGCGTTAGAAAAAAAATAAACCAATATTTTTTTATAGGGCGTATAGTTAGCACTTAGCAGTGAAACATAGAGAAATCAAGAACTTGGCATGCTAGACTGCTAGTGTTACTCGCTGACAGAGAAAAAAGAGACATGTTAGTGTCACGCGAGTGTTTTTAATGCGGGACCAGAAGATATTAAAATAGTGATTTTGTGGAGATGTACGTTATCTTTTTACTCGTTTCTACGTTCAGTAGTTGACTTTTTGTTAATTCCCATTGGCCTATCAAAATAGAATTAAAAGGATATAAACTTCGAACAAAATATCGTCCTCGTGAGTGGGCAGTGAGGGAGGCGACGATTCACGATGTGGAATAAGGCAAATCTGATCTTCTTATGGGCTATGCTGGTTTCAGTAGTGGCCATGGCCACGCAGCATCGTCCCTTTCAGCGGACTAAGGGCATCAATGGTCTCGAGAAGCTCGTTGTCCGCGACCCGCGCGGCCGATCTTTCGAGGTAACTCTTCTTGTCTTAGTGGTTTGCGTATATCTCTTGGAAAATATCTTGAGTTTTGAGTATTAATCTGATAAATCGTTTTGTATAGCTGACAATTTTGGTTTCACTTTGAGGATATAATCTGTATGTTCATTTTCTTCAGTTTTGTTAACACATTCAGGTTTACTTGTATGGAGGTCAAGTGACTTCTTGGAAGAATGAGAAAGGAGAGGATTTACTTTTTATGAGTACCAAGGTACGTACTTCAGATCCACCCTTGTTTATGAGCTTGCATAAGCTCCATCTGAGATCATGTTTTTTTATAGATAATCTGAGATCATGTGTTATATGTATTGTGTAGGCTATATTCGAGCCTCCAACACCTATTCGTGGAGGGATTCCAGTATTGTTTCCGCAAGTATGTGCTTAATTAAGAATGTTCCTTTTTTTACTTTTGTTCTTGAATGATGTATACGTGTTTGTTAATGAAATGCTTTTTTTTTTCTGAAAATGCAGTACGCTAACACTGGTCCACTTCCCTCACACGGGTTTGTCAGACAAAGGTTCTGGAAAATTGATGCTAATCCACCTCCTTTATCATCACATCCTTCTTCTACTGCTCACACTGACCTCATCTTAAAATCATCCAAAGCTGATTTGAGGATCTGGCCTCATAAGTAAATATTTTTCAAACCTCTCTTTCATACTCTTCTATCATTTTACAACTATATGTCTCACCTCTTTTATGTCTTTCAGATTTGTATATCGACTGAGAGTAGCATTGGGGCATGGTGGAGACTTGACTTTGACGTCTCGTATTAGAAACTCTGATGTAAAGCCGTTTAACTTCACATTTGGTCTTCACCCTTATTTCTCTGTTTCCGATATCAGGTAATCTCATCGCAATTTTTTTTTAAAAATTTACTGTTGTGTTGGTGTTAGTATATAAAGTTATACATCGATCTGCTTCTTGTATTCAGTCAAATCCAGGTGGAAGGATTGCAAAATTTGGACTATCTTGACCAACTAAAGAACAAAACACGTTTTACTGACCATGGCAAATTTATAACTTTTAATTCACAGGTAAAACTGATAGAGAACAATAGTTTGATAACGAATGAACTCAGTATATTTCCCTCTTAACACTCAATACAAGTGTTAAGCCAATTCTCTAAGCTTTCGCTTTAGAGCCTAGACTTTACAAATTGTCCAAAAAGCCAAATTACAAAATGAACTCCACTCAACATTTATACTACGACTCTCAAGTGTAACTACCATAACCGCCATAACAGATTCCGTTACACTTCACTCTTCCACTTGATCAACACGTGCACTATTCTCCTCACGTGCAGAGCTCTTCCCAACTCCCCTCCTCCTACGGTAATACACTCTCCAGCTCCTATCATTACCCCCCTCGGTAAGAGAGAGCTTGTCCTCAAGCTCAAAATGAGGAAATTCTCTTGCAATGTCCTTCACCCGTAGCCACGTCTTCTCGTGCTCAGGCAAGCCCTTCCACTGCACCAAAGCCTCAAGATGACCTTCCGCATCGTAACGAGTGCTTTGTATGTGTGCTGGCTCTAAGACAAACTCCTCCGACTCCTCCAGCATTACCGGTAGAGTGTTCACCTCGTGATCTTTACCCAAAACCGGTTTTAACTGGGAAACGTGAAATACAGGATGGATCTTGCTCTCCACTGGTAACTGTAGCCTATAAGCTACCTTACCCACCCTTTCAAGAATTACAAACGGCCCATAGTACTTCGCTGCGAGTTTCTGACAAAAAGTCTTACTTAAAGAGGTCTGACGATAGGGTCTCAACTTGAGAAAAACCGAAGATCCAACCTCAAATTCCAACTCTCGACGTTTCTTATCCGCATTGTTCTTCATTTGCGCTTGAGCTTTAATCAAATGAGCTTTAGCATCCTTCAGAATTGCATCTCTCGATCGTAGCATCATTTCCAACTCACTATTATCGGTAGAACCATCCTCAAACCACAGCAACTGAGGAGGATCTCTGCCATACACCATCTTAAACGGGGTTGATTGCAGTGATGTATGAAAGGATGAGTTGTACCAAAACTCTGCCCATGATAAGTACTTATGCCAGAGTTTCGGATGGGCTGACGTAAAACAACGCAGGTAAGACTCAAGACAGCGATTGATCACTTCTGTCTGACCATCGCTTTGGGGATGATAAGCGGTGCTGAACTTCAACTTCGTACCCGCTAAGCGAAAGCATTCTCTCCAAAACTTGCTCAAAAATACCCTGTCTCTGTCAGAAATAATTGAAGTCGGATACCCATGAAGCCTCACAATCTCCTTCACGAACTTATCAGCCACAGAAGTTGCTGTAAATGGATGTTTTAGACTCAAGAAGTGGGCATACTTGCTTAATCTATCCACTACCACCAATATCACATTTACACCTTCTGACTTTGGAAGTCCTTCTATGAAATCCATTGAAATCTCCGACCAAATAGTAGTTGGTAAGGGTATCGGTTGAAGTAACCCAGCAGGACTCAAAGTAGAATACTTATGAGTTTGGCAAATATTGCATTCCGAAACATGCTTCTTCACGTCCACTTTCATGTTTGGCCAATAGAACAGCTGCTGGATACGTTTGATTGTTTTAAGAATCCCCGAATGACCCCCAATGACTCCATTATGATACTCCTGTAATATTTGAGGAATGAACTTTGAATCTCTTGGTAACACAAGACGATTCTTATAGAACAATCTTCCTGCTACTACGGAGTATCCCACTTTCCCTCCACTCTCCAACGACACTTCTTTAACAAGTTTCTGCAGTTCCTCACTTGCATCAAGTTCGTCAAGAATCTGATGCATTTCAATGGATGATGAAATTGTTATAGCACACAATAGACCCTCAGCATTAACCTGTCTATCAATCATCACCCTTGATAAAGCGTCTGCAACTTTGTTTTCTACTCCGGCTTTATACTCGATGTCAAAGTCATATCCCAACAGTTTCGTGAGCCATCGTTGATAGTCGAGAGAAACATCACGTTGATCCAATAGAAACTTTAAACTCTTTTGATCTGTGCGAATGATAAACTTCTTCCCCATCAAGTAGTGTTTCCATTTCTGCACAGCCATAACTATCGCCATCAACTCCCTCTCATATATTGGTTTGAGTTGTTCTCGATCAGATAATCCTTTACTGAAGTACGCGATAGGTCTCTGGTTTTGCATCAACACAGCCCCTAAACCATAGCCTGAAGCGTCTGATTCCACCACAAAAGGTATTGTAAAATCTGGAAGTGCCAAGACTGGTGCTGTAATCATCAACTCCTTTAGCCTGTCGAACACTTTTTGAGTAAGTCCATTCCAATCAAAACCTTCAGCCTTTAACAAATCAGTCAGTGGTCTTGCTACTACCCCATAAGCCTGTACATAACGTCTATAGTATCCGGTTAACCCCAAGAAACTGCGTAGCTCCTTCACTGTCCGAGGAATAGGCCAATTCTTCATAACTTCTGTCTTTTTAGGATCAGTAGCGACGCCTTTAGCAGATATGATATGCCCCAAGTATTCAACTTGGCTCTGTCCAAAAGAACACTTCTTCTGATTAGCAAACAGTTGATATTTGATTAGTTGCTGAATGACTATCTCAAGATGTTCCACATGTTCCTCTACTGTTTTGCTGTAAACGAGTATGTCATCAAAAAACACCAAAACAAAACGTCGCAAGAACGGCTTGAAGATTGCATTCATCAATGCTTGAAACGTCGCCGGTGCATTGCTTAAGCCAAAAGGCATCACCACAAACTCGTATTGACCTTCGTGGGTCTTAAATGCTGTCTTTTCAATATCCTCTTCCATCATCCTTATCTGATGATAACCAGACCTTAAATCCAACTTGGAAAAAATTGTAGCGCCATGTAGTTCGTCTAATAGTTGATCAATGACAGGAATGGGGAATTTGTCTGGTACTGTTGCTTGATTCACTGCACGATAGTCCACACAAAATCTCCATCCTCCATCCTTCTTCTTAACCAATAGAACAGGGCTTGAGTAAGGGCTCCTGCTGTTTCTAATGACACCCGAATCTAACATTTGTCTCACCATCTTCTCAATCGTCTCCATTTGAGAATGAGGGTAACGATATGGCCTGACCGACATTGGCTTGGTACCCTCCCAAAAACGTATTGAATGTTCATATCCTCGTAGAGGAGGTAACTCTGTAGGTTCGTTGAATATTGTTTTATACTTCTCCAATAACTTCAATATGTTTGAGGGAACTTCAGAAGTCATATCCTTCTCTGCGGTGAACAACGTTACGGTACTGCCATCCCATTCAACCACCGAAAACTCTGGAGAAAGCGGATCTGTCTTCAGCTCTGTACTAACATCACCTTGAAGAGTAACCTTTCCCTTGTCAGTCTTGAATGCAAACTCCTGATTTTCCCAGTCGACCTCACATTTACCCAATGTGCGCAACCACTGAACTCCCAAAATTACATCTGCACTGCCTGGATCCAAAACTACAAAATCGGTAGTAACCATCACAGACTGCAACTCTAGACGCACTGTTCTGCAAACGCTCGATCCTGCCACTGTTAACCCTGTACCCACTAACACTGTAAAGTTGTTGCACGTTGTAGTTTGAAGTTGAGTCTTGCGAACCACAGTTGGAGAAATAAAGTTGTGTGTAGCTCCACTGTCAATTAATACCACCACCTTCGTCTTTCCAATTTTGCCTCTGATCTTCATAGTTGTAGGAGAAGATTTGCCCAAGAAAGAATATAACGACACTTCCATCATTTCTGTACGAACTTCTCCTTCTGAGGCTTCAAAAAATTCCTCTTCTCCCAATTCCAGTTCACATCCTTGAGAAACAATCATCACTTGAAGCTGCTTGTTTCTACACACATGAGTCTTCGACCAACGCTCAGGACACTTGAAACAAAGCCCATTCTTCCTTTTGTGATCATACTCAGCATCCGAAAGCTTAATAGGATTCGAACCTTTCTCATTCGTCTTTGTTTGGACCGTTTTATCTCCTTGTTTCTGTCCCGTCTCTGTTGATATTTGTTTTGGTTTCCAAAAAGACGCATATGTAGACGATGATTTTGTTGAACTGTTGCTCATACTTCTCCCACTCTTCGACTCTTGGGACTTCCCTGCAGCCAACAATCGACAAAATTCACTATCTTCCATCTTCAATATCGTCTCAATATGATCTGGAAGCGTACGTGGTTCTTTCATCTTAATCACTTCCTTTAGCTCTTGCTTTAACCCGTTGAAAAATATGTCTATCAAGTTCTCTTCTGCTACGTGAACTTGAGACGCCAACTCTTGAAACTCTTTGATGTATTCAGCCGCTGTGCCAAGCTGCTGAATCCCAAATAGCCGTTTCCCTGGAGTACGTTCAAACGATTCAGCGAAGCGTGATAATATTCTCCTTTTAAACTCTGTCCAATCCCTGAATGGCCTGAATTCCAGCTCATAGTTGAACCAACACAGTGCATCCTCAGCTAAACTCAACGATACCAATTCCATCTTATACTCCTCACTACTCTGAGTTACTCGAAAATAACGCTCAGCTCTTGCGATCCAATCAAACGGATTCTGACCTGAAAAAGTAGGCATCTCTACCTTCTTGTATAGTCCTTTCCTATTTTCCGCATTACGATCACTATTCCGATAACCTAGCTCATTCTCAACCCGGTTTCGTTCCAAATTAGTGTTCGTTACCTGGATCGGTTGATTGATTCTTGACTGAGTGTGACTCGGTCCACTCGACTCAGCCTGAGTCATTTGCGCTGCGTGAGGAAGATTCTGTTGTAACGATGCGATTAGAGTTTGTAACGATGCTTCTAATCGATCGCTCTTTAGCTCCGCCGCCTTCATCGCCGCGTGAATCGTCTGTGTGTTCGTCTGTGACGTCGCAACGAAAGTGTTGAGACGTTCGTCTAATCGATCGAACTTGAGGTTCATTTCTGCCACCGCCGTATCAAGGACCTCAATTCGTTGTGCCGATTCTCCGATCTGTTGCTCCACCGCCGCCGCTGATCTCGTCATCGTCGGAATCGCGTAACGAGCTGCTCACCGCACCAAATGATAGAGAACAATAGTTTGATAACGAATGAACTCAGTATATTTCCCTCTTAACACTCAATACAAGTGTTAAGCCAATTCTCTAAGCTTTCGCTTTAGAGCCTAGACTTTACAAATTGTCCAAAAAGCCAAATTACAAAATGAACTCCACTCAACATTTATACTACGACTCTCAAGTGTAACTACCATAACCGCCATAACAGATTCCGTTACACTTCACTCTTCCACTTGATCAACACGTGCACTATTCTCCTCACGTGCAGAGCTCTTCCCAACTCCCCTCCTCCTACGGTAATACACTCTCCAGCTCCTATCAAAAACCTATCTCTTTTTTTACCAACTGCTTACATCGTCACTAGTATAATAAAAACACTGCTAACTCTTCAAAATAGCTTGCGAGGCTTTACCTAAGGGCTCCGAACAAGATCAGAATCGTGGACCACAAGAAAAAGAAGACAATCGTGGTACGCAAGGAAGGACAAGCTGATGCAGGTAATGACTTACATTTTCTTATACATACTTTTATGAGCATATGGACACAAAAACATATTTTTCTAGTAGCGACAGATCATTTATAATGATAATACAATATGCAGTGGTGTGGAATGCATGGGACAAGAAAGTGGCCGATTTGGGAGTTGAAGATTATAGACGTTTTGTTGCTGTGGAACCCGTTGCGGTCGAGAAACCGATCATATTGAAACCTGGACAAGAGTGGAAAGCGATTCTCCAAGTGTCCGTGGTTCCTTCTGTTTGCTCCAGAAAGTCATGCATTCCTCATACTTAAAAACTTAAAAATGTCATTAAAGAAATACTCCTGCTCAGGTTCCACACATGACCCTACCAGTGTGTTTTTTTTTTGTAACTTTAGTATTTTTGGATCAAGTTATTAACAATAATTGAAATTTTCAATAATAATCAACTTTTATATCTAAGCTTGCCTGCCATATAAATTTTACAGTTCTTGATTAATACAAAATATCTCAGTTTTCAACTAAAAATGTATATATAATATTTTCAAAAAAGACAGAAAATGAAAATGAGAAGCGAGGCAAGAAAATGTTGAGAAGACAAGTTCGAACGATAATAATATTGTTGGACTGAGAATTGAGATATGCAATGTAATATCGAGAGGTACAAGCAGAATAAGTTCCAACAAACTCTGTTCTTCATCAAAGCCAAAGGTACCAAAGTCTAGTAAAAACAGTCTTCTACTGCGTTCTAACATTAGAAATACCAAAAAAAAATCAAACTCAACATTCCTCAACTTTTGTTCAGCTGAGCTAATCCTAAGAGCCTCCAAGAAGCAACAAGATCACTTGTTATTAGCTGCAAGTTTAGCTGCAACTTTCCTATGATTGGGGTGCTTTGGCCAAAGTAAAACGAAAATATTATGATTAAAGCCGGGAATAGAAGCTAACTCAACTTTGAGTTTTATAGAGGTTACCTGTTGGATTTCATCGATTTTTCTATATCAATCATGTAGAAAAACAGAGAACACACAAAAGAAACTTAAACTCAAAAAATTCATTACATACAACAGTTAATATATATGAACCAGAATTCAAAAACTCTTGTCTGCATAGATACAAGTCCCTGTCCATTAAGCAATTCCGACAAAAACCATGCTGCGGTAAAATATGTCTTCAACATTCGGCTTGCATATTCAGGTTGAGCAAGCAAGATACTTGTGTCACAAAAAAAACAGGAAAGATACTTTTTCCAGCGTCTTCAAAATCCTCATTGTTCTCAGAAAATCACAATCATCAGTCACCAACAATACAATATCTGAATACACTGGTTTAAGTTTGGGGAGATTATGGAGGCTCCTTTTATATGAATGCCTTGTTAGTAACATACCAGCAGTCTTATCTTTCACGAACTATATCTCTTTAAAAATATTCTTCTTATGATAATTCTCTTGATCAACATCATAAATGCAGCCAACACACAAACAATATATCTTACCCAACTTTCATTAAATCCAATCATGTAACTAATATTTTTAGAAAAAGTAAACAAACAACTTTTGGAACAACTAAAGAATACAACTTCACAAAAAGAACACCATTTGGAGATGTAGAGTCGAAATTATACCTTAAAAGAATTACATGAGGAGAACAAACTTCTATTTCGAAATTTAGCTTCCATTCAAGATGCAAATATTAGTGGATATGTCTAAACTGAATAAACACAGATTTTATAGAAAATGACTATATAACACCAAGATCAAGGAACTCCTCATGCATCTATTACATTCAGTCAATATTTTAATAATTTTGGTAGATCTTGAAATAACCAACCTGATTACTAAGTTACTTTAATCAATGTTATGTTAAGTTTGAATCATATGTTCAACTTTTTCTATTTGTTCTAAAACTAAAAAGCAAAGTGTAAATCGGTATTGCTTGATCTTGATGGCACTGAACCAATCACAAAAGATGAAATCTTCAATTACTCTATAATAATCCGAGAGAGCTATTAGATTTAAGAACATCCTCAAACTTATTTCATTTCTGTTCATGATTCAATTTAAAATAAATATTTTATAATTTTATTCTATTTTAATTATTTCAAAATATTGCATATGATAACTCTATTTTTATTCACTAATTCATTTCAAAATAAAAAGGGAAAAAACTGAAGTAAAATTCTATTTTCAAAAAGAAAAAAAAGGAATAATATACAAGAAATACTCTTAAATGACCACTAGTAAAAAGTAAAATCAGAACAAGTAAAGCCTTGTAAAAAAGTAAAATTCTGTTTTCAAAAAAAAAAAAAAAGGAATAACATATTCGCATAAGAGCCCTTAAACTTTGTATCTCCACTCAGAGTGTTAAAGTTTTGTGGCGGCTTTTAAAATCTTTTCCCTCGACTCCTCCCAAATCCTCGCCGGCGACAGAAAAAAACCCTAGATTCGATTCACCGCTCGGTTTCTCAAACAATGTCGTCCTTCAATCTATTCTCCACCCCACAGCAACAGCAGCAGCAGACTCCTTCTCCTTTTCAAACCCAACAACAGCCTTCGTTTCAGCCGCAGACCAATTCCTTCTTCTCCCAACCGCAACAGCAACAGCAAACGCCGTCGTTTCAGCCGCAACAGTTCCAGCAACAACAACAACAACAGCAAGTACAACAGTTGTATCTGTTCACGAACGATAAAGCCCCCGCGAGTTACAGTACTAAGTGGGCCGATCTCCATCCCGATTCTCAGAAGCTCCTCCTTCAAATTGAGTAAGCTCTTCCTTCAAAACTTAATAAAGTCTATTCCTTTTTATCGTTAGGATTGCTCTAAGGCTTAAGGCTATGATTAACTGATAAAGTCGATTCCTTTTTATCATTAGGCTTGCTCTAGCGCTTAAGGCTAGTAGATGAACTGATAAAGTCGATTCCTTTTAATCATTAGGCTTGCTCTAGCGCTTAAAACTTAGTAGATGAACTGATAAAGTCGGAATCTTTTTGTTTGTTTGTATCCTTTAGAGGGAAGATATTGGAGTACAGAAGTGAGAGTCAGAGGTTAGATCAGTGCGGCAGACTTTATGATTCCTCTGTTTCTACTGAAGGTTTCGAGTTTGATGCTAGCCGCATTGTTCAGGTTTGTTTCTACTCTCTATTCTTATTGGGTTGTTTGTTATCTCAGTGCTTTTGTAATGAAAGTTTGGTTCTTTTTTTATTGCAGGAGCTTGGTGGGATTAATACTACCATGGACAGACAGAAAGCTGTTCTCCACGAGCTTATGGTGGTTGTTAAAGACATGCTTCGTAATTCCGAGACTGCTGTTCGGTCTTTCATGATGCTACAACCAAGATTCCCTCGTTCTAAGCCAGATGGAGGAGCTACTGGTTCTCAGTCGTCTCAGCCGGCGCAGGGAGCTAATCCGGCTCCAGCTTCATCTGGTCAACAACAACAACAAGCAGTTACTTCTGTTGTTCAAGTTTCTGATTTTTACCGCGGGATCCCAAGGAAGCCCACTGTTTTCTTACAGCAGACAGTTGCGAGGTTTGAGAAGTATCTAGGCGAGTGCCGACAGTGGGTTGAGGAGCTGGAGCAGCTGCTTGCTTTGGATTCCGACAAGTATAGTCGGCATGTTTCTCTTTTGGAGTCTCTTCCGAAAGTCATCTCTAATGTGCATGACTTCTTTGTTCATGTGGCTGCTAAGGTATACTAACTTCTAAATATAGTAGAAACCTTTGAAATCTGTGTGATTGGTTTTGAGAATTTTGTTGTGTTCTTCTTCAGGTAGAGAATATTCACCAATACATTGAGTCGATGAGAACGGCGTATCTTGCTGACCAGCGCCGTAGAGGAGAATGCCATGATCCGTTTCTTGAAGCTGATCGGAGGGAAACAGCAAAACAAGAAGCTGCTGCTAAAAGAGTCCACCCAACTCTGCATCTACCTGCTGCTGCTACTACTACTACTACAAGTGCGCCACAAACCTCAACCCAAGCTGCTGGATTGATTACCAGCAGCTCAGCGACTCCACCAACTTCTGCAGCCTTTCCAACTCCAAACCCTTCTTCTGGAACTGGGTTGTTTTTTAACACGCCTGCTTCTGCTTCTGCACCTACGACTTCTCTCTTTGCTACACCATCTTCTGCTGCTCCTACCTCTTCTTTGTTTGGAGCAGCAACTACTCCTTCGCAGACACCACTCTTTGGTTCTTCACCAGCTTCTGCATTTGGTTCTGCTCCAGCTTCTGCATTTGGTTCTGCTCCATCTCTGTTTGGCCAGCCAACTCCATCAATTTCTGCTACTCCTTCACAATTTGCAGGTTCAGTTATCTGTTTTCCAGTTTGAATCAGGTTTGTTTTTGTCTGTAGTCTCAAGTTGTGTTATCTTTCTCCCTTTTAGGTATTACACCTGGTTCAGGAGCCAGCTTCGGTTCTATGACTGTAAGTACATTTCATTAGATATGTTTCGTTGCATCTATGTGGACTCAATCTGACGACTGCGTTCAGTAGAAGAAAGAATCATCTGAAACTGAACTTGTCTTTTTTTTTTCTCTTTCACTCCAGAAATCCTCAAGGCCAAAATCTAGAACTTCACGCCGTTAAACCACCTGTGATTCTTCTCTCAAGTTCCATCTATCAGCCCGACCACCCACGTTTGAGTTCATCGTTTTTCACTTGGTGATGTTTAGTTTGGTGAAAGTGGATATGTCCCCCCCCACAATCTTATGCACCAGTTTGTATCCTATGCCAGCCTGCTCGTGTTATTTATCGAATTGATGATTGAATTGTTATCAAAAGCAATCACAGGGCAGAGAAGTGTATCATCAGCATATTTACTCATATCATCAGGACAATGTTTTTGTTGTAGTAATATTTTATTCATACAATCATCCTTATTCATACAATTATCAACATGTAGTCTTTCATGGTGGTGGAAACTTAATTTATCTCTTTTACTAATATAATGACAATAATATATATCATTCTCTGGTTATATTATGCATACTTATCAGCAATCTTGAGTAGACGGTCACAGAGCTCAAGTGGCTTGGAGAACATTGGCATATGATCTGCATCTTTGATTTCCATCACTTCTTTAACCGGAAAATTCTGAATAATCCATTGCTGAAATTCTTTGGTTAAACCCTTGTCTTCTCCACATACGACATACACACGAGTAACCGAACCATACCCTTCTTCGGTTAAGCTTTTTGTACCCGTCAGGTTACTGGTAACCGCCGGTCCAACTCTTACCAGCATTTTGGCCAGCTCAAAATCCTAACAAAGATAATTATTTATAAAAATGGTCTTGAAAGGAAAAAAAAAAGGAACATTTTGATTGAGCCATACTTCAACTGGTGAAAGTTGGTACATGAACTTGGCCAAGAACTTGGTTCCAAGAAATACAGACGTCAGAGGATGTTCATGTGTTCCGTATGTCCCAAACTCCATGTTTGAACTTTCTTCTTCCGTAACACTCTCCAGATACTTCTGCCCATACATAACTCATACAAGTCATGAATCTACTACCAATCATATGATATGTTTTGCATAATATATTAGAAACTATACCTTTCCCTTTATAAATTTAGTCACATTCTCTCTTAAATCATTAGAAAAAAATTACCAATAGAAGTATAATAGTTTTGGGATCATACCTTTTCAAAAGTGTAAGAAGGTGGATTCTTTGTGTCCGGCATGAACGACGTTACGAAAACAGCAACAGAGATCTTACTAGGAAACATGTCGGCTGCAAGAGCAACCGGTGGCCCTCCTAGGCTATGCGCGACGAGGATCGCCTTATCATCTGACCCAAACGACTCAAGAACTTTAAGCAACGGTTTGGTGTAATCTTCAAGCGACTGAATCTCTTCCACTCTGCTCAAGTTGACACCAGAAGCCGTGAGATCCACAACGGTCACACGGTGTCCTGAAGCTTCTAGCACCGGTTTGACCTTGTACCAGCACCACGAACCGTGGCAACCTCCGTGAACTAGCACATAGTGCTTCATTTTTTTTTTTTGTTTCTGTTCCTCTAATTGTTGTGGCTGTGTTGTGGGGTTCTTCATTTATGGTCTGGAAACAGTTTGTCAGTTAACTGTCACTTTCAAAAGGGTCTGTGATTGATTAACTTGGACCTCACGGTTCCAATTCCAACAAAAATAATCTTGTTTTGTCACTTATCGCCCGGTTAATTATGTACACAAACCCAGAGTTCAGAATTATGTTAAATATCACTACCATTGACGTTACACGTTATTGTCCATTTAATCAATTGATTGATTAGTTGGGCGAGATTTGTTTAGACCGTCCTTCTCGTTTGCTGATTATGTGAGGACATAAAGTCAAACCAAGGCCAGCACCAAAGTCGAATCCATTTTTAGAGGTCTTTTGTTTTTACTGGGCACTCAAATATTCAATGATGGAGCGTGATATATACTCATACACTAATAGTATCGTAATGGAATTGTGCCATATGATAAGATATATTACGTTAAATATTTTCTCAAAATATTTTTCAAAACAAAAAATTCTCAAAAAATAAATCTTTATCAACCGATAATCTGGTTTAGATGCATGAACACGACGAAATTGTCTTCCCTCATCAAAGATGGCACCCTCATCGAAGATGGTGATTTAACCACTCATCTTATGAGTGAAAAACATCAACTGGAAGTAAGCATTATCCTTTTTTTATTTCCTCTATGCCTGTCTGCTTGTATCACGAACCGAAATTGACTGTTGTTGGTTTTGTCAACAGATTTTTGGGATAAACAACGCCTTTGCTAGTCTACTTAATTTCCCCTTGGATTTTGTGTACAAATGGGCTGATTACCATCAAATACCTCGTGAATCTTTGTCTCACTGTCTGAGGAATCACCCAGAGTTGATTACGGAGGGGAAGACTAAGAAGATGACAATAATGAAGACTGGTGATTGCTATGACGACAATAATTTTTATTACGACTAAGAAGACAAGATATCTGTGGTGGTAAATATGACGACTATAAATAGAAAGGCTGTGCCTTGAGAAACCTGCTTCCTTTTATCATGTGTTCTCTTGTGTTCTGTTTTTATATATCTCTGTTTGGTGGAACGTCCAATACACTGAACTGGAATACTGGGTTTTTGTTGCTGTGCTATGTTATGTTGTCAAAAAAAAATGTGACCTAGTTGACAAAAATAAAAAATATAACAATAATATAGTTGGAAAATATCTAAAGTGGGCGTTTGGCTAGACCGCAATAAAGAGCGTTGAGAGGCGGCTCTGCTTCAGTGTAAAGAGACTTCTCATCGTTCCAAACGCGAACGTATAGCTCTTGTCCTAAATATCTCCTCGACCATATCTGCGACCTTAAGTTCCACATCCCTTTGTTATCCAATGACACCAATATGCTTGTCCATGATAACGGATACACCTTCACACATACGATCATCGTTCGTTTAGTTATTTTAGATTCAATGAAGTTGTTTAAGATCACATTTTTTTTATAAGAATCATTACCTGAAAAGTGTGCCTTGCAACAGCATCAACCAAGTTGTAACGTTTCCTCATGGTCACATTCCGTGTCCCTGACCCGTATCTGAAAAGAAATAATCATTTTCGGTTGGGATGTAAATACCGGTTTAGATAACAGAGGGCAAGTAAGGTGATTACCCGACAAGAAAGGCGCTAGTACCATCCATGTGCCAAGATTGAATTGATCTCTCGTCGTTTTGGAAAACAATGTCCACAAACTCGTGGAGCTCAACGTCGAAACCCGACGTACCTAAATGAGCTGGTCCGATTGTAGGTGTGCTAAGCATTGTCTTGAAATCAAACACGCCCGAAATGTTGTACCAATCGGCAAGTTTCAACGGTGTTGCTGGATTGATGTATGATATCCGGTTTACTGTGTACCGGAGCTTCCCGTAGATCATCGTAGCTGCATTGGCTAGGATTAAAGTTCGGTTTATCGGTATGGTACCATAATGAAATGATCCTTGTGGGTTTGGTCTTGCAGCATTTGCCGTTAAATTCATCCTAAAATTCAGAAAATTAAATCAAATTAGATAAAACCGGTCTATACGGTTCATATTGGTTTAGTTTGCTGTTATTGTACCTGATGGTTCTTGCTTGTTTCATGGACCAGTGGATATGGTAGGTAGGACCAACGGGAAGCGGACCATATACGGCGTTTTTGGAGCCTAGGTAACGAAGACTCGCGGTTGTGCTTAGTATGGGTTTAGTAAAACGGGTCGAAGCCACGATGTAATAGTCTCTCACTGAAGCTTTTAAAGTGACCAGAACGGTCACGGACTGACCAACGTGGACGTCAAGCGACTCATAGCTTTCCTGAAGAGTGTGAGCGCCTTCCACTTCAATGAGGCTCATCGTGTGGTTTTGAATTCTAAAGTTTATCGATGTTGCTATCCCGACATTCGATACCCGAAACTTATATGTTTTGCCTAGCGAAAATAAATCACAAATTACTATATGAGACCATCCAAGAAATTTTACAAAAAGGAGGATCATGATGTGATGACATTACCTTGTTCACCAGAAAAGATTAAACCCTTGGAAACACCATTGATGAGAAGAGCATCAGGAAGAGGAAGTGCGTAGCCTGCGTCAAGCCGCTTTCGCAAATCCTAACAAGAGTTAATTAAAAAAAAAAAAAAGAACATTAGGAGTAGACTTTAGTTGTTTTTATTTAATTTATGTTGGTATATGAACCTTGTGGCTCAATTTGAACCAGTCATCGACGAGGAGGGTGAAGTCACCATCGGGTTGAGGATAGGGAGTGGTAATAACAGATCTTTGGTTAATGTTGAGAGCACCAAAAGCACCACTTGCTCGGTGCATCGACGTGGAAGCGAAGTAAGTGTAAGTGCCGATTTGATCTTTAAGTTGAAATTGATAAGTCCAGTTCGAGTTTGGTTGGATGGGACAGTTTGTTCCCAGTACTCCGTCTTGCCACGATGTCCTCCTCTGCTTCACTCCATTCCTTTGTCCAACATATCGATAAATGTATTTATTCCAAATAAAGTAACTCAAATGGTTTTATTATAAGGGTTTTTACCAGGTGATGAGGAAAGGTTCGTCGAGCTTGTTAATGAGATTAACAACAATGTTGTTGTTAGTGACAGCTTCAATCGGTGGACCAGGGAACTGTCCATTGATAAGGATAACCTAAACACACCAGAATATATAATTCATCAATAAATGTCACTTAATAATACTAAATTAATGTATAAAAACAAAGAGTATATGTTACTACCTGTTGAGGGACATCGAAAGGAGATCTTGTTCCATAGGTAACAGTCCAAGTGTAGAACAAATATGGATCTTCTGCATTAACCAAAACAGAGCCCAACCAGAATAGCAAGGTTCCAATGAGTAATTTACATAGTAGGACTGGGAGACTGGCCTTTTCCATTTTTGTGAGGAAGACAAATCTTGATTATCTCCCGATCAAGATATCGATTTGTTTATTTAGGAGTCTGTATTTTAAGGTTCGACGTAAGGACAATCTCACAATGCGAAGTAGAGAGGCTAATTACGTGTTAGTATTTTATTAAGCTTTGTCAGCGTGGACGACGTGAATCCCCATGCATCACACGGAAGCCTCCATAAGCTATTTTGCGGCGTACTTCATGCAAATGCCATATAAATTGAGATTTGTAATTATAATGGAAATGTATACTATATTTTTTCTTAAATTGCCAAGTTTATTTGACGGTAAGAGTACATCTTCATCTTTATATTGTTTCTCGTTGCTAAAAAAATCAGTTGTTTCTTTAGAACTAACTATAGTTTTAGAGATGTTTAACTACACAGGCCTAACGTGATGATACTACGTATCGCATGCAGTTTGATGTCATTAAAAAATATATATATAACGTGAAACTAAGCTGCTTTACGATGAATATTTTCGAAGAACATTTTTTCTTTCAAAGAACATCTCAAAGCATTAACAATTTAATACTATTATATACCAAAGCAAAAATTGTAACCGATAAAACGTAGATCGATGAGTTGTTGAATTGACTGAAGTGCTAACCATGTTCGGTAGGGATCCACATTACAGTAGCAGCAGAATACTTGGTAAGGATGTATACATATTTTTGGATTCAAGGAAAAAAAACGAGGTGTATTGCTATGCAATGGCTGTGTTTAAAAAAAGTCAAAAGCTCTCTGGCTCAGTTACCAATGTTGAACCCGTGGTCTTCAGGCCGCCGTGCCTCCGTCTCGCCTCCGTCGTCTGGTTCCTCCGGTGATAAGAGAAACCTACTCCCCCCTGACCCTCCTGATCCCCAATCCTCCCTTCCCTTAGCTCAGTACCCTCCCCTCTCCCCTACCATTCCCTCTCGTCGCTCTAAAGCTCTAGCCTCCTCAGCTACTGCTTCCCCTGTACTTCCTACTGTCCAGCAGACTTCTGCTGGTCCCTCCTCCACTGATACTGAAATGGAGTTGGAAACAGCCTCTGCGGCTGTCTCTTTGGCCCGATTTGCAACTACTGTAGCTAATCCCCAAGATCTACAGATTAAACAAACTGCTCCTGTAGCTAACCCTTCAGAGCCTCAAACCAACTTGACTGAAACCTATACCGTTCTCCCCCCTAAATCCTCTTCTCCTACTCTCACAAACAAAGCCGCTACCCCCTCTCCCTCAGTAACTACTCCCTCTTCATCCTCCCCTCCTTTATCTGAGCCCCTTCCACAATACCCACATCCAACTACCTCACCTGATGAACCTGTTGCTCCGTCCAACTCTCCCCCACCCAACCCCTCCCTAGTGGAAAAAATTCGTAGACTTGAGGACAAATCCCTCAAGAGACTTGCCCCTGCTACTATCTCTGCTTCAGGAAGACCTACTGTCATGATTCCAGATGCTGTTTTTCAAAAAGGGGCTGACCTGCATAAAGACTTTATTGTTTGCATCTTCAATGGCAGATCCCCCCTCTTTTAGTCAAATTCAAAGCGTCCTTAATCATTTATGGGGAAAGGGAAGAAGGTTGGAAATCCATAACAACCCCTCCTCCAGAAGTGCTCTTGTTCGCATTACTAGTGATTACCTGAAGCAAAAAATTTTAGAAAAAGGCTACTGGTATGTTGGAGACTCCTTGTTTCATACAAGGCAGTGGACTTCTACAGCTCAGTCGGTTGCTCCCTCTTTTTCCTCCATCCAAATTTGGGCGCACTTAACTGGCATTCCACTTGATCTACGTCATCAGGAGGGTCTCAGTCTGGTAGCAGGTCTAGTGGGTGAGCCTAAGGAGACTGATGACTTCACCAAAAACTTAGTTAGCCTTACTCTTGCCCATGCGAAAGTAGAAGTTGATCTTACTAAACCTCTACCTGATGTTGTTGAGTTTACAAGACAGTCAGGTGAAGTAGTTGAAGTCCTGGTATCCTACCCTTGGCTCCCTCCCACTTGCTCTCACTGTAAAGAGCTTGGCCACATAGCTAGAAACTGCCTCCTCTTACCCCCCCCTCAGAACCCTCCCCCTAAATCCAAAGTTCCCCCTAAAACACCAAATATTCCTTCAACCCAACCTTCAACCCAAAACTCTCCTCTAAACTCCTCCCCTCACAATTCTCCTCCGAGCCCTGTCACTAACCCTTTGCAGCCTCCTGTTCTCTCTGAAACTGCTTCTGAACCTTCCCTTACTTCTGATCCATCTCAAACTGCCTCCCCTTCTTCTCCCTCACCCCCTGCCTCCTCCAAACCTTTTGTACCTGTAAAATCAAAATCAAAACAAAAAAACTTAGCTCATCCTTTCACTCTTCCTGTTCTTACCCACCCTTCCTTTAACTCTGTCCTAAATGTTTCAAGCCCAACCTATCAACCCTCCCTTAAACGTTCACGTTCTGACCCCTCTATCTCCCCTCCCCACTCCTTAACTATCCATCCCTCCGCTAAACCACCAATTTATCCTTTATCTTCAAACCATTTTTCCCTCTTGGCTTCCCTAGACTCTTCCCTCCCTATGGGTGAGTCTAAGCCCCCCTCTCTATGAGTAAAAAACTCTTTTTTTGGAATGTCCGTGGTTTAAATTACCCGGCCAAGCACACCCCCTTTTGTAATTGGTTAAGATCCCATAAGCCCTCTTTTGGTGTACTACTTGAAACCCATATTAAAGATCAGAATGTTACAAACCTTTTGTCTACTTTGTGTCGAGGATGGCAGTTCTTCTCGAATCATGCCTCTGACGAAGATGGTCGAATAATAATCATTTGGAAGGACGACGTTAAAGTCAGGATATTGCATCAATCTCTGCAAACCCTGACCTGTGAAGTGACCCTCCCTGCTACTCTGCCTTTTGTTTACACCGCAATTTATGCTTCTAACTTCAGAGCTGAACGAGTAGACTTGTGGGTTGAACTTCTTGATACTTGTCAAACATTTGGACTATACCAGCAGCCTTGGATGCTTGGGGGCGACTTTAATGAGATAATGCATCCCTCTGAGCACTCTCTGATGGAAGTTAATGTCACCACTCTTCAAATGCAAGAATTCAGGGACTGTATGCAACAACTGGAAGTGTTTGACCTGCGATTCCATGGCCCTCCTTTCACTTGGAGTAATCACTGTCCTGTTAATCCAATTGCCAAAAAACTGGACCGTCTGCTTGTAAACTCGAACATTATCTCCATCTTTCCAAACTGTTCAGCTGCTTTTCACCCAACCCTTTTCTCAGACCACTCCCCATGTATCATTGACCTAGCCCTTCACCTCCCACTAGCTGGAACCAAGCCTTTTAGATTCTTCAATTACCTTACCCGCCATCCCTCTTATCACCAACTGGTCCTTGAGACATGGAGTCAGGCCGGATGTGTGGCACTGAACCTCACGAAACTGAGCTGGAAGCAAAAGAGTGTGAAGGGAGTGTTAAAAAGTCTAAACAAGGATAATTTTTCCAATATCCAATAGAGAGTTTTAGAAACTAACCGTTTGTTGCAATCTGCGCAGGTACTAGCTCATACTGATGCATCAACAGAAAACTTTCAAGAAGAGCGTCGCCTCTATGAAAGCTGGGTCTTCCTAAGGGGCATTGAAGAGAGTTATTTTCGCCAAAAATCAAGAATTAATTGGCTGATGGAAGGTGATCAGAATACAGCTTACTTTTTCAGGATATTCCAAACGAGATGCAGCTACAACTCAATCAGATCTTTTGTTCTCTCTTCTGGTGTCATCATTTCTGATCCTCACTTAATGAGTCTGCACGCCATCACCCACTTTCGTAATCTTTTGGGCCCTGACTTGGTTGTTGTTCCCTCACTGCACTCCTCACCGGCCTGGTTTGGATCTTTGATCACCTTCTCGCTATCTGAAACTCAAATTGCTAAGATGACTTATGTGCCCTCCGACGAGGAAATCACCTCTCTGCTCTTCAAGTTAAACCCAAATAAGACTCCTGGGCCTGATGGTCTTACTTCAGCTTTTTATAAATCTTCTTGGAGCTTCCTTGGTCAAGAAGTGGTTGCTGCAATAACACACTTCTTTCACTTCTCGTTCATGCCATCATCTACTAACTCAACAATCCTTGCGCTGGTGCCTAAATTCCCTGGTGCTTCACTCATATCAGAATTTCGTCCAATCAGCTGCCTCAACACCCTGTATAAATTGGTCGCTAGACTCTTAGTCAGGCGTTTAAAGCCAATCCTCCCCTCAGTGATTGTACCTAACCAAACGGCGTTTGTTAAAGACAGACTAATAGTGGAGAATACAACACTAGCTGGAGAGTTAGTAAATGGATATCATAGAAGACAAGGGCCAAAACGAATTACCATAAAGGTAGACATTGCGAAAGCATTTGACACCATTTCATGGGAGTTTCTTTTTAACTGTTTGGAAGGTCTGCAGCTCCCTCCTTCTCTCCTTGGCTGGTTGAAAGCTTGTGTTTGCTCAACAAACTTCACGATTGGGTACAATGGAATGGTGCATGGGTATTTCAAGGGTAACCGTGGCCTTCGTCAGGGAGATCCACTTTCTCCATACCTCTTCGTAATTGCCATGAATGTACTCTCTCTAATGCTGAATGCTGCGGCTGCTGACATGAGGATCAAATATCACCATAAATGCTCATCCTCGAGGCTAACTCATCTCTGCTTTGCTGATGACCTCCTTATCTTCATTGAGGGGTCGATTGACTCTGTCCAGAACGTTCTCCAGGTATTAAAAGAATTTGAGCTCCGCTCTGGCCTGGCTGTGAGCGTTCAGAAAAGCTCTTTCTTTTCTTCGGGCCTTACTCAGCAAGAGGTGGACTTGATTAAAGTCTCCACAGGTATGCCGCATGGTATTCTCCCGGTGAGGTATTTAGGGGTTCCTCTTTGCACCAAGAAACTGTCACTTTCCAACTGTGAGGTCCTGTTACAGCAAATAAAATCGAAATTTAATTCTTGGACTGTGAAGACTCTCTCATTTGCAGGAAGGTTGTTACTGATTAAAACAGTTATAGCGGGAATCACAAACTTCTGGTGCTCTAATTTTCTTCTTCCTAAGGCGTGTGTTGCTAAGATTAACTCTCTATGCGGCATGTTCCTTTGGAAGGGCTCTATTGATGTGAAACATAATGCTAGAGTATCCTGGGAGGATATCACTAAATCTAGGGGAGCAGGAGGACTAGGAATTAAAGATCTGGGTGTCTGGAACAAGGCTTGCTGCCTCAAGTTAATTTGGTTGCTTTTCTTTCAGGGAGGTTCGGTTTGGGTTGCCTGGTTTAAATCTGAGATACTAAATGGCTCCCTGTCAAACTATTGGACAGTGAAAACAAATGCGTCTAACTCCTGGCTAGCAAACAAGCTGATCAAGCTGCGGGGAGAAGTGTTTACCTGGATCAGATTGAGAGTGGGTAATGGGCGGAACTGTCGCTTCTGGTTTGATAATTGGTCCCCTCTTGGATCGTTGAAAGACTACTTTGCAAGATCATCTTCCCCACGTCAAGGTATTCCCTTGGAAGCTACTCTCTCTGATCTCTTCTCTACAGGAAACTGGATTCTCCCTGCACCGCGCTCGGAAGCGATGCTGCAGGTGCAGATTGCGCTGACAGCAATCACCATTACAGATGAGGAAGATGGCTATGAATGGGTACCTGATGGAAATATAACAGAGCGCTATAAAACATCTCAAATCTACTGGAAGCTTAAAGGGGATGAGCAATTGGTACCTTGGGCAAGGATTGTGTGGACATCTGGAGGAGTTCCTAAACATAACTTTCATACTTGGCTGGTAATTCTGAACCGTTGTCCTACTCGGGATCGTCTTCGAAGCTGGGGACTTCCTGTTGATGCTAATTGCCTTCTCTGTAATTTGGAGGCAGAAACTAGGGATCACTTATACTTCAGGTGTCCCTTCTCCTGGCGTGTGTGGTCGGAGGGCGCTCGTCGTTGCTCCTTAACACCGACGCCGGTCTGGGAAGATACAAAGAACCAGATGATCAACCTTTCAGGAAATAATCTCTCTAAACGATTGGTGTTCCTCTGTTGGCAAGGAGCGATCTACTGCATCTGGAAGGAAAGGAACCAAAGGCTTCACAATCAGCGGTTCCAGACTTCCGACGCCATCATTGCTAGCCTCAATCGACTTGTCAAGGATCGAATTCTCAGTTTCAGACCTTCTTCTCCCTCGATCTCTTCTTCTCTCATGCAAAAGTGGTTGATCACGGAGATGACAAACTGAAACCACTCCTCTTCTTACCCTCTTGGGCTAGGCCCAATTTGTTTCTTTCTGATCAAAAATATGGGTTTTAAAACTATGGACTGTTTGTGGGCTGTAATATTGTAGGGGTGTCTAAAGCTCTGCTTGTAAAACATTTTTTTTTCTTTTGCAATTTAATATGAATGCCTTAAGTCAAAAAAAATGGCTGTGTTTAAAGATCAATTCCGCCAAGTACATAAATAGTTGAGTACTTGGGCGAATTGATCTATGATTAATTTATGTTGTTCCCTCATACTAATCATACTAATTTAATCACAAAGAGTGCTTCTATCTCACGAGATTCCAGTGTGCATTTAACTTTGTATGTAAAAGATAATAAATGAAGGTGGAGTCAAACCATTTGCTAATGACTCGGAAACATAAGACAATAAGACATGGTGAAGCATCCGTAGAACAGATGAGATCACATTGAGGGAAGAGAAAGAAACTCTTACTACAACTACTCACCCCCATGGTTTTGTTATCAGTAAGCTCGCTTGAACCATGTGAATCTATATCCTAACGTATTTATAGCCTTATAGGACATAATATGTATATATGCGCAATTTGTATTTACATTAAGACATGCATGTGTTTGTATCATTGCATGCTTCCTCACACATCATATTACGAAACTTGTCTTGAGACTAGCAAATGTTATTATTTTACTAATGAACTCGCCCTCCCATTTCTTTTTGCTGTAATTAGGATGTTTTAGTTATATGTACATTCTACAAAACATTAATCTTCCACATAATACAGTGTACACTTTCTCTGATACTTTGCAAAAATAGTGGCTTAACATGGGTATATCATAAGTCGTTACCAATAGTCTATACAAGAACATTGTCCATTTTCAAAGCAATGAAACCGAGCAGAGTCTCTCACCGTTATCTTCCTCTTTGTGATCTTAGATATGAACTTAATAGCACTGTGACAGTCAACACAAGACCTCAAGTTCTTGAACACCTTAACCCCCGTTCCTTCCGGTGTCGACAGAATCGCAAACGCAACAGCGAGTTTCTCGCTATGATACACAAGATTCTCTTCTTTCTGCTCATCTTCTATATCGTGCAACACAAGACTCGTAGCTGGAACATACCCTTCCTCTTTCATCTTCTTCCTCAACTCACCCAAGTACTCAACTATCTGATCATGCATCGGATGTGAAGTATCCCCCGCTATAAACACATGACGCTTACGTTTTATCTCGGTCCAGCTTGAACCGGGCCTTTTGGTGACTCCGATCTCGCTCATTCTCTTTCTCATCCTTCCTTCTTCCTCCCATTTCCCTGCTGCAGCGTAGATGTTAGCCATTGTAACGTAAGTAGCTGCGTTTTCGGGTTCTATCTCGAACAGTTTTTGAGCGGCTTCCTCTGCTAGATCAACGTTCCCGTGAGTGCTGCACCCACCCAGCACAGAAGCCCACATAAACTTACTAGGTTTCATCGGCATTTGACTAATAATGTCTTTCAGCTGTTCAAATCTTCCAGACCGAGCTAACAGATCAACAAGACAAGTGTAATGATCATCTGTATGAGACAGCCCGTGCTTCTCTGTTATCGAATAAAAGTATCTGAGTCCTTCTTCGATCAGCCCTGCATGAGTACAAGCGGAGAGGACGTTCACAAAGGTAACGTGATCAGGTTTGGTGCCAGACTCAAGAAGCAACTCGAAGTACTTCAAGGCCTTGTCAGGCTCCCCGTTCTGCGCATACCCGCCGATCAAAGAAGTCCAAGAAAACAAATCAGGTTTAGGACATCCATCAACAACGCGTTTAGCGCTCTCCACGTTCCCGCATTTCGTGTACATGTCCACAAGAGAGCTCGACGCAAAGGAGTAAGGATCATACCCAACTCTCGTCATGTATCCATGAACCTGCTTCCCTACCTCCTCAGTCGTGAGATCAGTGCAAGCGTTCAAAACTCCAGCAAAGGTATACTCATTAGGCCGTACACAAGAAGAACCACCAACCAACTCAGAGAACAAAGCAAACCCTTCTCGCCATCTACGTGACTTGAAATACCTATCGATCATCAACGTCCACGAGACAACATCTCTCTCAACTAACCTATCAAAGATGTTCCTCGCTTCATCGATACATCCGCATTTCCCATACATATCCATCAAACAACTCCAAAGAACCTCATCAGAATCCAAACCAGCTCTAACCACATGCCCATGAATCTCTCTCCCTCTCCGAATACAAGGAATCTCAGCAGCAGCAGCCACTGCACTAGAAACAGTAAAGATATTAGCTTTCGAATCCCGTTCCTTGTGCATCAAGCTATACATCACCAACGCCTCTTCAGGCTGATTCTTCTTAACATACCCAGTAACCATCGCCGTCCACGAATAACTATCTCTCTTAGGCATTTCATCGAACACCTTCCTCGCTTCCTCAACCATCCCAGCCTCCGCGTAACCATTCACCATCACGTTCCACGAACAAACATCTCTCTTCGGCATTTCGTCGAACACCTTCCGCGCATCAACCAAGCTCCCACATTTACTGTACATTCCCATCAGACGGTTACGGATAACGATACCGGGGACGAACCCAGAGGCTCTAATGTGTCGATGCACCTTCTTGCCTTCATCAAGCGCGCGTCTTTGTGTGCAGATTTGGATTAGGTTGCAGTAAGTAGACGCAGGTGGTGGTTTCTTTGCTCGATTCAGAAGTTGAATCGCTTCTCCAAGAAGCTTCTGTTCACACAGAACGTCAATTGCTTCACCAAATTGTCTACCTTTGCATAACCGCTCGATGATACCAAAGTCTTCTTGGTTCGAATTGAAGAACTTTTTCTCTGGAAATCGCTTCGTTGAGGCGTAAGAAGATGATGACATGTTTCTCTTGAGTATCAATGCGTGGAAAGTACTTAACTTTCTCGCAATCGATTGATTCATCTGATCTTTCACGAAGACACTAAACGAGAAAACAACGGCGGAATGTAATTACACACTTGTGAAGTAGATAGAGCTCTTGTCGCCGGCAACATGACTGTACGGCAGCATTAAAAAATTTTAATGCACCAAAACGACAAAAAAAGTTCCGTTGCCGGGAATTGAACCCGGGTCTTCTGGGTGAAAGCCAGACATCCTTACCGCTAGAAGACAACGGATTTGTTATTGACTTTTATATATTTTAATATAAAAAATATAACTGTCTTTTACCCATTGAATCATTTTTTTTGTTAAGACAAAAAATGGAATTTTACTCTTTGTTTTTGTTCCTTTGTTTTGTCACGAGAAAGCAGCATCTTACTGATTGTTCATCTTTATACAAGATGAAACTTAGACCATCCAAACACATTCAATTCTTTTGTTGTAGAGAATAAAAGAATCTTTGAAACTACATGTATCCATTCTTTACCAATTAATAACCCAACCAATGTCTTAGAAAGTTTAAAACATATGTGAGATCATTCTTGCTGCTGATTAAATTCAATGAATATCCCAACAGATAAATAACTTAAATTTTATGAGATTTTTAATTAGTTTTTATAAGTTTTAGTCACTTCGTGGTGATCAAGTTGCTCAAGGGTTCATTATGAGTTTTGCATCCTGAGTTTTTGTTCAGTTATTTCATTCATGGTTGGTTAGTATTGAGTATCAACTTTTAAAGTTTGACAAAATTAACTATTTTTCATAATTCCAATTGATTAATTCATTTCAAGATTCTCAGTTATTAAAATAAAATATATGTATTTTCTTAGATGTATATTGATTTCAATACGTTGTGGGAAAGTTTATGAATTCATTATGTTGTGTATATGGAGATTTTGTAACTAAACAAAATTTACAGTATATACATCAAACTATTCCTTGTACAGTTGTACGAGTGATGCCAAAATGTTACTATAATTTTAATTTTTATAAATAAGAAGACTTGAAACGAGAATTATTAGAAGAGTAGTGGGGGTTGTCTTTGCTTATTCACCAAAAGATATCATTGGATTCTCGCGGATAGAAACGACGAGAGCCTTATCTTCAAATGAGATAGACAGGGCAAAAAGCCATCGTTTGTTAGAACTTTGTAAGAAACAATAAAATAAAAGGAATGGATTGAAAAACAACTACAAAAAGGTTAAGGACACGTATCGTGAACCCACAAGAAAGAATCTAATTAATCAATGGTATCACTATCTCGACGTCCTTATTACAACTCGAGACGTTTCCAGTGAAAAATCTAAGATTAGTTGGACACATGTCGTGCAATTATTTGGCTAAAAATAGCCGTTTCTTTATGTCCGTCCGTTAGATTCCTTGTGGTTAGACATATTACATGCATGCTATGGTGTGTTCCGGAATATTTTCTTTTGGTTACAGGAATCACATTATTTCGAAAAGTTAAATGATAGTAGTATTAAACTGGTAGATATTTGTGTATGGCTGATAAGAAAAAGCGTCGAATAAAGTTAGTTTGCGTCGTGGGATCTTTTCTTTTTACATTGGATTATGCGAAAGATCCTTTTTGTTCATTGCTAATTGGCTAGTGATTTAGTTTTTTTTCTTTCAAATATTTACATCGCCTTTTTCTTCCAAACGTCACAACTACCATAGAGATATGAACTCACGTACGTAATTTTTTACTAGTGTTAAGCACAATGGATGAATAGTTAATTTTGCTAAGTCTCCATCATATATAAGTCCAAAATGTCATTTATTTATAAGCTTAATGGAAAGAATCAAAGAACAAAAGAAATTATCATTTTCGTTACGTTACCAATAGCAAAACAAATTTTTGTTATTCCTCATTTTCTTGCTTATGCAGGTTTTCATTTCCCAAAATATATGATCGTGTAGTGTACTATTATTACTAGTGAGAAAGGCTCTAGTTATTTGCATAGTATCGACTATTGCGATACTATGATACAATTTCATTTGAAGAAACATCATCCATATTAAAATGTACAACTTGTTTATGCCTACCCAAATAAAAAGCGAAAGAAAAGCACCATAAAGTTTCTAGTACTAAATACTATGGTTACGTGATTTCTTTAGACTATATAGCTCAATGTGAATGTTAATGGACATTGCGTATGGTTAAAAAGACTATGCCGAGTTACTTTACTTTTCTTACAGCCACAAACTCTGCACCGATATGTGTCGGTTTCCATCATATCTAGTTTTTGTTATACATAAGTTGTGTTTGGTATACTCCTTGTTTCGATAGTAACGATAAAATGAAACAAAAGGTTTTCCGTATAAACCAGAGGATATGTTTAATTATACCAAAGATTATTTATAAGGTTGTTGACTTATGTAGTCTAGTTATATAATATATCTAGTGGTGCAAATTGCAAAGCACGAATCTATGTATCACCCTACTTATATAGTGCGTTTGTCAATTTAAGAAAAATCGTCTGAACACAAGTGCTGATTTAGTCTAATCTACTATATAACGAAAGTTTATATTCAATTAAGAGATCGCGTCTATTAAATCTAGTTTAAGTATAAAGCCATGTTGAGATAATTTGAACAATCACAAGTCATGTTTATATTTTTAACATACCAAGACATAAATTCAAACATGGACGCAGAAGACGTATATCAACTTTCCAATTGTTTTTCTTTGGGGTCAAATCCATTTTTGCTATATATTTTTCATTTTTGCTAATTCAAACACAAAACATCAATGAATAGATACACACCTAATGAAACGGATAATCTATATATAAAAACATAGCAGATTTAGTATATGAAACTCCTTGGTCTACAAGAAAAACAGCAACACAAAAAGATTTCACACATTCAAGATATCTACAAATAATTTATTACCATTTTAACTAATAATAACAATTTATATATTATGTAAATTTTAGTAAAAGATTACAAGAATCCACATATTGTTAATAAAAGTTAAACTTTTAACATTTAATAAAGATATATAGTAAGAGATACACAGTAAGTGAGAATATATATATAACAATTTAGAAAACATAAATTCAGTGGAACGACCTCAACCATTGTTCGTGCACAAAATAGTATAGAACTATTCATTCTTTTTAGACAAAAGAAAAACTATTCATTCTTTCACAAAACAACATTTATTTTTTATAATTTAGAAAACATTAAATACAGGATAAAGAATACTAGAATCCTGATTGAATGGAAAAAATACTAATACCAAAATAATAACAAGTTTCCCAAAAATGGATATTGTGTATTTTTACAAATGAAAGAAAAAAAAGGAAACAAATCAAAAACAAAATATATAAAGGAGAATAAATATAGAATAAGTGAGAGTGTAACGATTCGCCGCGTGTGTACGGGCCATCACAAAAAGATTCTTTGTTCCATTTCTAAAAGATAATCTAAATTAAAAAACCAATTTTACATAAACGCCCTCGAGATTCCACTTAATTACAGCGGCTTCGACTCACCGCGTCCTTCATCTTCTTCCTCCAATACCTTTCTTTATAAATAAACGTCTCTCGTACCTTCCTTTTGATATCTTATTGTTCTCTTTTGTTCATTTTCGATGGTTCAGACAGATACAGATAAGATGGGTCTTAATTTGAATCTATCCATGTACTCTATTGCAAAACCCTTATCTCAATTGCTAGATGAAGTGTCGAGGATCAAAGATAACGACTCGAAGCTGTCTGAAATCGATCTCTATGTAGGAAAATTAGAGGAAGAGAGGAAAAAGATCGATGTTTTCAAACGGGAGCTTCCTTTATGCATGCTCTTGTTGAACGAAGGTATCTTTGAATCTCTCTCTAGATTCTCGATTTTGTTCTCATCGATTTGTGTTATTGATTACGAAATGGGTTTATCTTTGTATAGCGATTGAGACGTTAAAGGAAGAGGCTTCATCAGTGATGACGATGGCATCAAATGGTAAATTCGATGTGGGTGAAGGGGTAAGATCGGAAAGTGATAATAAGAAGAGCTGGATGAGCTCTGCCCAGTTATGGATCTCGAACCCTAACTCCCAATTGCAATCGGTAAGATGAAAAAAAAAAAATCAAACCTTTTGATGTTCTGTTATGTGATCTTAACCTTTTGATCATTTGTGAACAGACAAACGAAGAAGAAGATCGGTGTGTGACTCAGAAGCCTATTCAGACATGTAATTACACTAATCAGGGAGGGGCATTTACGCCATTTAACCTTCCACCAGCACCACCACCTCCTCCAGCTCCTCTGACTCTCAGGACTCCAACATCAGAAATACTGATGGACTATAGGAGAATTGAGCAGAATCATAATCAGTTCAGCAAACCTATGCAGAGCCATCACATTCCGAAGAAAGAGCAGAGAAGGAGATGGTCACAGGATCTTCACTGTAAGTTCATCGATGCTCTTCACACCCTTGGAGGGCCACAAGGTTAGTCCTTAAACCATAAAAGGAGCCAACTTTGTTTGTTGAATTTTAGTATTAATTTTTGATTGGTTATACTGAGATTATGTTTGTTTATGTTTGTTGATGTGAGACCAGTGGCAACACCAAAGCAGATTAGAGATATGATGAAAGTTGATGGTTTGACCAATGATGAAGTCAAGAGCCATTTACAAGTATAAAAAATCTGTCATCTTTTTTTTCTTACGAACGTAGAACTTTGATGTGTGGATGAATGATTTTGACAGTTTTGTGAAATGAATTTCTATTGCAGAAGTATAGAATGCATATCCGTAAGCATCCGCTGCATCCAGCAAAGACTCTGCCATCCTCGGATCATCCAGTTTTGTTAGATAAAGAAACACAGAGCTTAATAAGTTTGACGAGGTCTGATTCACCACAGAGCCCGCTTGTTGTCGATAGAGGTTTGTTCTGTACTAATGGACATAGCTCAGAGGATGAAGAGAAATCTGATGGACGTAGTAGCTGGAAAAGTGAGTCGAATAAGAAGAGACGAGCGTTGGATCTTGAGCTTTGAAGACCAATCATAGTACTACTATGCATAGTGATGAAGGATAGAAAATTACCAAGCTTGTGTTATTATATGTGCTCAAAAAACTTGAAAGTTTGGTCGGGAGTTTTGTAGGATGTAAAACATGAGCGAGGGAATATAGATAGAGAGAGAAGAGATCACACTCCTCAGGTTTGTGTTTTTTTTTTTGTTTACTTCATAAGAAAGTGAAACTGATAAATCAACGATTTTGTCCTTTTTATGTCAGAATGTAAAATTCCTGTTGTTTTTTTTTACTGTCTCGGTAAAACTTGTTCTGTTTAGTTTTTACCTTCAAAAACAGAGGAAGAAGGTAAACTACCTAATAAGAGAATGATGATTATGTAAAAAGAAGAAAGAATCTAATATTGTCAAGAAACAAAATCTTAGGATAAAGATAAGATTTGTTTGGGTCTTAAAATTGACAAGAAGATAACGATTTGAGATTTTCTTTAATGAGATAGAAAAATTGATTCACGGATATGAATTATTAGGATGGTGTTGTTTAAAATCCACGAGATTTGCATGTTTGGTGGAGTGGAACAGCTTCTTGCGCTTTGTACATATAGTAATAGTAGGTAGATTGGGATATTTTACATCATTTTCTTTGAATTTCATCATTTTATTAAAAGTTCAAATTTCATAGTTACAACTTACAACTGATCAAATATGAAACATTGCTACTTTTCAATTGTTTCCCCTTTACTGTATACTTTTGTGCACTACAGAGTTGCAAGCAACTTTTATCATGATGATAGAGACTATGTTGCCTCTATCCATGGCTTAAGGGATCAGTAACCTGATGCACCTTACGGGCCTCAGCGCTACTGTACTGTCCCACGGCTCGAGCATGAGGAACTGATTCCTTCCCGGCTGCAAGTGCATTCACATTCTCCACTAGATACTGTCTCGGGAGCCTTCCGACCACATTACCTTCCTCGTTGCCTTGTCTATCGAGGAACGCGAAATGGGGAATACCTTCAACGCCAAACTCATCCAGCTCTTGCTCCCATTTCGTGTTGTCCACATTTAGCATCACAAAGTTCACTTTGTCCCTGCGAGTAAAAAAAACACAAATTGTTTAACTAACACGAGCTTAATGGTTCGGTTCTGCAACTAGAATCTTCAAAGCGTTAACTTGTTCAATAACATCTAAACACTCCAAATCCATTCCTACACAAGTTCTCATTTCCATTAAACCAAGATTATATCTGTTCGAAGACAAGCTCGTAGTCATCAGATTCTACAATAAGCCCAAATCAATTCCTAGAGAAGTTTTCTTAATCAATTAAACCAACAGCATTCGTGTCTCTTTTGCAATAAGAATCTCCTAAACCCTAACTTCATTTCCCAGTCCATTACACTAAACACAACACGATGCAACTAGAAAGCTCTATCTCTATACATAAAGGCTTCATTTATCCAAGCAGAACGTTACCACAAAACACACACATAAAAAAAAGAAGCATTTACTTGTATTGCTGCTCGATTTTGTAAACATCAGGGGCAAGTTCTCGACAAACCTCACACCAATCAGCATAGAACTCAACCACTGTCGGCTTCCCATTCGACAAAGCCTAACACAAAAGTCCATTTCCCACAAAAAAAATCACTAATCATTCGTATAAAGCTCAATCTAACCAAAGATAAAGAGTTCCAACCTCCTCGTAAGGCAACGCTGAAGCAGTTAAATCCTTCAAGGAGATCCCGAAATCAAGCCTCGTCGACAGAAACAAAGCCAAAGCGGCAACAACAGAAGCAACAGCGACTCTTCTATTGACATCTCTGTTTGGAGTCTCAGGAAACGCCGAAGAAGAAGAAGAAGCTTGAGATGGTTCAGGCGAAATTTCATTATCCACTACCGATTTCTCCTGAATCACGAAATGAAGATTGCTTTTAGCTAAATTCGCCATCGACCCATATTAACAAAATCGAAACTTTTTTTTGTCACCTGAGGTGGTTCGGGAGATTCAGGGTTCGCTTGGCAACGAAGAAGAGCACGAGATCTAGGAGGAGGAGCTCCTGTTTGGGTTAGGAGAAAAGGTTGATAATGATTTCGATTGGTTCCATGAGTAGATGATGGAAGGCTTAACGAAAACACTAAGCGAGCTGCTGCCATCGCTTCACGAACGAACACACAAAAGGTTTCAACTTTACAAGTCTGATGATCGCTTCTCTCTCTGTCTATAAAAGCTATTTGCAACCACACATATTAAATGAACAAACGACACGCTGTTCCCACTAAAACGCATAAAACACCGCGGTGTTTAAAAACAACCAAAAACGACATGCAGTGCTCATCAGAATGCATAGGTTGATTTTGATTTGTGTTATTTAACAATGCAGCGGACATCGAGTCTTCCCTGAGTGACTAGACTACAAGAAAGCTCTATCCATCTTAGAGCGATTGGTTGAACCTGACAGTCGACACATAGTCGAGTTGTATCCTTTGATATCTTGTCTTTTTTTATCTGGATTGTGTTGTTGGTTTATATGAACTTAACTTAAACGTTTCGTATATGTCTAGAGAGACTGGATGTCAGACTAAGGAAGCAATACCAAATTGTCAGAAGGCTATATTAATCTGCAAAGCTCGGATTGAGAGGTTCACTAATGAGATCAAGTGTCCTTTTGGAACAGCAACTTCGTCCAATGCTCCATGCATTGATAACTCTGCTTCAGAGAAAGAAGCTGAGATCAAAACCTTATCTGGTCTCGCAGAGGATCTAGAAAAGAAGGTAAGTGAGCTTAACCATCGTTTGACATTAAAAAACCCATACTAATGTCAACTTTTTGTTTGCTGCAGCTTGAGGATTTGAAACAACAAGCAGAGAAACCAAAGCAATTTCTTGCTGAGCTAATGGACATGGCATCAGCTAAGGCAAATGCTAGTGACAAAAGGTGTTGCTAGCGCTGCTGGTGAGATGAGTTCTTCTCGGATGGGAACTGCGAACACCGAGAAAGACTTAAGAGTCAAATGCTAGTGACTTGATTCTGCATTCATCAAAGTAGATGGTAACTCTTCGTGACGATGAAGAAAGACGTTTGTTTAGGGTTAGGTTTCCGGGTAGAGATGATAATGGAGAAAGAAGATGAGATAATGCCATTTGCCCTGTTTTCACTTCACACTGAACGGAAGATAGCTTTTGGCTCAAAACCATGATGAATGAAAGGGTAATAAACTATACATTCCATGCTGTTTGTGAACTTTTACTAAAACCAGTGTGTTGTCTATAGTCATTTAAGAATGGAACTAAACTACATGTCGTGTGAAACACCTTTCAAAACAGCACGTAGTGTTATGGAGTGAAGTAACATATTTTTTTCACAAAGTAACATTTTCTGTTATTTTTCTCTTTTAAAACGCATCTTCGGCGTTTTCCAAACCGCCAACCGCAACATGAGAGACATCTTATTTCTTCAATACTTCTAACTATGCCATTATAGAACTCGGATAATTATCACAAATACTGAAGTAACTATATATAGAAACTAGCGCTCAGATACAACACCATTCATTACATGATCATATCAACTAAACAAACACATGAACAAGAACACCGAGAAGAACAAGAAAAAATTACAGACTAATTAATTTGACAACCAATTACTCCCTCTATATTTGAAATTTTTATGTTGTAAAGTTTCAAACTACTCACATTTTAATATCTTATGTTTAAATTTTTTATAATAAAATTCGTTAAGCACACTTTACAACATCAACTTTTTAAATATATATCATTAAAACTAAAACATCAATTATTCAAATCCAAAGTGAGTAAGAAAAAAAAGCAAGAATTGAACTATAGAAGCCAATAAAAAACAACAAACAAGCAGAGCAAGACCATCACCAAATCTGTTTTAGCTCCTCCCATGATCCTAACCACACAAGCTTTACCTATGAGCCAAAAAGAGATTTTGTATCCAAAATAATGTCGGTTCATGGGTAAGGCTTGTGCAGTCAACGTAAGATAATAATATTTTAAAAAATTCTATGTAAATATATGATTTCGTTAAAATCATATAATAATAATTTTGTATATACACATAAAACAAACACACATAAAACAAACAGTTGTATTATTTGTTTTATTTCACAATAGAGTTATCTCTATATTTTACATTATATTTAGAAGAAATCATATCTTTACATATAATTTGTAACAAACTTCTATTAGACTATTACTACTGAAGTTGTAACAAACGCAACTGAGGAAAGACGTTTGGTACCTCATGAATCCTTCATAACTAGATGTACGAGTTTGGTATTGTAATTTGAGTCCTTGAGTCGTTTAAAGCATGTTTGCCTTACTATATTAAAGAGAAAAAGACTTCAAGTTTTCCGACTCTGCAGTCTCTTACTAATTGTCAGAGCATCTTTAAACCCTACGGTTGTGATGAGTCGTGTCTCTTGTTCCCTCTAAGATGATCTTAAGAACTAGACTCTCAGTTGCTTACTCTTTGATGCCAAAAGACTCAACCTTTTTACAGAGTCTATTACTCATATGATCACTAGATTAGGGCTTAGTTAAAGTGAGACCAACTCTCCTAATGTTAGTGCCTGTAAATGTTATGTGTCTCCAAAAGAATATTGATTCCAGATCATTAGTACATGTGGAGTTTCATCACTTTTTGGTTTAGCTGTATAACTTTTGGTTTTAATCACAAGCTAATTATTGTGAGTAAAGAGTAATTATTAGTGATTAAGATAATCATATTTCTAGATCTTGATAATTGCTTGTAACAGCAAAGAGGATGTTTGGTTAAGAAATAAAGAACAAATCCATAATTAAGCAAAACCATTATGCCTTTGAGCCTTTGACCCCATTGTTGTCACATCTAACTACATCCCCTGTCTGAAAAACAGAGGACCTTTCCTCTGTTTCTTACTTTTTGTCATCTCTTCTCTATCAAAGTTCAACTCATATAGAGAACCCAGAGATGGAGGATCTAATCATATAAGAATGACAAGCGATAGAAGCCTTATCAAAGTCTCGGTTCATGGAAGTGGACAGAACGTCGTCGGTTGGAACCAGCTCAAGCGTTGGTCTACGTCTTGGACAAGTTCTGTTTTCCTCTGCTTCACTTCTTTTCATGTGCTTCAACGATGACGATGATTTCTACGCTTACACTGCCTTCTGGTAAAAAAAAAGTTGAGAATATTTACATTTTAGACTATAACAACATGTTTTGAAGAGACTAATGACTGTTGTGGAGCAGTTATTTAGTTATAGTGATGGGTTTAGTGACACCGTGGAGCGTGACGTTAGCCGTAATTGAAGCTTACTCTATCATCGTTCAAAAACTTCCTTTGCAAGCAACAGTTTTATCTGTCATCGTCTCTGGAGACTTTGTAAGTTCTCTATAATTCTCTGTGCGCGCGCAGAACCTAGCTACATTCATTTCTCTATAATTGGTTCATTTGATTAGAAAGGTGCTTTTAAATGAACCAAATGTTTCGAAAAGGTGTGTTACCAAATAAATCAATTGTGGCTACCGGCTAGTAATAGACATAGTGGATATACGAGTATATTTTGACTGGTTGATTGGTTGCTATCAAAATACAATCCAAGAACCATTGGTATTGTAGTACATTTCACAACTTTTTATTAGCTTTTCTGCAATAACTTCTCCCACTATAATTTCTGTAGTGGACCATATGAGAAATATGGATGTCCAAATCGCATTAGCCACTGAAAGGATAAAGCATTTTAGTCTATACACCAACTTAGTTATCTAATAATGGTATCCACTGTAAAGAAATAGATCTGGTGTTCTAAATTTCAGATCAAAGATGTTATGCTTCTGTTTGTTTAGTGTTTAACTTTAGACTCTGCTTTTCCATTATATTTTTGGTAATCATGTTTGTGGTGCAATCTCAAAGTTATAAAGCAATAATAGTATTCACATAGACGATGTCGAAATTATCATGTATATTAAACCGTCTCATGTGAAACGAGTTATACCACAGCTAGACAACGTTGTCTGAACACCTTGTATATTGAAGGTTCTTTGTTATACCAGCATCATCTGAACACCTTGTATATTGCAATTATCAGTGGAACATCGATTACGTGCTTTGCTTTAATCAAAGATGAAGAAATCACTAGATTACATCAACTTGTCCACCTATGTTATCGTTGTTTGGTGGTCGACTTCAAAGAACCTTCAATGTCGTTTCTCTTTACTTTTTATTATAACAAATTAACACAAATTTTGTGTATTAAATTTTATTATAAACAAAAAATAAAGCAGAAATGATATTTGCTATTATATTTTCCTTTCGATAATCTTTTAGTTTATTCAGGTTTTATCGTTTTTATCGCTGGGAGGTGCATGCTCAACAGCGAGTGTGGCTGTACTATTGATCGGTGCGGGAGAGAAGCATTGTAATCGATACAAGTTATCGGCGACAATGGCGTTCCTGTCTTCGTTTCTTTCCTTTGCTTCCACTTTCTTTAACTTACGTCTTCTTCCTTCTTTATTTTCTCGTTAGTTAAATTCTGTTTCACCAGTTAATAGTTTATTTTTGAACTTTATAAATAGTTTATAGTTCATGCTATCCTGTTATATTTCAGAGAAATGCGTGATAAAATTTATTTTGTAGGAACCAAATTATATCAGAATAGTTTATCGATGCATAGATGATAGATATAATAATGGAATTCCATCGTATTCTAAATATATTCGAAACTTACATCAGTTTTATTGTTGTACTCTGGATCCACTTATGTCTTTGGGTGCTAAAATATTTGATCACGCTCGCCTATATAATATCATCCAGTTTTTTTGAATTTTTATTTCTATTTGAAGACATTTTAACGATATTTCGGAACCCTACATTCTGTATTTGTATTATCCGAATAACAAATGTCATATCGGATGTCCCATTATTTATAGAAAAAAAATTGTAACGTTTTAACTGTAACAGTCTTGACCTTGTTAGATAGTACATAGTTGGTAAGGCTTGCTGCACCGAACGCATCGTCGGAGAAAACAGTGACAAAAAAATAACAATTGAGAACAGGATAGTAAGAGCATCATTAACCCAGCAAGGACCCTTTAGATGTCTTTATTTATTTTTTTATTTATTATTTTCTCAGATTAAAAAGATGGTCTAACATGTTTTAATGGCGAAATAAAAGCGTGAGATTAGTTTTAAAAAAAAACGTATGATTTGCGTAGTACTATCCAACTTATAGTGAAGTAGTCAGATTCGTAGCAATCAAGCTTTTTCAAACACTGAAGCTCAACTGTGAACCATTAGCTAGGTCGAATCTTTGTAACCAATTTAGTTTTTACATATGGTTTATTTTTTTTGCTTAAATTTGGTACATATAGTTATTAGTTACAAGAAGCAAATTATTCAGATTTTAACGTCAGCCCCAATAACCATTTTCAATTAACAAGATCAATTTAATAATTAAGATTAAAATATGATGGCATCATACTATTAGATTACCCTGATCATGATGTTGAGAAGATGTATATCTCACATTCTCGTACAATAGAAGGGAGCGAGACATATAGACCTAAACTAGATCCTAAATCCTAAGTGTCTGACTCAAATCGCATCGACTTTGAATTTAGTGTAATATCTGGATTTGAACTTTTAAATACGTATTTCTACTAGCATGCATACACACAGATGAATCCAATTAATTATAATATAAATAGTACAATTTTATTTTATTTGCTTATAGATTAGAACCGATTTTGGATATTAAATGTTCGAATTTGTTAATAAAATTCACCTGCTTGTTCAAGTGCATGCACATACAGATTCATGTGATCCGTACGTAAGTTCCTATAGATTTGCTTAGATACCCAAATCAACACATAAACAATTTTTTTTTTTAAAAAAAGATATCATATTAAACAATCTTTTTAGAATTAAGCTTTACTGCAAAAGCTAAGTTATAAACTTCTTTATGCAATATTTCAAAATATTTTAGGTTACAAAAAAAATATTACAAATATTTTGTAAGTGATCAATCAAAGGAGAAGAACCCATTTACTCAACCAAAATGAGAGGGTTTTGGGGGGGGGGGGGGGGCAAATGAGAGAGTGTTTTAAAATGGCCTATTTATTTTTTTTAAAGTAATTTAAAATAAAATAAAATGAACAATTATTATTTTATATGTTACTCTAAATTTTACATATCAGAATTATTGATATGCATATATAGAATGTTCGAAAAAATCAAGACCAAAACAATAATAGTTGATACTTCTCTGACCCATTAAATCTAAAGCGCTCGGAACTAACTAAAAGATAAGAGGGACCCAAGACAACCTTGCATGATGATGAAACTTCGATTCAAAATTTCTATGTAAGTTATGAGGTGGGAAGTTTCATCGTAATGACGAGTATGAGCTCTTTTCAATGTATCTAAACACACAAAGCAAGAAATTATTGGAGGAAACGGAGTCCCACTATTGTATGGACAAGACCCCAAAATCAATATATTGTATGAAACATATCTTCTGGCGCTTTAGAAAATAATTTGATCATAAGGATAATTCAAATACTTCAGATAATATGAAACTCCAATCAATTTATCATTGTAGTAGTATCGTAAATTATAAAAGTCGACATATAAACACATGCAGGGACGCGCCATGATCAATGCTGGTTGTTTTTAACTAATTCCTTGTGACTATCTATTCTGATGTGATTACAAATCATTAGTAATCTATAAAAATACAAACAAAAGAGTACTGATGCACATGTTAAACGGGAGCTTTCACCTCTTCGACCCACACCAAAAGAGAGAAAAAACAATCATTACTAAAACCAGGATAAATGGAAGCCATATCATGATGCAGCTAAAACTTCCACATTGAAATGGAAAAAACTCTTGTGGACTGCTAAAACACCTAGAAGGTATGTCAACTAAACAAATAGAATATGTTTCTTTATTGAGATATGTGTAATTAATTTGTTGGTTTGATATACTGATGTAGAAACAATATTATAAGAAAAAGGATTGGAAGTCCAAGAAAGCATTCTTTTGTTGGTCAAAGAGGTGATAATTGATTCGATCTTCTCATTTTGTGGGGTGAGACCGCGAGAGGAGAGCATCCATGAAGCTTCATACCAAAGCATGGAGCATGTGACTTTCTCTTTTTCCTCCACATACAAACCTTTCAAATAATAAATCATTATTAAAACTTTACAAATGTTATTTTAGATTAATTACAAGTAATGAATAAAACCAATCACACGTAGTTACGGCACAAATTATCTTATATTAGAGAAGTAGAGACCATTAGCACAAGGACATTATTGTGTACAAAAATATCAAAACACAGATTATGAGTGTATTGCGACTAACAAGCATTCCTTCGACAGTCCAGCTTCATCTTTTTCATCTGGTTTTATGTATCATGGAGTGACTCCAACTAATTATAGCTCATAGTCAAAGCATAATGTCCATAGTTTATATCAACTGAGTGAGTTTAGATGATAGGTTTTAGCCTGTAACGATCCATTATTAGGCCATAGTCAAGTCGCTTTTTTAATTATTACAAAATACAGTATATAGAGCGGTCGTTTGACCCAAAAGATGAAAAGAACGTGAAAACAATAGTATTAGGCTATTAGCTAACACACAACATTTCTGGCTGGCATCGCTGTGATAGTTGACAATGAACCGCCTACTGACCGACGCATCATTCAAATTCCATAAACAACCAAAGAAAATTTGAATGCTACATATAATTAATAACCATACCCACCGATTTCTATTTATTTTGACTTGTTGTATATAAAAAAATCATATCAGAGAAAGCTAAAGCCATAACAATAACAATAACGAACGACGTCAACAGGCAACAAAGGGAATTAACGAGTTTACGCAAACTCCATTGGATTGTCGGACTATTTTGGGATCCGATCACGGTACGTGGCATCTCATGCTTCGAATTAGATACGCGGCTACAAGACATCAGGCCACGTCGTCCTCTGGACTCTTCTTCTCTTGCTAGGTTTACACTCCCTCGTTAAGTTTCTTTGACTCGCAGCGTTTACGTAACCTGTTACATAATCTATATAAAAAAATTGACAAAAATTCTATACAATTTATTACGGTCAAGTATTTTCATTTGGTCGTATAAAACTATAATTTAATTTTTATAAATAGTGTAAAAGCAAAAATCTTATGATTCTGGACGAAGTTTAACCTAACCTATAGGTATTAGGTAGAGGGGTACGTCTGAGGACTTGAGACATTGAAGTTCAGCAGACCAAGACGCAGTGAATGTAATTTCGATCGAACGGTTGCAAGTTTTACTGAATTGAGAGATACTAATAAAACTCGAGAACTAAGATATAGTGGTGAAAAAAAAAAAGATATAGCGGTGATCGTCAAATATTACTCTTTTTTTTGATCAAATAATACTATCTAAGTTCCTACAAATGTGCTGAACATCTATACAACTTGCTATCACCTAACTCACATACAGGATATGTTCTCGGAAGTGTAAATCTTTATATCGATCAACACAATCAAATCATGTTTTTGTACATTCACAATCAATTCATTTTAAAACATAACTACTTCATATTATTCTCTACAGCTATCGTCTTTATTCGAACTTCTTGTTTCCTTTTTCTCCCACCTTTATTTTTGATTGGTTAAATGCCTCTACGTATAAATTAGAAAGGTAAAGTAAGTAGTCCATAGACTCCTTAGGCGAACTTGGTAAACCAAAACCGCAAACACGTCTACTTGCTAGGAAATATGTAAAACCATGGTCGCAAAAAGAAAAATGCGTACTTACACTATTTAGCTTAGGTCATGACTACTTTGTTATATTCTTTATGATAAAACTACACTGTTTCAGTATGCTTCATTAACTACTTTGTCTTAGAAACAAACCATCAATATATCATATCATACGAAAAGCATAAATGATCAAAACTGTTTAAGTGAATCAAATAAAAACACACGACAAAAATCATAGGGAAACCAACACATGTTATATATCTTGATGAATATAAAGGATCCGACAGCTTATTCCCCAATCAAAATCATAGATTTAAAAGTGACTAGAAAGCTCATAATTATTCAGATACAAAAAAATGGTAACTTATAATATATATATATATATATATATATATATATATATATATTTAAATCTGTAACCTAGTCATAAAGAGCATCAATAAAATGGACCCTATTGTTTTATGTCGGATATTTAATCTTAGATCCTTCATCTTAGTAAGTTAACCCACCACCATTCAACCCCACACGCATTTGTATCAATGTAGTAAATTGACAGTTTACCTATTCACGACACATGTAATATTCACAAAATAAGTGTGTTCTTCTTCATAGTACACTCATAAAACCCAGCTATTACAAGAATATTTATTTTCTTATAGACATCACATATACTAGTTGGTAATCTTGTTGTTCAAAAAAAAGGTTGGTACTCTACACATTGTTAAAAAATAAATGTACATGTATGTACGCGCGAAAACAGTTCTATTTAAAGCTTCAAAGGTAACTGAATCTATACAAGAAAGTCATAATAATTAAGTGCAGTCACTGACATGGTAATTATACGTAATAATAATAATACTAATAAAGTGGTAAAACTATCTAAACAAGACAAAGCTGTCATCCTCCCCACCACTTACACAGCCTGTCATCACACTCCTATTGGTCTATAAGACGACAAAATCCTACGTGGCATCAAAATTTTCTTACACACAAACATAAACTCTCTATTTTTTTTGATCAAATCATAAACTCTCTATTTATAACACAACTCTTCTCTTTCTCTTACCACATTATTATTCCCCACTCCTCTCACCGGAAAACGAGTTACGACTTACGAGTCAGCTCAGCTGAGTTTATCAAGAACCAAAGAATTAAATTATTATGGGTATATGCAGTTCGATCGAGTCGACTCAAGTGGCCACGGCGAAACTGATCTTGCTAGACGGGAGGATGATGGAGTTCACGAAACCCGTGAAAGTCGGATACGTTTTGCTGAAGAACCCCATGTGTTTTATCTGTAACTCGGACGACATGGAGTTCGATGAGGCTCTTTCCGCTATTAGCGCCGACGAGGAGCTTCAGCTAGGTCAGATATACTTCGCTCTTCCTCTTCGTTTTCTTCGTCAGCCACTTCAAGCGGAGGAGATGGCTGCATTGGCCGCCAAGGCTAACTCTGCCCTCATGCAAAGCGGTGGTGGTGGTGGTAGAGGAGGAAGCTGTCGCCGGAGACGTGTAGATCCTATTGTCGCTGGTGATAATAAATATCGCACTAGAGTTGCATCCTGTGATGATACGGTGGGTTCAGGCTTCGGAAGGAGGAAGGAGAGAAACGCTGACGTTGGTGGTAGCACTAGTAGTGGTCGGAGGAGGGAATGTTACGCGGCGGAGCTGAGCACGATAGAAGAGTGAACGGTATCTGGAATTTGTTGATAGTTGTAACTAGCTGGGGGTAGTTTAGTCATTTAAGAAAAAGCAATATGCAAATTTAGTAATTTAGGAAAGTTCTCTTATGGGATTTTAGTAGTTAGTGCTTTGTAGCTAAGCTTAGTAGTAGCATCTCTCGTTGATTTGTGACATTTGTCGAATTTAATGTTATTCCTACACTTTTCCTTTTTCACAAGAAGACTAAAATCTCCATGGTGGACATTTAGACTAGCATAATTACATTAATCATTCATAGTATTAGATTTAATCTTTCGGATACACAGAAATATACTAACTAAAACTATTTCACTCCATTTATAATAATAAGAAAATAACATGTGACTGGTTCCAAAAATCTCGTAACGCGGATTGCAAGATAAATTAAAATACAAGGTTATATGCAAAATAGTCAAAATTCATACATACAGATACATGCATACGTGATATTACATTCGTATGTATCTGGTTTTATCTTTTCATGTTGACAAAAAAAAACAGATGTGCTTTCACGTGTCTAAATGCTTGAGTAATACTACAATTGCTCCTTTTAAAGATATTTCATGTCAATTATCACGCTAAGTTTTTTTTTTTTTGAACATGTATCACGTTACGTTTTTATCATATTATACGTCTTGTCTCATTATTATATGTTAAAAATACAAACAAACTTGGATAGGTACATTGGTAACAAAACAGGAGAATATGAAACAGAGTTATATGATTTATATTATAAACTTGGGACCATTTTATTTAAATTATTGTGTGCTTACTTGATAGATGCAGACAAAGAATTTTATAGATAGACCTCGATATTCGATGCTTGCTCCATAAGTTTTTGTCATTGAATTCTCAGTAAATCTGAAAATCATTTATCTAGTTTGGTACGAATCATAATTAATTCTATATGCTCTACAAACCCCACCAGCTGTTTGGATGTGTATTGTTTCCTTTTAAGAAATAATCTAAGCTTTCTGTGGTATTGTTTTCTTGTCTTTACCCCGTAAATTTAGCTTATATGTTCGTCATATCTTGTTTTCTTTGTTAAGATTCTTTGCCTTTGCCATTTCCCAAGACCTCCCTGTTCAGAAACGCGGACGCCTAGCCGCATAGGCGGCCGACTAGGCGCTAGACGGAGGTCAACCGCCGCGCATTTGACCTAATCGGTTAATTAATCGGCTGACCGACTAATTATTAAATCAAACCGCGTAATCGTTTATTAAAACGATTAATCGCTGAATTAACCGACTAGTCAAAATATATTTAGACTTTATAAACTTATAATCAAGCCCATTTAAAAAGCCCATATGTCTGGGTACGCATGAAACCTTATGAATCCTATTTATAGAGAACTTCAAGACATTCTTTAGTCACAACTTACCGATGTGGGAGAGCTGAAAGTGGGTTTTAATTTTTTTCTTTTAAATTCGCACTAATAAAATCAAAATAACAGCTGTGTCTGGAAGCATTCGAACCCTTCAACTCTTACAGAGTCTAAAGCGAGAGGCACCATTGGACTGTCGACATTTCTTCGTTAAACTTTCACTTGTAAAAATATTTATACGTATATATATAATTAAAAAATATAAAAATTAATCCCCGCGTATATCCCGATTAATCCCCGATTTTTTGGTAACTCGCTAGGCCCAGAATGACCGCCCGACTAGCGCCTAGCGTAGTTTCGAACACTGCCTATTATTAGTTTAAAATTGTTGTACAGAGCATATACATCGATTCTAATCAATTATTTCAAATGCTGCACGTTATACACACACAAAGACTGTTATACTCAGATTTTAGATCCGACATAACTGAAGCAGTAGATTTAGTCGGTTGAATCAGCCATATGTCGATAGATTCTCGCCATTCATTAGTGTAAACATTTAATGAAGTCTTGATATTCAATGTTGTAAAATTTATATTATGTACCTTCCTATTTTTTTGTAGTTACTAAATTACATTTACATCAGTAAATATTAACGAAGATAAACATTGCAAAAGGGGAAAATTAAGACAAGATGTTTAAAAATACTACAGTATTGATAAATTGTTTAGTTCTGATCAACACATGATTTCGTATCTTGATTGGATCCATTACACCATTCCATGAATCAATTTTCTTTCATCTTTTTCTTCCATTACGTACATATATGCATTGGCTCAACTTGAAAAGAGTAGGGTTCTAACCAAATTTGTCGTCCGCGAGACCTCGACACAATCATTTTGCTTTTGCTAGTATATCTACACAAAACCATATAAAACCAAAACACAAAAAGAAAAAAGTCGAGGAAAAAAAAGAAGAAGTATATATCTATTCCAGACATAAAGTTTGCTACCAAACGTCCATTTTTTAAATGTGTAGAATACCCCCACATTTTCCAAAAGAAAAACTTTTCGTAATATAGTGTGTTTATCCCTTATATGCACACTTACTTATTTCCTTAATTTTTCGTGTTAATTCACTATTTATCTTTATGCTTTTTAACCAGATAATATTATATCTCCAAATGTTCATAGCCGAAATAGGATGGACGATCTCTTTGCCCTTTTTTCAAAAAAAAAAAAAGAAATAGGATGGACGATCTATAATAATTTTTTTGTTTGTGATATTCTCGAGGATAGTGATCGCCACATTCTTTTTGTCCACTCATCTCGTTAGCACTAAGTACGATTTTAACTTTTAAGAGCTAAAAATGTTTTAAGAAAAGTTGAATGAACAGTCCCTCTTTTTATATAAGTGGTTTTGAGTGATTCTTATCTTAATATGTATAAATAATCGATAGTCTTACAAATCATAATTCATCAATCTGCTTTTCTTAATAACAGAATACGAATATTACCTTTGTATAAACTTCGCAATTAAACCCTTTATCAAAAAAGAAACTTAGTTATTAAAATTTACTTCTATTACTATACTTACTTGAACAGTGACTCCACACGTTCACTAGTCACTATTCCACAACACTCCACTCACAAAGGCAGAGAACATCCACCGGTTCACGAAGGAAAAAAACGGCACGTAGTAGGATCTTACTGGACCAAAAGCAGACGTATCCAATGGGCTTTCATTTAATAAATTGTGTGGGCCTATTAAATTTATTTGGGCTTTTTCCCTCTCTCTCAAGTCTCAACTAAGGTTTTGCTCTGGTCACCTCCACCATCGTCTTCTTCCTCTACAGAGAGACTGCTTGCAGCTGCTGAAGCATCGCGGCGACTCTCTTCCTCTTCGAAACTGGTAACCAACCTCTAATCACTAATCAGTAATCTTCGATTCTGTTTCCTATATACTTCGTTTTGATTTAGGGTTCGTTAGATGTATATGTTGTTTCGATTTCCAATCTGTAAATCTCTTAATAATCTCTTAATTGATACTGTATTGCCTTTAGATTTCATTTTTAGTTCAAATTTTCCCGATGAAATCTTGAACCTTATAAATGCATTAAAAAAATGGAAATTCGAAAGTAAATAAAAAGGGAATTTGGAAAGAAAAAAAAAGAAAATAGATCCGTTAGCAATTAAATCTCATATATCCGTTAGCGTGTTGTTCAAGAAAGAAAAAAAGATCCGTTAGCAATCAATTCTCTTATATATCCGTTAGAACTCAAATCTCTCACTCTATATATATCCATCCTCCTTTGCAAATAACGAAATCAAACCACATAATAGATCCGCTAGAAACCAAACCTCTCTCTCTAATATCCTTTGAAAACAATCTCTTACGCCATCAAGATCAGCAGCAGTGCCTTCATCACGTCTCCCGTCCTAACTCGATCTCCTCCTCCAGAACGTAAATCAGGTTTCCAGTTCCTTTTCTCAGTCCAACTTGATTTCTCACACGTCTTCTTCTTCTTCTCTGAAACGGATTTTCAAGTGTTTTTTTTTCTGTCGAAGTTTTTTGGGGGAAAATTCTAGATTACTCAGATTGATATGGAAACTTATGTGAACTCATAATTGTGGAAATAAATAGATGATACAGTCCGATCATTAGTTTGATATACTTTTGTTTGTTAGCGATTGTGAGTTTATTTTGCTTGACACTTCTGTGATCACTAAATCTCTGTATCAATCTAGGCAATTAAAGATGTTTTCCCCTTTCGTATTTCAAGTGTTTTTTGTAGGAAAAGATTCTGTTACTTGATTTGATGATGGAAGCTTATTTTTTTAACTTGCATAGTGTGAAAACAAATAGAACAGAGTCCTGTCGTTGAGATTGTTAGAGATCTTGATGTTCCATTTACTTTTTTCACACTTTTGTGAGTTATAATTATGAGTTTCTCTAAATCAGTTCGGTAACAGCTTCTTTCCCTCTCTGTTTTCTAAAAATCTTTTAAAACATTTTATGTGCTTTGTTTGTGTGTTTGGTATGCATAACCTGACAGTTTGCATATATTTTTGTTTCAGGTTGTGTGTATAATCGAGAGATGCAGCCAGGAAGGTTATGTTCCGATGGCGTACAAACACAACCAAAAGTTCTTCGTAGCAGTTATGTTTTGCTGTTATTGTATAGTTTGGTGTTCGGATGTTTCATTCAAAGGATACATGTTTACATATTTTTGCAAAAGTCTAATCGTTGTATGTTGTTGCCTAGCTAGCTACAACTCTTTTACATATTATTCTCCTTTTATCTCAGGTTCTCGTAACAATTGATCTTCATGCTTGTCGTCCAATCCATTGGTCACGGGTCTGATTTTGGCTCTGCAACAACCCACATTTTCCTAAACAATTGCTACCAAACGTCCATTTTAAAAATGTGTAGAATACCCCACATTTTCCTAAAGAAAAACTTTTCGTAGTATAGTGTGTTTATCCCTTATATGCACACTTACTTATTTCCTTAATTTTTTTTCGTATTAATTCTTTTTTTCCGTATTAATTCAGTATCTATCTTTATGCTTTTTAACGAGATAATATAATGTCTTCAAATGTTCATAGGAATAGGATGGATGATCTATGATACATTTTTTTTGTTTGTGAGGATAGTGATTGCCACATTCTTTTTGTCCACTCGTCTCGTTAGCACTAAGCATGATTTTAACTTTTAAGAGCTAAAAATGTTTTAAGAAACATAATTGATAGTCTTTTGCAAATCATAATTCATCAATCTGCCTTTTTTTTAATAAAAGAATACGAATATTACCAACGCTATTGAAACTTACTTCCATCACTATGGTAACAGTGACGAGACCTAGTAGAATCCACACGTTCACTAGTCACTCTATTCCACAACATTACACTCACAAAGGCAGAGAACATCCCCCGGTTTATGAAGGAAAAAAACGGCATGCAGTAGGATCTTACTGGACCCAAAGGCAGACGTATCCAATGGGCTTTCATTTAATAAAAGTGTTTGGGCCTATTAAATTTATTTGGGCTTTTTCCCTCTCTCTCAACTAAGGTTTTGCTCTTCTCACCTGGCCATCGTCTTCTTCCTCTACAGAGAGACTGCTTGCAGCTGCTGAAGCATTGCGATTCGCGACGACTCTCTTCGTATTCGAAACTGGTAACCAACCTCTAATCACTAATCAGTAATCTTCGATTCTATTTCCTCTAAACTTCGTCTGGATTTAGGGTTCGTTAGATGTGTTTGTTTCGATTTCGAATCTCTAAATCTCTTAAGAACCTCGTTAATGGCGGAAACTAACTGATACTCTATTTCCTTTAGATTCTCGCTGACTTCGACATGGCTTGTAATTCATCTGGCTGCGAGTCCGGTTCCTGTGGCCGTGACAAGGAGAATGGAAGCAAAGTAGAGGAAGTTACTGCTAAGGAGGAGACTGTCTGCGTCAAGTGCAAATACAACGAGCCTATGAAGTTCGGTGACGGCGGCTCAGACGACGGAAGATTCTGCCCGGAATGTTTCAGGAGCAACGTCTATGGAAAATTCCGTCTCGCTGTTACTTCACACGCCATGATCACTCCTTCTGATAACGTCCTCGTTGCTTTCTCCGGCGGCTCTTCTTCAAGGTTTTTGCTCTCTTCCTTTATGTAACAACCCGCCCCGTGGGCCTCACCTGCATGTCAATCGGTGACAGTTTGTCGTGTGGGAAAATTGCATGTCAATTGGTGACAGCTTGTCGTGTGGAAAAATTGTTAAAGGGTGAGGTTTTAGGTTAGCGCGCCAACAACCTAGCTGAGGAGTCAGTGATGACTCACAGCTAAGGGGCTGGGGTCGGTGCTCTGCGGGACCAAGTATGGGCCCACGGGGCGGGTTGTTACACTTTCTTTCTCCATATGTTTAGTTTTTGATCATTGTTGAATGTGTTGATTGATGTGTTGTTTAGGGTTGTTCTTCAGTTTGTGCACGAGCTGCAAACCAAGGCTTTGAAGAATTACGAGGCGAGTCGTGATAGGTCTTTACCTGTGTTTGGTGTTGGTGTTGCGTTTGTTGATGAGAGTGCTGCTTATCCTCCTCCTGCTCTTTCAAGTGAGATGGAGGATGCGGTTGCGTGGGTTCGGTCCACTGTGTTGAGTCTGTCTCCACCTGAGAAGGATCTCCATGTTGTTCCTATCGAGAGCGTGTTTGGTTCGGAGTCTGTTGAAGCAAGGGATAGGCTTGCGAAGCTGTTGGATTCCGTTGGTGATGAGACTGGGAAAGAAGACCTATTGCTGCATCTGAAGATGTTGTCTTTGCAAAAGGTTTGTTTGGCTGTTATATTGATTTTTTTGTTGGATATATCTTTTTATCTAATGTTGGTTGATGGTTATTTATAGGTTGCCTCTGAGAATGGGTACAACAGGTTAGTGGTAGGATCTTGCACGTCGAGACTCGCTTCCCATGTTCTTACGGCCACTGTCAAGGTGTGTTCCTTACTTTCTCCTAATATGAATGTCTTTTCCCTGGTTTTCTCTATAGATTGCATTTTAGAGTTAGATTTTCACATCAAAGAACGTAGATACTTATTTTTGGTTCTAGCGGAATGGAAAGTTGTATTTTGTTTATATTTTAGCATACATCGTTTAAATGTATCTTTGTTTTGACATTTCATATAGCTTACATTCTATCGAATTTGTGATGACATTACTTTTGATACAGGGACGAGGTTATTCACTATCAGCAGATATTCAGCATGTTGATGCGAGATGGAAGGTTCCCATTGTGCTTCCACTTCGAGATTGTGTTTGGCAGGAAATAACTAGACTCTGCCATTTGGATGGGTTTGTATTTTTAACTGATTTTTTTCTCCATATTTTTGGCATTTTCTTTTCAACTGTTGAATAACGTCTAACACATTGTGGACAGGACAGTCTAAAGACTGTGGAGTTGGCTCGTCATCCTCAATCCGGGATCAATGACTTGGTGTCTTCATTTGTCGCTCTGTTGCAGGTGGCAAATCAACTTCTTGGTTTCTTGTAACCCATCTATTATCTGTTGTTATTAAAACATACATATGTGTTTGCGCAGGAAGAGAATCCTTCACGGGAGTGCACAATTGTACGGACAGCTGCAAAGCTCACTCCGTTTTACTTCAATAAAATTCCTGAAACGGACGACTCTTGTGTTCCTATGGCCACTCAGAGGCGTCTGAAGAAATTCAATCTCAAATACGACGGTTCCATGACTACAGAAGCATTCTGCCCTATCTGCAACGGCCCGCTAAATGGATCAGACTCATCAGAGGGATGCCATGAGTCTAATAATGCCCTTTATGCTGCTTGCTGTTCGAGCTGCCGGTTCCAAATACTTCCACAAGATCGTTCATCTCTTGAGCATTTCGGCTCCTTACTACCACATCACATGATCTCCCAATCGAAGCATCATCAAAAGGTTGACAGTCAAACATATCTGAGGTGAGCACCTAATTAGTCAGTTTGCCAATCAGTAACACTGAACTTGCACTATTTTATGTTCACATGTTATCATAGCTTGAGCTTCTTGAGACCTTGGTTAAACACTATTTTAACGTTTGTTGCCTTGTTGGATTCCAAATGATTTTTTTCAGGGAGAAGATAAAAGACTGTTTGCTCTTGGACGATGAAGAGACAGGGGCTGTCTAAATCTCCAATGATTATGCTCTTTCAGAGAGAAACTTAAGAGTTTTGTAATGTTTCTATGCTTATCTCAGAATCTCAATTACATGGTGCTATCAAATTGTTGTCTTCTCGTGAGAGATTTAATAGATTTTGTATCCATCGGAGTAACAAGAAAAAAACATATAATTAATCAAATAAATGGAGCAACAAAAAGCAAATTAAAACCCACCAAAATCTCTAACGCAGAAAGAGGCGTTGTTATCAGGCATATTGCCAGCATGGCGAAGACCAAGCGTGAGTGATACGTCACCAGTAGCGTTTGTCCCAAACCTTATAACATTATCACCATCCATGTCAGCATCATCAAATCCACCAACACCTTGCTGGCACGTTGTTGCAATCGCAGAAAACGCGGTTGAACCACCGTAGCTAGAGACTACTGCGGCGGCGGCGTTGGAGTAGGAGGAGGATGAAGGGTCGTTTTCGTAAGCATTGATACCGGCAGCTGATCGTAGACGGTGGCCTGCGTCTGGTGGGGTTGCTGCTGAATGTGCAGTTGTCGTTGGAGTTTGTGTTGTGGTCCGAACGGCAGTGAAGTTGCTTTCATTGTTGTTGGGTTTTGTGCTCTTGTCGTTGCTGTTGTTGTTTTTTGTCTCTTGATCTTCTTGTTTGTTCTCTTCTAATCCTTCTTCTCTTTCTTTTGATTCTTGTTGGTACATTTCTTCCACCATTGGTTTCCATAATCGAACCCTAGCATTTATGAACCAATTTGATACCTGAATGAAAAAGACAAAAAACGTTTACCAAGTTAATAATTATAAATTGTGGGCTCTTTTTTGTTTGTCATTTGGTTATTAAATGAATGCAAGAAATTGAGGGTTTCTTCGGGATAATTGAAAGCTGCAAATTTTGATGTACTTGAGGGAAATGGTCCCATTTGAGTCTTTAATGTCGATCGCCTTCTCTTTCATATCATGCACATAAACATACGCGCGCTCTCTCTCTCTCTCTCTCTCTCTCTCTCTCTCTCTCTCTCTCTCTCTCTCTCTCTCTCTCTCTCTCTCTCCCTCTCTCTCTCCCTCCCTCTCTCTCTCTCTCTCTCTCTCTCTCTCTCTCTCTCTCTCTCTCTCTCTCTCTCTCTCTCTCTCTCTCTCTCTCTCTCTCTCTTCTATCTTTGTAATGATAATCAAAACGAATCCCAAGAAAAGTTACTAGTGAGTGGAAGGCAAAACACATGGTGTTCCTCTGTCATATCTAACCAAACAAAGGAAAGAAACAAAAGATTTATCTCAAGTTAGTTATTTAGTTAGTCTACTCGGGAAATAAGTTAGGTTTATCAATCTTTCTCCTGGAATGTTAAATTTTTATAAACACTAACTGTTGTTTGTAATAAACACATGTTTATGAAAAGGGTCAGATTATACATGTGTATGTAAGATGTTCCATCGTGGAGTTTGTTTAAACAGAAACTCATATTACTACTAGTTCAAAATGTTCGGATCATATGCTTATTTTAATCGGATCATATGTTTATTTTATCAAATCTTTATGTTTTTTATTATAATTTTCAAAAAAAAATGTTTGATATCATGTATTTTTTCCACGTGAGAAAAAATAAGATTAATTCTAAGACATGTTACTACAAGTACGAGGTAATTCATTAGGAGTCTACATGTTACTACAAGGTAACTCATCAGTAGTGTAGACTCTGATTACTACCATCAGTTGTATATCAAGTAATTACAAATATCCACGATATCGACTATCACTTAGATAATTGACAAACACAACTTGATTAAAGATAGCGGAGTACTTAATTAGTGAATATTTTTATTTATTGGGTTAATGTATATTCCCTATATTATATTATAATTTTAGACTGACCTGATTTCTGGATAAACCAGTCTGTCGAGCCAAGAGGTGCTTATCTGCATCGCTTGGATACCTGAGAAAGAGACCAGAAAATGACATTACTCTTTGCCCTAGATTCTGTCTAAATTTTTTTTGATCAAATATTTTTCTTTATATATTAAACTATACAATCAAGTATAATATGCAAGAAAAAGTACAGACTTTCTCCTCCTTTTTGCCAACAAGGGCGTGAGAATCTATGAGACAAAAGAAAAGCTGATGATTACATTAGCATAGATCCAGTTTTTTTCCTTCTTTAACTTAAATTTCTTATTTTTTTCTGTTTTGTTTTACTCATAAAGCAATTGACAGAGAGGTGAAAAAGTACATAAACACTAGTCTTTTGCTTTTTTCCATTTTTTCGATAACTCTCACTAACAATAAAATAGCAAAATTCCACAGACACAAAACTAAAGAAAGCAGTGATGATATAAAAGGAACTTAAATACTTTAACCTGCAGGTTGATTAATAAGTAATAATGAAAAACAAAGATAAAATTTTTGACTTACGGGTGGAGGAAATGCTCAAAGAGCCAAGCTCTGAGTATATTAACTGAGCGTTCAGGCAAACCGCGTTGTGGTCGCCAAGCTTCTTGTTCCATCATCCCCATTTGATGAAACGCACGTTGCTGACGCAAACTCTGTTCTAGCAAACGCAACCGCGGCGTTTCGCCTTTAGTTATTCCGGAAGAAGATACCCCGGCTGCATCTTTGTCCCCAAGAAGTTGACAGCTATGTCTAAGCTGAGCTGCCACGGCATCTTTAAGACATCGAAAATGCCTCGACATAGCCTTTTGAGCCAAAGCGGTGTATGGTATCGCCGCGCCGTGGCCCATTACAATGTCGAAAGAGTTCACAACCATATCCATTTGCTCGCAGTAATGGTTGTACCGTCTGTCCACCTGCCAACAAAATAAAACTATACATTATACAGTCCATACATAATAATATCTCACTTTATCTTTTAGTCAATGTTATTTCTAACCTGTGCGCTATACATTCACGTGATTAAAAATCGTTTAGAAACTTTCTCATGGGGACGTATATTTGTGTACAAGTTTCATGGAATAGAAATACAAATGATAATTAAAAAATGTCATTAGTTATGTTAAAGGACCAGAGAATATACTCCAAAGTTTTTGTTTTCCTCAATAGAACGTTTTAGCATAAAATAAAATAACTTCGTTAGTGAAAAATAAGTCAACTAAAAATATAATTACTCAATTATGCGTAAAATAATTAAGTATTGTTAAGGGCTAGCTTTAGGACGTAGGAGGGAGTAGGTTGCATGGAGAAGGAAACGCCAGTTTTAATTAATTGTAATGATTTTTCCTTGATTATTCGACTCCACCTAACGCTAATTAAGCATCACAATATTCCTCAACAAAACCTTTTAATACGACCGTCACAGTAATAAAATGATTAAAGATTTAAATGCTGGTATGATTGCGTAGCAGACTAGCAAAACGATGAAACTATGACCAATTCAAACAGATTAATAGAGACAAAACAAATGTTAATCAATCCGGACCGTATCATGTTTCTTGTTTTTTTTTCTTTCTGTAGTAACTTATTGGATCAATGGAGTATTTGACTAAAACAATATGAATTTTATGAAATTTAATGAAAAGTTTTGTTATGTAAAATGTATGAATACCACTAAAAGACCAAGTCAAAAGATTGAAACCAAAGGTGTAATATACCGTTAACATACCTCTTCAAGCATGGTGAGTAGCTTCACTTTCCTTCTTTGATGCTCGATCCGATCAGAGGCCGATAGAGGAGGATGTTCCTTACTTGCTCCGGCCGACGATGGAGAGCCACCGCTACTGCTACCATCGCCACCACTAGCATTAGGGTTTGACTTGTTTTTAAGTTTGTTTTTCTTAGAAAATCCTCTTCCAACGCTACAAAACTCCTCCAACAACTCTTGAGCTGCCTTTGTGTACCTCGAATTTCTTAAGATATTGATTGCTCCTATGGAAGAAGATGAAGAAGCAGCCGTCGGAGATAATAAGAATTGGTTTGATACTTGATGATGATGATGTTGAGAGGCGTCAGCAAGAAGAGTCTTGAACTCATTGTATTGATGATTAGATGATAAGTTGCTTCCATAGTAAATTTTTCTGTACTCATCGGCTTTTGCTGCTGCCTCTAAAGATGACGAGAGAGATAAGGACAAGCCTTGCCCACCGCTGTTTTCGACGTGGACGGTCCCGATCTCGGTTTGGCTGTTGCGATGATGATCGGATGAAGTCTGCCACGTCAGATGTTGGTCATGCTGATGCATAGACATAGTATTAACGTAGCCTTGACGATGAGATGGATTTGGTAGTAACATGTGAAGAGATGAAGAACCGTGGTGGCTCCTTGTGGACGGTGGTTGTTGCGGTGGCGGTGGATTAATTAAGAACAGCTGCATGGCGGCGGCCGAATCCGTAGCATTCATGGCCGGAATATTCTGATGTTGCTGCTCAAGTAACTGTCTATTTGACCGGAAAGTTTGAGAATGGTCAAGATCTCCTCCTCCACCACTGCTGCTTCTGTGGAAATTAAACATCTCTGATAACATTCCGGCAGGTTCGTAGACAGGAATCCCACTTCGGGCGACTGAAGACTCCTCGTCCATATCTAGTGCTCTTTGATGTTCTTGCTTCTCCTGAGTTAAATTAGGAGAATCTGATTGGTCGAATCCATTAGAGAAGTTGAAGGTTCCCACATGGTGTTGTTGATGATAACGATGATGAGGATAGTCTTGGGACATAGAAATATTGCAATTATAGACTTCAAGAGATCCTGTAGTTGTATATGTGTTTGGCTTTTAGCTATTCCCATATGAATCTTTCAATCTTCTTCTTCACCATGATATATATAAATATATATCTCCTTCTACCTCGGATCCTGTAATGATTTAGACAGATAATTTGAAACATACCAAGAAAGAGTGAGATGGTCAACTAGGTCGTATGATGTTTTATTAAAAAAAATCTATAGACACATCAACTAATGAACAAAATAATATCAGATGCAATAGAGAGAGCAGAGAAGAAGAGAAAACCTTTGGAGTTTGCTGCATAGAAAAGAGAGAGAGACAGGATAAAAATCGAACTTAGGTATCGTTTTCTCTAGCTCTCTCTCTCTCTCTCTCTCTCTCGGGCTTTCTCTTTCTGGACTCTCCTTTTCTTGTTTTCTTTGTTACTTAGAGTTTGCTCAGGAATCCCTTAAACTAAAATAAAACTGATTAGTCTCTCACAAAGCAAAAGGAAGAGAAGAAAATATATGATAAAGAGAGAGAGAGAGAAGTCACACTCTTCTATCTTCTCTACCTCCCTTTCTAGCCTTACCAATCTTCTTCATTTTCTTAAGTAAATTATTTTACTAACAGATTTTTTATGGAATATTCCCTTAATGTAATTTCATATGTTTATATAAATATATACTCTCTAAAAAAGAAAATCATATCTTCACTCAGTACTATTTTCTTTCTCCGATGAAATAATTTTTTTCTGTTAAAGATAGTACGATATATCTTTTTATTCACGGAAATGTCGACTGCCATCAACAAAATAAAGATGTTAATTTTGGAAACAAAGTTTAAAAGAAGTGAAGGAAATTAAATAGAAAAAGTAAGTAGAAGGTCATATCTCAATGATACGAGCCACCACCATAAATATTAAATAAAATATAGACGAATATATTTAAGATACTGCCATATTTATTTCCCATTACACCCTCATTTGTCATTTTCTAATTACACAGGATTAACTCGCAGATAGGGGGTGCACAACTTTTTTCTAATTGTAATAACTCGCAGATAGGGTTAGTTAGGTCCATTCAAATGGGTCCTCTTGGTGCATTACATCCTCATATTGCAATACCCTAGTATCAATCGACAATCATTCTTAACCCCAATAAAAAGATGTAAAAAAAACCAATATAAACTAAAAACCAACATAAAAGATAAATCCAAATATATTTTTTTTAAATGTAATAAAGTAAGTTTATAATATACAATGGAGGATCAAATTAACTTTAATTCCTACAACCGATTATGATTCATTAAAAGTCGTAATCACTATTCCAAGACAATTGAGTGTGTCATGATCAACTGATTCTAAGAAGTTCTAACCACAATTTAGTCACCTAGTTAAAGACTACAATCGACTTTCTCCATTGAACTGAAAACCTAGATACGTATTAATTAGCACTTTCTAATAGTGATCACAAAATATCGCACGTACATAGGGTCAACTGTTTAAGATATTGAATTTGCAAAACTAGCACGACCAAAATTATCGTAACAATGCAAGAAAATGCTAAATTTACCAAATCTATCAATCCAACTTGTTTTACCATCGATTTGGAAGGCATAAATATTTTGCTACTTGAGGTTGGAGTACGATCGATGCAAGTAGGAAAGCATGAAGACAATGCAATGAAACTCCGACTAAATATTTTGACATTAGACAAACAATGAAAATATTGAAATATAGATTTTCGGACGCACCTTACGTGCTTTGTTTGGCAGGTGTGAAAGGTTGAAGGACGAATCATATGTTAAGTTGCTCAACAATGCTAATTAGGAGGAGATGATTGATTGGAGCTTTAGATGCTATAGACAGCCAAAATCTAGTCTAGAATAACATTTGTTAAATAATCAAATTTTCGTTTATTTAAAAAATCTACGGCTAACAAATTCTAGAAAGTTAAAAAATGGCTAACAAATAAATACTGGTTTTACAAAATTACAGTTAAAAATTTGAATAAGAAAATCTACGGTTTAAATTTTCTTTTTGATATTTACGAGGTGTATCCTGGCCCCACTTTTTTATGGTCCAGACTAGCCAGCGTGGTAGGCGTAGAGCCTTTGGCGAGGAGATGGTTGTCAACCTCAGACCACGAGTCGGTCACTTCGGGCCGAAGAACCCATGTGAAAACTTCGGTGGCCAACGCGGATCGAAGCCGGGACCGTATTGAGCCCGAAGGTCTCTCAAGTGCCACTAGCCCAACCCGTGTTGGTTAAACTGTTTAGGGTAAACTTTTTATAGTGACTAGCCTCACCGCTTGCGCGGCCCCAAATCCAGGAAATCTCTCCCCTCCGGCTTGGACCTACGGATTAATGTATACTCCGCTTGCCCCTACTCGTATGGGGAATCCCCTCCGGCTTGGACCTAATGGTTAGTATACACCGCTTGTCCCTACTCGTATGAAGAAGGATTTATTTGGAGAGGCATAATATCACCCCGCTGTCCCCGAGAATCGAACTGGCGACCTCGGGTAGCCGTGTGTGATCTACGGTTTAAATTATACGACCAAAACATAAAAATATAGCTCATTTCAATCACTCCTTAGATTTATGCGAGGGGTTAATTTATACATTGAGACTGAAGTGCTCATAGTGCTAACGAGTATTTAGAGAAAATCAGCAGAAAATGAGCTATAAAGGAGAAATGTACACTGATGGATTGGCGTACCGATTAATAAATTATAAATCAAGCAATATGGTAGATCATGTCCATTAAACATAAAGAGCCAGACGAGCGAAAACAATATGGAAATTTGAAGTGAGCACTAACGAGGGATTCTTGAGACAGATGTGTGAACGAGAGTTATACATCACGTGCTAAGTGATAGAATTAAACAAATTGATTATTCAAACTTTTAGCAATGTAGCTTCCTTCAAATCTTTTGACTTTAATTTACATAGTTATATAGATACTGGGAGTTCTTTCTCAAAGTGAGGACTTATTTCGTATCACATATGTCTTACTAAAAAGCAACAATACCAAATTTGAATTGTCGTGCATATCCCACATACGAGTAGAGAAATATTTGATATCGAAATAAAGGTTATAATAAGTCCATAATGGGATAAATAATTAATGTAAATGACGAAAGCAAAAGTCTTATATACACTGAGATTTATATAACGTGACATGACACCATGTTGGAATCTATCATGTCAAGATCATATCAGCACGCAAATACTGGCTAACTTTTATTCAGTAGCTAATTTAATAATACAGGTCGCTTCTACTCGGTAACACTAATATATATATATATATATATATACACACTCATTGTAATCAAATGTTAAAAGAATCGACTACTCCATAATTATAATAAGAAAGATTCTTATTAAGTGACAAGACGTTGTAGCCCAATGGTTAGGACGGGTCCCCGCCTGCACCCAGGTAGGGGGTTCGATCTACGCCGGAGGAAACTACCTTGCAACGCTCTTGTCACCCACACGGATATGGGCCATGCTTTCGGCCCATTTGAAAAACTGGGAAGGGCGTCTATCCGTGGGCATTCCTTCCCCTTGGGGATTAGTCTGGGTCTCTGGGCCTGGGATACCCCCAGGTTAAACAAAAAAAGATTCTTATTAAGCGATACTAAAATACAAATAAATCTCTCTCTTAATGAGATAGAATTAAAAGGAAAAAAAAGTAAGATGAGACGTACGTAAAATTTCATAACTCATAAGATATGCACTTTCTCAAAAAACAAAAACCAGAAGATATGTTCATGATTTTATGTCTAGCTCACTAACGATTTTTTAAAAGAAGTTTCAACTACAAACCTGGAAAAACAAATGTCAGCTTCTTCTACCTACCGATATATCTTTCTCTTTTTAATTAATTTTTCTTTCTTTTTTTTTGAAATAAAAATTGTTCTCTCTTAAAAATAAAGTTGATCGGGTGAATCTCTCACATGAATCCCACCCTCCGTTCACACGTACGCACAAACCATCCTTTACGTGCCGAACCTTCCATTTCCGCACTTGTTGAGAGGATCTTCTTCTTTAGGCATTTATACTCTTTTTTTTTTTTTTTTTTGAATTAAACATTTATACTCTTTACCCACCAAAGCCAACTTGTAATGGCTCTGCTTTATAATATCTTCAACTTCAATGGTGCCAAGTCTCTCTAACCTTCAATACGTTTACTATTTTCTTCCATTTCTATACACGTTTCTCCCTTCTCTACCTCACATAAAACATTCATCATAATCTCCATTTTTTTCTCGATTTCTTACGCGTCTTTTACTCTTGTCTATTTAACATGTTTATTACTGAGACTCGCAACTTGGTTATATAAACCCTTGTTACAAAATAGTATATAATAAATTACCTTACTTTAAAGTATTTTGTTACATATCTATATAATCTAATGCAATATATTTTATGTTGTACATAAACATAATCGGGTTTTCATGGGTTCAAAAAATTGGTTCCATACTGTTCATCGATCAGCACATGAGTACATCAACGTTTTGTTATAACTGGTTCTCAAATAAATGTATTAGCTTAACTAATAAATAACAATTAATTGGGATTTGTTTGGGTAATTGTTTAGTGCCTAACCTAATGACTAAACTAACCCCTGATATGATTAGATGGTGTGCTTCCAAGTAGTTACATATAAAGCCATGATCACTTCTTTATCCGAAAAATAAAAATAAGTTTTCTTATCTAAAAGCTTTTACAACGACTCATAAAATCGGGGGCTCATAGCCTCATAGGTTTGAATTACTGTCTTGTCAACATATCTTTTGATTTCACGTCCATCAATCGTCGTCATATAAATTGCTATTCCTCATGAGTGTTTGAGTTGCCCGAGTGGTGCTACGATATTCTCTTTTAAGGTGCTACAATCTTTGTATTGAAAACCTTTTGGAAACTTTTTGCGGCCTGTTAAAGTAGGCGGCGAGGCTCCGTCGGAGATGTTAAGAACAACATTTAATTTTTTTTCTTTTGCAACATTTAAAGTTTATGGTTTGTTTAAATTAACAACATATTTTATCGTTCCATTAGTTCTACTTTTCTATGACCATCTAATTTTATGTGACGTAAAATTATCTTCTTTCGTATTCTGTGTTTTATTTTTCTAATGGGAATCAAAATCATGTCATGATTGCGGATGTATATGACAAAAAGAGGAGGCTAGATGACAAATGTGTTGATTTTTAACTATATGTGTTAATGTGGTGAGAACAGAAAATAAAGTGCAGAAAATAAAAAAACATATTTTTTTTTCGAATTCATTAGAACAAAAAAATTTTACACTAATCTTTTTCATTACAAAAAATCCTTAGGATTAGACCAATCCCAAGCTAAAACTCACTCTAGAATCTAGACTTTTATTTATCAGGATCTTTCAAACTCCAAGCTAAACTCCCCCTCAGTCTAGGCTTCAATCTTCTCATTTCTCAAAAATACTTCAGCAATTAACGCAGAATAATGACACCAAAGACTTGATCACACAAGAACACACAAAACAGTCTCTCGACTTTCTTTCTTTTTAGCAGAGACATTTTTCTCCATAAAAGCACGCCTTTCTTATATAGATAACCAGAACTTGTCTTTCAAATTCTTTCAAAAGTAACTTAAGAAACTTTCTTTTTTCTTCTAAAGAATAACTCTCTTGCATTTTTCTCTTCAAATAATATCGTTTACCCTTAATATAAATTTTCCAATAAATATATTACTTCTTCTCCAAACTTAACAATCAACCGACATCACTATACACGAACTCTAACTCAGCACATCTTCATAACACACACATGTACTATCTTATGTAGTACTTCACAAACTAATACAGAATACACATCTTCAATATGCTTCGACTTGCTTAGAAGACGTGATTATATAGATACAATAAAGACTTGCAAAAATGTGAAAACACAAAAAAATTGTTTGTTTTCATGTAAATTCGTCTATATTTGACTGGTTCTGTAAAGGAGAATCGCTTTCACGAAACTTAACAATACGATGTTAAGTGGTTAAAATAGATAAGAAGGAGACAAATAAATTTGATTTTTATGTATGAGAGTAATGGGAGAGCAAGACCACAGAGAGAGTTGTGAAAATGGCAGCGATGGTCCCTTTTTTATTCCTTGTCCTTTTGGTGTCTAAGTGTTCCCTTCGTCTTTATTTTTATTTTAGTTTATCTTATCTTCTCTTTTATTTTATTTTGTAGCATTTATGATAATTTCTCGCTTTTATTATGTTTTTATCATTGTCTTTTTAATACTGTTATTTTGCAATTTCGGGGTGTTTAATTTTTATCTAAAGTGACGACTACAAGCTCACTAGCTTTTAGGTTTGCTTTTGTGAATTGTTCATTTATTTGTTCTTTAAATACAAACGTACATATGCACGTATGCGTGTCTATTAATCTAGGCATCATGGCATGATTATTTAAAGTTTTGCTCACTACGATCTTAGTTAGTGGGTTTGTTTTACCATTGTTGGAATAATATACTTCCAAAACATCAAAGGCTTTTGATAAAGATGGTATTTATAATTTATGCTTTGGCATCAATAGTCATGTACTAGGGCAATGTAAGTAAGATTCTCACCAAAACATGTCATGGATTAGTGCGACCAGTAGTTAGAATACGTTTGGTATGTACAATATAATTCTAGCATGCATCAGGTTCGGAGTTAGTAACAGTAAGTACGGTCTAGCTCTAGCAACAAGAAAAGGATGTAGAATACGTCTGAGGTTATGCTTTTTATTAAGGAGTGGAAAAAAAATCCATAAGCTGGTTGCCAAAACTTCCTTGTAAACATTAAAAATTATTGAAAAATAAATAAGTATGAAGATGACTTCTGACTTTGCCAAAAATAACTGAAATACAAAACATTTCAACATCTCAGCGAGTTAATTCATGTGCAAGGCTTGAAATTATTAGCCGAGATTCAGATTCGATTCGAGATTCAATCCGGATCCGCTCCGAAAATCCGGATATCAGGAAGGACCAGATCCGAATCCGGATAGTAAAATGTTGGATCCGTGCAATCGAATCCAGATCCGAATATCTTGATTTTTACTCTGGATATCCGGATCCGTAATTTTTATTGATAATTATTTCAAAAATATGAATATATATATATATATATATATATATATATATATATATATATATAAACTAATTTTATTTACTATATTTTTATTTCTATACTAATATATATATATATATTTATACTAACTTTATTATAGTATATATAGATATAATTAAAAATATTGTACATATTCTTATTTTTTTCAATCATTGTTAACAATTTAAAATGTTCTAATGTCATTTTTATTTATTTTAATGATTTAAATCCGGATCCGATTATCCGTCGGATATTATAATTTTTAGAAGAATATCTGAAATCCGGATATTCGAGAACTCCGGATCCGAATAAAGATAGCAAAAACATGGATCTGCCGGATACGAATCCGGATCCGGATATCCGATCCGTTCCAACCTTACTTATTAGTAAACGTTTGTTGTAACAGTGGAAGACTGTACAGAAAATAACTCTTGAATTTGCCAAAGAGAATAAATTAACTTTAAAAAAAATGAAAACCTATTAAATCAACATATAAAGGTTATATCTAAACGGAAATAAATTAGATAATTCGTCTTGGATTTGAAATGACATACTCGTAAATGCAGCGCTTTATAATATAGCTCAAAATTACGTCATTGTTTCCTGACTCCGAGAAGAGACGAAAAAATTCAGAACAATCATGACAAAAAGGGAGGGCGGGGAGAATTCGACTAATGTTCTATGTGTCAAGTCAACGAAACTTTCTTCCAGTTTTACCAACATACATGTAATTAAGGCTTTGATTGGTTTTTTTTTTTTCCTTCTAGAAAATTATATTAATAAAGGGACTACTAAGCCCAACCATTACATATGCCCATCAGGCCCAACAACTGGATACAAACTTATCTAAGGCCCACGGCCCAACAAGAGTGAAACCCTAGCAACCAAAGCTAATCCGCCGCTGCTTTGTGCCAAAACCGGAGCTCGACCACCGATTCGCCGGAACCACACCGGAATCAATGCTCTCCACCTCCTCTTAACCACAAACGCCATGGACTTGAGTGTTTTCAATTACCAAAGAGAATCAATCGTAGAAGCGAGATCTCATCCACCGTTTTCTCCATAAACACACAGGACCAAGCTTTGCTCCAAACTTCATCACCTTTTACCGGATAGATTCACCGTCCTCTGACGAAATCTCATCCTCCGACACCAAACCACCACCGCAAGAACACGAACAAAGGAAGAAAAAAAAAACAGAAACAAACCCTAAAGACAGGGACCAAAAGCCGACGACGTACAGTCCGAGAACCTCCGCCCCGGAAACAGCGCCGGCGTCGATGGGTCTGAAGAAGCCTCCATCTCCCGGAATTTGAGCCGACGGCGTGGAGCTAAGGAAGCCTCCACCCCCGGACGCTAGATCGGCGACAATGGAACTGAACGAGCTTCCACATCCCGAGACACAAACCAAACACAAGAGCCAGCGGCTCGATTCATCTTTCTCCATCCTCATCGTGCATCCAGAGGAAGCCGAGTCGCAGCCATTCCAGATTCCCCACGAGCGAAACCCTTTTGGTACAAAACTCTAACCCAGATTCAACAATATATCGGGGGAAAGCGACAGATCGAAGACCACAGCCCGATTATTATGCATAACTTAAAAAGAGGAAGCCATCACCGCCGGCACGCGCGCAGACGCGCCACCGGACGGCGAGGCAACGCCACCACACGACTTTTCTCTTTCGCTTTGATTGGTTTAAAGTGGAGTAAAGTGGTGAAAAAATAAAGATGAAAAATAGAGGTAAGAGAAATTAGAGAAATGTGAGTGCAAGAGAGAGTAACAAAAGAAGAATGATTATAATAAATAGTAAAAAGAGAAAAGCAGAATAAAAGTTTACTCTCTTTGTAGCAAGTGAGATTATTTACTCTATTCTCAGCTGAATTCAGTTTGAAATGACAAAAATATTTTTCAGCACAATTTATCCTGATTGGTGAGTATTGAGCTGAAGATAGAGTAAATTAATTTTACTCTAAAATATTTATTCCAAAATGACTATTCAGTCACATCCTAAGTATTTAACTATACACATAAGCCAGAAAAAATTAGAAAGAACCGCAAGTGTTTGCGTCAATGGACAAGAGTTTGTTAAATAAAATAAAGCAAAAAACCATAAAAAAAAATATAAAAAAGCAAAAGTGGTTTAAAGCATGTTTATTGCATACCTCTTAAAAGCTAAGAGACCGTACGCTAAAAAATTCAATTTAAAAAACATGCAATTTTATATTTGCATTAGTTTTAGATTTCAATAGTATAATATAAACCTACATAAAAATATTACATGAGTATTCATAGTTATAATCCTCTTCTGGTATCGTATAGCACCAATAAAAGTATTACATGAGTATTCATAGTTTTATTGGAAGTTGATACCTTTCCAAAGAGAAGTTCACATTGCTGCTGAAGATTCGATCCAAGACACTGTGAGGAGCTTCAGAACAGTAGTCTGCCTCCCCCCATCAGGGATCGCTTTCAGTTTGGTCCTCTGGACAATTTAAGCCTCACACAATCTACTTATCTTCGAAGACAGATCAATCTCTCCCGAGAAAACTGCTCTCAAAAGTATAAAGTTAACAAAAAAATGGTCACAATCGCAAGTAATCGTAAAGGACAAGACTAAGGTACCTTCCCAATCTCAGAAGCGATCACACAACTCAGAGCAAAGGCACACGAAAGAGAGCACAATTACATGCAAGACCGACGTGTCTTGGGACAAGACATCGAAGACATCGGGCTTTGGATGGATCTTCTCAGGAGGTTCCTTGGCAACCCCAATCCCTGCAGAGTTCCATTAGTTCCCCTCACTGCAGAGGCAATCACTATGCGTTTTTCCCTCAACCAGGCGATTTCTCTTGAGATTCGATCTCTCAAGGTCTTCGTTGACAAGTCAACGCTCGTTAGAGCAATCAACAACGATGTTCAGTTCAAAAAAATCATCGGAATCACTTCTGATATCCGATCGATTTCCTCTGATCTTGCAACTTTTTCTATCTTTCACCTGCTTAGGGCAGAAAACTAAATTGCGGATAATTTAGCTAAGCTGATCTTACAAGCTTTTTCTTCTTTATACTAAACTCCTGGAGTTGGACTATCATTTTTGGCCTCTTTCCTCTTTATTTTCTTAATGAAATTTCAATTGACAACAAAAAAACTATCTTAAATTTTGGATCTCTTAAAATGAAACTTATTCGGTTTATGTTTTTAATGTCCATGCATGCATGAGGCTGTCGACAAAAGAAAAAGAGACTCGAGGCTTTGTTCATAATTTCTGTTGCATCTGTGTGTTTAAAATCTCCGTGCACCAGTAAAAGCACAGCACTCACTGGTACAGTATGCATTTTCGGTATAGGAAATTTATTTTTTCTATTGTATTTTTCTGTTGGAAAAAGAAAATCTGGTTTTTTGATGCTTGTATAAATATGAGTCTAAAAGTTTGTAAGTTATTCATTCACACAATAATAAGAAATCATAAACAGATATTTGCCTTAATTCGTTTTGCTCTCTCTTCTTCTTTGATAATTCGCGGCCGTTCACATCAATTTCACATCTATAAAAATAGTCATCTTAGTCTGATTGATTCCCGTGGAAACCCCGGCAAGGGATGGCCACAGCCACGTGAGACTTGTGGTCCATGTGTCAATCTACCTGTTTCATTGATCATCAACTAGCTTCAAAAATCTTGTTCACTCCTTTTTTAGGTATGGTCGATGAGAGGATTAATACGAGAAAGATAACAGTCTTAAAAAAGAACAGTCGGTTTGTTTGTATGGTCTTCGTATATAGTCCTTACATGCGGCCCAAAATTAATGACTCGTTTCGTATATAGAAAATGTGTTTGATTATAAGCCCAATTACACGTGGGCCTTAAGAAGCCTAGTTAAATTTTCATTACTTGGGTAAGTGATATCAAATGTAAGATGGCTACTGAATTTAAATTACGGTCAACGAGGAGTTTATATTTGTGAATAAATTGGATTATTTTTTAAGGCGATTGATAACTCTGATGACAAATTGTAACAAATAAGTTTGTCTGTTGCAGGAATTTACTCATTGCTTGCGTAAGAAGTGAGTGGGATCACGATATAGAAAACGTCACTTACTTCAACTACTACTAAAACAATCAGAATATATTATGAAAAGAAAAATAAAATCTAATTATATCATAAATATCAAAATTATTATTTTGATTATTTGACAACGATAATTTTATACATTTATAAAGAATTAAACTTGTATGTATAAATCGTATTAAACACTCAAGTTTTTTTTAATGCAAGACGATTTTAAAATTATAATAATGATAGCTAACTAGGTAAGTACATAATTTTTTTATTGATCCGCTAAACACATTAACATACACGTTTTTCATCTTTGTTTTTCTGTCTCAAATTTGATTGATGATGTAACCTACCGAATCCTCTTGACCCTTCTAACAAAATCAAATATCTCTCAACCACAAAATAAAATAATCATAATAATAATTTAGAAAAACTACAGTGTTACAATTCATTAATCTCGCAATGGCGATGGATTGTCTATCATCCAGTTGAAATCATCCAAAAAAAAAAGAATATTTCCATTTCATTTGGTCGTATGTAATAATGCATTAGGTCGGCCTAAATAAACTATTAGATGAACCATTACCTACTTAACAATTTTCAAGTTGATGTTTTTCTTTGTTTGTATTTTGGTGTAACCATGTTTATGTTCAGATTAAAAAAAAAGCTACAGAACAGAAGAAAGTAAGTAGAGAGTCAAAGATCATGTGTCAATAGTGCTAATGCTAGTAAACATCATCTCTATCTCTCTCTTAATTTTTCAAAACATTTGATTTTTTGTTTACAAGTGTGCCCCCACTTGCTTGACCTTCTTAACCCAAAATAACTTCATTTGTAACCATTCCCCCATCATCCTCTCTCTCTCTCTCTACATAAAGTTGTCACCTTTAAGTGTGTTCTAATGGAGATTATTCTCTACTCATCATCCTTCTTCATTTAATAAAAACTTTCTTCACGCTTTTTAAGACAATTAACAGCCACGGGTCCTCAAAAGCTAAAGCCTTTCGCTTCGAATTCAAGTGTCCCTTTACTTCCCTTCCTCTCTCTGTTTTTTTTTGCTGTCCATTCCCTTAAAAAGAAAGTCTTGATTTTTATAAGGTGATCGAGAGAAGTTGAACAATCATGATGACTAATGGGTTTTCGTTTCTGATCCGATTCTTAGTCTAATCTTCTCAATTTCTCTTCATCTCTTTCAGGTAAACTTCTGGTTGTCTTTATGCTCTGTTTCATGCCTTGTTCTTTAGAAAGCTTTGATTTTGCTATAGGCTATTTAGAATGATGAATGTCTCTGTTCCCTTATGATCTAGTTTGATTGTTTTGATGAAGATTTTGATAAAACCTTAGCTTAGTGCCATCATCTGTTTTTTCTAGAAACTATGAGAAAAAAATGGATACTTTGTAATAAACTCCTGACTTTGGTTACTTAATCTCAATTCAATCTTCAAGATTTGGTAACCCTTTTTATTGATTCGGATGCAATCCTAATTGATACCTTTCTTCAATTGCTGTTTTCCTGGATAAACAGTTTCTTTTGTTTTCTGAAACCTTCTTTGTTGGATTTTTGATTCTTTGTGTCAGTTATATTTATCAAAATGATTTGATTGAAGAATACTAAAAATAGAAAAAGAAAGCAAATGGAGTTTCTTCTAATCTTGTTTGGATACCTTAAGAATGTGTTTCTCTTTGCAGGTAAGAGTTTGTTGTTGGTGCCAATGGGGTGGCTTACTAAGATCCTCAAGGGCTCTAGCCGTAAGTATTCAGACGGACAAGCTAACAGAAGATATAGTAGAGAGGATAGGAGCGTGGACACTCCTCGTTATTCTGCGGTATATATGAGAGTGTTATCTTTTCTTCTTCAATGTTCTTTGTACCTCTTTTTTGGTTCAAAGTATGATCCATTTTTGAGTTCAGGAAGGATCTGATTTTGACAAAGAAGAAATTGAATGTGCAATTGCACTCTCCCTTTCTGAACAAGAACATGTCATTCCACAAGATGACAAAGGAAAGAAAGTGATTGGTAAGCTAAGCTATTCAATGATTGTTTGTATAAGAAAGTTGTGTGCAAATTCACCTTGCTAAGCTGTGTTTTCTATTAGAACACATATCTGAAACCGAAGAAGATGATGATGAAGATGAGGAAGATGAGGATGAAGACGAAGAAGAATACACGAGAGCTCAGGTGGAAGCAGCAGAAGAAGAGGAGAAAAAAGTAGCACAAGCTCAGATAGAGGAAGAAGAGAAACGAAGAGCCGAAGCTGAACTAGAAGAGTTAGAGAAACAGCTTGCCAAAGCTAGGTTAGAAGAGGAGGAAGCTAGGCGTGCCAAAGCTCAACTTGAAGAAGACGAGCAACTAGCAAAGGCTCTTCAAGAAAGCATGAATGGAGGATCTCCTCCTCCTGGATATGATTCCGGAAGTGTGTTTCCATCATACCCATTCCTTGTCCCATCTAGGTAAATACTTCAAAAACCTTCATCACTTAGATTCAGAGACACTATCACTGTCTATTGAGTATTCTTTCTTTCTTTGTTTATTGTTTTGGAGGATATGCACTGGTTGCCGAGCTGAGATAGGACATGGAAGGTTCCTGAGTTGCATGGGTGGAGTTTGGCATCCTGAATGTTTTTGCTGTCATGCTTGTGATAAGCCAATCATAGACTATGAGGTTACCAAAGATTACTACATTGGTCCTGAATCTTTGTAGAATACTAACGTTCTGTTTTTACAGTTCTCAATGTCAGGAAACAGGCCTTATCACAAACTATGTTACAAGGAGCAGCATCATCCAAAATGTGATGTTTGTCATAACTTTGTGAGTGATGATTCTCTCACCTCTCTCATTGATATCTCTTATGCAAACTTGTTGATATACTAAAGCTTTTATTGAAACTTTCTGTAGATTCCGACAAATCCAGCTGGTCTCATTGAGTACAGAGCACATCCCTTTTGGATGCAGAAGTATTGTCCTTCACATGAGCGTGATGGAACTCCTCGGTGTTGTAGCTGTGAGAGAATGGAGGTCTGTTTGGATATAACATTTCTACTAATTGAGAACCAAGTTTAAGAATGGCGTTTTGTAATTTGATGTTATGTTTCTGCAGCCGAAAGATACAAAGTATCTGATACTTGATGATGGTAGAAAACTGTGTCTTGAATGTCTAGACTCGGCCATTATGGACACTCATGAATGCCAACCGTTGTATCTCGAAATACGTGAGTTTTATGAAGGCTTGCACATGAAAGTAGAACAGCAGATTCCTATGCTCTTGGTTGAGAGATCAGCTTTAAACGAAGCTATGGAAGGAGAGAAACATGTAATAACAGATCTTTATATTTGCTTACATACACTCTTTGATTTCAACTTACTTACTATCTCATTTTCCTTTGCAGGGACATCATCACTTACCTGAAACCAGAGGACTCTGTTTGTCTGAAGAACAAACTGTCACAACAGTAAGGAAGCTACATTGTTGTTTAATTGTTATTCCACCACAAACAGTGTGTTGTGTTTGAATCAGAGAATGTTTTTCATGTTAGGTGTTGAGGAGACCAAAGATTGGGGCAGGCTACAAGCTGATAGATATGATCACTGAGCCTTGCAGGCTGGTGCGCCGTTGTGAAGTCACTGCTATTCTCATCTTATATGGACTTCCCCGGTAAAAGAATTAGCACTTTTTTTCTACACACTGCTAAACTGAATCATTGTCTTGATGAGAGACCTTACACTTGTACAGTTTGTTAACTGGATCAATCCTTGCTCATGAGATGATGCATGCATGGCTTCGACTAAATGGTAATTTTGAAGAACACTTCCCTTCTCAGTAAACGTAAAAAAGTTTCAAAATAGTTACTCTCTTTGATGTGTGTATTTGAGTAGGGTATCCAAATCTTAGACCAGAAGTGGAAGAAGGGATATGTCAGGTGTTAGCTCACATGTGGTTGGAATCTGAGACCTATGCTGGCTCTACATTGATAGATATTCCATCTTCTTCTTCGGCTTCTTCATCATCAGCAGCTGCTGTGGCTATTGCATCGTCCAAGAAAGGAGAGAGGTCTGACTTCGAGAAGAAGCTTGGTGAGTTTTTCAAGCACCAGATAGAGTCAGATTCTTCATCTGCATACGGGGATGGGTTCAGGCAAGGTAACCAAGCTGTTCTTACGCATGGTCTGAAGCGAACTCTCGACCACATTCGCTTGACCGGTACATTTCCTTGAATGTGATTTGAAACGATATAAGAGAAACACAAATGGATTTTCTATAAACCGAGGGAAAATGGGGAAAAATGTATAGCTTCAATACAAATTTTAAATTGTCATAAAGTTTCTACCTCCGAGTATAATTTCACATGTGCAATTTAAAGGCTTATTTATTACTCTCTAAACTTTCACATCGTCAGCGAGAAGCAAGGTTGTGTAGAAGATGATGTGGAAAGTTAATTATGTTGTAGACAAGTGTGAGAGGTTCGTGAAGTTCCTAATAATGTATTCAATTGTGTTATATATATATTTCAAAATCTGATTTTTCATGCTCAAAGACTATAGGTGGTATTTGTAGAAGCTTCGGCTTTATTACATTTGTGGACCAAAAATGGATAGAGAATCAAATATATGTAAGAAAAAAGGAAGATGGATAGACTTATATATGTACATTGTATATACATCACCACTCTAGATATTGTGCCTCTTCGATTCCCTGAGAGGACGAAGGCCATAAACGTAGAATGTATAAATATCGTCGTATTGATCAGTCTATAAAAGATTTTAAAATATGAACAAGTATACCATCTATTAAATAGAAACAATTTAATTATGCAAAAATGTCTTTCAGTCTCTTAACTAACAAATCTATATGCTCACATGATCATGTGTTGTCTGTTAGATTGAGTAAAATGATTGTTAGTGTTACGAAAATGTTGTTGTTCACGAGTTATAAATTTCGTCCATTGTGTATGTGCATAGATTGTATCTTATAGAAGACCAATAATTTGTAGCGGATTCAATATCATTTATCGAAAAATCAACAGAGTTCATTAGTACTATGTGAAGTTATGAATTCTCGATCGAGATGTTCTAGAACTAAAAACAAAGGAGAAGTTTCAGAAGAGAAAAGTCGAAGACGTCTCTCTTAATCAGTTCTCAATCAGTAACCTTTCAAAGATTTAAGGAAGAAGATATTATCAAACAAATGATAGTGAAAGTGAGGAACGAAACCAATATGAGATAGACGGGTATCGAAAATTGAGGATAGACATAAGAGATGGAGCTGAGGACAAACAAAAGAGATAGGATTATATGATCACACGTGTTCCCCACTCACTCTTAGTACTTGTCGCGGCGCCTCGTCGCCGTTTCCTTCTTTCTTTCTTTCTTTTTCTAGATTATTTCAACTTTTCTATATCTCACTATCAATATATCTCATATTTAGTGGTTCGTAGATTACTCTCATTTAGAATTGTTGCTAATGAAATTGATAGTTAACGGTGACTTCTCTCGAGCAATACAAAGTGGTGACATAGTGTACTAAACTTTGTAACTGTTAGTCTTAATACGCATATTGTTTCGTTCGTTCGTCTCAGATATGTTTTGGAACATTCGTACGAACATAAATAATGATTTTTAGTTGCTGAACTTTACAACAAGTTTACTTCAAATCTGACTGCGTCACATGAGGTATTATTGTTTATAAATTATTTGATTCAATAGCCACGCATGTAAAAATATCACTAAATTCGAAAGTCAGGGTTTATGAAAGATGTCATCATCATCGTAACATGATGCCACCACTCAGTCTACATGGCACCTTCGTTTATTTTTTTAGAAAATAATTATTTCGATCAGAAAACTTAGGACCGTTCTTTTGATTCAGCCAATCGTACAAATATGCATACGCCACAGAATTACAAATTTACAAAAGCTTGTCGGGGTTTCCAAAATCTATTTACCAATAGGCAAGTAGTAATTATTCCGAATCTAACGAATGCTTTACAAATAAAAAGGGTAACGAGACAAAAATAAATAGTTTAACAGTAATTATAATCAACAATCAAATGCAACTAGGTCGTTTAATAATGTTTTCAACAATTTTACAGCATTTATTTTTCACTTTTACAACGACAACATCATGGAGTCTAGTCCAATTAATTTCTCGTACATTTTGGATTTAAGTATTGGTAGTGGACAAGAACAACCAAACCGGATTAGATTTGGTTAAACTCATTTTGAGTTTTCCAACCGAACAATTATGTACGTATTTACATATTTTGTGAATTTTGGCAAATAAATCAAAACAATCAAATGAGATTGATACATAACATAATTAACGATAACGATTTTTCATACATAAGGCTTTTCTTACTAATGAGGTGACCGTTTGTTGGAAATTATGCTTTGGTTCACGTAAGTGTATATATTACTCAATCAAGATATGTAGAATCATAAAAGAGAATATCCTTAACAAACGTACTACAAAGGTTGAGGATCTGAGATTCAGTAGAGCATCAAATATGTACAAGAGAATATGCTCATTGATCATACCCTCGACTGTTTTCTTCACTCTCTCATACTTCAATTTTTGAAATTATTTTTGTATGTGAATGATTAGGTGCATGATATTATTATCTTTCCTTTTTCCTTGTGATGATTGCATTTCTACTGGACAGAATACCAACAATTTCATTAGGTCATTTAGTTTAAGAGTATTCTTTCTAACGATGTGGATATACTATTATTATTCATTAATCTCTTGACATGTTTGGTTTGGGTTTTAAAAACCAGTTTCTATCGCATTATTATTAGCTTTTGACCTCCAACCACTAGAGAAATTTAGCTTATTCTTCTCAGCTCAGTCTAGTAAAGCCATCAAATTATTATAAACTTCAAGATTCGAAAACATTTTATATAATAAAAAGTAAGAAGCTTAGATTTGGTGGCTAATTAATATAAATCGCCTCAAACCCTGTATACAATTCATCATGTAAAACATAAATGGTCCCCATATATAAATTAATATACGTAATATCGTTCCTATCTCCTTTATACGATTTGTCATTTTCCTTACCCATAATCCTATAAAATAACCAAGAGAGATAGAGAAACATACACACACAATTATATACATAGAGAGAGAGAGAGGTAGATAACACTTAAGAGAGAGATGGTGTATGCAGGTTACTGCTTGAAGGAGAAGAAGACATGTGTGAGATGGGTGGAGAGATACTTCGATGACTGTCTTTGTAACCTCAACGACGAGGTCTCGTTCGCACTTGGAATCGTTAGCCTTATCTGCTGGGGCGTCGCAGAGATTCCTCAGATCATTACTAACTTCCGTACAAAGTCCAGTCATGGTGTTTCTCTCTCCTTTCTCCTTGCTTGGGTCGCTGGGTCCGTACACTCCATCCTCCTAAATTCTTATTATATATGTATTTATTATCAACGTAATGAACTCTAAAGTTATTTCTACGACTTTTTATCAATCGGTGCAGTGATATCTTCAATCTCATCGGGTGTCTACTTGAACCAGCTACCGTAAGTTGCACAACCATATAATACCGCTACAATTTTGTTTAAATCTTAATTGTTGTTTTCTCACATTGACTTTTCCTTTTTTATTATTGTAGTTGCCGACTCAATTCTACACAGCCTTGGTAAAATCGCTGTCTACTCGCCGCATAAACATCTGTCGCCATAAAGCTTACGTGTCATTTTCATTACATCGTATTAATTGTTTATTTTGTTTCAACTGCTTAATTTAATTCTAATTTTGCAATTTTCTCAACTTGTTCTTTAGCTTTACACAGTGAGCACCGTGGTATTGGTGATCCAAACAATTTACTACGACTATATCTACAGACTTTGTACACATGGACGCACCAAGATCTGTCAAAAGGTACTAATTATGTTAATTTAAAATAATTTAAAGCTAATTACATTATATATTAGGTATATATTGTAATACTCTGATGCGGGTGTGAAAATATGTTAAGGAGGAAGAAGATGAAGAGAAGAGACCATTAAACCCACCGAAGACGATGGGATCTGCCATTTCCATCCCTGGAGAATCTTACAAAGCTTCTCCTCGGAAAGAGTTCTATTACACGTACGTATTAGTAAAAATGCTTCTATTTAATTCACTCTAACTTGATTAAGAGTTAAGTTAAAGTTTGTGACAAAAGCAAATCATTTATAAATGCATTATTCGACTCCTACGTGTCCTAATATGATAATATGATTTATCATTATATCGTGATAGGATGTGACACTTTACCTTGGTGCTGATTTTCTTTTTCAGGTCAGCGAGATCATTGGCGGGAAGCGGTACACCGCCTTTAAGAACATCGTATTTTAGGGTGGCTAAGAGTGGACCTTCGGCCATGACAATAGATAGTGGATCTTCATCGGACGAAGATGAGACAATGACGACCCTTCGTGTTGTAACGGCTAAGACCATAACCCAACCAAGACCGATCCCAAGACAGGTTTTGATTATTTTTCTTCTTATTGGGAGACTTCAAAATACGTTAGGCAAAATGAACAATGACTGAGACACGTTTTGTAATTCTTCCTCTCAGGCAGGTTTTGGAACGTTCTTAGCCGCATCTGTTAGCCTTCCGCTGCAGGCCAAGAGCCTAGCGGAAAAGTATGCACATGCTTCAAGCAGACGACTTCTAAATGTGTGTAACTGCTTAGAAAATATTTCGTTACTTCTTCTTTCTATTGCATAACTGAAATTATGTTAAGACATTATTTGTTGTCTCGGTATAGGAAAGAAGAGTTGAGCATAGCGCATTGGGACAATGGTTGGGATGGCTAATGGCAGCCATTTACATGGGTGGTCGCATCCCTCAGATCTGGCTAAACGTAATTATTTTACAAGTCTTGATAGATCCCTAATTTTCAATTTATCTTTACTTACTGTTTACGGTACTAATCTAATCTTGGGTCTGGATGATACTTTTATACAACTAGATCAAACGAGGAAGCGTCGAGGTAAATATCTAAACCAGACAAATCATTCAACAAGCATTATAATAGTATATGATGTAATTAACAATATGTTTTTGATAATTGTCAGGGTTTGAATCCACTCATGTTCATATTTGCGCTTGTAGCCAATGCAACATACGTTGGTAGTATTCTTGTCAGAACAACTGAATGGGATAGTATCAAAGCAAATCTCCCTTGGTTGCTTGATGCTATAGTCTGCGTCCTACTCGATCTATTTGTATCCTTTTAAACCATTTCACAGCACCAAAATTTAAAATGACATTGCATTTCCATAGATTTTATTTTGATACCTTAATTCAAAATATCAAAACAGATCATATTGCAGTATATCTACTACAAGTATTGCAGGACGAACAGCTCAAAAGGTGAAGAAAAAGAAGAACATGGCTACGGAGACTATGTGGAAGCAAGCAAAACTTTTGTTTCGTGAATCACTCTTTGAGTTGCAGTGATTTGAAGTATTTGATTCGAGGGTGTAATTCTGTCTACGAATCTATTTATATATGAATATGATAATTAATTATAGTTCGTTTACCATTGAAAGAGGATTCAATATAACATCAAGATCAGTGTTCAAAATGTTCTATAGGACTTGAGTATCTGTTAATTATCAAGAGAAAATAACATAAAACCTTAGTCCAAAGTGTCCCCACCAGAAGTGCTCTACTGCTTGAACTCGCTAAATCAAAACATATATACCATTATTTAAGAAGATGACCACACACAATATATCAAGAACTAAACAGAGTTTAACAAGATTGAAAAGAAATATAACGAAATGATACTTCAGTATTATTGAGATTGTCTGTATATTATTGTAAAATAAATAATCGTATCCATTTCGCACTTCAGAAATGAAAGTTCATATGCATGACGAAATTTGTTGGAAAATATACGATAGTAATAATAGTTTTCTACTTTTTAACACATAAAAACAACATTCAATATTCTATTCCTCTCCAAATGTTACATGATCCGCACCTATTTGAATACTTTTTTCTCTTTAGTGACTATTCTTTCACACAATTTTTGGTTTGTTAATTTATCTTTGTCAGGTTAGGACAGCGACACATCAAATCGAACAAGATGTCCCTTCATCAAAAAGATTAGTTATGTAAAGCTCCAAGAATCTTGGAAACGGCAGCTGAAGAAGGCTTTGGATTAAACATCTTCTTCAGCTCATCATACCTCCCAACATCAAAATCTTGAGACTTCATCAGTTTCCTCTGTTTAGCCTCAAACCTACTCTCGTAAAACCCTTCAAAAGAAGGTTCTTTCGCTGTCCTTAGGAAAAAAGCGTACCCCGCCATGAAGTATACGGATGTGACATAGAAACAGATTGGCTCCATAACGTCCCACGTGAGTTCCCAAAACGTTAGCCTCATGAACCCTGCGGTCTGGAGTATCAAGTAACCAAGACCAGCCCAAAGCTCTCTTCTCACCAACGAATGTGCCTTCTCGTCAATGACTTTCTTTATAGCTTCGAGCTCTTTCAGCTCCTTTCTTCTCGGGTCGTTTGAGTTACGGATCTGTGGTAAAGGAAGCAGACCCTCGATAGATTTGGTTACCTGATCACACAAAGACAGAAAACGTTTGTTAAAATAATTCATTGAAAAATAAATAAATAATAATTCATTAAAAAACAGAGAACAACTAGTCCTAACCATCAAAAATAAATGAATTTTAATTTTACCTGATCAGGTCTTAAGCAAACGTGATCACCCAAAACGATGACGTTTCCTGAATCATCAAGCATCTTAGCGATCCAAGGCCCTTGAGCAGGATCAAAACAAGAATCATTGCAAAGACCAACGAACTCAGAGTAAGAGATCCAGCTCTTCCCGGTCTCCCTCAGCTTCGTCTTCACAACCTCGATCTGCGCAGCTCTGAGCAGCTTCTTCGCGTCTTTCACAGTAAGAAGCCCCAGCGCCTCCGTCGTCTCCTCCACCGCCGCATGTTTCACCGGAGGTATAAGCCCGTCTAATCGTATCCTGTCGTTTTCTCGAAGCTTCTCCCTTAGAGTCTCCCCAAACGGCCTCTTAATCCACGAATCACCAGGCTCTGAATCAATGGTGGCTTCTCCTGGTTCTTTAGGAACCCTGGTTCGCACGGCTAGCGAAGAAGACGAGATGCGACAGTTCATGAGACCTTGAGACGCCATTTTCGCAACATCGAACGAACGATGCGACAAAAGCTTCCTCATCGCCATTGTTAAAATGAGAATAAAATAACGAAGAAAAGTTAATCGAAACTGAATTCGATGTAGTTTGAATATATGAATAGCTAAGCAAGAGCGCGTTATATAGGTTTCAACCAAAGTCTTCTCTGTTTACAATTTAGTTCGGTTTCTTTGTCTTAAAAGAATAAAATTTTAATTAATCAAGTGGACCCCTCTACACGTCAGCTGATATCTATCACCAGCAATTCAAAATACGCTGCCTTTTTGTGAATACTTTGGATTGACTGCAACCGTCCACGTGGATTGATATTGGTTGGTGATAGCTTGCGGTGCCTCCATAGCCGTCTGATTAATACATTCACGTTTTTTATAAATGTATCTCAATAACTTCTTTTGACTACAATCAACAGAATTAAAAATTAAGTCGCGAACGTGTCGCCACATATTTCTGTTTTATCATCTTTTTACATCTGATTTGTTAGTAGTCAATCAATCTGTTTTTGTTTTATGGTTTTAACTGTGTAAAAAGGAAACAAATCTTCTATTTATGTTATCTTCTAAAATTATAATGTTGAAATGGATAGTGTTTATGATATATATTTGCAAATTTGGAAACGTTGAAACAGTGACGTGTTGCCACATTTTTCATTTATGTTTTACATTTACACCTCAGAAAGAAGATATACAATCAAAAGTTTTTATGGAATGTGTATATTCATATGGTTAGTAAATTTAGTCACAACGACGTGTCTCCGCATTTTCTGACTTATCTCCTTTTCATCTTCAAAGAGACAAGTTTTACTGAGACGATTAAATACAATTTTCTTCTCTTTTTTGACCAAACGCTTAAATAATAAATACATTTAAATGATGAAAAATACACATTTGAATATCATAAACATTAAAAACGCCCAAAAGAAAAAATCGCCCTAAAAGCTCTCTACACCTCAAGCGCCGCATCCTTCGTTGCTTCTAGATCTGAGGTCTTTTCCGGCCGGCGCTCTTCGCCGTGCTGTGAGAGGACCTCCTCGAACTCTCTGTCAATTATATTAGTGGTTGTGTAGTGTTTCGAGCCTCGGTGGAGATGGTTAGTGATGAAGCGTTACTTTGACGGCGGTGGTTTCTGGATATCAAGCGGTGGCTTGTTGATGGCTCAGTGAGGTCGGCTTCTATGTCATGGCGTGCCCTCTCCGCCTGTGGATGATGTTAAAGCTGACTGTAGATCTGGGGATTTTGAATCTGGTTTGACGGGGCCGCCGTTTTGATTGGTTAAGCTTCGTCTTTGACTCCTCTCTGGTGTGGTTTAGTAGTTAATGGTTTATTTATGTGTAGTCTAAGATGATCGTGTTTGTTGCTGGCGTGTTTTGTGTTGTTGTCTTAGTTCTTCTGGTAGTCACATGCTTGGTCTGGAGTGACGGGTTTAAACCTTATCTGTTTTCTGGTACGCGGTGGTTGTTTTAGCCGGTTCTGATGTGGGTTCTTAATTGCTTGGGTTTGGTCTGTCAGTCCTTCCAGTAAGGCATCAGTTGTTGCTTGGCTCTTCCCTACAGGTCGCAGCATCTCATTCTAGGTTGGTGGTAGTAGTTTTAATATGAGAATCAGATTCCTTAAGCGCTTGAGAGTTTGTGTGATCTTGCAGCAAGTGCGGATAGTGTTTTCTATCAGAGCTGCGGAGGTGAAGTGTCAGTGTTATGAAGTTGTGCTGTCCCTTGGTATGCAACCGACGGGTTCTTCCGGATTACTAGTTAAGGGACTTTGGAGCTTATGCTCAATCGCGTGAGGTCTTGGAGTAGTCGATCGCCAAACATGTATCTACATTGGCTGCTCGGGTTGGAATTTGATGGTTCTTGGCTTCTTTGTGGTGAAGCAAAGGTAAGTGTGGTGTTTGTTAGTGGTTCCACCTTCAACCCCAATAATATAGGCCTGCTACGCTTTCTCGTTCAATCCTGCTTCGATTACTGGTGGCTTCTCCTTCCTTGATTGCATTTGTTGTTTCTCCTTTGGCGCTTAGATATCTGTTTCTCCTAGTATAAGTAAGTTTGTCGGGGTAAGTGTTTGATCTTGTTTCTGGGTAGTATTTTGTTTCTACGCCAGCTTATGACTTCAGAAAGGTTGTATACCTTTGCTGACTTTGTGTGTAATCTCATGTTTGAACCTTCCTTTAATCTAATAGATGACAAAAAAAAAAAAGAATATCATAAACATTTTTGAGAACCCTTGTTAGACGAATATATGCACATGGTGCATATGGATAAGAAACAAAAAGATGTGAAAATATCAAGTTAGATAAAAACATGAAATAAAGTTAGAAAAAAACATGAAATATATTATTGAGTAAGTGAGAATAAAATAACCCATAAATTTTCACGCTGCATGTACCAACAGCACAAGACCCGATTTTTCAAAGAATATCTCCAAAATACATTATATAATTTCAAATATGAAGTTTTTTGTATTCAACTTTTTTTTTCAAAACTTCAATTTTGAAGTTTTTAATAGTGAAATTTCAAATATAAAGTGTCACTATTTAAAATTTCACTTTTTTATTTGCATTTTGATCTTTACAATTACATAGTACATTTTTTTATTCTTAAATATTTTGTTGCTTATCATTTTGATCTTTTTAAAAAACTATATCTCTTAAATATATATTTCAAATTTGTTTTCATAAGTTTCAGTTTTACACATAAAATTAAATAAAAACAATAAAATAAGATTTAAAATATTTTAAAACAGATTCATACAACAATGATATAACAGAAGAAACTTAACAAAGGAACTAATTAATCATATATTTTTCTCATAATTTAGTATTTAGCTATGTATTCTATGTAAAATTTTATAATTTTGTGTAACTTTTTTTATTAATTAATATTGATGTTATATATGTGCTAATTATTTATAAAGTTTTGTGAAACTAAATTGATTTTGATAAATAGAAAGACTATAAAATATAGGTATTTTTGAAGTTTATTTTGAAATTTTATTTTGGGAGAAGAACATGTTTAAATTTTAAATATAAAGTTTCGGGTCTAATAAAACATGATTGATGATTCCAACAAAAGTGTAGGCAGAAAGAGTTTTGACCGAATTTGAGATTCTTGGATAGATGTCAAAATGTTGAGATTAAAGACATGTAAGGTGTAACTTAGCACTTGCAAGGTGTTTCGTAGTCTATGAATAAATCAGACATTTTACTAGCGATAATGATGGTTGTACGTTTTTGTTTTTCTTTGATTCAAACTATATACAATATTACACAACTAATGTCTATTTTCAATTGATAGAGACAATAAAGTCTCTAACATTTAGATTAAACAAACCGTTTATCATAATGTAGGTGTCAACTGTGAACTGTCAAGTTTCTTGCGTGACTGTGTGTGTACGTTACCCATTCATCATAATTGTGGTGTAATGCATGATGATACACTGTTTGTTAGAGATGCAACGTTCAATACGGACAACATCGGAACACACGAAGGTGATAATAATAACTACAGCGTTCCTAGAATACCTCCAAAAATTGTTGTTTTTAACGCAGTCCCGGTCTTGAAACAATACGGGCTGGAAGCAAAAAAATTTTTTGACTGGGTTACATATAAGAAATGGAAAATGTAGATGGCAGCCCTTGAACTCACCTCAAACAAATCATTTGTAGCAATAAACCACTACACTACAAAAGATATTTGTCAAAACAAGGCCGAATTATTACATATTTTAAATACGGCCGGAAGCATATGCTTCCTTGGCTTATACCCAGGGCCGCTACTGTTTTAATGTCAAATTGGTGGTAGATACATCGTTCTTCGAATACATGAAGGTGGACTGAAATAGGGAAAGCAGAAAGGCTTTACAAACCCAATATTTCAATTGATATCTTGGGTTGTGAACTAATATATGGGCTTGGCCCATCTTTAATTATTTCATTACCTTTGGTCAAATTGCTTAACTTGGGCTTTCGTTAGTCTGTCATCTTTGTAAATTTATTTTCAACTATGCTTTACTCGTTGACCTGCGTGGTTCCACGATGCAAAAACGACGACTTGGTCTTCTCGTACCTTTAAGATCTATTCTGAACAACTAACGGATCTAGTAGAAGAGAGAGATCCAACCGTGTGTTTCTGTCCTATAAAACACATTGTTCATCATCAACTTCAAGCATTTGACTAAAATGCTACAGAAACTAGAATCACCGATCTCTTAAATATCAAATCTATAATAACATATCAATCATACCAACACGCAAGAGATCTGTTTTTAGCTTCTCTCCAATATTTCTACAATTCGATCTCAAACAAGACAAGAGAGAATAATTAAGACAAGAACTAAAGCAAAAAAAAAGAAGCACACGATTCAGTTCTGTCTATTAGCAATGTAGTTAGCCAAAGCCAACAAAGGAGCAACCTTGTCGGAATCAAACACCAAAAGCTGATCACGCGCCTCTCTATTCAACTTCTCAGCGAACTCCCTCGATTTCTCCAAACCCATGAGCTTCGGATACGTCAGCTTATCAGCAATCAGATCCTTCCCCGCGGTCTTCCCCAGCTCCTGAGACGATTTCGTGACGTCCAAGATATCATCAACCACCTGAAACAACAAACCGATACACCTCGCGAACTTCCTCAGCCTCTCTATCTCCTCATCACTCCCTCCACCCACGATCCCACCCAAAACCGCTGAAGCCTCAAGCAACGCCGCCGTTTTATGCAAATGAATAAACTCCAAATGATCCAACCCGACGTCGTTTAAGTCCATCCCTTCACTGCTTATATCCACCACCTGTCCCGCCACGAGCCCTTCGGTTCCAATGGCTTTCGCCAATTCTCCGACGGCTCGAACCACCCTCGCCGGAGCCACCTCGGAGCTCGTCGCCGACGCCAAGTGCTCGAAGGCGAACGAGAGGAGCGCGTCTCCGGCCAAAACCGCCACGTCCTCGCCGTAAACTTTGTGGTTCGTCGGCTTTCCGCGGCGGAGATCGTCGTTGTCCATGCACGGCAAGTCGTCGTGGATCAGCGACATGGTGTGGATCATCTCCACCGCGCAGGCCGCCGGCATGGCTAAGGACTCGTCTCCGCCGACTAGCTCGCAGGCGGCGATGCAGAGGACGGGCCTGACGCGTTTGCCGCCGGCGAGGAGGGAGTAGCGCATCGCCTCGTGGATCTTGAGAGGTTCGCGGAGGGGGACGGCGGAGTCCAGGGCTCTGTTGACGGAGTCGGCTTTGCGGAGGATGTAAGACATGAAATCGAAGGAGGAGGTGGATTTGAGGTTGTTGTCTTCTTTGGTGGAGATTGTGGAGGAAGAGGACGAAACGGTGCGTTTTGGGGAGAGGGAGGTGGGTTTAAGGGTGATGAGGGGATGAGATCTGGATCTGGGTGTTTTGGACTGGGTAATGATAGTTGAAGGGTGGTGGTGGTGGTGGAGAACCCATGAGCCTAGAGGAGTCACTGAAGAAGCCATCGAACAATAGTCTGCAATTTTCAGATTACAATTAATGAAAAAAGAATTGTTTTTTATAGGATTTGGGAAAAAATGGAGTCAATATCAAAAGAGAGTTGGGTTGGCCATTAGTGTCATTCGCTAGAGAAATAGATAGGGTTGTTGTGTGACAGAATGGGCCTCTAGTGGTGGTGGTGGAGGTGATGACGAATGTTTGATTATTAAAAAGCATCTTCCTCTTTTGCTATTTTTGTTCCACTATTTAATTTATTTTGTAGGAAAAAAATATTATTGTCCGGTTGTGTATCTCCTTGAAAACTCAGCATAATCTTTTATTTTCTAGTAAGAAAAAAAATCAGAAGAAATATTAATTAGCAATTTTTTGATAAATAAAATTCCCTAATTTAGAAAAAAACGTTCAGACATAAAGTCTTGAGAGTAATAAAAGAAAGTTCATAAAAAGGAGAAGAGATCTTCCATTTGAAGTGGTTTATCTTTTCTTTTGTTGACCTTTAACACGAAGATTAGTACTAATAAATTGCATGAAACATACAGACGTGTCCACAAATCTGTTGTGGACTTATTATTGAGTTAAGGACAATGATTTTGACATCTGTTTGTTAGAGGCTCACTCATAAAAGGACCGCCAAAGTTAGCTGTTAAGCAAATCTACTTCAATGGATATTACGTGACTAATGGGCCTAATGGGTCTAAATGGACCGAGTTTGTCGAATCAACGAAGACAGAGAGAGAGGAGAGAGAGTGTGTGATTCTTTCTTTCTTTCTTTTATCAAAAACTCCGCGTCGAGAGAAAGCTGTCAAATTCAACATTCTCCGCGTCGGCGAGCTTTTTGATTCAATACTCCGATCATCGTGTTTCGTATCGAAATTTACCAAACGTGTTAGCTTCTTCTTTTCGATTCTCTCTTGATTCTTCTGATTAAATGATTATTGTGAGTTATGTAGGGAAAGTTTCTAACTTTGAGCTCTAAAGTAGCAATCTGAATAAAATGACTATCGTTTCATTTTGTTTGGTCAGAAAAGAGTAAGCAATGATTGGGTTGTTTAAAGTAAAGGAGAGGCAAAAACAAGCAGCTCAGAATGCTAGTTTAGGAGGAGGAGGAGCTTCTGTCAAGAAGCAATCTGCTGGTGAACTTCGTCTCCACAAAGGTTTCAAAGTATCCCCCTTTTCACTATTACATACTACTTGTTTTTTTACCATTTTATCTCTTCTTCAAATTTCAATTTTTTGATTGGTGTGTAGATATATCAGAGTTGAATCTTCCTAGCTCTTGTGTGATATCGTTTCCTAATGGCAAAGATGATTTGATGAACTTTGAAGTCTCCATTAAACCTGATGATGGTTACTACCAGTTAAGTTAGATCCCTTTTCTTTTTCCGTAACTCATGATCACACTGACTTGGAACGGTTAGTAAACTCATTTTGTTTTCGTTCTTTGTGAAATTATACAGTAATGGTACATTTCTTTTCACGTTCCAAGTGTCTCCTGTGTATCCTCACGAAGCTCCTAAAGTTAAATGCAAAACCAAGGTTAGGATTATGAATATGATCCTCCCTTCTTTTTCTTCTTGCATTGCTGATTAGCTTCATCTTTACTTCCTGATTGCTTGGCTATATGTAAAAGATGATGTTTTCTTGTTTAGGTTTATCATCCAAATATCGATTTGGAAGGAAACGTTTGCCTCAACATCTTGCGTGAAGACTGGAAACCAGTTCTTAACATCAACACTGTCATCTATGGACTCTTCCATCTTTTCACGGTATAAACAAAACAGATTACTCTGATAGATACAAAGCTTAGTGTTTGTGTTAAACTGAGTGTTGTGTGTTCACACAGGAACCCAATTCTGAAGATCCTTTGAACCATGACGCTGCACAAGTCTTAAGGGATAACCCAAAGCTGTTTGAGACCAATGTCCGTAGAGCCATGACAGGTGGATATGTTGGTCAAACCTTTTTCCCGCGCTGTATCTAACAAATGCCCCTGGTCCGTTCTTCTTCAAGCAGAAAAGATAAGAACCGGAACAACCCTTTATCTGCCACTGTATCTCTTATTCTCAAAGGACCCTTTGGTTGCTTGTTTGCTTCTGTAAAATTACATTCTGCTTAAGTTCGTGAGAGTTGACAAAGGAGACTGTAATGAATTGTATAAACATTCTGTTTAGTTTGATCTGATCTCGGTATCAATGTTTATGCTGTGGTATTTGAAAGAATCAAAACATAAAGCTAAAACTCAGATCATTTCAATGTCTTTAGAACTCGCATTTTTCGCATTCTCTCGATCCTTCTTGAAAACGAAATGCAAAGGCGTGTAAGAGAGACAACAGAGTCCAAATGGAACAGCCATCATCGACAAAAGCCCCTTGGAGAGAGCCTCAGCTTCACGCACAGAGGAACCTTTCAAAGGATCAATACCTTTTGAGTCATACCCAAACATCTTCTCAGACAAGATCCCAACCAAAGGTGCAGCAAAGGACGAGAAAGACCCTTCGAAGGCCCTGTCAAACGCGTAGATCATTGTCCGGTGCTTAGGAGGAACGACTTCAGCAAACATAGGTGCGTTAACCGCTGAACCGCACCAGCTTATGGTAAGACCCATCAAGAAGAGAGTGATGGAGAAGATCAAGTAGCTCTCTCTGCTCTGCGGGATTGCTTTGAGTAGAATCACTGAGAATGGGATCCCCATGAAGGCACTGAACTGAGCACACATCACTCTACCGGAGTTTGGATAAATCCGAGACATTTTATCAGCGATGATACCTCCCATCAAGGTTCCTATGGCGCATCCAGTCGCAAACACCCCAAGCAAAGCTGCTGTCTGGTTATGATCAAAACCTAAAAACAAAACAGCAGTAAGCTTTCTTGACAGATGATGTTAGTTTCAAGGCTTGTTCATTTTTTTTTTACCAATAAGCTCAAACCACATTGTGAAGAAAACCATTGCAGTCCAAGGTAATGAACCAACGATTCCTTGCAAGACAATGATCTGAAACGTCCTTACTTTCACCACTGACTTTGTTGCTGCCCATGAATCATTCCAAACAGATATCTTATGAACCATTAGTTCCTCTCTACACAGTTTTAACCAAAAAATCAGTTAGGCTCTCATATAAGTTTCACTAGTTTGAGGAGGTTGTGTTCTACCGTTCAATGTGCTTCCTGGGGTCAACCACAAAGAGGAAAACGAGTAACCCAATCACAGCACTAAGCGTTGCCATCATTATGAAAGCACAACGCCATCCAGGTACCCCCCAAAAGTCAGAACCGGCCATAACCGTTGCAACAACACCTCCTCCAATACCACCAATAGTACCAATGAGATTCAACAAACCAAAACCAGCTCCTCTAGTACCATCCTTATAACTATCTGCTATAAACGACTGAAGCGCCGGTATCACAATTGCCAATCCAAAACCATTCACTGCTCTCCATAAAGCAACCTATATATCACATAATATAACCATTACACAAAACTTTATAACTAAAAAAACTCATAACCATTCTTTTCTCACAAGACTTTATAACTTTAAAGAACCATTAAACATAACTAAATACAACTTTAAAGAACCACTAAACATAACTTTATATCAACTTTATAAGAATCTTTAGAAACGGATAAGGCATTATTAACCTGAATGAAGTAGTTGCTAGCTCCAACTGCAGCAGTTGACAAAGCCCAACAGAGAGTACCTATTGCAAGAACAATGGGACGATCATAGGTAATGACGAGAACTCCTGCTAACGGTGAAGCGAGTCCTTGAACAAAGTTTCTAACGAATGTTAAGTAGCCTAAATCTGATGGTCCTGCGTTAAATGCTTCACTCACTTCTTTGTAAACCGAAGGCAATAGATTCTCGTCTGCTCGCTCCATGATCGCAGCTAGGTTTATGAGGATCAGTGATATCGAAACTCCTAAAAACTTTCCTGTTCTGTAATAAAAAAGAAACAGAGGAAAAGTTGGAAAACTTTCAACTCTTACAATGAAACAGTCAATCATCTAAGAAACTAAATCCAATCGTTAAAACAGATCTACGAGATAATCTAAGAACACTTAAAGTATAAACCGATCTACAATCGAAGAAGACAAAAAAAAAGGAGCTAACTTTATCTTCATGTTGTTGTTGGTACGGTGGTTGCGAGAAAACAGAGACCGGATGAATCCGAGAGCTGTGGGGACGTAACCGGAACGAGTTCGAGCACGACCCATCAACAAAAAATCAAAACTTGGGCTCCAGTTTAACCGGAGATGGAGTTTGGCTGCTGTTCTACAATATCGGATCTTTAAAAATTTAAGACAGCAGTCCTTTTTTGGATATTAGTGATTTGGAGTATTGAATGGTTTTTGTTTTTAGATTATAGCGTTAATATTTATTACTGTAGAATTTAATTTTTTCAGTTATCCTGCTCATGGCTCATTGATCATTTGATTGTAATTAAAGGATTATTTTTTACTAGTAAAATAGATTATCAGTTTTGGCACGTATGGTAGTTGATTGAGTGGATAGATCGTTACAGGGAGGAACATGCGTACATGAATATGTACTATTTTTCGGATGTCAATAGATTGTGACGTATACTATTTAACAAATTAGATTATTATGAATTACAGATTCAGCCCATGGAAAAAAATATATACAAAAGTCGTTTTGAGTTTAGTGATGACGGATGCTGACGAATGAGGAGGTGGGGAAGCTTCTTTTGTGGACGTATGGCTTGGATTAGCAACATAGTACTTGGGTCATGAAGTCAGCTCTTACCTTTTCATTCATGAAGGCAAGTGATGAGAAGCCTCTTGCTTTTTTTTTTATATTACCTGACTTCTTCTCTTGTGCACAATAGTAAGAAAGAGCAGCTAGGAATGTGATGGACCTGACAAAGTTAGTTTCAAGCCCAAGTGCTAAGAATGTAATGAGAAAAAAACATCATGGATAATGTACATTCTCACATCTGCTTGAAAGAAGCGACTGCCTTCATTACAAAATAGATAATTTTTTTTGTCAACCATAAAATAGATAATTAATATACAGAAATGGAGAAATTCAATTTTGTTTTGTAAAGTCAGAATAAGAAAACTGAAATATACTACCAACGTACGAATAATTAAAACGCTAAAACAAACGGAATTGACCGGTGCATTGAACAATAACAGTGAGAATAGTGGTTTGTGACTCAATGGACGCCGCATGATTAATTGAATTAATCCGATTTAAATCAAATTAAGTAGATTAAATGTACATGACCACGCCGTACCATTTGAAAACTTTGTTAATATTCCCCACGTGAATGATTTGATCCAAAGTCACTGACAGATTGGATATTTTTGGCATCACCAATTATTGTATTTTCGTTTAGAAACTTTTTTATTTTCCTGGTTTGTGAATATGAATGATAAGACGTGGTTGAATATGATAAACACATATAAAACACCACACACAAAATTGTCTCATTTAATTGGCAAGCAGTAACAAATGATATATATATATATATATAACTTAAGATTGTGAAGAAAAGAAACAATCGGTGAGTACATATAATTGTTTAACAACCAGGAAAAAAACTAGAATTGATTAATTAATCAGTTAGCTGTAAATAATAGCATGAATCCAGCTGGGGATTCTGCTTCCTGTCTTTGCTCACGCCTCACTGGAGCCGCACGTGCTCCGACCACGATGCCAAATTGTGTTTTACTTATATACTTTTCTCATTTTCTATGCTTAATGATACGTTTATAAATTATAATGACATCAAATTTCTCGTTCTTGATGCATCTTGATGACAATTTTTTTTTAAATTAAATATCTAGTTGGAGTAAATTGTAAGGAATTTTATAAAATTGAATATGACCGTTTTGAGTTATAGATGCTATTAATAAAAATTATATAATCTGATCACAGAAGATGGAAAGGAAAAACTAACAATACCAATTACTTCTTAGACAACTCGAAAAATTAAATTGTATAAACACGTTATTACGTTACAAACTCACAAGACGACAACATAATATCATTTCTTCATTTTGAAATTTGTGAAAACAATGCAAATTATCACCAGAACATCCAGTTTAACCTTTTTCACAACTCTTTCTAAAAATTACTATAAGTATACACCACTATAAAATAAATAAAATACATAAGAGAAAAAAAAAAGAAAAAGAAAAAAAAGATACCAATTCATTGAATAGTGAAAAGGAAACAAGGAGGGGACCACAGCTCGTGCGTTACATTAATTAGACACGTGTAAGCTGACTTCCATAACCGGACCCACAGTTAGACACGGATCGCACGTGCGGAGACAAACAGAAAAAAAAAGATCGATTTTTTATTTATAACAACCAGAGACGATGAAGAAAGCCAATCCGCTTGAGAGTCGTCACCAAACAAACTCTCTCTCTCTCTCTCTCTCTCTCTCTCTATCATCTCCCTCGTGCGCCAAAACTGACAAAGACCTCAGAAAGATCAGAGCTTCAATGGCGGCAGGAGCAGGAGGTGGATCATCGTCAGCGGGACGTACTCCGACGTGGAAGGAGAGAGAGAACAACAAGAAGAGGGAAAGGAGAAGAAGAGCCATCACGGCTAAGATATACTCTGGTCTCAGAGCTCAAGGTAACTACAAGCTTCCCAAACACTGCGACAACAACGAAGTCCTTAAAGCTCTCTGTCTCGAAGCTGGTTGGATCGTTGAAGACGACGGCACCACTTATCGCAAGGTCAATAACCCTTTTCTCTCAATTCATCATCGATCTACAAAAATCTTACTAATTTTATTTATTATTCATTTGATTATTCGGACAAAATTTGATTATTCAGACAAAACCTGTTACTTCTTGATTATTCAGACAAAATTTGATTATTTTCCGACAAAACTGTTTTACTTCTTGTCTAGACCAATCAAAATCGTTGACTTTGACTTTGAAACTGAATTGTTCTTACAGGGTTTTAAGCCACTAGACCAATCAGGAACTCCGACGAACTACAGCACGAACTCATCAATCCAACCAAGTCCGCAATCCTCTGCTTTCCCCAGCCCTGCACCTTCTTACCACGGAAGTCCCGTCTCATCTTCCTTCCCGAGCCCATCTCGTTACGACGGGAACAACCCTTCCTCGTACCTCCTCCTCCCTTTCCTCCACAACATCGCTTCCTCCATCCCATCAAACCTTACACCTCTGAGAATCTCCAACAGCGCTCCCGTAACACCTCCCTTGTCCTCTCCCACCTCTCGCGGTTCGAAGCGGAGACTCGTCACAGAACAGTTACCAAGACATCCGCTTTTCGCTATCTCAGCTCCGTCTAGTCCTACACGCCGCGGTGGTCACCAGACACCGCCTACGATACCCGAATGCGACGAGTCTGAGGAGGATTCGATAGAGGATTCAGGAAGGTGGATCAGTTTTCAATCCACGGCTCCTCCTTCGCCAACGTTTAACCTTGTTCAGCAGACGTCTATGGAGATTGACATGAAAAGACCAGAGTGGGGGATGTCTGGGAGGGGTTCAGAGTTTGAGTTCGAGAATGGTACTGTGAAGCCATGGGAAGGCGAAATGATTCATGAAGTTGGTGTGGAAGATCTTGAGCTCTCTCTCGGTGGGGCTAAAGCAAGATGCTAAAGAACCTCGATCATAACAGAGCTAAATCTTCTTTAGGCATTGTACAGGAGCTTTTATATTACCGTTTAATACTTCAATGTTTTCTTCTATGGTGATAATGTTATTGGAGGTATAATGTGTTGTGTTTAGTCACATGATTAAGAAAAGTTTTTTTTTCTTCTTTTTTTTGGGTCTAAGATTAAGAAATGGTTTTGGAGATTTTAATTGTTTTCTTTTTATGAAATATAATTGTGATTAGTTTTAGAGTTGGTTGTGTTGTGGACCTTGTGTGGGTGTTTTGAATAAAACGAAACCTCCACGAGCGGATGATAATGGACCCCTACCATGTGCTCTTTCTTGGTCTGTTTTGCTGGGACCTAACAAAACAACTACCTCTCTCAACCAATTTGCACTTATTTTATAGTAGTATATATACTATGTAATTATTGTTATCGCGTGTTGTGATTAAATACATTTTTCATATGTCGTAACTCTCACGATACAAGACAACATTTTCATCGCCCATTTGATGAGGGAGGGAACTCTGAGACGGCCCACGTTGGGGCCACGTGAGACTGTGTTGCTTCTTTTTTTTAAAAAAATTGATTACTTAGTTTTGATCCAGAAATTTTTTGGTCACCAAGAAAAATAAAAAAAGGGTTTCTCCGGATAATGACTCTGTATTGTGACTTGATGTGATTACATTACTAATCTTTTCGTAGAACTGTGTCTTATTCTATACTATCATAGTCATAATGTTCTTATAATTACTTACATATAAATTCATTATCAAATTGTATGGCATGGCCTAGATGCCTCGACCTACCGGATGAGTGGGTTTACAAGCTCGGAAATTTTAAATAATTCATCAAAACAAATTGTGGGGAAACCAATTATGCTATGTTCATCGACCATAACTAACTTTACTTTATGATTTTTCATGCCTAAAACCTGTACATTGAGGCCAGTCTTTTTTATTCGAAAAATTAGAATTTACATTTGTTTAAATAAATAAAATGATATAACTAGTAAGATTCAATAAGGAAAAAGAAACAAACGTCCAAAACAAGGAAAAAGAACACAAACACATCTCGATTCATGTTTCTATGCTTGGCCGAGTTGGCCCATCTCATCAAAACGTCATCTTAATACGTAATACAAGCAAAGACCTAAACATAATTATTCAAGCGATGGATATTAAAGTCTATTATACGTTAGTTGAAAAACAATTTCCGTTTGAGTAATCCGTTCCTATGTTATGAAAGTATTTAACCAAATTACAGTTCTATTAATAGTTTTTAATATAACATGTTTTTTTCAGTTTAATAAATGATAACATTGTTACGAATTCCACAACTTTTAGATTACAGTTTTGTCCTAGATTCTTCCCTATATATTCAACTCTAATTCATGTGTACATAACACATTCTCATTTCACCAATTCAAGAAAGCAACAAACTCATTAAAGCATGGAGTTTCATGGAGCCCTAGTAGCTAGTCCGGGCATGGGCCATGCAGTACCCATCTTAGAACTTGGCAAACGTCTCTTGAGCCACCACGGCTTCGACCGTGTTACTGTGTTCCTAGTCACAGACGATGTCCCACGCTCAAAATACCTAGTCGGCAAAACGCTTATGGAAGAAGAAGATCCAAAATTCGTGATCAGGTTTATTCAGCTCGACGTTTCGGGTCAAGATCTTAGCGGTTCGCTTTTAACCAAGCTAGCAGAGATGATGAGGAAGGCAATACCACAGATCAGGTCTGCGGTCATGGCGTTAGAGACCAAACCTAGCGTTTTCGTCGTTGACTTGTTGGGCACGGAAGCTTTAGCTGTGGCTAAGGAGCTTGAGATCACCAAGAAACATGTTTTGGTAACTACCAGTGCTTGGTTTCTGGCATTTACTGTTTACATGGCGAGTCTTGACAAGGAGACGTTGTATAAGCATCTGACTATCAACGGAGCGTTGCTTATACCGGGATGCACCCCGGTTAAGTTCGACCGGGTTCAAGATCCGAGTAACTACGTCCGGGAACTCGCTGAGTCTCAGAGAATTGGGCTTGAGGTAGTAACCGCTGATGGGGTGTTTGTGAATACGTGTCATAGTTTGGAGTCAGTGACGATCAGGTCCTTCTTGGATCCAGAGAATCTCGGTCCGGTTATGAGAGGAGTGCCGGTTCACCCTGTTGGACCGCTGGTTAGACCAGCAGAACCAGATTTGAAGCATGAGGTGCTGGATTGGCTTGACTTGCAACCCAAGCAGTCTGTTGTTTATGTCTCTTTCGGAAGTGGTGGGGCTCTAACAGCCGAGCAGACAATGGAGCTGGCTTACGGTCTGGAGCTGACTGGTCATAGGTTTGTTTGGGTGGTCAGACCACCGGCTGAAGACGACCCGTCTGCTTCAATGTTTGACAAAGCCACGAATCAGACACAACCACTTGACTTCTTACCGGAAGGTTTTTTAGACCGAACCAGAGATATAGGTTTGGTGGTCAGGACATGGGCTCCGCAAGAGGAGATTCTAGCACATGAATCAACCGGAGGGTTTGTGAGTCACTGCGGATGGAACTCTGTTTTGGAAAGTATAGTGAACGGTGTGCCGATGATAGCTTGGCCTTTGTACTCGGAGCAGAAGATGAACGCGTGGTTGGTCTCAGAGGAGCTGAAGATCGCTGCTAGGGTTGATGTTGGCAATGGGATTGTGAAGAAAGAAGAGATAGTTGAAGTGGTGAAGAGAGTGATGGATGATGAAGAAGGCAGAGAGATGAGAGAAAATGTTAAGGAACTCAAGAAGAAGACAGCAGAGGAAGCTGCCATGCATCTCTCAACGCCTCAGGCTGCTTACTTCACTCAAAACTAATTAACAGAAAAAATAACAATTTTCTATTAAAAAACAATAAACGTAACATTTCAATATGAGCCAAGAAGATGCATTAACCGATATGTTCGAATTGCAAGTACCCCCCCCCCCCCCCCCCCCCTTGTCTCCAAAGTTAAATTCAGTTTCAGCATAATTGACACAAGAACATTCTCTAACCTAATACCAAAGTTCCCATTTTCATAGTAACCAGGCTCTGCATAAGATTAAAATAAAACATTTAGAATGTGAAGCTAAAAGATGGATAGATAAATGTCGATAAAAAAAATATTACTTTAAAAATCTTATGGATAAAAATTTCATTTGATTTCAAATGAACAAATAGAGAACTTTATCTTTGTCCACCCAACTTTACAAGTTTACAAACACGCCAATATAGAGAACTCCTGACCTAATACAACAAATGATCCACATAATGCTAAAATATCTTGTTTTTCTGTTTTCATCAATTTCTTTAAAAAAACTTTTCATTAAAATGTTTCTCTGTTGTGGTGTGTGATCTCTCTTTTCTTCCCGTTTTTTTTGGGTCAAATCTCTTTAATTTCTTCCCATTAATCCCATCTAATTAATGGATTATCAGGAAAGATAAATCTGCGTTGGCTTTTTTTCCATATGAACAAAAAGCAAATGTTTTTCTCTTGAACAATGTGTATGTGCATGCGAACTTTTCATTATGTTTCTGTGGTGTGTGATTTCTTTTTTTTTAAACCGGCTTTACGTTGATTTCTTTTTTTTTTTAAACCGGCTTTACGTTTTTAGCCGTTACTTACAAGCAAAAGAGGTCGAAACTAAGGTTTCCCAACGTATGGTTCCAAATGTGGTGTGTGATTTCTCTTTAATTTCTTCCCGTTTTTTTAGTCAAATCTCTTTAATTTCTTCCCGTTAATCCTATCTAATTAATGGATTATCAGGAAAGATAAATCTGCGTTGGCTTTTTTTCCATATGAACAAAAAGCAAATGTTTTTTTCTTGAACAATGTGTTACACATTGTGTGTATGTGCATGCGTCTTCGAGAGTAATTTTCACCACGCCACGCCTACATTAACTACAAAGTATCCGTTATATACAAAAAATGAGAAACATCTCTTGGGAAGGCAATTGAAAAGCTTCGATGTGTCATTGGAAGCTGGTATAGTGGGTTTAATTTAAGACCTTTTTATTAAATGTAAATAGGTCTTGGAACCATACGTTGGGAAACCCTAGTTTCGACCTCTTTTGCTTGTAAGTAACGGCTAAAAACGCTCTGTTTCCATGTCTCTCTCTATAAATAGCACTACTACGAATTACTTTCTCCTCACTCACAAAACTTTTAACCTCGTTCACAAAATATTGACTTTAAACTTCTTTACTCTCAACAATGGCTGAGCCATCACGATACCAAGGAAGGTCACACACAATACCAAACGGTGTACCACCAACCGAGTAATGGTTGCAAGGAGGCAATCTCTAGCGTATCGATAACACCTAGGAATCTTCATCTTCTGTGTTCAGTTGAATACTTACCAGAGAGCATAAGAAACTGAAGATCCCAGCTGCACTGTGAATGTGATGGACTCCAACCACATTTTCTACTCAAGGTTCTGGAAGATCGCCTCAATGCCCCCTACACCGAGATCAAGTCACTCCTGAATGCCATATACAAAACAAGCTGAAGCACCATATACACTCTTCTTATGATTGCTGCTCTTAACCATGTCTCTGTCGGGGAACATCCTCTTGAAGCTTGGTTTCGTGCTTTATGGCTTAGGCGTTGGGAATCTATCTTGCTCTAGGAAGCTCGTTTAAGACAGAAGCTGTTTGTGCTACTAAGCTGCCTTCTACCGATGATAAAGCTGATGTTCTAGCGTTTCAGCATAGCAACGAAGAGGTTTCTTGAGGACCCATGTCTTAACATCTTGGCGGTTTTTGGTTTTCAATCTCTTGATACGGAGAATATGATCATGACAAATCACAAGGTATGTCTTCTACGTATTGCTCCACATCCTTTTGGTATTGCACAGACGTATTGGCTTGCAAAAGGTTATGTACAAGGATCAGCTTTTAATATCTTTCCTAGCTCATCGTTACAACGACCCATTCTTGATATATTTTTGTTTTGGTGGTCAGACCACCTGCTGACGACGACCGTCTGCGTCAATGTTTGACAGAACCACTTGACTTCTTACCTAACAAGAGGAGATTCTGGCAAAGATGTAGGTTTGGTGGTCTGGACATGGTCCTCGCAAGAGGAGATCCTGGCACATTAATCAACGGGAGGGTTTGTGAGTATAGTGAACGGTTTGGCAATGATAGTTTGGCTTTTGTACTCAGAGCAGAAGATTAACGCGTGGCTGGTTTCAGAGGAGCTGAAGATCGCGGCAAGGGTTGATTTTGGTTAGAGAGTGATGGATGAAGAAGAAACAAAAAGAGATGAGAGAGAATGTTAAGGAGCTGAAGATGAAAACACCAGAGGAAGCAGACAAGAATCTCTCGACCCCTCTGGCTGCTTACTTCACTCGAAACTAATTAACAGAAAAATCACAATCTAGTAACAAAGCAATACGTAATATTTCTATAGGAGCCGAGAAGAGATATTAACAAAGTTTAAGAACTGAGAATCTTGTAGGGATAAAGACGTGTGTTCAAGAAACATGAGCTTTTATTTTGCGAATGTCTGAATAGAAACTAAAGCAAATAATATTTGTCTGAATAAGCCATTGCTAAGAGCATCCTCAACGCACAGATCTTATAGGAGTGGTTAACTTTTATTTTTTATTATTATCTTTTTCAATTTTCTGTCTTAAATAAAAAAAATTTAAAATCGTGACCAATTGCACGCAAACAGTAGAAGAAACAAAGAGAACACCAGCTTATTTTGCATACATAGCAGTCGCTGTTTGGGATAATTGTGGGGCCAACTTATTTTTAATTATTTGTTTTTTAAGCTCCCTAAGCTAAACAACGAGCGTTGAGGATGCTCTAAACATCTAATCAAAGCGAGTTCCGGGAGGGATTCATACCAACACACTTACAGGTTCGGTTGCTTTCTTGAGCCATTCCATTTCGGTCTGGTTCAAGAACGGAGCCAAGATGTCCTTGCATTTTAAATGGTATGTGTTTAACCAATCGATCTCCACTCGTGTCAACTGCTCTAGATTGATAAGTTTCACTTGATAGGGTGCCCAAGTGATATGCTCGAACTGCAAGTAGCCCTTGTCGCCAAAATTAAACTTGGTTTCAGCATCATTGACAACAAGAACATTCTCTAGCCTAATACCAAAGTTGCCATCTTCATAATAACCAGGCTCTGCATAAGATTAGAATAAAACATTTAGAATATGAAGTTAAAAGATGGAGATATATATATATTGAGCTTTAGTAGCAGACAAACCATCAGTTACAGTCATGGAAGCTTGAAGAGGAACATTCCTAGCATGAGGTCTGAAACTAACTTGGTGAGGTCCTGCATACTCATCCCAAACACATGATTTTCACAGAAAGTTAACATAGATAGAATTAAAAAAAAAGAGGTTTATCATCACTTGCCTTCATGAACAAAAAGGTAAGAGCCGACTCCATGACCAGTACCATGTCGATAATCCAAGCCATACTTCCACAAAGGAGCTCTTGCAAGAATATCAAGTGTATAACCTGTAATTTCAGATAATAATAGCCAATAAGAAATATATAACATGTCAATAGTCAAAATAACAGTGATTTTGTGATTATAAGACTAACCGCTTGTTCCTTTGGGGAACCGAGCATTTCCGAGTGCAACATGACCCTTGAGCACCTGAGATGCAAAGCCCATTAATCATATACTAGAACGTTGTGTTATTACAAATAGTCAAGAATGTTACAACAACATACCGCAGTATAGCAATCCTTTTCATGAGCTGAAGGTTTTCCAAAGTGAACCGTTCGTGTTATATCAGTTGTTCCATCAAGATACTTCACTCAAAAAACATCAATAACATTTGTTATTAAAGAGAAAATAAGTGAAGCTTATAGTATTTAAGCAAATCATGTGATACAAAACCTGTGCTCCTGAATCACATAAGTAGATTTTGTCTGGATCCATCTCGGCACAAGTTTCAGCCTCTGGTGAATAATGAATAATCGCAGCGTTTGAACCAACTGATGATATAGTAGGAAAGCTTAATCCTCTAAAATGCTGCAACAACATGAACACAAACGTTATATATTAAGATACCTTACCTTCACAGTAAATAAATGATGTTAATATGTAAAAAACATTACCTCTTTGGCAGCTCGGAGACTTTCCAGCTTATCACTCACAGTCAATTCAGTAAGCTTAGAGGTCTCACTAGTTGGTTTCTTTTTGTTTGACTCTGCTTCCAGAAAATATCCAGATGCTCCATATAGCTCCTGCATCTGTTGATCGAGCCAGACAAGGTACTGGACAACAGCTGCACCATCACGTACATGTGCTTTCTTGAGCCCATCTAGCTCAACAGGGTTCTACACATAAAAGATCAGAAGCAAATATATATAAAAAGAACGTCACAGCGATAAGAGAAGTAACTTTTCTCAAAGAGTTATCATCATTACCTTTAAGGCTTTTGGGAGTGATAACGGAGACGGTTGCAAGAGGACCTTATCAGCATCCAGTTTGGAATAAAGTGCATAGCAGCACTTAGCAGGATCCACCCATAACCAATCATCAGTCTGTTCAGAATCAACTTCCATGTCCTTTGTACTTTTAGAGGAGAATGATGAAAAGAGTCGATCAGAAGCAAGCAATGCCACATCTGAGATCACATCTGTGTACTCACGTACTTCTACACCAAGCCCTTCGAAATAATCACTTGCCTACATAATTACACCAAACAATATCATTAAGTTTACATAACATGATAACAATCTATAGAGAAAAGCTGACCTCAGTGGATACTTTCTTCTTGTCCACATAGAGGAACGCAGAGTCGGTTGTAACAATAGCAAAAGCATGAGCAACGGGACAATAAGCAACATCAGTTCCACGGATATTGTATAGCCAAGCAACCTCGTCAAGTGCAGCAATGACATAACCGCGAGCACTCTCTTGCTTGAGCTTTGTCCTCAGCTCTTCAAGTTTATCAGAAACAGAGCGGCCAGCAAACTCCAAGGGATGAACAACAACTGGACTCATCTCAGAAGGTGGACGGTTCTTCCAAACCTCGTCGACAAGATCAGTTGTTGTAGGAACGAGCTTCTGATTCTTCTTAGCAAAGGACTTGCTCCATCTATTAGCAGTGTCTACGGAGACACACCATGGATCAACACCTATATTTGCTTCTTCGGATAAATTCTAACCACAAAACATCAATGAACACAAAAATAAAATAAAAGACATCTTATTGATCGTGTGAGTAAGTGACTCACATCAGACATCCAGACTTCGACAAGAGGATCTTCTCCCATACGCATGAGTGTCCACTCGTTGCTAAGCTGTTGTGTTGCTTGCAAGAAGTAGCGACCATCAGTCCAAAGCCTTGCTTCGTTCTTTGTGATTAGTGCCAACCCTATTATCAAATTACATGTTATAAAGATTCAATTAACGATTTAATGGGATTACAGGAAAACAGAACACAAACCTGCACTTCCAGTGAATCCAGACACGAACTCGCGGCGTTTGTCTCTAGCAGAAACATACTCGCTCTAAAAAAACTCAGATATAAAACACAATCCGATTAACACATAAAAAATAATAAAAATCGAAACTTTGTTTTACCAAATCTACTAAAACATGAATTCAAAGATCGGATCATGAATCAAAACAAAAAGGGTAATTCAAAAACAAACAGAACCTGGTGATAGTCTTCAGAAGGGACAACTAAAGCATCAAGAGGAGGAGAGTGAGAGGCCATTAGTGACCTCAATGAAGAGAGAATCTCAGACATGTTAATGATCCTTCAGAGAGAGAGAGTTTGCGTTTTCTGTTCAATGTCCCAACACAGATGAAATGCAGAGGTAAATTTGACTTGAGAGAGAGAGATGGATTATAAAGTACTTATAAAACAGTTGTCACGTCCTCTTAGGAGAAATCCTAATGGCTGGCGCAATTAAAAACAAACTGTATATTTTCCCCTACATTATAGCAATTTAAAAAAATTTACATATAAGTATTTATATTTGTTTGTGATAAAAAAAAACACAGTATAATCAAGAGAGAATAATGATGAGAAAAAGGAAGATATTTTTATATGGTTATTTAGATTGAGAAAATTTGAATGAAAGAGGAAAAAATAAAGAAGTGATCATGGGACTTTTTGTTTTAAGGTTGAGCAAGTCTCTTGACTATTGTAGCCATGTAGTTTCCTTGATGTTCAGCAAGAGCTAGTTCTGTCTCCGTTGCTTCTCTTGACCCATCACCAGCGAACACACCCGCTCCGTAAGGTGAGCCTCCCCGGATCGAGTCCATCTCGAACATTCCTGCTCCAAATGTGTAGCCTATGGGGACGAATAGCATTCCGTGGTGCACCAGCTGTGTGATTGCTGTCCATCTGCAAAACAAACACCACATGTTATCAGCTAGTGTTTCCAGAAATTCACACTAAAAAATGCAGAATAAAAGACAACATAATGCACATCTGTTTCAGAGATTCCACAATGTTATATGTTTGTCTATATTACTTTGTCAGGTAATCAGTACATGAAGAAATTGCAAAGACATATTTTGTATAAAGGAACCAAACTATCACAGAAGCCAATTGACCAAAAAAAAAGGAATATATTCCAAAGAACTTCGGAATAATTTAGCTCAATGGATCATCTTATAAGTGAGTGCAAACATTGCAAGAACATTGAAGAACCCATCCATTTTTACAGGAAGGCAACACTCTTCATGCCTAAGCAACTTAGTGCTGAGAAAGTAAGACACAAAAATGTAATAAACTTCATTTCACAATCCTATCCTATTCAATAGTGGCCAGACACCAAATCCAAATGAGTTCTGAAACTACACATCTAATAATAGATTCCCCTTAAAAGTGAACAAAGCAATTCCAACTATTATAAACTCAAACTGTACTTAGATAAAAAGTCATGACCACAACAAACTTTTTCAGACAAAACATAAAACTTCATGTTTTTTAATGTCTCTATAGCTAAACATTTACTTCACTCAAATTAAAAGGACAAAACTTTTACTGTCAAAGTCAAACTACTTCGATAAAGTAATAAAGCTTACGCAGTGGTCTCTTGTCCACCTCCTTGAGTCCCCGTACTCACGAAGAACCCAGCCGGCTTCCCGGCGAGCGTCTGCTCCTTCCACAACCCCCCCGTCGAGTCAAAGAACGCCTTCATCTGCGCCGCCATACACCCGTACCTCGTCGGAAACCCAAACAGAAACCCATCACCCTCCTCCAGCTCCCCCGCCGTGATCTCCGGAATCTCAGAATCCTTCGCCGACGGCGCCTTCATCTGCTCGACGACGACCTCCTCGGAAAGCGTCTCCGGCACTCTGTACAGCCTCGCCTCCACTCCTTCCACCCCCTCCGCCCCCTTCTTCATCCTCCTCGCCAAGCTCTCCACGTGTCCGTACATCGAGTAGAACACCACGAATATCTTCACCGGCGGCGAGGTCGTGATCGCCGTCGTTTGATCGTCTTCGATGGGGAGAGGGGCGTTGACGGCGTCTTCGTACTCGGTTCCGTGATCGTCTCCGGTGGTGGTGGTGGCGAGAGACGACGGCTTCTTCTTATTCTTGCTCGGAACGCATCCGCCTCCTTTCCCCATTTCCAATTTTTAAAAAATAAAATAATAATAATAATAATAATCACCTGAAATTAATAAATGGGGTTAAGCCAAGATTTAACAGCTCACAGTGTCATCATCATGCTCATAGTCAAGTCAACCAAAACGGCGCCGTATACTTTAAGTTGGGCTCGGTTTCATACACGAGCTGCTGACTAAGACCATTTACTGGGCTTTATAGTTACTAGCCCGTTTGTGATGATAATAGAAGCCTTTTAGATATAGGTTCATTGCATATTAGGCTAAAAGATCGTTGGTGTATGATCATTTTTGTTGCTACCTTCAAATAGTGATGGAAGCTTAACTAGCATGTGTAGTAAATAATTTATACGTTAGGATAGAGCAATTAGGTAGGTGGTGTTTCACTTCTTCTGCATTTGTCATGTTTTTTTTTTTTTAATTCGGATTAGTTTGAATTTCCTGTCCCTAATGTGAATCAAAAGAAGCATCCAAACTACATATTTGGTGAAAATAATTTTACAGTTAACATAAATATACTCCCCCAATATTCTACGTATAGACTTTTTTTTGTGTGCGTAATATATTTTCTCAAATGCTTCTCAATTTATTTATAAAACATTCGTCGCTCGCATGCGTGTGTGTTTTCAAAGTATAAATTAAACATAATATTTACATCTTTTTGCCTATTGATTTGTGTCATTCTCAGTTGTCTTTCGTTTTACTGCATCCGTTTTTCTTCATTCCATATATCTACAATATATCTGAGCGTTAATTTGATAGACTGAGACATTTTCCTTAGTTGTTGTATAGAAAACTAGCAGAGATATATGTTTTTGATCTCTCGTTAACATATTTATGCATATGAATGAGTGTATAATGTGTCAATATACAAAACTATATATAATTGCGATCCTAATTGATGTGATGGTTGCTTTAGTTGGCTAATCCGATGGTGTCTTTTGGTGTGTTTGAAAGCGTACTACGTAATTAAACTAATGTAGTCAATTTAACCTAATCAATACCATCCTACCTACAATGTCGAAAAAGAGTTGCAAGAAAATTATCAATCATATTGTTAATTTGAAAGACAATATCATTTGTTGATTAGGACGTAGGAGAATAGTTAGTAGACTCAGCAAGTCAAATTGCATCTATTGGTTATATGTAATTGAGACTCTAAACTTTACTAAAAGTCTGGTAGAATGTTAAACAAATGCATATTCAACATGTTGAATTGATAAAACTTTGGGTATTTAAATTTTAATGTAGCTACTAAGAGCTATATAAATCTTACCTAATTGGTTAATGTCAGGAAAAGATACACACTATAATTTTTAGCAGCTAATATTATACATATTGATGTATTAGTGCTTTGGTAAGCTTTACTAATTTATTAACATCATGCTTGATGTTGTGCCATGTATTACCTTGGACCACCATGAAAACTATACAAGATCGCGTTTAAAGCTGCAAAAGTAAATATAGAAAGAATATTGTAAAATTCGTAACAATAAATTAAGACTCGTAATGAGAATTTTCTTATAATAATCCATTTAAAGATAACATCCCACGAATCTAGGACCAAACCAAAGAGCAATCTAGAAAAGCCTCCTCTTTTAGCTGTCTTTAGGGACCCCTGTGGAGTTGATAGACATGCCACGTTTCCGAGTACTATTTATGGAAATTTATAATCTTAGAATAAGGAGTTAATGACAAGATTTGTTTAGTTGCTAACCATGTGCTTAAAGCTCTAATCGTGTTCATGATGCAGAAGAAACCAAAGAGACAGGTTGGACCTCGAGAGATGCAAATGAATCAGCAAAAAACCGTTGAGTGTCAATATATTTAACTATGCTTCGTATCTATATTTATGGAAAGTATATCTAATGTTTACTGCATGTGAGTGTTTGATGGACCGTCCACGTTGTGTCCTGTCGTTGAATGTTTTAATCGTAAAGATTATGGCGGTGATTAGTGTCTTAATCGAGTGATTGAGAATCTTTAAATGTTATTCTAAAGAACCATAGATTTAGGCTTAGCTGGTTAGGGATTGGCACGCTTAACTTAATAATCCACTACAGAAGGATCCATGGAATTCTATTGAATTTTTTAAACCAAACGACTTCTTCAATCAAACAGGAAATGAAATTAAGGATAACCGTGAACAAAACTTAGCGCCATGATTCATTTTGTTGTCTTTGTAATTACTTTTATGGAACCTTATAATCTTAACAGAAAAGATGATATTTGTGTAGATTTGTATTATACATGTTAATTCTGATGATGGTTATATACAAACAACAACCACGATAATCATTTACTAAAAATATGCATAAGATGTTTATTTTGTGTAGAAGAATTGGCGGAAGAAATAGACCTGTGAATGTTATTATATCGAGTACACATATGTTTATTGGTTTTGCTTTTTTTTGCCTTAGAACTACTATTTTGTTATTTTAAGTTTTTAACCACTTATGTTCATAAAAAAAAGTTTTAAACCACTAACATAAATTATGCAAGGGGGCATAGTATTTCTTTACAGTTATTAGTTCATTGGTCCGTAGATGTGCGTGAACTTTTTGCTTTAACGCCGACTGCGACACGCGAGAGATGGAGATACTTCTGCCCCAATAGTTTTTCATAAAACATTTCGAGTGTTGACCTAAAAAGAAGAAAGAAAAAAACATTGTGCGTATACTTTATTGTGATTGTGAAAATATTATTTGCAGGCGTTGCAATCCATTATTTGGTAAAACGTGGATCAGGTCAATTCTTCTAACATTTCGATGTAACTTATCATTTATTCATTTGAGAGAATTGAAACCAAAGACATAAGAGCCGCAACCTTAATCATTCTATTTGCTAATACAGGTTTCTCAACTGCATGCGTACGTACATATCTTAGGTAGCTAGCTTCATAAGGTCACACAAAAGAACTCTCGATTGCGGTCTAGCAGAAATTCGATTCGTTCCAGACGAGATGAGATCAAAGCATCTTGTAGTTTTTTGAACTAGCACGACACTTCTACGTATCATTCCTCAAAAATACTTCTACGTAATTTAAATCAGTTGAGGAATATCAGTGGCGGAACCACGTACAATAGGGTGGGAGCATTCAACCCAACAAGATTATAAAAATAAGTGTAAATTACAACGGCTCAAGCTATATGCCCCCAATCTAAAATATATTTTTCCCTCACTTTTAGTCCACTTAATATTTGTGACCCCAGTAAAAATATTTCCTCCTTCCCCTACTGAGGAATATCGACTGCCTTTAAAATAAATCAGTTGAGGAAAATATATAAACAGATATCTGTGTGTATTTGCATTTGCGCATTATATTAAAGAAGTTCAAGGCAATGCATCGTAGACTGCATGCTCAAATTAAGGCGTAACCGAAGGAAAGATTGGTCTAGAAGTTATTTTCCCCCAAAGAAAGCTACTTAAAAAACAAAAACGTGTTGGCATAAACACAACCCAATCATATAGTAATTTAGAAGGGCATCAATACCAACTCCTCCTACGAATTTTGTATATTAAGGTACGACTTTCCAAATAAAGTAACGTATTGGATCAGAAAGCATATACAAACGCGAAACTATTCCTGTTAGTAATAAGTTCAAAAAAACTATTCCTGTTAGTAGTAATCGATTGGATAAGATTCTAAAATATTATTTTGTAGACTACCTAGCATGTATGTGGTGTACGTCTATATACAGGCTTTAGGGTTCTATTTGGAATACATTTGATCAAACCGATGCATGTATGTGCACATAACATAAGATATCAATTTCTTTCCGTGGGTCTAAGATTTTGTAGCCTTATATAGTAATAGCGCGTCACATACTCAAGTTTTGGGGATACAATAGTTTGTCTAACTAAAAAAAATTGCTGAAATAAATACTTATACAGTACAACTAACTGGTGATAGTTTTATCTCATGCTAATTTGGATTTTATTTGTCAAAATATATTTACTGTTTTAATGTAATACAGTATATTAATTAAATTCCAATTAAACATTTGCATTAAAAATGATTTAGCTCTTCAGAGCTTTGACAGCCAGCCATACAAGCAAATTCATGAAAATGCAGATCTCAATACTTTCTGAAACTCGAGGTCAATAGTTATTTAGCCGGAACCCTATTTATGTTGGCAAAGGAATCAAAGTTAATGCATAATGGTGAACCCCATTACTTTCAAGCTAATTTAAATTGTTATATTATTTTTTGGTGCGAGTTAACTTCATAGCTAATTACTGTGGCAAGGGGAACCACTGACAAAAGTGTCGTGCATAACCCTGACATTTGGCTTTAAGATTAATGCACTAAATCAAATCTTTGTCATAAATATTGATCTCAAAAATCAAAATGACCAAAATATTTTATTAAAGAGATAAATATACATTTATGTCCTAGTTAACTAATTCAAACCTTATGATTTAGAGTTAATGAGAAGTTTGGGATTAAAGTTTTAAAGTTTATAAAATAAAAAAATATTAAAATTTTGAAAGAAAAATTTGAAAATAGTTTCAAAAGTAATGTAGAATTACAAAAATAAAAATTGAAAAAAAATAATAAAAAATAATTTCGAAAAGATAGTTTTCAAAACAAATTATAAAATATTTCGAATTTAAAATATATATATATATATAATCTGAAACTATGAATTTTTTTTATTTTTTTATTTTTTATTTATTTATTTATTTATATTCATATATCTAAGATAATTGAGTCTTTTCAACTATTAAATGAAATATTTTGGTCACTTTTTTTAAGGTATATTTTTGTAACAAAAACTTGAAAATGTTCTATTTTGGAAGATTGCAGAATGCATAATGATAAACCCTACTTATGTAAGCCATGGTTAATTTCAAGCTGATTTAAATTGTTATATTAATTTCTGGTGTGAGTTAGCTCCGATAACTAATTACTGTAGCAAGGGAACCATTGACAAAAGTGTCGCGCATAACCCTGATATTTAGCTTTAAGGCTTAAGACCACTAATCAAATTCTATATAAATGTTAAAATTTAACTACTGGTAAAAGAATCCTGGAGTTGCCAAAAATACTACCGATCTATAGATATAAAATGACTAACATGTGAAGTTTTCCTTGGTCAAAAACAAAGATAACATGTGAAGAGGACCAGATTTTTGATAGCATGGTGCGTATAAATGACTAGACCAGCATATACCTGATTAGTATTTTTGCTACCCACTAATCGGCGTAGTATATATACCGTTAACTAGTATTGAGGTTTATAAATGGCTTAACGAGTAAGAAAATGTCCGGCGCAATGGTCTAAGGAGCAAAATACAACGAGAAGGTCCAAAACAATATTGTGGTTACATGAACTACCACGTGTCCGGATTCACATGTTCATCTTTACGTCTTATTTCCCTATTAGGAAATCTCTAAAGACATACGTAACGATTCTCTTACAAATTTCCCAATTCACAACCGAGATTCCATTGATTTGGTAAATATTCAAAATGTGACGCAAACTATTTTGAGTTACAAGCAAAAAGCCAAACGGTTCTTTGCGGATAAGTTTGCCTCTTTGGGTAGGATAAATGTGTAAAACATATCCCTCTATGCTTGTCTACTTTGATATTTCTTTTACAAAAAGCTTTGGATAGCTGGATTATGATCAGTATTTGTAAAAAAAATTGATAACTTTTTTTGTTTGGTAAGGAAAATGGTAAAGCATATTTGGCCATATTATTTTCCTCGGGGAATTCCAGTTAACGTCAACCTCTTATTTTAAAATGTAGTCGAGGCTATACAAAGTTAATTTTAACGTTTTCTTTTCAAAATTCTGGCATATAAAATCTTAGTCGTTTTTATACCGAATTCATACGGATTCAGACTTATAGCAAACTTTACTTGATGGATTTAGATATTGTCCCCTACAGAGACTCGTCCAAAGTCAGTTCGCCCTAGGAAACGCTCTCTGTCCCAATAATCGAGGTCCAGCCGCAACTCGTTTTGCTTGACGCCGGTGGTGCCCTTAACCGCCGGCGTCGGGTCTTCGGCTCAGCCTCCTCTTCAATGCCTTCGTCTCAGCTCACTGACATCTACAGCTTCAAGATTTGTGTTCTCGTCGACCCTCTCTCAGCTACTTCCTCTGTTCCTACCGCCATCACCACCTCCCCTGCCTCACTCCTCGTCGCCGTTTTTCCTCTCAGGTCAACCGGAAGTGTGGGATCTGCTCAGGCCATGAGTGAACTCTCCGGATCTGCTCGTCGTCTCGTCTCTGCAAGACCTCCGCTTTTTGCACAGGCTAAGCTTTCTCTTGTGGTTGTGGACTTGAAATTGATTGTGGTGGGCTTACGACTCAGGTTGCAGTTCAGTAAGAAGGACATGTTCCGGTACGGTAATATCGGAATCCAACTTCTGATCGACTGCTGCAGCTCCGTCGTCACAAGCCTCCCTTTGTGGTCAACCACCAAACCAAGCTGCCTCGTTCCGACTTCAATCCCCGGCGCCGCTCCTTCAAGTGGAAACACAACCACCAGATCTAATCATCCCGAGCTGGGGCTCGCCGGATCTGAAGGTTTGTGTAGTTTTGAAGCGCCTTCACCATTCCCTGCCACCTTCACTTTCAACGACACTCCACCATACTGTATTGAAATATGTTCTGTTTGGAGTCCAAATTCGTCAATCATCCCCACCATCGACCGCTGTCCCTCACCAACCGCCGTCTTGTGCCTTGCTTGTCTTGGTTCTGTCGTGTATTTTGTCTTCGTGACAGCACGGGCTCACCAAAACGGAGATAATCTTTCAAGAGAACACCTACTGAAATCTCCAGCACAGCAAAGGCTTTACCCATCGCAACTTCCTCAACGCTCTACCAGATTTACGAGCCTCACCGGACGGAGAGAGGCTGAGCCGTTTTCGGAGAACGGCGTCGGCGAGTCTCTCAAACACAAATCCATAATCTGCAGTGTTTTGGCAAGTATGCTCGATTTCAACCCCAAATTCATCAATGGCGTCGGAGAAGAAAAGAGCTTCATTCGACTTATCATTTCGCTTACCGATCTTTTGCTTTCCGGAATCTTTGAGATTCACCTAGTCTCCCGGAACATATTAGACGGTTGTAGAGCTGACCTCTTTCATTTGACGGGTAACGTAGTCTATATTGGCTTCCCACCCCTCTTCCAACCCCTTTCACTAGGGTATTTCAACGTCTTTTCAGACTATTTGAAGCTCTTCCGAGCTGTGGTTTCAAGGATTCAAGTGAAGAATATCCGCGGATTTCTCTACTTCGAGCTAGCCTCTCCTTGCAACACTTCTATCCCTTGTTTTACTGCATTGTTTGTCTTTGTTTTTAACCTACCGTCGAGCTTACCTCCGGTTGTAATCGTTGAAACACTTTAGATTTGAATTGAATGAATTGTGTTAAAAAAAAAAAAAAGCAAACTTTACTTGATGTGAAAATAGTTCAAAAATGTGTATTCATTTCAAGTTGACTTGGTTCCACTTAAAAGTTCCATTTCATTTTTTTTGTATGATTCGATTTATCTAAACCGACTTGGATACGTCTCTAAACGAAATGCAGAAAACTGAAAAACATGGCGGATGGCGGCGACAGTTAACTTATGGAGAAAAATAAATCTAATTGGTTTTGTATTCTCTGAAGAAATGAGTCAGGTTCCATGAACTGAAGACTCTGATGTCACGTGAACCAACAAGAGATGTGGTCTCCTTTGCTGATTCCTATAAAGTCTCCACGTGGATAATTTCATTTTCATGATCTAAATCAAAATTAGTTAATTTGAGTTTGGCAAATAACGATCGACATATGACCGAATGGGTAAATTGTTCGGTGAAAACTGTATTTTTTACTCTCTTCTTTTGTCAACAACTGTATTTTGCTTTACTTCTTCAAAGTATTAATATTAGTTCCTTATTCTTTTTCAGAGTTGTCTTGGACTAAGTATGTGGGTTACCGTTATTTGGCATTTTACCGAAAGTGTGATTCTTTTACGGACGTAGTTTATGGAATAATCTCATACTTTTCATATAAAAGTGTAGAAATTGAATTTATTACCATATCAAACGTTCACTACAAGGAAAAGGGGTAAAGATAGCGGACAAAGATAGCGTTTTTTACGTAAATGCTATAATTGATAAACACGCGGTTTAAGATAGCGTTTGAAAATATAAATGTTATCTTTTCTTTACTCGAATTCTCAAACTTTTATATAGATAGCATAAGTATCATTGAAACGCTATGATTAGTTTAGGCGGAAAATTATTTCGTTTGACTTAGCGAAAATTTTAATCTCCCTCCTAAACTTCATTTATTTTTCAATATTTTTTCAGATCTATTATATCTTTCAGAAAACTCTTCTCTATCCATCTCCACATCGTTCTCTTTCTCTCAGTACAAAACCTTAATCTCAATCTCACCATCCCTTCTTTTCTGCGTCGATGTCTTGGGTGCCTGTTTCCTACAGGTAAATCTCTCTCCTTTTCCGTATTTTTTTCTCAAATCAATTGAAAATCAAAAGGTTTTAGAAAACCCTAAACTTTAATTCGCGAATCTGCTTTCATTACAGAAGAAAAAAAGATCTAGAAACAGATTGTCTCCGTCAAGACCTCAACGTCGCCGTCATCGCGACTCCTCGTCTATTCTCTGTTTTCGCTTTTCCTTGTCTCCATCGTCGCATCTCCTTGTGTCCGTCCCACCTCGCTCCCTCTCTCTCTCTCGTCTCTTGTGGCAAGGAGGAGCTGCGTCGAAAGCTCGCTCTCCCTCTCTCTCTGATTATCGTTTAGCTAAAGAGTGTTATCTCTAATTCATTCCTTGCTTATTCTGTGTTGCAGGTAGAAGTTTTCGAATCATACAAGCCATAGCTTAATCTCCCAACAAGTGATATTGATGTAAGTGTTCATCATTCGTTTCTTTTTGTTGAATTGATTCTGTTGGGATGCCTCTTCTTCACCCAATTGTATCAATCTTGCTTACTGTGTGTAAAAGTGTCTTTTTGTGAAATTTGCAGGTGCTTTTATGAAGGGTCGTGGTGTGGGTGCTTCTGGAGGGAAGAACAAGACTCCTATTGCTGCAGCATCGAAAGGAGACTGAATTTAGCTGATATGATGGCATAGCCAAAAACAAGGCAAGAACCGATTGATTTGTTTTCCACTCGCAAACTCTGTAAAGATTTGATTTTTATTCACTTTAGATAATGTGGTTGTGATCTCTTTGCAGGGAAGTGGTTGCAATGTCCATAGTTGGGACTTTCCCAATGATTGTAAGGAGTCTCTTAGATCTGTTTGTTCTGTTTCTGCTTGTTGTTTGTATGTTTCTGTGTGAGCTTGTCTTGTTCTATCTTTCTTGTTCTGATGTTGTTTATACTGCAGTGTTAGCTTGTCTTGTTACATGTTGTGTGTGTAAGATTTTCTTGTTTACATGTTCTGCTGTTTTTGTGTAAGCTTGTCTTGTTTACATGTTATGTTTCTGTGTAAGCTTGTCATCACAATTTGTGTTTTAATGTTCTGTTTTTCTTGAACCTTGCAAGGTGAAAATCAGCTTCAGAAAGAAAGCTTCCGACACACTCAAGGTGAAAAATTAACTTCATTACATGTTTTTGGTAATGAAACGACAAAACTTTAGTGTTCTGTTTTTAACATTTTGTTTGTTGTTAGTTATGGGACAAGACATCGATCTCCTTGACTGCTGGATGCGATCTGTTTATCAGATACGAGACGAGGACGTCTTCTTGCAAGTGCTGTCCCCAGGTGTTGATGAAATTGGAGTCCCGCGGGCGTTAACGAACAGAGGTGGTGGAGGCGGAGGATTAGAGTTTTTTTAAAGGTTTTTTCGGTTTAGATTAAACCGGTTTAGTTTATTTTTTAATGTAAATATTTATGTTTTTGTAATTTAGGTTAATTGAACTCAAGAGTATGTCCATTATTTTGTAAACAATTTAAATATATAAAATTTTAAAATATTTTATTTATATTATTTTTTTTTTACTTTTTAATAATTATATAATAGCAATCATTTTCTGCTATTATAAGATATACAATTGCATAACAAAGAAAACGCTATTGAATAAATATTTTAACATAACATATAAAAAGTGCTATCTAAAGTACTGAAGAAAAGATAACGGGGGTAGACACAGCGCACCTAAAAACGCTATGTATCTCTACGATAGCGTTTTACGAATGCTATGGATAACACTTTTTCTTGTAGTGGTTTATAACAAGAAGAAACCGTGGTGTTAGGCTGATAGCCGTAGACGCATAGACGGTCTAATTGAATTTATGGTCTTGCTCTTGATTCAGACAAAGAAAGTCTTCTACTTTTCGAACAACACCATAAAAAATGTAATTATCATTTCTACGAGACAGAGAGAATAGTATATGTGTATTTACAATTCAGATACCCGAGCAACATTAAAAAGACAATATAATAAGTTCATAGGAACAAAACCTGTTTGAAAATAACAACAAAGCGAGGAGTGAGGGAATCTTGAAATAAATAAAAAGCGAATGAAAAGCTTAGAATATCATTTGACAAGATATATATCTTTCAAAATATATTTTAAAATTTACTGGTCCATATAAACTTTATATGTTTTGTTTATTTTACAAATTTCTTATTTTCTATTTACTTTGCTCGAGAATGCATATATTCAGATATCTAGAAAATGTGTAAATATTTGTAAATGTTTACAAATGTTGCAGATCTTTCATCTGCCTTCTAATACAAATAATACAAAACTATATTTAGAACATGATATATAAAATAAAAGAAGTGGTGATACTATACTTTTGTAAATTTTAAAATTTGTTAAAAAATGGTTGTCGTAAAATATTATATTTTACTTTTGATTTAATACTTTCATAAGTAATTGTGCATATATAATTTATTAAACCATATGTTAAACTGATAATTATATAAACATATACATTTAAAACTCTGTATTTTATCTATATATATATATGTGTGTGTGTGTGTGTGTGTGTTGGAAAAGATATTCAATCATCAAAATTTTAGTATTTGTGATTTGTTTTGTTTTTAATGATTTTTTATTATGTTTTTAGTTTACAATATATAATTCACTAATAGACATGTTGATTTCTTGAATCGGAACAAGTTTAATGGATAAAATGATTAATTAGACGTGTAGAAATGTCTAAAGGGTTTAAATAACATATTAATGTAACTGTCAAAATTAGGTCGACCCTAATAATATTCATGAAGTAAGTATGACAAGACATGAATCCTTGTAAGTTATGTAAATGACTCACACGTAAGTTCCGAAAACATGGTACGTATCATCCACATGCCAGACTTTTTGGATAGTATTTTTTTTTTTTTGTCGACAAAATTACAGATTCATGTGGACTCTGTAAACCAAATTGGTTGCTCTGTATCCATATAGACGGTAAACGACGTCTGTTGCCTCACACCGCGTGCTATGCTATCCGTCTTTTTGTTTTTCGTCCTTGGTATATGAATAATCTACGAGCTGTGGAAACTTCTTTTAAGACTTCTGATGTCTTCCAAGTAGCTTGCAAACGCCGGCCATTCTTCTGGTTCCGAAACCATCTTCACCAATTGAGAACAATCTGTTGTTAAAGTAACATTATATTGCCGTAAATTCCTCATACATTTCATTGTCCATATCAGTGCCTCGTACATTCTTTTGGATAGTACTTTTAATATAGATATTTAGGATTTTATCGGACAAATATAGTTTTTTGCAAAATTGTTTTACATCTTTCTGTAACACTACTGAAAAATTGTACTGGGGAGGTAATTTTAGTAGAGAGATGTAAGGGTGGGATTGGAAGAACATGTTAAGGGGTGGAGACATGGCAGTGTTCTCAAAGCAGACACAAACACTTGGTAGAAGAAAGAGGGAGACAAAAGGCTTTAGCTTCCATTTTCTACTATATATTTCACAATCAAGTGATTATAAAGCATTCTCAAGACCACAAAAAATATTATACGTACGTTTGATTGTGTTGTTATTCGCCACGTTTCACTGTTGAATTCCTTTCATATGACTCCCATCATGTTCTTTTGTCCCCTCTTTTTTTCTTTCTTTCACATCCTCTCAGAATGAACAGACTTTAGAAAAAGATGAAAATAAAAAACGTGACACATTAATTTTAATAACGATACAAAAGCCCCAGTTCAACTTGGGAGTGCGAATCTAGTAGTCACTACCTAGAATCAAGATATCCAAATGATGTCTATGGACCGTGAGATTAATCCAGTGGAATATTGGGGTTGTTTTCAATTTTATGTATATATTATCTATGATGTGTTAAGCATATAACTGTTCAATACGTATTAACTCGAAACTATATTTCTATATGGTGAACTTTTTGAAGCAAACACTCTCCGTAACACAGACAGAAATATATTTACCCAATTTAGGAGGTCACTGGTCCAACATCTGTAAGGAGAGTCCACATCTACAAGCAATTAACATCATGAACGTGCACTTAAACCCGTTTTAGATAATCAGCTAAAACTAATTTAATGATTTACTTAGGAGCTGTAAGATGACGACAAGTCCCTACTATCCAACCACTTTAAAGTTTCTACCCTTTTTCTTTTTAGATGCCCAAGAATATCCTCTTTGGCTTTAGACCAATTAAGCAAGTAATCTAAGTCGTTTGTTTCATCACTGGCCATCCGTTTTCTCTTAACCTTTAGTAATGAAATAAATTACAACCTTCCAATTTCTGTAAGTGTAAATTTTTCATTTTTATATAGTAAGATAATTTCTTGGACGTCTTAATGTAGATGCCGTTTTTACTAATGTCCCTCGGTATATTTATATATGATGAAGCAATCCTATAGAGCTCCAAGTTTTAAGAAACCTACTTGAAACTCAATTGTAAGACTTTAGAAAACATCCAATGTATGTATATAATAAGTAATATATAATCAGTATGATTATATAAAATTGGTGATATTTCAGGTTTAGTTAAAGCTGTTCTATACGTTTGAATAGTCATCCGTTATCATGTCATAAGCATCTTTGAATTTTGTCAACCGGTAAAATATATAATGTTGTAAACTGAAATCTTAGGTACGAGACAAATACGATTTGGCTTAATTTTCCAGCTCTAACCAACTATCAAGGGCACCAATTATCTTTACCAAAATATATAAAAAATCTCTTAGCCATTGATCCCTAACCACGAATGAAAAGAAAACAAAAGAGCAAAAAAAGTCTAAAGTATGATGATCCGGACTGATTGGGTCGTGGAGGACATTGATACAAGTGAATGTCCTCGCCATTGGACAGTAGAGTCTCATAAGTCCCTTATCTAGTGGTGTTCCCTCCAAACTTTTTTATAGTTTCCTAGAGACTCGCAATTATTACTTTCTACCATACGTGTGGTACATTACTTCTTATCCTTCGATTTTAGTAATTAATAAAGTAAGTTCACGTGCCAAGCCTTCGACTTTGCTTCTCGTATCAATGACGTATAACTGTATAGTAACGTAACTGCTGTATTCGACTTTCGATATGTTGAACTAAAAGTTATAAATAGATATCAACCATATCATAAAATATTGTGTCTCTCAAATAGATGTTGAGTATAACCAACAGAGCCGTCTAACAGCACGTGCAAGTGGTGCGGTCGAACATGGTCCGAATCAAATATAAAAAATTTGAGATGAGAACAGGATCCGAACCAAATATAATACGATAATATTGCATTGTTAAATATACTTTTAATAAATTTTACAGGGTCCATAAATAATTTGAGACGGCGCTGATAACCAATGAAAAACATACAAATGATAGTATTGTCACTTTATACATTTTCTTTGTTGTCAATGCTTTTATTGACTTTCTTTTTGTAGTACTGTCCGCTCAGGTTGGGATCCCAATAGTGGATTCTGCTTACAAATAATAGTTGTACTACACAATGTAATGGTGCTAGCTAGGCTTTGTGTTTGTCCATCACAATGCACGATAACTGTCTTAATTAGATTTGTTAATTACCTAAACAGAAATGCCCTAACCATACTCTTAATCACGACATCATTTGGATCTCTTTTGAAGAGAGCTATAGTTGTAAGCGGAGGTAAACGTAAAACTATATAAAATGTCGTCAGTTTCTAAGGCGGAAGACTATGAAATTTTACTTAAATTTTTGACTCTACTATATATGATGTTAAAAGAGACTATTTCAGAAGTATATAAATCTGATCATTTGTTTCTTAATATACTAATTTCTGGGGTAAAATATTGAAAATACTATATAATTGATATTCTTTAGAGCTAATACTAATTGGTACGTTCACATGGGGTTTAAATTAGTCATATTGTCTCAGTTATCAACGTCGCGTCTTTACTATATGAAACAATATTGATGATGGTGATAAAGAAACCTCTCTAACTAACCCTCCTAGTTAAGTCAAGACTCACAACGAGGCTCAGGAGTGTAATTATCTCCAGTGGCAGTTTCGAAATTTAAGAAACAATAAACCCACATTCATACCCCCCAAAAAGACTAATTTCTTGGCACTCTACATCCCCTTTATAAATCATAGGTCTTCCTCTTCCCCAACACAACTTCTCAAATCTCATAAAAAGTGAGACAAATTACGATAGAGAGAAAGAGAGAGATCTAAAAACATGAACTACACAGAGGATGATCAAAACATGGCTTTTATCTCTCAATTGTACCCTGATGTCTACACTCAGATGGTACCACAACAAGGTTTGTCCGAAAAATTCAATTATCTATTGTTTTGAATTTTGAGAAAACCAAAATTTAAGGATTTTCTTATAAAAATACAAGTGGGTTTGTTTTCTTAGCTTGTTTATCTGAAAAGTAAACAAATTTTTCTGTTTTGTTTCAAAGCCTGGAAACCCCACAAATTTAATGGAAGAAGTTATACAAATTCTAGTGGGTTACTATTAGAGTCTTTCCCAAAAAAAAAGAAGTTCTCAACCAACACGCGTACACCTAAAAATATTGATATAATCTACGTGCATGTAAACACACATCAAGAAACTAAAAAGTAAAGAAAAAAAAATCCAAACTCTATTTTATATAACATGTTCTGCTTTTACTGGAATTACTAATTTGCTTCTAATTATTTCGGTCGATAGGAGACGTGAAGCCACCGAAGCGAAGGAGGAAGAAGAGCAAAGCAACGGTTGCTGCCGGAGATGGAAGCAACTGCTTGTTTAGGAAGAGAAAGCTTACCGATGAGCAAGTGAACATGTTGGAGATGAGTTTTGGTGATGAACACAAGCTTGAGTCGGAGAGGAAAGATAAGCTTGCGGCGGAGCTAGGGCTTGATCCTCGTCAAGTTGCAGTTTGGTTTCAGAACCGTCGTGCACGGTGGAAGAACAAAAGGCTAGAGGAAGAGTACAACAAACTCAAAAACTCACATGACAACGTCGTTGTCGACAAGTGCCGACTTGAGTCAGAGGTATACTTTCTTTTCTTTTTTGGTTTATCTCATCTTCTTTTTCTGTTCAGGTATACTTTCTTTTCTTTTTTTGTTTATCTCATATTCCTTTTATGTTCAGTTATTCTTATTATCGTGAATTCATTGTTATACGGTGTAGGGAATGGTTTTAGGTTTATAGTACTGACTTGTTTAACCCACGGTTAATGTGATAATGATACTAATGGTAGATATATTACACAAATATTTCCTTTCAAAAAGTGTATATCTAACTAGTTGACATACAGAATACTTTAGGAATTGGGTATTTTCCAAAAATTTACGGCGTTTTTAACAAATATATTCATTCGATTTTTTTTTTTTGGTTTGTTTACCCTTGTTCCTTATTTTAGTCTATACATATTATTTTTTCTCATACAGCAATGTAGTTTATACATTCTTTTGGTAAACTATCTTAATTAATGGCATAATGAACGTGAGCTCAAGGCTCGAAAAACTTTGTTTAAAAACGATAAATTAGACACAGATACTTGAGTTGAGAACAGAAAAAGCGACATCGAACAGTAAATTGCCACCGTATTACACAACATAAAATACTTTGATGCGTTCCGTACAATATTGTAATATTTATAATAATCGCTTGTCTTTGTCAGTAGAACTCAAAATTATCGAGGAGATCCACTAACAAAAATCCTTTTTATTTAATTTAACCAAACGTTTGCATCACTGATAGTTTCTTAACGATAAAATTAACATTACATTTGTTTTCCTCAGCTTCTTCAGCTCAAGGAACAGCTCTATGATGCAGAGAGGGAGATCCAAAGATTGGCAGAAAGAGTAGAAGGAGGCTCGAGCAACAGTCCTGTTTCTTCTTCAGTTTCTGTTGAAGCCAACGAGACGCCGTTTTTTGGAGACTATAAAGTTGGAGACGACGGTGACGACTACAATAATCTGTTTTATCCGGTGCCAGAAAACATCTACGTCGATGGAGCTGAATGGATGAATCTTTACATATAAAAGCACTAGCTTATCAATTAGTGTCGTAAATTAGGGAAGCCTATTTTAGAGTAAATTGGTAGATTATATAAGTGCTCTATTTCTAGTGTACAAATAGATATAATGGGTGTGTCGCTAATGTAATTTGGCAATCTTCATGTAAGCACCGGTTGCTTACGTAGCTAATTATGAGAAATTTGTATTAATTAATGAAGCAACTACGTAATTTAGGTTTTCACACTCTTTAATGGCGTTTGACCTATTCATAATTCGTATTATGTTTTTCTTGTTACAAGTTTGCAATGTATGTATACTTTAAATAACAGCATATATATATATCACATAATTAAGGGAAATGTGTTCTTTGAGTTGATTAAGTAACTGTATCCTTGTTGTAGTATGTTTAGAATATAAAGTTTAAAACTTCGTTAGGTTATGGAAAATTTTGGAGTGGACGTTTGTTGAGTTAGATATATACTTTCTTGATGGATAGGATATAAGAGTGACAAATACATACCGTTATTGCGACTTTGAAGTTTATAGCTCGCCATAGCAGCTCGTAGTTGTATTCAAATACATACTTTCTTACTAGCCAACAAGAAAAAAGTACGGCTGTAAAAGGAGGGTCGGCTACAACTGACAATATGATGCATGCTTTTGTTTTATACTTAAATATAAATATGTAGTGGAAGTCTAAAAGATAAATGACTAGATGAAATGTACATAAGCAAAATGGTTGTTAAAACTTTATAACTCGATGGATAAGAGTTTGCCAAATTTACATGAAAGAGGTGTTCGGATAGAATATACCTAAATTTGGTGAAACATTATGAGTCAAATTTTTAATCACTTGACAGCGAATGAGCAAAGCCTATACTATAGTTAGAGAACAGTCATATTGGCTCTAGATAGAGATGTCAAATGGGCCTTGTGTATGTGGGCGGCCCGTGTCCAAATCCAATTGGACTTATCCAATTAGACCCAAAACAAAAACGTGTCCAGTTGGGTCGAAACCAAATATACCCAATTCTAATGGGCTTAACCATTTGGACATGGGCGGCCCAACGACATAAAAATCTTAGGGTTTCTGCGGAAAAAATCAGAATGTCTCCGTCTCTCTTTCTCGTGACCTCGTGAGGCGACTGCGACTCGCTCGATCTCGATCCGTAGAAATGCATCACTCGATCCGTCTCCGTCTCCGTCTTAATCTCTGTCTCCGTCTCCGTCTCGATCCGTAGGCTACTTTCTCTTCCTCGGCGACTTTCTCTTCCTCGGCGACTCTCTCTTCCTCTGGCGTCTCTCTCTTCCTCTGGCGTCTCTCTCTTCTCGGTGACTCTAGACCTGCGGCTCTCTCTCTCTCTCGGCGTCTCGATCCGGCTCTCTCTCTCTCTCTCGGCGTCTCGATCCGGCTCTCTCTCTCTCTCGGCATTTCGGTATACATATGATTCTCTGAGTTGTTTGATGGGTTTCTCTGATGGGTTTCTCTGATTGGTTTGATGGGTTTCTCAGATGGGTTTCTCGGATGGGTTTGTTGGGTTTCTCTGATTGGTTTGATGGGTTTCTCAGATGGGTTTCTCTGATTGGTTTGATGGGTTTCTTAGATGAGTTTGTATATAGCTTGCGTCTGTTTCACTTGATGGGTTTTTGGGTTACTTGTTTATGGTTTTAGCTTGCGTCTGTTTCACTTGATGGGTTTTTGGGTTACTTGTTTATGGTTTTGTATATCGCTTAACTTGTATTACTTAACATGAGTTTATGTAATTGTTTTTGCTTTCAGATGATGGATACTTTGAGTTTGAACAATGATGAGTACGTGAGTGACGATGGGGATTCAGCACAGGGAATGGACGAGAACAATCCTGTGGTGGACGAGTCTCTCATGAGCACAGCTGAGGCTGAGGTGAAAGGTAAACACAAGCGTAGACACTCTAAGTGCTGGAACCACTTTACTATAGAGGGAGATAGGATGCCTGATGGGAAATACAAATGTGTCTGCAACCACTGTAGCCAGTTTTACTTCCTAGACTTGCGAAGTGGAACCAATACTATGCTTCGCCACTCTGAACGTTGCTCCAAAACCCTTAGTAACACTTTAGGCTGTAAGAAGATCGATCAGTTGGTGTTTAGAGATATGGTTGCTGTGGCCATTATTGAGCATGATCTCCCTTATGCCTTTGTAGAGTTTAGAAGGGTTAGGGAAGCTTTTAAGTATGCCAACCCCACCATAGAATTCTGGTGTAGGAACACAGCAGTGGCTGATGTACTTAAGATATTTGAGAGGGAGAAAATGAAGCTTAAGCAGGTGTTAAGTGAGATTCCGGGTAGAGTTTGTCTAACCACTGATCTTTGGAGGGCTATAACCATAGAGGGCTATCTCTGTCTCACTATCCATTATGTAGATTCTGAATGGAACCTTAGAGCTAAGATCCTCTCCTTTTGCGCATTCCCGCCGCCGCATTCTGGTACTGCTATTGCCATGAAGCTGATGGAATTGCTAAAAGAATGGGGTCTGCAAAAGAAGGTCTTCTCTGTTACCGTGGACAATGCCTCTTCTAATGATAATATGCAAGGAGTACTTAAGAGGCAGTTGAAGAAAGATCTAGTTTGTGGTGGAGAGTTCTTTCACATCAGGTGTGCTGCTCATATTCTAAACCTCATTGTCCAAGATGGTTTAGAAGTGATAAGTGAGGCATTGGAGAAGATCAGAGAGAGTGTTAAGGAAGTGGAAGCAGAAGCAGAAGGAAGTGGAAGGAAGAAGAAGAAGACCCGCCTTAACTAAAGCCTAAAGGTATGATCTTAATCTTGGGTTTGTAGAGTTTGAACAGATATTTCCTTGCGTGATGATCACTTCATCACTTCATCTCTTCATCTCTGTATAGTATTTCCTTGCATGATCATCTCTTGTTCATTACTGTATACGCTTGTGTGATGTCGTGATGATTCTAGTTTGATGTTTAATGATGGTTCATTACTGTCATCATGACAGTGTCATGTACTCATATACTTTTGTTTTTAACTTGATAGGAGAGGCTGAGAAGAAGAAGAAGAAGAAGGACCATCAAAACTTCATCTTATGTATTTACTTATGCTTTGGATTGTGTAAAACATTTTATGCTTAGTATCTGCTTGTGTGATGAAATATTTTATGCTTTTGATGTGTGAAACATATGAATTTTCTTGTGTAAAACTTATAAAACTTATGTTTTTATGAATGTGAAAACAGACATGTATTTGGGCTTTGCGGACAACCCATTTGGAATGGGCCAATTTGGTCTGGACAATTTGGCCTGGTACAGTTTGGGCTGAAAAAAAATAATGTCCATTTGGACTGGTGTGTCCATTTGGACAGCCCATTTGGACCTGGACAGCCCAATTGACACCTCTAGCTCTAGAGTAATATATATCGACCATTATCATCAGTGATATGATTTGCACACATAGAGTGAAAATGTCTTAAGCAAGTCATATTAAAATCGTAAACATAACACGATTACAGTTATCATCATCTGGTTACATGCATTATAGTATATCAAGATGAATAGTTTTATTTTTGAGAAATATCAAGATGAATAATTAAATGGACGTGAGGCTCTCCACATTTTTTTGGTGGATTTAACCCATAATCTAGTTTGATCCTCTCAAGCCCTTTTGGTTCATGTGTTGTTGGTTACATTCGTTAAAATGGTTCGAACAACTACGTACGTATTCTGAAAAACAATATGTTTTTAACATGATCTGAGGATTTTTTATACATATTTGGCTAAAAAAGGATCTTTGATTGCATAGCAACTGTGTATACAGTAATCAAGGTTTTTGTTTTGGCATACATCCTTATTAGATATTTGATGAAGTTGTCTTTGTTTTTGATTTGATGTTCTGATGATATTTTTGATCTAGACATATACTAAATCCTGATTCAAAATCACCAAACAAGAAAATAAAGTTTAGAAACTGTGGACCCACCAAGAAATAATATTTGGCGAATAAGTGAAGGATTTGATGTAATTTGGGTTAGTAGAAAGCGAAGTGTAAAGCAAACGTAGTGTAATGGCTCTTTCCTGAAACGATTTGTTTTAAGTATTCGCAACACATTCACTGTATCTAGTGTGTTGCATTATATAGTGACTTGTCCGAAGTCTTCATTCGAAAAAGTTTGTCACCTTTTCTTCTTTATATGGTGACCAGTCACATCAATCACCTAATGGCTAAATGGTAATGTAATGCCCCACGAAAGCTTCTGTATTTATTCAAGACGACTCCTTTTTTTTTTTTTGGATCAAATTCAAGACGGACTCCCTTTGCTAGCAAGTAGCAACTAAGACCACCTCCATCGGTGAGGATGTCTGATATCTCTTTTTATTCATTTAATATTGTTATTTCTGACACATTTTAGTTATAATATTTTACTTTAGATTTAACAAAAAAAAAAAACGAGTAACAAGTATCCATCTGGCATAAATGAGTATAGAACCCTTTCCATAACTGTCTAATAAAGGACCGGTTGCAATTTTCTTTCTTCTCTTTTATATTTTTTATTATTATTTTCTCATGAGAACTCGTGTTACATACCCCCGATGGAGTAGCTCTAACAATGGAAACCAAATATATCGATTTGTAAAATAAGGCCCGATGGGCCTATATATGTCATCTTAGTGTCTACCGGAGTAGCTTGGTAAAGAGCCCGTTTTAAACAATAGCATTATGATTTTGATGCCTGTTTTTTTTTTGAAGTGAATCTTATCCATAAAATTAAGTTTTTTTTACAAATTGAAAAAAATATTTCCTTAAAACCAATCTTCAAGTTATAAGCCACAGTCACTTTGAAAAGAAAAAGCCATTCAGCTAGAAATCTCGATGTATCACAGAACTAAAAATGACCTTCCATTTGTTTAGTTGTGTCCAAAATCCAAATAAACTACACTTTTTGTCTGATTGGAAAAATTAAAGAGTAAATCAGAGTATATTAAAGCACCATTTCAAATCATTACAGTAATCATCCAATAAATAAAAGAAGTACAATCTAAAAAGTGCTACCATTTTCATCAAACAAGCTCTAATTTTTATTTGTTTTTGGTGGAATATTTTTACTAATAATAAATTATATTCTCCTAGTTGAAAAATAAAATAATGATTAGTTTCCTTTTTTGAACAAAAGAGGTGATTAGTTCCCCCTCATGAAATCAATGAGTAAAAGATGAGTCACAACAAACAGTAGATACCGTGTCAAAACCTTATCCAGTAACACGTATACAGCTGGACATCTCCTTGTCGCACGTGTCAGATCATCAAAACCCTAAATCCCCCAAATTTAAAAAAAAAAAAAAAAACTTTCCTCTTTCATTCGCAATTCATCTCTTCCTATCGGACTTCGCCACACACCACCAAATCGGGCAATTAATCTCAAACCTTCTCTCTCTTTTTTTAATTCCTTCTCCTACCTTCTCCAATTTCCCGAGAGATTCAATGAAGCAGTAAGAGAAAGCAAAAAATTGGAATTCACAATCTTCTTCGGAGCTTTGTCTGATCTGTCGGAAAGAAGGAGAGGACGTGTCTTTGTAACTTTTGTCTGACTCTCTATAATTTTAGGTAAATATCCTAGCTGGACTTCCACATCGGTCTGATTTTTAATTTTTAATTTTTTTTTTTCTAATCTCTCCCCTCCTCTCTATTCAGACACTTTCGCATGTACTCTGTTATGATGAATTGTCTCTATTGATTGAACAATTCTGTAATTAGAGATTGTGTAGGAGAGAAACAATTCATGCATAGTTCATGTGTGATTTAGAGTCTGGAGGATTTTGTTTCTGCTGTTGGGTTCGTTGAATAACATATCATGTATACTTGATTTGCTCTTTGTTCTGTTTTGTCGTTGTGTACTCTGTGTTCTGTAGTAAAAGTCTCTGTTTTTGTCCGATATGTTGCGTAGAGAACATAAAGCTTCTGTCTTTTGGGTTTGCTCCTCTTGGGTATTTTGTGTTCTGTAAGAAAAGTCTCTGTTTTGAGTTCGATATGTCACGTAGAGAACATAAAGCTTCTGTCTTTTTGAGTTTTTTTTCTTTTGAATGATTAAATCCTCTGTTTGAGGTGCTTCCCAAGTCTTTTGTCTTGACAGATTCTTGCTCCTTTCGTTTGTAGCTGATAAAACAATGGGAACAAGCGAAGAAAAGACGCCTTCCAAACCAGCTTCCTCAGCACAGGTTGATCGTTCTCCTCCTCTTCTTCTTCTCCCTTGTTTATATTTGGATATGCATGTCCTTTATTCAGTCTCATGGATCGCAGAAACGTTACACTTGGGTTGCGTTTTCATTGATCCCTACTTCTTGTATTGCAGGACATTCCTCCCACACCGTATCCAGACTGGTCAAACTCTATGCAGGTTCGTGTAACTCTCTGACCACTTTTGGTTCTCATAGTGTCAGTGTCTTCTTTCTTGACAAACATATAATGCGTTGTTCTCGTTTCTCTTAAGGCTTATTATGGAGGAGGAGCTACTCCAAGTCCTTTTTTCCCATCTCCTGTTGGATCTCCTAGTCCTCACCCTTATATGTGGGGCGCTCAAGTAAGCTTCCCTTGTATCATTGTTGATGTGGTCCTTTGAATAACACTTAGCACGAGTTTTTTTTATTTACTCTTGTTCAATGCTTTCAGCACCCTATGATGCCGCCTTATGGAACCCCGGTTCCCTACCCAGCCATGTATCCTCCAGGGGCAGTCTATGCCCATCCTGGCATGCCCATGGTAAATATCTTCTTTTTTTTTGGTTCTGTTCGGAACAAACTGATAAATTAAATAACTTGCTTGGAATCTTCCTGTTGCAGCCTCCTACTTCCGCTCCAACCAACAAGGAGACCGCGAAGGAACAAGCCCCTGGCAAGAAGTCAAAGGGAAACTTGAAAAGAAAGGGTGAAGGAGGTGAGAAAGCGCCTTCTGGTTCTGGGAACGATGGTGTATCTCAAAGGTGCGACGATCTATCCAATGTATTTACTTCTTCAGGTTGATAGTGGGATCATGTGTAGCTATGCTTTATATGTTATGCAGTGATGAAAGTGTCACAGCAGGTTCATCTGATGAAAATGGTGAGAATGCTAACCACCAGGTACTGATCTTTAGTTTGACCTGTTCTCTGTTACTTAGATGCTTTGTGCTATTTTTTTTTTAATTGAGTTTCATGTTAATGTAGGAACAAGGTTCAGTTAGGAAGCCGAGCTTTGGACAAATGCTAGCGGATGGTAAGCTCTTTCATCACCCCAAGCTTATTATGGTCTCTCTTTCCTCATGTTTGTTGTTTACTTGAGCAGCAAGTTCTCAGAGTAATACTACTGGTGAAATCCAAGGTTCAGTTCCCATGAAGCCACTGGCCCCAGGGACTAATCTGAATATGGGAATGGACTTATGGTCGTCCCAGGCTGGTGTACCTGTGAAGGTAAACCACCAAATCATCACACTCATCTTTCCTGATCTGTGGTTTATAAACTCCTGAGGTTTACTCTAAAACAGGATGAACGAGAGCTCAAGAGGCAGAAAAGGAAACAGTCTAACCGTGAATCCGCCAGGCGGTCCAGACTCCGGAAGCAGGTAATGTTGTTAGTTGTATCATATACTTGCTATGGTTGATTGCTTCTGATGTTTCATTACTCATTTCCATAATTTCACCAATCTTGAATAGGCGGAATGCGAGCAGCTTCAGCAGAGAGTAGAGAGTTTGACGAGTGAGAATCAAAGCCTGAGAGATGAGTTACAGAGACTCTCCAGCGAATGTGAGAAGCTCAAGACTGAGAACAGCTCTATCCAGGTAACAACAACAGGCTCTTATCCATAATATTTGATTTTATTACAGTTTGGCTTTTATTTACATGAAGTCAATTGAATAAAATATATATACAGGGTGAGTTGGTAAGAGCGCATGGACCAGAGGCCGTAGCTAATCTAGAACAGAGTGATGTTGCTGGCTCTAAAGACGGTGAAGGAACAAACTAACACATTTAGGAAACATGGAACTCCGTTACGTATTATTGTGATTTTCCAAATCTTATTTGTAAACCAGTCTAAAGTTCATTTGAGATTTTACGTGACCATGACCATACAACCGTTTGAGAATTTGTGTAATAGTGTGTGATTACACAGATGGCTGTAAAAGCTGTAGAGCTATTATGACTACACTTGTTTGTTTTATTTAGTCTTCATGGTCGGATTCAGATTCTTCCAAGTCTTGGATTGTTGCAGTTGATGGTTCTTGTTCGGGGCTAATGTCTGGTGTTTCTCCTTGTTGTTCGCTTGGTGGTGGTGCAGCTTCATTGCCTGATGGAACAACAAGTTCTATATAGTAACGAAAGTATTAGTTGGTTTGGGATAGAAAGGTAGAGTTTGAGAAGTAAACCTGATCCCAAGATTTTGACAATGATTGATCGCACCAACCGTACTCCTCCTTGGTGTGTCCTAACGACCTTGACCTGCAATTGTTGCGTATGTGTTGATAGAGCATTTGTATAAAAGCAATTCAAGAATGCAGAATCATCTGAGTTGTGAAGGAAGCTAGCAATGTACCATTTCTCCATATACTCCATCCACAAGTCGGTCCACTCCAACTTGGTGTCGCATTAGGAAAGGGCGAAGGCGGTTGTTATATATTTGTTTTGCTCCCTATCGCCGGAGAATATGCAGAACCGACCAATAAGGGGGTTAACAAAAGATTTCTAGACATGTTAAATGACGGTTACAAAGAGACTGGGAAAAGAACTGTACATCAATGGTGGGAAGTTGAAGCCAGACGAGGAACGCAAACTTTGCATGATAGTACAGAGGAAACCTGTAAAAACAGTAAATCAAATACTCTAAGACCAATGACTTGTCTACGATTGAGAAATTGTCAACATATTTTATATAGTACCATGAAATGAGCTTGTCAGTGAACACTTCAACAAGGCTGAAAGAACCATAAGCTGCAAAGAAGAGGGAAATATCAGATGCCATGTGACATATGAACGAAAGCCAAGGGAGACTGCGATAAACAGCATAAGAACACTTAAAGAAAGGAGTCACTACAATGTTGTCCCAACCTGCCCAGTAAATAAGCCACTTTCGTTGTGCACTCTGATCCCTATTCTCGATTGCCTTGAAAGTTGAGTACACAGGCAACCCTATCCCAATGGAACAGCTGCAGGGTAAACTAGATTCAGCCATACAGCAATAACTTTTCTTTCTAACCGAATCCTCTTGAGTTAATTACAGCTACACCAAGAGATAGAACCCGGAAAAAAAAAGAGACAACAAGATTCCCCAACAAGAAATTGACCTCTTGTCCTAAAGGCACCCTGCAGTATTCCAACAAAACGTACAGCTTCTGACAATTCGGCTAAGCCGATCTACCCCGTTGCCAGCTTCACAAGTTAATGACATCAGAATAAGAATCTTACCATGCGGTACGGAGTACGATATTGGAACCAAGTGGAGAAAACAGTACTCGTAACCCAACCTGAAAATTTCCACACACAAGACAAACATTTCTGATGATCAGACAGTGAATATTGAATTCGAACAAGACACTACAACCGTTGTTTTATGTTGTCACTAAATACACCAAAACAGATATCGTAAACAACGGTTTGAAATAGTAAAATATAACCTCGCTGGTGAAGCCGGATCCGAGAAGCGCCATGGATGGAATCTGTGAAGCAAATCCGCTCATTGTAGATTTATTCGTGCGTCGGTTTTGCGAGATTGTCAGAGTCGGTTCTACACACTCCAAGAATGATCACTTTACGCTTGTTTATGATGGACTTAAACACTCTACCTCAGACAGAGACTTTTTGCTTGCGTAAGAAACTATTTTATTTCCTTATTTAAATTAGAAACACCAACCAAAAATATTTTAAAACAAGGATAAACCGAAAATATTGAAGGCGTAGTAGATACAATTCGATTCTATCATATCATTTTCGTTAAACCAAACCCACTCTAAACCTAACAAACCAGATCCGGTTCATCATTAAAACCTCCAAGCCGACGTCGCAACCAGGGCCCTCCCATGCCAGCACAGCACCAACTCCTCCTGCCGTTTCGCCACGTGGAACCCTCTCACCTGCGCCTTCTCCAACAAACACTCTGCTTGAAAAACCGCGAACTGACTCAGCTGAATCGACCTCATCCCTGCCCCACAGAACGCTTCCCGCCACGTCATCTCTCCCGCGCTTCTCCTATCCGCCGCCGTCTCCACCGCCGTAACGATCTTCGGCCTCAGAACAAACGCCTCCACGATCTTCTTCACCAGATCCCCCGGAGGAGCCGCCGCGTCGAGAGACTCGAGCACCATCGTGTAAAACTCAAGCGCCGTAACAAACTCCCGCCGGAACGATCCACCTCCGGCTGTTATCTCCGTCCATCCTTCGCTATCAACAAAAACAACAACCTTCGGAGACACTCTCCGCAAGTTGTTCACAAACTCACCGATCCCGCTCAGACGTCGGAATATCGCCGGAGATATCAGAACTATCGTCCTCTCACCGTCGACGAACCTGATCGCCTTGAAAGAAAGCATTTCGAACGTCTTCATCAGCACGAACTCGATCTGGAACCTGATCTTCATCTCCGCCGCGAACTGAGTCAAATTCTCCTTCACCAGCCTCGTCTCCACCGCGCACTCCTCCGCCACCACCGCCGTGACTCTTAAAAACCCGCTGCTTATCGATTTCTCCGCGATCTCCCTCATGAGCGACGCGTACTGACCGCCGAACCCGATGTCGAAGTCCACCACGTGGACGAACGGAGAAGACGACTGCTGCGAGCTCAGCGAGTCGAGGATGGCCTGGTTCGCGGTGAAGTGGGAGAAGAGAGGGATCGGGGAGATACCGGAGAACTCCTTAACGGCTCTTATCTTCTGAACGATCTCGGTCCAGGATGATAGTAATCTGGTTTGGTTCCGGTTCGATCCGGTTAAGAGAGAACTTAAAGCTTCCTTGAAGTAAAACGCCGCTCTCTGTAACGGTCTCCCCGTGGGAGATCGTAGGCGTTGGTTGAGGCGCGAGAGGATCACCTGAGCGAGCTGTAACTCGTCCGACTCGACGCAGTCCACGACTCGGATGAGGTCTTCGATGAAATCGAATCCTCCTCCATTGTCGACGGTATCGAGAGAGTTGAAAGCGTAACCGGTGGTTTGGTTTTGACCGGTATAAGGATCTGACGAGTCGAAATCGGACGGTTGGATCTGATCGGGGAAGCCAGGGAGGTTGGAATCGACGGCGTAGAGTGGTCCTATTGCTGATTCGGTGGTTGTGAACTCTGTCTTCAAGGGGTTGGGTGTGGAATCATCGTCTAGCTCCAGCTCCTTCATGATCGAGTCCCAGTCCATGGAACGCATCACGTGTTCGTCCATCGATGGCAACTGATTATTATTGTTGTTATCAGTGCTGTTGGTTGTATTCGATTGTTGGTTGTCTTGAGGAGACGAAGCCTGGACCTTCATGTTAGTGTGTAAGAAGAAAAGGTGGGAGCAACAAAAAAATAAAAGAAAAAAGAAAGTTAAGTCTTTTTTCTCTCTATGCAAGTGTGGGAGAAGAAGAAGAAGGTGGCGGGGCTTTTGAAAGGTATGATGGGCAAGCTTTTTATCCTAGATTGAGAAAGTGCGTTCAAAAAAATGTTTTTTTTTTCTTTTAACTTGGTAACCGTGTTTAATCCGGGTTTTGGTTTAGGGAATATAAAATCCAATTGGAAATTGACTTGTATTTTATTCGGATTTTTCTTAGTTTTGTCCAGATTCAAATTCTTAGTAACAGCCTTCTCTTTCACTAATTTATAGATATTTTTTACCAATATAAATGGATTAAATCGGTTGTTTTAGTGTGTGTTTATGTTCTAATTCACCTTGGTTTAACCAAAGTGTAATTACACTTGGGATATCGGGCAAAGTCATGACTTGATAAGAAAAGCTCTGAGGCCAATTGGGTTTGTGTGTTACACTTGGGATATTGGACAAAGTCACTCTATATTTGAAATGAATAATTAGTTTACTCTGTTTTTTGCTACAAAAATAAAATAATTCTATTATAAAGTAAATCATTGGATCAAAATTTATTTTATAATAGAATTTTTCTATTATTGTGGAAATTATAAAAGATAAAATAGAGTTCCATTGAAAATGCTCTAACACAGCTACGCAAAATTCTCAAACGCTCTGAAAGAGCTGAAATACAAATAAAGTTCCTCTGCTTTAAAAAAAAATCGGCTGAAAGGGATACAACCTCCACTACGTTGATCATCATGAAGAAGGTAAAAGTTGATAAAAAGGAGCTCAAAAAGGTTAATGATTTATTTTCCTTTGTCTTTGTGGGATTTTTCGAGTCTTTTTTCACTAGTATATTACACTATGCAATTTCATATAACCTATTAACAAACTTTTAGTATATAATTTATACGAATTTTAAGACTTAATTATGATAAAAATATTGTGTAAAAGTTTTATACGTTATTAAAGATATTTTACATATTACCGTGCTAGTTACATAAATCAGCAACGACTGATTGCAAATTTCTTTTGAGCAACGACTGATTGAAATTAAAAACAAAAATATTAAACGGACAATAATTCCCGGTGCTTGCGACCAAAAAGGAAGAAAGAAAAGAGAGGGAGTGACCACTGGGCTTTATGTGGATCCCACATTTGGACACGGTAAAAAGCAGGAGAAAGTAAGCGGGCCCACAATCGGTTTACTTTCGAGGTAACTTTGTCGGAGATAGTGGCATAGAAGCCCATGGGCCATTGGAAATTTACCGAACCGAGATTGACTGATCAATAAGTCAGCGCGTAAGAATGACGCCCACTACTTACTTAGCCCCCCACTTCTCCTCTCTCTGGAGAAAGAAGAAGAATATGTTCTCTCATCTTCACTTATTGCTTTCGTTTTCATGGGAAATGATCTCTTTTTCTTTATTTTTGATGCACCAGAAAACTACAAAACCCATTCCGCATTCTTTTGAATATACTTTCTTTTTTTTCTTTGTATTTAGAAAACATTAAAGTTTGAAACCATTCATCATATTCAGTTGACAACTTGACTATTCCGAGCGTAAACGATTGAAATAGCCTTTTGCAACCATGTCAAGCTAATCATGAATTGCTGAAATTGCGTCGGTACCTATGTTGTGTCGATGTGTGTGTTATGTTAGATGTGCTTAATGTGTATAATGAAAATCAATAGTCATGCACTATGCAAAAAAGTATTGCATAGATTTATACTATAATAAATGGTGATGTCGTGGAAAAAAGTTTCCTCTCATTAAGCCGTTATGTAACCTTTGCTAACGTGGAAAAAAGGTTCCTATCATTAGTCACTTATTCAACTTTTTATTTCTAACAAAAACAGGCTTTTTAATCTTTAAACTTTATATGTTCTAATATAATGTAGATTTTATGCGTTGTAGCGGCTCAATGAACACACTAAACTACTAAAGTTCCTTTTGCGGCAGCATTCCCTCTTTAGTTTTTAATGATAAATTCATGACTAACTCCTCATTTTTTGTTACTTTTTTTTTTCTTCCAAAAACTCATTTTTGTTACTTTCTATATACATATATTTAAGAAAATAGAGAATAATCACGATCGTGTGAACTTACGTGCAATGGGATCCACTTGGATCATAGTCTCATGTAGATCATACCTTACATTTTATTATGTTTATCTTCAAGGATCAGACATGGAATACAATGAGACTGACGAGTTCTAATTACAGAAATTTAATGATTTTAATACAACTACATTCCCCGAGTGTGTTATATATAGTAAATATTTTTTCAATCTTTTCCTAATCTCATAATTTTATACCAAAATCAATTTTGTTTCGAATTTAATAGCACATCATATTTATGTATTTGTGAATTTCAGCTCAAATGGTAAATATGACAACACTAATTCAAACCACCAAATTACGCATTTTTGCTGTTCAATTAAAAAAAACATATGTAGCTGAACTACGTTTTCATTATGATCTGAACGTTTTGTTGGCACTTAAACCATTACTGTCATAGTATCACTTGGTTATTTTTGTCGATGTTTTCATACAGCTGATTCGGTATAAAACAGATGTACCTATATGTACAACTATTTATCTAAATCCGGTAGTATACGGTATAACGAACACTTCAATAAAATATTGACTGATAAATGTTCTGCGTATACCAATGTCTCCAAATAGGACAAAATCTTACCTACATGACTGGAATTTGGAATAAGAAGATGATTAATTTTCATAAATAATGTTGGTAACTAGAACAAGTTATGTTTATTACACACGTGATCATATATTAAAACAAACGAATGAACGATCATATCTTATATTCCCACTCTGCCAATATTCTTTTACTGATCGACCAATGGATTCTCTCGTTATTACAAAAATTCTTCCACTGCCTAGGCTGCCTTATTCTTTTAAGTTTTGTACTGGTAATATCTGAATATGTACTGTTGGTGTATACTATAGTGAGTGTAATACATCATAGTTAGGATGATACGAGATCTATGTGCATGGTGATAATATTTGTTTTTTTACGTTAATTTCTTAAGTTCGAATAGTAGTTTGCATAGTAAAATTGACACAGTTGCGTATTTTCTTGAGAAAATATTATTCAAAACCACTAGCCACACACACAGAAAAAAGCTACATATAAAGTCTTATACTTAGGAAGTAAGGAAAGGAAAGAGAGGCCGATGATCCACGACACCAGACGCTTCTTCCTTCTACTAAAAGAGAGAGGCTTCATGGTCACAAAAGCAATAAGTTGTTTTATGGTAGATTCTTATTTTGTGTCACTCATAAATAAAAATACTTTTTTTTAAATAATACAATGATCATCGTTCTAAAACATCTTTCCCACAAGGGAAAAAAGGTTTGAGACAAATATTTGATTATTGAATTGATCATAACTATGTTAGTTCGACAATACGAAAATGAAAGGAATCATCTATCACTTATGGTTAATTTATAACTGATTAACGGTGATCTTTCTGTGATCTTGAGTTTAAAATATTCGATCAGTTGTATCTATTTGATTTGGTTCTTACAGCATATTACTGAGATTACAAAAAGAAGTATATTACTGAGATTAAATAAGTGCTATATATTACTAAACCTGTATTATAATGAAACTTCAACAAATAGAATAAGTATGTATTATACCCAGATTCATCTAAATCTAGTAAACTATATTATTCTGTCTGGAGGAGATTAGTTTTTTTTTGTTTACGTTTTTTCCTGTTTTGCAGTAGAACATGTAATATGTTTTTATTCAGCTTTTAAAGCTTATTAGCTATATTTCACATTCTGACCAAAAAAAATTTAGCTATATTTCACAGCTGAGAATTTAGTTGCAGGTGGTAAAATTTTAACTCGGCCTAATCTTTTTTTTTTTTGATCAAACTAAGAAACTCGGCCTAATCTAAAAAGTAAGAAACTAAGACAAAAATAAAATATTAATATATAGTCAATAATGTACCGACAAAAGAAAATAAATGGAGGATCTTCTATTTTGCAACACATTGAGTAGTCACAACATGCTTTGAGAGACTCTCCCTCCCCTTCGCAGAATATATTACTTTACACGTTTTATTATTAATTAAAACTATCTTTTGTAACACTTTTTGTTAAATGCTATCATTCATTTTTAAAAATATTTTTTAAAAGATTTTAATCTTTGTAGTTTGTATGATCATATATTTGTTCCTCGTTTTTTGGGTTCAAATATCATATATTTGTTCCTTTTCTATGATATCTGTTGATTTGTTTTGGGTTAATGATCATATATCTTCTGGTATTTTGTTATCTAACGTACTAATTTCCGAACCTGCTCTGTTACTTGTAAAGATGATAAAAAATATAAACAAAGGATTTTATATAAAATATTTTTTTCCATCACTTGGTATTATTTGAGACAAATTTAGTATATTACTAGGTGCTCTGCTCGCCATAACACCTAACTGTGAATATGGTGAGTACGTATTATTCACACCTTGAGAAATTTATTAATCAAATGTGAATATAACTAAATCCATCATAGGATGAATCTGAATTAGATTATTTGAATAATGTTGTAGTCTATGTCTACTAAAATTCAAAATTCATTATGTTTATGTGATTCTAAAAGATGTTTAACTAGGGGCTTCACTGATCCCATCTTAGTCCTATATGGGAACAATTTTTATATTCTTGCGTACGTTGTTAGTGTTATAGATGATGTGATTGTAGATCGCAACTCTTCCATTTCGCAGAACCAAACATGTGGACTGTTTATGACCATATAAGGTATGATGTGATAACAGCTATGAGACGTGAGATATAAAAGCTGTTTGTCCACGAGCCAACAATTACCCAAACCCAACACGCACGTCGTCCTCAACTTGACTTCCAACGAATATATATTTTCCTCACTCATAAAGTCAATTACACAATTCCTAGATCAATTTGCATCATAGTCTAGTGTCTTTAATTCTCATACGTTTCCAGCTTTGTTTGATTCTATTAATTTTGGTATTGCCATTTTTGACAAATTAGGTACGTGCAAACTTTGGCTAACCGGATAATGATTATAAATTTATGAGTGTGTGGTTCTTGTCAAGACGTGATCCAATTTATCTTCGCACGTAGTTAGCTTTTTTGGATCCCCATAGCTAGGTTTAAGAAATATACATATAAGCACGTTTGAGTTAACTTGTAGCATTGCATACAATATAGTTTGAGCTAATCTGCAAATTAAAGATCATGAACTTGTTCAATTTCTATACATAATCCAGTCACGAAAAAGAATATGATTTGAGAGTGACAATCTCAATTCTCATGCATGATGCATGTAAAGTTGGTTGGTACTTGGTACCCTACCCATTACTCGTGTTAGTTGTTATGACAAAAAAAAAAAGCTTGAACCGAAACACATACTCAAACCAACTTGACATGTTTTTTCTCTTTTGGAAAAGAAAGAAGGCATGAAAAACTGGGCCAAAATTATACATAGATTGGGCCAATAAGAATACTTGGACCGAACTGGCTACATGGATTCGGACAGGGGCTACTGTCTAAATAATAACTGTCGTAGCCGACGTGTCGTAATCCAACATAAGTTACAATGACGATAAACACCCTCACGGTCTGTCTCCCTTCTCGTCTTGTAATAAAATAATCGAACATCGCCCTAATTTAATTCGAATCTCCACGGCAGAAACAAAGAGAAAACTTTTATCTAAACCCTATCTCCGGCGAAAGAGACATAGAGAGAGAGAGAGCGCGTTTGTCAATTCTCCGGCGAACAGATGACCGACTTCGAAGATCACGCTGGAAACGGCGCGGCTGTTGATAGCTTCCACGCAGACGATAATGGTGGCCGCGGCGGCGAAATCGAGGACACCACAGACTCTAAATCTCAGGTATTACAACCTTCCAGCTTCTAATTCCTAAAGGATTTGTCTTTAGAGTTTTAATTTTATATGTTTCTTAGCTTCAATGCTTAATTGAATTCAGTTAAAAATCGATTCTTTAGTGATTGAAGTTGAAACTTGCGAGTAAGGTTGATTCCACGATTGTTGATTTCGCTAATTGAAATAGTTTTTTTTTTGCTTTAGTTTCATTGATATTTTTGGTGTTGCGTGTGTAGGAAGAAACTCGTGACAGTGAAAGGGAGTCTTCAAGAAGTAAAGAAATAGAAAGAGAGAAGAGCCGTGATAAGGACTCTGATCGTCGAAGCAGAGACAGAGACATTGATCGCAAGAGCAAGGAGAGGAGTAGAGACAGAGATGTTGAGCGTGGTCATCACCGAAGTAGCCGTCACAGGGATCGTAGTGATAGAAGAGAACGTGATGATGATGATGATGGCCACCGCAGAAGCCGTGACCGTGACTATGACAGGCGTAGAGATGATAGAGGAGATAGACGTCGTCGTAGGTCTCGTTCTCGTTCAAAGGATAGATCTCATCGCAGATCTCGATCTCCATCAAAACGGTTGGCATATTCCTTTCTTGACTCACTTGCTTTTTTTTTTATATGAACTAATTTTGAGAAAGTTTTCTTATATCAATCTGTTATTATTGCAGTAAGCGGGTTAGTGGATTCGACATGGCACCTCCAGCCTCTGCTATGGTAGCTGCTGGTGTTGCTTCTGTTACAGGTTTCCTCTTGTTGTCTCTTTACTTTACCACTTTCTCATTACAGGTTTCATATATATACCCTTCTAATTTTATTAGCCTGTTTCTTTGTATTGTAGCTCAAGTTCCTCCCGCACCACCAACTATTGGAATGTTTCCCAACATTATGTCCTTACCTAATGGGCAGGTCTGTGCTCTTTACACTTTTGAAAAAATTGTATTTGTCTTTCTTGAACTAATTCTTCAGTGTTCCTCAGGCGTTTGGAGGACTCCCTATGATGCCAATCCAGGCTATGACACAGCAGGTTAGCTTTAGTTTTCATGGATTTATAATATAAACAAAGATGCTATGCTAGTTGTTTCTCTGTTTCTAACCATGTCACCTTATTTTCTTTATGTCTCTTCAGGCGACTAGGCATGCTCGCAGAGTCTACGTCGGTGGGCTTTCCCCTCAGGCGAATGAACAGGTTAATATCCCCTCTCTTTTTTTTCTTCTAAGGGATAATATGTTTCAGCATTTGATACTAACATTGATTTTACTTTCCTGTGTTGCAGTCAGTGGCTACTTTCTTTAGTCAAGTCATGGCTGCTGTTGGTGGAAACACTGCTGGTCCAGGTGATGCCGTCGTTAATGTTTACATAAACCATGAGAAAAAGTTTGCTTTTGTGGAGATGCGTTCTGTTGAAGAAGCAAGTAACGCAATGTCTTTGGATGGAATCATATTTGAGGTAAGCTTTTAATATTTGTTTGAGTTTTAGTGTTGGCGGTCTTTAGAAATGAGAATTTGAATCATATTCTTTTGCCAGGGAGCTCCAGTGAAGGTGAAAAGGCCTAGTGACTATAACCCATCTCTAGCTGCATCACTTGGTCCAAGCCACCCCAGTCCCCATCTTAACTTAGCTGCTGTTGGTCTGACTCCAGGTGCTTCCGGTGGTCTCGAGGGTCCAGACCGTATTTTCGTCGGCGGGATTCCCTATTACTTCACCGAGCTGCAAGTCAGGGAGCTGCTGGAGAGCTTTGGTGCCCTTAAGGGATTGGATCTCGTAAAAGATAGAGAGACTGGCAACTCTAAAGGATACGCTTTCTGTGTCTACCAAGATGTCTCCGTTACAGATATCGCCTGCGTTGCCCTAAATGGTATCAAAATGGGAGATAAGACACTCACTGTGAGACGTGCCAACCAGGGAGCAATGCAGCCGAAACCTGAACAAGAGAGTATACTGATGCATGCTCAACAGCAGATTGCTTTTCAGGTAAAACTATTTTTTAGTAATGTTAGCGACCTTTTGTGTCTTTATGGTTTTTATCAATTGCAAAACTGTTGTCTTTTGCAGGTGAATATGTTGCAGCCTGCCCCAGTGGCAACAACAGTTGTGTGTTTGACTCAAGTTGTTAATGAGGATGAGCTTAGAGACGACGAGGAGTTTGAAGATATCATGGAAGACATGAGACAAGAAGGCGGCAAGTTTGGTAAGAGATGTCTATATATTTGATTTGGTGATATAAAGATGCATATTGATTTTGTCTCTCTGTTTTCTTTGGTTTGTATATGTCTGTTTTACAGCCTTTTGCTATAAAGAATCAGCCCCTAACATACTCAGACTGGAGACTGCATAGACCTCTTTATCTTTTCTTAGAAGCGACTAACAGTGTCTTGTCGTTTTCTCTTGTATTATTGGATTGTTTGTTGTTTAACTTTTTTAATGCAGGTGCATTGAGCAACGTTGTGATTCCACGTCCCAGCCCCAGCGGTGAGGCGGTTGCAGGCCTTGGCAAGGTTTGTACTATAATCCTTGTTTTTTTTGTAAAAGTTTCTAAATAGTTGGAGCCTCATTGTAGATGTGTACATGTGCAGGTGTTCTTGAAGTATGGTGATACAGATGGATCGTCAAGGGCGAGAAGCGGGATGAATGGTAGAAAGTTTGGAGGGAACGAAGTGGTTGCTGTTTTCTACCCTGAAGACAAGTTTGATCAGGGAGACTACGGAGCCTGAACTCGTCATCCCTTGTTTCTTTCTAAGACCTTTTAAAGTTATCTTTGAGTTTTTTTTTTCTTCAGTTAAAAGACCCTTTGCATGTTTATTTTAAGACCAAGAGATGATTTCATAAATTTAAATTTATTTACTAACGTTAATGTTTTGAAACCCGGTATAGTTATAGGGTGAATGGTCGGTCGCACACTGGTCTGGCTGGCTGATTCAGTCTAGTTCTCAAAACACTGTTAAAAATTGATTGCCTAATACGGAGTGCAGTCAATTTTGTGGGAAAAGTGTCAAATAAGGCAAACAAAAGTCTATAATCTTTTTACTGTTTTGGTAGTGTTTACTGTTATAAACTTTTACAATCCGTAGTAGTTCATCAAAATTATGGAAGAAGGATAAACGAGAGTCTATAATTAACATGATATGTTTAGATTTTTTTTTTTTTTTTTTGTCATCTGGTGGATTAATATTAGATCAAACAAGATATTACACTGAGCCGGCAAAGGTATACAACCTTTCCAGAGACCTAAGCCGGCGAGTTCACAGAACGAACATCCCGGAAGCAACAAGAAAAAACATGATTCAACACACGACTAGAAGACCAACATAACAAAGCTAAAAGGAGGTGTACTTGAAACGTTTAGATATTATATATATATTTGTTTTATATATATTTTGAACTTTTTGTGATACTGTTCCTTATTTAATACTCCATTTGTGGAACATTTTTCTTGAAAAGTCTGATGGCTAAATAACAATATAAACTTTTGAAGAAAGAGTCCAATAACCCCACTCGCTCGGAAGAACAGTACACAGTTGGTGAATAAAGTCCGTTGAATATCTACAAAGTAATGATGATCGTCATGATCTTGCGGGAAACATTATTTGTTTTGATTTGCCAAAAAGTTTACTTTTTGGTCCTGAATGGATTATTTTATTATAAATTATCAAAAATATTACCAACGATTCTATATCCATTAATAAATTTAGAAACTTAAATTTTATAGTGTAAAACGTTAATGAACGTATTAAATTGAATTTTGTAGTGTAAAATGTTAATGAATCATTAGTCAAATCATTAGACTTAAAGAGTATATATAAAATTTATTTGGTTTAATGATTTGAATAATTTATTGAAGATAACAATTTAAATTCAGAAACATAAATAATATATTTGTCTTTTGACACATGACTCGATTGATTGTTTTCTTTATGCATATAACTCCAAAACTACATAAAAGGCCCTGACTTTGAGCTAAATGGCTAATATAATATCAAGTAATTATATTTTATCTGTTTTCCAATTTTAGGTTGTTGATTTAGAAATAAAAACACATCGATTGTACTTAATGATAATATATGGTATTCACTCACGATTCTACATTACTAGCTAGTTTCTAGGAAAATATTTGCATCATTAAAATATGATGTTTTAAGTAACAATGTTTGCAATATGAAAAAAGAGTAAGTTATGTCTTGTCTTTTTAGGTGTAACTGGTGTAGATTGAATTTGTTTTGCAATTTATTCCATATCAACATCTTTGTTTTTGTTTAGGATAGTAAAATGTTCTGATAAAAAATAGGATAGTAAAAAGTATTTACCGTGACATTTCCCTTGATTCTATACAAACGATTCCAATTATGTTTTGCGTTAGCGATCGTTTTTTGTAGTTCTTTGTTGTAAGAAGTCGTCGGCTAATATATTTTATCAGCTTTATATTTGTTAACTCATTCTCAAGCGACGATACCACACGAGGTTATGACATCGTAAACTATGTATGTTATCAGTCTAAACAATGTAGAGGCTTTTCAAAGATTTTTTGTTATTTTGTTTCTTATCCACATGACAACTATTCTTAGATTTTTTAAAACAAGGTATTAATCATAAGATAAGAAACTACTTATTCAGAATGTTTTCCCCTATAAATAGCATGAATCTATTCGCATGCATTGAAAAACCTGATGAGCAAGTTCCATCAGACCTAAATACACTATGAAAAAATAACATAACACATTTTCTCTCTCTCTCTCTGCTACATTTGCAAATGACATGTTATGATATACATAATTTACACTTTCTAAAATTTGCATATTTACTTGACTAACCAAAACATATATGGCTTTTCGTATGATTCAAAGTCTAATCAATCAAACCTTTTTAGATTTTCTTAAATCTAAATAGCCACCTGACTTTTCCACTAAAATAATCTAAATTTTCAAACTTTGAAAAATTTATTGTTACTAAAATGGACCCTGACGTTTTACACTCTCCATAGCTGACCTTTGATTCTATGGATCCAGCCAAAACATGTGTTTGGTTACACAGTGACATAAGAATTTAAAAATATTCACGAGGATAAAAACAAAAAGCAAATATTAAAAATAGTTCTTATCCAATGTCCAGTATCCAATATCAATAGTCTCGTGTCATCTACCCATATCTTTTCATCAAGTTACAGAAAAATCTTAGCTGGTCAAATTTCACGTTCAGTTGCCACTAAAAGTCAACTTGTTATAGATACGTACAATCTTATCCAAAATCAGAAGCTAACTAGTATATGCCACTGATCAAGTTTTAGATACGTGATCAGAGTTCCAAGCTTAGAGCCAGACCAGACTGTTAGTTATTAATTAGTAATTAGTTAACTACACACGTAGATACTTCCGTAAAGTCGTTGATCTTAAGTATTTGATCGCGCAAACCAAATTTTTAAAAATACGTAAGAAAAGAAGTTGTGGATGACCCTTGTCCACTGGATTCAAATAACTGAATCATCTTTCAAACTTGTGGCTTTCACGAGTACAGTCTTCTCTGTGTTGCCATCTATTTATTTTCTATATATAATCAACGTATCTTCTTTGGTAGTGTAGAGAGTTTAAGACCAAACTCATAACTAACTTTCAGAGAAAAGCATACAATTGGGAGATACACTAGTTAGTTAAAGTTTGTATACTCTATAGTTTTCTAAATACTTGCTGGTGAATTAACCATGGCCGATCAAGTATCAGGAGAGAATCCGACGGAGAAGACGGTCGAGAAGCTGACCGAGAAGCCGACAGGAGTTAATAGATACGCACTTCAATGCGCTATTGTCGCCTCCATCGTCTCCATCATCTTTGGTTACGGTAGATAAAAATTTGATTTTTATTTTTAAAGTTGTTCAAAATTAATATGGTGTTTTTAGTAATCATGAGAACTGATAACATATTTTTTTTCTCGTTATGTATAGATACTGGTGTTATGAGTGGAGCGATGGTGTTTATAGAAGAAGAGTTGAAAACAAACGACGTTCAGATCGAAGTTCTCACCGGTATTCTCAACCTTTGTGCACTCTTCGGTTCATTACTAGCCGGAAGAACGTCAGACATAATCGGACGACGTTACACAATCGTCCTGGCCTCAGTACTCTTCATGTTGGGCTCAATACTCATGGGCTGGGGTCCAAGTTATCCTGTGCTCCTCACCGGTAGATGCACTGCCGGACTAGGAGTTGGTTTTGCTCTAATGGTTGCCCCGGTCTACTCAGCCGAGATCGCAACTGCTTCACATAGAGGACTCTTAGCTTCCCTACCTCACCTTTGCATCAGTATAGGGATTCTACTAGGTTACCTAGTGAACTACTTCTTCTCCAAGCTACCAATGCATATAGGCTGGAGGCTTATGCTCGGTATAGCCGCGGTCCCTTCGCTAGTGCTAGCGTTCGGGATCTTGAAAATGCCGGAATCTCCACGGTGGTTGATTCTACAAGGCCGTCTCGGAGAGGGGAAGAGGATACTAGACTTGGTATCGAACTCGCCCGAAGAAGCGAGAGTACGGTTTCAAGACATCAAGATAGCTGCCGGAATCGACCCCAAGTGCGAGGAAGAAGTGGTGCAAATGGAGAACAAGAAGACTCACGGAGAAGGTGTGTGGAAAGAGCTTATCCTAAGACCTACTCCTGCGGTAAGACGAGTTCTTTTAACCGCTCTAGGGATTCATTTCTTCCAACACGCGACGGGAATCGAAGCTGTGTTGCTATACGGTCCGAAGATTTTTAAGAGAGCAGGAATAACAGCTAAAGACAAGCTCTTCTTGGTCACAATCGGTGTGGGGATTATGAAAACTACGTTTATATTCACAGCGACTTTCTTGCTTGACAAGGTAGGTCGGAGGAAGCTTTTGTTGACTAGCGTTGGAGGAATGGTCTGCGCGTTGACTATGTTAGGGTTTGGGCTTACGATGGCCCAGAACTCCGGCGGGAAACTAGCTTGGGCTTTGGTGCTGAGTATAGTTTCAGCTTATAGTTTTGTAGCGGTTTTCTCTATCGGGCTTGGCCCAATAACTTGGGTCTACAGCTCTGAGGTGTTCCCGTTGAAGCTTAGAGCCCAAGGAGCGAGTCTCGGCGTTGCGGTGAACAGAGTGATGAACGCCACCGTGTCGATGTCGTTTTTATCGTTGACAAAGGCGATAACCACCGGAGGAGCTTTCTTCATGTTCGCCGGAGTGGCGGCGGTGGCGTGGAATTTCTTCTTCTTCCTCATGCCGGAGACTAAAGGAAAGTCCCTTGAAGAGATCGAAGCGCTTTTTCAAAGAGACGGTGATCATAAAGTCCGCGGCGAGAACGGCACCGTTTAGCTTTTTTTTTTTTAAATTTATATATGTTTTCTTTTTTCTTTTCGCTTCAAATGAAAGCGACTTTAGTATTGGACACGACGCCGTTTAGTGTTATTTGTGTGTGGCTTTTATTAAATCATAAACCAACGGTTAGATCCGCTCAAGAATTTTTGGCATTTATTACCAATTCTAGATCAACGGCTTGTACGTTGACAGTTACTAGCAAACAATGGCCCAGTGAAAGAGAGTGTGTACTTGTTGTGCTCAGATCAAAATCGAGCCGACACTGAATGTACTGAAACTGAGCTCAGGTTCTGTTGTAATACTCACTACCACACAAAGTTTTTGAATCTTTGAGATCGAGATGAAGGAGGACGATGTCTTGCCGGCGACGACGGCGACGAATCCGAAGAAGGATAGCTCATCCGATTCGGTCTTGTTCGGAAGAGGACGTTACAAGTTCTGTGCATTTGCTGCTCTTATGCTTCTTGCGTTTTGGTCGATGTTCACCGGTACAGTCACTCTCCGGTTATCCACCGAGAATCTAGACCGGTTATCGGAAAATATCGGGATCCCAACAAACCATGAGAATCTGGACGTTCTGGTTTTAACCCTTTACTCTCTCCTCTCTTTGTGTGCTTATTATCTGATTTCGCATCTGAGTGAGTTTGTTGGTTTTGTAGGAAATGGAGGAGAGGGAGAGAGTGGTGAAGCATATGTGGGATGTGTTCACTAATAGTCGTCGGATCAAGTTGCCTGAGTTCTGGCAAAAGGCGTTTGGTGCTGCTTATGAAGAGCTGATCAGTGATGTTCCTGGAGTTAGAGACGCTGCTATTGGTGAAATCGCCAAGATGTCGGTGGCTCAGTCAATTTCTCTTGATCCAACTCCTTCTCGATCGATGGTGATGTCTCTTTTGATTTAAAGTTTAGTGCCTTTTTTTTGGTCTGGATTCTCTGGTAGTAGGTTAGTGACTTCAGAATCAGTAGATACATTTTGAATGGATGGTAGAACTTGCATCTAGTTGCAGTAGTCTCAGTTTCTCTTCATAGTTTCTATAATTGTGATGGAGTAAATAGTAATGTTCAGTTTGGAATCTTGAGTTCAAGTGTACTTAGGTTGTTGTTCTGTATTGAAATCTAGTGATACTTCGTAATCCATAACGTATTAAAGATAGAGAATTGTCTCTTATTGTTGATGATCTGATATATAAGTCTCCATACGTTTAACAATTAGGACTAGTGATTCTGGAGATTGGGTATGTTTCTGGAACATCGTAGCATGTGATTCAGCCTGCTTAAAAACATGCTATGAGATTCTAGGTAGCTATAGCTTTCGGTTATGTTTCTTGCAATTATTGCAAAACCCCACTTTGTAGAATAAGTTGGTTGGTTGGTCAAGTATGGTTAGAGTTTCCATCATTCCAAGTTAACTACTTGCAATTATTGACTGGGATAATTCATCTAAACTCCTATTGTTTCTGTTGCGGTTGTTCTCAGAGTGCAAGGGAACTGGGAAGAAGCTTCAAGAAGATTCTACACAAGCCAGCAGCAAGTAGCTGATGGTGTGATATATCGGTAACACATATTTACAACAAATAAACCTGCTAAGCTCATTTCTATTTTCTGAAGCCAAAAGATGAACTATCAAATGAGTAGTTTAAGTTTGAGAGAATCAATTGCTCCTTTTTTGGATTGCATCGATTGGTAATTACATTGCAGCTAGTACTTTCATATATATACATGTAGAGACATGGATTCTTATGATATATACGTTCTTCTTCTGAAATCTTCAATACTTGAGAAATCTGAATGTGTGCTTATAGTGGTTGATTCTCTCACCCACTGCCAACATTTTGCTACTGTAGATTGCATCAAGTAAAGATTTCACAATGGAATCAAACCTGATATTTGCTATCCGTAACATGATTCACATCAAACAGATTTACAATTTATAATGGGAAACACAATCGAAATCTTGAAGAAAAAAAGGATTAAATCTTACAAGAAATATTTTGCCAAAAAAAAAAGAGAATCTGGAGCCACTACTGTGATTCTAAGGATCAGCTGAGTTCCGGTCCAGACTCAAATTGATACCATATTAATATTCCCGGTTAACAGAAAAAAATGTTTTTTTCCCGGTTTACTAGCGTTGTTAAACACCCCCGTACCGAAACTCGCCTGAGAATCATTTTAAAAAGAAATGAAGTGTCCGTACTGTTCATCGGCGCAAGGACGGTGCGCCACCACAAGCTCCGGCAGATCGATAACGGAATGCTCCTCATGCGGCCGCGTAGTGGAAGAACGCCAGACTCAAAACCACCACCTCTTCCATCTCCGCGCGCAAGACACTCCTCTCTGCCTCGTAACTCCCGATCTCCTCAAACCCCCACCCGCCGCCTCGCAACAGTCTCCCGCCAACGACGAGGAAGAAGAAGATCCGTTCGAGCCAACGGGATTCATCACGGCCTTCTCCACCTGGTCCCTCGAACCGAATCCGATCTTCGCGCGCTCCTCCCTATCCTTCTCAGGCCATCTCGCAGAGCTAGAACGGACCCTGGAGCTCGCTTCGAATTCTTCGACGAGCTCTTCGTCGTCGTCTTCGTCGACGGTGGTGGTGGATAACCTTAGGGCTTATATGCAGATTATCGACGTGGCGTCGATTCTGGGGCTTGATTGCGATATCTCTGAGCATGCTTTTCAGTTGTTTAGGGATTGCTGCTCAGCTACTTGCTTGAGGAACAGAAGCGTTGAGGCCTTGGCTACTGCTTGTCTTGTTCAAGCTATTAGAGAAGCTCAAGAACCTAGAACTCTTCAGGTTGTTACAGATTCTATTTTCTAGTTATCAGAATGTGGACCGTTGCTATTGAACTTAGATACGAGTAGCACTTGTTTTAATTCATTAATTGGTACTTGGACTCTCTGTCTAATGCGTTTTGCTTGCTTTGAAACAATAGGAGATTTCAATTGCAGCCAATGTACAGCAGAAGGAGATTGGCAAGTACATCAAGATTTTAGGAGAAGCTTTACAACTAAGCCAACCTATCAATAGCAACTCTATATCAGTTCATATGCCGAGGTTCTGCACCCTCCTTCAGCTTAACAAGTCTGCTCAGGTGTGCCACTAGACATAAATAGATAGTGTATTATCTATCAGTGCCTGAAACCTTGAGATTTAGAGTCTTGAAAGTATTTCAAATAGATACCTTTTCTGATCCCAAGGTGTCTTTGTTTGTGACTGTGTATCTTCCTAGGAACTGGCAACACATATAGGAGAAGTTGTGATCAACAAATGCTTCTGTACCCGTAGAAACCCGATCAGCATCTCTGCAGCAGCTATCTATCTAGCATGCCAGCTTGAGGACAAACGAAAGACGCAAGCAGAGATCTGCAAAATAACCGGACTCACGGAGGTAACACTACGCAAAGTCTATAAGGAGCTCCTAGAGAATTGGGACGATCTTCTCCCGTCTAACTACACACCAGCCGTCCCACCGGAGAAAGCATTCCCCACAACCACAATCTCCACAACCCGCTCGACAACTCCTAGAGCCGTGGATCCACCTGAACCGAGCTTCGTGGACAGGGACAAGCCATCGGTTAAACAACCCATTGAAAGTTCAGATCATTCCCACCAGCAACAGTCCAAAGGCAAAGAAGATAAGCACCCGAAATTCAGACAGCCTTGGCTGTTTGGAACTGCCAACCCAGGGGATGTGATAAGCGAGCCAGCAAAACCTAACGATATGGACTTTGATAAGCAGCAGCAGCTCGACGATAAGGACACATTGCCGATGTATCTAAGACAGCATACCAAGTTCCCTTCGAATCCATCTTCATCGTCAGGTATCAGCACTATCAACTGGACCTTCAGACCTTCCAGTGAGTCTTCTCCCAACATGCCTGTTGTTCATCCGCCGAAACTGCCTCCAGGTTATGCTGAGATTAGAGGTAGTGGATCTCAAACAGGAAACAAGAATGTTAATAATAATAGTAATCCACATGAAGACTTCTAGAAAAGCTATTAGATTAGTCTTCAGTGTGAAAGTGATCCTCATAAATGTTTCTCTTCAGTCTTTAGTTCTCAACATAACTCAAAGCAGCTACTCTTGTCTTTTGCACGTAATGCATCTTGGTTATACGAAAAGTTCTTGATCGTTGTTCTATGGTTTATGAATATATTCAAATTTATGGTCGAATTGGTGTGACAAGCATTCTGTTCTTGTTACGGTTTATACTTTGGTTAGCAGTTGAATTCGGTTTAGCCTTATTCAATGGCTAATTAGTTTTTTTGGTCTGTTCTCTTCATTACGACGGTGAAACAGATAACGACGAGCGAGGGGTATTTTCGTAATATTAAGAACAAACACAAAGATCAGCGATCTGCACCGTCCATTAACGCCACGTCACCTATCCTCGTCTCACGAAATCACCGGTTGGTATTCGTTTATGATTCACCTTCCCTCTTAAGATTTCGTGTTTCTCCATTGTTCTTTCAACTTTCATAATCTCTGTTTTTTTTTTCTTCACTAAGAAAAAAAAATTAGGGTTTTCTGGTGTAGCTGGTTGATAACAAACTCTTGCTTCCGTTTGATTGTGTCACCTAACAGCTTCTTTGATCTCCGGTAACCTTCGGATTCTTCCGCGTTCTCGTTTTTAAATTTATTGGAGAAAAAATAAACAGAGCTCGCCTTGTTGAGATTTTTATCTATCTATCTATCTATCTATGTGTCAGTGAATTAGGTTTATACGGTGTCGTTTCGGAATGGATGAGATCTGGGAGAGAGCCGTGGAAACGGCGTTAGCCGGCGAAACGGAACCTGTTGTCCTTACTCTCGACGGCGCAGTGAAGTGCGTCAAGGGACAGTTGCCACGTCCCGAGATTCTCGAGAAGTATCCGAATCTGGAGCACTTATCGATAGCTGGCGTCGGCGTCTCTTCGCTCGATCGGTTCCCGCGGCTCGGGAAGTTACAGAAGCTTGTGCTGTCTGACAACAGAATCTCCGGTGGGCTTAAGTTTCTAGTCCGGGCCGGGTTGGGCTCGCTCCGTGACCTTGATTTATCGAATAATCGGATCGGGTTGTTTGAGGATTTGGTGCCGTTAGCTGAGTTGAGGCTTGTGTCGCTTGATCTGTATAAGTGCCCTGTGACGAAGGTTAAGGATTATCGAGCTAGGGTTTTCGGGTTGGTTAAGAGTTTGAAGTATTTGGATAAGATGGATGCTGAGGAGAATGAGATTCTAGATTCAGAGGATGATGATGATGAGGAGGAGGAGGAGGAGGAGGATGGTGAGGAGAAGCCAGATGTGATTAGAAATGGACATAGTGAAGGAGTTGTGGAGGTTGATGAAGAAGAGAGTGAAGCTGATGAGGAGGAGGGAGATGATGATGAGGAGAGACCAAAAGTGATGAGCAATGGACGTAGTGAAGGAGTTGTGGATGTTGATGAAGATGAGAGCGAAGCTGATGATGAAGGAGATGATCCAGAGATTGATGGTGAGGAGAGGCCAATAGTGATGAGCAATGGGCACAGTGAAGGAGTTGTGGAGGTTGATGAGGAAGAGAGTGAAGCTGATGAAGAAGAGACAGCAACGGAAAGAGAGTCAAATGGAGTGAGTGACCATGCCAATGGGTTCCAAGATGAGCGCCTTGTTATGGACGAAGAAAAAGATGATGATAGTGATGGGGAAGATGGGGAAGACGAATATGAGCCAGATGGTTTACTTGTTGATGAAATTGAGGAAGAGGTGAGCGAGGGTGAGGAAGCGGTTGATCTTTTACCGCAAAGGGACATACATGGTCATGAGGAAGTGGCAGAGGTGAGCGATTCTGTTGCCAATGGAGCTCGAAATGTGCTTATGGATATTGATGAAGAAGGAAATGACGACAGTGGTGAGGAAGATGAATATGAACCGGATGGTTTGATTGTTGATGATACACATGAAATAGAGGAGGAAGATGTGAGCGAGGGCGTGGAAGAGGTGGATCTTGGTGTGCCACATGGGAATGAGTTGCTGAGGAACATCTTGGCTGGAGAGATTGAGCATGGGCAGGACGAGGCTGATGATGACGACAGCTTGGAAGAAGAAGAAGATGATGACGTTGATGATGGGGAAGAGGAGGTGAGATTTAGTTTTGTTTTTGTTGTTTTGTGTTTATGACTGTATTTTTTGTGTGACTAACATATGAGTTTTTGACAGGAGTATGGAACAGGAGGCCTAGGTCAATCTATGGCAGAAGCAATCCCAGTAGATGAGGAAGATTCAGACGATGAAGTTCAGGCTGTGTATTCAATTGCATCATCTAACCTTAAGAGGAAGAGAGATGAGGAGGACGATGGTGACTCTGTTTCCACATCTCCGTACAACAGTGATGATGATAATTCAAGCGATGATGCTTCAAGTGATGATGAAGATGAGTAGTTTATGTTGATGTTTGGTTTAGGATAGGTTATAATAATAGGCGGTAGTTTTTAAAAGTCAGTTGAAGAAAGAAAAAAAAAAACATGTGAGTTTTTGGCGCTAATGTTCTGAATATGGTGAAGCAAGACGTTGGGATTTTTAAATGGCAGTTAGGAAGTCTGGTTCTTTTGCCGCCTCCGAACACTCTCCAACTAACTTGAAAGGCCAATTTGGCAAAAAAAAAGATGTTCGTTATGTAACGTGGGATTGGATATTGTAAAGCTTCACTATGCAAACACGTGCGATGGATGCTCTTTCGTTTAGTGTAATCGGACGGTCCATGTCAAACAGATCGTTCTCATAAGTGTGGATGGATATACGTGCGTGCATCAGATCATCACGTAAGCAGTTATCCGAAACAACAAAAAGAACATTAAGCTTGGTGAACAGAATCTGCTTATGGTTACCTCTTCTTCTAGATTCCTAAGTTATCTTTCCTGAAAATTGGTCGGAATAACAATCATTCAAATTACATTGACATAGAGTCTGATATAAACATCACTGATACTTTGAAAACTTGAAAATATGTATTAATTAGTCTTGTGTCAGCTCCAGTTAAGGAAGAGTGTTAAAAGTTCGAAGATTGAGTGATTTAACCGGAGCTGGTTTAATGAAAGCGTTTGGTCTTCATCTTTTTGTTATCAATCATGAAAAAGAATACTGAACATCTAACCTTTTTTGCTCACATCGACGATAAGGACACATTGCCTATGTATCTAAGACAGCATAGCAAGTTTCCTTCAAGTCCATCTTCATCGTCAGGTATCAGCACCACCACTGGACCTTCAGACCTTCCAGTGAGTCTTCTCCCAGCATACCTGTTGTTCATCCGCCGAAACTGCCTCCAGGTTATGCTGAGATTAGAGGTAGTGGATCTCAAACAGGAAACAAGAATGCTAATAATAATAATAATCCACATGAAGACTTCTAGAGAAGCTATTAGATTTGTCTTCAGTGTGAAGGTGATCCTCATAAATGTTTCTCTTCAGTCTTTAGTTTTCAACATAACTCAAAGCAGCTACTCTTGTCTTTTACACGTAATGCATCTTGGTTATACGACAAATTCTTGATCGTTGCTCTATGGTTTGTGAATATATATGTGTTTGGCCCGGAGATGCGGACATAAATATTTTGTAACTACGTATAATATAATATTACTAAATAAATACTATAATGACTAGGAATGGAACTTCTGCGATGTCGCAGGGAAAATCTATATTAATAAAGATTAAATTTATCAAAATCAATCAAAACTTGTTGATCTTTGATAATCTCAATTTTTGATTGATAATTAATTTGTAATTGAAACTGATGACTCGTTATTTTAAAATTTTCTGACGATTTTCAAACTTCAAAATCAGTGATCAAAAAAATATTTCTCTCATCTAGATACTCTTCAAATTGTTGGATATATTTACTATTAATATAACCAAAGATTGTGTCATTCTGCAACCAGAAGAAAAATACATTTAATTCTAAAACAGTCTATTTTTCTTAAGATAAAAACGACATACAAAAAAACATTTTTATCTAGTAGAAGAAAATTAAGACTGATAATTTCATTGTTCTATTTATGATTTTTGGCCATCCAAACATGTAAAACTCTTTCTAATATTTTTTGTTGACAGTGTTTCATTTGAACATCTTCTAAGAATTTGTAACCAATTAACTTCATAAAACTACTTTTTCACCATATTATTATCAATTAGATTAGCGAAAATTTTACTTTCAGAAGTGCATAAACATTGACTATTTATAGATTTTGAAAAGCTCTCTTTGAAAAGTCACATCTTTTCGATTTAAATAGTTACATTTTTTTAATAAAGAAGATACACAACCTTTTAAATAGTCGCATCTCTTAATAAAAAAGAGACACAATTTTTTTTTACAAAAAGACATCTTTGATAAACTCTGTTTGAAAAGTCACATCTTTTCAATTTAAATTGTTGCATCTTTTAATCAAGAAGAGACACAACCTTTTAAATAGTCGCATCTTTTAATAAAGAAGAGACATAACTTTTTATAAGAAAACAACTTTGACGAACAATCACAACTTTTCACAAGATCTGATATTTAAACAGTTACAACTTTTATTAGAGAAAAAACACAATTTTTCAACGAACAATCGCAATTTTTCACAAGAATTAAACTACCTATAAAAAATACACACCCTTTCAATTTAAAAAGTTACAACTTTTATGGAAGAAAATACACAACCTTTTAAGTAGTCGCATCTTTTCATAAAGAAGAGACACAGATTTTAAAGAACAATCGCAATTTTTCAAAAGATTTAAGCTAACTATAAAAATACTCACCATTTCAATTTAAACAGTTGCAACTTTTATGGAATAAAAAACACAAGCTTTTAAGTAGTCACATCTTTGCATAAAGAAGAGACACAATTTTTTAACGAACAATCGCAATTTTTAAAAAGATTTAAGCTACATATAAAAACACACACCATTTCAATTTAAACAGTTGCAACTTTTAACGAAGAAGAGACACAACCGTTTAAGTAGTCATATCTTTTCGTAAAGAAGAGACACAACTTTTTAACGAACAGTCGCAATTTTTCACAATATCTGAGATACCTATCAAAACACAAACCCTTTGGAATTAATCTGGGAAAATACATAACCTTTTAAGTAGTCGCATCTTTTCATAAAGAAGAGACACATATTTTAAAGAACAATCGCAATTTTTCAAAAGATTTAAGCTAACTATAAAAATACTCACCATTTCAATTTAAACAGTTGCAACTTTTATGGAATAAAAGACACAAGCTTTTAAATAGTCACATCTTTTTCATAAAGAAGAGACACAATTTTTTAACGAACAATCGCAATTTTTCAAAAGATTTAAGCTACGTATAAAAACACACACCCTTTCAATTTAAACAGTTGCAACTTTTAACGAAGAAGAGACACAACCGTTTAAGTAGTCATATCTTTTCGTAAAGAAGAGACACAACTTTTTAACGAACAGTCGTAATTTTTCACAATATCTGAGATACCTATAAAAACACAAACCCTTTGGAATTAATCTGGATTCCTATTATTAATAGATAGATTATTATTTGTGCTTTCATCGAAAATTCTTTGTGTAATAATTTATTTTATAAATTTATTTGCACACTACAATATATTTAGGTTTTTTTAAAAAGAAATATATTTACTTTTCAAATATATAAAATTAAGAATCATACATGATTAATATTTAGTTTTGTTTTCTGTTTTTTTTAAGTCTTAGCTATTTTGTTAAAATATTTTTTATTTTCAAATATATAAAATAAGAACCATACATGATTAATATTTTGTTATGTTTTCTGTTTTTTTTTTAAGTTTTAGCTCTTTTATTAAAATATTTATTTCAGATAACAACACAATAATATATGAATTATATTTTCTTTAATATATTTTGTAGATTTTGGTTAATTATTATTATTAGTTATTAATCATAATAAATTATCTAATAAAAAAATAAATTCGTTTTTTCTTTATGGCTAATTAAATATTTTGTTCATTAAGGCCTTAAGGGTATAAATGATATTAACCATTCTAAATTTCAACTTGAGAGTTCCGTCGTGAAAATTCTGTTGCAAAAATTTATTTCGCAAATAATAGCACAAGATAAATAGATAGATGGATTGATGGTCTAATTGGTGTGACAGATGCATTATGTTCTTGTTACGGTTTATACTTCGGTTAGCAATTGAATTTGGTTTAGCCTTATTCGATGGTTAAATTTGTTTAGATATTTTAAATTCACGCGCAAAGTATGACGTGTAACAGATAACGACGAGCGAGGGGGTAATATTAAGAACAAACACAAAGATCACCGATCCGCACCGTCCATTATCTCCACGTCACCTATCTTCGTCTCACGAAATCACCGGCTTGGATTCGCTTATGATTCACCTTCTCTCTTAAGATTTTGTGTTTCTCCATTGTTCTTTCGACGTTTAATCTCTGTTTTTTTTTCCTTCACTAAGAAAAAAAAAAATTTAGGGTTATCTGGTGTAGCTGGTTGATAAACAAGCTCTTGCTTCCGTTTGATTTGTGTCACGAAACAGCTTCTTTTGATCTCTGGTAACCTTCGCACTCGTCCTTGTTAAATTGATCGGAGAAAAAAAATAAACAGAGCTTGTGCCTTGTTGAGGTTTATATCTATACTCTCTCTATCTATCAGTGGATTAGGTTTAAACGGCGTCGTTTCGGAATGGATGAGATCTGGGAGCGAGCCGTGGAAACGGCGTTAGCCGGCGAAACGGAACCTGTTGTCCTTACTCTCGACGGCGCAGTGAAGTGCGCCAAGGGACAGTTGCCACGTCCCGAGATTCTCGAGAAGTATCCGAATCTGGAGCACTTATCGATAGCTGGCGTCGGCGTATCTTCGCTCGATCGGTTCCCGCGGCTTGGGAAGTTACAGAAGCTTGTGCTGTCTGATAACAGAATCTCTGGTGGGCTTGAGTTTCTAGTCCGGGCCGGGTTGGGCTCGCTCCGTGACCTTGATTTATCGAATAATCGGATCGGGTTGTTTGAGGATTTAGTGCCGTTAGCTGAGTTGAAGCTTGTGTCGCTTGATCTGTATAAGTGCCCTGTGACGAAGGTTAAGGATTATCGAGCTAGGGTTTTCGGATTGGTTAAGAGTTTGAAGTATTTGGATAAGATGGATGCTGAGGAGAATGAGATTCTAGAGTCAGAAGATGATGATGATGATGATGAGGAGGAGGAGAAGGAGGAGGATGAGGATGGAGATGATGGTAAGGAGAGGCCAAATGTGATTAGCAATGGACATAGTGAAGAGGTTGTGGAGGTTGATGAAGATGAGAGCGAAGCTGATGATGAGGGAGATGATCCAGAGCCAAATCTGATGACCAATGGGCATAGTGAAGAGGTTTTTGACGTTGATGAAGATGAGAGTGAAGCTGATGAGGAAGAGACAGCGACGAGAAGAGAGTCGAATGGGGTGAGTGATCATGCCAATGGGTTCCGAGATGAGCATCTGAATATGAACCAAGAAGAAGATGATGATAGTGGTGAGGAAGATGAATATGAACCAGATGGTTTACTTGTTGATGATGAGAATGAAATTGATGAAGAGGTGAGCGAGGGGGAGGAAGAGGTGGATCTTTTGCCGCAGAGGGACATACATGGAGAGGTTGATGGCCATGAGGAAGTGGCAGAGGTGAGCGATTCTGTTGCCAATGGAGCTCAAAATGTGCTTATGGATATTGGTGAAGAAGGAAATGACGACAGTGGTGAGGAAGATGAATATGAAACGGATGGTTTGATTGTTGATGATACACATGGAATAGAGGAGGAAGACGTGAGCGAGGGCGTGGAAGAGGTGGATCTTGGTGTCCCACATGGGAATGAGTTGCTGAGGAACATCTTGCCTGGAGGGATTGAGCATGGGCAGGACGAGGATGATGATGACGACAGCTGGGAAGAAGAAGAAGATGATGATGACGTTGATGATGGTGAAGAGGAGGTGAGATTTAGTTTTGTGTTTACGACTGTATTTTTGTGTCACTAACATATGAGTTTTTGACAGGAGTATGGAACAAGAGGACTAGGTCAATCCATGGCAGAAGCAATCCAAGTAGATGAGGAAGATTCGGACGATGAAGGGCAGGTCGTTTATTCAATTGCACCATCTAACCTTAAGAGGAAGAGAGATGAGGATGGTGATGGTGATTCTGTTTCCACATCTCCGCACAACAGTGATGATGATAATTCAAGCGATGATGCTTCAAGTGATGATGAAGATGAGTAGTTTATGTTGTTGTTTTCGAAGTCCTTTTTAAGTTTTTTTTTTGTTGGCTTCAATTAAACAACCTCATGCGTGTAGTTTGAAGATCAGGAGATGATTTTAATACATTTTATATCTATAGATGACAAAAAAAAATGATCCCTAAGCTATCTTTCATGAAAAAAAGGTGATGAGACACTTCAAGTCGGTAGCTGTACCACCAACTCATAAGATCAACCATACAAGTTACATTGAAGCCAACAGCGAATTAGGTGCTTTTTAAAAAGAACATCTTTATAACCACGAGGAGTTTTGATCGTGAAATAACTTCTTAAGGAGTATGCAACTCATTCATTACATCTAAGACTTCTTGGAGAGTTGTTACCATGTACTAAATTTCACTGGATCAACCAGATTTTTCATCATATCAATTTGTCATATTTAGAGCCGATTTGCTTTAAATCTTAACAACTCTATTCTTCTTGTCTTGCAAATCATTTGGCATTTTGTTTCATCAACCAGAAGCTCCCAAAGTTATGAAGATACAAGAAGCTCTTCACATTTCCCATTTTGGCCGAGATTTTATCATTAATGGCTGGTTTTTCTTGCTCTCATTGCGTTTCCACTTTCCTAGCTTTCTAAGTCATTGTACTGAGAATTGTATAAGCTCATTAGTTCTGTCATTGTAAGGCACAAATCTCTTACTTAGAAAATAATAAACTTTTCAGTTTCTTTTCTTCAAAATCGATGTGTCTTTAAATTAACTTGAGTATCAAGCTTTGTGTGGATTCACTTGTCTTAGTGATTGGCGATTGAGACTGCTTGTGGAATCATGCTGTTCTTCTTCGTGGTTGATTGTAGAATCACTCAACACCATGTTTTGTGCGAGATCATTATCAGCACTCCCATCCAGCCGGTTTTATAATCGATTAGATTGATTAGAAGAATCACCCCTCTTGTTGGATCGATCACCACTTTGATCCAAAATGCTTGTAATCCTTTGACAACTTAGGACTACATCAAAAGGTGAAGTAAGAATCATTTAAAACGATTATACTGATTTGATTAAACAACACTAAAAGCATCAATAAAGAAGAGGCAAACCAGCCACATAAACCAAAACATAATCACATGCTACCATAGGTAAATGATGTTATGGTGTCATTAATGAATTGATATCTCAACTTTCTTTCAAAATCTCACTATACAAAAACGATTCTACAGTTTTGTTACTCACTTGTCCATTTTCTTTTACATTTATAATTATTGACAAAAAGTACCACTTGATAGACTGCCACTAATGGTGGTCTAACAATACTTCCAGTAATAGTGATTCAAACAATCAAACTAATACTATGATGTTTGAACAAGTCATGCCGTACCAGCGACAAATGTGCCAGGTCAGATTGAGAGGGATAACCCGATTTGATTATAGGCTTTGCGTCAACCCAGTTACCTTCATGGTTTTGTGTCAGCCCAGTTACCTCCTTGGGCCGTCATCATAACTCAGCAAATAAAGTAGACGCCTTATCTAGAAGGTGTGAGCCGAATATTTCTGCTATAAAAAAATTATAATGCGTTTCTGACTTTCTTGGTCAGGCAAAACTAGAAAAAGAAATTAACAAAAATATATGGAAAAGTCGTGATGTAAATCGCCAGGAAGATGGCAAAGTAATATAAAAAAAATCGCCAGGAAAATTCAGATTTTTTTCCCACTAAAGTAACGGTGATTAGGTATGTGACGATGAAATCCAACAACCCATATTAGCTGGCCATTTTCCTTTTATTTAATGTGTAAAACAACCGCCTCTCATTAAAAACGCCCCTAAACACGTAACCCACATAGACCGTCGATCTTTATCTAATCATATGATCTCGTCCGTCCATTAGTCCTAACCCTCGTGTATAAAAGTCACGAATTAATCTCTATTTCATACCCGCGTTTCTTATGATTCATTCAACTTCTTCTTCATCGCTTTTCTCTAGAACTCTCGGGATACGTCGATGTCTCGAAGTTTCGATGATGATCGTCGCAAATTCGTCTCTCTACCTGTAGATCGGCGGCGTATCCTTATGTATCTAGTGGATCCGGTTTAAATCACGGCGAGAAGACGGAAGATCGTAGCGGCTGATATCTCCGACGAATCGGTTGATGAGCTGGTAATTATGCCTATCGTCACAAGATCTGATCGTTGAATCGTTTTTTTTTTCCGATTGTAATATTGTTTAATTATTCAATTTCGGATTCGCAGATCTGATCTAGAGCCGCGACCTTCGTTCGGATCTGTGATTTTCTCGTTGCGGTTGGTTGAGGTGATGATGAAATCGGAGGGGAGAGATCGAGGAAGAGCGTAGAGGAAGCAAGCAGATATTTGGTGAAATTGAAATACTGAGTGATTGGATGTATGAGATGTTTGTTAGGGACGATACAGCCCCCCTGATGAGAGAGAGGCTTGTTGAGTTCTCAATTAGCATCTTTGTCATCCGACCTTTGCCATGTCAGGTGCGCTTGCATGGCAGGTCAAACAAATTATCCCTAATAAAAAAAAATATAGTTTCGTGTTGTTGTGAGGGGAGTTCGCACGGGGGACTTTTTTTTAAGCCCGGGTTCTCCCCCTCACCTTTGTGTCTTTCGCACTCGCTCTCACCATCTCTCTCTCATATCTCAAATCACCAAAATATCTCGACCCGATTGACATATTTTGAATTGATTCGGATCATAAACCATTGGATCTGGAGTCACGCACGGTCCAACATACTCCATGGAGAGACCAAAGGTACTTTCAATTATTTATTCGTATTATCGGCTCAAATTTCATTCACTTAAATTATGAGTACTATTCAGAATCAATAACCAAAGGTACTATATTGGCCAAGTATTGTTGTTAATTTGAACGATTTATCAATTTCGTCTACTGCAACTAGGTCTCTCTTTCAAGGAAATTTTTATGATTCATATCTACATACTCAGCATTGGTTTAATAATTTGTATCCACTTCTATATTTTTGCAACTTAAAAGAATATTAAACAGTTACTACAATGTACCGTATTGTAAGCGTATCATATTCAATACTTTAACATTCGTAGAGTTGCAAATGGCTTTGAAGACCTTTGAAGGTGAAGTTTGTTTTCGATGAGGTTCTTGATCAAGTGTCTTTTTTTTTTTTTTTTTTTTTTTTTTCAACCTTGATCAAGTGTCTAATGTCTTTATTTTACTTTTCAGCCCACGTCTCTTGTTTCTTTACTGAGAGTTTTTTAATTGTTGATAGACTGAACGAAATTAAAAGATTAACCTTTGTATGTTGTATTTGCAATGTTTCCATTTGTTATTTGCATGTTATAATCGGATGATGTTCTGTATATTAATTACAGTTCCTATTTATACATATATATTCTATCTCAGTTGTGTAATTTGGGTCTAAACTGTTAAATGTTAAAACCGGCTTTTAAATCATGATCTATATAACTAGTTAATAGACATTTCTTTACTGTGCATAGGGCTCCTTCCCGATTTGGTTTGCTTCCCTGTGGAGAAAGTTTGATAACCTCATGTGCTTCCATCACGCGGGAAAGGTTTGTATTAGTAGATCTGTAAAAGCTCAAAATGGTAGAGCTCTCGTTACGAGAGGTTGGTGGTTCGAATCCACCCAGATCTGTCTGTCTTCCTCGCCTTTTTTTTAGATTTAAGCTGATTTTGAATTTCAATGGTAATGATCTCCTTTTTGTATTGGCAACTGTCGCTAGGGGAGTAGGAATTGGTCATTGCTTAATTAACTATGTTAACTTGGATAAAGCAAAGAGTTTCATCCACTTACGGTGAAAAAGAAAATTATCATTGTGACCGTTTGGAAAAGTAAGTAAATTGTTCTGTTTCGTTATCTTAAGTTTTCTAATAGTGTGATCAATTTCTCAGTTAAACAAATATCTATTAAAACGTAGTGATTAGTCGTACTGCGATGACCAAAATCCCTTAATCTAGTTCTCTCTCTCTCTGATAAGTTCTTTTTTTAATGACTCCGATAAGTTCGACAGTCAATTATTTAAACCAATATCTATTCAAACGTAGTGATTAGTCGTAAGCCTGTAACCACACGCCCCATATATAATTTGGTATGTTATAGCTTGAGTTTATTTTCTAGATGATGCTGTTAATATAGTTTCCTTACCTCTGGTTGTGTTTGGTGGGGGTGTTGGGATAACAGTATTACACATTAATTGGCTTATGGGGTAACAATGAATGCTAAAGTTTCGGTATGGCAGCGACAAGAACTGATGGGTATCTGTCAACAATAACCTTCAACTTCATTAAAGAGCTGTTTTTCCGATTATAAATAATTGACTGTCGAACTGTGATGACCAAAATCCATTAATCTAGTTCTCTCTCACAAGTGCTTGCACAACAACGCGAGTCATGTGTTATTACAGTTCTGGAGTATTCTTAACGGAACTCATCATGTTCTTTTTACTGTTATGATCTCAGTAAGAACTACAATCCAAAACTGTAGGACATACGTGTCTTGAAACTGTAGCGGGTCCAAACAATCAAATGTATGTTTGGTACGGTGTTGTTAAGTTTTCTGTAACTCCGTCACAGATCAAGCAGAACTAGAGCAAGTGCTGGTCTTAAATATTTGATAAAAATCCCCAAGAGTTTTTGTTTGTCAAGCAAGCTCTCTCTTACACATAAAACACATGTCATCTTGGCATTATAAAAAAGCAATACTATCATTGTGTCGGGGCAAGAAAGAGGCGGCACAAATGCCAGTGAGTCCATAAAGGGTCCAGAACTCTTCAGTATCAGCGACACCGTGGATCCTGACTCTTCTCGTGCTCTTGGTGACAGGGTTGAAGTAGAAAACATAGAAGGGCTGGGCACGGCCTGAGAGAGTTGTCGGGGAGAAAATGATTTCACCGGCCTTGTTGGTTCCTTGGGAAATCATACGGTGACCCATCCCAAGACTGAAGGGAAGAGACAAGGGAAGCTGAAATGTTTGTTTGGACCACTCATGTTTCGTCACATCCTCCAGTATCCAAAAATTAAAACGGCCGAAAGAAGAACCAAATCCCTGAAAGATTGGTACAACGACGGCTGGCTTCCCTTTGTATTCTATCAATGATGCATAGCCTTTGGAAAGCAGGAACTCCTGAGGTGCTGTGATAAAACTTAGTATCCTCTCGTTTCTAACATCAAAACACACAAACACAGGAGGAGTCGCTTCTGTTTGATTTGGAACATAAGCAGCATAATAGATGAAACCATCGATGCTTAGTCCCACAGACATAGGGGTATAAGGCGGGGAGGTAACTTGGGTACGAGATACTACACGTCCTCCTCTTCCAAGTCTTATAACCTCGTGGGTGCACATCAAACTAGGGTTATGCATATGAGCATACCTAGATGTCAACAGGGTCAACGCTTTGAATTGATCATGGACAGGATCGTATCCCAAGCATGTGCCCGTTGCCCTGCAGCCAAAGGAAATGACTTGACCCGTGGTAGGGTTACATATAATGAAATTTAACCGATCACTACAAGCCATAAAGCCATGGACGGAAGAATAAACTTTGGAGAAGCCGTGAGGTAAGGTCACATTGGGTATTGTCTTGTCTAGATTGGCAACCAAAGAAGAAGACAACGAAGAAGTTTCCTCTTCTTCTCCCGACATGATGAACAGACGCTTGGGTTTGCCAGACGCACTGTTGGTGAAAGCGGCTACGAAACGGGATGGCTTGGCAGCGTAGTAAGAAGACACGAATCTCTGGCTTCGGATAAGGGAATACCAAGTCTTGGATACGCATAGGAACTTCATAAGTGACTTTCCAGGCAGTCTAGTCAGTGTCTCCACTTCCATATCGTAAGGGAGGACGCTTCCAACGCCATTGTCCCTTGACTCGTCGACTTCTTTCTGGTGATGGTTTGCAGGCGATCTACTCAGTGTATCCATCTTCTTCCAATATGCTTCGGCTGCGCTATGAAACCCTCCAAGTTGTTTTAGATATATCGATATAAAAGGCAAAAAGGAGTTTCCTTTGAGAATTCAGACAGATCTCAGCCGTTCCTTTTAGGCCTGGAATTATTATTCGGGATTTGGATTCGATTCGAGATTCGATCCGGATCCGTTCCGAAAATCCGGATATCCGGAGGGGCCGGAGAATCCGGATAGTAAAATTTTGGATCCGTGCAAATCGAATCCGGATCCGGATATCTTGATTTTTAACTCCGGATATCCGGATCCGTAATTTTTATTGATAATTATTTCAAAAATAATAATATATATGTATATAAACAAAATTTATTTACTATATTTTTATTTCTATACTAATATATATATAAATCTATACTAACTTTGTTAAAGTATACATAGATATAATTAAAAATATTGTACATATTTTTATTTTTTTCAATTATTGTTAATATTTTATATGTTTTAATATTATTTTTATTTATTTTGAGGATCCAAATCCGAATCCGGATATCCGCCGGATATTACAATTTTTAGAAGGATATCCGAAGTTCGGATATCCGAGAACCCCGGATCCGGATAAGGATAGCAAAAACATGAATCCGCCGGATACAAATCCGGATCCGGATATCTTAAAATACCCCGGATATCCGATCCGTTCCAACCCTAGTTCCTTTGAACTTAGCTGTCTGATTATAATTTTTATGATTGTTTTTGATAATATAAAACGACGGTGCATAAGTAATAAACTGAATTGTTTATAACAACAAAGATTCAATTTCAGCCAGAGTCTTTGCTTCATCTTACTCTTCCCACGTACTCAGCCACTTTTGTCTATCTTCTTCTTTATGAAATCACAAAGGGTTGGCCCGTCCTTCGAACAGGTAAGTTTACGCTCAATTTTTTTTAAAATTGAAATATATATTAATTTTATAAAATATTTAGAATTTTACTTTGTAATAAAATAATAATATAATCTTTTTTTATTCTAAGATCATACTGCAAGTTAATTTATTATATTTTGCTGTTGTGGATGGAAAATATCACTAACATTTTTTTCCTACATTAATAAGGGTGTTCCGCGCTTCGAGCTGAATATTGTGTTTCATTGGTTTTAAGTATGATTTATATGATGCAGTTATTTGATCGTTTTTATTTGTTAAAAATATTATTTGATATTTTCATTGTGTTATGTAGTAATAGGTAATACATTAATATATTTTTTGTTTATTTTTTTCAATATTGTGTAGTACTTATTAGTGATGAAGTGAACATATATTGTAAATCATAATAAATTTCAATAACATTGTATTTAGGCATGTGTTGATTATAAATTAAAGATTTAGCGTCAAACTGTATTCTATTTTTTAATATTTTTGAAAATTAATCTTTTAAGATATTTTTTTTCCTCTCCTCATATTTTGACATTAAGTCGTCACCATCTATGTATTTTGTTTACCTTTTTGTGTGTAGTGTTTTCACCATTACCGTCACCTTTGTGCTCTTGTTCTTCCTCGCATTCTTTTCCTCAATGATATTTGTTGTAGATCGAACATATGATTTCCAAGTTGTGAGGTTGTTTCTCACAACACTATATGCCGTTCAAGTCAATATTGGCTCTTCCTCTTCTTCTTAAGATTTCAGCTGATGTTTTTTGGGTTGGGTCAGAGTTAAGTTGTCTTTGAAGTTGTCTTCTTCGTCTTTGGCTTGCTATTGATAGTCCATGTTCGTCTTGGTTTTCAAGATCTGATTTTTCTTATCTTACTTCTATCCTCTCTTTCATAACTCGAGGATGGTTCCACAGTTTGCTGATATCGTTTTTGTCTCTCCTTCTCTCTTTAATTTTTAATCTCGTCGTAGTTATCATTGTTTCTTGCGTCTCTGGTAGTTTTCTCTTTCGTCAGGTTTACTTTGTCAGGTTTAGATAGTATTTTCCTCTGTATATGCTTTGTGAGCTTTGAAAATTATTTATGGTCTAAACTCTAGTTGCTCTGTGGCTTCCATTTTTCCTCCCTCTAGTTGTTTTCTTCTTTCTCTGCATCCCTCGGTATACTTGTGCAAAGTTAGTCTCTTGGAACTTTGTTCTTTTCTATCTAGAGCTTTGTGGTTCTTCGTTGGCATGAGTGCTTTGTGCTTGTTTAGTTTGTGAAGTATTTCTTACCTTTTAGCTAATAGTTGTAATAATAGTAGATCTGTAAGCTCAAAATGGTAGAGCTCTCGTTATTGGAGGGTGGTGGTTCGAATCCTCCCAGATCTGTCTGTCTTTCTCACCTTTTTTAGATTTAAGCTGATTCTGAATTTCACTGGTTATGATCTCCTTTTTGCACTGGCAACTGTCGCTAGGGGAGTAGGAATTGGTCATTGCTTAATTAACTATGTTAACTTGGATTAATCAAAGAGTTTCATCCACTTGCGGTGAAAAAGAAATTTATCATTTTGACCGTTTGGAAAAGTAAGTAAATCGTTTTGTTTCGTCATCTTAAGTTTTCTAATAGTGTGATCAATGACTCAGTTAAACCAATATCTATTAAAACGTAGTGATAAGTTGTAAGCCTGTAACCACAAGCCCCATATATAATTTGGAATTTTATAGCTTCAGTTTATTTTTCTTGTTGATGCTGTTACTATAGTTTCGTTACCTCTTGGTTTGTGTTTGGTGGGGGTGTTGGGATAACAGTATTACACATTAATTGGCTTATGGGGTAACAGTGAATGCTAATTTTTGGGTATGGCAACGACAAGAACTGATGGGTATCTGCCAACAATAACCTTCAACACATAAAACACTTTACAAAAAAGCAACACTATCATTGTGTCGGGGCAAGAAAGAGGCGACACAAATGCCAGTGAGTCCATAAAGGGTCCAGAACTCTTCAGTATCAGCGACACCGTGGATCCTGACTCTTCTCGTGCTCTTCGTCACAGGGTTGAAGTAGAAAACATAGAAGGGCTGGGCACGGCCTGGGAGATTTGTTGGGGAGAAAATGATTTCACCGGCCTTGTTGGTTCCTTGGGAAATCATACGCTGACCCATCATCCCAAGATTGAAGGGAAGAGACAAGGGAAGCTCAAATGTCTGTTTGGACCACTCCTGTTTCGTCACATCCTCCAGTATCCAAAAATTAAAACGGTCGAAAGCAGAACCAAATCCCTGAAAGATTGGTACAACGACGGCTGGCTTCCCTTTGTATTCTATCAACGATGCAAAGCCCTTCGCAACCAGGACCTCCTGAGGTGCTGTGATAAAACTTAGTATCCTCTCGTTTCTAACATCAAAACACACAACAAACACAGGAGCAGAAGGATTGTCTTCTTGATTTGGAACAGAAGCAGTGTAATATATGAAACCATTGATGCTTAGTCCCACACTCATAAGGGTATAAGGCGGGGAGGTAACTTGGGTACGAGATACTACACGTCCTCCTCCTCTTCCGAGTGTTATAACCTCGTGCTTGCACATCAAATTAGGGTTGTGCATATGATCATAGACAGATGTCAACAGGGTCAACGCTTTGAATTGATCATGGACAGGATCGTACCCCAAGGAAGTGCGCGTTGCCCTGCAGCCAAAGGTAAAGACTTGCCCCGTGCTAGGGTTACATATGATGAAATTTAACCCATCGTTACAAGCCATAAAGCCATGGACGGAAGAATAACACTTGGAGAAGCCGTGAGGCAAGGTCACATTGGGTATTGTCTTGTCTAGATTGGCAACCAAAGAAGAAGAAGTTTCCTCTTCCTCTCCCGACATGATAAACAGACGCTTGGGTTTGCCAAATGCACTGTTGGTGAAAGCGGCTACGAAACGGGACGGCTTCGCAGCGAAGTAAGAAGCGACGAATCTTTGGCTTCGGATAAGGGAATACCAAGTCTTGGACACGCATAGGAACCTCATGATAGACTTTCCAGGCAGTCTAGTAAGGGAGGACGCTTCCAACGCCATTGTCGTCCCTTGACTCGTCGACTTCTTTCTGGTGATGGTTTGCAGGAGATCTACTCAGTGTATCCATCTTCTTCTTCAGAATCAAGAGGGATTCGGCTGCGCGACGAAACCCTACTTCAATTCGACTTGAATTGATGATAGAGAGATCTAAGATCGATGGATATTGGGAGTCCCAATTAAATGTCTATTTTTTCTATTAGAATTTAGATTTTTTGGTTTTATCAAAATCAGATTATACGAAAATTTGGTTTTGAGATCGGTTCGGGTTATGTCGACTTCGGGTCAGAATTAGTAAATTTTTAAAGAAAACTGGTACAATTCGATATATTTTCGGGTTCGGCTTCCAATCATTTTTTCGATTTAAAAATACTTAATTTGTTATTTTATAGGAATATTTTGCAAAGTATTTTATTTAGGTTTTGAAATTTGAAAAATATATTATTTTTAAATAAATTTGAAAACTTTACTTATTTATACATGATGAGACAATTTTGACCCACAACTAATAAATAAAAATAAAACCCAAAAGCATTAATATTTCTATTATATTAGTTTATTTGAGATCAAGCTAATAATGATTAAACATATCTATTATATTAAAATAGAAGTTATGACTTTTAATTCATGTATGATTTTTTTAAAAATAAAAAATAAACTACTGACTAGAACTAACATCTAATCCATTAATAAAATGTAACTATAAAACATGTGTCTTCCATATATTCCTATAGTGCATTACGTTATCTATACTATTATTTGCGAAGTAAATTTTCGCAACAGAGCTCCCACGTTAAAAGTTAAAGTGGCTAATATCGATACTACCCTTAATGAATCTATACTATTATTTGCGAAGTAAATTTTCGCAACAGAACTCCCACATTAAAAGTTAAAGTGGCTAATATCGATAATACCTTTAATGAATAAAATATAAAAATAAAGTAAAATAAAAAACGAAAATTAATTAGATAATGGATTAAAATTAATAATAGTAAGGATTATCCAAAATAAATTAATAATAGTAGGATTATCCAAAATTAAAAATATATTTAAAATATAATGATAATTCAAATATATGTTGTGTTGTTATCTAAATTTCTTTTAATAAAAAGCTAAAAACATAAACTATATGAATAAATATTAATCAAATAATTTTCAAACGAAAATAAAAATAATAATTTATTATCATAGGCTTTTAATTAGTAATACACACAGATATATATATATATATATATATATATATATATATATATATATATATAATTATAAAACATTTAGTAACTATAATTAATATAATAAAAATTACTCAAATATAAAAATGAATAAGCTTCATGAAATCAGATACTTCATCAAAACTGATATAATAAAAATCTATTTTAAAAATCAAAAAGATAATTCATATACACATTTTGTTACTATCCAAAAACATCTTTAATAAAGATTAAAAAAATTATTTCTATATATATATCGTTATCTAACAATATTATCTTTTAATAATAAATAAAATTTGTTACAAAAATATATAATTAAAAATATTTCTATTATATATGAGAGCTTCCAAGAAATTAAACGCAATAATAAATATATATATATTTTGGTAAATAAATTGTCATATATAAATAATTTGATATTTTGTAAAAAAAAGATTTTAGATCATAAACAATAACTTATCATGCTATTTAATTAGTAATTGTAAAACTATTAGGTCCGCTTGAGCAGACACAACACCTAGTTTATAAATATTTAAACAAAATATCCATAGCAACACTATTCATAACTGACAGAAGAATATTCATAGCAACACTATTCGTAACTGATAGAAGAATATCATCTGTTGTTCAAACAAATATTGAAAGATTTGCTAACAATATATACGTATCTACCAAACAACACGCTATAACAACTTATGTTTCGTATTATCTAATTAATAATAGATTTAAATTCGATGTGTGATTTTAAAAAAATGAACTTCATTAGAAAGTCATTTCATTTTAAGTTATACATTTCATTTTAGCTAACACTAAAAACTTAATTAATTAAAACAAATAACTTCTCAATATTAATATTAGGGAACCTTTGAACTACTTTGATATCTTTTTATTTTTATTTAAAATATATATATATATATATATATATATATATATATATATTTTAAATTTCGAAAAGAAATCTGTTTAAAAATATTTTAACAATAACTTCATTTATGAAAATTATATTAAATATTCTAACTAATTTTGTGATTAGTTTTGAAATATTTTTTATAGATTCTGATTATTTTCAGATTCGAATTTTTTTTATAACTTTTTTGTTATTTTTTGATTTTTGATTTATTTTCAAAATTTTAAATTTTAAAATGAATTTTTTTTTGGAATTTGTTTTTAAAAATGAAATTTTTGGAAGATTTTTGATTTTTAAGGGAAAAATAAAATTTCATTTTAATTTCAGTTTCAAAATTTCTTTTATAAAAAAATTCTTTCTTTTTTAAATTTTTGGAATTTTAAAGACCTTTTAAATTTTTAAAGAATTTTTATATTCAAAATCAATATCAAATAAAAGTAAACGTATTTGTTTCTACATTGAATGTGCCACTAGGCTAGTGGTAAAATACATTGCCTACAATAAAACAAGATAAATTATCTCAAATAGCCTATTTTCATAGTTTTGTCACCACACACTAATGAGAAAATAATCAAAAGAAATTTCATTAAATTTGAATTTTATAGTTTTGTTTTCGAATTTGTTTTTCTTTATTTTTCAAATTTTATTTTCAAAATGCTATTTGAAACTATTTTTAAAATTTCATATTTTTTAAAAAAAATTGAAACCCACTCCCAAAATCCAATCCTAAAATTTTACAAATATGTTATGGGATAATCTAAGTAACCGAGATAGTATTTTACTATTGGGTAGTGCTTAACTATTTGTTATTTAATTTTTTAATGTAATTTTCTTATTTCATTTTTTAAAAAAAATATTTAATAAATTTATTTTAAAATATATATTTACTATGTTATATATTATTTATATTATTTAACTTTATTATATACTATTATTATTTTATTAATTAAATAATTTGTTAATACCGCTAACTATATATTTTCACCAATCAACATAATTTCGTACTGCCAGTTTTATCAAAACCGCACTTATTTCTCAAAGCTCCTTTTTGTCTTTATATCGATCTAGATCGAGTCAAATTAAGGGCTTTCGTAGGGAGCGCCTCCAATGACGAAACGAAAGGAAGCTGAGACGGGCACCTTGGAGCCGATCCCTCTTGATCCGAAGAAGATGACTAGATCGCCTGCAAAGAGTGGCCAAAAAGAAGTCTACGAGTCAAGTGACAATGGCGACAAGAGCCTTCCAGGTAAGAAGCGGCGACATGTCCTCTCTTTAGATATGGAGGCGGAGACACTGATTAGATTGCCTGGAAAGTCTCTTATGAAGTTCCTATGCGTGTCCAAGACTTGGTATTCCCTTATCCGAAGCCAAAGTTTCGTGTCTTCTTACTACGCTGCGAAGCCGTCCCGTTTCGTAGCCGCTTTCACCAACAGTGCGTCTGGCACACCCAAGCGTCTGTTCATCATGTCGGGAGAGGAAGAGGAAACTTCGTTGTCTTCTTCTTTGGTTGCGAATCTAGACAAGACAATACCCAATGTGACCTTGAATCACGGCTTCTCCAAGTTTTATTCTTCCGTCCATGGCTTTATGGCTTGTAATGATGGGTTAAATTTCATTATGTGTAACCCTACCACGGGGCAAGTCATTACCTTTGGCTGCAGGGCAACGGGCACATGCTTGGGATACGATCCTGTCCATGATCAATTCAAAGCGTTGACCCTGTTGACATCTAGGTATGCTCATATGCATAACCCTAGTTTGATGTGCACCCACGAGGTTATAAGACTTGGAAGAGGAGGACGTGTAGTATCTCGTACCCAAGTTACCTCCCCGCCTTATACCCCTATGTCTGTGGGACTAAGCATCGATGGTTTCATCTATTATGCTGCTTATGTTCCAAATCAAACAGAAGCGACTCCTCCTGTGTTTGTGTGTTTTGATGTTAGAAACGAGAGGATACTAAGTTTTATCACAGCACCTCAGGAGTTCCTGCTTTCCAAAGGCTATGCATCATTGATAGAATACAAAGGGAAGCCAGCCGTCGTTGTACCAATCTTTCAGGGATTTGGTTCTTCTTTCGGCCGTTTTAATTTTTGGATACTGGAGGATGTGACGAAACATGAGTGGTCCAAACAAACATTTCAGCTTCCCTTGTCTCTTCCCTTCAGTCTTGGGATGGGTCACCGTATGATTTCCCAAGGAACCAACAAGGCCGGTGAAATCATTTTCTCCCCGACAACTCTCTCAGGCCGTGCCCAGCCCTTCTATGTTTTCTACTTCAACCCTGTCACCAAGAGCACGAGAAGAGTCAGGATCCACGGTGTCGCTGATACTGAAGAGTTCTGGACCCTTTATGGACTCACTGGCATTTGTGCCGCCTCTTTCTTGCCCCGCCACAATGATAGTATTGCTTTTTTATAAACGTGTGTGTTTTTATGATGTGTAAGAGCTTGTTGACAAACAAAACTAAACTCTGGGGAACTTTTTTATTACATCAAATCATCATATGTTCAACATCTTTCAATGTCTCTCCACTTGAGATACACACAAGCCCTGCTCTAGAATTATTTTCCGATTGATCCATATCCAATTATTGTTCTTTTTACATGTTCCAACATCAAGCATTGATCTATTTATTAGAAAGTAATAGTTGCTAGCATTGATTTAACAACAAGTCCTTTTTATGTTTTTTACAGCTTTTTTTGACCCTTGTTGTAGTTGATCAAAGACACCAAAGAATGTTGTAGAGATGACAAAGATGATGTTATAATAGGACAAGTGTGCTTTTGGATAATCATCAATTTCCTAACAATATTGTCATTGTTCTTTAAAGAAAGATGACGAAAAGTTAATTGTGCACAAAACAAATAAAGGGGTGGCGAATATAGATTAGGAATGGTTTTTACTGGTCGTATTCGAGGCACAATAATCAATTCCAGCAAAATTAGACAAGATAGTCAATTTCAATTTGAAAAGCTTTTCTAGAAATATACAAAATATGTCATCGTAGATATCACATGCATAAAAGGAGTCGAGGTAGAGAGCAGAGTTTGAATGCATAAAAGAAAGCAGTCAAGGTAAACCGCTGGAGTAGGAGTTTTGCTGGTCGTTGAGTTCTCCATCATGATTGTTAAGCAGATCCTGGAAGTAGTCGATGGTTCCAGGAGAGGGGGTCTGTTCCAGGTCGAGGGGATCGAGAAAGGCAGGCTGAGGGGGAGGGGCGACGTTCGCAAGGACTTCTTCTCCGACCAGAGGCAGAATGACTTCTTCTCCGACCAGAGGCAGAATGACTTCTTCTTCGACCAGAGGCAGATTGTTTCCCCCATCAAGTACTAGGTTACCAAGGTTGTCAGATACTTCTGGTTCGTCTTCGTCGATAAGCTGCAGGGGGTTGAAGGCGGCGTTTACAGGCGGGTTCCCAACCAGGTTGTTGACAGGTGGTTGTCCTCCTCCTTCTAGTCCGCCACCTTCTCCTCCGAGCCCTTCCTGAACGAGAGTCTGCTGGGGGTTCCCAACCAGGTTGTTGACAGGTGCTTGTCCTCCTTCTAGTCCTCCTCCTTCTCCATCCTGAATGAGAGGCAGAGGCGGAGGCGGAGGAACGGGATGGTCATATCCTAAAAGACGGATCTTATCCTCGTCGGCTTTGTAGAAAATATTTGCGACCACTCTGACTTGAAAGACCTCAGGTAATGCTGGCGCGCCTTCGACTGCTGCAGGGGGTAGAGGGCAGTACTCGGTCATATTCCAGCCCGAAGGATGTCTGGAGAAGTCAAAATCTGGGTTTGGGTTTGGAATTGGATTGTTGTAGAAGAACCGAAAGGACTGTTTTGTTCCAAGAACCCTTGTTGTTGTTGTAGTTGATGCTATCGCAGCCTTCCCTTTTGATTTCCACAGACCAGAATTATCGCCCACCGTTCTTCTAGGTTTCATGGAACCTGGTTTCTGGGGTTCTCTGGAGACGAGGAACCAGTAGCTCAGGGCTTGATAGTACTCGCAAGCTTCTTCGTAGAGGTGCAACTGAAGCTGTTCAGGACCATGTTCCATTAGACCAGGTCTATCAAGGGCCAACGATCGGTTTATGTCGAGGGTGCCATCGTTAAACGGAGTAACGAACCGGTCGTAGATCTCCTCTTCCCTTGGACAAAAACGCAAACAGTAGTACGGTGAAGCGTGGAATCGCACAGGAGGAGGATCCATATCCTGACAAAATCAATCATGATCCCATCAATCAAACAAACCAATCATTCGAAATCTAATAGTCCTATCTAAATCAACAGAAAGAGACGTCGCTCTCTCCGATCTATCTATCACAAGTCAGTCATGATCTATCCGATCTAAATCGAGAGAAAGAGACGTCGCTCTCTCCGATCTATCTATCGCAGTTCCCGATCTATCACAAGTCCTGATCTAAATCAAGATCTAAATCAAGATCTAAATCGAGAGAAAGAGACGTCGCTCTCTCCGATCTATCTATCAAAAATCCCGATCTATCTATCACAAGTTCGAGAGAGAGAGAGAGAGAGAGAACCTGCAGAAGCCGAGATTTGATCTTCACACAGAGAGAGAGAGAGAGAGAGAGAGAGATCTGAGATCTGAGATTGCGCTCGAGCTGACAGAGAAGAGAATGGCGGTTTAAGTTTTAGAGCCGCGTTGCGATTTTTTTATATTTCTATTTAGCCCCCGATGTTTTCTAATATTCACTTGTTTACCCCTATTATTTCTCTTTATAACGAATTTGACTAGCAAAGATATCTCAAGTTCATATTTCTCCACTTTCCCCATCCATGGTTTGCTTGCGGCTTGATGAAAGATGTTACAATGTCAGGAAATCTGTTAATTTTTTTTTATGATATGTTTTTTGATATATGTTTCCATAAGGCTCAACACCTTAAATCAAACTAATACTAAAAGGAGAATATAATCAAAGGAGAGTTGTGCCACATAGGCAAATTAATTCCAGCCAATGGGATCAGAGATTTTGTCCACCTGTTTTGTCGTTTGATTTTGGGTTGTGAATTGGGCATGCTTGTGGGCTTATAACGATGGTTGAAGCCCAGGAAGATCTTCACAGCAAATGTCGAGTTCTCCGTTTTGTTTTGACCAACAAAATTGTTCTAGCCCTAATTTGATCTTCCCTAACCTTTCCACTTCCACATTGAGCAATTAATCCTCTCCAAATCCATTTAACGTATTTACCACTATCTGCTCTAATTACTTCTTGCCTGAGCTCATTCAATGGATCCCTTTCACCTTCCTTTCCATTTGTGTATTTATACATCTCTTTTCTAAGCTTATGTCTCCACTAAAATTGATAAGCTTTTCTCAGAGATTCATACCGATAAAACTCAGATCCAACTCTTCAGTTTTCAGCGACTGCAAGTCCATCAAGAAGACTGTCGATTCATCGCGACTTCAAAACCGCACGGGAAGTCCACTGCTTCCTCCGCGATTTTGATGAAATCTAACGGCAAGACTGCCGTTTCATCTGCTATTCCGAGTGGATCACTTTATAACTGTACTCAAAGAAGAGATCCAGATTGTTAGAGAGCTTCCTACGCAATACGCTTGAAGCACACCTTTTCTTCTTTCTTCGGGACGCGGAAGACGCCGTCAATGGCCGTGATGGCTACAACTTTGACGGCTCTCGATTGAGGGTAATATAACATTCATTTATTTCTTACCAATTTGGCCTTTGACAGGATTGGTTTATATTTGACATGCTCTGAACACGTCCTTTGAGTGCAGGTTGAGGCGTTGAGCTTGCCCATGGTGGCCGAGGGCAGTCTTCAGGTGATCGTCATGGTGGATACTGTGGTAGTGGTGGCTATGGTGTGGTGGATCTGCCCGCTTTGGCGTCTCACCACAGACCACACTCTGAATTCAGAGGTTTGTGTTTGAAAATTGGTATTGGACTATTGGTAAAGTTTGGTTGAATCTTCTTCACATGTTTCTGATGGTTTTCTATGCAGTTATTTTCTGTGGGCTCCATAATCTGCTTCATGGCAAGATTTGAAGGTGTGATGAACGACTACTACTTCATGTTTACTTTGCAATATTTTGGCTGTCTACTTTTTTTAGATATTTAAAACCATTCAGGATCATATGCGGAAAGCTGGTGATGTGTGCTTTGCTGAGGTCACTCGTGACAGTGATGGTGCGTTATGATGAAGTAGTAGTCGAGCTACTAGGATCAAGACAGCGCCTACTCACGCCTCAGCAGAGTAGTATGTGGAGAATGTCTTGCCTGTTATCCAGAGGTTTGTATGGCTTCTTAACTCAAGTGAATCTTTTCACATATATCACTGCATTGTTACTAGCATGATGAATGATCCGCTCTCTTTTTTTTTCTCTGCAGTTATGTAATTGTTGCTGTTACCCCGTTCTCTCACCGTCTGGCGTTTGACAATGTCCCTGAAAGTGTACAGCGGTTACGCTGTAAAGTGAACTTTGAAGCATTAAACTTTGTACCTCGCATTCGTGAGCTAGGGGATGCTCTTGTGCATCGACTCAGAAATCCACCTTCCAGCTCTGAAACATCAGGAGCTACGGATCCAACAGAGAGAGTAAACACCATTGCAAAATCTGGAGCTGGGAAGTTCGTGATGCTTCATCTTCGTTTGATAAAGTCAGTGTGATCTTGATTCTCTAACAACGTGTCTCTATTTTCTTACTTGTGACATAGCTTTTATCTTTTTTTTTATTCCACAAGATATGGCTGCTCATACAGGATGCGACTTTGGAGGCGGCAGAGCGGAGAAACTAGCGGTGGCTAAATACCGCCAGGTGATTTGGCAAGTAAGGGTCTTAAACTCACAGTTCACAGACGAAGAGCTAAGAAACAAAGGGCGCTGTCGGTTAACACCTGAGGAGATTGGTCTACTTCTTTCAGCGTTGGATTTCACCAACAACACCCGTCTCTACCTAGCTTCACACCAGGTTTACGGAGGAGAAGCAAGAATCTCCACACTGCGTAAACTCTTCCCGGTGATGGAAAACAAGAAAAGCCTAGCTAGCCTCTGCGGAGGAACTTGCCGAGGTGGAAGGGAAAGCTTAACTGATGGCTGCAGTGGATTACCACGTGAGCATGAAGAGCGATATCTTCATCTCTGCATCTCCGGGGAATATGCACAATGCATTGCTTGCTCATAAAGCTTACTTGAACCTGAAGACCATAAACCCAAACATGATACTGTTGGGACAGGTTTTGGTGAACAAGAGCTTAGGGTGGTCTGAGTTCGAAGGAGCTGTTGTGAACGGGCACAAGAATATATAAGACCAGATTCGTTTACGGAAGCAGAAACAGTCTATTTACACTTATTCAGCTCCTGATTGTATGTGCAAAGTTGCCTATCTATTTTATTTAGGTCTAAGCAAAGCGTATGCATTAATGAATTATTGATTTCTTTTATACAAAATATATTAGTTTTTGAATTTAGCTATAAAATTATATTGGTGAATTATTAAAATTAGATATATAAACAAAAAAAAACAAATTAGTAAATTTATATTAGACTTTATTATTATTTAATTTAATATATCTAATTAGTATAGATCAATTTTTAAATTTCAAAATAAATATTTGAATTTTTTTTTTGTAAAAATTATTTTTTTATAAAATTAAAAAAACATGAATATTTTCAAAAAATATATATAAAAAGATCAGCTGTAGGAGGAATATCCGTTGTGAGGCGACCGAACGACTGCCCTTTAATTACTAGACCGTCTTTTAATTACTAGACCGACTGTTTGAGTTCAAAAACATATAATTCGAAAATATATAATTTTTACTTTTATTTAATGATAAAACCATAAAATATAATTATACAATCAAAAATAATTATATATGATGAGTTATAGTTTGGGTTGAAAGTGTAAAAGATATTTGGCTATAATAATTATTTTGTTTTCTAGACTTTTTCTATCAAATGGATTTAATAAATCTCATAGATACATATAATATTTTGAACGTCATATTTTATGTGTAAAAATGAAGAGAATTAATTTCCAAATAATAATAGACTTATCTAAAATTAGAGAATCAATAATAACTAATTTATTTTTGAATAACAAGATATTTGTTTTTGATTTTGAAAATTCTTAAACCAATAACGATAAATTTTGCAAAGATTTTTAAAAATAATAAACCAACAACAATGAAATCTTAAATTTTCCAAAATTGATTAGAATTCATTTGCCAATGAACCCCTCTTAATATTTACGTTCTAAACTTTACATCCCAAATCGTATACATTATGGGACAACCAAACATCCCTGTTCAAATAGTCGCAAAGCATAAGTAATCGAAAGTATAAAATTATCATGGCTACAAACATTATCCCAATTTTTTTGTCATCACATTATCCAAAAATATATAAAGGTAAAATCAAATACAAACTTAGAATCTAATTTACTGATTACTATTCCTTATTTACAAAAATATATATATATATATATATATATATATATATATATATATATATATATATATATATATATATATATATATATTTCTCGCCTCATCATCAGCTACAGCTTTTACTCTGATAAGACAATAAAAATCATCAACTTAAGGATAAGAGTCATGTTGAATACATGAGCTAGAGATAAATCTCCCATCTACAACTTAGAAAATAATAATCAGAGAAACACAACTAATAAAAAAATTTCCACATCATCCAGGCTATCTATGTATTCTAAACTCAATTTTGTGTTGTATCAAATTATTTAAAAAAAAAACTATTACATAAAAATGTGAGTAACAACTATATTCAACATCTAAACAACAAAAACACAACATGTTTCCCCTCTTCTAATATATCCTACACACTATATAATTTTTTATTGTGCACTACACATTATATAATTTTAGGATTTATTTGTGAAATAACCAAAAAAAAATCAAAATTAGTTTTATAGAGAAAAGGTATAAAGAGAGAGAAAGACATAAGGGAAGAGAGAATGGTATTTTGGTTAGTTTGTGAATTATGGTTTTTTTCTTAGTTATTTGATGCAATTTTACATAATTTTATACATGTGAAAATTGTACAATAAAATTTACAGAAAATTTTAAAGGCAATTATCCGCGCGTAGCGCGGAAGACGATCTAGTATATATAACGAGGGACTTTCTTCTCTTTTCAGAAGGTCCACGTCAGATTTTTTTAATTGTCTGTGGGTCCCGCATTTTTTCCGGTTTATTTGATTCGTTGTTTGGTCTGAGTCCCTCATGTTTTGGTTCGATTAATGAGACATTAATAGATTTGGATGGGCCTTTGTTTTGGGTCTGATGTTGAAAGTGGTGTTTTGTGTGTTAAGTTGATCCCACAAAACAATTAAAGCCGGATGCTTTATTCGGTTAACAAATTATGGACAAAAAAAATCTCGATCGACATCTTCTTCTACTCTTGATCTCTCCGTCTTCTCCAAATTGAAAAGGGAAACATCTGTTCTCTTTCTTCATCGGAAGCTTTAAATTAGGTCATATACTTAACCCTTTTCACGTCTTCCTCCATGGCTTCACCTCTGCTATTATTCAAAGGCTGTTAAAACTGAGCATTGATTCTCAGTCTACCGAGATATACTCACTTAAAATTGAATCAGCTTCGTCGTCAACGTTTATACGAAGGCTATTGACATCAATCCAAGTCACACTGTTACAAATGTTTGGCAGACGCTCAAGTTTTGGGGTCGAGTCCACACGTCGTCTCAGATCCATTTGGGGATGCTTTTCAATGACTGGAGATGTTGAAGAACCTAACGACAGAATCTTCAGCCAGAGCCGAGAGGTTATTTTGTAAAGCAGCCTGTTTTCGTTATATTTGGTGGGAGATCTATAGACACTGTCAAAATCTCAAACTTGAATTGAAATACTCGATGGTGATGCGATCTTTTGAATCCTAATTTTAGGATTCAGCCAGGTGAAGCAGCGGGGATCAGGAGGGTACGATGGTTGTGCCTAGAAGGAGCCTGAGCTAGAGAAGAAACAAAAAACGGAGCATGAACCTGAGTCGGAGTTTGTAGAAGAAAAGGAAAGTAAGAGGAGGAAGCAGAAAGCTTTTAAGAAGATGAAGATGGCGAATGCGGCATACAAGGCCTTCTCAACCATGAAATTTGATGGTGAAGATAATTCTTTATCACAAATCGTGCTACTGTTCATCTGGAGATGACAAAGGTATAGTCTTTATGTATATGCGTATACTTTGTGTATATTATTAGCCTACAGGTTTTATGTGATTTGCTTGGTAAGTGGTTGAGTATAAATGTATAGTTTTTTTCTATATTAGTCTATATTGATTTTTTTCGTACGTGGTTGTTTTTATGATCGGAACTTTAGCGGCTCCTTCTGTTATTACCGAGCAAATTCGTCGCTTCTTCTTCTTCTGTTACAGCCCTCCGATGAGAAGCTTCAGTGGCTGTGGTGGAGCATCGCTCTTTGTAGGATCAGATTGTTCAATAGCTTCGTCAGGAAAGCTGTAGGCTCGTGTGTTGACTACGACTTAGATGAGAAGCTACAGTTTACCATGGACGGCGGTTTCAAAAGGAGGAGAAATAAGACAACCGTACGTTTGAAATGGACATATTTACTCTGCATCATTTTCTTCTGCGTAAGAACTCTCTTCTCTGTCAGGTAATAAACGGTATAATGCTCTGTTTAATTAACTAATTCTTCTGTTTACGAGTTTTCCAGGAAAAGATTGTAACTTATCTTAAAAAACGAAGGAACACAATCTTCTTTTGACAGTGTATTTAATAGAATGTGGCCAGAGCCTGAAGCCAATGTTGCATCAAGGGGAGCAGTGTCAAATGAACGGTTCTGCATTTAGTGTCACATGGCTGTGATTCATCAAAAGTAAGTCAGAGAGTGTCATGAACTCTTGAAGAATTTTTCTTCATTTCGTATTGTTCATAAGCATTCTTGTCATGTGTATCATCACAAGGGTTTGAAGCGGGAATCAAAAGACAGCCTTGGATAAGTGTACAAGAGTCCTGATGCAGTTCAGTTAAGTGATAAAAAGACGTTATGAAATGACTTTACTTCACGTCTTATCTTTTTATTTAGCATTAAGCTTGAATGAGTGTTTACGCAGAACGTTGGAAAAAACGAACACGGATCTGGAATTGGAAGTAGCAGCTGCAAGAGCCGCACAAGAATCCAGGCTGGGAGCAGAATTAGCAAGATGCAGGATGAAGCTCGAGTCTACATTGGTGCGTGAAATCTGGACCTGTTCTTGCTCAGAAGTAAGCTCTTACCCTTTTTTATCTGTTTGATAATAATCCCAAACTCTGATACAAAAACACAACGTTGCTGGTGATATTTGCAACTTCCGAAAGAAAATTGGCACAACAGAGGTGGGTTGCTATGTGAAGCTATAACAAATAACCAAGATCATGTCTTGAGCATATCTGGAACTCCGAGTATTACCAGCTAAAAGCAGCCTTTGTTGCTTACAAGCAGAGTTAAGGGAACACAAAGCTAAAGTTAATGAGATTTTTTTTTTAACAACAGTTAGTCAGATCTTCAATTCCGATTTCATTGATGTTTTTCCCCTGTATGCTTCATGTTGTTCTATGGACAGGATTCTGATGAATGTACCGGAGACGCTGATCTGAGAAGTCAATTACATATGGTAAATCTTCTGCATTGGGTTCCTGAGAAACACTTTGCAAAGTTAACTAAAAATCATTGACCAAACAGATTCAAAATGCTTAGGGATGAAGCAAGCAAGAAATTAAGCCTCTCCACCTGTTTTTTTTTCTTTTTTTTTCTTCCTGCAGATTATAAGAGGTTCAGTTGAGGAGGTTGGAACAGGTGAAGATCAGTTGACCAGGCAGATGGTGACTTGTGCAGAAATAAATTTGATCAGAGCAAGAGTAGAAATATATCAATGAAGAAATCGAGCATCAAAACAGCTACTGGTGATGTTTCATGTGACTAGAAGGACTTCCTCATCACTTTACTTGATTCCAAAATCTGGTATTTGTTTTATAGTATTGGCTAAGCTTTTGATTTGTTACTTATCAAACTCGACTTTCCAATTTCACGTTGTAAAATGATTAGAAAAAAAACAGTAATCAAAGTTATTCTTGATTCTTGAATTTTATGATACATTTGTTACAAATAGAATCTGGTAGCTTGTGCTTAATCTGAGATTAGAAACATTTATCTATTATGTTACAAACTTATTTACGGCTCCGCGCTTGCGCGGGGCTCAGCCCCTAGTTTTATTAAAGTCCCAGGATTTTACTGTAACAACATTCCTAAATGTAATTAATCTGCTCAATTAAACCAACAAATGCCAACATTTGAAAATTATTTATATATAAACAAATAAAATACTAGTATTTACTACTGACCAAACAACCAGTGAACCTCACATTAAACATATACTAGATTTTAATACTGATCCAAGTAGATAGTTTTCATAATATAATGGATTTCCAATTTTTATTAATAATATAAGCCATTACTTTTTTTTTTTTGACATACTTTTATCCACGTTTCAAAATTTTAATTTTTAGCATTAGTTTTGTATGAATTATTATTAGTTTTCTGATATATTTTTTAAAAAATTAAACTTTTGAGATTTTTATATTTGACTAAACTAAATAAGATAATAATATTATATTTAATTTTTTTATATAATATAAATGTTCCTATAATATACTATTAAAACTTGACCCGCACTCCCGTGCAGATGTTTGATGTAAATTGTCTTCAATTTAAACTCATAAATAGCTGGTTTATGAAAAAATCTTATTATATAAAGCTTAGTTTTCAAAGTTACTAATTAACATGATTGTGACATGTGGCAATTATGTATTTAAGATTGTGACATGTGTTAAATAATTATTTTTATATAAATAATTATTTAATATGGTTTTCCTTTTTTATATCCAAAAAAAAATTGTAAAAGATATACAAAAATAATTTTCCCTTTTTAAAAAATCACGAAAATTGAATTATAATAGTTATTTAATAGTAATTTTTCCTTTTTAAGTTTTAAACAAAAAAAAATTGTTAAGGAAAAAATTTATGTACTAATAATTATTTAATAGGGAGTTTCTTTTTTTAAATAATAAAAAAATAAAATTTTATAAATTATAGTAAAATAAATTTACTTTTTAATAAATTATAATTTTCCTTTTGTAAATCATGAAAAAAAACAGAATTGTGAAAGAAAATAGTAGTTAAAATTTTTTAAACGAATTTTAAGAACCTGAAAATACAAAACAAAATATTTTATAAAAATAATTTTCCCTTTTTAAAAAATCACGAAAATTGAATTATAATAGTTATTTAATATTAATTTTTCCTTTTTAAGTTTTAAACAAAAAAATTGTTAAGGAAAAAGTTTCTGTACTAATAATATTTAATAGGGAGTTTCCTTTTTTAAATAATAAAAAATAAAATTGTATAAGTTATAGTAAAATAAATTTCGTTTTTAATAAATTATAATTTTCCTTTTGTAAATCATGAAAAAACAGAATTGTGAAAGAAAATAGTAGTTAAATTTTTTTAAACGAATTATAAGAACCTGAAAATACAAAACAAAATATCTTATAATAAATCTAAATATTTTTCCTTATTAAAATTTTAAAGAAAAGAGAGTTGTAAAAAAATATTTTTATTTTTCGATAATGAACTAATTTTATATGGAAGTTCCAATAGTCCATGTTTCACTAAATGTTTTTACACATGACAACTGTATATTTAGGAATATGACATGTGTTAAATAATAAATTTATATAAATAATTAATTAATAGTATTTTTTTCTTTTTAAGTTTTAAACAAAATATTGCAAATAAAAAACATTTTCATACAAATAATTAATTAATATTATTTTTCATTTTTTAACCAAAAAATTATAAAAGCTATAAGAAAATAATTTTCCTTTTTAAAAAAAACTTGAACAAATAGAATGATAATATCTATTTAATAGTATTTTTCCTTTTTAAGTTTAAAACCAAATATTGTAAACAAAAAATAATTATATACTAATAATTATTCAATAGTGAATTTCCTTTTTAAAATAATAAACAAATAAAATTGTATAAGCTATATGACTATAATTTTCCTTTTAAAGAAATTCTATTTTTTTTTTAAATCGTGAAAAACAGAATTATGAAAGAAAATAGTAGTTTAAATTTTTAAAATGAATTATAAAAACCTGAGATTATAACATATTATTCTATATAAATCTAAATATTTTTCCTTTTTAAAATTCTAAGCAAAAGAGAAAATAGAGTTGTAAAAATAATTTTATTATTTTCTTATAATTAGATATATTTTTTTTTGCGGAAGTCTCAGTAGTCCATGTTTGGCCAAAGGTTAGTATTTTTATTCTGCTTCGTCTAGGTTTCAAGTTTGAGAGAAAGCGAATTATTAGTTTATTGACAAAAAAGTTTATATGATATGTTCAACATTTATGTAAAGAATACCATCTGATGTAGAACTTATGAAGATAAATTGTCAAAAATGCCACAAGTTAAGTACCACTTTTCAAAAATACCTTCAATTAAAAATATATATACATTTGGATTTAGGTTTTAGTGATTAGTGTTTAGGGTTTAGTATTAAGGGATTTGGTTTGGGTTTATATATGTTTTATAAATATTTTGAAAAATTAGTTTAGTGTTATTTTATCAAAAATTTAAGGTATTTTGAAAATGTCCCTTTGTTGATGGTAAACATGAAAAATGGTATCACCAAAGTGATATAAGTGAAATTTCTCCACTTATGAAACAACTCATGATAATATAGTTAGACGCAGATCCACATCAGACATGTAGAATTGTTAACTGTAGATATATTTATGTAATGTTTTTCTATATTTTATATTAACATAATTAATCAGCATTAACAAAAAAGATTTTTTTTTATATTATTGATATATATTGATCAATAAGTTAAAAACTAATAGTTAAAAAATATATTTAGTTTTGTTTTCTTTTATTAAAAATATTATGCATGTATAATTATGTAATTAATCTGTTATATACAGAAAATTATAATTTAAGGATATATGCATATTTATCTTCTGGAAAATTTTGTTACTATAACTACAGGTCCAAAGTGAGAAAAATTTAATAATCATTTCTTTTTTAAAATATGACTCCAAAATATATATCTGATCTTTACTATCATATATTTGAAATGAAATTACAAATTTTTTTAATGATTGTATCTTCTTCATGTCTGCATGTATTACACATTATTTTTATAAATAGTTATTCACATAACTGAGATTTAGAAACATGGTCTTTAGAATACACTATCACAAGAATCAAAATAGTATCAAACTGTATAAAGTATTAATAGTTTCGTTACATATAATTGCATTAAAAATAGTTAATTCATAATGTTATCTATTGATTAAACAACTAAGGTTATTTTCAATTCACCAATATATTCATATCTATATTCTCTACTAAAATATACAAATTATATTATAAAGATAGATTTGTTCCAGTGTGTGATTATGCAAAATAGAGTTCCTTTATTTTTAGTGAAAAATATAGAGATATGATATTTTTGGTTATTAATAAAGAGATGAAAGTATCTTTCCATTACATTTTTTCTTTAAAATATAGAAATTTTATAGCAGAATCAGACAATAGAGAGATTCACATTTACAATATAACTCTATTTTATGAAAAAAATAGATAAATATATAGAGTTGGGAGCTATAAATAATTTAAAGATGAATACACAATACAAACCAAAATATATAAATGCTAACAAATGCACAAAAATATTTTGAGATCCTACAATGACAACACAAAACATTACTAAATTGTTATAGAAGCATTAGAATATATTTGTACAACAAGAATAACATAGAAAATTAATACAAACATGAATTAAATTAAGAGCTTAAGAAAGTGAATGACGGTATCATCAACTCAATTGGCATGATTCAACTTTTAAATTCTTTCTATTTTGTATTTCTTTACGTTGAGTTCGATTTGAATTTTAGGAATAGATTTTTTCTCTAACTTTATGTATAAAGTTGGTAATAACTCACTTCACTTATGCACCATGATTGTTAAAATAGGAATACTAACCAAAAATTATGTGAGAAAAATAATTCTTAAACCTAGAATAATTTTCACACAATATATACAAAATCATACAATATAATTAAAACATTAATCGAAATCCGTGCAACGCACGGGTCCATATCTAGTCAAATTATATAGTCAGCCGAAGTTACTATAGCTGATTCTTGAATGAATCTAGTTTAGCTCATATCGGATGAGAAATCAGATTTTATTTAACTTATATTAACAAGTGTTATATAAGATGCTAGCTTCTTATCGTTTTAGAGTTTGAAGCTGTCAAACTTAGAGATAAAAGATTGTCAATCAAACATGTTTAAGAGAAGGAATGCTCACCAACTTGATGATGATTCACAGCAAGAAAACAAGGTACACGAAGCTTTTCTTTTTCACTAAACGAGCATTAATATAAACTTACCAAAGTCTTGCTTAATAAGACCTCTACAAATATTCAGATTGGCAAATTGAGATCTGCGTTAGGACCGCTCTCGGGACATAGTTTAGTTTTCTGCTCTGATGCTTCCTTGAGGAGGTATTTGGATGCTCGTAATTGGAATGTCGAAAAAGCCAAGAAAATGATTTGAGGAGACTCTTAAGTGGAGATCAATATACAAACCTCATGAGATCCGTTGGGTAAATTCAACTTAACTCTGCTAATATTGGGTTATTTGTATTTCTTTCCGCTATCTCTTTTCTTCTTCACTGATCCTCTCCAGCATCAAGTAGCACATGAAGGTGAGACCGGTAAAGTTTCAAGAGCTAGTTTTCATGATCGACGAGGTAGAGTAGTGCTTATAATGAGACCTACAATGCAGGTGCGTAAGTGCATTTTTCACTATCTATTTTTTTAAAAAAAAAAAAAAATCTTTTCATGAGTTTTTGTGAACTCCCAATTAACATTTTTTTATAAAACAGAACTCCACATCAGCAGAAGGTAATATCAGGTATTTTGTTTATCTTCTTGAAAATGCAATCGTCAATCTTCCAAGGGGACAAGAACAAATGTCTTGGCTCATTGATTTCACTGGTTGGTCTATGGCTGCTAATGTCCCAATCAAAACAACACGCGACATTGTTCACATCCTACAGAATCATTACCCTGAGAGACTCGGTATGGCCTTTCTATACAATCCACCAAGACTATTCCAAGTAGGCTACAAGGTAACATAGTCACTACCACAAATTAACTCCTTATCAAAATGTCACTTTATTTATTTTTAAAGAGCCATTCATATTACCTACTCTTCTCCATGTAGGCTATTAAGTACTTCTTGGACCCACGCACAGCTCAAAAGGTCAAATATGTGTACCCAAAAGACAAAGCAAGTGATGAACTGATGACATCACATTTCGATGTTGAGAATCTCCCCAAGGAGTTTGGAGGCAAATCAACACTAGCGTATGATCATGAGGAGTTTTCAAGACAAATGTATGAAGACGATGTCAAAACCGCAAAGTATTGGGGGTTAGAGGAGAAACAGTATACGGACTCAAACGGCTTCCATGCAGCTGATGTTGTTCCTAAGCCGACGACCTCTTCTCTTGCATCAGCAGCTAGCTGAGAATTGAATACATATGTATACACGTAACGAAGAAAAGAAGATTAATAAAGGTTATTTTGTATTACAAAGGAGTTAATAAGGTTCCTTCAAGTCCTGGATCTTTCGCTTAGTAGTGAGCCAAATAGCTGAGACGTTCCTTGTCATTATAGCTCGAGAGTTATCCTCTTGGTTCTCATGTTTTTCCATAGTTTTTTTTCCGTTAGTTGCTATATGAAATACAGTTATGATGATGATATTAGCTCTAGACTTTATTTTTGATATAAAATAGACGTTTTTGTTTAGGTTTCATACTTTCATATGAAATAATGAAATTGAAAGAAATACTTTATATTAATATTAAAAGACATAAAAGCTAGCGTAATTAAGAAGGTCGCATGTCGGAACCATTTTTCTGATATTTATCAAAACTTTCTTTCTCGTTGGATTTATGATTCACAACGCTTATGATTCGTTTCAGCTTCTAAAAGATTGTCCCGCTCGCATCGATGAAAGGCTTTTCGATAGAGCTGATGGATATGTCAATATAAAATGGTCCTCTCCTCTGTGTCAATAATTGACAAGCTTTGTTTCAAATACCGTTTAAAAGGTAATCACATGAGATTCGAATGCTGTAGGAGATTATGAATGAGCTAGACGAGAGGCCCATCACTAAATTTAATCCAACAACTCACAATACAAACAGGCCCAATTTATGCTCTAGATATAAAATAACAAAATTTGAATCTGCGAGACTAATCTCAAAAACTCTAAAAAACAAGATGTTGCGGTTCATGGGAAACACCTTGGCTAAGGTAATCCAGAAATGTCTTTTTTTTTTCTATGTTCACTGAGATTAAATTAAGGAACAAATATGCAGTCTTGTCCCAAGGGGAGGCTGCAGTATCGTGATCTTTCATCCGTGAGTGAGCAAGGTATCCTCATCTTATCATTATTTTTTTAATTTTTTTTTCTATTTGCATATCAAAATCTCTCCTTCATTCAATTTATATTGTTTCTAATTTTTGTTGGAATCAATATTTTTGTGTTTTAGCTGTCTCGAAGTTTTATGGTTACTTCTTTAAAGCGACTTTTGGAGGTGCTAGATTCCTGGTCGGTATGTGGTTTATAATCATTTTTTTGGTTTCAGTAAAAACAATCTTCTTCATAAACATGTTTGTTTTTTTTTTTTCAGCTGGTAAGATGACAAGCCCCATCTAACCCACCTTCAGGAAATTGAAGAGGTAAATAACCAAAGGGATGGGTTAAAGTCTTTTCATCTTTTCTTTCTAGTCTTTCCTTCATAATTCTGCTTCTCATGTTTCAGGACATTGAAGATATGCAATTTAAGGATACATTTTACAAAAGGATGGCCGAGTTGCATGCAGTCGTTGCTGAAGAAGAATAAGAAGAAACTGGTTTCGCGAAGTACCCGAATGATAACAAGATACGGCTACAAAGGTATTAAGGGAGTGTGTTAAAAATCATCATGATCAGCACATATAAGATGTGTAACTTATAAAATACGATAAAATTAAACTCAAATTAAATGTCAATCTAAAACTAAAAATAGCAATTCGAAATCTTACTCGAGAGTTGAGACTCTGGTTTTGTTTAAACGTAATGAGTTTATTCTTTTTTTTTAATCTGCTTTCCGCTTAGACCCAACTCAGCTGTTTTGCGTCTTGTAGAGCTATATGTATTCTCTATATTACATTTTACTTTGTGCAAAACCTACAAAAAACAAGATGGATCTGCTAGTAACGTAATTACTTCGCGATTTGGTCCAACTAAAAGAAAAAAAAAAGATAGGTGATAAAGAATATAAGATCTTTTATAGAACTACATAGTGTATTCATTTGATGGGTTCATTCTCTTTGTAACCTTTTATTTTATTATTTTATATTTGAGGTGGAGTTTGCTTCTTTGACTAACCAATGGAATCTCTCTCGCCAAGCTAAAGAAAGAACACAATGTTATTCCTTTAAAAATCATTGTAAAGTAGCTCACTTGGATGACCTTTATCTCTATTCCTTTAATATTTCACTTCTAACTCGAGCACTGGCTAGTTTTATCCGTTAGCTCCTTAAAAGTACCGATCTCGACGGTTAAGATATCTCATGCATTTGCCACAATCGTGACAACGTTAATGTTTAAATGCATACAAAATTCGCAACGACTAAAGTACGCGTGAGTAGTTAGTTTGAACATTCATTGGTTGTAAATACTATCTCTTTGAGTGAAATTTCGACACTCTTCTTTTCTGTTAAAAAAGTTTATAAAACTAAATACAATCTCGGCAGTGTTGCTATATAGTGATAACAGACCAACTGATTCATATTCTGTATTCCAATTTTATTTAAAAATTTTGTGACGTTTCATACAAGATTACATAGAAATTAATGTTACATATAGATTTTGAATGTGAAATACAAAAGACGTTTCTGACGACGTAAATTAGAATGAACGAGTCTTATAATATGACATATTAGAATGCGTGATACTTAAGCATAAGTGCGGTGAACGTTATTACCACAAGGATATATAAAAAGACTCATGCAAAAAATGAGAGTATAACACGTCGACGTGATGAAGCAAGCGATGACGTGTAGAAGAAAGGGACCGAGAGATTTGGGTTGGAGATGATCGTGAATCGTGATCGGAGAAGAGACCAGATCCGTAGAAGACCGTGACATCCAAAGTCACGTGGTCCTCTTTTCACTACATTCTCTATCCCTCTCCCTCCACTTTGTCTGCAGATTGAACAATTGTCATTATTATTACTTAATTTACTTTACCATTTTAATCATTAACAATATATTTTTATTATTTAGTTATAACACTTTAGTTTGCTTAGTTGTGTTAAACAACATTTAGGCCGTACTAAAAGTATTGTTTTAGAGTGATATATTTAAACAACACTGCAATATTGGGATTTCTAATTTCTATCTGGTCAAAAAATATTTCTCTTTGAATTTTAGTTATTACCATCTACTTGTTGATTTAATAATAGTATATTTGTATATCACTCTAATAATAATAAATTGTTAGAGTGTGAAAACAATATCGTTAATGAAAAAAGAAAAATACGAAACGGCAAAAAGAAATCATAATTAAGCTCGCTACATAATCTAAAGAATAGTTTTTTTGTGGTACTTATTTTTGTATAATCCAACTAATTAGATGTACATATGAAAAAGTTATTTTTGTATAACATTCTAACAATCACGTAGGAATGCAATATAACTCTACTGCTATGTATTCAAGTATAAAATTAACTTAAATAAAAAATAATAATAGAACAGGTAATCGAAATCAATTATTAATCGCTAAAAGTTCATTTTCTTATATTATTGGATTATCATCCAGAAAATTGTAATCCCATGGAAATAACGTATATAACTGAACCAAAGACCCAACAGATATTTAAAATATTTTATCTGTACCATCTTTTTAGACATTTTAAAGGAGGAAACACATCTAAATCAATCTAAAGAACAAGAAAGAAAACAATACATAACACCGGGACCAAATTTTGGTCCTTTTGTCGAGTTACGTACCAAAGTTCTATAAATACTCACTCATGTCTCCACTTCACAACAGCAACGTGGACTCCTTTGTATTTTAGCTGACTACTCTTTCACCGTTTCCTTATAATCACCAAACGAAACACACACACACACACAAACTTCTCTTTTTATCTCTTGATACACCATTTCCTTCTACGGTTTCCAAAACCATTTACCTGCGTATAGTGATGGGTTTCTCAACGCTCTTCTCCTCTGAAAACGATGTCATCCATCATCGCTCCTCGCCTTATGCTTCTGTTGACTGCACTCTCTCCCTTGGAACTCCCTCCACTCGCCTCTGCAACGACGACGATGACCGTAGATTCTCTACACATATTTCTAACAATATCTCCAACGCCTTAGGCTCATGGGAATTCTTGCACGGTGGCAAGAAATCCGGTGGAGGCCGCGGAAATAACTTAGCCGTTCGCCGCTGCGTTAACTGTGATACCACTTCTACTCCTCTGTGGAGATACGGTCCAAGAGGTCCCAAGGTATATGCATGAATAATCGTTACAAACCATATAGTATTAGCCTATTTAACTATTCAAGCAAAATATTGGTATAAATCAATTAAGTCATGACCACACTTTAAAAAAGCATCCTATAATAAACCATTACCACTTTTGTTCGATATTGCACTACCGACCATTAGGCATTAGTCCATTTTATCGTATGAAAAATTATCGATTATAACTTTATGATTTTTGATTTGGCCCCACTGTGCAATGCGTGTGGAATCCGATTTCAAGAAGGAAGAAAGACGTGCATCGGCAGCCGGAAACTCTACTTCCGGTGGAGGATTAACGGCTTCTGGTGTTCCGGCATCGGATCATCACGGAGGTGCAGATTACTATTATAATAACAACAATAATAATCATTGTCATGCTTCATCTTTGCCTTGGACTAACCACCAACAACAAAATACGCAAAGAGTTCCTTATTACTCGCCGGCGAACAACGAATATTCTTTCGTTGATGACGTCAGAAATGAGAGTCATGATGTCACAACCCGCCCCTTCTTGTCATGGAGGCTTGACGTCGCGGACCGGACAAGCCTTGTCCATGATTTTTTAATGTGATGAGTTGTGACCGTTTGATATATTTTCGCCGCATCGGATACCTTTTAGCCAAAACAGAAAAAGAGAAAGTCTTAGCCTTGGCCGAATTCTTTAATTTTACTTTCTTTACATTTATATTAAATTTTGTAGTCTTTGTGTAAGTTTTTAGTTTAAATTTAGTGTATGAAGCTACTTGTGCTTTGACCAAAAAAAAACTATGTGCTTTCTTTTCACGACCTTTTGAATGTTCTCTCGGGTAATCAAGTAATGATACTTGTACTTAGTTCATAACCTTTTCTGCATGTGTGCAGTGGCGGAACCAATGAACAAGCATGTGGGTCAGTTGACCCTTATGAAATTTAAAATTTAATCTAACTTACACATAAAATTGTGATATATCTTGATTATTTGGTTGAATTTCATAGTTTGACCCACCTAATAGTTAGCCAACTTTGTATACAAAATATTTTGACCCTAGTGGCTTTTTCTCCTAGCTCCGCCACTGCATGTGTGTCCTACTTTGACCGTGATTATTTGTGATTTTCACCATATTATACATATCTTCCTTTGATTCTTTTCACGATCATCTTGAGCGTTTAATCTTGAACAAAATATCTACTGTCAGCAGGTGGACAAGATGAATCTCTGTCGTATTATGGCCCTAACTGTCTTGGAAATTTGCCATGAATTTGGCTACTTCTCCGAATATCACGATCGTTGTTTTCACCGCAAGTGAATAATATTTCTTTTCATAACATCTTTTAGTTTACCATTTTTTATTTTATTTTCCAATGTTACCTCATGTTTATGATATCAGATGTACTATAATATCAAATACTTTCCCAAAACATTCGTCAAATTCGTTTAAAAATAGAAAATATAATTTCATATAAAAGGTAAGATTTTAAAGTATCCCGCTCTTCATTTTAGTTTATCACGGATATAATAAAATATTCAATGTTTTTTACACTGTTAGCATTAAGAATTTGACAAACATAAGTTGCGCTTTGTATTAGGCGTAAGCCCATTTAGTTAACTTTACCTCCCATTCAAAGTCAAGAGAAAATTCATAACTTAACGCTGGGAGATTATAATTTATAATGGACCACCGCCATATTCTACGCTTACGTTAAGTTTGTTTAACAACGACAATTTTTTATGCTTACTATAATAATGTTTGAAAAACATTAACATAAACTTCTATACGGTACGCAATATTTCTATACGAGGAAATAAAAGTTTTCATCAACATAACCACGGAAGAAGGAAATGCAGGTTGTCTAAATGAAAGGTAAATGGACCCCATCTACCGTCTCTCTGTCCAACTGTATGTAATTAATTAGGTCTAATATCCAACCAAAAAAAACAACTACTGAACCCTATTATTGGCCACTTATCAAAAGAAAAAAAAAACTATTATTGGCCAGAGCAATAACTAAAGTTATTACATCAATCGAACCCCAATTAATAAAACAGACCCGACCAAAGACCGGGGAATTAGAGGGAGTTAATCCCCCTGGTCTCTTTCTTCTGCTTTTATTCCTATGTACTTTTTCCTAAAAAGCACCCCTGCATTCGGTTTATTCTTTCATGTAAATTTATTTATCCCCTAAAACATATATTTATGTATTTGCAATAGTTTGAAAATTTAGAGAGCTTAATATACAATGGTGACAAATATATATTCTCTAGTTAGAATTGACTATTGAATCACCATGATTGTATTTATTATTTCTTATATGAATTTTTGAGAAAATTTTAAACATGAATTATTCATTTGATCAACATGACAATTTTAGTTTCTAGAAGTACTCTTCTACTTAGAAGAGTGAATAAAGGAAAATTAGATAACCAAGATAACAACCTAACACCAAACACATTAAAATAAATTACAAACCCAATTTCACAAGTTGCGTTTAAACACAAACACACACAAAAGAAACCTTATATAATGTTGCTTCCCAGGTGATGATCCTTTGAAATCACTCATATCTCCACAAATATAAAAAAAGAGCCAAAAACAGCAGTTGCACAATGGTGAACTGGGTCGAGGCACAAAAGCCATTGCTGAACGGTCTTATGAAAATGGCTGGTGTCGTTCCCTACACTTTAGAGATCGAGCCAGGGACAAAGATGAACTTTTGGGTTCCTAAAGAAACCCTGAAGAAGAAATCCGGTACTGGAAAACCAGCCAAACCGGATAAACCAACCAAACCGGCCGTCTTGTTAATCCACGGCTTCGCCGCCGAAGGAATCGTAACATGGCAGTTTCAAGTCGGTGCACTGTCCAAGAAGTACTCGGTATACATACCGGACCTCCTCTTTTTCGGTGGGTCATACTCGGATAACTCGGACCGGTCTCCAGCGTTTCAAGCCAACTGTTTGGTAAAGGGGCTTCGTATCCTCGGCGTGGATAAGTTTGTCCCCGTAGGTTTTAGCTACGGTGGCATGGTGGCTTTCAAGATTGCCGAGGCTTACCCGGACATGGTTAGAGCAATGGTTGTGTCTGGTTCGATACTCGCGATGACCGACTCCATTAGTGAGTCGAGCTTGAACCGGTTAGGGTTTAGTTCTTCCAAGGATCTCTTGTTACCGACTTCGGTTAAGGAACTTAAGGCTCTCTTCACCATTGCCGTGCATAAACCGTTGTGGTTTCCTAGACGATTGTTCAAAGACTTCATTGAGGTACTTAATTAATTTAGTGCGTAGAGTTGAGAAGATTAAGTGATTCGGACCAAAACTTCATGTTCTTTTACCAAAAAAAAACATATAAAAAAATTAATTAATAGTTGTCTTAGAAGTTATACCAATATTCTGTGGAGTAATATATGATATTGCACTTTGTAAATTTTTAGCAGATGTATTTTTATGCGAAAATGTAAGCTATATTTTGGTCTTTTAGTTTCTGTTATTCTAACAAGATTTAATTATTTAAAGATCAACATTTTAAAAGAAATTATTTCCACCGTTGTAGTTTGTTATAATTGTCTGGTACTTCTCTATGTAATTTCATTTATTTTCATTCATAAAGGAATTTCCACCATTTAACATTGATGAGACATATTGTTTTCAATTATGAATAAATATTTTCTAGTGTCTTGAAAATCTTATATATCATTTAAGGACCAATTTTGCCTCAGAATAATGCATCGGATGATTGATATAAAAGATTATAACACTATTTTTAAAGAATATTAATATATTTATTTATATATCACATTCCTTATTATGTGATTTTGAGAGTTAGGTGGGCCTCGCGAAAAATATTTGCCTATTTGAATATATATCAAATATCCGACTGGGTAACTTTAGAATTTATGGATAATTTTGCTAAAAAATTCAAAAGTTTCTCCCTCTTCTAATTAACATAGAAATTTATGCTTAGACACTGATCAAAAAAAAATATGCTTAGACACTAATTACTCTTATTGCGCTCACAGGTGACAGCAAAAAATATAATATTTATTGTTAATTAACATTCACTAGTATAATTTCAGTAGTAGTTAGTTTTTCTCATGTTGCTTTTCTATCTTTCTGTTTGAACAATACAATATGCGCTCTAATTTGTTCACATAACATTTTATAAAACTAACTGACAAAAACAGATTATTGATAAATATCACACACACACACACACACACACATATATATATATATATATGGTAGGCTATATAAATGTATAATATATGATATGGTAGTTTAGATATAATTTGTTCAGCTACTCTCAACTAACTCTCGTATCTATATTTGGGTGACTAAGATCTATGTATCTACCAATGATTTGTGTTTTAGTTAGCTAGAATCACTATCGTTTATTTTCTTAGTTATTATAGGAAAATGTTGAAAAAGAAACATTATTCAGTAATGTGAAGGTATGTGCTCAGAAATTCTATTTTTATTGGTGAAATTGGTAGGTGATGTTCAACAACAGGAAAGAAAGAGCTGAATTATTAGAGGCTGTTGAAGTCAGCAACAAGGACGTGACAATCCCTCATTTCCCATGGGTACGTATAAAAAGTTTTCAAATCCGTTTATGTAATCACTTTTTTTTGCTTAAATTTGATGAAAATATATTCCGCTGCCGGCGTTTATGTAAACATATATGTGGGACATTAATGCCTATCAAATTAATTACATTGTTTATGTAACAACATCTGTCAATCTTATAACTCTTACTATAGTTGAAAAATCTTAGTGCAAAATGGTTCTAAATTATAGCTACGAAACTGCATGATGCATCACAGATCCATAAAACAAAATTATTTAGGTTTTGATCTTTTTTTTGTGTATGTATGCAGAAAATACATTTATTGTGGGGTGAAAGTGATCAAATCTTCGACTTCGAGTTAGCTAAAAATATGAAAACGTAAGTTCCAAGACTATCTATAACAATTAGTACTGTTCTGTACCATTTGAAATTATTGATTTGTATTGTTCCTATTTTTTGCCGTTGTTGGTATTTCCAGACAACTAGGTGAGAACGCAACAATAGAAAGCATAAAGAAGGCAGGTCATTTGGTACAACTGGAAAGGCCGTGTGTTTACAATAGGCGCCTCAAAAAATTTCTTGTATCCATTCATTCTGAAGATAAAATCACTCAATAAATACAACATAAAATGAATTATATTAAAGCTTGATATATATATATATATAACTCAATAAATACAACATACAATGAATTATATTAAAGCTTGATATATATATATATATATATAACTTTTATGTCAAAATTTAATAAGCATTTGGTTTATTTTGTTTGATTTTGTTTTATCTTTACAATTTTTCTTTTGAATCATGTTTCTCCTTACGATCAATATGCGTAATATTTGGTGAAATTCGCGCCAGAATTTGTAAAGACATGTTAATAAAATAATTTATCTTAATAATTAAACACACACAATCAATTTAGTTCTGTACCTATCATGTTATTACTGTTTATTGTACCTATCATGGTTAGTAACCAAATCTATGTGAGCGCAAATAAAACAACTCTTGCTTTATAGTATGCTAAACTGTAAGTTGGAGGGCCAGGTATGGAATTCAATGCCGTCATAACAGTATTATATATGTACAAAGAGTATGCAGACTAGATGGGTGACTTTAAGGAGAAGATGTGGGATCGAGAGGTAGTGTCGGTAGCAGTTGGCCATCTCATATAATCATGAAAATCCCAAGGACAAGAAATGTTTTAGACATGACAAACTGTTCTTCTATTTAATGTAAGCATTGATATACACTAGTAAACCGTTGATTATAGAAGTATTCCCTATATTTTCAAATTGATTGCTCCCAGCAACCTTTGATGGAGGATACATTTGTGGCAATTAGATTGAAAAGTGTATTAACCATGACCACGACCATGAGATTATGGTTGCATTGAATGTTGTAGTACATTGAATTGTCCACATATCATTAATTTACGATCACATCCATCCATCAATTTCTTTTTTTTAAGAACATGTCTCTCTTTACAAACTACAGAAGTATCACTCTAAACATATCTCTGGTGCACCAAAACAAATCTCCAACTCTCTAAGCGAAGAGACGAAGGTACGTGAGTTGTGAGAGGAAAAAAATAAAGAGAGAATTTCGATAGCTCTATAATGGTGAACTTGGTGGTTGCACTAAGATCCTCGATGTGCATGATCGTAAAATCAGCCGGCTTTGTCCCCTACACCGTAGAGATCGAACCAGGAACCAATATTCATTTCTGGTTACCAAAGAAAACCGGCGATAAACCGGCCGTGTTACTCATTCACGGTTTTGCCGGCGATGGAGTGATGACTTGGGCGTTACAGGTTCGTTCTTTATCAAAGAGGTACTCTGTTTATATACCTGACTTGCTCTTCTTCGGTAAGTCTTACACCGATAAACCGGACCGGTCACCGGAGTTTCAAGCCGAGTGTTTGGTTAAGGCTATGCGTATCCTTGGCGTGAAAACGTTTGTCCCAGTCGGGTTTAGCTACGGTGGCGTTGTGGCGTTCAAGATCGCGGAGTTGCATGGGGACATGGTTAAGGCCATAGTGGTGTCTGGTTCTCCTCCGGTTATGACCGACTCAAATGTGAACCGGTTTGGGTACAGTTCAATTTCCGAAGTGTTGTTACCCAAAACGGTTAAAGGACTTAAGTTTCTTCTCTCCACCGCTATGCATAAACGCATTTGGCTCCCAAGTTGGCCATTAAAAGATTACCTTAAGGTGCATCCGTTATTTTATTTCCTTGCTAATTTTGTTTATAATTTCTGAAAGTCTTTATAATCAGATATATTATATATATCAATGTTTAACCATGGACTATGGCGTTATAAACAACAACACATGTGAAACTTTTGCATTTACAAAAAAATATGTAACCAGTGTGATTATTCGCACAGATAATGTTTACTAATAGGAAAGAAAGGGCTGAACTCTTAGAAGCTCTTGTCATCAGCAATGACAACACATTCCCAAGTTTTCCTCAGGTAACTCTAAACTACATGCAGATAGATATGCTATATTCAATTTATATCTAATATAGTTGGTTACTAACTTCCTCATAGAAAAATAATGTTATATTTTTTTTTAAGAAACAAACCCACATGACTATGACTAGTGGCAGCAAAATAATAAATCAGCATTAAAAAAATTAAGAAGATTGGATAATTATTATTATCAAAATTACATGAAAATAATTGTACACATTTCTTAATATATGTGGCTTGCAGAAAATACTTCTTTTGTGGGGCGAAAATGATCTATTCTTCAGTCTTGAATTTGCTAAAGATCTGCGAATGTGAGTTTCTACTGTTCGATGTCTGTTCTCTTTCATAATTGTAATATTTTCTCAAATTATTTTACATAAAATCAGCTTTATTTATGTCCATTCACATTTTCATAATGTAGAAAATTGGGAGAAATGACGAGTATGGAAACTATAAAGAATGGAGGTCACTTGGTGCAACTGGAGAGACCGTTTGTCTACAATAAACTTCTCAACAAATTTCTTGCTTCTGTAGAAAATCTTTAAAATAAGAATCCAAATTGTTTCACCACAATACTATTATTAAAAAATGAATTGTGATTTTTAAATTAGTAAATAACAAATATAAACCAAAAGAATGGCTTTAAGAGAAGAGTAATGGCTGGCAACCTTCAGAAGCAAGCCTAATCCTCTGGTGATGCTCGTCAACTTTATACTCAACAATCTCTTTAAAAAGCTGAGAATCCAACACGCAGTCCTTTCGTCCATACACTCCAGCTTGTACTCCGGCCACAAGCTTTGCGATTTCACGGCCAGAGAATCCTTCAGTCTTTCTCGCAGCCTCAGAGATCACTTTATCAGTCAAGTCATCCTCAACTCTAATCTTCTGTGACAGCTTCTTGAACAAATGACTCCATTTAGGCTTTGTGTCTCTGTTGTTCTCTTCGTTCCTCTTCAAGTAGTTGTTGAGATAGAGGTTGAGTAGCTTGAAACGTTCCTCTTCACCTGGAAGTGGGAACTCAATGACTTCATCTATCCTATCTGTAACCGCACTGTCGAGATCTCCAGGTCTGTTCGTAGCCAAGACAAGAACAATGTCTCTGGACTGATCACCAGTTCTGAAGAGCAGAGCGTTCAGAGCACTACGCTGAGCCTCGCTCATGTAAACACTGTTACGTCTGCATTTAAAAAAGAATCATCATTGCAATCCATTTGTTATCTTACTCAAAACAAAGAGAAAGAGAGAGAGAGGGAGATCTTACTCGCATAGAAAAGCATCAGCTTCATCAATGAAAAGAAGTAAACCTTTGTTAGATGTTTTAGCCCAATCAAATATCTGATGGATTTTAGTAACAGCTTGTGATCCCAAAGGAGCAACATCTCCTCCTGTCATCATAGCATAATCCAAACCCTGCAGCAAATATAATTGTAATCAAAGAAGATGGCATTTAAAACATGAAGTGAGTCTCCCTAGGGGAATGGTGCTAGCTTACCGATTTTCGAGCTATCTCCCTTGCAACCATAGTTTTACCGGTACCAGGAGGTCCATAAAACATCATGTTGCGGAAAGGTGCTTGATGGGACTTGGTATTAGACGTAGCTCTAGCTAGATGCTCGATTCGCTTCTTTAAAGAAGGATGGAGAATCACATTGTCAAGCGGCTTTCCTCCTTTAGCTGCAGATGCAGCAGCTGCACCTGAGATTCTGTTCTTCAGCTGAGACACCGTGCCTGACAATGGGAACCTACCCATTGAAGACTCTCTGATAAGTGATGGTTGGCCAAGCATCCTGTTTATATATCCCCATGTAACTCTAGCTCCTTCACTGTTAAACACACACAAAAAGAGATTAAGTTAGAAAAATGATAACAGAGTATATATGACATAAGCTCAAACTAGTTAGGAGGAGATGCATACCGAGTAGTGTAAACACCAGCAGCTAACGCAGTAACACCACCAACAGTCATAATCAGCTTATTCCGATCCGTTAACAGAGTCCTGAACCCTCCTTCGATGTGACCAAACATTGTGTTGATCGCAGCAAGCCACTTCTCTCTTTCACCGTTGATCCTCTCCATAAGCAACCTTCTGTTTTGTTCCTCAGTAAGTTTGGCCTCGTGAGCTCTACCTTCAGCTTCAGCCATGGCTTTGACTCGGATCGTCTCTCGCTCAAGCTCGGCTCTCTCTTTCTCGGTCTGGCGTTGCTGAGCTTGGATCTGTTCCTCAGTGGAGATTCTCGCACTCTCTTTCCTCATGGAAGACTCTTCTTGCATCCTGACCAATTCAACGTTGTGATGTCTCTGAGTTTCATGATCTGTCTGTGCATCATTTCCAAAAAAAAAAACAATTCGTTCAGATGATTCAAACACATAAAAACAAAAAAAGAGTAACTAACTAACTAACTAACTAACTAACTAACTAACTAACTAACTAACTAACTAACTAACTAACTAACTAACTAACTAACTAACCTGCTGTCTATTTCTGGCTAACTCATCCTCATAACGAAGAGTCTGAGCTTTGGTAAGCGCTTGTGTCTGCAAAAGACTCCTCTGTGCCTCAGCAAATTGCTGCTGTCTCTCCTGCACATTTTTTTCAAAATACCATATTACATAACTAAAAGCCAAGAGAGCTTTAATTAAATATCTAAAAGTCTTATTATGATTAATAATTATAACACTCACAATATCATTGTAAGCTTGAATAGCATCGTTATGAGACTTCTCAGCTCCTAATTCAGCTAATCGAGTTTTCTCCTGCTTCCTCATGAGATCAAACACCTGATAGATTCCAAACACACACACACACAAGAACTCAACTCAACAAAAGCCTCTAATTCCGTAAATTACGAAAAGACCCTTCTTTGCTAACCTGTTTGGAATGGGGAGAGCTGTTGATCTCTCTAAGAGCCTTGGCAGCTCTCTCCAGATCCTCGGGATCAAAGCCCGAACCTTTGGGCTCATCGTGCGCTGGTTTTGACTCCGACGGAGATTGATTCGCCGGAGAATCCGACGGAGGAGGAGGAGGGGAAGAAGAGAAGAAAGGAAACCATCGAGCCATGGTTATCAATCAAAGGGAGAGATTTGACAGTAACCCTTTTCTCGGATTGAGAAATAGAGCTAGAGGATGAAGAGAAAGGTTGAAACTTTGACGGTCGATTCGCCGACGACCATAAAACCCACGGTGGTGGTGGCTAAAGCTTAAGGGTTTAAGCGGAAGAGAGAGTTTTTTTATAAAAATGATTTTTTTTGCTTGGAGAATAATCAAAAAAAAGAAGACGAGGGCCTAAATTATATATGGGCCTCATATTGGGCTACGTCTTAAACCCAGTTACATCTTCACGAATCACGACCATGTGATTTTTTCTTCTTCTTCTATATCATCAGTCATGTGCTAATGTTTGGATTCATTCTATCGATTATGCGGTTTATGTCTTAGTAGAAGAATATATCAAACGAAGGGATAATCCCTCTGTTAAGATGTAAATGTGAATACTTTCTTCTATTCTCTAATCTATCTGACCAGTACTAGTAAATGGCTATGATGTGAAGACTAATGACATGAATACTTTGATGTGGCGGTTTTTTTTTCTGAAACACAAATACTTTGATGTGTCTAATCATCATATTAGTGTAATTTTGGATGATATGTCAACGGTCTCAAAGAGTCTGAGTATTATGTATGTTTGAATCCGAGTAATAATGTAGAGATAACACTAATATAAGCCAAATATATATATATATATATATATATCATGAACTGCTATCAAATAGTATCGAATAACCCGGTCAGTCACTCAGAGGAATTTATCGACCGGACTGAACTAAAAACAAAAACGTTGGTGATGAAAAAAAAAGTTGCATATATGGCAACGGGCGAAATTAATATACTTTTGTCGAACCAGTTGGATGATTATTTGCTTCAAAAACCACTGATTTAAATTAAGATTGTCTGAAATTTGTGACAAAATTTGGTTCACCACTCGAGACCACGAGAAAAATATTCGTACGATTCCGCTTTGTTTACTTCATTGGTAAAAAGAGAACTTGCGTAAGCTATAATTGCTCTTTAAACAATGATTTAAAATTCAAGAAAATATTCCACAATCCACATTCATGTAATTAAAACTACCAAATACTGAATTTAGCTGAATATTCTCGATGGTATACTAAAAAAGCACACCATTTAAGCTAGTGGACATAAGGATTGTTCGAACGTACGTACTTGCGAGTTTAACAATGCTAATTATTATCCACTATTTATTTATTTTAAGAAAATATCATATAGGCTTAGTTTTACTATATATAATTTATACCTACCCTACAAATTCTATTAATCCTTTACCATTTGCAATTTATGTATCTTATTTGTTGTGATGTGAATATAAATGTTGGTTGAACCAGTGGCTCGATCTAAGAAACTTCAAGTGATGAAATATTTTTTGGTCTAGGTAACGGTTTAGATCGTACAAACTATACGAAATGATCTTAATTGTTTTTAACGATTCCAACCTCACCATTTTGTTCTTGATCAACAGTTAAATTATCAAATTTATAGTAATCTAGCTAGTTTTTCATCATATTTTGTATGGGTCGCAGTTCTGTGCCGGGAATATATACAAAACATGCGGTGTGAAGGTAAGATATTGCAGAATATTATCCTTCTTTTTCAGAGAAAATATAGTACTTGTACCTGTTTATTCTCTTAAACTAATTTGAATTTTAAATTATAGTAGTGAAATGAATAATTCCAATTCTTCGTCATGGTTCATATGGGTCGCAATTTTGCGAGTATGTCGAATATACAAGGCATGTGCTCTAAAATATTACAAAAAGGCTAATATATACCTCATTTTCCTTTGAGAAAAGTATACATATTACTTACATTTTTGTTTTGGGACAAACGAATAATACCCGAGATTGACAATAGGTGCAATAGCCCAATTGTGGACCTCTCATCTTGACTTTTACTTTTGAAGTAAAACTTAATAATAGCAGTATTAACTTCTTCTTTTTTGAAAGTTTAGTATTAAAGACGGCTTAAGTCTTAGTTTTTTTTTTTTGTTACTTTGCCTTTTCACTCTTTTTACATTTTAGTAGTTGTTTATATCAATTGTCAACGCTATGCTGTTCCTGCGTTCCTACATTTATTTATTTTACACAGCTAAAATTAATATATTGCAATTTTCTGTGACAAATATATTACGATCACTGTAAAATTTAACCTCTTTTATATAAGTCGATATTCAAATTATATGCCATGCAAAAAAGTTTTTCGGGTGCATAAGGACGCGTGTATCCCATGAGAACCAAACGAAAACCATCCACCATAGATTAATCCGTCTAAGAAAGTAGCTTCTCTAATTTTTTTATTTAATGATAACCATCAACTATGCTCTTTTGATATCCATGGAAATTATCATCAAGCTACGCGCGAGAACGGCGAGGTGAGTGCAAAGGCGAATTCAAATTATGTTCTGAATCGTTCGGTCTTGTTTGTTAGTTGGATTATGTATGATTTGTATGATATTACATAGAGTTCCGGCGATCGAGTTGGTTCATGTGAAAATCACGTTGATTCATTAATATTAGCCTGAAAGCAGCAACTTCTTACATAGTCGTATATATATAACACAATAGACGTAAATACATTTTATATGTCTTTGTTTAGATGCTCTCTGTTGGTTTCTGGTTTTGGAACCATGTTGGTTTCAGAGGAACCTGCAATGAATATATAAAATCAAGGTGAAATTAGAAGTTAAAGACTAAAAAGAGGTAAATTAAGCAAGCATATTGGTAATCATGTTACATAACTTAGGCAATAGAGATTTTTGCAAAGGTAAAGACAGGAGAATGGGACATGTTATCATCAAGTGTGACTTTGAATTTATTTTATTTTTATGCTAAAAGGCAAGAAAAAGTTTTCAAGGAATGTATTCTTATGAATATAATAGTAACAAGCATGGAGATATTGTCCTAATGATCAATTTCAAGAACTTCACAAAACGAGCTTTTGTATTTCTCTGTTACTAGATTTGCTTGTTGGCCCCACTGTCAGAAGTTGGGAGAGTTTATAGAAATGGGAAACAAACAAACAGTGATGTTTACAATTAGATCATTAAGATATATTCTTTTCAATTTATTGTATGATTGGTTTGAATAAGCAGATCTAAGTAGGCAGTGAAACAAGATAGACACATAAGAAAATAGATATTGCATTCTCTATAAATAATGTCTTTTGCATATTAATAGGTGTGATCTGCACCTTTTTGGTAGCTTAAGTGCTTTCAGTTTCCATTTGAACGGTAAGTAGGATGCGGATAACGCCCTGACTCAATGTCATTGATATCCCTTACGAGGAGCTCGTAGTGTCTCCTTACTTCTTCGGCTGATTTCCCACCAACTGCTCTAGCAACGTTAAGCCAACGGTCAGGAGTGTCCTGGTCATATTTAGCCAATGCCCTTTCAAATAATTTGTTCTCCTTAGATGTCCAAGAAGCGTTAGAACTCATGGAGTTGGAAGCCATTTAGTAAAAGATGGAAAAGAGTGTTCTGAAAAATGGAAATCTGGTTTCTTCGGAGGGAGTAAAAGAAGAAAGATGGATGTATGAGTTGATGAAAAGAGGAGTTGATTTGGTTAGTTGAGAGAGTGAGAAGCTCCGTATATATAGGAAGAAAAAAAAAGCATGGTGTGGGGTTAATCCAGTTGGACGAATATATACTTTGAAGTGTGACTATTTGTTTTAGCAACGACATAAAGTTGTAGAGAAGGTACATAATTGTGAAACAATCCAATGAAATCAGAGATTCCTTGGCCATGCAATAGAAAAAATATAAGAGGCTTCTTTCCTCCTTTGTTTACAGAAGAAAAAAAATATAAGAGACTACTAGCCGTACAGTAGAGACTAATGCAGTAACCATGCTTAATACCTCTTTAAGGCTAATAGCATCCGATGCTTATTATAAACACATGAGATTGTTAGATTATGTTTGATGCTTTCTTGTGATTTCCATCCATTTTGATCTTTTTTCTATGATTGATAGGTTCTCTACACGTTCATTGGTCTAGCTGTCTAGTGACATGTCTTTTCAGATAGTCGAAGACATATATAATCATAAAACAAACACCATCTCACTTCTTTCATGGATTCATGCAATTCTTGTTCTCTTGGCTCTTATAACAAATTTGGTAATGTAATCATATGAGTGATCTTTATTACATATTGGCTCGTGTGGAGCATCTGTTGAGAAGGACACACAGACCCGTGCAGGACGCAGTAATGAGTAGTGAATATCAAGCCCTTAATACATACCTATATATGTCTCGATGCTCCCAAGTAGCTTTAGCTTTAAATTATATTCCTCCAATGAGAAGACGGATATCAGAGTGCAATATAATACTATAATTAAGAAGTAATTTGGCTTAGTAATGAGAGACTAGTCCTCCAAAACATGTTCCTCTTGGACCCTGACCACAAAAACATTCTTTGAAAACCATAAGAACCGAACCTAATAATGTTCGGTTATATTGATATCGTCATCGAACCACTCAAATATTTTATTTTTGTTCTAAGAATCTTTGTTTTGCCCTTCTTTACTTATAACAGGATAAAAAGAATTAAGGATTGGTTGATTTTTAAAACCTAAGTAAACTTGAGCAACTGCTTTTTTTGCAGACCACTCTTTTTGTAAGAATTTCATGCGTTTGCGCATTTTTGGTTTTATTTATAGAACGTACGTCGATACAAAACTGTAAAGCATGGATGGATGATAACTGTAGAATTAAAAACTTTTCCCTTTTCCATATATGAAAAACATTTTATAAACCATAATTAATTTGTCTTAAGAAAGTGTTAGAATAAATTATGTAAGAAAGTAGGTTAAATCTCAATTAAATTATTTCCATCAACGGTTAGGAAATAGAACGGAGAAAGTTAATTAAAAACAAAACAAGAACGATATATAACATTCACAAAAACACATAAACACAATTTTACTTTAAATTTATTCATCAGAAGATTTCAACTTTTTATTATCTTCTATTTCAATATATAGAGGAAGTATTAGTAATGAGAAAAAAACAGCACCTTTTCGAAGATACTCAGGTGATCTTGTTTATGTATTTAACATTTGGGTATAGTACAAGTGGACAAATTCCAAATCTTGGGAAGATCTCATCGATGAATATTAGCGACGACATATGCCCCTAAACGCATCTTCTGCTCATTGTTTAACTTCTTTTATTGTATGTATCCACATTATTATTATTGCTTTTCATATTTTTTCCTTAAATATATTATTGCTATAAGATATAGCAACGAAATATTAAGAAATGGACTGTATTTCTTCTCCAAAATTCTGATATATATAATATCTTTCCCGTAGTATTCTTTCTAAGGTTTGTAAAAAAACATTCCTTTTGGATGATACTCATCCTCCTTTCAACTTCACTTGCCCACTCAACAACTTGTCCTCTTGGAATATAGTTTTGGACTCTTTCATTTTTGATCCATACCGTCGATTTTACGCTTCATTGCTTGAGGTACGCACTTACTCTTGAATTAACGTCGACTAATAATTTCTGCTTTAAATTTTCAAAAGAAAAAGCTTAAACTCAGTTTCTTTTCTATTTCTTGTTTGGTCCGGTCTTTGATTGTGTAGGGAAACTTTGTGCTTAGATCTGTTGAGAGTACGAATCCTTTGATTGGCATGTTATGGCAGATCGTCTTATATGAGCGGGTTTTGAACGACCGAAATTGATGTACACAAATAACATTGTTGTTGTCTCAGTCTAAGTGTAGAGGTGGTGACAAGTTCTCTTACTTCTTTTGATTATATTATGATCTTACTAGCTGATCCCTTTTGAAATGGACCACATTTACCGTTCGAAGATACTTCATTAATGTAAAACCTCTATTTAACATTTCTTTGCTGATATGATTACTCATTCTCGGGGTTAAATATAAAGAAATCTCGTGGTGGCGTTATAATATATGGAAGCACAAAACTGAGTGCAATTGGAATTTCTATTAGTTTATTATACCACATATGTTCCCGAATCCAAATATTTTGATGTCATCATATCATCTTCAACACCAGAACCTTAACTTTGGTCTGTAAAGATAAAATGTAATTATAAAATCATTCAGCTTGCCTCCTGACGGAGCATGTAACTGTCCGGAGAAGACTAGTTTGGCTGCAATGATATTTTTCAATGAGTTTTGTCAAAATCTTCCAGCGTCATTGAATTTCAAAAATTTACAGGATCATCCAACTTGCAATTTATAGCATTATCGCTGCGTGTGTATATATTTTCATACAGGCTTAACTCATTGAAAATCTAATACTATTAATGGGCTTGAGGTCCATTCATTATTACGTTTTGTATTGTAAAATTTAACTTATAAACCCATTAGGCTTTATATCTTCCGTTCCTTTTCCGACATCGGTGTCTACCTCTTCCTTCGTTGTGCTTATTGTATACTAGTTTATACGTTGAGGTTTCTTCTTTTACGCCGCGGTTATAATATACGTAATGTAAGGTAACATATTAATGGTCGTTACGATTTACAGAAGCAAAACATGACAAAACATCTGATCGAATCATATTTTGACATTTTGTACATTTTTCCTTGAAATATACAAAATAGTAGAAAATGCCTAAAACTGTTGTAGAAAAGAGAAGACGCTTGCGCGTTAAAACGTACTTTCATCTAACCTTATCTATAGACAATTGACCAAAAACAAAAATCTAACCTATAGAGCTATACAACCAACTCTTACCGTGTGCCATACCTAAACCAAAACCTACAAAATAATCGAACTTAATTATCATATGAGCGAAAAAAATCCCAAAGACTAAGTTTATATATTATATAATTCGGTTGGAAATTAATTAAACCATCTTTTGTTGCGAGGCTGAGAGTAGTTGTCGCTTTTCAATAAGTAGGTGGTGCTGATCATATTGTACGCTTTGGGAGAACATAGGTATACCAAATAGTTGACTAGACTAAAATTTTCCCTAACTAGCTTAACGTTCTTCTGTTTTATTCGTTGAATCGAAATTAATAAACTGGATCATGTTCAAAGAAAAAAAAAATCAATAAACTGGATCTTCGATTCTTTGCTACAAAAATATATTAATAAACTGGATAAACCTTCTCGGCCATATTAATCATTTTGTGATTCGTAAAATCCAGATGATATATTATATTTTCCGAAGAAAACTAATTCAGACTTTAGGTTAGATAATTAGCTTAAGCTCTTGAGAATATTACATCGTAAACACATTCTTCTTTTTTATTTGGCCAATAAGAAGCATGTCGTGCATTCACACCGAGACATTGATGTTGTGTCCATATCAAGACACACATCATCAAGTTTAAAACAAATAAACACCCATCATTTTTGGTTAACTTATAAAATAAAGACATCATCATTTTAAGCTCATGATATCTACTACCAACTACTGACAATATTTTACACTATGTGCAAATCATCTATAGCAACTCCTCTAGCACTATTATATAAACCTAACTCTATATAAATCCAAGATAACAGTCTTTGAAATTTCAGTGCTTGAATAAATTTTCTACATTATTATTGTAATTATTCAGCTTTAAGTTACTATTTTTTTTTAGTAACTGGGCTTTAGGTTACTATACTAGTACAAAGAAACTATCATAAGTTATCATGAGCTAATAATCGTCACCTACAAACTTCATTTAGAAGAAAAAAATCTCAAATTACGCTTTGGCATTTAGCAGGTGGAGAAGAATAAAAGGTAGACCAGCGATGGAATGCGACGGAAAAAGTCACAATAATTTGCGTTTGCGAAGGTTGTGGACCTTGTGGTCATTAGAAGGTATTCTATTCACACTCTTCTATGTCAATATTTTAATCTCTTCGTAAGGGGTAACCGAGCACACTAAATTTTCATAAGTTTTGGATCGATTCAAACTTTGTAAGTGTAATCTTCGTGACAGATTAAAAATGCACCAACAAAATGTTTCGCAGTTGTAATTATCAAAGCGACATAACATATTTCTATTAAAGACTGAGATTGTTAGTACTTAGTACGTCCAATTTGTAATGATATTTTTACAGTATGTAGTTTATTAATTGATGATTAAAATATATATAAGTGGCGTATTAACTTTACTAAATTATGGGTGGTTCTGAAATTCGAATACATCTTTTGGTGATAGATTAGATCTTTTGCATGGAGCCACCCTGGGACCCAGTTGTAGTGATAATATGTTTTGTTTTTTTTTCATTTTGACAAGATTGTATGATGCAAACAAATACAAAAAATGTATGATGCAATCCAATAAACCACAAAATGAGAAATAGCCCAACTTGAACGTAATGCTTATATATTGACAATTAACAACACTTGCCTATTAATTTGGAATAAAAAAGTAATTAACGCAATTTGAATAGGTAATGTTGAAAAATATTTTTTTTATGCGCATATTGACATTTGACTCACAAAGGTGCATTTGATATCATAGAACTGATAGTTTACTGAACTTCTATCTACCATGAAAATGACCAAGATTTACTTACAACACCATAAATATATCATTAGGACTAGAATAAAAGAATCTTAGTTACATCACAATCAGTCTCTGTCAGAAGTTTCCTATTCTGTAGGATAAAAAGAAAAAAAAAAGCAATAAAAAGTTATGTGAATCACTACAAAAAATATTAAAGTGTGTGTTGCATGGGTTGACCTGACTATTACGAGCACTAAGACCTCGTCCTTTCAATTTAGTCTGCGCTTGACACGGCACTCTCACGATGTTAAACAACCCCCTTTTGAACCTAAACGCGGTCACGTAGAATCAGTCACAGCCCAACTATTCTTTGTCTTATTTTAATTTGAAAGCTCAACGATTTAAACTCGGCCGTCATTCACCATAGGCTGTCACTTTAACACTCGCAGTTACAGTTTCTTTTCTCTCTTCTCTTCCACAAGAGGCCACTCTCATAAAACATTTTTTATTTTTCTCCAAAGATTCAAAAATATTTTTTTCTCCTTTGTATGTTTATCAAACCTGCAGAATTGAGAACTTGTTGTTTAGATGGGAATTAATATCACTCAAAGGATAGAGAAGTTGCCTCATTCCTACAAGGTTGGTTCCAAGAATCTCTTTTATTGTTGTTATCTTTCTTGCCTTGAGGTTTGTTATTGTAATAACATGTTTGGTGTTGCTCTGTTTCAGATGCACTCTTCCATGTGCTTAGAGTTAAAGAACTTAGTTGATACGGTCATGAGAATCTTTCCTGATATAGAAGATGCTCGACCAGGATCCTCCACAGGGATACAGACTCTATGTTTGATCAACAAAGCTTTGGAGACAGCTAAGCTGCTTCTTCAATACTGCAGTGAATCCAGCAAACTCTACATGGTTTGTTCCTCTCACATTATCTTAAGCTAAATTTCTTTGCAAAAAAAATAAAAATAAATAAATTTCCTTGCAAATGTGCATTATTTCAAAGCAGTGAATCCTAATACATTGCTTAAATATTCAGGCAGTAACAGGAGAGGCTATACTCTCAAGAGGTTGCAAAGCCAAAAAGTTATTAGAGCAAAGCTTAAGTGACATCAGAAGCATGGTACCTACTGTTTTGGCTACTAAGGTTTGTGTACCAAACTATGTGTATTTTTCTATGAAATTATACAGAATAACTGATGAGAGTTTTGCTTTGCAGATAAATCAGGTAGTTCAAGCTCTTAGGTCAACTGTGTTATCGCTAGAAACATCTGACGAAGATGCTGGGAAGGCTGTTAGAGAACTGATGCAACGGAGCACAACTTCTTCCTCTGTTTCTCCTGATGAGATCAAAGATTTCCACCATGCAGCACTGAAGCTCCAGCTTTCAACACCTGAAGCCATTGTGATCGAGAGAAGATCCTTAAAGTCACTGTTCTCAAAACTAGGCGAGTGTGAAGTGAAGAAGAGACAGATCTTGAAGTACCTTCTCTGTCTTCTGAAGAAGCATGAGAAGATCATCTGGAGAGACCACAAAGAGAACTCCTTCACACAGCTTCAGTCTCTAAATGATTCTGTGTGTGCTAGTGCTGCAGATGCAGGGTGTTCTGAGGAACACAATGCTACACTACCTGAAGAATTTAAATGCCCACTTTCTCTTACCGTCATGTATGATCCTGTCATGATCTCCTCAGGCCACACCTTTGAGAGGATGTGGGTTCAGAAATGGTTTGATGAAGGTAATGAGTCTTGTCCTAAATCAAGAAGGACACTAGATGACTTCACAATGAAGCCAAACCTAGCCATGAAGGAACAGATATCAAAGTGGTGCTCCAAGAACGGTCTTGATGTTCAAGATCCAACAACAAAGCACACAACAAAGTCTTCACACAATCTTGACTTCTCTATTGCTAGTTTTGGAAGCTCTCTGTACAATCTTGACTTCTCAAGTAGGGACTTCAGCTCAAGCTTTTCAACTGATTCTCCGTCTTACTCTAAGATGTCAAAGGGTGGTTACTTCATGCCAATGCAGACGATAGCTTCTGAGTCAGGAACTGAAGTCACAGATTCTAGTCAAAGCGAGGTGGAGATAGAGCCTTTGTGTGAACTCAATAATGTTCCATGGGATACTCAGGTAAAGACCATTCAAGATGTAAGAAAACGCTTTGAGCACAACTCTAGAGCTTTTCAGTCTATGTCACCGAATAAGTTTCTTGAATCACTTATCACGTTCCTGAAGAATGCTGCTGGCACCAATGATGGAGACACAATAAAGAGTGGGTTGGATTTGTTATTGACTTTCCTCAATGGAAACAGAAGGGCTATAGAGAGTTTGGAAGAAGACGTGTTTGAAACGTTATCTCTTTTTCTAGGGTTTGAGTTATTAGTAGCTGACGAAGCTCTCAATGTACTCGAGGTTCTCTCTAACCAGCCTCACAGTCTCTCCAAGATAACTTCAACAGGCTCTCTCTCTTCTCTTTTGAAGATGGCCGAGTCTGGGGCAGAACATCTCCAAGAACAAGCTATGATCACACTCAAGAACCTCTCCTCAAGCAACGAGATTTGTCTAGAAATGGTGTCACTCGGTTTCGTCCAGAAGCTCACATCGTTCTTGCAACGAAGCGTCTTCAGCAGACACTCAATCATCATTCTGAGAAACTTATGCAACACCGAGACAGGTCGTGTTTGTGTAACCGAGACACCGAGTTGTTTAGCTTCAATAGCTGAGTTGCTGGACTCAAATGTGCCAGAGGAGCAAGAGAATGCAATCTCCATCCTCTTACAGCTATGCGTGGAGAAGATAGAGTATTGCAACCTTGTTGTGAGAGAAGGCGTTGATATTTATCCATCTCTTTTCTTGATATCAAACAATGGAACAGAGGAAGCGAAAGTGGGTGCATCTGAATTGCTTAGAGCTCTTGAAGAAGTAGATTTCAACAGAGAAGAACAACAAGAAGAAGAACCCTCAACTTCTACAACTACTTCACAGGTTGTTACATATCATGAGCCTGTAATAACAGCACCATCTCCAAAGAAATCTGGTCTATTTGGACTTAGTTTCTCAATTCTCAAGAAGAAGAAAAGATAGATCAAAACATAAGCTTAGTTAGGCTGTATTTTTTTTTACTGTCACAGTTAATTAGACTGTTTTTCTTTTTAACTTAAGTCTTCGGAAAGTTGCAGATATTTTTGTGGTTCTGTCTTTGTTGATTTATGTTAGTATGTGTTGATACTTGATACCAATCCACAGAGCCGTTACCAAGTAATGAAAAAGGCCACACCGCATAGGCCCCCATCATATATTCATATCTTAGGTTTCAGGTTGTCAAGTATACAAATTTCTTTTTAGTTTCAAATCTGGAAATATAGGCTACTATAAATTATTTGTGCTAGTTGTTTAAGACATTAAAATTTTAGTATTTAATCTAAATTCATAAAAATATTTCTTTTACGCATTTTTGTCCTCGTTCGCTTTTAAAAAACTGTACCATTAATCTTGTTCTTTCATATAATTCTATATATCTAGAATATTATCTTAATATTATTAACTTTCCCTTTAAAATTTCTAAACCAACATACACTTCATAAAATAATTACATATACAAAATAATCATAAATAATCTAATTGTTACTTATTTTTAATCAAAATATATAACCTTCTATTTTAATATAGTTTAACACACTCTTTTTTCTACTAAATTTAGTTTAATACATATTTTCAAGTTTTATACTAAATATATAATAAATGTTTAATATTGAATACATATGTTAGTAGGAGTATATAATAAATGTTTAATAGTGAATTACGAAATACTTTTTCAGCCTTCGGGCCCCCAACTTACTTTCGGACGTCCAATCCATAGAGCCTCCATTAATGCAAGTGTAGTCTCAAAATCTTCAGAGAACAACTCAAGATGAATTTTCAACCCCTAGACATCGAGAGAGACGCCTATTAATTGTGATAGTAAAACTAAACGTTACCATTTTCGAAAACGTATAACGGCTATATTTTTCATTGTTGGTAAAAGTTACCGTTATACCTCTAACTCTATAAATACAACACACTACACACACAAACACCACAACTTTGATTCTTCTCAAACAATACTGACAACAACTAGAATTATGATATAATCCCTTGTCTTTCTTCGCCGCAACAAACACACCCCTCAGTCTCAGCTTTGCATGGTTGGTACGTCTCTTTTATGTACCAAACCTTTCCAGGTCTCTTGGTTCGCAAGTTTTGTGGGCGATAATAATCATTCTCATCAACGAATGATGACACAACAATCACCAAAACCTCATCTTTCTTATGGTATCATCTCGTCTCTCTTCCTTTCTCTTTTCTGGTTCTTTTTTTTTAAAAAATATTTTTTCCTAGTAGTGATTTTCAAGTTTTTTGTAATTTATTTATTTTTCCTTTCTCTATTTACATATCTAAATATGTTAATATATAGAATAACTTCTTCTAAACTGTTTATTAAATGGAAATATATTAACACATTTTTGTGATTAATTAGAAAAGTTTAATTGCATAATCTAAGTCTAAGTCTCTTCTATGCTCCAGGTCTCTTGGTTCGCTGATTTTGTGGACTGTAATAATCATTTTCAGCAACGAACGACGATGACACAATCACCAAAACCTCCTCTTTCTTTTGGTATCATTTCTTCTCTCTTTTCTGCTCTTTTTAAAAAAAAAAAAATTCTCCTAGTAGTGATTTTCAAGTTTTTTGTAATTTATTTATCTATTCCTTTCTCTATTTACATATATTTTTCTAAATATTTTAATATAGAGAATAAATTCTTCTAAATCGTTTTTAAAAAAAAATATATATTAAAACATTTTTATGATTATTTAGAAAAGTTTAATTGTATAATGTAAAACTTAGAGATGTCATGTTAATTTAATTCACTGAAACTAATGGAACATGTACCCCGTCATGTTTTTAACTACTATAGATATTATATTCGTTTTGTCTGTTATAATATGTAAATTTAATTTTCGAATTGATTTTTAAAGGTTTTTGAAAACATGGTATTGTTCCATGTTTTTATCATTAAAGGTATCCTCTTTGTTTTATTTTACAATATGTTCATTTCCGAAAGAAAAAAGAAATATAAAGATTTAGTAGTATTATAAAGATTTGTTTCCAGAGAAAAGATAATTGTGGTTTGGTTTGAGTATATAACGACTGAGTGATCTACTTGTTGTTGCAGAGAATGCCACATTATACCGTCCGGTTCAGATAATTCGACATTACCGGGTGTATGTTTTTGCCAAACCAATAAAATATCAATTTCCGTAAACACTCTACTTCGTCTAGAGGTTTCGACTTGTCTGGCTCAGGCATCGCCACAACTCTCTCGCAAGTTCACCCACACACACTCGGTGCATCTTTTAAAGCTCACAAGAATTACTCTGAAACATATGTTTCTCTCATTGTCCGCTTGGTAACATAATTTGAAAAGGTTGTTGTTCTCTGTGAGAATCAACCAACCGATGTCTGCTTCATGCGCTGTAACACCGTTACAGTCTGTTAGGACAGAACTGTTCAGCTCATTATCTAAAAGACCCACCTTTCCTGCTCAATCTCGTCAACCAAGTAAGCTTTCTCCACCTTTCATCAGTTTCTACTTAGATTAAGACTGAATCACATTAAAAGTTTTGATCTTTGCTATGAAGGGAACAAATGTGAAATCAGCAGAAGGGGTTTTGCAGCGAGAGGGATTGTTGCTTCAGGAGTTTCAGTCATGGGTACTCCTCCTCCTTCACCATCATCAGCTGCTTCTCAGCCAATTCAAGGTTTGAATCTTGGATTTTTTTTAAAAGATTGTGGCTTTTGGCTTGGCTTCTCTTTTTAATTGGATGATGATTGATTCTTTTTAGGTGGTGAGAGGTTAGCTTTTAAGCCAGAAGGGTATAACTTTTGGGAATGGAGAGGTCACAAGATTCATTATGTGGTTCAAGGAGAAGGATTGCCTCTTGTTCTTATTCACGGCTTTGGTGCTTCTGTCTTTCACTGGAGGTAGTAACATCTCTAAATCCTTTAGATTATGTCTGAACATTCCTAATACATTGAGGTTGTAATTGTGTATAGGTATAACATTCCTGAACTGGCTAAGAAGTACAAAGTGTACGCCTTGGACTTACTCGGTTTTGGATGGAGTGACAAGGCTCTCATTGAGTACGATGCCATGGTTTGGACTGATCAAGTTATTGACTTCATCAAAGAGATTGTCAAAGAGCCATCTGTTGTGGTTGGAAACAGCCTTGGAGGATTCACAGCTTTGTCAGTTGCGGTGGGATTACCAGAGCAAGTCACAGGAGTCGCGCTTCTAAACTCTGCAGGGCAGTTTGCATCCGAGAGTAGAAAGCGAGAGGATGAAGCTGAGGAAACCGTGTTGAGCAAGTTTATAGTTAAGCCACTCAAAGAGGTTTTCCAACGCGTGGTTCTTGGGTTCTTGTTCTGGCAAGCCAAACAGCCTTCTAGAATCGAATCTGTCTTAAAGAGTGTAATGTCTTTTGCTGAGTGACTTTTGTTTAAGTTTCTTTAAAGTTTGTTACTTTGTACTCAAGTTTTCTTATTTGCAGGTGTACATAAACGCTGCTAATGTTGATGACTACCTCGTTGAGTCCATCTCAAAACCTGCAACAGACCCAAATGCTGGAGAAGTATACTACAGGTAGTAGTACTACAAAACACCTACTCTGTTTTGATACATGATCTAACTGTTGTTTTTGTTTGATACATTACCTAACTGTTGTTTTTTGTTTGATAATCTTTGTTATAGATTGATGACAAGGTTCTTAACGAACCAGAGTAGATACACTTTAGACAGTGTTCTAAGTAAGATGACTTGTCCGCTACTGTTGCTTTGGGGAGATCTTGACCCGTGGGTTGGTCCTGCTAAAGCCGAGAAGATCAAAGCGTTTTACTCCAACTCATCGCTGGTGCACTTACAAGCAGGGCATTGTCCTCATGACGAAGTCCCTGAAGCTGTAAACGTAGCTTTGTTGGATTGGTTGTCTAATGTAGTTACCAAAAAACCATCATCATCCCCTGAAGTCTCAGAGGTGTAGACTCTTTTTTCTGCAAAGGAAGTATAGTTGTAAATACATTGTTACCTCGCTTCTTGGATCATATAGTTTAATATTATGATCAGGATTTTATTCTTGGATCATATCACTTGTATTCTTGGATCATATAGTTTGACCAGGAATTTTAGAGCAAGTATTTATACAAAACTAAAAACTAAAAATGTCACGTATACGTTGTCGTAAGCAACAACTGTCAAAGATCAAACCGGATTTCAAAAGCCCATATTGGTAAATCGAGTGGATAACCTGTTGTATTAATCAGATAGAATAAAGCCATCAGAATAATCATCATCCATGTAGGTTGTGAGATGACGAAGATGTATGATTTTTTTTTTTTGAAGAAAGGAGATGTATGACTTGTGATTTAGATGCATCAGAAATTACAGAAACGTAACTTAATTCCACGTACAAACATTGAGAACGGTTCTGACTGGTTTTCATGCATATTCCATTGCGGGAGATCAGCGAGAGATGTAAAGGGGTAGAGAATAAGGAAGAAAGTGTTGGGGAGATTTTGTTTATGTTCTTTTAATTCCAGTTAATATATTCAGATGCATGACTTGTGAATATAGATGCATCAGAAATTACAGAAACGTAACTTAATTCCACGTACAAACATTGAGAACGGTTCTGACTGGTTTTCATGCATATTCCATTGCGGGAGATCAGCGAGAGATGTAAAGGGGTAGAGAATAAGGAAGAAAGTGTTGGGGAGATTTTGTTTATGTTCTTTTAATTCCAGTTAATATATTCAAAAAAATAAATATATAACTGTCAAAATGCATAACTTTCGGTTGCTATGATATAGAGCCGGTCCTAAAGAATCTAAGACCAGAAGCACATATAAAAAAATTGCATGTCTATATGAGAGTTTACAAAAGTTGTATTATAGAGAAATTTAGACAAACATTAAAAAGGATAAATTCAAATTATACTATTTGACATTTTAGACATGGCTCAGGATGGGTGATTGGTTCATGATGAACTTTATAACTGATGGAAAATATAATAAAATGTATTATTAATAGTTATCATGCCGTTTTGCAAAAAAAAAGTACTTAGGAGAAAAATACACCAATAGTAAAAAAGATTCGTGCAATGAACTTGAAATTTATTAGTGATCCATGAAACAAGGAAATGCGTATAATTTACTGGTAATTGCGGATAACGCACGTACGTGATACTTAATTAACACATGTGAGTGTGTGTGTGTGTGTGTGAGTGTGAGTGTATGTGAGGGACCATGTATTTAAAGAGCTCGATATGAGGGGATAAACCCTAGAATCATGTCTGTCTCCGTCGATATCGCCTCCAGTCCACACATCGAGATCCATTCCAAAAGGTTCAAAGAAATATGGTAAAATATAATTCTTTTCCTTATCTGATGTAAGATGCATTGATTTGTGTTACTACTGCTCTTATTCGATTATTAAATATAGTATTAGTCAGTCATTAACAATATACGCGTTTACTCGATTGACGAACACTCTGTTTTTATTTTTTTAATAATTGTTATCTTTTGGATATTAGTGAAAAATATTGTTAGTTTATATTCTGGATCTAGCGATATTATTTGTTTTTTTTGCCAAAATTATTTGTTATATTAGCGATTTAGACTTCCCCTTTCCTTGATTCAACTTCGATTTGATTGTGTGATTTCTTCAGACTAACTCTGCTGCCTTCATCTCCTGGTACAAAGCCATTAAGGCTGTGGTACTCTTCTCGGCGGTGAAGAACTTGTGCGTTTTCAGCGGGGTTTGTGCCGATACGATGTACAGATTCATGGGATTTTGCGAGAAATACAAGTTGAGGCTTGCTAACGGCCTCAACCCCAGCCCAACAATCCTCTTCCGGGATCCACTGCTAGCTCTGCAAGGCTTTCTCGGAGACATACCCCGGCACCATGTTCACCGTCGCATTGTTGACTTCAGGTTTTGCAGTGAATCAATCATTATGCTACTACGACAATGCGAAGTTTGATGAACAGTGCAGAGGTATGGCAGTTGCTATCCTGGAGAACTCTAAGGCAATGGGGGATTTGGACAGTGTAGTGCTTAAAGTTGGTGATGCCAGATTGATCACGGCGGTGAAAGTGGCTGTTGAGAAAGTGATTGCTGAGAAGGAGAAAGAGTTGTTGGCTGAGAAGGAGAAGGAAACACTGAGAAGAAGAAATAAATAGATTCGTATGAGTTCATATAATAAAAGATATTATTAATAGTTATCATGCCGTTTTGCAAAAAGAAAAAAAATGTACTTAAGGGAAAAATACACCAATAGTAAAAAAGATTCGTGCAATGAATTGAAATTTACTAGTGATCCATGAAGCAAGGAAATGCGTATAATTTATTGGTAATTGCGGATAACGCACGTACGTGATACTTAATTAACACATGTGAGTGTGTGTGTGTGTGTGTGTGTGTGAGAGAGAGAGAGAGAGAGAGAGAGAGAGAGAGAGAGAGAGAGAGAGAGAGAGTGAGTGTGTGTGAGGGACCATGTATTTAAAGAGCTCGACATGAGGGGATAAACCCTAGAATCATGTCTGTCTCCGTCAATATCGCCTCTAGTCCACACATCGAGATCCATTCCAAAAAGTTCAAAGAAATATGGTAAAATATAATTCTTTTCCTTATCTGATGTAAGATGCATTGATTTGTGTTACTACTGCTCTTATTCGATTATTAAATGTAGTATTAGTCAGTCATTAACAATATATGTGTTTACTCGATTGACGAACACTTTGTTTTTATTTTTTTAATAATTGTTATCTTTTGGATATTAGTGAAAAATATTGTTAGTTTATGTTCTGTGTCTAGCGATATTATTTGTTTTTTTGCCAAAATTATTTGTTATATTAGCGATTTAGACTTCTCCTTCCATTGATTCAACTTCGATTTGATTGTGTGATTTCTTCAGACTAACTCTGCTGCCTTCATCTCTTGGTACAAAGCCATTAAGGCTGTGGTACTCTTTTCGGCGGTGAAGAACCGGTGCGTTTCCAGAGGGGCTTGTGCCGATAAGATGTGCAGATGCATGGGATTTTGCGAGAAATACAAGAGGAGGCTTGTTAACGGCGTCAACCCCAGCCCAGCAATCCTCTTCCAGGATCCACTGCTAGCTCTGCAAGGCTTTCTTGGAGACATACCCCGGCACCATGTTCACATTGTTGACTACAGGTTTTGCAGTGAATCAATCATTCCGCTACTACGACAATGCGAAGTTTGATGAACAGTGCAGAGGTATGCCAGTTACCATCCCGAAGAATTCTAAGGCAGTTGGTGATTTGGACAGCGTAGTGCTTAAAGTTGGTGATGCCAGACTGATCACTGCTGTGAAAGTGGCTGTTGAGAAAGTTATTGCTGAGAAAGAGAAGGAAAAGAAGGAGAAAGAGCTGTTGGCTGAGAAGGAGAAGGAAAACATTGGGAAGTAGAAATAAATAGATTCGTATGGATTCTGTTCTATAGGAAAGATTAGCAAGAAGAATAAAAAGAAACTTTTAAACCCAATCACTTTGGTTATTTACTTTTCTAACTCGGTTTTCAATTTCTTGAAGACCGCCACAGTAGGGTCTTGTTGTCATAGTACCTGAAGAAGAAAAATCAAACAAACAGGTTTTATGAAGAAGAAGATTGTTTCTACTGAAACCAAAATAAATAACAATAATAAAGCTTAAAAATCTAGGGTTGGGATTTCGGATATTCGGTTCGGGTTCGGATAGGAACCGATCGGGTTTCGGTTTTTCGGATAAATGAATTCTATACCCAATGAGTACTTAGTAGATTTCGGTTCGGGTTTCGGGTCGGATACCACCGGTTTCGGGTTACCTGTTTCTTATGTGAATTATATAAATATTTACAAAATAAAATAATTATATACCAATTTTTTTATTTATTATTTTATTTTTAAGGAAAAGTAAATAGAAATTGTATATATATTAGTAAAATGCATTAAATACAACGAAATTGAACTAGCCAAGTGGTATTACAGTTGACGCTTGGCATATCCAGCCCGGGTTCGATCTTCAAAAGATACAAATCAATGTTTTTTAAGCATAGAATTCGGGTTAAACGGGTATCCGTTCGGTTTCGGATAAAAACCAAAACTGAACCGATATCCATGGATAATTAACACTACAACCCATCAGATAAATTGTCTAGGACCTGAACCAAACCAAACTGATCCATTTCGAGTCGGTTTCGGTTTGGGTATTCGGTTATGGATAAAAATCCTGAGGCCTATACAAACCACATACCGAGCAGGAATCCAGCACCACCAAAGACCGCTTTAAAGAAGTATCCATAAATTTTCGGAACATCTAACAAACCAAGAAAATAAAATCGATTAAAATGAGAGATTTTGATATGCAAAGAAAAGTTGAGGATACCTTTCTCACCCACGAATGATAAATCGCGATACTGCAATGGCATCATCATCCCCTTGCGACAAACCTGCTGCATATTTATTTTTCAATCTCAGTGAAAAAGACACACAAAAAGCAAAAGACACAAATCTCTCCATTACCTTCTTAGCCAAGGTGAAGGTGGTGTTTTCCAGGAACCGCAACATCTTCCTCGTCGAATTGGGAATCTTGGGTTTCAAGATTGATTTTATATGTATATAGGATCAATTTGGGCCTGCTTTTTATTTTAAGTTGTTGGGTCACATTTGTTCATTGATGGGCCCTTTCGCGGTAACTATAGTTCTGTGTAGGTTTAGTAACTTATCCGGTTTAGGATCGATTTGCGATTGGTTTCCTTTCTATACCATGTAATTTTCCGATTTCTATTATTCTCCCAATATATTAAAACGTTTTTATGATTAATTATAAAAGTTTAATTGCATAATGTAAAACTTAGAGATGACATGTTAATTTAATTCTCTGAAACTAATGGAACGTGTATCCCGTCATGTCATCAACCCCTGAAGTCTCTGAGGTGTAGAGACTCTTTTTTTTTGCGAAGGAAGTATATAGTTTTGTAAATACATTGTTACCTCTGCTTCTTGGATTATACTATAATTTGATATGAACAGAATTGTGATTTTAGAGCAAAGATTTATACAATATATATTTCTTGAATAATCAATAACAAAATAAATCTCTTCTCCCGACGTTAATAGGTTCAAAGAAGATAAAATCAATGATAATTTGAATACAAGAGTGGATTATTATATATATACAAGAAGCATTCTAAGAGTGAGAGTAACAAGATGTAAAATATGTCATTTTCATATAATTTTGATTTATACAAAATTTATTAAGGGTCCTACGATTATTACCTAATCTGATTTTTTTCTTGTCAACACCTAAGCTAAAGTATATCTTGTCTTATTTTAAATGTAATAATTAGTTAAGAAATGGTCGTATGAATATTGAGTGCTGCCATTCCATAGTGGCCAACACAAGGACCCTTCTCTTTCTCTTTTCTTTATATGGCAGTATTTTTATTCCATTGATTTCTGGACTAAAGAACGAGGAATTTAGTTTTAAAATTTCTTTGGTTTTATTATTTGAACAAATTAATCTGCAAAATAGTATAATTACATAGTTTACAAAAAAAGTAGAATTACATGTTAACACGATTTTGCGAGTGATTTTAAAATCCTGTCAAAATGGTGAAAAGTGAAAACTGCGCGATGCAACATGAGAGGATTATTCTTTATTTATGTTTCTGAATAAAATAATATTCAAAGTCGTGTTAACCGAATACTTCATCATGAGAGATCTTTTCTCTTGTTTTATTTAACAGTTTCTTTAATTCTTTTGTTCTGTATGCATGAGTTTCAACATCTAAACATATATATTAAAAGGGAAATAAAATGAATAGGATCTTTTTTTTTTGTCAAAAATGAATAGGATCTCCTTATCATAACTTTACCATGTACACACTAATCAAAAGATAAGATTACGCAAAAAGAGAAAAGTGGTCCTAATCAATATTCAGATTTGCTAAACTGTAGGCTGTAATGTGGACAAAAGTGAAGGAATCCAATCAAGTTAGAAACGGAAAATATGAAAAGAGACTTAATATAAACCTAGTATTGGTCTTTATGTAGAGATGTTAAACAAAAATATGTTAATACATATTTATATACTTATAATAATCATATCGAACACGATCAGAGACAAATATATGCGTGTATCTTAAGTTAAAATTTAATACTATTTTCTCAATGATGCATTTAAATCTCAGCTTGTAGGTCAAGATTGATCGTTAAATGCAAAGGTAAACATCCAAGCTGAGATTTGATTTATGCGTGTATCTTAAGGTTTGATTTGTATTTGAATACTAGCATGTTAAATGCAAAGGTACATATGCAAGCTGAGATTTGTATTTGAATACTAGCATGTTAAATTCCAATTTCATCTATAGTTTAAGCATATATTAATCAAATGAAAATATAATTAAAATAATTGGATTACCGCGTTAAATATAGAGTTCGAGATATTTCATTGGCTAGGCAAACTAGATCGATATAACCATATGATTATCTCTATACACATTTATTTATACTAGTGATTAATAGAGATACAATACAACCAATTAACTCTTTATGTATACCATAAAATATGTTTATAATCTAGAAATTCGGAGTTAGTTTTAACTGTTAAGGTTTATACTTAATCAAATACACCGCTCACGAGCTTGTGCAGGGATGAATATAGGTGAATCTTGTAAGTAGGGCAACTGGGCAAGCATGGTTATCACCTTCATCATTATGTTCGGACCATAATAGTTAAGCACGTTTTGTTAACATTTCAATTTTTAACTTGTACAGGCATTTAAGATAAGATATATCTTATAACTTTTATAAGATGTACAACTAACATATAGAGATTTATCTTATACTATTTTTTATATTGCATAGGGTTCATGCATGCTTTACAAGACACGCACTCGTAAGAAAACATACGTATACGATGTCACAAAAAAAAGCATGCGTATACGCGCACACGTTTACCTTTGCATTTAACATGCTAGTATTCAAATACAAATCAAACCGGTTAATATGATTTGAGTGCAGTTAAATATAGGCTGTATAAGAACTGAATTCGTTTTTTTGTCGTACAGCAGCAATGTAACTACAATACAGCCTATCATAATTAATAAAATAAGTATATTAACTGATAATTAGTCATTATCCACATTAATTGATGCTATAACTCAACATGGAAAAGGCCAACTACCAAATTTATGAAGAAACTAAATCGTTATATAAAAGCTCTTTTTTTAAAAAAAATTAGACCATCTGACTAAAAACAAGGTTATGACAAATCGATAAATATAGCAAACTCGATTATGAAAAATGTTTCTAATTATCGGAAGCTGCAAAGTGTTTAGATAAATAAATAAAAAACACTTTTATGCGTTGCAGTTCATAAACGATATCCAAATAGTGGATTAAATTCAAAGAATAACGGTTTTGCGTCAAAATCAAGAGTATTATAAAGCAGTGTTAGCTAATTATACATTCAAAGACTATAATTAAACATCAATATCAATTGGAAGGAGGCAACGGCGAGTAGTAATCATCTGAGTTGTCAACCAAAGATAGAGTTCATTTAATAATGGATCAAATGAAATCATGCATGCCACGAAAAAATCTCGTTATCGAGTGAGTGTGAACACCAATACGTTACGCTAGTGATTGAATAGGTATGGATTCTAATTTATTATAGTCATAATTAGTGTGATGAATATGTATATATATATGTATAAATACAGTATATATACCATCATAATTGTGTCGCACTTAATTATTAGAGATGGGGTGTAATGAAATTATAAGTTTTAAATTTGCAGGATCGTCAGAAGAATACAAGTAAGAAGCGGCTATTTATGATCTGGAGGGACGGTTAGGCTGTCTTATTCTTGACATTACTCGCCTAATCTATTTTTGTATTTATAATTACTTCAAGTGGCACTGATTTAACATTAATGTTTAGACGTATATGCTAAAATCCTGAGAAAACTACCTCACCAACCGTCATTTTTCAGACTACTACTGCATTTGTCAGAACAGTTTTACGATATGCCAGTGATTCACTAGTGTTTTTGGTACGATTATGATCTATAGCTTTTCTAGATTAAAATATGTTACAGCTCAAGAACACCAGTGATGAGTTTTTTTCGTAACTAATGGTTAAAAACTACTACATAATCATAGCTATATATGTATATATTACCGTCGCAAATGAAAGTTTTAGCCTAGTCCTCCTCTACTCGTTACACTCGTTAACACATTTAAAACGGTTTGGGTACATCGTAAAGATACAAAGAATATGACAAAGAATAGTTACAAAATGAAGAAATAAGTACAAAACACCAGTGCGTTACACATGTTATTCATACATTGGAAGACGCAAACCCTACCGTTTCTTCTTCTTACCACTTTCACCACATTTGTTTCCCTCTTGGGAACCCAATTTACTAGTTCATTTATTATACTCATTTTATTATTCTTTCTGTTTTTGTCCTTATTTTATACATCCTTGCAAAAAACGACACTCATATTTTATAGTCCTATATAGATGACTAAACCAGTCCAGATAATCCAAGGTTTTTGATACACATAAAAACAATGAGATTTCTGCGATCTGTAATTCAATTTTTAATCCTTGCTTCTATTATTAAGAAGAGGGATAAATACAAACATTATTTCATGCAAAAATGATGAAAATATATAGTGTGCTGCGACGGTCGGTCGGTCCCACTGGAGAAGAAGAAGTGACAACAACGAGCAGTCTGTATTTCCAGTTTTGCCCTTCTCCCTTTCGGTTCGCGCGTTTTACCTGCTTACCGGTTACACCTGTCGCGCTTTTATCGGTTTCATCATTAATACTAATTATTAAAGAGAATATTAAACTTTCAAATAATTCTTATTTTAAGTTCTATCGAAAAATACTCAATTCGTTATTTAATGAGTTGCCGCCGCGCCAGCCGTTATGATTGCAGCAGCACGACTGATATATAAAAGTATCATTAATACAAATGATAATGATAATGAAATGCAGAAAAAAAAGTAAAATATGGTACTCCCTCCTTTCTTTAAAATTACATATTTTAAAAAGAAAATTTGATTAAAAAAATCATTTTTTACATTTTCAATTAATGTCGACCTTTTTATATTTTCATGAAATAAATAATTTTAATAGTATACTCAAATATTGACCAGCAGTGATGCTCTAATATTTACCCACTAATAAGTAAGTTATACGAAAAATGATTTTTTCATTTCAAGATTTATTTATTTGATTTATCATCAAAAAAATTTACAAAAAAAATTTAAACAACCAATATTTTAGCTATAAAAATTTCCAAAATAATTGTTTAAACAAGAAATATGTGGTAATTCCTGAATTTATTTTGTTAATTGTTGTCTTTTTAAAAAAAAAAAAAAAACTTAAATATATTAATTAGATAGTAATTGTCGTCTATATAGTACAGTACAAACTTTAATTAAAAAAAAAGAAACATTCGAAATAGATTTTTCAAATTAAAGCAAAAGAGACCCTTTTTCGTCATTTCGTCGTTTCTTTTTGAGACACATCACTTTTTTTAACATTTTCGCTTTTTCCGTCTCTCTCTCTCTCTCTCTCTCTCTCTCTCCTTCTTGACTTCTGTTCAGACTCTCAAGAGAGAGCGCGCCTGCCTCTCTGCTAGCCTCCCCTGAGCACATAGAGAAAGAACGATTGAAGCAAAAGCATTCACGAAGCCCTAACACTCCTCTTTACTGATTCTTCTCATGGAGAATCATCATCTCTCCCACTCTCGTAACAACCCAAAGAAGAAACCTCATCACAACAACGGTAACAACGGCGTTTTCACCTCCTCCGTCAAATCCGCCACGTCATACGACGACGTTTTCGGCGGCCCTCCCAGGTTCGGAGGAGCTCCCTCCTTATCCCCTCGCCTCGAAGACTACTGCGAGATTTTCTCCGGTTTCAACGGCTCCTCACGCGCCGCCGTCTCCTCGATCCCCGTCCTCGATCTCCCCCTCGTCGTCGACGATAAAGGCGTCTCCTTTGACGTCCGGAGAGAGAGCTTCGACTACCGCGAAGTCTTCGGAGCCTTCGACGGTCTCGATTTCGCTCCGTCGTACGAGGAGCTCTTTATGCAGCAGCGGCGGAGGGGGTCCGCGGTGGTGGCTGATGACGGAGATTCCTCCGACGATGCTTGGTATCGTTCAGACCCATTAGCCTTTAGCTTCCTCTGAGTTCGAAAGTTTTCTCCTTTAGGCTCCTAACGCTGATTATGAGATCGGTTCTGTTTTTGTTGTTGTAGGACTCCTGAAGAAGAAGTGGAGTCGGTGTCAGGGAAAAGTCCTTCCTTTTCTAACGGAAGAGATTCGTATGATTCGATCGATGGTTGTACGGAGTTCAACATCTCTTATCACAAAGCTAGTCATCAGGTGAACGAGACAAGCATCTCAAGTGTAGCCCCTGTTCTTGGTGGTTATACTGTTGCGGTTGATGAAGTGGTTGGTGCAAGTGGGAGAGGGAAGGTGGGTCCCTCCTCTTCCGTTGTTGCCTTTGAAGACAAGAATGGTGATCATCATTATCCTAGTGAACCTTTTGTGACTGTTTCCGAGATTGGTTTGAAGACTCATCCTACTGGAATACCGCCTCCGTCGAGACCACCTCCGGTTTTGAAGAGTGATTTTAGAAGGTCGGGTTCTATTTCTAGAAGTACAGGATCTGATGGGTCTAATGAAGGTGGTTCTCCACCGTTTTTTGATGTGGAGGTTGATGCGAGTTCAGCTGCTGTGAGAGAAGCTATGGTTAAAGCTGAGGCGAAACTTAAAAGTGCCAAAGAGCTGTTTGAGAAGAAGAGGGAAGAGAAATCGAGCCGTGCAGCTGGAGCTGGTTTGCCTGGTCTTAAGAGTAATATGAGGGATAAGAATGGAAGTAAGTCACTCTCTTCTCAAGGGTCTGTGAACTCTGACGGAAATGAGGAATGGGAAGAGGCTACGCAGTTTGTTGAACTGGTGAGAACTGAGCAACCTAGAAATGCTGATGAGAACAGTGGTGGAGAAGATGTTCCTTTTCCTCGTAACGCAGGGTTTTTCGACCAGAAGATAACATGGTCAGCAAAAGGAAATAGGGAGGATCATTTAGCTAAGAAGTTGCCAAAACATCCTGGAACAAGAAAGGTTACATCTAGGCATAAGAGACATGAGGACAGGGTTGCTGCAGAAAAAGCTCCTGAAGAGCCCAAGAATGAGAAGTTGAGAGACGTTGAGCTGCAGTTTGAGATAGGCAACAATTTAACTAATTATGGTGGAATAGTGAAACAGAGAAACCTGACTAGGCAAGAAGAAAGCAAGCCCTTAACTGAAAACCTTTCAAAGCAAAAGAAGGGAGACCGGAAAGCAGCTGAAAAGAGCCAGGATAATGTGTTTGATTGGGAACAAAATGCGAGGAAGCTAAGGGAGGCTCTTGGTCTATCAGATTATGAAAGCACGCTAGAGGTTCCCCTGGGAATGCATGGCGAAATGGACGAGAGTGAGACTAAACTGAAGGAGGCGTTGAGGCGAGTGGAGGAGGAAGCGAGCTCTAAAGAGGCTTGTGTAAAGGAAGAAACAGAAGCTTTTGAGAAGGCAGAAATTGAGAAAAGACTAAGGGCAGCTTTGGAGCAAGAAGAGAAGGTCAAAAAGCTTAAGGAAGAGAATGAACGGAGAGAGGCAGAGGCTCGCGAAAAGGCAGAAGAAGAAGAAAGGAAAATGAAAGAACAAGAAGAGTATGAATTGCGGCTAAAAGAAGCTTTTGAAAAGGAAGAAAAGAACCGTAGAATGAGAGAGGCCCGTGAGAAGGCAGAGAATGAAAGGATAATGAAAGAAGCACGTGAAAAAGAAGAAAACGAACGAAGAAGAATAAAAGAGGCTCAAGAGAAGGCAGAGGTGGAGCGAAGGATGACAGAAACTCTTGAACGAGAAGAGAAGGAAAGGAAGTTGAGAGAGTTGCAAGAGAGGGAAGCGTATGAGAGGAGGGCCAAAGAGGCTCTTGAGCAGGCAGAGAATGAGAGGAAGCTGAAAGAGGCACGTGAAAAAGAGGAGAATGAGAAGAAGCTGAGAGAAGCTATTGAGCTTGAAGAGAAAGAGAAAAGGCTGATAGAAGCTTTTGAGAGGGCGGAGACTGAGAGAAGACTGAAAGAGGAGCTTGAACAAGAAGAGATGAGGCTGCAAGAGGCCAATGAAAGAGAAGAAAGAGAAAGAACACTGATAGAAAATCAAGAGCGCCAGGAGAAGGAAATGAAACAAGACGCATGTGAAATGGAGAAAACGTGTGAAACCACCAATGAGGCTAATGGAGAGCAATGCTCGAAAGAGAATCTTAGCGACACCTCGGAAGAGGATGAGAGAGTAGAAAGCCACGAACCAGTGAACAAGGTACTAGTGGAAGAGGAAGAAGAAGGACCAAGCCAGAGAGTCTCTGTGTCCGAAGAAGCCTGTCCGTGGAAGGTGTTTGAAAAGAATCTTAAAGATGCAAGCCAAAAGGAAGGAACCAATGAGCTGGATGCTGAATGTGAGAAGCTAAATGGAGAATCAGGTGGAGAGTCCGCTTCTGTGACTGACAATGTCCAAGGAGGAAAGCTCAACCAGAAGAGCAAAACAGTTGAAGAAAGATCAGAAGACGAGAAATTCAGAAACGGAAATGTTGGTGGTGATCAAAGGAATGCAGAGGAAAGCAAGTCTGCTAACAAAGCATCCTCTAGACCACTGCCATCTCGAGTATTCATGGAACGCGAGAAAGAAGCAGAGAGACTAAAGCGAGAGCTAGACTCTAAGATGGAGCATCTAAGAAAGATAGAGGAAGAAAGGGAGAGGGAAAGAGAAAGGGAGAAGGACCGAATGGCTTTTGATCAGAGAGCCTTGGCTGATGCACGTGAAAGATTGGAGAAAGCATGCGCTGAGGCTAGAGAGAGGTCTTTCCCTGATAACAAGGCATTAGCGGAGGCAAGATTTAGAGCAGAACGTGCAGCGGTGGAGAGAGCAACCGCCGAAGCTCGTGAACGTGCTGCTGAAAAGGCTGCTTTTGAGGCGAGAGATCGAATGGAAAGATCAGTTTCTGATAAGCAGTTAAAGAGTTCAGGTTCCTTTGGTGAGCGGATGGAAAGATCGGGTTCTGAGAAGCAGTTTCAGAACTCAGCCTCTTTTGGTGCTTCAAGATATCAAAACTCTCCTGGTGCTGATGGTGAATCACCTCAAAGATATACATCGAGACTAGAAAGGCATCGAAGAACAGCTGATCGTGTGGTAATTATCGCTCTTCTAATTACCACCCTTTACTCAGTAATAGTGTGATTTATCACCATTGGTCAATGTATTATTCTCAACAGGCTAAAGCTTTAGCAGAGAAGAACATGCGTGATCTAGTGACTCAGAGAGAACAAGCAGAGAGAACTGTAGAAACCACCAAACCAAAACTCTTTTCTTCAACTTCAAAATAAAAGCTTTCGGTTCTTTTCAGTAATCGAATTTTTTGTTATCTTTTATCCTTACAGAGGATTGCTGAAACCTTAGACGCTGAAGTAAAGAGATGGTCAAGTGGGAAAGAAGGAAACATACGAGCATTACTCTCAACATTACAATACGTATGTTTCAACACCATAGAGACCAAAGTTAAAACAGCAGAGTTATATATAATATCTCATAGTCTCTTAATCTTTGTTATTGAAACAGATCCTTGGTTCTGAAAGCGGTTGGCAACCAATACCGTTAACAGAAGTGATAACATCAGCAGCTGTGAAACGAGCTTACAGGAAAGCAACACTCTGTGTTCATCCAGATAAGTTGCAGCAACGAGGTGCAAACATTCACCAGAAATATATCTGCGAGAAGGTCTTTGATCTTCTTAAGGTAAACAATTTCACCTCACACACATCATACCTTATGTTTTGTTAACAGGATAATATCTTATAGAGTTTGTGTTTAATGTTTTCTAAATTTACAGGAAGCTTGGAACAGATTCAATTCAGAAGAAAGGTAGAGAGAGCAGAGAGCCCCTCTGTGTTGTGGACTTTGACCTCCTTGGTATATTGCTCAGAAGAGGCTTGATTTCTTTTTTCTTTTTTTCTTTTTATATAAAAATTTGTAAAGTCATGCTTCTTAACAAAACATAATTCATTTTAATCTGACCAAAACTTTGAAGAATGAAAACGTGTTAATTCGTTTATTTGACCTAATGGTAATACAAAGACTTGGAAGTACCTTGATGATGAGGTCGAGGATTGTTTTAAGATTAATAGACTTGAAAAGTCAAAGAAGCTTCCCTTCCAACCCATCTTTATATATAAACAACACACTGATGAGACTCTCTCAATACAAACAACAAGGAGCGAACAACAACACAATCATCTTTTTAGACTTCTCTACTTTACATTTAAGAAACTAATAAAAGATGGAAAAGCTAAGAAGCTTTAGCACGAGGACAAGAAGCCGTCGTGGAGGCTACGAGCGTGTAAGGGATGATTCAACATTCAGTTTACTCGGAGCAAAGCTAAGAAGATCGACAAGTGTTCCATACTACGCTCCATCTATAAAGCTTGGTGCTGGTAGTGTTCCGACCATTCCCGAGGAGCTTCCTCGTCAGAAATCCAAGAAAGTCAAACCACCAAGCAGATTTAGCCACCCTATCTTTACCTTTTTATATGGAAAGAAGAAGAAGCCGTCGTCGACAAGGAAGCCTGAGTTTTCTAGGTATCTTGAGTATTTGAAAGAAGGTGATGCAAGAACTAATACTCCTGTTATTTATTACAATTAGATGATGCAATTTATGGGAAATGAAAGTGAAAAAAGACCTTTCAAGGTTTTGTTTATTTCAACTGAGTTTATATGTTTTTTCTTATAGTTTGTGATGATATCACATTTGTATATTATGATCGTCAATTCATTAATTTGATTTATGAGAATTTAAGTGCTGGAAACAAAGTTGTATGGCTAGGATCCTTAACTTCAAAAGCAAGCTCATAGTCTTGGACCTCTATGTATTCAACTATTCATCAAGCAAAAGAGAGATAGAGAGATACCCTGAGCTTACCTCAATGCTATCCAAAGTAGCTCTCAAGCTCCAACGCAGCAGCTACAGTCTCTTGATGCATGGCCCTTTCAATGTATTCATTGAATAAAATACCACAAAAAATTGTAGTGCTGTTCTCAAAATTAGCACGAACACTTTCTAGTTGAAGAGGTTGGAAAATAATATAATTTTGCATGCATATGTATTGTGGACTGATTGATCAAAGATACACAATACGTTCTCAATCCTTTGATAAAAATTTGAATGAAAACATGTATTGCTCTTTTCATATTATTTTCTGATTTTAGATTACCGTCATTTGAAGCTTCAAACATTTGTACGGTGAAAAAAAGAAAAAAAAAACAGTTGTACGGTGTAACTGCAAAATCTATATTAATGAAAATGGATTCCAACAAAAACTGTCTCCAACCCCACTTGATTTAGCTATGCGTTGGTGATTATTTTAATAAACTGATAGACTGAAAAAAGCGAACTGACTTCTAGACTAAACAACTCTTGTTAAGTCTAATAAATGTTCGCTCATAATTTTCTTTATTTACTCACAAATCTAAACTTAAGCAATAATTACTGAAACAAATATTTTCTTTATTATTATTTTATGTTGGATCTGAGAAACATGTTTTCTAGAATCAATAGATGTATATTTGATTTACTTTTTTGAATTTATTCATTTATTTGACACATTCTGAACAATGAAAACATGTTATTCCTTTTTGCTAATTCTTATATGCAATATAAACCCAGTCTCGTGGAAGTTCATTGCTGAGGATGAGGTCAACAATTGCGGTACAGTAGATTTGAAAAGTCAATGAAGCTCGACGAATCCATCCCTCTCATCACTTAATTTAATCATTTTATAGAATAAAAAACATAACAATTATTGGACTTTTCAGCTTGGCAGCCAAACTTTGACCGTATCTACCTGCAAACTAAATAAGATACAACCATAAAATCTCATCATCACATCTCCATATATAACAACGCATTGATAAGCTCTTCCTCATTACAACAACAAGAAACAACAAAATCATTTCTTCACTCTTTCTATACATCATCTTATTGCCTTGTCTCTTTTACCTTTGAAAAGAAGTCAAAAGATGGAAATGATAAGAAGCTTTAGCACGAGGACAAGAAGCCGCCGTGGAGGCTACGAGCGAGTAAGTGATGATTCAACTTTCAGTTTACTCGGAGCAAAGCTAAAGAGATCGACGAGTGTTCCTTACTACGCTCCATCTATAAAGCTTGGTGCTGGTGGTGTTCCAGCCATACTCGAGGAACTTCCTCGTCAGAAGTCCAAAAAAGTCAAACCACCAAGCAAATTTAGCCACCCTATCTTTAGCTTTTTATACGGCAAGAAGAAGAAGCCGGCGACGACAAGGAAGCCTGAGTTTTCAAGGTATCTTGAATATTTGAAAGAAGGTGGTATGTGGGACGCGAGAACTAATGCGCCTATTATTTATTACAAGTAGATGATGAGTTAATGGAAAATGAAAAAATCAAGAAAAGCTTTCAAGTTTTCGTTTGATTCAAATGAGAGTTCATGTCCTTTAATTTTGTAATGATATTTGTATTATTGTATATTATAATATCGGTTCATTGATTTGTTTATAAGAATACAAGTATTGGACACACAATTGTATGCTTTCAGCATATTTGATTTGAATATGATTTAATAGTTTCCAAACAAACATTAGACGAGTCAAAATGTCAAACTCAGGTAGTTTTGGTTTGACTATAGATGCATGTCTAGTCTGAATAGTGAGTCCCCGTTTGGTTACGTGGAGCTCATGGGAGACTTCTCTTGTATACGCTTTCTAACAAATTTATAACATAAATATGTTTACTATACATATATAACACAACTCCATTTTTCATTAGCAGAAAAGTAGTTGCAGTTTTTCATTAACATTGTAAAATGCTACAACAAGTGACGATGAACAATAATGTCTTCTGTTTGAATGATTTTTCTGGTTGTATTATCACATATCCAACATTTGATACACAATAGAGGTTTCATTTCAATTTCAAAGTTTCCTTTTGAGGACAACAACAAATGTGATGGGTCTTATGTCTTCTTTAGCCAACTCCTCGTCAACCATTCTACCATATATATCAAACAGCTTGTCAAGAATCTCTTCCCCAAAGTGTAGAGCAAGCATTGACTCTTGAACCGCTCTTACCGTCTTTGCAGCCGCCTTACCATAACTAACACCATCCTCGTTGTCTTTCTCCTTTTCAACTTCTAACATCTCTGACTTCTCCAGTTCAAACGACCCTTCTCTGTTCACTTCATGTTCTATCTCAGCAGCACTTGGGGCGTAAAAGTGCATCTCGTAAGAATCAAGCTTCTCTTTCTCAGTTTCTCCCTACAAGTAAATGAAAACATTAATATGGTTTTATATATCAAGATCCATCTTTCTGAAATCAACATATGCATGTACCTGGGATACAAGTTCGGTTATGGATCTAGCTAGAAGTTCCCAGAAGAAAGAGTTTCCTCTATCAACATGATCATGACCTTCTCTTCCAAGTATCATGAGCACCATTCTGCCTGCAGAAACAACCTCTTTTGATCTAAACTGGAGGAACATGGAGAAGTCTTCCTTGAACTGACTGTAGTAAGCTTTGGAAACAGCTTCAGGGCTCGAGGAGCAGATGTTAACACAACCTTTGTTTATGGACTTCCCTTGATCATCATACAAAGCTGGAGGAATCTGCAAAGTAAAAAGTAAAGAAACAACTCAGTATATGTATCTATCTCTAAGTCCCAGCTTTAATAGATAAATGTCCACCTTTGAGAGCCAGTGTAAGCTGTAAGAGGCATATATAAAGTGGATTGTATTCTCAGGGAAGAGCCTTCCATAGAATGATCCAGGATAGGCTGCAATGAAAACTGAAGGGCATTCACCATTTTTTGAATCTCTCTTGAGCTCTATGTGAAAGTCAGGCAAGGTCTTGAATATGGAGTTGAAGTCATTTCCTGGAAGATCGTTAAGGAAGAAGCTGAATTCCGGCAAGGGCTGGCCTGGGATCTCGCGGCTGTGAGCAGATTCAACTGCTTTGATGATGTCTCTAATGGTGGATAGAGTGTTTGGTCCTGAAGAACATCCCAAGTCAGCTATACCTAAGCTCTTGGGTTTGGTCTCCTTGTAGAGTTCTTGCAGTGTCTCTAGTGTTATGTGTTTTGCTTCATCAGATGCTTTCTTCTGCAAAGATTAAAAACAACAAAAAGGGTAGTTAGGAAGTCAAAGATAGTGAACTAAGTGAAGATGTTTAAAATAACAAGAACCTGTAAGGAAGAGTTTCTTGCATAACTAGTTTTCCCAACTCCTCCTGTCATGTGAAACTCTCTTTCAAGATCCCTCTTATCCATTACGATAAAAAAAACTCACAATTTTTTTGGGTTAGGGTTTGTTCTTTTGGTGTTATGTAGGATTTGCTTTAATATTTGGCCTGTCAACTCAATCTTCCATTACCTATACTCTTTTTTTTCTTTTGCAACGAAATTATGTGGATTTAACAATAGGATTATGCCAGCTTCTTTTTTATTTTTGCGTTTTGAGTTTTTCATGAACTTTTTTATTCTTGAAATTATGAAATGGATTCTTTCATCATTGTTCATGATTAAAAAAATAATAGATAATTTTTTCTTTGGATGGGTGAATTTAGTTAAGAAGAGAAATGTTAGGTGTAGTCCAAAGTGACCAAAAATAGGAAATTAAGAAGAAAAAAAAGATAATATAAACAAAGAAATATCGGAAAGTTTCCAGCTACATCATGATGGCTTCATGTTATGTTTGTACTTTCTTTACTCTGTTATTGCTATCCATGCTTGACATTATTGATATTAGTGGTGGACTCTGTTACCATTTCTTGTTTCAATATATCGTGACTCTCTAGAGAATTTAGTGTTTATTCACATCCTCACACGGTCTCTCAGATGCTGCATTATACGAATGAATTATGGCTGAACAGAACATGAATATAGTGCAATTTAATGTTACAAAACATTATAGAAAAGTAGGCGGAATTGGGGACATACGTGATTGAGGAGGAAGAAGATATTATCGACTTTCAAAGCTAGAAAAGCTAAACAAGAATGGGAAATGATGATAGGTGTTTGTGACCATCATTTCCCTCTACACCTTCCTTACCTTTAGTTTTTAGTACTCTCTATCTTCCTTACCTTTAGGCTTTAATTACTTTTAGGACTTTAGTGGTGGTGGAATGCTTGGACCAGCTTGGTTTGAGTCATGATAGTGTATGCTTTGTCAGAGAGAGATAGACGGTAGTTTTTGGTACGATATGGTTTTGTGTTTAGAGGGGCACGCACGCGTGTCACTAGAGGGATTGATGCAAAACTGAAGTTCATATGGTTTCTTCCATGTTTTATTTAAGGTTAAAAGTTAATCTCTTTGTTTGCTTTCTTGTTAGACGTTTTGATTAATTAGATAGCATTTTGTAGATTTTGAACTTGTTCTCTGTACCAACGTTGGATGATTCTCTTGAACCCAGCTTTGATAAAAACTTGTTGCTATAGGAGGTGTACAAAAGTAGAGGTAGACCATAAAGTTATGGAATTTGGTAAAGTCACATACATTCCCTTCTAAGTTCGTTTAGTGGCCGCCCTTGGCTATGATAGTGAGTGTATTGTTTATATTTATAATAAAGGAATTGATGCTTCCAAAAAGACATACAAGTTCTTCACTAATTAAAATGGGTTAGTTTAATATAGAGAAAAAAAGAGATACTTATTTTAATGAAGATGAGCGAATTTATAAGTGGGCTCTATAGTAGACCGAAGAAATGAATCAAGTACTGTTTTCCCACGATAAACAAGAAAGCATTTTAAATTATAACATGATTCAGTAAGTGGTTTGGTGATCAACATATTATAGGAAAAGACATTTGTTAGCTTCGACTGACCAAGCTGCAAAATACATGGTAGGGGCCGGTAACTATAGAAACTATTTGGAACAAGCACTCTCGTTTACCATAATAATTGATGCGATCATACCCTCAAAACATTTATCGTCAAGCAAATGTTGATTTTATTAAAAATTTCCAAGCACTATTTTCATATCTAATCAAAAATATACATATAAATATTGTGATGTAGTATAAAATTCCATGCACTAAAGAATACTACTATTCGAAACTGACTCATTAATAGTTTACATATACTATTGTGATATGTAGTATAAAAATATTAAAACCCTTGATAAATTGAAGTTGTACTATCAGTCTACGCCTTCATATATCGCATAGTGGAAATCACAATTTCAGTTTCGAGGGTTTTAGAATTGGAAGGGATTAGAGATATGAAATCAAGCATATAACTCAATCTACTTGCAAATATTTTGTATCGTATTTTTTAACGTTACAGATGTAAGGTGTTGAAGTATTGGGCCACTATAAAGCCCGTTTTATGTCTATGGACACATCTGGGCCCATAAATATTTTTTCTAACGTAAAATGGGTTGATCCGCCCGCCAGGCATCGTCTTCTTCTTCGTTTTTTTATTTTTCAAATTCTTTTGGTTGTGAGTTCTAATAAGAAGTCCTTTCTTGATAAATGCCGATTACCTGTGGGGATCAAACTCTTCGTCTCAGCGAGACTCGCTTCAGAGCTTCTACTCTAAGTCCTAATCTTTTTCTTTTCTTTGCTCTTTACATTTTTTTTTGGTTTCAACCTTTTCTCCTGCTTTATACAATTCTTGATGATCACGTAGGTTAGAGTTGTAGCAAAAAAATATTTTATTACTCTATCAATAATATTTAGCTCCATCTATTGTTAACTCGTAGCTGGTCATCTCTGTTTCAAAACTTGTTTAACAAAAAAACCGTGACCTAAAAAAAGGAAGAAGAATAAATGGTTTGGTGGAAAGAGAGGTGTAGCTTGTCCTCTACGTTAATGGCGCTGGAGAGATTTTCGGACGAATTTTTTTCTAAGTCCTTTTTATCTTTCTCCTTCCTCTCGTTTTCCTCTTTGCAGAGGTAATAAATCTTTTTTTTTTCCTTTGTAATGAGATTTTCTTTTTGAAGGGTTTGAATGTGATTTTTTTAAATTGATTTTTCTGCAGGAATATTGGCAAAAAGGGCATTGATATAAAAACTTAATAAAAAGACACTCCTCGTAGAGTGTTCCTTCCCCTCCCCCTCGTGCCCATTCCTGCCTATTTCATTTATCATGTCTTCCATCCAACGTAAGAAAAAACAAGTTCTTCTGTATTGCTGTCTTCTTTCTTGTTCTCCTTCTTGAATGTTTTGTTTGTTTTTAATTAGAAACCGCGATGAAACCAAGGATGGGTTCTTTCAAGAAGAGGAGCTCTTCAAAGAACCTAAGGTATTCAATGAAAAGAAAGACAAGCAGCAAAGTAACCCCCGTGGAGATCGAAGACGTGCACGATGCCGAGGAGTTGAAATCAGTCGATGCATTCCGTCAAGCGCTTATCCTCGACGAGCTTCTCCCCGAGAAACACGATGACTACCATATGATGCTGAGATTTTTGAAGGCCAGAAAATTCGATCTCGACAAAACCAAACTCATGTGGACTGAAATGCTTCGTTGGAGGAAAGAGTTTGGTGCTGACACCGTCATGGAGGTATTAAATTATTAATGTAAATTATATAATAAAAATTAGTCAAAATTTATTTTTAAGATTTATTTGAGTACATATAAGTGGTTAAAACTTAATTAAAATTATCCAAAAACAAAAAAGTAAATTGAAAATGAAAAATAATAGTAAGTATTTATAAAATGTTTTTGTCTGCATGCGCGGATGAAAGACTAGATTTTGAAGCCATTGTGGTCTCTTGTCTTAAATGAGACTTTTACGTTTGTTTTTGTAATACCTTAAAGGAGTTCGAGTTCAAGGAAATCGATGAGGTGCTGAAGTACTACCCTCAAGGACACCACGGAGTCGACAAGGATGGAAGGCCTGTGTATATCGAGAGGCTTGGTCAGGTAGACTCTACCAAGTTGATGCAAGTCACAACTTTGGATAGGTATGTTAACTACCATGTTATGGAGTTTGAGAGGACTTTCAACGTTAAGTTCCCTGCGTGCTCCATCGCTGCGAAGAAGCAGATTGATCAAAGCACAACTATTCTTGATGTCCAAGGAGTGGTAATGACTAATGTAATCATATATTTTAAGCATGGTATAGAAATCTCTCATTAAGTTTGCTTTCTTCTGAGCATATAACAGGGACTTAAAAATTTCAACAAGGCTGCTAGGGACTTGGTTACTCGTCTTCAGACGGTTGATGGTAACAACTATCCCGAGGTGAGATTTATATTTATTTCTATGCTCGACTATTCTTTTATCTATGAGCTTAGAAATTTAAACTTTTTAATGTGTGTTTGGTTCAGAGCTTGAACCGGATGTTTATCATCAATGCTGGTTCAGGATTCAGGATGTTGTGGAGCACGGTTAAGTCCTTCCTTGACCCCAAGACTACAGCAAAGATCAATGCAAGTATTCCAACACCATTTTTTGCTAGCTTTTTCTCAGTAGATATAGTGTAAGTAATTAGCTTTATATTTGAATAACAGGTTCTTGGCAACAAGTACCAAAGCAAGTTGCTTGAGATAATTGATGAAAGGTGAGCTTCACAGCAATTTTAGATGTTCATACAAGCTAACCCACGCCACTGAAGACTCATGACTGTCTCATGTCAATTTTGTATCAGTGAGCTCCCTGATTTTCTTGGAGGTACATGTACCTGTGCTGACAGTGGGGGATGTATGCGCTCTGACAAAGGCCCATGGAACAATCCAGAGATTATGCAGGTGAGCTACTTATCTTCTTCTTTTTTTTGGATAAGTTCTTACTATTTTACTTCTAACCTGATTATGCATTTTTACCTGCAGAGAGTTAAGAATGGTGATCACAAATGCACAAAGAGATCTCAAGCTGAAAATGGTGCTGAGGAGACCATCTTTGAGGTCTTGCTTGCATATATATTCTTGAATAGTATCCTTTTCTTGAATGCTCATTACCCCATCCTATGCTAGATAAATTTATATTTCCATAATCTTTTAGGGAAGTGAATCTACAGCAGAGCAGGCTCCTGAAGAGGAAAAAGATAAAGCACAGCCCTCTTCAGCACAGCCCTCTTCCTCATCTGACATTGTAAGAATGACCAATATCTAAGCTCTTGAGATCAAGTAAAATAACCAATAGCACTTGTGGATTTGATATTCTCATAACTAGGTCCCTGTTGCTGCTCACCCAGCTTGGAACATGCCAGAAGCTCACAAGTTCTCCCTCTCAAAGAGTATGTTGATTCTTGTGCACCCAATTCTTTTTTTTTATTAAGTTAGGACATATGACCTCAATTCTTTCTCTCTTCGTCTGACCAGAGGAAGTATATGCCATCCAAGAAGCATGCAACACTGCTACATCCGATGGAGGGAGGTCACCCATTTTCACAGGCGTCATGGCTCTTGTCATGGGTGTTGTCACCATGATCAGAGTGACCAAAAACGTCCCTAGGAAACTAACCGAGTCAACCTTATACTCAAGCCCCATGTACTGTGACGATGCGTCGATGAACAAGAGCGCAATGCAGTCAGAGAAAATGATGGTTCCGACGATCTCAGGAGAAGACTTCATGGCAATCATGAAAAGAATGGCTGAGCTGGAGCAGAAAGTGACCGTCTTGAGTGCACAGCCAACAACTATGCCTCCGGAAAAGGAAGAGATGCTTAACGCCGCCATTAGCCGGTCCAATGTATTGGAGCAAGAGCTTGCTGCAACCAAGAAGGTACATATCTTGAACCATTAACATATACATTTTACCAAAGCTTCTTAATGCTTACTATCTTTTCGATGCAGGCTTTGGATGATTCTCTTGGTCGTCAAGAAGACCTCGTGGCATACATTGAGAAAAAGAAGAAGAAGAAGAAGCTGGTAAGTTTTGTTTTGATTTATGTTATGACTTGAGAAACAAGGCATCGAATGATGTCATGTTATTTTAACTGGTCTTAGGGTTTTGCTTCTTGTCTGTACAGTTCAACTACTGGTGAACGAGGAAAATACGAAAGGGAAGGCCTCTTGAAGAAGTAGAGGATTAAGGGTTGATTGATAATGGTTTATTTTTGGTATTCAAGGGTCTAAATCATCAAACACCGAGCGTATTGTAAAATCAATTTCTTGTTTACATTTTATTAAAGAAATTTAACAAGAAACTTAGTTTTGTTATTTCTCCGTGTACATTATACTTTCTTACAAATACATGTATATTAATTGTAGTTTTAGTGTTCATACTACTACTAGTTACTACAAACTGGATATGCCTAAGACTATTCAAAAAGTCGCTCTAATCCATATGGTTTAAGAGATTAATATGTTTATATCATTCAGCCCTCAAAAATTAAAAAATAAAGATTGAGTGCTTAGTTTTTAATCTGTAATTGTTTCATGACTTTCAGAACTGGTCTTGTCTTTGTTTGAAGTTAAAGTGATCAATGTCGTATAATTTAATATGGTGCATGCGTCACGATGTACGTTTTTTCTCTATCTATCACATACCAGTGTTCTCGAAACTCTTGTTTACATGATCACATGTCGTTCAGTCTTCTTTGAAAGAAACTTTCTGAATGAACTAAATTGATTTAATGGGTTATTGAATGACTAATTTGTGTAGAGTTTGTGCATTTGAAAAGTTGTTATTTTAAAAGTTTTATATACGCTGACATAAAAGTTGATCATATTTTTTTCTGTAGATTTCTACAAATTTTAATGATTTTCATGAAGATGTCCATCATGGAAATATTTGATCACCTTAAATAGTGATTGGCCACCGACATTAAGAGAATATTTAGTTTTCCGAAGGTAATAGTTAGTTTTTATCATTAAGATTCAATTTTCATTTTCAAGATTTAATTCAATTTATCTTTTTAGATGCGCATTGATGTTATATCTTTTGGAGATATAACATTGGAACATGCAACAATGATATCCAAAACATTTTAGAAGTAAATGATGTTGCATTTTTAAAGACATAGCTTAATTTTCAAGTCAAGGTAAAAAATATTGATATTAGTATGTTTCAATCTTCATTTTCGGGATAAAATTTAATTATTTTTGTAGGATATTTACCAAATGGGATGTACATCTAATGCAAACCACACATCATATCTTGTAGTCTTATAAAATATGATTAATGAGCAGGCTTTCAGCATTTTAAGGTTTAGAAGACATTTTTCTTCTATTTCTACAAAAACTCGGTTATCATGTCTCTTCTCAAATTCAACCTTTGTGGAGTTGACCACTTTGTGATTCAAGTGACTTCTTCAGAATACAATCTTGAAGGGAAAAAAAATCCTAGCATATGCAGACTCTCTAGGGAGATTTCTGGTTAGTTTTTATGTTAGTACTTTTAAACGTTAAGTGTTGTTTTTTTAACAATTTGTTTATTTATTAATAGGATCAAATAAATCAATCTCGCTTTGAAAAGTTCAGAGAGGTGGCCTCTCAAGGTTTGTCTTGGGGTGGGTAATCCCTTTGGGATCAGGTTGTTGAGAATAGGTAAATATTATTTACAATGAGCTTTGTTTGTAAGTGTCAATTAATAACTTATTTGATATTTGACTGATTTTTGAATTACAGGTGCTCACTTCATTTTTAGGATAAAGTAGAAGAGCATATTGAAAAGATTAAGCTGATTTGAATGGGTTTTATGCTGAATACATTCAGGGAGCCTCTAAGAATAAGAATGTTGTTGTGTCTATCTATGGGTGGACCCAGGAATATTGCGGATCTACTAAATGCCCACGAGTAATATATAAGATTATGAATTATAAATTTTGAATATTTTCTTCCTTTTTTTTGAAAACCTTATGACAGATATCTATGTTGTAATGTTTGTTGGCATTCTGGCTTGTGAAAAGGCCTTAGTAGTTATCTTGGGTTTGACATATAAGTTATTTCCTTGCTTTTGTTGAGGCTCATATTTGTCTTTTTCCGATTTTTTTTCTATAATTTCAGGTCCTTAAGTTGCAAAATTATTTTGTAGGCTTGCGGTTTATGTTCGATTCAGGCGGAACCAAATCAAGTTAAAGTTAAATGTATTAAAACCAAATCAAATTAAAATGTAGTGTTTTATTAAACTATTTCAAAGTTTAATGTTTTATCAACCAATTTTTCAAGACTTAGCCGTAAAGGGAGTTATTGGTAAGTAAATTGTCATTAAACTTTGAAAATTTTGAGATTTTAGCATTATTAGTTTATGAATTTTATAATTTTTGTAAAATCTATTTTTATTATTGGTTTAAAAAATAAAAATTCATTCAAATCAAATATTATTCAAAAAAAATATTATTGTTTTTTTATTCTTACCAAATTTAGTTTTATCGAAATGTGATTTTTTTCAAAATTTAATTCATAAAATACAACTTTCAAAATATCATGTACTAGTGTTTCTCCCGTGCTATGCACGGGGAAAATTCTCTTATGTACTTAATTATTCTTTTAAAGGTATTAAAAACATGATTCAAATTAACAAATTGAAGTCAGATTAAATACTCACACAAATTGAAATTACATATAACTAAATAAACAGTACTACATACATACTCCATCTATAATCATTCTGAATAAAGTGAGCAGAAAATTATTTGACATAAGAGTTACTTGGAAATTCTAACATACCAGTTGCATAATTAAAGATTACGATCCACTGTTTAAAAAACAGCATCCTATGTACAAACTATTTTTTATCATAATTTTAATTCTATAAAATTAGTTATTTTATACATATACATCGGGTATGGACCTATGATTTTTTACACGCCAAGCTTTAGAATTTTAAAACTCTAAATTTGATATATTAGTATAAAACTCTAAATTAGTATGGACCCATGCTCCACATGGAAGTAATTTTTCCTGCAAGTATACACATTATCAGATAAGTAAATGCGTATAAATGTTTTTACTGCAGTAAATGCGTATACATTAGAAATAATATTCACACTTATAGTTAAGTAACCACAGACGTATAAATTAAGTTTTCTTTTGTTTATAAATTCTTACATTGATCTTAAATAGTTTGTTGAATATAAATATTTGAGTTTTGTTTTTCTATTTTACTTTGTTTTGTTCTTTCAATATTTTCTCTAATTGTATACGTGAACAAACTCAAATAATGTTACAAACCCAATGAAACCAGAAAGAAAAATCAGCATCTAACATAAAAACATCATGAAAAAATAATCAGTGCATAGTAATGGGAATTAATTATGTAGTCAAAAGTTATTAAACTTTTAATTTAGTTTGAGAATAGGTGATTGTTGCTGCTTAATTTTTGCTACTATAATTTTAAAATATAAAAGTACAAATTATAAGCTCACGTCAGACATACAGACCATTGAAAGTGGATTAGACACTTTTTAAGAACACATAAGCATAATGGTTTTTTCATGATTTTTCAACCGTTATTTTAAAGTTAATTATGTACGTAATATACCAATAATTTAAGCATACACACCATGAACATGAGCATTTACCTTTTAACCAAGGCCATCTAGCAAAAGCCCTTTATCCTCCTCATCTTTCCTTCTCTTTCGTCACGTTAAAAAAAGTCAGTTTCTTCGAGTTGAATCTCCAGCCACTCAAATCCACCATCTCCACTCTTTCTCAAGCTTTATATACCTAAACCGGTTCTGATGAAGCAATGTCCTGCTCTGCCGTAATCAACAAAACTGTACAACGGAGAGAGATAGCATCACTAAGATATATGAGTTGTTGAGATCCTTACTTAGAAATTGATCTCAGCACTGGCTCTGCGACTCAGGACATTCAAGATGACCTCAATCATGGATTGGGAATTCTTTTTGTATGAATTAGGATTTTGAAAGCGAAGAAGGAGAATCATCTTTTATGTCTGTTTTTGATCGATCAAAGGTTTCTCTAATAGGTTTCTCTAATTTTCTTTATAGAATCAGAGAAAAGTTTGAAATATATATATGACAACGGAAAATAAAAGATCGTGGACAAAGTATATCATCGTGGGTAGTTTACGGATCATTTTTTGTCTTCTTCCTAACATTTTTTTTTTGAAAAAAGGATGTGGGTAGAGAAGAAATGGTTACCTGTTAGATTTAGACTACTCTTTTATTAGTGTTTTAATTATTTTCCACATATTTATTGTTTTTAAATTGTTTTTAAAAATATTTCCACATGTCAGTTTTTGATTAGTCAGCCGACTTGCGCTTTAGTATATAAAGGATATATATACATATATATGAGATAAAAAGAACTCACAAATAGTTATTCTTACCAAAGATCTATTGCAGTTTCAATCCAAATTATATGGCAAAAACTACAATTCATAAAATTGTTAATATAATATTTATCTTATCAAATACGTAGTCTTACTACCACTTAGCAACTCTCAGAAATTTTACAACACTTATTTATGATGATGCTTTCAGCAGAGTGATGTACCGAATTGATACCTTAGTTGGTCGGTTATGTCCTGGAACGATTGGTTTGATAGAACCATCAAAAATCGGTTTACAGTAAAACCTCTATAAATTAATAATGTTGGGACTTTAAAATTTTATTAATTTATAGAGATATTAATTTATAAAAGTTTCCTTATTTAGATTTTTTCATATTTTTGAATATTTTTATTTATATAAAAAAGAAAATATTTTATTTTACTGTATGTACATTATTTAAATTTTAGAAATTTGACTTTCATATTGTTTTATTATCTTATTTAATGTATAATATTATGTTTCATAGAATTGTTAAGTGCTTTTCGGTATAATTTTACTAAATATTATCAAAATAAATTCAAATGTTAAGAAAGATAAAGAATTTTCATTGTGAATATAAAACCAATAATATAATATTTAACTTGTATTTATATAAAAATTATATATAAATAGATTATTAATTTATGATTTTAAGGGGACTATATATTTACATAGAAATTTTTAAAATATTATTATATTATTATTTTATCGATTTGTGTTATATTTAACACCGGCCCAACTTGGGACCGGCAAAATTTATTAATTTATAGAGATTATTAATTTATAGATTATTAATTTTTAGAGGTTCTACTGTATTTAGATCCATCCAAGTACCATAGAAGAGGACCTTCCGAGCGAGCTAGAAGGTTTTGACGATGAACTGAAAAGCGATATCATCAGTGCCGTCGTGATCCCAATCGGAATCTGCCGGCGATATCCAAATTCGTCAGAAATAGATTGTCTCGGGGGTACTGAACTATGCAGATACTGAGATGCCCACACAGTTTCATTCTGTTCATCTCCGGTAAGAGCTCGTCGTCGAATTTGCCAATTACGTGATTACTCTCACTCCCTCCGTCTTACGAGCATTTCGTGAAAAAAAAAATTGCAGCTTTTGCAATTGGATTATTTGAGGGTGCTGGGTCTGTACCCGTACCCGATTCGAACTGCTACGCTCTCGACAATTCAAGTCGTCTTGTCGATTTTGTATCCTCTTTTAGGATCATCAGTTAAAGAGAGTAAAGGTGTTTGCTTTTGGTTCATTTGGGTTTGATTTTATTGAGTGAAGATGCTGTCTTTCTTTAACTTGGTTTGATCAGAGCAGCTGGATCGGTCATCCATTTGAATATGATGGCAAGGTTAGTGTATATGTTCATTCTCAGTTTATAGTGTTTTTGTTAAGGAGTGTTTAGGTTTGATTGAGTTCTGTTTTATGGATGTAGGAGTTCGATTTGGTGGTTAGGTTTTGCAAGGATGTTGAAACAAGAGGGCAGGCGGTAACTTTCCACCATATCATCAAGCTTTTGGTTCAGCTCTAGATTATTCCTCTAATGATTTTTTTTCTTGTGTTGTTGAGTGCAGGGTTATGTTGATTTTGGACGGTTTGACCCGTTGAGCTACTTTGTTTCTGGCTCTGGAAGTTTTGATTTTGTTCAAGTGAGAATCTTGTCTTCTTCTTTACTCTGCTGTTTGGGATAAAGGCATCATAGTTTTGGAACATCGTAAACCAGCTGTTGAATAAATGTGTGCTTCCGCTGAACATTTATTTAATCATTAGTGTTTCTTTCATGTTCTGTGATATACATGTAGGGGTTTTACCACGGCGACCTGACGAATTGTGAGCATAGTTATGACAAACTTGGACGTACATCACAGGTTTACATACCTACACAGGAGTTATATTGTTGAATTTTTTTAGTGGATCCTTTCTTAGAGTCTGGTTTATGTTTTTTTGTTTGTTCAGGTCAATATTATTTGTGGGAACTGTGCTGATGGACGCTGTAAAGGTGTGTCCCCTTCGTCTTCTTTCTTTTTCCATTCCAGATGTTTAAATCCTGGAAAGCTATTGAGTTTTCATTCTTTCCTTTTACTATTTTAGGTGGACTTGGATGTATATGTAGTGTCACCCAAGATTCAACTTGCAGGTCTGTCTTCTACTATTGGTCTCTTATTATCCAAGAATCGTCCATCTTCTTACAGTCAATATATGTTACTGCTCTTTTCCACTGGTTCAGGGTTACTCTCGAGTTAGCTATTCCGTGTGAGAAACCTGGCCCTCGTGTCTTTAAGGGATTCACGGTCGGTTTGCATCCTCGCTCATGGGAACTTGTAAGAAAGGATTAAACACAAATTTCTGATTGCAGCTTTCTTTTTCACACTGAACAAAAACTTCAAAATGGATTGGGTTTTGGAACCTGCAGATTTATAATGGGATGACACAGTTTGGATTCGACAAACCTCGTCATGAATATAGGTAGGGAATCAAGAACCTCGTCTGTTCATGTTTGAGTTGCTGTGTATTTACTACACGGAGTGTTCCTGATTCTTGCAGCTTCAAGACCGAGCAGACTCATCTTACTCTCTACATGACTGCAATTGCTTCTCTTTCAACACTGGTAGGGAAGCCTATCATCAAGGTTTCCCCGGAGAATGGTCTTGCCGTTAAGATATCTGGTTCTTCCTTGACTGGGAATCATCCAACAACTTTATCACCTTCAACTTTAGTACTTGATTGGAACTGTACTAGCTTCTGTTATCTCTCTCTTTTCATTGTGTGGCTTTGACCTTTTGCTTTTTACAAATGCTGTAACCTCTTTCTTTTTCAAAGGTGAGAAATCTCGTAAGACTCCGTATGAAGTCAATGTCACCATCCCAGTGGATGGTTATGATCCTGTTCAGTTTTTCCTCACAAAACTCTGTGGTGAGCTTATTACACCCTTTGGCTTGATCATCTACATCGCATTATCTTTGAGTTGAACTTTGCTGTTGTTTTTCTTAAATGATTTCAGAATACAACCAAGGTGCTGAAGGAGGATCAGCGAAAGGATGGGCTATATTTGGAGTTTTTTCCTGCGTGTATGAAGATCACTCTCTCTCAAAACCACAAATGCTTTGTAACAGGAGATTTAGCTTCAGCTAATTGTATTATTGTGTGTTGCTTCTGATCAGATCCCTCGTTGCATTTACACTTTTCTGCTGTGGAGGATTTATCTACAAAACAAGAGTAGAACGCGTGGTAACCTTCAACCTCTCTACTTCCGTTCTTTGATTCTATAATTCTTCCATGCACGCTATATTATTACACAAACTAGCTCTGATATGTTCCATATGAACGCAGCGTGGGATTGATGCATTGCCAGGCATGTCGCTTCTATCAGGCTTACTAGAAACTGTAAGCCTTCCAAAAAATGGAAAGTATTCATTTATGATGAATCTAGGAGAGATATGTAATCTAATGTCTATGGTCTTTGTAAAATAGGCGAGTGGAAGTGGACAAAGCTATTCAAGAACTGAAGAGATCAACAATGCTTTTGCCAATGAAGTCTCATGGGACCGGTCTTCCACGTCTTCTACTCAAGCACCAACGCAGAGACCAAGTGAAAGAACATATGGTGCTATCTAACTGTTCTTTGCTAAGGTTTTGTCTCAGTCAATGGTTATGGCTTGCAGTTGAACTGTGGTGTTCAGGTTTTACTTTTTTGTTTTTTACTTTCATGTTTAGTTTCTAGAATGAGGGGGAAAACAAATTGTGAAAGAGTCAAAAGAGTTGAAAGGTGAGATTGCTTTCACCTGCAGATTCATGTGTTATGGTAGATAACGACAAACAGTGTTTACTTTGTTTTGGTTACAAGAACAAGAGGGTGTTCACAAGTCAACAAAGCTTGAAACTTTGAAGAACTTTTACTATTTTCAAAAGAGTAGTTAGAATCTCTTCCTACTCTCTTCTCTTTCTCACTACGTTAAAGTCTTGGACTTTGTCTCTGTGAACATGTTATCCATTACCAAGTATTTTTTTTGCAAAAGAAAATGTTATTTCTTTTCAATTCTTTCAGATTAGTTAAATCTAGGCATTATATTAGTAGTATTCTGTTCATACTTGGTTTCTTCGCTTTTTATTTTACTTCTACAAAAAATGTTCAATCAGTAAAACTAGTCTCTTAATTACTTCCAAGAAATCAAAACTCAATAAACAATGTAATAAATTATTATCATTTCATTTTAACCATTGGAAGTTTTAACAAAATTGAAAGAAAAAAAAATGGATCAAAATTTTGAAACCTTTTAGCTAATGGTTTTAGTTGTATTCTGTCCATGCGTTTATAATCTCGAAGGCATACATTCTTTATGTTATAGACCAGCATTTTTGTGTGTATAAAATTCAAATATTTAATCATAGAAAGAAAGAGTATAGTCCTCAAATTATTGGTACTAGTCGTTAACATATGGATAAAGATCAATTTCAATTTAAAAAATCAAAACTTTGCTTTGCTTTGCCTTTTCCCTCCAATGAAGTCAAATCAATTGTAAATAAATAACTAAAGAAGGAGGTGAATTAGTCAAACATAGCATACAATGTTGGGTACCAAACACAACCTTTAGTCTCTTTTAATCTTTCTTTTCTCCAATATTTTTTTTACAATTTTTTTTCTTGATTATTATCTTAATCTCTATCAAGCTTAATACCAACTCCACTTCTTATTCAAAGTCTCTTCCTATAAATACCTTCTTCCTCCTCTCTTGCTTCATATCACTCCTCATCACCAAGTCTTTCCCTTTCTTCATCTTCTTGTTGAACGTAATGGCAAGACTCAGTAGCTTTCTCTTTGCTATTTCTCTCCTTTGCATTTTCCCTCTTTATCTCTGCGATCAGAGCTATGGAGGCAAACTAAACCCTGGTTACTACGCACATTCATGCCCTCAAGCTGGAGCGATCGTGAGATCAGTTGTAGCTCAAGCTGTTGCTAGAGAGACCCGTATGGCTGCTTCCTTGATGAGACTTCATTTCCACGACTGCTTCGTTCAGGTTTGGTTAACTTCTCTCACGCCTATCATTTTTGTTTGTTAGTTACGTACTGAGCAAGGTAACTTCGAAATGCAGGGTTGTGATGGCTCTTTGCTTCTTGACAGCGGTGGGAGGATAGTGAGTGAGAAAAGCTCGAACCCTAACAGCAAATCAGCTCGTGGGTTTGAAGTAGTTGACCAGATCAAAGCTCAACTTGAGAAAGAATGTCCTGGAACGGTCTCTTGCGCTGATATTCTAACCCTAGCCGCTAGAGACTCCTCTGTTCTTGTAAGTCTTCTCTACATTGTTTGTTCTATGGAGCAAAAATAGTTGAAAAAATCAAACTGATTAGGTTTGGTTTTATGGTTTAGACTGGTGGACCAAGCTGGATGGTCCCATTGGGAAGAAGAGATTCAAGAAGTGCAAGCTTGAGTGGCTCGAACAACAACATCCCCGCACCTAACAACACTTTCCAGACAATTCTCAGCAAGTTTAATCGTCAAGGTCTTGATGTCACCGACCTTGTCGCTCTCTCTGGTGAGCTTCCTACATTCTATCACAGTTGCTTTACATGCACGGAACACAATCAAACAAACCCTAATATCTAACTTGTTTAACTGTTTTCTCAGGGAGTCACACTATTGGATTCTCGAGATGCACAAGTTTCAGACAGAGGTTGTACAATCAGTCCGGAAACGGTCGCCCAGACATGACGCTGGAACAATCCTTCGCCGCAAACTTGCGACAGATGTGTCCAAGATCTGGAGGGGATCAGAATCTCTCGGTGCTGGACATTGTCAGCGCGGCAAAGTTCGACAATAGCTATTTCAAGAACTTGATAGAGAACATGGGGTTGTTGAACTCGGACCAAGTTCTGTTCAGCAGTAATGATAAGTCGAGAGAGCTTGTCAAGAAGTATGCAGAGGATCAAGAAGAGTTTTTTGAGCAGTTTGCTGAGTCGATGATCAAGATGGGAAATATCTCTCCCTTGACCGGTTCGAGTGGTGAAATCAGAAAGGATTGCAGAAAGATAAACTCTTGAGTTCATGATATGAGTAAAATGTTTTTTGAGGGGAAGAAATGCGTCACTTGTTTACTTTGTGTTTGTTTTTTTTTCTTATGTCATAAGTTTCAAGGTCTGTTATTTTGGTTTTGTGTTCAGATATAATAATAAAAAAGATTATTGGGAAATATCTTACAATATTTTCTAATTTTCAGTTAAAATATTAGAGCATCTTTACTATATTATCAATAGAAACTCGTCTGTGAAATCTTATCATTATACAATATTATTAGTAAATCTTAATTTTGTTATTGTAAACCAACTGGTTTGTTGAAAGGAGATTTTTTAATAATGTGGTTAACCAAGATTGATAACTAGCCAAAATTATGTATCGCAAACCAATCATTAATGTAGCAATTAATAGGTCAGTTTAATTGTCAAACTATCGTGATCGGTTTGGCAATGAATATAATTCTTATAAAAACTATTATTAGTTTCCTTACAAAAATTATTGTTATTTATTTTGAAAATATGAAATATTGGAATCACACCTATACCAGAAATAAAATATGGCAACAAGTCAACATAATTCAGTCATTTAGTGTATTATTTGTGCGCAATGGAACTCAAAAAAACAATGTCTCAACCGATTACATAAACCAGAGATAAATTACATTTAAGGAAAACTGTCTTACATAGCTTGTTATATTACTTCTTCTCACTCTCCAACTTTTCTTCTCCTTCTCCAGCTTTTTTCTATCTTCTCAATTCTCTATCTTCTTTTTTTTCAGCAATTTCTGATAAGCTCATGGAGTATAACTGAGTATAACAGAAAGGGGAGAAGTTTTAGGAAGAGCAAAGGTATAAGAGAAGAGATAGAGGTAGAAATTAGGGATTTACCCAAATGTTTGTTGTGATCGTAATCGATGAACATTACAGTAGAGAGTTCAGAGTAATATAAAAAAAAACTAATGGACTTAAACGATAATTAAACTAATGGCTCATTAAATATAATTATGGACCATCTATGTGCTTATCATTTTCCTTCTCTTTTTCAGCATTCTCCTTCTCAGACGAGTACACAAGATTAAGATAAGAACTGAATCGTTTTGAGTGTCTTAAATTATCTTTTTTGTTATTTGATAAGAGCAAATTATTGTTATTTGTTTTAAAGAAGAGAAATATGAAATTGTGGTATCACACCAATACCAAAAGATAAAATATGCCTTCAAGTCAGCAAAATTCAGTAACAATCTAACTGAACATTTCACTTAATGCAATTTTTTCTTTGCTTCTTAAATATCAAAAGAGATAAGATGTGGCAGCGAACCATGCGATAATTTGGTTCTCTAATAAGAACAAAGAGATAATTTGATTACAGAATTTATAAAAACTTATAATTTTGTTGATGTAAACATCAATGTAAAACTGAAGTTCTACTAATGAATAAGAACATTTTTTTAAGCTGAGAAGATCATTGAGAAGTTGAACGCTGTTGGTGCCAAAGTTGATATGGAGTGAGACCATTAGGTACATACACTTCTTGAATTCTTGTGAGCATAAAGTAGGGATCTTGTTGAACTGCAATTGTTGATGATCTATGATCTCTTCTCAACAAAAGGTTCAGGTCATTTTTCTTTCACTTAATAATGAATTCTCTCCGTTCCTAAATGATTGATGTTTTGCAAAGAAAATTATTTTAAAAATATTGACTTTTTACTTTTTCAATGTATGATTTAATGAAAAATTGTAAGTTTTTTTAAAATAATGGTGTTTATTGAATATCTATTAGCTAAAAGCTATGAAAAATTGTTATTCACAAAAAACAATGCATTTACAATCAAAATTTAATGAGTTTTTTCAATATATGTGAAAAGTCTAAAACATCAATCATTTAAGACCAGAGAGTATGTTATTGCTTAACTTTATAGTCTTGTGCATAAGCTCTTTATAAATGTGATTAAACCGCTAAAAAGAAGGTGTTCTTGTGTTTGAAGATAGAAACGGGTCAGGAACTCAAACCTGAGATCATACATTTTGGTTTCTAATTACAATATTTAAGGACACACAAGAAATTTACACTTTATCGTCGTGGAATCGCCACCTAGTTTCTTTAGGGGACCTTCCATTTTTGCAGTTTTTCAAGTAATGGTCATTGTCTTTCGGTTTTTGCTGCAAGCGATCAAGAAGTATTGTAAGAAAGCTATATTGAAAAATCATTTGAAAGAGAAGAATACACAAACACACAACAAACCTTAACGGCTGAGCTTGAGAGCATTGAGAGAATGCTGAGACAGATTGAACTAAGTCTCATCGCAGGCGACCATGAATCATACAAAACATCTGCATCAGCAAAGGTCACACATAAGCTCTTGTTACCAAACTTTGAAAGATAAGAAGCAAAACACACGTGATTACATTGTGTGTTGTTTCTTACCCAAGCAAATATGACCGTTGCTGTAAATATGAGGATGGAGTGGAGCTGGATGTTGAAAGATAACCTGTTTTTAGGTTAAGTGATTAATATGATTAGTAGATATTGATAAAGTATTAAAAAAATGGAGTTTAATGGAGGAACCTGTGGAGCTTCCATAGGATAATGCTCAGGAAATTCCACCTGAAGTTGGTAAGTTTCATTGGCATAAAGGGTTCCTGGAGCTCCATTCACTTCAATGATCCATCTTCACACCAACATTTTGACATTACATCATCGTTTTTGGAAAATTAATATGAATGATTATACAGTGTTATGTACCGTTGGAGATTATCCGAGACTCTGTGCTTGAAACCAGCAGGAGGGTTAGTCTGCCACTCCGTGAACTCTTTCTGTAGTCTATTCGTGGCGATTTTGGTCAGACCCTAACAGAAAATTAAGAAAAAGAGAGAGAGATGATTAAGCCAAAGGAGATACAGCAACAAGCTTCTTGTTAGGTACAACTAAAGAAGCAATGAACCAACCTTGCGAGTTGATGCAGATGAAGATGTCATTTGTGTTTAAAAGTTATTACAGTGATTATATGAGTGTAAGAGAGATGGAGTGAAGATTGTGTGTGTTTTTGTCTCCTTAGCCTCATCCATGAGCATTTTTATAGTGTCTTATCATCTTCATCTTGTGTTCAAAACGTTGTATCTATGTCCAGTCATCAGTCCGACGCCGTTTTATCATGTGTTACCACTTGTGCTAAAGAACCGAATCTTTACACGCTTTTGCTACTCTCACGATCACGATCATGATCACATCAGTTTTGGAATATAATCAATAACATTCCAAAATCTATGTATTTCCTAAACTTCATACCATGTTACCATGTATTTTGCCGACTTGTGTACATTATATTGTACCCAAATTGGTATGCATCCGATACAAGTTGATCTCCAACTCTGTCTATGGTTGCTTTCATTGTCTCTTTGGCGCTTGTGATTATTAATTAGTTTTGGATTTATTTGTTAAAATGTGTAAGCAAATCAAGTTTGACTAGTCATTACAATTTTGATGTTGCATGCATCTGCTTCGATCTTGAAACATAAGATGTCCACATACATTTCTCCAGAGAAACTACGGGCCATGGCGATGGTAACATGAATCTATTGTTATAAAGTATCTTACTAGTCCAAGTTATGTCTCAAGATAATACACTTGTTACAGAACTTTGGCTTTGTGTTTTTAACCAAAATGTGAAAATCTATTGCATGTATCTAGAAGGTCCATTAAAACCGAAACTGCCAAGAATAGAAAGATATTATGTGAGAGAATCTTGAAATTGCTATTATATATGAAGATAGATTCTTATCTTTCGAGTTTTTGGGTCTAAATACACTGCAAACTTTGACTTTTGCTACACGTAAGCTGCTCCATAGGTTTTTATTCTTTCTTATCTATGACAATAAGATATTAAGAGATAGTGACAACAACATAGAAAGCATATACACTTTAGTGAGTTTAAAATCAGCTTTTTTCTAAACAAACACTTGCTTTATGTTCCTTTGTATTCAATCATATTGCTCAAACTTGGCTGCTCATATTCCACTTTCATCTTTTATGAAGAATCATCTGATCACAACCTTCCATTCGTCAAAAGAAGAATGTCAATGATTCCAAAACTAAAAGATGATTTGATTCCTGCCTCACTTTTGACGTTGGAGGAGCATTCATGATAGACTGATGATATATGCTTTCAATAATTTCGGTGCGTAATCATAAAGCATTACCTTAGGGAGAGAAGAACTTTGTAGGTGTTGAGAATACCTTTAGGGTCCAGCAATTACCATTGACGCAACCCTGCAAGTATTATAACCTTAAGAGTGACCCGAGAGTTCTATACGTAGTTAACTCACGGTTTCTGGTGATTTGCTGTAGAAGATTTCGTTCGCTTTCAACTACACCTAATCCATAATTGGCAATTAGTATTTGGCCGAATTAAAATAGAATGTAATGTGTTATCTTATTCATTAACCCAAAGAAGGTATATATACAAAGAGTCTCGTACAAGCTAACTAGGTTTAGGAATATAGATTTCCATAAATCTCTATAAGAATAGTTATATTTCCATAAACTATCGTATGTCCATTACCCCCCCTCAAGTTGGTAATGTCATATTTTGAATTCCCAACTTGGATAATAGAAACTCAAATGCAGGGGTCGGTAGTGCCTTGGTTAGCAAGTCTGCAGGTTGATTTTTCGTAGAAATATGCTCAGTAGTAAGAAGTTTAGCACAAACTGCATCCCGTACCGTATGACAATCATTCTCAACATGCTTGGTACGCTCATGAAACACTGGATTCTTAGCAATGTAAATAGCTGCTTGACTATCACAAAATAAGCGCATAGGATGAGGATGATGGAAGCCAAAATGAAGCAGGAGACGCTTGAGCCATTTCAGTTCGCAGGTAGCATCTGCCATGGACCGATATTCAGCTTCAGCGGAGGAGCGCGACACAGTGCGCTGCTTCTTTGTTTTCCAAGAAACAACTGAATCACCCAGAAATACTACATATGCGCTGAGAGATCGTCGAGTAATAGGACATGCTGACCAGTCCGAGTCAGAGTATGCAGTCAAGGATAAGTCACTATTAGATGTAAGCATGATACCTTGATCTGGACAACCTTTAAGGTATCGAATGACTTTCAATGCAGCCATCCAGTGATCATGTCGCGGCCGTTGCATAAATTGTGAAAGTATGTGAACAATGTAGCTTAGCTCCGGCCGTGTAAATGTCAGGTATATGAGACGCCCCACAAGTCGACGGTATGGACTAGGATCAGTGAGAATATGAGATTTAGACAGAGCCAACTTGTGATTTAGCTCAGTAGGAACCGAGCAAGGCTTTGCACCCAACAAGCCACACTCAGTAATGATATTAAGGGCATATTTTCGCTGTGAAACAAAGATTCCTTCAGGACCACGCGCAATCTCGAGGCCTAGAAAATATTTCAGTTTGCCTAAATCTTTCATCTTGAAACAGTTGTGTAGGTAGTTCTTAAAACGATGGATCGTAGAGATGTCGTTTCCAGCAATAATAAAGTCGTCGACATAAACCAGAATATGAAGACATACATCACCTTGAACCAAAGAGAACAATGAGTAATCTTCATAGCTTTGAGTGAAACCAAACGACAATAAGGCCTTGCTTAGTTTGGAAAACCAACATCGGGGAGACTGTTTAAGCCCATATAAGGACTTGCGAAGTCGACAAACCTTGGATGGGTTAGTAGTTTTAAAACCAGGAGGAAGATGCATATATATCTCTTCTTCAAGATCACCATGCAAGAAAGCATTATGGACATCCATTTGATGAATTTCCCACCGTTTAGCAGCTGCAAGTTTTAGGAGAAATCTTACTGTATTCATCTTTGCAACAGGTGCAAATGTATCCTTATAGTCCAAGCCTTCTTTCTGGCGATTCCCATGTGCGACTAAGCGAGCCTTTGGTCGTTCAACCGTACCATCTGCCCTATATTTATTAGAGTAGATCCAGCCACAGCCGATTGCCTTTTTACCTGGTGGTAAGGTTGTGATATCCCAAGTACCATTATCTTCCAAGGCTGTAATCTCGGTTTTCATAGCTCCATTAAACCGTGGATCATTAGCTGCCTCTTTATATGTTTTGGGAACAAAATCCGTTGTGATTGCAGAGAGAAAAGCCTGATGTTTGACATTAAAGGCAGTAGTAGAAGTGTAATCAGCAATAGGATATAGTGTCTTACCTGAGACCGTGCTAGGAGTACTCTGATCGTGCGCCGTGAGAACGTGAGAGGGGTTTGTAGTAGTGGCAGCATTGGTGACGAAATTCTTTAGTAGAACAGAAGGTTTCTTGGAACGATGACCGCGACCAAGTAGCTCCGGGACACTTGGAGACGGAACTGACTGTAACTGATCATTAGACGCGGTAGGATGCAAAAGTGGCGCGATAGCCGATGGAGGAGAGTGGTGTTGTTCAGTCGGTAACGGGGTATTAGGCGTAGTAGAAGAAGGAGTAGTAGGTGAGGAAGGTGGGGTCAGTGGTGGAGAGGACGTTGTAGGGATGAGAGGAGAGTTATTGGTCATGGCTATTGGTGGAGGTGTAGGTTGTGGATCGGATGTTTGTTGAGTAGCAGGGAGCAGCCAATCATCAAAAGGTAGATTAGTATTAAGGTCTGGTGGTGATACATAACCAGTATTCTCAATGCCTGGGAATTTATCCTCAAAGAAAACCACATCTCTACTTGTGAAAAACTCATTCGATTCCAAGTCGTACAGACGCCAGGCTTTCTTGCCAAAAGGATAACCAACGAATATACTCTTGCGGCTTCGTGTACTAAACTTATCTCTGTCACGGGGTCGTTGGTGAGCGTAACAGAGGCAACCAAATACACGAAGTTGATTAAACATAGGTGGGGTACCATGGAGTATCTCATATGGAGTTTTACCATCTAGAACAGGAGTAGGAGTGCGGTTGATAATATGTGCAGCAGCCAAAATACTTTCGCCCCAAAATTCAATAGGGAGACGTGACTGAAACAAGCAAGCGCGAGCAACATTCAATATGTGATGATGTTTCCTTTCCACTCTACCATTTTGTTGAGGTGTGTAAGTACAAGACGTCTGATGTATGATTCCATTATCACGAAAATATGAAGCAAGAGGCATGAATTCGGTTCCATTGTCGGTACGAATAGTTTTGACTTTCTTCCCAAATTGTCTATCACTCATGGCACAGAAGTTTCGTAGGAGAGATGCTACTTCTGATTTTTCAAGCATAAGATATGTCCATACCGCTCGTGAGTGATCGTCCACAATGGTGAGAAAATAAAGAGCACCACACGATGATGGAGTTCTGTAGGGACCCCAAACATCACAGTGGATCAATGAAAATGGAGAATCAGCTTTATTAAGACTATCAGGAAACACTTTTCTTGTTTGCTTAGCTTTAAAACAAATGTCACACTGAGAAGAAGTAGTAAAATCTAGCTTAGAACTTGTAAAAATCGGTAGAGTAGATAAAGCCTTGTATGATGGATGTCCAAGTCGGCGATGCCATAGAGTTGAAGAAGAAGATTTCGTTGAAGCTCCATGAACTCGTGCAACTTTAACACCCGTAAAGTAGTAAACCCCCTCACGTTCTTCACCTGCTCCAATCAGAGTCCTCGAAAAACGGTCCTGTAAGACACACAAAGTATCAGTAAATATTGCAATGCATCCAGTTTGTTTTAGCAATTTGGAAACTGATATGAGAGTGCAGTTGAAATCAGGAACAAAGAGAACGTCATGAAGAGAGTAATCTTTGCTAAGACGTAAAGTCCCCTGTTTCGTCGCATGTGAATCCCGGCCATTTGGAAATGTTACGGATGAGGAAGGAATGTCAAAGACATCGTGTAGCAAAGTGATATCACCCGTCATATGGTGAGAAGCACATGTATCAATAATAACATCAGTCAACGTGGTTTTACCCGACAATCGCTCCGATGACAAGTTGCTTTGCTGGTTTTGGAGAAGAGAAATCAGAGAGGCTATCTGATCGGAGTTGAATGCTGGCGAGCTCTGTGTTGCATTAGCTCTTCCACGTCCACGTCCTCGATTATTGTTGGAACGACCACCCCGACCGCCTCGGTAACCTGATCCACCGTTTTGTCGTTGTTGTTCATGAAACCATTCAGGATAACCATGAACCAGAAAGCACTCAGTAATGTCATGTCCTTTCCTGCCACAATGTGTACAAGAACGTGCAGGGTCTCTAGAACGTAACTGCGGTGCGTCGCTTGTAGAAGTAGTAGTATCTTTTGGAGCATCGGTTTTGACCGAGAAACCCAAGGCTTCAGTTCGCTGTTCCTTAGATCGCGTCGAAGCCATGTTCTGTTCTTCTCGAATGACACGAGAATAAACAATATTGAGATCCGGCAGAGGCTCTTCATCAGTAATCCGAGATCGTATGGAGGCAAAACGCGAGTCATCAAGGCCAAACAAGAATTTATGAACTCGAGCATCTTCTCTTTCTTTCTCTATGTCCGCAGCAGCAGCACAGGTACAAGCTCGAGATGTCTTCATGTTCTGCAACTCTTCCCAAAGCTTTGTAAGTCTGCCATAATATTCAAGAACAGACTGCCCATCTTGTTTGCAGTTAGTAATCTCGTCTTGTAGTTGATGTAGACGAGTTCCGTTTTTCACGGAGAAGCGGAAGCGTAAAGTCTCCCAGAGCTTATGTGCTTCAGGGACATGGGTTACTGTCGACCTAAGCTTTGAATCAATCGATGTACGTATCCATCCGACGATCATGGAGTTAGCCGCAAGCCACCTTGATAGGTCAGGCTCGGCTTCTGGTTTGGGAATAGTTCCGTCAATGAATCATGTTTTCTGTTTTGCTTGCAGAGAGTTACGGAGTTCCGTAGACCATTCAGAGTAGTTGGCATGAGTAAGTAGAACCGACGTAATAAGAGCTCCAGGGTTGTCGGAGGGATGGAGGTAGTATGGCGATGAAAGCATGGATACAGCTTGTGTCGCAGAATTGATATTAGAAGTAGAAGTAGAATTTTCGTCAGACATCGTTTATGATGGACGAAGTAGAAAAGTAGTATGAAGAAGACGATGAATAGTAGAAAAAAAAATTAGGTCTTAGAGATTTTTAGGCTCTGATACCACTAATTCAGAGCCGGCCCAAACCCTTTAATTCGGCCCGGACAGTGGCCCGATCAACCCATTAGCTGATGGCCCAGAGAAGGCTCAGTTCTCCGAAATCGCTAGAAGATAAAGCATGATCTCGGAGGGGTATGATGAATTCTGCGAGATTAATGGTTAGACCCACCATTATCTCGAGGGAGGGTATTGGAGAGAAGATCCCACATTGGATATATGTAAGGGACATGAATAATATATAAGGGACTTAGGGGACTCCACTAATTGCCAATTGGTTTTAAGTTGGAAGTCCATAATAAATCCGAGTCTAACATGGTATCAGAGCGATAAGATCCTTTGACCTAATTTACTACTACTAATACTATTACGATGTTGGGCCCTCTGTGGATGTTATTCCCACTTTGTCCACGCTTCAGACCTAGATATCTGAGCGTGAGAGAGGGTATTGATGAGAAACATCACACATCGGAAATATAAGAAATAATCTACTACTATATAAAGGGTTAGGACCAATCCACTAATAGCCAATTGGTTTTAAGTTGGAATCTCATAATAAACCTGAGTCTAACATCCATGTTCTGCACTTATGCTTTCACGGTGCTTAGATGTCCACTCATAGACATATGGTCATATTAGACCTGGCAGTTGAAAACGTCTTTGCGAGCTATAAAGGCTAAATTAACTGAAGACATCTTTGGTGATGTGAGCAGCGAGCACAGAAACTTTAGTCACAATACCAAGTGATCCTTCAGTCCTTCACTACCTGTGGGAACCCAGTATAAGTAGAAAAAATCAAGAAGACTATAAATTAGGTGACTGTATCAGCACAAGACAGTAATAAACAAATGTTTTAAGTTGTACCCAGTATCGTCTTTGCGTAAAGTTCCAAGCATGTCAAGCACATTTCCATCAATGCATATGAAGTTCAAAAGTATTTCAGATTGATACATACTGACCAGAACTATAGTTGACTACCCAATATGGTTCCATGAAGTGAGTCATAACGGATACGGCGTGAACACCAGCATTAGTTGAAACATTTCACCAATATGACATCTTCCTTTTCCACCTATGTCCATTGGCATTACAAAGCTGAGGAAACATTAATTTATGTTGTTACATCTGACAAAACACTCTTCTGTTACTGTCCAGATCATTGTTACTAAAGAGGGTAAGAAGTCACGGTCATATAGTCATAGTTGCCAGATTTTCCAACATACATCTTGCTTCACACACCAAGACGCCGCTAACTTGAAGATAGAGACCATCATACCATGGCTGAATATGCAGTTACATTACTATTAAGAAATAAACGATATGTGTCCAATAGAATCTGCTGCAGTATTTAGCTATATACTTAAGAATCAACTGACGCTAGGATAAAAGGTTGTTTTCTCCATTGAATAAGCTCACACATACTTTCATCTAACTAAGAGTAATAGCTAATGTATAAGATTGGCAATCACCTCATCAAAGGCTAAGAATTTATTCATCAAACCAACATTGATGACCACGTTTATTCACCTACAAAGATTCCACAAGTGTGTCACGTTTCTGAACGCAAAAGCCTTTTATCTGCTCTTACTTCACTTCTACATAATCTTTCACGTTATTTAAATTTGTATTTTGCGAGATATCAACTACTTATCCAGCATTTAGATCATTACCAATCAATATCAGCAGTAGAAAACAAAAACAAAAAAAAAAGTGTAAAACCTCATCAAAGACAGGCACACTTCCACCAACAAGTCCGGTTTACCTCCTTGATGAACATCAGCTAAACTTCTAGAATCACAATACTGAAGTATCCCAGACACCTGAAACATAAGACACTCTACCTTGAACACAATGTTCACCACAATCCAAACCAAGTAAATGTTGATATAGACATAGTAAAAAAAAAACCTCTTCAGTGTTCTTGTGCAAAAGCTTCAGCTTACTAGATACCCTTAGTGTTCTGTTCTCCATTGAAGTAACTAACGTCTTTCGGTTCTAACGAACGAGGCAACGAAGAAAGCAAAGAAGTAGGAGACTGAAGAAATGTCCGTACTACCCCTGATTCTGGATAACGAAACGCTGCGTTTTAATGCGGGACATCCGAGTAGATTGATTGATTGGATTGACTTCTCTTGTAAAATCCCTAAAGCCTCTGAGAGCCTCCCGTCGTTCTTCTCTTCCGTTGGAGGAGCTTCACCATCCATTCTCCCCAATGGCGTCTTCTTCTTTATCGTCTCTATCCTCGATTATCAGCAGCCCTCAAGGCTGCTCTCTCTGCTTTAAAGCCTCGACACGACGCACTCTCGCTCTAGCATTCCTCTCCTCCAAACTAAACCATGCCTCTTCTTCTTCCTCCTCTGCTCTTCTTCCTCGCTGCTATCGTCTCACACAGAACTCGATCAAGAGGAAGAAAGGGTTTGCATTAGATCTTTCCAGAAGCTTCTCTGTTTCTCAAACTGCCGGTTCCGGCAAGTTCGATGGCCCAAGCCTCCACCAATTCATTTCCAAAGCTCATAATGCCCTTACTGCTCCACAAACCGAATCTGAGTAAGTCTTCTATGTAACTTTAACACTTTAAACCTCTGTTTTTGAGAGAATTGGTGTTGTTAGCCATTGAAAGTTTCGAACTTTAGATGATTTAGAGTTCCAATTTGGTCGCACAAGTCATGTAATTGCTCACTAATCCATAATAGTACTAGTTTGTGTTCGTTGGTATTCGAAGTCTAGACCTTTGCATCTTAACAGCTCTGTTTTTGAAATAATTGGTGTTGTTAGCCATTGAAAAGTTTCGAACTTTAGATGAATAGAGCTCCAATTTAGTTACAGAAGTCATGTAATTGCTCACTAATCATTTGTGTTCGTTGGTATTCAAAGTCTAGACCTTTACATCTTAAAAAGCTATGTTTATTTATAGAATCTCGTTTGCTCTATAAACCCTTATGATTGGTGTTAGCTATTGATTGGTTAATCAACAACCCTTAAAAGTCTCGAATTTTAGATGATTAAAGTTCCATCAATCCATAGATTGTGAAAGTTTTTGTTCGTTGGGGGTTCAAAGTCTAGACCTTTACATCTTAAAGCTCTGTTTTTTAAAGAATCTCGTTTGCTAACAACCTTATAATAGGTGTTAGCCATTGATTGATCAATCAAGAACGCTTAAAGTCTCCAGTGATTAAAGTTCCATCAATCGTGGAAGTTTGTGTTCGTTGGGGTTTCAAAGTCTGGACCTTTTACATGCTATTACTAACACCTTAAAGCTCTGTTTTTGAAAGAAATGGTGTTTAGCTATTGCAAGTTTTGAACTTTAGAGTTCCATTTTAGTTGCAGTAGCTATGTGTTTGCTCACCAATCTATAGAATGTGCAAGTTTGTGTTCGTTGGGGGTTCAAAGTCTGGACCTTTACTAATACATTCCTGGCTCTGTCTTGCTCTTAGGTGCACTACACAAGATTCAGACATTGCATCACCATCATCAAAAGGTCGGATCTATCACGAAACATACGGATGTCAGATGAACATAAACGACATGGAGATAGTCCTCTCCATCATGAAAAACTCCGGTTACAAAGAAGTAGTCACCGATCCAGAGAGTGCAGAAGTCATCTTCATCAACACTTGCGCTATCCGAGAAAACGCGGAGCAGAGAGTATGGCAGAGGCTCAACTACTTCTGGTTCCTGAAACGCGAGTGGAAAGCCAACGCCAAAGAAGGGAGAGCAAAGTCTCTCAAACCTCCCAAAGTCGTCGTCTTGGGATGTATGGCCGAGAGGTTAAAGGACAAGATCCTAGATTCTGACAAAATGGTCGATGTGGTGTGTGGTCCTGATGCTTACAGAGACCTCCCTAGGTTGCTTGAAGAAGTGGATTACGGACAGAAGGGAATCAACACTCTTCTCTCTCTAGAAGAGACTTACGCTGACATAACTCCAGTGAGAATCTCTCAGAACGCTATCACAGCTTTCGTATCGGTCATGAGAGGATGCAACAACATGTGCGCTTTCTGCATTGTGCCTTTTACTAGAGGTAGAGAGCGTTCGCGTCCCGTGGAGTCCATTGTCCGCGAGGTTAAGGAGCTGTGGGAGGCCGGTGTGAAAGAAGTTACTCTCTTAGGACAGAACGTGAACAGCTACAACGATGATTCTTCGTCTGTTCCTGATGAGTCGCCATCGGGAGGGGGTAAGTGGGAGTACAGTGAAGGGTTCTCGAGCAGGTGTAAGGTTAAAAACATGGGTTTGAGGTTTGCTGATCTCTTGGACAGACTCTCCTTGGAGTTTCCTGAGATGAGGTTTAGGTTTACTTCACCTCATCCTAAGGATTACCCGGACGAGCTGCTGTGTATGATGAGGGATAGGCATAACATCTGCAATCTCATTCATCTCCCTGCGCAGTCTGGTAATAGTAGAATACTTGAGAGGATGAAGAGAGGCTACACCAGAGAAGCTTACTTGGATCTTGTTAAGAAGATTCGGAGTATTATACCAGACGTGGCTATAACCAGCGATTTCATAACCGGTAAGCTTACTCAAAAAAACATTGTTTAAACTCTTTGCCCATGTTTTTAGATGTCTTAAACTCAGCCTAACTGTTTCTTTTCTTGACAATGGCAGGGTTCTGTGGAGAAACGGAAGAAGAGCACCAAGAAACACTTAGTCTGGTGAGAGCAGTTGGATACGACATGGCGTATATGTTTGCATACAGCATGAGGGAGAAAACACACGCTCATAGGAACTACACGGACGACGTTCCAGAGGAAGTGAAGCAGAGACGTTTAACTGAACTCATTGAAACGTTTCGTGAGACAACGGGTCCGTGTTACGACTCTCAGGTGGGTTCGGTTCAGTTGGCTTTGGTGGAAGGGCCGAACAAGAGAGCTCCTGAGACAGAACTGATCGGAAAAACAGATAAAGGACATCGAGTTTTGTTTGTTAAAAAGCCTCTGTTTGATAAAGACAATGATGATGATCAGAAGAAGAGGAATCCTGAAGTTGGTGACTTCGTGGAGGTTAGGATAGAGAGATCTTCGAGAGCATCTTTGTACGGAGAAGCTCTCGCGATTAGTAAGATGTCCTTGTTCTACAATGTTGGTGTCGATGCTGCTGTTGCGTCTTGCGCAAGTTAGACTTTCGTTTTGTTTGTTTTCGAAAAAGGCTTTGGATTTTTTTTCACTTTTTTTATGTATACACACTGTTATAATTATATTCAAATTAACTTTTTCTTACAATTTGTAATCGAAAGGGATTGTGTGACACTAGAGATGTCAGTGATGAACAGTGGAGAGACAGAGAGACGTAATCAATGGCGTTGTGAGTAAATGATTTTTAGTGTTTCAATATCAGCAAAGGGTTGATTTGACTGTGACAGTCAATCTATTATTGTGATTCTCTACTACTATGCTCTGGTGCCTGCTTCTTTCCATTTACTTTATTATTGCTACTGCAAATACTGACAACCGACAAACGAAACACCACATAGAAACTGATCCATGCAAACAATAAAACAACAACAACAACAACACAACTTAATATCTTGTAATAGCACCCTTCAGCCTTTTTCTTAAAGAATGTTAAATTAGGTTCAAATAAAAAAAACTGCTTTACAATCAATGGCTGTGACTCTGCTTTAAAAAATTTAGACTCTAAATACAGAAAGCTATTCTCTATGATCTGAAATGGTAAAAGTTTGTTAATTATCAAAAGACACGAGAAATGAATGCTCACTTGTCTACATCCGGTATTTATATTTCGTTTTGTTTTTAATGTAACACATATACTCACTGCAAAAAGGTTCACTGCTCGAAACACTATCTGTTGAGTCTATGCTAGCTCCAGGCTAGTTAATCTAAAGTTATTGAGTCGAGTATTAATAATACACGCATTAGGCAGCTGAAAGCTTTCTGATTAGTTAATTGTGGACCGACCTTGTATTAACATGTGTACCTCAGCTTTATATCAGACATTTATTCGATTAGTTAATGTCGCTCTTGGATGTTTTAAAGTCTAAAGTTAAAAGAGGGAACCAACAAAAGCTCTCCAATCGCATGTGATAGTAATCACACCACCCAATACCAAAGTTGGATCAAGTTATTCATAATACCCCATTGTTTATTTAATAAAAGTGCGGGTTAATGACAAAAAAAAAAACAAGTGCGGGTAGATATATTTATCTCATTGATCATACAATGGCACTGATTATCATTTTGTGTGGCTTTCATGATTTATCAAAGCATAATAGGATCATGGACAAATGAACTCATGTCTATCATTGTTTCAAAACGCAAAAACAGCTCTTGACTTCCGTATATTTCAATGCATTTGATCATCTTTTACATTCTTGATAAAATAAACATAATTTACTTTCTTAGTCCGATCTATAGGAGTATCAAGTTGGGTTTATAGAATAATACTCTTCCGTTTTTAATTGTAAGTAGTTTTGTCTAAAAACACATATATCTATGAAATGTTTTTTAAAGAAAAATCATTTAATCAAATAATTCAACCAATTATAAAATACTTAATATTATTACATTGATCACACAATATTCAATAAATGGAAAAAGTGCGTTAAAATATGTAAATTATTTATATTGTGAAACAAGTCATTTTTGCTAAAAACTACTTATAACTAGAAACAGATGGAATATATTCATAGATGTACAAAAGTATTTTTCTAAAAATAGATAAGCAGTAGTAGTAGTATTAAATACAATAAATCTTAATTAGATAAAGAAAATTGGTTGGGCGTGAGATGGAGCTATCTAATAATCTAAGAATAGGACGAGACCAAAAAAAAAACGGCCTAAGCGTGGCTCAATAGCCGCTCCCAAATTATGTTCCTCCTTTATTCCTCCATTACAACATTTATGAGATTTAATTTGGCCTCATAAGTTAACATTATAAACGTGGACTTAGATTGTTACAAAAAAAAAAAATCATGACAGCCAAAAGCATATTTATATTATGAAAAAGTACGTGAAGATCTTTTAACATTTTTAATCAACGTTTTTATTGTAATCAAAAGATCAATAAATATGGCCGCATATACTGGGTATTTCAAAATATATACTAGGTAAGTAATTAAATTTCTTAATTACGTTTATTAAAAATAATTAGTAATCAACTGCTTTACAAGTTTTTACTCGAGACAAAGACCATTGGAATGTATATGGTGAGAGACGAGAAAAGTGGATGTTATATCATTAATTCCTCTGTTTCGGCCCCACTGAAAGTGACATCACCATAGTAGCTTTAGCTCTACAAATATTTATTCTCTCACTTTCTCTTAATGCACGGCTTCTAAGATTTGAAAAACCTAACTCTCTAATAGCTCCTCATAATATGTATGTTATAGCTTCATGTGCTTTCGCATGTTATTAACTTCTTTTGGTATGTGTTCTCCCGCAAAATTAAGACTTTTCTGGTCGCTGGATAATCTTTCTTCGCCTTCTGGTTTCATGGAATTGATCATTGCCGGTTTCTTGGTTTTGACCGCCGGAGTTCTTCTCCGTTCATGGCTCTGGTTCCGTTTAACAAACTCAAAAACAAGAGATGAAGACAAACAAGAAGAGAGTGAGAAGAAGAAGAAGGGAATGATTCCGAAGGGAAGCTTAGGATGGCCGGTGATCGGAGAAACCCTAACCTTTGTTGCTTGTGGATATTCTTCTCGGCCTGTTTCTTTCATGGACAAACGAAAGTCTTTGTAAGTCTTTTTGTATTAGTTCGTTTTTACCAGAAATTATAATAAAATAATACTATTCTATCAAATCCTTTCATTTATAAAAGAGAACTGAGTTAAAACTATTAACACGATTTTAAAGAAGAAAAATTCTTCATAGACTAGTTTGTAAAAAAAATATTCTTTTTTCTGCATAGACTATTCAAAGTATTCAGAGTTTCTTGAGTTTCTTTTTTTATTCTTATAAATAAGTTTCCAGTTTCCACCGATTTATTCCATCGTAGAGTAGCAAACTTGTGTTGCTGTTTTTTAACTTTCAAGCTCGAGTTTTCTTTTCAAAATTAGATTGCAAACGAAAAGATTCTAACTAACACCAGCAATCCCCTAATATTTTCTAGGCAAAAGGAAACAATTAGGGGTCATATAGTGATAATTAATGAGTTTTAATATGTACAAATCTTTTTTTGGAGATTCCTAATAAATAAATTAGAACTCTTGGTCGAAACATAATTTTGATTATTAAAAGAAAGTCTGACAAATCCAACCTGTCTTCGTGTTCTTGACCAAAAGAATTCAAACGGAGGATCTTGTTTTTCTTTTTGATGATCGATTTCACTTCACTTCATGTGTCATCTGTATCAATTATATTTTCTATATAATTTTCCTTTTTTTTTTTAATTATAATACACTAAACATCTTTGCTGTGGTCTTCTGGTATTCATTATTATTTTCTGCATCTAAATTTTTCAAGATGGGTCCTCTTGAATACCCACTGATTGCCAAAAAAAGGTCCCGCTGATTTATCGTTTACCTTATTATTTTCCATCTCGTTTTTATATTTTACATGTACAACGTTTATATACATATCGAGTGTGATAATGATGCATAATGATACATTTCTGACGTATTCGGACGCCAACTACTGACATATAATAAGGATTACTGCCATGCCGATCTATGCTTTTGTATAATTGATAGTATCGGTAATAATTTATGAGTAGTTTAGTTAAAGTTTTCCTACCAAATGTTATGCCGAATTTGATCGGATGTGGTAGACCATAGTCATACACTTTCTTTGAGTTGGGATGTGGTAATTTATCTTTCTTACGGTAATCTTTCTGCATGTAACCATGTAGGTACGGGAAGGTGTTCAAGACGAACATAATAGGGACACCAATCATAATATCAACCGATGCAGAGGTTAACAAAGTGGTGCTCCAAAACCATGGGAACACATTTGTCCCTGCATACCCTAAATCAATCACTGAACTACTTGGAGAAAACTCTATTCTCAGCATCAATGGACCTCATCAAAAGAGGCTACACACGCTCATTAGCGCGTTCCTTAGATCCCCTCACCTCAAGGAGAGGATCACTCGAGACATTGAGGCCTCGGTTGGCGTAACTTTAATTTCGTGGTCTCGACTTCCCTTGGTTCATGTCCAAGATGAGATCAAAAAGGTATTACGTTTTAAGTATTTAAGGAAGTTAGAACTTTGATAGATAGCACGGTGCACAAACCATTGAACTACATCTATTTGAATTAAGTATGTTTAACACTTGATCCATATAATGCTATTTTTTGTAGATGACGTTTGAGATACTAGTAAAACTGCTGATGAGCATATCTCGTGGTGAAGAACTGGATATTCTAAAGCTCGAGTTTGAAGAATTCGTCAAGGGATTGATCTGTATCCCCATCAAATTCCCTGGCACTAGACTTTATAAATCTTTAAAGGTCATCAAATATATTTCTTATGCTAGATAAGCATATCAATTTATCAACTATTTGATTTTGTTTTTTGTTAGTCACGTTTGCATGTAAATTATTAGGGTTTAATTTTCTAGCTAACCATGCAGGCGAAAGAGAGGTTAATAAAGATAGTTAAGAAGGTTGTGGAGGAGAGACAAGAGGCTACGATCGAGAGGACAAATTCTCCACCGAATGACGCGGTGGATGTGCTTTTAAGAGACGTTAGCGACGGTTGTGGTTCGGATAAGCAATCTCAGCCGTTAGATTTCGTCAGCGGAAAGATCCTAGAGATGATGATACCCGGAGAGGAAACGATGCCAACGGCGATGACGTTGGCTGTCAAATTCCTAAGCGACAGTCCCGTCGCTCTAGCCAAACTCGTGGTACGTATTGATATACAAACTTCCACGGCACCCACACGAGTCTCTAAATGCAAATTGCCGACGTCTTTGGGCCGTAGCTTCTGATGTTTTGTCTTTTGAAGTGATTTTAACGGCTGAGATGTTAGTTACTAGATAGTGGAAGTGGAACTAAGTGTGGGGCCAGAAGAAAGGGTTTTGACTTTTGTTTCCGTGTCACGTCACTATCGGAAGACTTCTTGACGTGAACACTAGAGTACACGCACGTGTGGAAAGGGGGAGACACGTGAGAGTTTAGGAACCGTAGGATTTAAAAAAGCGGTGTGGACGGTGTCGGAAGAGGACGATTTTTATTAACGCCTCTGTCTGTACGAGCGACCACACCGCTTAATCAAACAGGGTTTCACGTCAAGGAAACGCTTTGTTTTCAACTCTCTCATTAATGTTTCAATCAAAGCGCGTAATTTTGTTTTCTCATTTTTAAATATTTAATATAAATTTTATAAACTTAATGATTGCAGGAAGAGAATATGGAGATGAAGAAGCGTAAATTGGAGTCAGGGGAAGAATACAGTTGGTCGGATTATATGTCTCTCTCTTTTACTCAAAATGTGATAAATGAAACGTTGAGAATGGCTAATATCATTAACGGGGTGTGGAGGAAGGCTCTCAAAGATGTAGAAATTAAAGGTAAGTTCTTTTTTTTTGAGATCAACAGGTAAGTTCATTTACCATTAGCACACATTAGGATTAGGTGTCGAATTAAAATAATGAAATGAAACTCACATGCAGTGACCGCTTATCTTATTTGAATTCAAAGTACTTAGTGATGATAAATTGATTTTCTGATAATTAGATATAATTTTTGGTGGGTGAATGGCATTGGCAGGTTACTTGATACCAAAAGGTTGGTGTGTATTGGCATCATTCATATCGGTTCACATGGATGAAGACATTTATGAGAATCCCTATCAATTCGATCCGTGGAGATGGGACGTACGTGACTGATACCTATCCTTAATATCACTAAAATTTATAAACGTCATGATTCGCTTAGTTGTTTTTCGAATTTCACCTAGTAATTAGTACTTATCTTCTTAAGCAGAGGATTAATGGATCGGCAAACAGTAATATTTGCTTCACACCCTTTGGTGGTGGGCAAAGGCTATGTCCCGGTTTAGAACTATCAAAGCTCGAAATATCCATATTTCTTCACCAACTCGTAACCCGGTACAGGTAAGTCCATAAGTGACTTTAAATTTACATTAAAAAGTTCATAACTTAGTCAGTCCAGCTAATATAGTATAAAAATCACTTTAGTTTGTCGTAGAACCTCTAAAATCGTTTATAATAGTCTGGGGAAGTAACTTAAGTACTAGTGGCATAACCCATGTTAAGATCTGATTATTCACGTTTGAATATATGCAAGTGTATAAGTTGTAGACGACAAAGATAATTACGTTCTACCAAAGCATATTAAGTGTTCAATGATGTACTTGCTACATTAATTATCATACATTCAGATGAAACTAAGTTAATTGTGATATTAATTGTACATGTAGTTGGACAGCCGAGGAAGACGAGATCGTGTCATTTCCAACGGTCAAGATGAAGCAGAGGCTTCCGATCCGAGTGACTCCCGTCGAGAGAACCTCTTCTATCTCAGTTGAAGATCATTAGCTAATAGATCCTTGAAGTGAACCAGGTGTTTAGGCAAAATGAGGCAGAGAAGCAAATAAATCTGTTTTTAAATGTAGCAGAGAAGAGAAGCAAACAAGATTGGGGGTAAGGGCAGAGAGAGCCATGCGTACAGCTAGTGAGATGGCTCAGAGATGCGAGGCTCTAATTATTTATTATTTATTATTTTTGTCATGTCAAATTATAAGGGTTGGTTAGGTTGTCCCTTTCTCTTTTATTTATCGTATCAAAGCCAAACGCAACTTGGGATATGATTCCATGTATATGTATGGTTTTGTGTAAAATGATATAGTTCCTATGCATGTCTCACTAAAATCTCTATCTAGTTTTTTCACTTTTATTTGACTTTTGTTCTGTACTAAATTTTGTTATTGTCATGTACTATATAAGTTAATTATAAAATAAATCCACCAAAAATTGACCTCGCGTCTCTTTCGATGATATATGATGATCACGAACTGTGTTTAATTAACCGGAGCTTCTAGCTCTAGTAGTAAAGAGTTTACAGCTGCGAGTACCGCTACTTGGATTCGAATCCCGACCATTGGAGAATTAACATTTCGGTATCGTCAGGGACAGAAGACCGACATGTGGCAACACGTGACTAGTCTGGACCACTTATGTGGGTCAGGATACCTTTGTATAATTAAAAAAAAAAGAAATGTGTTTAATTGCTTGGACCGACGGCGTGATAGATATAACATGTATCACATAATATATGTGACATTAAAAGAGTATAATTTGGTGGGTGGTGATGATAATAGATTGATATTTATGGCGGCCAAAATGCCATGCACGAAAGACGAAACATGTACATAGGGAATACACGTGCATGTTATGTACGTCGACCCACCTTTTAACTATTTCCATTATTATCAAACTCGTGGAGCCTTTTATGTCATCTTCGACACCGCCGATTTTGTCATTATTTTTATTTATTTGTGCTTGCACACGATCAGTGCCGGCCTTGACACCAGCCAAATGTGATTATAAGCAAATTAACGATTCGTTCTTTTACGAAAATCAAAGTATATATGGTTCGAAAGTTCCTTTATTTTCATGTAAACGAGTATATGTGGTCTGAAAAAGAGGATTTTATAAGTTTTCTCGCGTCAGTTTTCCATAAACTGTATTTGTTGGGGGTAAATGTGTTCTCCCTGAATGTACATTATGTACTAATGAAGAGAACAAACTAATAAGATTACAATCATGCTTTAAGAAAGAGAATACAGTTGTGTTTTAACTGGAAAAGGAAAAACATGAGAATCCATCAGTTATTCAATATCGGCATATGAAGCAGCCATGGTGACAACTGAAATCATAAATTTTGTGGTGGGCCAAAATTTAAACTATAGGCCAATACTAGCCTATATTCGGCCCATAATTTCCAAAGTTAATTTCTAACCCGTTTTCACTCTCGAATATTTAAGGAATTTGCAGCCACAACAAACTCAACAATGCTTGGATTTCTCAGCTTTCAACTTAAATCGTAAAAAATATTTGTATATAACATTAAATTTTTCTACAATCAATTTAAACATTTGGATGGCGGGCCTCCACCAAAGAGGCAAATAATGATTGTCAAAGAAAATGTGAGGTTGTGAAGTATTATAAATTATATTAAGCAAATTTCAGTTGTTAAACCAAGTAATAATGGTGAACATTAATTTATTAAGATATCTCTTTTTAAAATAGATATAGATAAAGAGGCTATTATTGATACGTGCTTGTATATGTCTCTTTGCATAGTCAATTAGACCACGATCTCGATTACTATGTTCAACGGCATGGCCAGGCTGAATCATCTTTTTCTCGTGGCCAAACAACAAATGTTAGAGATAATGTTAAATAGCTATCTCTATTATTAAAAGAGAAGTACATATATAAATTACCCTTTAAATTATAATTTATTTACATTCATATGCCACTGAAGTAATAAATTTACTTACCTTTTAAAACTCTTGTATTTTACAGTTTAATTAATGCATATCCTAAATCTAACTTTAACTTAAAAACGAGTATAAATGCATATTTTTAGGAATTTTCAATTTTTAGTTATGTAAATGCATATTTATTGGGATTTTCTATTTTGAATTATTGTTTCAACCAGCTTTGGTAACGATACAATCGGTTTCCATACTTATAATATCTAATAACAATAAATTCAAAACAATTATTGTGATAAGAAATCAATTCAAAATATTTAATTAAATAATTAGCGTTTGTAAATACATGTTTGTAGAGATTTTCATCTCAATTTGTTTTTTTCTACTGTTAACTTTCTCATACAATAATTAAATCTACATTATTAAAATAGAAGTACAAATAAAAAATTACCCTAAAACTTACAACTTTTTTACAATTAAATATCACTGAAGTATTTAATAAACCTAACAATAATTATTCTTTGCCCTTTTCTAATTTATTAATGTTTTTTCCCTAAACATATTTTGTAACTAAAAACACGGCAACAACAATTTAAGAAACCTATATCAAATATTCTTTTTAATTAATTTCAAAATAGTGCCTAAAATCGTGATGAATTATTTAATGCATTTTCCTAAATTATAATACTACAAACTATACAAGATTTATATAATAAATACTTCCTATAATATAGCTAAACAATAAATTATACTTAATCAATGCCAAAATGTAACACAATATCCATTATTACAGGTTGGTCATTTTTTATTTTGGTAAATTAATTTTATCGAAAAAACGCAAGAAAATAACATTTAGAATTAATGAATCGTTTAAATCATATATAACTATATATAACAATTTCAATTTTGTTTACATCAATTTTAATCCATAAAAATACGTTTGCACGAAACACACGGATCATATTTATGAAATATAGGTGATACAGTTGAAGAATAAAAAAAATAGAATAAATTTATACATTATAAATTATGAATTTATTGTGTTTAGCAATATAGTAAACAATTATTTAAGATAGATAAATGTTTAAAATATACATTACCATATATAAGATAAATATTATTTTTAAACGAAAACATGAAAACCCGCTCGGACGAGCGGGTCAAGCTCTAGTGTATGATTGATTACGGAATCACAGGCGAACATTTATCATAGATAATAACTTCCGATATTCCGTTAAATTATATAAATGTGCGGTATAATAATGACTCCACTGAGCTCACAAAAAATAAGCCTCCTTAATGACCGTTATTATATCATTTCATACAAAGCCTTCTGTCTAACAAAGATGAACTACCAATCTGCAGGTGTTAGTGTTATTATAGCATACCATTAATTGTGTCCCCCCCCCCCCCTAAAATAATGTTTCGTGCGGGGACTTCATAAAACAGGCGATAGAAATATTTAAGGTTTCACGGACTAATCGACCCATATACACATTACCATGATCAAAGAAACATTGTAGATTTGTAGCTTAAGTTAGTCTTGAAGTAAGTACTTTTCATGCAAATGGTTGTGCTTTCCCAGATTTGAGTGGCACTACTGTCACGACACTATCAACATTTAATGTAATGTTTTCCATGAAACACAAATGACCCCTTTGGTGTGTGGGGTTATATATATTTCTATTTATGATTGACTCCAAAACATGTGTAAGTACCAGATGATGAATTATTTGTGAAGCAATGTGTGGTAACATTGTAAATTTACTAGCTCCATTCAAAAAATATCTCCATCAAGTTTACATATCGGTTTCCTTATTTTGCATGTACTAGCTAGACAGTGGTCCGAAAATGTTGTTGTGAAAGTATTAATAACGGATACGTCAATATATTTAATGCGAGATCGGAAGATTATAATTCACACGACATGTTCGTTATAAAAAGTTTAGATTTCAATCAACAACAGTAAAACTTAATCATTTGATCGAGATGATGAGCACAACGGACAACGGTAGATTCTTTCATAACGGTAATTAGGATTAGTAATTTACAACATGTCTCATATGCTAAGCCATTATTATGTTTGTAATTCATGATTAATAATTCCTGTTCTTCCATAATGTTGTAAACGGCTGATGAGTTTGTGTTGGTTTAAAGTTTTCTCTTTCTATAGTGGAAAAGTTGGATAAGAAAAAAAAAAGTTTAAAGCAACCATCAAAAGTTACATAAACGAAAAAAGCGACATGAAAAGGATAGCAACGAAGAGTCAAAGACGCGAAGGCTAACGAACGATTAACGTGGCGCCATATCAAGTGTCAGGATCCGACCTAGATTCCTCTTTACCCTCGACGTCAGTGATTATAATTTTTTTTTTCCTAATGCGTTAGTGAAAACTGTACAAGTTTGTTGTAAAGTATACAACAACACAACATTGTGTATCTATTCCAAGGATAGTAAAGGTGATGCCTCAAGATATGGAGGATGTAAATCTAGCACTACATACGTCGATGTTACAACGTAGAAGAATGAAAATTAACTTTATTTGTCTTGGGAACAAGCGAAGGATCGGAAACTCCGACAGGCGAATCTTATTCTGCTGAGTCTGAGAGGCGTGTGAGATTTAATTAGTCTCTTCTACATAGTAGAATGAGAAAATAACAACTCGGAGTAATGGTGTCCCACTAACGGAGTGAAGAATCTTGTGGTTTCACGAAGGTTCGAAGCCAATGACAATGCGAGGTGGTTCGTTTTTCATAACTGGTAAGAAAAAGGACAAGAACTCACGCGAGACACGTGCACCGAAGCTTTTCCCACGTGCCAGCGAGTTCGTCTCCGTTCACAGATGACAGAACTACAAGAGGTAGGGTAGGACCTTAAAGCACCATCCTCCTACACCTAAACAAACCGACATTTGAGTTTTACATGTAATTACTAAATTGCTTTTGTTAAAAAAAAAAACCCAATACGGTATTTTTACCAAACATATAAGTAAGCAGAGCTGTAAGTTAGAGTGGTGAAATAGTTAATTTTAATATTGGAAATGTTCTAAAACAAAGTTCTAGAGGTTTATGTTTTATCTCTTGTTAAAGTGACAACTACCAGGGTTGGTGATTCTCTAACCGAAATTCAACCGCCACTCAACATAAAACATGATAATGTGATTGAATAACCTTACTTTGAAAACCTTGTAAAAAAACCTTACTTTGTAAACCTAAAAAGTGGTGCAATAAAGAGTAAATATGTCATCAGAAATCATATTTTAATCAGTGTTTGATATACAAAACTGGATCTGAACACAACCGCGTAAAATATTAACTTCAGTCCTCAAATTTCATGGAGATTTTTTTTATATAAGATAAATTTCATAATTATTATTTTTCAATTAAATTTTTGAAGAAATGTTTACGGTTCCTGAAATTTTAGAACCGGCAACTGATTTGTTATTGAACAAAACTTAGATTTGTTATTTTAGAGACGCAATTTAAATAGATTCAAAAGTTGTTTTTCGGAAAATTCAAAAGTAAATTTAGTTCAACATATCATCACTACTTTCTCACCTAGATAAAATGATTTAAAACTGCCACTGATTAAGTTACTAGAGATGTAAAGAGAAGATTGAATCATAATTTGATGTAATATAGACGAGGTTATGTTTATTTGTTTGTATAAATGTAGACGGTACCATAATCAAAACTGAAACACGAGTAGAGAGACACGATATATGGGTCTGCACTGCAGCAAAGAAGCGGGCCTGCCGTATAGTTTAGGCAAAGCGTAGTGCGACTGCGTGCCGGTTTGGCCCACTCTTTATGCCCTCCTTTTTCCGTCTTCTCTCCGCACTTCACGCCGTCCAAGCTTTAGTCTAATCTAGGATTTAACACAAATCCTTAATCTCTCCATATTTTTATTAATAACTATCCCGTGGGGACACCACCATAACCTGGAAATCTAGACAATAAGATTTATTTGATTGATTAAAATTAAACTCACATAAATTATTACTTAAGCTCAGACTTTGTTTTGACCGCTGAGGTCCACTAATAGATTCGTATGAATTGTAATTTCTTATAGGCGCTAGCATTTGTCGCATTATGATAAATAAAAACTACTAAAAAATACTATTGAAAATCAGCAATCTCATAATAAATTTAGTTATTTTTCCCGACAATAAGAAAAGGTGGTTGATTCTATCGAATCACATCAGATTACAAATCTGACCAAACTCGAGAACTATATAATATATGAAATAAGTTTTTGGAATATACAAAAGAGTTTGCTTAAGTGAAAGTTGTATGTCGGACCGTACGTTCTTGGAGAGTTCTATTGATCCAACTTTTCATAAGTTCCATAAGTACCCCTAGTTGAACTATGAAATCACGAGCTAAACCCATTAACACAAGGCTACTTGTCGGTGTCGGTGGGTGGTACTAGTGTAAAATGATATCGGTGTGTAAAAACTGGAATATGAACCATCCATTACAAGAGAGCAGCACATTCACATGTTCGAGTGATTTAAATAAAGTTATTTTTCAGAGTTACTTACTGTCTTACTGATAAACCCTTGATTAAGGAAGCATCTCTTAGTCAAATCTCAAGTGGACTGATGGATTTGAACTCTCACCAGATCCAAGAACCCAAGAGATCTAACTGATGTTCAAGGAAGTTTACAGAAAAAGAAGCTGTATATAAATACTAATTTATGCAACGCAAATTTAGAAAGTAATCAAACGAGTTAACCAGCTGTAATGTTAACTCTTTCAGTGATATGTTGTCAAACGCCATATATTTTAACACAGCCGAGATTGTTTTCTTATGTTTCGTATTAAAATTTGGACTTTATGTTTTACGTTTACAAAATAAATACTTCTATTAAAAACATTAAACAGTTTGTACTTTGAGAAAAAAAACATACACTTGATAATTGATATGCTAGTAAACTTGTTGAGTTCATCTATGCATTTTCTAGCATAAACACTTGGGTGAACCATGTAAACAAGAATATTTAGTCAGACTCAAATCTGAACAGCTTACAGACCTATGCTTAACTGGTGTATATAATTAACCATTTTCAGATAAAAGTACAGCTTACAAACATGCTTAACTTGTCCATATAACCATTTTCCACATAAAAACTACAGCTTACAAACATGTAATATTCTCTATATAACCATTTTTCCAGATAAAACTACACACATTTATTCAGACACGACAAAAGCTGAAGAAAAGTCCATATACAGAGGCTATAAAACTACAAAAATCAAATTTGGAACAATGTTAAATGGTGAATTTATTATGCTGAAGCTGTAAACGACAGGTACACACTGTGAAATGTAAGTGGAAGACACATGTACGATGTGAAACCATTTCGACGACTAAATCAATATAAACACTTCTTGACTAGTAATAAACTAAAGTACTTTCCGTACTCTAATTTTGTTTCTCCTTAATATGACTTTAAACATCTACTCCACAACAATATTCACATTTATATATTATTATATCAAACCTAAGCAATACAGGAAAAATAGAAACGATGAAAAAGCTTCGCGTGATTAGCTGCTTTAAATCAATCAACGTGCCTCTTTTTTCCCCTTTTTCTCTCTAATATCATAATCACAAGACTTCTTTTTTTTTTGATATCTTATTTAATTTTATAATTAATAAAACAAACAAATAAATAAAAGAGTAGAAAAATGGTGGGAAAGCGTCGGTAGCTCACGGCCACGTAGTGGTGATGCCAATAGACACTTGTGAAGTGCAATAAAACCCCTTCGTCCTCTCTTCTTTCTCCTTCGTCTTCTTCCTCTTTACTTCTCTCCCTCTCTCTCTCTCCTTAAACCCAGAAGAAAGAAGAAGAACACTTCTCCTTCTTCTCCTCTTCTCTACGTGTAGTCTCTCTAAGGAAGGTTAATGGTGAGAATGGGGACTGGTGATACTGCTCCACGACTGATTCTCTGGCTCTGCTTAGGGTTTTTGATTCTAGGCGTTGGTTTTGTTCAATGCGGCGTTACATACGACCGTAAAGCACTTCTCATCAATGGGCAGAGACGAATCCTCTTCTCTGGCTCTATACATTACCCTAGAAGCACACCTGATGTAAGATTTTGGATAAAGTCTTAAACTTTTTTTTATTTTTTTCTTGGTGGGTTTAACGAAAAAACCAAACTTTAATTAAGGGTTCTTTTAAAGCTGTGATTTTTTTTTGTTCTTGTTGTGGTTTAGATGTGGGAAGGTTTGATTCAGAAGGCGAAAGATGGAGGCGTTGACGTGATTGAGACTTATGTTTTCTGGAATCTCCATGAGCCTTCTCCTGGCAAAGTAATTTTCTTTTTGTTTGGTTTTGTCTTCAGTTCTGTTCCTAGTTCTACATTTATGTTCTGTCTTTTTTTGACGATTACTTTGTTCCTTTTCAGTACGATTTTGATGGGAGAAATGATTTGGTGAGATTCGTGAAGACCATACACAAAGCTGGTCTATATGCTCATCTTCGAATTGGGCCTTATGTTTGTGCTGAGTGGAACTTCGGGTAACAACTCTTACCTTTGTCTTGTTTCTTTAATATCAGTTGCCTCTAGATTTGTCTGTGTATACAGTTTCTGTTTCTAAACTCTAAAGTTGTTGTATTTTTTTGGGAAATGAACAGAGGATTCCCTGTTTGGCTGAAGTATGTTCCTGGAATCAGCTTCAGAACAGATAACGAGCCTTTCAAGGTCTCTTATGAGTTTAATTATTCATTTTGCCAGTTTGTTAGAAGTTAGGAAACTTGTAATATTAATGTTTTTGGGATGACGTTGCAGAGAGCTATGCAAGGATTCACGGAGAGAATAGTTGAACTGATGAAGAGTGAGAACTTGTATGAGTCTCAGGGTGGTCCCATTATCCTTTCTCAGGTAAATACTTCAATGGTGAACTGATTAATACTCTGATTAGTTATCCATGCAGCTATGTTTCTCCTTTTAGGATCTATGTGAGTTAACAGAAATGTCTTGTCTTTTATTGGTGCGTAGATTGAGAATGAGTATGGAAGACAAGGGCAGTTACTAGGAGCAGAAGGTCACAACTACATGACATGGGCTGCCAAAATGGCTATAGCAACTGAGACTGGTGTCCCGTGGGTGATGTGCAAAGAAACCGATGCCCCTGACCCTGTGGTGAGTTTCTTGTTCGGATAAGCGTAGTAGTGAAGACCGAGCTCAGAACTAGGTTGCTTTGGTATTGACCACTCATTGGTTTTTGGTGGCAGATAAACACATGCAACGGTTTCTACTGTGATTCATTTGCTCCTAACAAGCCATACAAGCCATTAATATGGACAGAGGCATGGAGTGGCTGGTACATATATTCATTTCTTTCTCACTTCATATGTATACATGGACTTATCATCTTCATATCAATAACCTTTTTTATATTCTTTGAACTGATGTATCTTAAGGTTCACTGAGTTCGGTGGGCCAATGCACCATAGACCAGTTCAGGATCTAGCGTTTGCTGTTGCACGTTTCATACAAAAAGGAGGATCCTTTGTTAACTATTACATGGTATAATACAATTAAACCACTTAATTAAACGTCGTTTTAAGATCTTGTTTCCTAAAGGTTAATCTTTCTTTGTAACAGTATCATGGAGGAACTAACTTTGGAAGAACAGCCGGAGGTCCATTTGTCACCACCAGCTATGATTATGATGCCCCCATTGATGAATATGGTAAGTATTCCTCCACATTCATCAGAATAAAAGGTTAATGCAATGCCTTATGTACCAATTGAGTGATTGTTAAATGTTAAATAGGTTTAATCAGGGAACCTAAATATGGCCATCTAAAGGAGCTCCACAGAGCTATCAAGATGTGTGAAAAAGCTCTGGTCTCAACTGATCCTGTTATTACATCTCTAGGAAACAAGCAACAGGTTTGATTGGATTTAGTTTGATAGTTATGGTCTGGTTTTGGCTGTGGAAACTTGCTTAGCTTTTACTACAGTCTGACACTTACTTTTACTTAATTTTTCCAGGCTCATGTATACTCTTCAGAATCAGGAGAATGTTCAGCTTTCCTTGCAAACTATGACACAGAATCAGCAGCAAGAGTACTGTTTAACAACGTCCATTACAACTTACCTCCTTGGTCCATCAGCATTCTTCCTGATTGTAGAAACGCAGTCTTCAATACTGCAAAGGTAAAGTGTATATGATTGTTCATCATAACTTATGTTTGTGAAGTGTTCTAAACATTGTGGATCTCTCTTGTTTGATTTTCAGGTTGGAGTTCAAACATCACAGATGGAAATGTTGCCGACAAGCACACCGAACTTCCAGTGGCAGAGTTACTTGGAAGATCTTTCTTCTCTAGATGACAGATCCACCTTCACCACTCAAGGGCTCTTGGAGCAGATCAATGTCACGCGTGACACTAGCGATTATCTTTGGTATATGACCAGGTAAATATTTTTTTTTAAAGAAACATTTCCATAGCTTCAATATATTTGTTCTCAGAACTTTGCTAAACCAAACATTTGGAATATGTATGTAGTGTTGATATTGGCGAGACGGAATCATTCCTGCATGGAGGAGAGCTGCCAACTCTCATTATCCAGTCCACAGGCCATGCCGTGCATATATTTGTCAATGGACAGCTTTCAGGTATGATGATATTTCTAATAGTTTTTACCTCACTAACTTCCATTTAGAGAGTTTCTGATATGCAAACTTTCAATATATATATAAACTGCAGGTTCTGCCTTTGGAACAAGGCAAAACAGGAGATTCACTTATAGGGGAAAGATCAATCTTCATTCTGGAACTAACAGAATTGCTTTACTCAGTGTTGCTGTTGGATTGCCAGTTAATATTCTTTTTCTTTTTCCTCATCTGCTGCTTTAAGTTGTTTTTCGTTTTTCTCATATTCTGATCTCAAATTTGAAGAATGTGGGTGGACACTTTGAGTCATGGAATACTGGAATCTTGGGACCAGTGGCACTGCACGGGTTGTCTCAAGGGAAACGTGATCTGTCATGGCAAAAATGGACTTACCAGGTGGGGTTGAAAGGAGAAGCTATGAATCTTGCATATCCAACCAACGCTCCTTCTAATGGGTGGATGGATGCGTCCTTAATTGTACAAAAGCCACAGCCTCTGACATGGCACAAGGTATTTCGATCTGAATCAAACACAACTCTATAAAGCTTTATCTAATTCAGAATCTGAGCTAATGGGTGAATACTTTTTCTTCAGACTTACTTTGATGCACCTGAAGGAAACGAACCGCTTGCTTTGGACATGGAAGGAATGGGAAAAGGTCAGATATGGGTGAACGGCGAGAGCATCGGGAGATACTGGACAGCGTTCGCCACTGGTGACTGTGGTCACTGCAGCTACACCGGAACATACAAACCGAACAAGTGCCTATCCGGCTGCGGCCAGCCTACACAGAGATACTACCACGTCCCTAGATCATGGTTAAAACCAAGCCAGAACCTTTTGGTGATATTCGAGGAGCTTGGAGGAAACCCATCAGCTGTTTCTTTGGTCAAAAGATCGGTCTCTGGAGTCTGTGCTGAAGTCTCTGAGTACCATCCCAATATCAAGAACTGGCAGATCGAAAGCTACGGGAAAGGACAAACGTTCCGTAGACCGAAGGTTCATCTGAAATGTAGTCCTGGTCAAGCTATTTCAGCTATCAAGTTCGCAAGCTTTGGAACTCCTTTGGGAAAATGCGGGAGTTACCAGCAAGGGGAGTGTCACGCAGCTACCTCTTACGCTATATTAGAGAGGGTAAGAATGATGAAAGTATCTTTGGTTAGATAAAACTGCAGTCACACTCTTTTTGTTTTTTTATAACCGTGGTGTGTTTTTTTGTTACATGCAGAAGTGTGTAGGGAAAGCGAGATGTGCAGTGACGATATCCAACAGTAACTTTGGGAAAGATCCGTGTCCGAATGTGTTGAAACGGCTGACTGTTGAAGCTGTATGTTCCCCTGAGACATCTGTAACCAGTTGGAAGCCTTGAAAAATGATCATTGAGCTCTTGACTACAAAAAATGTATAACCAAACAATACAGTGAGGGAGAGAGAGAGAGGAAGAAAAGAATGTGTTAAAGATGTGTGTGCATGTGTGTTTAGTTTGAACAGAAGACTTTGTTGGTTTTAGAGTAGTTTTCAGTTAGGTGAGAGAGAAGTCTGTAGAGAGTTGTGATGGGTCTCGGGCAATTCCGGGCCTTATCAGAAAACGTTCTGCCCACCGGTCATCACTGACCATTTTAACCGGTTGCGGAGACCGGAGTTGTTGGGTCTGAATGAAGTAAGTTTAATGTTTGGTTTTGAGTTTTGTCTTTGTAATCAACAAGTTAAGGTTCATGTTGGGAGAAAGGAGATTTCATTGTGCGACTCATTTGTTTCAAACGCTGTCGTTTCACTTTAAACTTTTCTAATCTAGTTCTGTTTGCTTTTGCTAATTAAGGTTTTTTTCTATAATTTGTTAATGTATTTCTTGATAATCTGCTAAAATATATAAATAGCTCACCTAAACTAAACTCAACTATGAGTATGAGATGAATAGTATTAAATTGAGAAATATACGTTATTCAATTTGAATTAAATAAACATTTAAAAATTTAGCATTAGTGAAATTATTATTTCATAATACATTTTGAAATCTGTTGTTATTAATTTTTTTTCTTCAAGTTGTTAGGTGGTTCAAGTGTTTCTACAGTGTTAAAATGGAGTTTTTAGTTATAAAAGTCATAGTAAATATCTTATGGTTTTAAATCAGATTTTAGAGTGGTTTAACAAATTATATATTTGTTTTAAAATTTATTTAGAATATCTAAAAGCTCAGTAGAATAGTAATCATTTCAGATCACTTCAAATCACAAATTGAATATACAACGATATTGAATATTATTTTTGAATAAATTATGAATTTGTTTTTACGAGTGTTATTTGTGCATTGTTCTTTCATGCAGTTATAGATATGATATTTTTTCATGCCATTTAGATATGGTTTCGGCAACTGGACAACATGAGAATGAACACTATAAATATTCAGCATGTCAATCTAATAATGAAATGTACTTGAAGTATTATTAAAACAAAGAGTGTTAAAAAAGGGATACACAAACAGTTTTAAGGCAATGAAATCGAGATCTATAGCGAAGGAAGAAAACAAATAATATACTACTATCCAAATTATAAAAAAAATTAAAAAAGAGAGTGTTCAATCGAATAAATGTATATCATTAAGGACTAAGATTCCACTAAATTTAATATCAACCTAACTAAGATTTCCAAAACAATTAGCCTCCTAAGAAAAGAAAAAAAAGGTAATCTAATAAAAGCAACACTAGAAATCTTATGGTTTAAATCAGGTTTTAGAGTGATTTAACAAACTATATATTTGTTTTCAAATTTACTTTTTAGAATATCTAAAAGCTCAGTAGAAACCAAATCATTCCCAATCACTTCAAATCACAAATTAAATATACAACGATTTTGAATATCAATTTTGAATAAATTACGAGTTTGATTTTACGAGTGTTACTTGTGCATTGGTTTTCATGCAGTTATAGATATGATCTTTTTTTATGTCATTTAAATATGGTTTCGGCAATCGGGAAACATGAGAATGAACACTAAATATTCAACATGTCAATATGATAATGACGTGTATATGAAGTTCTTATTATCCATTTCAGAGTAAGATTTTATATTTATGTTTGCAGATTAATAAATCAATTTGCAAAAAATATTGTTCTTACATTTTTTTACAAATGGTTAAGTCAGTAAAATCGATCCACACATTTTACGAAGAATTTGAGTCTGTCGAGTTTTATGACTAACTCAAACGAGGTACAAGATTTCAACTTAAATTGCAATTTCTTAAAAAATAATATATATTAAGTATATTTGGTATTATCAAATCCAAATTACTTTCTTTATTTAGGTTTGGTTTAAATTGGTTCAATTTTACTAGATTGAACACCTCATCAAGGATTATGATTTATTTTTAAATTTATTGATTTATCATTGTATCAATTTAAAAATATTTCGTGTGAGTAAATAGTTTCTTTAAAGTTTTAAGGTAAAATTTTTATTCGGTTATGAAGATAACAATTTGTTTAATTATCTTCTCTAGTCTTATACACGATAAAAATAAATCACCTTGTTGAATTGTAATCAATGAATTAATTAATCATCTGATACCTTAACAATATTTATGTGAGTATTCAACATATGGACAATTACCGATAATATCATCAATAGAATTGAAAAATACGCAAAAAAAGAAAATCATCAATAACAACTCGCCTTTTGCTGTTTTCATATTTAAAGCTTAAACCGCCTCTAGTTTAATCTCAGGTAAAAACAACGCGCGTTTCATTGAGAAATAGTGAAACAACAGCCACTCTCGTTTTCCTCTCTTTTAAGCGGGTCGTGGTCAACCCAATTTCAATTTCCATAAAACCCATTGCATCATATGGCGAAACGTACAGTAGCTGACGTCGTCGTCGTTCTCAGTGACAGTGACGACGAAGACAACGGAGTAGTACGAGGAGCGTTTCGGAGCAGATCGGCGTCAGTGATGGAGAATCGGCGAGTTCCGAGTGCGATCGTCGTCGACGCGACGGCGACTCCTCGAGAAACCCTAGAATGCCGGAGCTTCTGGAAAGCCGGAGAAAACTTTGTGATCGCGAAGGATGTTACTCCTACAGCTCCAGGTCATCTCTCTTTTCTCTATCGCACACACGAATTACGGTGTTTTGATGATGAGATGATGATGGGGGAGTTTTCGACAGGTGTGCTTGAGCATGCTCGTGTTCATCCCAAGTTCCTTCACTCCAATGCCACGTCACACAAATGGGCCTTCGGAGGTAAAGCTTACTGGAGAAGAAAGTAACATTTGCGAAATACAACGTTTCAGTGGTGTTGAATGAAATCTTTTGTTATGAATATTTGTTAATTGTTCTTTTGGTTTTGTGTTACAGCAATTGCAGAGCTGCTTGATAATGCTGTTGATGAGGTATCCATGTGTGAAGTGAAATGCTTCTGTTTGTGATTGTGAGTGAATTGTTTCTTATGGAATTGCTTTTGTTCATTGGTTCTTTTTTTTTCAGATACAGAACGGTGCTACTTTTGTCAAGATCGATAAGATTGATATTGCCAAAGATAACTCACCAGCTTTAGTTTTCCGAGGTATATTAGCCTTTTTGAGTGAATGTGTGATGCTTTTGCTGGATGTTGTTTGTAACATTATGTATCTTTTTCGATGTCACTTGAAGATGATGGAGCCGGGATGGATCCTGATGGGATTAGAAAATGCATGAGCTTAGGCTACTCATCAAAGAAGTCTAACACAACGATTGGACAGTGTAATTTCTCTACTCTGTTAATAGGACGTTGAGAATTTTATTTCAGATCACTAACCGTGGTTCCTTCCACTCTTGTGTACAGATGGAAATGGTTTCAAGACAAGTACTATGAGACTCGGAGCTGATGCCATCGCTTTTACTCGCTCAACTCGGGGAGGGTATTTGATATATCTCTTTTGAATTTGGTTTATGCTCTTTGTATTTAATCTTGTCATATTTTTATCTTTCTCTGTTTTAGCAAATCAACCCAGAGCATCGGCCTTCTGTCTTACACATTCCTTAGGAGAACTGGTCAGGATGATGTGATTGTTCCTATGGTAAAATCCTCTGCATATGTAGTTTTTTGTTTTCATGCCTGAAATAAGTAGTTCACTACAAACTTTGGTAGCTTAAAAAGGTGGAACTACTGCAGTTTGATCTCAATTGATGTTATTGTATCTGGAATGCAGATAGATTTTGATATATCCAGTGACCTGCTCCAACCAATTATTTATGGCACTCCTGAAGATTGGTCTACCAACCTTAACATTCTTCTCAAGTGGTCTCCGTTTTCAACAGAGGATGAACTTTTGCAGCAGGTTCGTTCCTTCTAAAGACGCCGGTTCAGCGTGTATATTTTATTTTAATGTGGTCCATTTTATTAATTCGCTTATTTCCGTTTTTTTTTCACCTACAAGTTCGAGGAGATTGGAACACATGGAACAAAAGTAATGATATACAACTTGTGGCTTAATGATGAAGGAATATATGAGCTGAGCTTTGACGACGAAGAGGAGGTACTTACACTTTCTTTCAGGGATCAGGTGTTTTGCAGAAGTTGAGGTGTTAAATGTTCTTTTGTACTTGGTGTAATAGGACATACGGCTCCGAGATGAAAATGCCCTCGACGGGAAACGGGCTGTCCCTGTGATATTAGAACTAAGATCACATATCTCATACCGCTTTCGACACTCTCTGAAGGTAATTCTTCTGAATATCCTCTTACTATATGTTTTCTTCCTGTTGCAGGGATGTTTAAAGGCTGACTTGTTTTTTTAATCCTTAGGCTTACGTATCCATGTTGTATCTCAAAAAGTTCAAAAATTTCAAAATTTTCCTTCGGGGAATCCCTGTGGAGCAATTCAACATTGCTGATGAACTCAGATATCCTGAGACTATAATGTACAAACCCCATGCAGCTGCAGTGGACTATGTAATACAAACTAACACTTCCTTTTTCTCTTTCTTTCTACTCGCTGATTTCATTTCATGCATGGACTTTCGGCTGTGTCTAAAGTCTAAACGTTTAAATTGTGAGAGAAAAAACCATTAAGCTTCCTTGTTACAGGCTGTCACTGAAATTAAAGTTGGATTCATCAAGGAGGCACCTAAACTTCCAGTATCTGGTTTCAATGTCTATCACAAAAACCGTCTCATCAGGGTACGTTTTGTTGATATAGCAGTTGAGGTAAATTTGTTAGCTTCCGCTTTTGTATATGGTTTGATTAAGTGGGATCCATTTGCATCATCACAGCCTTTCTGGAAGGTCACTCTGAGCGGTTCGACTAGATTAAACGGAAACGGCGTTGTCGGTATAGTTATCATTTCCTTGAAGAACACTCTCCATAGAATTCGCTTTGTTTGTGGGACTGACCTCGTGGAGAGACTCATTAACCAAAAAACTCTTCTCCAGGAGTTCTTGAAGCAAACTTCATAGAACCAGCTCACGATAAGCAAGATTTTGAGAGGTCTTCTCTATTCCAGCGGCTGGAGGCGAGACTGAAAAAGATTACAGTAGATTACTGGTCTCTTCTTCCTCCTCTTTAAATCGTTGTTCCAATCGTCTCATGTTATTTTGGTTCCAGACCGCAATATCTTTGTTTTGATTAGTCATCTCTTTCTTACTATGGACTAAAACAGGAAAAGCCGCGGCGAGGCTGTTGGCTACCATCCTTACTTCCATACACCTAAGTCGAACAGGACAGCAACACCTGATCAACCGCCTAGTGACGATACATTCAACCCTTCGCCTTTGCCTTCTGATAAAACTAGTCAAGGTGGTCCGATAATACGTGAAATCAGTCTGAGTAAAGGGACTTCTAGCCGTACAGTTGCTGCTCCTCCGCCACATATGAGAAATTTCACGGGTGTAAGAAGTAACTTCCAACCCGTGCAGCTCAATCCTCAACCTGTGCAGCTCAATCCTCAACCTGTGCAGCTTAACCCTCAACCAGTGCAGCTTAACTATCAACCTGTGCAGTTTAATCCTCGACCCGTTCAACTCAATCCTCAACCTGTGCAGCTCAATCCTCAACCTGCAGCTACTGTAAGTGAAATCTCATTTACCTTTTTTTATAAGTTTGATAAAAAATCAAAGTGAACAAATCTTCCCAGGAATCTGGAGACAACCTCGGTGGCAAGTCAGCATATAAGCTAAGCGAAGAAAACATACAACTGTTTATGGAGTATGTATATATATTTACTCTCACTATGGAAAAGTAACTCAAAATTGTCAGTTTCACCTATGTTCTTTCTTCAACAGGTGCGAGGAATATGCAAAGAAAGAGACTGAAATGGAACAGACGGTAAGTTTCATCCCGCAGTGTAAACATATGTTTGTTGCATTGGTTCCTAACATGGATACAAATGAAACAGGTAAGGAACTTAGAAAAGGAACTGGAAGAAGCCAAAAGTAAATGTGCGCTACTTGCTCTGCTTGTCAATGCTAAGAAGATGGAGATTGAACAAGTTTAGATAACACGTTAAGACTCTCTAGAATCTGAAGTTCCCTAACTTTAATATTTTGGTTTGTATGTATCTAGATCTTTTGGTATGTATGTTAATATGTTATGCAACCTCTCAGCAACAATGACACTGATATGTACATAGCTGGTATATGGTCTTTATGTCCCATTTTGGCTCTAATTATCTGCACGATAGAGGCTTGGCTTATAGTTCAAACTTCAAACCTAGACCATCTCTTGTATATTTGGAAAGACAACGCGTAGTTTCAAGTGAAGACAGATAGACGTCACGCTGTTTTAATTAATACCATCTCTCTTATATTGTTAACGACGACACGTTGTTTCATGTGAGAGCAGTGAGACATCACGCTGTTTGATTTTATTTTTCTTCAATATCATCGAGTCCAACGACGCCGATTCGAATTCGTTCGTCGCTTACCCGTTCTCGTCGGAGATGTCTCCCAACGCGAAAACTGTAATCGCCGCCGACGTCGTGAATTTAGACAGTGACGACGAAGATGACGTAGTAGGAGGAGGAAGAGGATTGTCTCTAATTGAAAATCCGCAAGTTCCAAGTACAACCGCCGACGCGAGGGTGGCGGCTCCACTGGAAACCCTAGAGTGCCGGAGCTTCTGGAAGGCCGGAGAAAGCTATGTGACACCGAACGTCGTTTCCCAAGCTGCTCCAGGTAACTATAACACTTCGACACACGCAATACAACGATCATGGTTTTTGATGGAAATTTGAAAATTCGACAGGTATGCTTGAGCATGCTCGTGTTCATCCCAAGTTTCTTCACTCCAATGCCACGTCACACAAATGGGCCTTTGGAGGTAAAATAAATCTAATATTTGACTCCAAGCAGATCAATTAGATAAAGTAATTTTTTTTTTGTAATGCAGCCATAGCTGAACTACTTGACAATGCTGTTGATGAGGTATAAACAAATACTTCTCTTAGATTTAACCTTTTTTTTTAGTGAATTGGTTTAATGTTTGATTTGCTTTTTTTTCCTCAGATACAAAACGGTGCCACCTTTGTTAAGATTGATAAGATCGATATCGCGAAGAATAATTCTCCAGCTTTAGTTTTCCAAGGTACATTGGCTTTGAATGATTGTCTTAGACTGTTAGATGTTGTGTTAATGACATGTTTTTTTTTTTCACTTGAAGATGATGGCGCTGGGATGGATCCCAATGGGCTCAGAAAATGCATGAGCTTAGGCTATTCGTCAAAGAAGTCTAATACAACTATTGGACAGTGTAAGTTTCTATGAATTTGTGAGAAAAGGACGTTGACCTTCTTTCTAGTTGGTTACTATAAGTGACTAAGCAGAGTTTTAACCTTTTTTGTGTGTAGATGGAAATGGTTTCAAGACAAGTACCATGAGACTTGGAGCTGATGCCATTGTGTTTAGTCGCTCAACTCGTTCAGGGTATTACTGATATATCTGGTGCATAGTCTTTAACGTATGCTCTTACTTGAAATTTCTCTGTATCTTTATTTGTTCTTAGGAAAGCTACTCAAAGCGTCGGCCTTCTGTCTTACACATTCCTTAGAAGAACTGGTCAAGATGATGTCATTGTTCCTATGGTAAAAATCGTCAGCGTTTTGTACATTTTGTTGTCAAGCCTGAAATAAAGAATTATTCAGATTTTGCAACTATTATTCTCTGTTCTTAAGCGATATTTCTATATGCAATACAGATTGATATTGATATATCCAAGGAGCGGCCACAACCAATTATCTATGGGTCGTCAGAAGATTGGTCAACCAACCTTGACATCCTTCTCAAATGGTCTCCATTTTCAACAAAGGACGAACTTTTGCGACAGGTTGTTTCTTTCGAAAGTCAGCTTATGAATATTACATTGGATCACTGTTCTTCCTTGATTGGTTTCCTATTTTGGTTCTTTTCCCCTACATTGATGCTGAAAACTTTGATTCATCTTTCGTCCACCAGTTTGATGATATTGGAACGCATGGAACAAAAGTAATTATCTACAACTTATGGCTAAATGATGAAGGAATCTATGAGCTGAGTTTTGACGACGACGATGAGGTACCAGACACTTTTCCTTTAAATAATATGTACTCGATGAGATAACTGCTTAGGCTTTCATGGGTGTCTTAGGTCAGGTCCTATGCAGACAACAAGTTTCAAATTTTATGGCATTTAAGTTATTTTCTTTGATTTTGTGTATAGGACATCCGGCTCCGAGATGAAAGTGTCCATGATGGAAAACGGGTTCACCCTAAAGAACTGGAACGGAGAGCTCATATTTCACATCACTTACGTTACTCTCTGAGGGTAGTAGTTTCCTGAATATCATCCTTCTTTCTATATAATAATGTATCATATTTTCCAAGAATGTTTGAAGACTCACTTTGTTAGTTTTCATCCTCAGGCTTATGCTTCACTGTTATATCTCGAGAAGTTCAAAAATTTCAAAATTATACTTCGTGGTATCCCTGTGAAGCAGTTCAACATTGCTGATGAATTCAGATATCCTGAAATTATAAAGTACAAGCCTCAAATAGCTACAATTGAACAAGTAATATAGATCACTCTTCTCTCTTTTTTATTTATTTCAGTTCTCTGGTTTTGTTACATGGAGCTTTGGCTAGTTTAATTTTTTTTGTTGCAAATTTTCCATTGCCGTTAATGTCTGTGTTCTCGTTCTCATATGCAAACATTGATCGAGTTTTTTAGGCTTAAGTTGGTGCAAAAACTCTACTAAGCTTTCTTGTTACAGGCTACCACTGAAATCAAAGTTGGATTTATTAAAGAGGCTCCCGCCCTTGCAGTTAGCGGTTTCAATGTCTATCACAAAAACCGTCTTATCCGGGTACGCTTTCTTATATACCAGACAATTCCATGATCTAGATTATCTTTAAAAGCAACTGCAGTAAGTTTATTACTGAACGACTTTCAAGGAAACCAATCATCTGTTAGACTGTTACTAGAATGCAATGCTTGATAGAACATTAATAAATTGGTCTGCTATAATATTTTCCACTTAAGGGCCCTGCATTTCATGACTTGCATAAGCTGAGATCTCTCTTGCACCTTACAGCCATTCTGGAAGGTCACGATGGACGGGTCAGCTTTAGGCAATGGTGTTGTAGGTAATAAATCTATTCATTTTATTTGATATCTCTATTAAATATGTTCCGTTTGAGTGAAAAAACTTGGAGGTGGTACTCATTAACCAAAATCTGCTCCCCAGGAGTTCTTGAAGCAAACTTCATAGAACCAGCTCATGATAAACAAGATTTTGAGAGGTCTTCTTTATTCCAGCGGTTGGAAGCGAGGTTGAAGAGGATTGTCTACGATTACTGGTCTCTTCTTCCCCTCTCCAAAGCCCTATTCCAATCATCTCTCCATATTTTTGTCCATTATGATTTTACAAATTGCAGTAATATCTCTGTTTAACTATTCAACTGCTTGTTCTGGATAAAAAAAAAACAGGACTAGCCACTGCCACGTTTTCGGATACAGGACTCCTCAAATGCCTGCAGATAGGTCGAAAAGGACACCGATACCTGATCAACCACCTACTGTCAATACATTCAATCCTTTTCCTTCCCCTTCTCAAGGTGGTGGTCCAATAATACGCGAAATCAGTATTAGTAATGCTACTTCAGTCCGTACAGTTGCTGCTCCACCGCCACATATGAGAAATTCCACGGGTGTAAGAAATAACTTCCAACCCGTGCAGCTTAACCCTCAACCTGCAGTTACCGTAAGTGAATTTCATTTTTGTTTTATTATACAAAGTTTGATGAAAACAAACTGAAACAAATCTTCTCAGGATACTAGAAACAAGCTTGGTGGCAAGTCAGTGGAGGAGATAAGCCAAGAGAACATACAACTCTTCATGAAGTATGTATACATTTATAATGAAAAAATTAGTTTCATTTCTCTCATAGGATCTCAGTCAATTTTGATGTGTTCATTCTTCAACAGGTGTGAGGAATATGTAAAGAAAGAGACTGAAATGGAACAAACTGTAAGTTTGATATTTCGTAGTGTAAACATCTCTGTTTGTTTTTGGTTTCTAACATGGACGTAAATGAAACAGGTAAGGAACTTAGAAAAGGAACTAGAAGACGCTAAAAGTAAATGTGCACAACTTGCTATGCTTGTGGATGCTAAGAAGGAGATGCAACAAGTTTAAGACTCTGGGATCTGAAGAATACCGAACTTGATTCAGCTATTAATTACGGTGTTCGTGCATTTGCTTATAAGCATGTGCATATATGTATGTAGCATATCTATCTGTCAGGAAAATCTTTAGATCGTTAGGATGTATGGTCAGGGAATAGTTCTATTTCTAGGTACAATAAGTTCTGATTGTGTGAACCAACTCCTTTTCAAAGTTTAACTAGTCTTGTGAGGACTAAGAAAGAAGTTGGTCCAGCTTGCTACATAAATAAGAATTTAATTTTGTTTTATAGAGTGGGGACTCTTACAGAAGCCTAAGTTTTATCATATGTTTATTTTCTTAATTTAATTAAAATCCAGTGGACAGAAAATTTCATTAAATGAACAATGGAGAAAGGTAAACATGCAGTGATCTTCTGTAGCCAATTTGCATCACAACTGGGATCAAATGGATATAATGAGTGTGTGAAGTGAAAAAAAGAAAACACAATTCACATCATTACAATTATATGGACCGACCGACCAATCACTAACAACGCGTGGACCATAGTCAAAATTCAACATCCATTGCCCTATTAGGTTACTGAGTGAGCCAATATCCCTAGCTCTTTAATTTTGTAACTTTATTTCCATGCCGATCTTTAAAGTATGGTAGAGGGTTTGATTGTACTTTCGGTTTATAAGAAAGACAATTAGAAAGAAGGCTTTTGAAAAACAGAAAATAAAATATTTGAACAAGTAAAATGTATATATATATGTAAATCTTATACTTATTTATTTAACACCGATCGAATGTTAACAATTGGATTACCAAATACGAACAATTTAGATGTAGGGTTTAGTGGTTGAAGAGTTAAATCTGAATGTTCTTATTCTCAGTGGTCTTGTCATTTTGATTATTTTTTTATCTGAAATCTCCGAGTTAACAAAAATATACCAAAAGAAGATATAGTTTTTAAATGGAAATGGCGAATGGGATATATACTTTTAGGTTTGGTGCATATCTAATATTCTTTTAACTATATAGTTATTATATGATTGATCTAGATACCCAGTAATAGAGAAGACATTTCTCTAAAAGACTCAAATATGCCGTGTTATTATCAACAAAAAGCCACATTTAAAGGCTGAGAAAAAGACAGCCATTACATTAATACAATTTAATTTATTTTCTTTACATTCTTGTTGTTCCCATTTGCTCAAATGTACTCCTTTCATGAAGCAAGCCATCCCATATTGGACCTTCTAGAGAATACACTTGAAAAAACATTTTTTCTTCTTCTTTTCGCTGTTGTTGTTGGTATTCATCTTCGTTTATCTTGTAATAATGGTGATGTTTTTTTCAAAAAAAAAAAAGAAGATAATAATGCTAATGGTTTCTTGGACTCAAATACATGTATGATAGTCGTCTCATTGTTTTGTATGTATATTCCAAAATGTTAGGAAGACGTGTTCAAATATTTCCTTTCATTTTAGTTGCCTTAACAATCAACATTTGCACCTTTAAATTCGAGAAAACAATATTGCAGTTTACAAAACTCTTTCAAAAACGACAAGTGCAACTTTTATTTGTCTTACATCGATTCGCTCGCCCAAGCGACACTCTGTATTATTTTATTCATAAAACATACTATTACAAAATCAAATAGATACAAATTATAGGAAGAGAAAATAGAATGAGACTAGCCCTTTCTCAAAAAAAAAAAATAGAATGAGAGAGTCAACGCAGAGGAGAAGGCAAACACTGGGCTCGAGAGACCTCTCGACAGGTTTAAGGGACAGACAGCGAACCTCTTCTTCTCGGGCCTCTCCCACTTATCATTCCTTTCTCTTTCTTTTTTCTTTTTTTTTATTTCTTCATTAATTCAAAAACGTAAATACGTAATAGTTAAGTTTTACCATTATAAATAGCATTTTATTTCTAGATCATTCGGACTAGACTAACCTGGATCGGTCCGATCCTAATATAGCCATTTTTTATTTTGTTTTTAGGGTTTATTTGGTCCGATCATGTGGTCAGGCGGACGAGTCTACTATTATTTAATACCCAAAATGGCAAAATAAACAATATTGCTATGGTTCTGGTTCTATCAGGATGTGACATCACTGGTTTTATAGAGGCCAAAATGACTGTGGTTCAAAATTTCTGGATCTCAAAAATGCAGATCAATTCAGCAGGTTTTCGGTCTACCGCAACATCTTGAATTATTGTAGAATCCTAGTTGATGTATTTGACATTTCAAACAGAGATTGCTTAGTTCGGATGGAAAACAAAACACGTATTTAATACTCCATTGTATAAATATACCTCAGAGTTATTAACCTAGTATTTGTAGTGTATCCATATATCCATATTTACTCAAACTATTACCCTTAGCAAATTGTATACAAGTTTAGATTATTTTACATATTTTGTGGTAAGTTGTGAAGTCTAGTAGCTCGGACACCAAACATGTGATGACTTGATATGACACTGACCGATCCTCCCTAGAGGTTGCAAGGGGACGCGATCCACTGACCAAAAAAAGTTTTGATTAAGGGTGGTAATTAGGGCTATCCAACTCCACATGTATATATATTTTCCGTCCTTTTTTTTTTTTTTTTTTTTTTTGGTAAAATGTTAAATTTTATACCAAATTTTCAGTTTTTGACAGAGATTACAAGGAAAAACGAGTAGCGGAGTGCGGAAATTAAACTAACACAACACAACAAACGACAATGACAAGAAACCGAAGTGAGAAAGCTAAACTAGCAACCAGCTAAGCAGCGGAAGGGGCAAAGACCAAAGCAAACTGGAAAGGGTCAAGGCCGGATACAAGGAGACAGTTGCCACGAGCCGAGAGATAGGCGCCCTCAAACCTAGAAGCTACGGATCCTGCAGCTTCTGAAACCCAACCCAACACACACCACATACCAGCTCGAAGAATCAAAGCACGGACCTACCAAAAACACCAGACAGATGCACCCCCGACGGCACGAGAGCAAGTGACCACGCGACGATGCCGTCGTTCGATAAGCAGAACCGAAGAATGCCGTCTTCAGACCCGACTCCTCGTGACCGTCTACACCCATTTAACCGAACCCACATATAGAGGGAGCAGACCGCACAGAACTCGCCCTCCGGGAATACGCCTACAAGAGAAGAGGCAGACCGAGTGACCCACTGCCGCTCGGAGACTAAACGCAGCTACCAACACCAAAGGAGAACAAGCCAAAAGACGCATACTGAAGGGATGAGAGAGCGAGGCGCAAGGCCACACCGCCGAAAACTCCAAGGTAGGGGCAAGGAAAATCACCGGAACACCGGAATAGCTCAAAACAGAGCAAAAAAAATACGCACTTTCGGTGACACGCGCCACCACCACGTGCCACCGCTCAATCCACGCGCTGTCACCACGCGCCGCCACCGACACCACGCGTTGCCACTGGGAAAGCCAGGAAATCGCGACAAAACCCGACCACCAGCGAACCCACGCGCCTCCTCGAGAGACCACCAGAGGAGTTAGAGGAGAAAGATCTTTGACTCGCGAAATCTCAGATCTTAACGAAACTGCCACCGCACACAACTCCGACTAGACAAGACGCCGGACTGAGGCACATGGACCAGCAAAGCTTTACGACGCTACACGCAGCTCAACTCTCACAGAAGATCGGGCGAACTCAGGGAAAAAGGACCGGACGGAAACGCTAGAGAACCTCGCATCGCAGACCAGACAGCGCAGCCGCCGTCCTCAAGCAGCACCACCACCCAGAACCCGACTAGATGAGCACCAGAGAACCCGGATCTGAACCGGATCTGAGACGAAACGACCTAAACCCGCCGCTGAATAGAACGTAGAGAGATGACAGAGGGAGAGAACAAACAGCAGAGAGAAGAACAAAGAGGGAGAAGCCTCCGGCGGCCGCGAAAAGGACGCAGCGGCGACCGCCGGAGAAGAACGAGACTGAACTGTTGCGGTGGTTTTGAGGGGAGAAGGAAGAGGAAAAGTCGGGAGAGAAGGGATGTGTTCCGAAGCTGATAGAAGGAAGAGGAAAAAAAAAAACTGTTTAGGGTAAACTTTTTATAGTGACTAGCCTCACCGCTTGCGCGGCCCCAAATCCAGGAAATCCTTCCCCTCCGGCTTGGACCTACGGATTAATGTATACTCCGCTTGTCCCTACTCGTATGGGGAATCCCCTCCGGCTTGGACCTACTGGTTAGTATACACCGCTTGTCCCTACTCGTATGAAGAAGGATTTATTTGGAGAGGCATAGTACCACCCCGCTGTCCCCGAGAATCGAACTGGCGACCTCGGGTAGCCGTGTGTGAGAAGATTTTGTTGGGACCACTAGGCCACCAACACTTCTCTATTTTCCGTCCTTTGTACGTCGAACTAGTGGGTTTTTGTCAACGAACTAGTGGTTTTCATTAGCGACTTCGCTACGAAATAACGAAATTAGTCGGCCATTTTACATATTTTTTTCTAATAAAATGTTATACAAAATCCTATCTTATACCTACTCGTTTTATAAGTCGTCTAGCAAGTTTAGTAATGCACAAAAATGAAGAGATTCTTCATTTCACAGTTTTTGGAATAATTTTTTTATTGATACTACCATCTCATTTTGCATATTTTTCATGATATGCCATTTTGTAATATTCAAGTTTCCAATCATGACAATATTTTTTTACTCGAATCGTTATATATCATGACAAATTAAATTAAAATCTGACTGTTAAACCTAATGCTGAATTAAAGTAAGTAGTTTACATAATTGTGTGGTTTAAGCATGCAATTTCATATAATCATAGCAATCTTACCATAGTACGATATAGAATCAGTCTAATTCTTATTCACAAACATTATTTTGCGTCGTCTTTTATATATCATTCACAGTAGAAAGAATGGAATACAAAAAAGTACACGTAGGTGGCGCAGTGTTCCCTTGTATAGCTTCAGAGAGTCCAAAGAGTAACATGCATTTTTCATCCTTCCTCACTTCTTTATTGGTAATTTTTTCTTTAACCTATCAAAATCACTCAATAACGAATATTATTATGTTCACTTGTAACAATCAATAAAAACAGAACCTCTTTTCACTGCTCCGAATCTCTCTGTTTCCATAAACTATTATATTGTGAATGATTTTTTATACTATTGATTATTGGTATATTCTTCACCGAATCATTAATTTCTTAGTCACTGAAATAATTATAAATACCTATTAATTTACTACATTGGCAATAATATTTCCATTAGTTTTTGATGCATTACCTTAAATAACAAAAAATGCATTACCTCAAGTCCAGCCGACTCCGAAGTGTTAGACCCAAATCCGTTTATTTGATAAGTCTGTTGAGAGATGCAAATTCTGTCTCAAACAATTATATCTGCTTACTCTGATTTTTCGTTTTCTTAACCCAGAAAAAAAAAGAGTTGTCTTGATTTGATCACAAAGTTAGTTACGTTTAATATGGACATCCATATGTATATATTTCATCTGTTTCATAATACATAAAGTTTTGACTCATTGAACAAAGATTAAGAAATTTATTTTTTTTCTAAAAAGTAATTTTAAAAATATAATTTAAAACTTATTCAACCAATTACAAAAATGACTGCAACATCTAATTGGTTACACAGTTTTCAGTAAAGTTAAAAATAACATAAAAAATTCAAAACATCATCTATTTTGAAACAACAAAAACCTTCTAAAACATCATCTATTATGAAACGAATGGAATATACTACAAGGAAATCTATATTTAGTATCGGATTATAACATTGTTTTGTTTGATATCCAAAATACCTAAGTTTTAACATTTTATTTATTTTTGTTAAAGAAGCTTAATTGCTGAACTAGAATAAGAGTATAAATAAGTAACACTGTAATTTCCTTAACAAAAGTAAAATTGTTTAATACTATGTGAAAGAAAATCATTATTAAAGCTAATTAAGTTAAAGTAAGCGAGAACCCTAATTAAGGCGTCTAGGTGAGCAATTAATATTCTTTGAGATTGGACAAAACAAAATCGTATAGTCAAGCGTTTAAAGATTTACAATCGCGTGAGATTTCAAATTAACCATAAATAATATACGATCTATTAATACGTACGGACACATGTGCTATTAAGTATGACTACGTAAGATTATGTGTTAAACACTTAAACCTCAAAGAACTAATTACATTGTTCCATTTAAAGATGCCATTCGCCACGTGGCCAACTCTGGTCCATGGGATGAGAACAAGAAAGCATGTACCGGTGGATCATCCCCGTGGGTTTGAAACTCTGAGTCCGGGGGTAGAGAGAGAGAGAGAGAGAGTCCTTGTTTAATGATATTTATTTCATGAGGACATAACTAGAAGCGTTTTCTTCAGACAAAGCCGAAGTGAGAAGAGGAAAGAAAAGATTTTCACTTTGGTTTCATAGAATCTGCAAAAGCCCAAATCAGAGTGTTAGAGAGAGAGAGACTTAAATTCTGGGGATGAGCAGAGCAGAAGAAAGAGAAAGCTCAAACCCCCACGGCGGCGTTGCAGAAATCAATAGATAGAATAATAAAGATTTTATAAACAGACAGCTTAAATTCTTCTTTCTTTCTTTCTTCTCTTTTGTTTCTTCTTCCTTCTTTCTCTCACTTCAACTACTCACTACACACCTTTTGTTCCGAGGGAGAGATCTTGGAAAGCATTGGAATTTTGATAGGAAGAGAAAGCAATACCCACGAGTGAAAATTATAAAAAGAAGATAGTCTTAAGGATTTGATGGTAATTAGGGTTATTGTAGTATGTATATTATTAGGTCAAGATTAGGGTTTGAAGTGTTAGGTCTTTGGAAATGGCCGGGATGTTTTCATTAGGAGGAAACAACAACGGAGACGAAGAAAATCAACGACAACAAGAAAAGACAAATTGGGTTTGGTATAGATCAAACACAAACACCAATAATATTAACCCAAGCTCGAGCCTATGGCAGATTCCACCAGAGCAGCAGCTTCTCATGCATCATCATCAACCACAACCACAACAACAAAGCCTAGATCTTTATCCAGGTCATCAGATTGAGGTCTCTGATGTAGCCACATCATCAAGATCCATCACCATAAGCTGTCGGGACTGTGGGAACCAAGCCAAGAAAGACTGCACTCATATGCGTTGCAGGACTTGCTGTAAGAGCCGTGGCTTTGATTGTTCCACTCATGTGAGGAGTACGTGGATCCCCGTTGCTAGACGCCGTGAGAGACAACAGCAACTTCATATGTCCACATCTGGAGGCAGCGGCAGTGGTGGCGGCGGTTCGAGTATTCCTAAACGTCATAGGGATGCTACGCTTCCGGGAACATCTGACTCAGCAGGTTTGTAGTTTAGATTTTTTTTATATATATCAGACGAAATTCAGATTAAAACCATAAGTCTCTTTGCCGTGTTTTTGTTAGAATAATTTTGGATAGTTTTACTTTACACTTGACTGTTTGTGTTTACTTTTCCACTTACTACTTAGTTTTGTTTTTACATATTTAGAAATACAACATTCTAATTTTTATGATTTTCCTAACAAAAAAAACTTTTTAAACTGATAATTCCGTTTGTGTCTGCAAATGTTTTTTTTAAGTTTAATAAAAATATTAGACTGGCTAGTTTTGAAAGAAATCATATACTATAATCTAACCTGAATAATAATCGCCACAAGAATCTATTGTTTATGTGCGTTGTTTTTTTGTGTGTTGCTGTTAAAACTTGATGATGTGTGTATGTTCCTAGGGTTAGAAATGGGGGAGGCAAGTTTTCCGCCGGAAGTGAGCTCGGATGCGCTTTTCCGATGTGTAAAAATGAGCGGCGTAGACGACGGAGGAGATGATGGTCAATACGCTTATCAAACGACGGTGAACATTGGAGGACATCTCTTCAAAGGGATTCTATATGACCAAGGCCCTGAAAGCAGCTACGTGAGTGGTGGTAGTGGCGGAAGCGATCATCAAAGCTCATCTGCAGGAGGTGGAAATCCATTTAATACTCCGGCAATGGCTGACGGTGGAGGAGGATCCTCTACGATGTTTGTCGATCCTAATTCAAGTGGTTACTATTCAAGTAACATGGCGACTATGTTTGTGCCACCAGGTACTCAATTCTATCAAAACCCACCAAGGTCTTGATTAAATCAAGAACTTGAGTTTTTCTTTTTACAAAAAAATATTGACTCTATATATGTAATGTGTTGTTTGTGTTGTTTTCATCAATCATATTCATATGTAATACATAGACGATATTGCAAATCGGTTCAACATCTGCATGTTGTTTGTCATTATGTATATTGTATGTGTTTGATTTTATATTTCAGTTGTACGGTAATGGATATTTAAAAAAATGTTGAGTATTCGTGGTTTATATAAACATGCAAGTTTTTTTTGGTTCTCGATACGTTTTTCTTCCATGTTTATGCGGATGTTGCCGCGGTTGCTTCTCTCATTGGATAAACTCGAGAGATTCTTTATGTTATAATATTGTATAAATTATAATATATTCATAAGGTAGACTGAAGTCTATCTAAATTTAAAGGTAAACTAGCTAAAGTAAATTAAATGGTGATGACGACAGAAAAGCGAATGAGGGTAAATATTTTCAAAATGTAAGTTACGATAATCGTACTGGCCGGTCCTATATATCGTCAATTCGTCTTTCAGTGTTCTAGTTCGCCATAAATTGGTGTCTGAAATTTTATAAAAAGGGAAGAATATGTATATATATATGCAGATAATTAATAATCTAACTAATTTCATAAACACAATATATGGAAAAACTCGTGGATTTATATAAACTCTTCTCCGTCACGTGCCTATCTATGGTTAGAGCACTGGTAGATAAAACATTTAGTTTTAGAGTTTGTATTATGCATTATTACTATTCATGGGATTTAATAACAAGCTCCTAGTAGAACCTTTTCTGGAGTTAAATTAGTGTTACTTAATTACTTCAGATTATACAAGACACTAAATAATATATCCGATAACAAAACAAAGACATGGACATTAAGTTTTTCTGACGCCCATGATTTTATGATCATAACAACAATATTATAGTTACTGTACCCCCAAAATTAATTCTTTTTATATTCCATTATCGTCGTCTAAGAAACATCCGCCATAAGATGTGCATAAATATCACGAAATCATTTGTTAAAAAATCATGAAATCATAACCAACAAGCCCGTTTAGTGATAGAATAGAAGCTATTAGTTAAGTTTTTATCAGTATAAGACTCATCCAACGATTTTGTAAGCGTTGCTTAGTCTAATTACGCACACATATTCACGCGAAGTTAGGAAACCATAACAGCCAATTTAATCCTATTTTTTCGGATAAATAGACGTGAATATATGTAACGATGCTACAAATCCTAACCCTTTTTTTTTGAAACACTACAAATCCTTACATTATCACTTTTTAACCAAACACAAAAGAAAGGAAACAAAAAAAAACGTTTAGATCACCTCCAGTTCACATAGTTTAGGCTTGGGAACGTACCTTGTCTGACAAGTCACCCATACTCCTTGATTGTGAACCCTCCAAGAGTGAAGGACACAACTAAAAGAGATATGGTTTCTGGTTGGATTTGAGTTCAAGAAGATATAAGACATAACCAGAGAGAGAGACAGAGAGAGAGAGAGAAGTAAAGATGAAATTAATAATAATGAGGAATGTTGCAGAGATTGGATATGAAGAGGGGCAAGTAAGGGCGACGTACCAACCAACCAAGAAAAAGGAAGAAGCTAGCTAGGGTTTTGGTAGAGCTCTTTACTTAGGGTGGGGATGAAAGAAACTGGCTCAGTGATGCAGTAACCTATAATTGTGGTGTGTGCCCATACTTTTCACCAGCTTTTTTTTTTCTTCTTTTTTCTTTGGACAAGACTCGTATACCTTTACTCACATATACACGACCCCATGTACGACTGTCTATGTGTGTATGTATATGGTTGAGTGGTCCTTTTATTAATACCAATATCGCTAGATGAATACTGAGCTTTGGAGTCATCGCATGCATATTCATACATTTTCTAGTAAAATGGTTCATCAAAGTATCATTTCACTCATTAACCGACAAGTAAATTCCCACTACTATCTAATTTGCATTCCCTTTATCGTTTAACGTAATTCCAGATCGAACTTTTTAAACTAATCCTGAGTTTTATTTTTATTCACTAACTAATCCTGAGTTTTATTATCGGAAAACTGCGGTTATTTTGCAATCAGAATTTTGTAATACTAATATATTTTTCGTTTAAGTACACGGTTACTAAGAATATATCACGGTTTTAGATGTGAACAGTTACTACATATAATATCTCGAGCTTGAACAACAGTTCAATCAAACTTATTCGGTGAATATACGAAAATCAAAGCTTGAATGACAGAAAATCAAACTTATTAGGCGCAGATAAGAAATTCAAACAGAAAGTGATATAGACCAATCTCATATATATGTATATTGTGTGTGTGTGCGTGTGTCTCTCTTCCTCACTTCCTGGCTTTATTTTTTAAGACCAAGCATAAAGAGGACAAGCTTGAAGTAAGCTTCACGAAATGCGAGTCTAAGAAAGGTTAGCTTGAAGCTGTTCCATGGAGGGTATCGAGCTTCAAGATCCATTGCTAAGCTTCCTTCCATTATTGCCTTCTCGTGACTGAAACATTCGAACGAGTATTTCCCATGATACCTTCCTATTCCACTCTCTCCCACTCCTCCAAAAGGCAACGCATCACACATATACTGAAAATTTAACAAAAAAAAAATTGAAGATATAAGAAAGTTCTAACCAGAGTCAAAAATCAAACTCTACATGTTATATATACCTGGATCATGACGTCGTTGAAAGTAACACTTCCGGAAGATGTTTCTGACAAGATTCTAGTTTTAAGGTTGTCGTCCTTGGTGAATGCATAGATAGCAAGTGGCTTTGGTTTTGACTTGATAAACCCTATGCTTTCTTGTATGTCACGTAACTTCATTACATTAAAGAAAATAATCAGCACCAATTGTCTACTCTGGTCAGTAGTAATATGTTTGACTGAAAAATTTAAATATGCTTACTGTGATAATAGGGAGAATTGGGCCAAATATTTCTTCATTCATTATCTCAGAATCAAGGGGAGGATCTAGCAAGATGGTTGGCTCAATGTACCTGTCAAACAAATTTAGGTTGAAGGACTTATATATTTGATTTCGCGTGATGCAAGAAACATGATTAAAGAAAATGCATACAGCTTCTCTTCATCCATGGAGCCTCCATAGACGATTGAAGCTTGAACACCAGGATCATTAAGAAGACGAGCCAATCTCTGAAAGTGTTTCTTGGTGACAATCCTAGAGAGACATCCAGATTCTTTAGGGTTTTCCCCAAAGAAAGACCTTATCATCGGCTTCAACATTTCAATCTATAGAAAACCATCAAACTCTTAGAGATACTAAAGAAACAACATCTGCATATGCGTTTGTCTGTAGACTTACCAGAGAAGACGCAAAGCTCTTTTCTACAAGAACGTAATCAACGGAGATACAAGCTTGTCCACTGCAAGAACCCCACTTCCCTCCAGAGATTCTCTTCACAACAGACTACACATGCTCATCACCAATAACTAAATTTCAGATACTTTCACGATCACGTCAAACAGGAGCTAAGGAGAACAGAGCAAAGCACATACCTTCATGTCCTTTGAAACAGAGTGGTGATCAACAATGGTGGGGCACTTTCCACCAAGCTCTAATGTCACTGGAGTCAAATGCTCTGCAGCCGCAGCCAGTATGATTTTACCAATTCTTGGACTCCCTGCAAATAAACAATAACAATTACGTAAACTCCACTACAAGCGAGTCATCAAGTGTTTAGGATTGAACTGAATTATATCATACCAGTGAAGAAGATCTTGTCCCATTGATGCTTCAAGAGGATAGTAGCGACATCAGGACCTCCTTCTATTACTTTGATGGCTTTATTGTCGAGATAAGAAGGGATTGTCTTGGCCAGGAAGGCAGATGCGTTGGGGCTTAATTCAGATGCCTTAAGCAACACGGTATTTCCTGCAGATATTGCCCCAATCATTGGGTCCAAAGACAAAGCTGACCACCACAAACAATAGAAACGTTACAAATTTATCTCTATTAAAAAAACCATGAAACTTATTCAAGATCTGAAATCTTACATATAGGAAAATTCCAGCTAGACAGAACAAGAACCGTCCCATACGGTTCTGAGATCACTTTCCCTGTTGATGGATAGAACAGCAGAGGAAGGTTGCTCTGTTTTTTTCATCAACAAGCAAACAATTATCCAAACAAAAATTAATTAATATTTCTTTCAAATTTTTTATGATATTTGAGTTTCCTAATCCGGAAATCATATCATACTGCAGTTGTTAAATATGTGCATAGTGTAAGGTTCTTACCTTTTTAGGAACGACCCATTTATCAAGACAGTTTAAAGCAGTAGTAGCAGATCTCATGACAAAGCCAAGCTCATCTCTGAATGCTTCAGTACTATGTTTACCCAAATCTTGAAACAGAACATCACACATCTTGTCTTCATTGTCTTTAACCATCTCGATTATAGCTTCGAGCTGTGTCTTCCTCCACTTCACACTCCTCGTCCTCCCGCTCGCAAACGTCTCCCTCATCTCTCTCAAGCTCTGATCCACAATCTCCTTCATGGCTTGTCTCGCTAACTCTCTAATCTGTTCTGAATCAGAGTTTGGTTGTAAAAAAACTCACTGCTTATTTTTTTCTTTTATTGCCCCTTTTGGACCTAGAGTGTTTCAACCACTTATAGGTGGTGGTTAAGAGGGGAAATAGTAAGGTAAACATTAAATTAGGTTCTGATATCTTAGGGTTTATAATTCGTTATCATGCACGTGAAAGTCAATATCTTTGAATTAAATCTTATACAAGTTGATAACACTTATTGAGTTTTCACATGTAACATGTTAGATATTTTCTACAAGGACTTTATATTATGGATCGGTCATCGGTGACATTAATTGGTGTGTACTGTGTACTGTGTACATTGCTCTTCACCTAAAATAAAGTCCGGGACGTCTGGTTACTGGTTAGTGGCACCGATCATTAAATGCTTCGCTGCTCGTGATATCACAAATTCATATCTATAAGTTTGACTAATTTGTTTTTTATGTTCAGTAAAGTAGTAGCATGGATGATACGATTAATTAATATAAATATAGTTGGGAAACTTCAATAAGTTTGGAAACGCCAGTAGTACTACTTCCATTAGGTTGTCTAGTGAATATTCTTCTGTGGTGAAGGTTGTCAATGTAGTCATAAAAGCTAATCCGATCTGTTCACTGAAAAGAAAACTGGATACATAGTGTAATATTATTATTCATTTACGGAGATATGTACATAAATTATAGTTTCAGACTTTCAGTTGTATATTTTACTTAACCAGGTAAGTGAACCATCGCATTATAGACTTTTTATTGCGTAAACAAAATCTAGTGGGAAAAAGAATATACTATGGAGCAATAAAAAAGAGGAGGGGTGTTCCGAGAATCGAACTCGGGACCTCTCGCACCCGAAGCGAGAATCATACCACTAGACCAAACACCCAATTGCTTGAAATTCAATGAATTCTATTTATAATCTAAGTTTTCATCTGATTTATGGGTTATGTTTAATTAATACAAGCCTATGCTGGTAGTGATGTATTTGTATAACTTTTGTGTGTATTCTAAATATGCTTATGTTGCTCGTAATATAACATTTATGTATCGTTATCTTTAATATAATACATATACTATATATATATATATATTTTTTTTTTTTTTTTGCTAGTAAATTTAGTTATGTGATACGTATGAACATGATATTATTTTGAAATTTAAGTAAAATTTGGGTGTTTGTACGTTCGAGTAAACAAGTAACTAGTTTTGAAGCTTATCCTTTTTAAAATTGAGGTATACAATACTTTTATGAGTGTTGGTGTATTCGCAATTATTCTACTGTATATGAGTCGAGTTGTTGCAGATTCAAGAGATTTCATTAGTGTTGGCACAATATATCAATAGTGTTCTGATGAGAGATTATACTGCAATTTATCATGTGTGATGAACTAATGATGGTGAGTTGGGCGACAAATTCAATTCTTTTTTTGAAGAAAAAACAATCAAAATCTTTTTATTTCGGTCCCATTTTCGGATTCTCCATATTGGGCCTTCCACCGACGGTCGAGTGGGTCCTTGATGCATGATTTTATAGTCCACATCTCTCAAATCATACGAATTATTACAGTTTGTAATTTTTCCTCCGAAGCCATAAATATGTTTCCTTATCCAAGAAAATATGTTTCATTTACCTAATTCTAACGAACTACGTAATACTGTAAGTTTATTTCAACTATATCCACATTCATGGATAATTGATCGGCGATCGTTTTGTCACAGTAACAAAATTTCCAAGTAAAATAAAACTATGAATATTTAGGTCGATATGAAACTTCCAGTCATTAGCCTTCAAGATCCCGATCAAGTCTGCCATCTTTGTTGAAGTCAAATCGCTTGTTTGCTCCAACACACTGACGATGCTATCGAACTTGGCTGAGAGAGAGATGAGTATCTTCTGGATGAGTTGAACATCTGACTTTTGTTCTCCATGATAAGTTAGTTGCTGTGGCAAATCAATTAACTTATCATGGAGAACAAAAGTCAGATGTTCAACTCATCCAGAAGATACTCATCTCTCTCCCAGCCAAGTTCGATAGCATCGTCAGTGTGTTGGAGCAAACAAGCGATTTGACTTCAACAAAGATGGCAGACTTGATCGGGATCTTGAAGGCTCATGAAGCAAGGCTGGCTGTAAGAGAAGAAAGCACAAGTGAAGGAGCATTCGATGCTCGTGTTAAACAGAAGAATCCTGGTGTTACTCACAACAACTCAAAGGGCCGTGGAGGCAAGAAGTGGTGTAAGGTTTGCAAGAAGAACAACCACAACGAGAGTGAGTGTTGGAGGAAACAAAACAAGGATGATCCGGAGAAGGATCACAAGAGTAACAAGAAGTGTTACAACTGTGGCAAGTTAGGCCATTTCGCAAAGGAGTGCTACTCAAAGAAAAAGGAGAAAGCACATCTAAGTCTTGAAGAAGAAGACTTTGATGAAGATCACATGTTGTTCAGTGCGAGTGAAGCAGCAACAACAGTGATGGAAGATGTCTGGATAGTTGACAGTGGAGCAACTAATCATATGACAAAGGAGGAGGGTTACTTCTCCAGGCTTGATAAGAGTATCAAGGTTCCAATAAAAATTGGAAATGGAAGCATAGTCATGACAGCAGGTAAAGGAGATATTACCGTGATGACTAATGGTGGCAAGAGGACCATCAGAAATGTGTTCTTGGTTCCTGGTTTGGCGAAAAATTTGCTGAGTGTTCCGCAGATTGTTTCAAGTGGATACCGGGTGAAGTTCCAAGAGAAGAGATGCATCATAGATGATGCAAAAGGAAGGAGGATAATGAATATCCCAATGACTCACAAATGCTACAGAATCAGGATGGGTCCGGCTCAAGAGGAAGCCATGAGCGCAAGTGAGCAAGGCAAGATGGAGACATGGCACAAGAGACTTGGTCATGTAGGCGACAAAAGGTTGCAACAAATGCAAGACAAAAACTTGGTAAAGGGATTACCAAAGTTTAAAGTCAAGAAGGAAGCATGTGAGGCGTGTAGACTGGGGAAGCAATCACGCAAAAGCTTCCCAAAGGAATCTCAAACTAAGACAAGAGAAAAGCTTGAGATCGTACATACTGATGTATGTGGGCCGATGCAGCATCAGTCCGTTGATGGAAGCCGATACTTTTTGCTATTTTTGGATGGTCATACTCACATGTGTTGGGTATACTTCATGAAGCAAAAGTCAGAGACATTCTCACTGTTCAAGAAGTTCAAAGCAATGGTGGAGAAGCAATCTGGTGTTACCATCAAGACGTTGAGATCAGATGGAGCAGAGAGGATGAAAAGAACCTTGGTGGAGATGGCTAGAACTATGATGGCAGAGCAAGACTTACCACTCAAGTTATGGGCAGAGACGGTATACACTGCTTCATACCTTCTAAACCGTCAACCATCTAAGGCAATTGAAGATGATGTCACTCCTATAGAGAAGTGGTGTGGACATAAGCCTGATGTGTCACACATGAGAATGTTTCGTAGCATATGCTACATACATGTCCCGGATCAGAAGAGGAGAAAGTTAGATGTCAAGGCAAAACGTGGAGTCTTTGTTGGATATAACAATCAATCCAAAGGCTACAGAGTTCTCATCTTGGAGAATGAGAAGATTGAAGTATCAAGAGATGTAGAGTTTGAAGCAAACAAGAAGTGGGATTGGAAGAGGCAAGAAGAAGTCAAGAAGACATTGGAGTTGTCTATGGAAGACACTCAATCGCCAAAGGAACCAATCGAAGGTACTTCCAGCCCTGTTTTCATTCAAAATAATGATCCTGATACTAGTGATGAAGATGAAGAAGCTTCTGATGCACCAAAGAAGTTCAAGTCCATGGTTGATATCATGGAAAGGGCACCAAGAGTAGAGCTTGATGAAGCGGCTCAAGCTATAGAAGCTTGTCTTCATGCAAATGAAGAACCATACACTTATGATGAAGCGTGTGGTACCAAGGAATGGAGAGAAGCGATGAACGAGAAGAATTCATTGCAACACAGAAGGACGAAGCACATAGAGATCAAGTATCATTTCGTGAGGGAAGTTGAGCAGAAAGGAATCATTGAACTGAAGTATTGCAAAGGGGATGATCAAGTGGCAGACGTTCTCACAAAGGCATTGGACGGTTCAAGGTTTGAAGATCTCAGGAAGCAGCTTGGAGTCAAGTCGAGATATGATTAAGGAGGAGTGTTGAACTATATAATAATATCTCTCCTTAGTTCATATTAACATAAGTTAGTTATTTATTACACAAAGAGATGTAACATCGATCATAAGTTAGTTATTTATGTTATTACACAAAGAGATGTGACTCTTGATGTTAAGAGGTGTGTCTCTTAGCTTGATGATTCGATCTCTATATAAAGATCAATCATTTGATGTAACAAATACAATACACATAGAATCTCAATAATAAAAAGCATTTCAGAGAAGTTACATCACTTTCGTAATCATCTGAAATAAGCCTGTTACATCCATTTTTATTCTTTCTCTTAAACTTGTTGTGTAACACAAGCGGTTGGTAAAAGATTAACAATTAGTTAGTTAGAATACCACTACACATTTTAAAATTTTCATTTTTTTTTTCATTTTCTTGTATTTTGGTTTGTCTTCTTGATATTGCAAGCTTGAAAATCTTGGCTAGATCAAGATCACATTCTGCAAGCAAGCTAAAAAATCCTCTGAAAATTTTATCCTCATGTAATAACAACTTATCAAACAAAATTCTGTAAAACTGCCATTAAATTTCGGGTAACTTTTAAAAAGTCTGTAGATAAAAACAATTCTTACGTTGGTATGGGGAAAATGAGGTGGCAGTGCATGGTTTGTTGAATAATGACGAGACATTGCCAAACAAGTCTCCCGAATCCACAAAACCTAACCCACTCTTTGCTTACAGACCCCAATCAGTTATGTCCCGACTCCACCATCTCCATCTCTATCTCATGAATTTTAAATCTTTTTGAAAAAAAGGAATGAAAATATTGGAACTCCAACAAACATTTCTTGAAATATAGAACTGCTGCTCCTTTTATCTTTAAAATAACTGTAGTCACAGATTTGGGTAGTGCTCACAACAACAAAAAAAACAGCAGCATGGAGTATGTAGAAGCATTTCTTGGTGATTTCACCGTCGATGACCTTCTTGACTTCTCTAACACGGACGCTTCCGTACGAGAGCAGTCGTCTCATTCACCAAGACAAGAAGACAAACAAGAACGTGAGAAAGCTAACAGCTCCTCCGACCAAATTACACTTCTTCCACCGCTCGAAGATATCTTTTCTCTTCCCGGCTCTGAATCCAAGCTCGACGTTCCAGTGAGTCCACTTGAGCAATATGTTTTATTTTCCCCTGTTTTTACTATGTTTTTTTAATATATTTTTTTTTGTGCAGGTTGGTGATTTGGAGGATCTAGAGTGGCTATCCAATTTCGTGGATGATTCTTTTTCTGAATCATATATTGGCGGTGACTTTCCGGTGAATCCAGTTGCGTCGGTGGAGGTTCAGAGGCAGTGCGTTCCGGTTAAACTCCGAAGCAAACGCCTCCGTACCAATGGGCATCTATGGTCTCTGGAGCCGCCGTATTCCTCACTGTACACCACGGCCCCCACCGGGAAGAAGAAAAGAGGTAGACCGAAGGCAGAAACGACGCCCGGGGAGGGTGTCCAGCAGCAGACGAGGCGGTGCTGCAGCCACTGTGGGGTCCAGAAAACGCCTCAGTGGAGGATGGGTCCGTTAGGTGCGAAAACGCTGTGTAATGCTTGTGGGGTCAGGTTTAAGTCAGGGCGGCTTTTACCTGAATATAGACCCGCTTGTAGTCCGACGTTTTCGGCCGAGGTTCACTCTAACTCCCACAGCAAAGTGTTGGAGCTGCGGCTGATGAAAACGGCGGATCAGGGTCAGGGTTGACCCGTTGAAATAGAGGTTTCTAATTTACTAGTTTCATGTCGTTGATTCATATGCATAATGTAATTTTGTTAGATAGACTACACCAGTAAGTTATGATAATAAGGTAACCAGAGAGATGTTTGATTTATTGAACTTATGGTTTTACAACTATGATCGTTAGGGATTAATTGGGTCCTTATGAAATACTTGGCCAGGTTATGTTTAACTAGTGAGATAATTGGGAGCTTTTAACATTTTTATGTTAAATCAATCAAAGATTGACAGAAGAAGTAAGAACAAACAAATGGGAAACATTATTAAAGCACATAACATACAAAGAAAAATTAACAACGTCAGTAATTGTTGTGTTGTTCTTAAGTCGTTGAACGGTGCAAAACAAATAAAAAAGGGGGTTACAAAGCAGTGGAATTACTGTGTATGTAATGGTGACAAACCATGGGTAAAAGACATATCATAGCTCTTAGTGTATGTCTGGTTTAACTATGATTTCCCGTCGATTTTTTAGCACAACCGGGATACCAACAATGACCGCCGTTTCCTCCGTGTCCATCACCTCCCCATCCCCATCCAAATCCCCATCCTCCGCCCTTCCCATCACTTCCGCCTACTCCTACCCAACCTCCTGCACGACCTCCGCCATGACCTCCACCGCCTCCTCCTCCACCACCACCACCACCACCGCCGCCGCCGCCTCCACCACCGCCGCCACCACCACCTCCGCCACCACCACCACCTCCACCGCCGCCTCCACCACCACCCCAGCCACGGCCGGAGCCATTTCTGCTACCTCCGCCTCCACCACCACCATTGTTTCTTTTTTTCTTTCTGTGGGGATTTTCTTTTCTGTCTCCACCATCACCTCCTCCACCCCCACATCCATCTCCACCTCCACCTCCACCTCGTGGCTCACATTTGCTATTCTTGTTTGCATTACGGTTTTCACCAACCAAGGCATTTCCAAACACAACGGTCGAAACATTCGTATAAAAGTTCTTGGAGTCCAAAACGCTTGAAGACTTGGTACCACTCATAGACCTACTTTCAATTCCATCTCTCTCCTTTAAGTCTCGTAACCCATCAACATAGTTTGAGCTCAGCACCAACACAACAGAAGCGATACCAAACAATAAAAACACCAAGTTTGATGATGATCCCTCTCTTATAATCTCCATTTTAACTATCAGTATATCAAAACATCGAACTATATATATTCACTTCTCACTCCCTCCTTCCTCTCCTTTTTATACTATGTTCTCTCCATTCTTAGCTATCAGTCCTAAGCAATTACTTTAACTAATCTCATGCATATGCATCTCCCATACGGAACCTACCAACTAATTATTTCCCTTTAAATTTGTTCTCAGTTTATCTATCATAGAGTGACCAGATTATAGAAAATGCTTCACGCGCAAGATGGTCCAATGATCTACAATACTCGATCAAGGCTAGAAAACTTCCTTTTTCCCTGCAAAAGAAACAAAACGTTACTATTTGAATATATAAAATAAGGGCTTATACTAATTCACGACCTTTTGCATTAATATAGATAGATAACTGTCATTGGGTACGTAGGAGTTCATTGCAAATGCATGTGGGTTTTAAAGTAAAGTAACATAATACACATATGCTAATTGTTGTCGGCAACATAAGACCATCAATAAATAGAAATCAAGAACATATGATAAAATAGTAGGTAATGTGGGCACCAAAAGGGTATTGTCTAACGTAACCCTATGCGATATAAGTTCTATTTATTTAGGGATGGCGTCTCTTTTGGTGTGCGCTATTTCCAATTTTGATAATTCCTTCACACGAAGACGCTTTGTTGTGGTGTTGGTTGGATCTAAATAGACGACGTAATATACTTTTCTTTTAAGAGTACCAAAATGTTCAATTGCGTAGTCATTTTCATAAATCAATAGGGGAATCAACTGGTATTTCATCTTCCTCTATAATTTTTGACCGAATCAAAATAACTATTCAATAAAAATAAAGAAATATACATATATCACAATCACTAGAAGACAATAAGATATTATTCCATTTGATTAAAACGGATATATATCCTATTTGAATTTAAAAAAATAACGAGTTCTTAATTCGAATTTTGATAATAGGATAAGATCCATTAATCCATATTGGAGGACATCCACCTAAGTGAAGGCCAGGGGGTTGATCTCCGATCGCTAATGAGATCTGAAGATATTACAAAGAACTGTTATTTGGTCCGAGTCTATTCTATTATGGCCGATAATGTGAAGCCCGCTTATTACTACTGAGTTATTTTCTTTGGGCTTAAAGATAATAGATCCGTGTCTCGACTTTAGGCCGATATTGTTAGACTTGATCCTGATAATTTGTTTGACAAAGAGTAGTTTTCTGAATTAATTTCATCTATCCAACCAACTATTCGAAGAGAATTGGAGTATTAAAAAATACATATACGATGATCAAATATTTGTCTCATTGAAAGGAGACTAATGAAGATAAATGTGAAAAGTTGAAAATATATACAGACGAAAACTCTCTAATTGATGAAATTTGACCAGAAAAAATGATGGAGACGCGTGAAGCGATGGAATTCACAAGCGCACCGAGCCGTAATTGATAGGCCCAAATCCATATCCACTATTTTAAAATCTTTTAAAATGGATAATGACTGTGATTACGTATTTGTATAATTAATGGTAATTAATTATGCAAAGATGATGGTAAGACGACGTAAATAGCGAGCTAAGAAGCTAATTGGATTTGTTATTAATACTTCGGCTCACAATCGGAATTATTTATTCCTGGTCCAATATGGTTGAATTCGGAGTAATACTATATTATAGATTTATAGATATAAATTAAGCATATCATATGGTTTAAAACGCTCTAATCTAGGCGGTGGAAGTCAGATGAAACTTACCTCTTAACATCGGCGGATATACGTGTACATTTTTAGTAAATTGGGCATCGAGAAATAAACATATCGTGACAAGCAGGAGACCTAAACTTGATAAGAGTTATGTACTCCCTCTATTTTCTTTTATAAATCGTCTTAAAATCTTGCACATAAATTAAAAAAAAAAAACATAATTTTTTTTATAGTTTTTAGACAAAAACATCAATAATTATTTACATAACCACAAATCAACTAATGAAAAAAACAAAAGACATATTATCATTGGTCATACAACATTAAATGTTAATAAATTTTACATACAAAACCGAAAACATCATATCATTTAGAAAAAAAAAAATTCTCTAAAACGACTTATAAAAAAAACGAAAAAAGTATATCGTTTATGTTTTCGAAACTTCAAAGAGCATATGTACATATAGAGTTTCGTGATTCATGTCATAATGATATCATTGTGAACCAATGAAAATGGTCAGGTGCATACTAAATATATTTGGTTAAATATACTTTATACAAGTTGGCATGTGATATAGTATTTTTGTAGTGATGTAGTTTAGTGTTTAAATTGCAATTAGCTGTGTCATCTAACCTATTAAGAACTCTGATACAACGTAATTAGCTGGTACATCTTAGGATTCTAGTGGCAACTGGAAGAATAGTAAATATGGAAAAACAGAGAATAATGTGGACTGAAATTAATAAGCTTTGAATTTTCTGTAGAGTATTTAAATTAGAAATAATAAAACAGTTGAAAAATATACCTACTAATCGAAACATGATCTTTACTTAGTTATCTTTTGAGTTATGTTTGAGTTCATCCCCTAAGATGAACTCATAGGTTCACCAATCAATAGGATTGAGTTATTTCAAATTTGACATCTTTTAAAAAATGAAACAAAATATTGTCAAATTATATTATGTTTTAATAATAAAAAGAAGTAAAAATAAATAAAAATAATACTAATTGCAAAAAAAAATATTTTTTTGAATAAAAATTAATACTACAAAAAGACACTAACTCCAAATGTTAAACCCTAAATACTTTAGTAAACTCTTGGATAAATTCTAAAACTTTGATTTTAAAAAAAACTATTTATATAATACAATCAACATAAAACTATACCCTAAATTCTAATCATATACCCTAAACCCTTGGGTAAATCTTAAATCCTTGGGTAAATCTGAAACTCTTAGATAAATCTTAAATTTTAAAATTTAAGATTTATCAAAAGTCTTAAAATTCTTTTTTTTTCTGAAATTATTTTTTTAGATTAAAAAGTCTTATTTTTTATGATTAGTATAAACTTTAAAATATATTTTGAACTTATTTTTTTTAGATTAAAAAGTATTGGTTCTTGTGGTTAGTATACTTTTTATTTAATTTTTATTTTGAAAGCATAATATAATTTGATAATATTTTGTTTTTATTTTTAAAAGATATTGAATCTTAAATGACACAATCTTATTGGTTGATGAACCTAGAGGTTCATCGTAGGAGGTGAACACAAGAATAAGTCTTATATTTTCTAGAAATATTGGCTATAATTTCGGAGAAAGAGTGGTTATACAACTTACCCACCACTGTCTGTGCTTGATTCAACTATTAAACCAAAAGAAATTTAAAACGAGGAGAATATGTTTAAAATAAAAAACACTTATACACGGTAGATTTGCCTGTTAAAGCGAGACTATATACGAAATACTTTTAAATTCATAAGTTTGCTTTATACAAAAAGAACATTGTCGTTGAAAAGTTTGATGGCCTTGGATAGACAAGAGTTTTCTGCATTTTTATAACCTTTTAATGAGGACTAAAACATGTGTTTTATTAAGTAATAAACATAAGTGTTTTTTTTCAGATACGGAAAATGTTCGTTCAACTCAAGCCAGATAATGGGAAATGCTTAACTAAGAGAAACATTAACTTTAATTAGCACCATTTTCTTTCTTCGTTAGCAAAGTTAAAGTTAAAGTTAAAAAAAAAATTAGATTGATATATTAAATCACTGTGTTAAATATGAAAATGAAGTTGGTAAGAACAGACACAAAAAAGACATGAAGTTGGTAAGGTCAGACTATTAAGAGAAACAATATATTATTCGATTTTATTAGGTATATTGCTATAAAAGATGTCACAAATGCTTATTTTGATCTGATCCAGCTAATTAGAAACGCGATAGACCGTTGTCATAATCAACATGGTCCTACGTTTGATTATATTCAACCGAGCAGTAAAATAAAAACGTGGCTACATAAAATAATGTTAAGATTGTGGTAAAACAGATTTCAGCTTTGATTGGTATCTATATCCGGCATCGGTACAGGTATACGGTATACCGTTTTCATAGTTACTAATCACAAAAGCAATACAGAAAACGTTACTAAAAACGTTACACTCAGCTTTTTTGCATTGTTTTCAGTAACTTCTACAGTTTTCCACTATCACTAACTACCCTTTCTAACAGCAAACAGACAATGCTATTAAGAACGTTACACTCAATTTTGTTACCTTTGACAAAAGGTTACACTCAGCGTTCCTGTATTTACTTTTGCAGCTTGTAATTCGCCTACCTACTCTTTCTTACCGTAACAGAAAGTGCTATTAAAAACATTATACACTTATCCTCAACTTTGTTGCCTTCGAGAGCCCGTCTTGAAAAATGCCAATCTCGTATACTATTATCAACTGAATACAATTACAAATCTTTACCTTTCTCTCACGCTGCAAATTTGTAGAAGTGAACTGTACAGGTTTCTAACAACTAATACGAATCTTGTATAATGTATTAATGTGCTAGTATTTTCATGCACTTTTTTTTTGCTGCCAGGTAAACATTATTTAAGATCAGACCCCACTTTAAAAAAAATTACTCTACTTATTAATACCAAAGGAGCCAAATTACAAAAATTAAACCAGATACGAGCCTATAATAGAAAAGATCCTGTTCAAATAAGGTTGCAATTGTATCAGTCTCGATTTTTTAAAATATAATTTATGTGTTTGCGTTAACAGTAGTAAAAACTCAATTTTCAATTTAGAGATTTAGAGACTTGTAGTATATCGTTTAATTTGTGTGCAAAAGAACCTTGCCTGTATCACAAATAGTTTCTCTATCACAAATACAAAGTCACACCAGTTGTAAAGAAGTTTTTTGTTATCTGAATAAATTTAAAACCTTGTCTGTAACTACCAAAGTAAGGAAACCTTGTTAGACTTGAGCCATTACTGTAATCGGAATTGTCAACACACTGCTTGTGGTCATGAGTATACTAAGACCAACATTAACGGGACTTCTTAGTGAAAGTCCCCACCGAATATAAGTCGAAAAGAAAATGAAAAAAACCGAAAAATAGGAGAAACGTTTGCAAAATTAGAAGTTTTTTCGAAAGTCCTTGGCCTACGTGGCAGGAAGGGAGAGGCACAGCGGAGGGGAGAGGAAAGTCGAGTTTGGTCCGGTTTCATTTACTTCGTCTCTTTTTTCTTTCTCTCTCGAAAAGGAGATCTCGGTGGCGATAGAAGATCGTCGCAATTCTTGCCCTCATCTGGTATAATCGAACCCGAAACCGTCGAATCGAACACCGAGAAGGTTCGTGTTCGTTCTCGTACCTTCTACTCTCTTTGAATCGAATTTAAATCGCGATATAATCGATGTGGGTTTGTGAAAATCGATCTGGGTTTGTGTTCTTATTTTCTGAAATACATATGACTATTAAACCGTATTTTCGTTTGATTGCATGTTTGTTTGTAGGGGAAACTCGAGCTCCGACGGCGCTTCTCATCTTCACCCGGTAACTCCCCACGGATCTCTGCTCGAAACGAATTCAGGTTTGTCCAAATCTTTTGATTTAATTTTTTTGCATTGTCTCGGACATAGCTTGAGTTATAATTTCTCTGAACCAATGGGTTATGGACATAAGTGATAATTTAGTTATAATGTCTCGGACATAGCTTCAGTTAGAAGCTATTTAATTGATAATTTACATCTGTCGATTAGAGAGTTAACTGATTATGAACTGAATATGAAGCTGTGTTATGAAAGTAGTTGTGTTATGAACTGATTATGAAGTGAAGCTGTGTTATGAACTGATTACATCTGTCGAGTAGAGAATTTATTAGTAGTTTGATTACTAGTCTTGATTGAATTGATAAGTTGATAATAACTTTTTATTTGTTTGATTCGTATAGTTATAGTATTATGAAAGAGTTGGTATAATTACTTGTATATAGCATCACGTATGAGGAAGCTAAAGAAGTAGTAGTTTACATAGACTTGAGTTGTTTATAATTACTACTGTTAGGTGATAGAGTAGTTTAACTAGACTTGAGTTTAATTCTCACGTATGAGGTGATAGAGTAGTAGTTGTCATAGACTTGAGTTTATAATAAATACGCTTGAAAGTTTCTCACAACTACTTTGTTAAGTTAGTATGACTTGAGTTTATTAACTTCGTAGTACTTTCAACTATAATAAGTTCGCTTCTCACTACTACTTTGACAGTTGATTAAATTGTAATATTTAAGATAGTGTTCTGTCTACTTTCAACTATAATAATATAGTGTACTGCGTGAAGAGATGTTATTAGTTTGGTTGTAAACAGCTTTGTTGAAGTTTGATAGGTTTAAAGCGTACTGTATTCTTTATAGTTTCGCAGTTTGTTGTTGTCTTTTGGTTTCGATAACTATAAACCTTCTCTTTTGTTGTTATGACTGTAATAAGTGTTGATTAGACCCTGGTAGTTAGTGGTTAGGTGTTTCATTGTTATGACTGTAATGACTGTAATAAGCTCACTTATTACATCCAAACTTTTCACCTATTTAACACACATCAACCTTCCATTGTTTTACACATCAACCTTCCATCAATAATCTCTTTTCCTCTCTTCCTCTCTTCTATCTGTTATTATCGTAATGGATTCAAGAGATCCATTGAATCCATATACTCAGTCCCCTTGTACTAGTTTCGTAGGCTTTCTCAACAGCCAGACCTTTCCTTATGAAAGTTATGGTTCTCCTCATAGCTTAGGAACATCAGACATCCCTGCTTTTAGTGAACAACCACCTAATCCTATAGTTGCACCAGAAAACCCACCTGTTACCTCTAGGGAGCGAAGGAACTGGAGTCCAGCAGATGATGAGGTGTTAATAAGTGCATGGCTAAACACTAGTAAGGATGCTGTTGTTGGAGTTGATCAAAATAAAGGGACATTCTGGAAACGAGTTGGTGAGTTCTATGCGTCAAGTCCCCATGCTAAAGCCAGTGGTGATGCTCGTGAGCATCTAAACTGTAAGCAGAGGTGGCACAAGATCAATGACTACACCAACAAATTCTGTGCTGCATACGCAGCAGCTGAGAGACAGATGAGTTCTGGTCAGAATGATAATGATCTTCTCAAGCTGGCCAAAGACATCTACTTCGCTGATTATGGGAAGAAATTCACTCTGGACCATGCTTGGTGTGTGTTAAGGTATGAGCAGAAATGGCTCAGCCTTAACACTCCTAAGCCTGGTGGGAATTCAAAGCGAAAAGAGCCATACTCTCAAGCTTCAAGCAGCTCCGTTGGTGATCCTGAGGTCCGTCCTGAAGGTATCAAAAAGGCGAAAGCAAAAAAGAAGAATCCCGCACCTGTGAGGTCTCTGTCGGAGTGTCAGACCGTTTGGGAGATGAAGAAGGAGGATCTCTTGATGAAGAAGGAGGATCTCTTGATCAAGGAGAGACTATCAAAGCTTGCGATTCTTGACACACTTCTAGCCAAGAAAGAACCACTAACTGAGGCTGAAGAAGTTGTCAAGAATAAGCTACTGGCTTTGTTGTTCTAAGATTAGCTTTAAGATTTAAGTTTCCATGTTTCTTTGTGCCAACAATCAACCGTTTCCATGTTTCTGTGATTGAAATAAGTTTAAATGTCCTTGTTAGCTCTATGTTTTTTACGTTGTATGCTTTTAGCCATGAATGGAAGTTGCTGTTTTTATTTAAAATGTAATGTGTTAACCATGCATTGTATTTTCTTGAGAATTGATTGCTGTTATGATATGAAAAATGAATTGCAGTGGCTTTGTTTAATTAAATGGAACTTGATTGATGTTATGTAATTCTGTCTATTTCAGGAAACTTGATTATGGGACGATATAGCTACACCCAACCCTCTATTTCAGAGTCATATGGTGGCTATTATGGTGAGGAATCATCAGACAGTGGACCAAGATATAGCTCAACTGAAGAGCTCATCCGTCGGGACCAAGAAGAGCTCAACCGTAGGGACGAAGAAGAGCTCAACCGTAGGGACCAAGAAGAGCTCAACCGTATTGAGCCTGCTCAATACCCACCTCAACCCGAAGTTGAGTTCGGGTTTCCCCAAACATGCTACTGTGGAGCCGTACCAAAACTAGCAACCGCGAAGATCCCAAACAATTTGGGAAGGCTTTACTACACTTGTGACCAAGCTGATGATGGAGACTGCCACGTTTGGAAGTGGTGGGACGATGCCGTGATGGAGGAGATGAGGGCAAGGGATATACATGTTCTTCAGCTTAGTCAAAAGGTAGACAATCTGTCCTTAATTACTGACTTTGAAACAGAGGAGAAATTGGTTAAGCTTGAACAGCTTGTCTGTGAGTTAGGAAAGAAGAGAACAAGCTTTGTCAATGGTTTTGAACTGCTAGTTGGAGGCATGCTAATTGTATTGGTTTTCTTAGGTCTCGTCATCTGCTTAAAGTGATTTGAGAGTTTGTATTAGTGCTATGGAATGAACTGTAATTGTTTTTGGAGACTCTAGAGATGTCTCTCGGATGTGTATTGAATTATGTACTGAATTATGTAATGACTTGTAATGATTAAACTGTTGTAATGAATGATGTAATGACTTATGAAATCAATATCAAACTCTTGTTATGTTTTAAGTAATGATCAGACTCGGATGTGTATGGAATTATGTAATCACTGCCAAAAGACAACAAAGTGCTAGTATCACAAGATACTAAAAGTACTACTATCACGAGGTGCTACTATCACGCCAGACTGTGGTGACAACAAGCTGGTATCACGAGGTGCTACTATCACGCCAGACTGTGGTGACAAGAAGGTGGTATCACGAGGTGCGTCTATCACGCCAGGCTGTGGTCAAAATAAAGTCATTCACTCTCTCATTATTGCAACAAGAATCACAAGATACAATTCTCGTGACTATAATATATACAATTCTCGTGACTATATTATATCAGTACAACCATCTCCTCTCGTTGTCTTTACACCTCTATAAGTATAAGACATTGTTACAAAATTTTAACTCAACTTATCTCCTCTCCTTCTCTTACATTTTCAAACTCTTTTCAACTTACATTTTCAAACTCTTTTCAACATTCATTTTCAATTCTAATGGCATCATCTTCACATTATCACTATCACAATGAGCGTAATGATGATGATGATGATGATGAATTTCAGTTGATGGTTGATGAGTTTTTAGGATTGAATGATCCTTTTCCAGAACCAAATGAGAGAAAAAAAAGAATTTATATAGAGAGAGATCGGGAAGGAGGGCACAAAAGGCTTTGGAATGATTATTTTAGCCACAATCCGACATATTCTCACCGCATATTCCGACGTCGGTTTCGAATGAACAGATCTTTGTTCGTTCGTATTGTGGATCGTCTCTCACAAGAAATACCGTATTTTCGCGAATCAGAAGATGCAACTGGACGGGAAAGTCTTTCCGCCCTGCAAAAATGTACTGCAGCTATTCGCCTATTGGCATATGGTGGTCCGGCTGATGCCCAAGACGAATATATCCGTCTTGCAGAAACAACGGCTAGAAATAGTTTGCACTATTTTACCGCCAGTATTATCACCTTGTTTGGCGATGAATACCTACGCCATCCCACACCGGAGGATTTGCAAAGACTACTATATATAAACGAGGAACGTGGATTTCCGGGGATGATTGGGAGCATCGACTGTATGCATTGGGAGTGGAAGAATTGTCCCACCGCCTGGAAAGGAATGTATTCACGGGGAACGGGAAAACCAACAATTGTGTTGGAGGCGGTTGCTTCAAAAGACCTCTGGATTTGGCACGCCTTTTTTGGAGCTCCAGGTACTATGAACGATCTTAATATTCTTGATCGATCACCTGTTTTTGATGACATTATTAACGGGATCGCCCCAGCAGTAAACTATTATGTCAACCAAACGGAGTACCATTTGGCATATTATCTAGCAGATGGTATATATCCGAAATGGGCGACTTTTATTCAGTCTATGAAACTACCACAAACCAAAAACCAGTCATTGTTTGCTAAAACTCAAGAAAGAGTTCGGAAAGATGTTGAGCGTGCCTTTGGAGTCCTCCAAGGAAGATTTGCCGTTGTCAAAAATCCATCAAAAATATGGAATAAAGCAAAAATATCAAATATTATGAAGGCATGTATCATACTCCATAATATGATCGTCGAAGATGAACGCAATTCAGACACGCTAGAGGAATTTCGAGATGAAGAGTTTATTACGTTTAGCGTAAAAAGGCCTAAAAAGGCCGGGAATGCACTTGGTCGTCGGAAAGAAGTGCGGAATTCACATACCCATCAACAATTAAAAAGCGATTTAGTTGAACATATATGGGATAAATTTGGACATCTTCAAAATAATAATATGTAATATTTTTAATTTCTTTTAAATGAATAAAATGTGTGTTTGTTTTTATTTTTTTCAAAAATAAATGTATTGTAATAAAATGTTTGTAATTTGCTCTATTCAATCAATAAATTTGTTTTCTTTATTACTTATCCAATTTAAATAAGTCATATGTTTTATCTTATATTTTAAAATTTATTTTCTTACAATAAAAAAAATTTCCTAAGAACCTTCTTAAAGTCCCACCAATAACCCAACATTTCATGAAAGTCCCACAAAAAAGTCCCCACCTACAAATATTAATAAAAAAAAACAAGAACCTTGGAAAAAGTCCCAGGGTTGTGGTTGCTCTAATGTATCAGCTTTAGAGCTACTAGTTAATAGTAATAATTTATTAACAGACCTTGTGGATATCTTTAATGTTGGAAAGTAGAAAATTTTAAATCACAATTGACACACTTGTAGAAAATAGCTATTTTATTCTCATACTTAATTGTTTTTAAGTTATTCCTATGTTATTGAGGAAAAATATATATTTATACCACCTATTTTTTCTAGGTAAACCAAGTAGTCATTAATATTTCAACAGCTATTTTTTTTAATCTCACCCCTTCCCTAATTAATCTCACCAAAACGATTCAATCTATTTCTATAAATGAAAGAATATCCATTAAAATCCGTCTGTATATTATTATTATTATTATTATTTTTAATTATTTTATTTCCATATTAAACAAAATAATACTCCCAAAATGAGGTGTATGTACAATTGCAAGAATATCCATTAAATTCTTGCATTAAAAAGGAGGTGTATGTATAATTGTATACATATATGTCACGGAAATTAGAAATATGCAAGAAATGGGACCACGCCTTGATTATAAAACCTACCTCTCGAAACACATCCCAAAATGGCGAACTTTGCCTGATCAATTCCTGAGACCTTCCACAAACTAAAGAAAAAACATTTCCAAAAAAAAAAAAAACTAATATGGAGTCTTTTATATCACAGACACTAAGCCAAGTATTAGATCCCACCACGGGTATTCTCATCGCCGTCTCACTTTTCATCTTCATCGGCCTTATCACACGGCGACGAAGGCCTCCGTATCCACCCGGTCCACGTGGTTGGCCCATCATAGGCAATATGTCAATGATGGACCAACTCACTCACCGTGGTTTAGCCAACTTAGCTAAAAAGTACGGTGGCTTGTGCCATCTCCGCATGGGATTTCTCCACATGTACGCCGTTTCATCACCAGACGTGGCTAAACAAGTCCTCCAAGTCCAAGACAGCGTCTTCTCAAACCGGCCAGCAACTATAGCTATAAGTTATTTGACTTATGACCGAGCCGACATGGCGTTTGCTCACTACGGACCGTTTTGGAGACAGATGAGGAAAGTTTGTGTCATGAAGGTGTTTAGCCGTAAACGAGCCGAGTCATGGGCTTCTGTTCGTGATGAAGTCGACAAAATGATCCGGTCGGTTTCTAGTAACGTTGGTAAGTTCGCCCGCGTATTCACACTCGCTGTGCGGTTAAATATTTGAAAAGTGAAAAAAACGAATTCGAATTTGTTAGTTTAATATGCATATTGACATCCATCAAAGTAAAATATTTTTTGTTTTCTTTGATATGTATTTAATTTAACAGTAAACAAAAAAAAATGTAGGTAAGTCTATCAACGTCGGGGAGCAAATTTTCGCACTGACACGAAACATAACTTACCGGGCAGCGTTCGGGTCAGCATGTGAAAAGGGACAAGACGAGTTCATAAGAATCTTACAAGAGTTCTCTAAGCTTTTTGGAGCCTTCAACGTAGCGGATTTTATTCCGTATTTCGGGTGGATCGATCCACAAGGAATAAACAAGCGGCTCGTGAAGGCCCGTAATGACCTAGACGGATTCATTGACGATATCATCGATGAACACATGAAGAAAAAAGAGAATCAAAACACTGTTGATGATGGAGAAGTTGTTGATACCGATATGGTTGATGATCTTCTTGCTTTTTACAGTGAAGAGGCGAAATTAGTGAGCGAGGCAACGGATCTTCAGAACTCCATTAAACTTACACGTGACAATATTAAAGCAATTATCATGGTAAATACTGTTCACGAGGCACTAGTAACAGTCATTATTCTTAATGCGTTACGTCTTAAAACTTATCCATTTAACCGTTTGTTTTCTCTTCACAAGTATATATTCTGTTTTTACAAGTAGTCTATATAATACTAGAGACTTGCGTATGCAGCCGTATTATTGATAGTAGAAAAATACGAAGGTTTTATATCACACGTAAATAAAATCACCGTCTTGGACTCTTGGGGCAGATATTATAACGTCATGTGAATTGACTTATTTTATTTTCTAAACAGGACGTTATGTTTGGAGGAACGGAAACGGTAGCGTCAGCGATAGAGTGGGCATTGACTGAGTTGTTACGGAGCCCCGAGGATCTAAAACGAGTCCAACAAGAACTCGCGGAAGTTGTCGGACTTGACCGACGTGTGGAAGAATCAGACATCGAGAAGTTGACTTATCTGAAATGCACACTCAAAGAAACCCTAAGGCTACACCCACCGATCCCACTCCTCCTCCACGAAACCGCCGAGGACACTGAGATCGACGGTTACTTCGTTCCCAAGAAATCTCGCGTTATGATCAACGCGTTTGCGATTGGGCGCGACAAGAATTCTTGGGTCGACCCCGAAACGTTTAGACCGTCTAGGTTTTTGGAACCGGGCGTACCAGATTTCAAAGGGAGTAACTTCGAGTTTATACCATTCGGGTCGGGTCGTAGGTCGTGCCCGGGTATGCAGCTCGGGCTATACGCGCTTGAACTAGCCGTGGCCCATATATTACATTGCTTCACGTGGAAATTACCTGATGGCATGAAACCAAGCGAGCTTGATATGAGCGACGTGTTTGGTCTGACGGCTCCTAAAGCCACGCGTCTCTACGCTGTCCCGAGCACGCGCCTTATTTGTGCTGTTTGAGTTATGGTTCGAAGCACGTGGCGGGTGAAAGGAAAGGTGGTTGGTATGGTTCTTGGAAGTGGTGTGAGAAGTCAAAAGAAGCCCTGAAAATTTGTGGATGTTATATATAATATATGTTTATGTATGTGTGTACACACGTGTGTTCTGGATGAAACATAAAGTGGCCCTTTGTTTTTTTTTGAAAATGAAGTGGCCCTTTGTTTCGTTCTTCATTTTCTTTTGTGGCAGTTTTTTTCCTTGCATGAAATGTAAACGCCGAAAAATAAGATTTCTTACAACTAATTTGCATATTACAAAAAGTATACTAATGAGTAATGAACCAAGCATATTGCATTTGTTGGAAAATTTAAAACATAGGCACTATGAGCCCACAAGAGAGTTTGGCAACCGGTGAACTAAGTGAAAACTCATTAACTTTGAGATTTGAGGAAACTAATGTTGGCGAAATTTGGAAATTGGAATGATAACTTGTACTTTTAGTTTACACAGACCAAAAATTTCCGTGTAGTTTTAAAAAGGTTAGATTTCTTGATATAAAATGTTTAATTCTAAACTCTTTACATGTTTTCTTGTTTGTTTATTTTTTTTTTGTTTTTTGGCAACGTTTAATTTTATTTTGTTAACGTTGAGTCTTCTTTATTGAAAAGTTTATATAATTCTTATATATCATTCATATGGAAAACATTGTAGTCTTTACTGAAATTGCACCTATCACTTATGTAATATGTGTTGACTACTTAATTTTAACCCCACCGACTATCAGATTTCTAGATGAATGTCAAAATCCATATCGAAACTACTCACTTTTAAAATATATATATTTTTTAAATAATTTAACAACCAGAATGCATCAAGTATTAATCGATCCCTGCTTCAACTACCTTGAAGAAATCAATAAATTGCAGTTACTTACTTAGATTTTTCGTAGCTACACGTAGCACATTCGTATACATATACGTAGTACCATACGTGGACTACTGAATATCACAAAATAATTGCAAACATATCGTTATCAGTGTTGCATATGCCCGCTAAAAATATTCAGTCATATAGAAATTCTCCGTGAAATAATCAAAGCCTCTAACTAACTGGCGGTGAAGTAAAGACTACAATGTTTTCTGAAATTGCACCTATCACTTGTGTAATATGTGTTGATTACTTAATTTAAGAAAATGACAATTTTATAGACAGGCTATGAGTTGTGAATAATGAAGTAGTCCTCGCTAAAACCTGCTCCAAGCCAAACCTACATTGAAGGCTCGAGTATCTACGCCATAGCTTTGTAAAGGGGTCGGTTCGAGTAGGGTTTGTCATTGTCGTCTGGATAAGACAGCTTCTTGACCTATCTAGCATTCAAGTTATACTGTTATATAGCACTACCACCAAAAAACTGAGAATGCGCTTAATTTGTGGTTTTAATCATTTATTCTGAAAGTTTCTTACTTGTGATTGTGGGGACAATAAAGCCATGTGACCCCATTTCCATTAAAGGTTTGTTTGATAACAATGCTAAGATTTTATGAAATAAATGCAGTGATGAATGGTTTGGAAAAGATATTACGAAACAAATGAGGCGATGCATGGGTTTTTTCGTTCACTGTTGATTTGATTCTGACTTGGATGGACCACGAGAGCGGCTAAGAGCGCATAACATTGATACCATGGACATCTCAAGTTATTTTTACACCCTTTTCAAATTTTTATACTATATTTATGTAGTGAAATAGTTTTTAAATATGTATAAACTATGATTTCTAAAATTTTCTAAAGAAAAAAAAGTGATCAATTGTGACTATATTGGTTGAAAAGGTATGACAAATTTAATATGACCTTGAACGGTAAAAACCTCGAACTTCTACTCACTTTTTTCAGACATACAAATACAAACATCAGAGTCCACGTTTTAAATTTTCGGTTTTCACCTTAATAATAGAGGGAACAAGAAGCCAGGATAGATAAAAGAGAAAAGACGGTCAGAGAAAACGGTAACATGTGGTGGTGGATTCAGCACGACGAGGCTAATAATAACAACGCATCAGTTGTGGTCTTTCCCCGGCGTTGAAGAACGTCCAAACAAAGGTAATTAACAAACAAACAAAATAAAAGAAACCCATATGTCTACGTATAAGTATAACTAATTAATTTCTTTTAACTCTTTAGTAGTATATGATAAAAGAAGAAAGGTCCCACTATTTGTCTCATATACGAATATGTTAGAATCTCTGTCATCTCGTTAGTTTATACGGAATAAAAACAATGTACTGGTGTTAAATAATGATTGTCAAATTTAGAGTTTGAATCGCTTATGTGAAATCGCTATAAACCTGCGTTTTTGTCAAATTCCGATTTGCTACGTTGTCCATAGATATGAGGAGTGACCATCCACCATATTGTGTCACATAGTCACTGTAACGTTGAGATCGAGAGGTGAATGTCTTGTATATGTTCGATTAGCTCTATCTCAGAATTTTCTCTACTCTGATCATCAAACCTTCTTACACCAATCTGAAAATAATTGTTGACCTCTCAATTATTTTTGTGTTGAAAGCGATCCGACAACCTTTCTGAAAACAATCTGTTAATTATTCACTTGAAAACGAATTTTGTTGGATCATCTAATGAATGAATTATAAATTATCATATTGGAGGACGGGAGAAAGAGATGGATTAAGATATTTTAGATGGCTGAAATGTTTAATTTCAACTAGCTACTTCATTTTTAATCATTTCTAAGTTTACTAATCAATTTTATTTTATTAGTCGACATATATTTGGACAAAAGGCAAACTATTTTTTTGAAGTAAAGAATATTATGATTAATCAAATTTTCTAATCACACTTGTTTCACTTCTCTTTTGTATCCCTTTCCCTGTTTTAAAAATTGTTGTGATGATGTCTCCTTTACGAGAGGAACACAAAGGGAATAAAACGTATTTAAAAAAAAATTATTAAAAAAAAGAATATTATGATTAGTCCGGTTCCTTTTTTTTTTCTAATAAGTCTACGACATATATAGCGCTCTATTGTTGTCTTGCCAAATTGCAAATTAAAAATGTAAGATCTCTCCATGTTCGTACCTTTGTAATCCGAAAACACATTGCACTTAGTTTATATCAAATAGTAGGAACAATTTTTTTTAGTAGGAACAAAAACTTATACATCTGTGGCTCCAGCAAAAATACATAAAAGTAAAAGTTTAAGCACAAATGTAAATACGGGTAGGTAAATAGTAGTCTCTCCGCGACGTATTTATGTCAAGTACTCAAGTAGATGCAAAAATTAAAGATATTGGCAAATTTTGTAGCAAACTCGATAAGTTGTCGTCAATGCAGAATTCACTATTATAAATGTGACGATAGAAACATATAAATAAACTTTGTTTTAGTTTATCGTTAGATTCACGATATGTAAAATATTAGTAACTTGGATAGACCACCAGTGGCGACGAAACAGAACATGACACGAATTGGTTTACATTTTATTTACAATTTGATATACTCCAGCTTTATAATTGTCATTGTTAATAAACATTATTATCTATTGATTGTAATACACGTTAACTTGATTCTCTTAAAAATGTCTTAAAAACAAAAGGTTCGAAAGTATCCCCTAGACTATATTTGCGAAGTGATTTTGCCACATGTCCTCTTTACAATCAGTTTCACAAAAAAAATGGTGACATGTCTATTAAATTGATGACATGGCCTATAATTAAATGTGACATGGACAAAAATGATGACATATCTACTAAAATTGATGACATGATCTATGATTAAATATGACATGGACAATTGTATTTAATGTAAATATATATATTTTTGGAAATCTTTATAGAATATAGTAATAACTCATATATTACATTTAGTGTCGATCTATATTTTTGGAAATATTTTTAAAATATGGTAATAAGTCATAAATCATCATTACAATAAATATATTCATATATGACATTAAAAATTTCAAAACATTTAATTATATATTTTAAAATTATACAATTTTATTAAAAAAAATTCAAATTTTTTTTCTTTTTTTGAAAATTAATAAAATTTAGTCGTAAAATCATTATTTTTTTATATATTTACAAATTTAATAAATATTGTCTAATTTTAATTTTTGATAATTATAAAATTTTCTACTACAATTTTTAATATATATAACTAATAAATAGAAAGAAAAATTTATCTAAGATTATAGTTTTAAATATATACATGCATATTCTTAAATATAATTTAAAATAAACAAAAATAGTTTTATATTAATTTTTATGTTCAATTAAAAAATTATATTAAAATAGTGATAAGAAAAATACAATTTTAGTTTTAAACATAATTTAAACCGTATCTATTAAAAATATATTTTAAATTTTTTTACTGCACATGGTGCAGGAGAACACCTAGTTCCTTTTATTTTGGGAGAAACATCAACGTTTGACAGAACGTTTCATGAAGATAATTACAAAACATTCATCAGAGAATCAAATTTTCAATTCGCCTTTTCTATAAAAAGGAAACAAGAACGTTCAACGCATGACAGTGGATTTAAAACGTTTCATACAAATAATTACAAAACAGAAGCTGTCGAGGAAACAAACATGTGAAGTTTGGTGAAAATGTGAAACGTATCTAATTTGGAGTAGTCGCTTAGAGAGTGTCTCGGAAAACAGGGTAGTAAGTGTCGATTTCGAGCCTCTCTAGAATTTGCTGAGTCTTCCACAGATATGAAGAGTGACCTTCCACCATATCGGTTACATCCACCTGTAAATCAAGAGGTGAAATGATAAAGTTTATGATTGGAACTTTAAAATTATAGAAAACGATCTCACATCTTTTTGTTTTTATTATTTGTAATAAGAATCAACTAGTAATGATAAAGAGATGGCTTACATTTTCGATTCCAGGGATGCAAATTGGTTGGATTCCGGCTAATCCTTGGGATAATAGACTGTAGAAGCAATGGAGTTAGGTAGGTAGGTAGGCAATTACAATGTGGAGTAAGTGTTATTATGTAACGAATGTACCTTGCGCGAAATGCAACACCGAGGGTCCAATCATTTGTGGCATATACATTGATGAATCTTCCAGCTACCATCTACCAAATAGGACCGCATAATATAATATTAAAGAGATTCGATTCTGTATGGATGTGAGATGTTGATACTAGTTAGGTAATGAACTCAAAAACAGAGTTTAATTTTACCTTCCTTACGTCTCGCCAGTTTTCGTTATTGATTGAAATGGGTGCTCCAAGAATAACAACTCTTTCCACAAGTTCAGCTGCCAAGTTAGATGTGTGTAAAACCTCACATTAAACTAAACATAGATTCGATATTTTAATGAAATCTTCGCGAATAAAACACATAGGGAAACTACCGTTTTGTTCTGTCTCGGCCAGAGTTTGAAGGCATTTGAAGATGACACGCGCACCAAGCGAGAATCCCACGAGAGTAATGGGTCTGAATTCACATAATTTGAGGATATACTATAAGCAACATAACGCATTAATCATATACATATGTAACTTTTAGTAATTCCATTTCCTTGCAGCAGTCATGAACTCTTTACCTATTTCCTTGCAAGCCTTTTTGTAGCACTTCTGCAAGAAGTTTTCCCGCTTTGTCCGACCTAAAGAAATTATATTATAGTAGCCATTAGCAAAGATTTACTTAGAATGCAAATACCAACACGAAGGTTTCAAAAGATTTGGTCATTAGTTGGGGATGCGATGTGTAAATGGTGCATCACTCTTAGTTCATAGATTTGTTACCTATCAATAGCAATACTCCATTTGCTATCTATGAAATCTGCAGCTACTAAGATTGTCGCTGGCCATGCCAATGCCAATAAAAGAGAGCTCAGAACAGTGTGCATTGCTCCTTGTTTCATCAATTCCATGGCCAGTCCTGCGGGAAATCATCATATTGATATATCACAATCTTTCCTTATAAAATTGACATCGACATGGTTGTTTAGTAGGATGAAAACCAATTACTTGAAGTAAGCCAATCCTGAATCGCAGTGCTCACTAAGATTAGATTCTTGGACTCCCATTGCAGCGTGTACCTAAGAAGCAGAAATAGCACAAATCATGAGAATCAGACGCAAACAGCTGATGCAAGGAGCAGCTCTATATATTAAATCTGGATCTCTTTTTACGATACAGAAGTGTGAGCACACGACATACCTCTCCAAACTGCTAGTTAACCCTTGCCACGGTTTCACAAAATCTTCTTCTTCAAAAACAACACCAGCAACCAAGACTTCTACTGCTAGCCGCTGTTGCAATGATTTTCACGTATCTTTCACATCAGTCAAAAACGGAAAAACTAATTACGAAATGAAGGAGGGAGAGGAGACACAACCAGTTTCTGATAATCTCAAAATGCAAAGCTATGTTACAAAGATCTAGTAGCCAATGGAAAATAAGAACTCACTCCTTGATTATGATTTTCGCCAATAGCTTTGAATTCGAACTCCTCAAGATCCCCAATCCTCCTTGCCATCTTAGTCCCTGTGAGACCCGCTCCAGCAGCTGGATACGAAAACATTTTTTAAAGCAAGCATTAGTGACACTGTAGACGCTCCTTCACAAAGAATTGATACATTCGTGATGATGAAAGAGAAGCCAAAACACCTAGTGGCTACTTGTAAGCAACAAATACGGCAAAAAGTGAACTCATCTACACTTATCACCTCCAAATGATGCTGCAACCGCAACCGAGCCAGCAACAGTTCCAGCAGCACTAGCCGCGGCAGCAAACCCACCAGCTCCAATAACCGGTACCAGTGTCCCCAGTGTTGGTGCCAATGCACCAAACCCTGCGGCAATAGCTGGAGCAGCCAATCCTGTTGAATACAACCACGTAAATGAAACCAGGTAACCAAAACAAAATGCGCTCATACTAACAGGTAGAATTTTCCGTACCACCAGTGATGGCCATCAAAGTGCCCCCTGTTAAAGCAGCGGCACCAATGATGCCTCCACGCTTCCACTTAGCCCATGTACTTGAAGAAGATGCAGCATCCTCATTCTTTAATTCACTAGATTTCTGAAGGGCCATGGCAGAGCATGCCACCATAGTCTCAATTGCTTCCTAGAAATTGATAGCAGTGCCAATTCCATATCTTAACTCAGAGCAAGATAGCTAATTCATATTAACGATGATACTATTGTAAAATCAAGAAACTTCACAAATGAGGAAGAAGTTAACTATACGAACCACTTTAATCCACTCAATGTTAAACCAGGTCGCAAGCAAACGGAGAGCAACTCGGTGACGAGCATCATATCCTTTCCTACGACGAGTAGACTTCTTAACCTCTTGATATTTATCCGACAAGCAAGCAGAAAGAAGCTCATAAATCACATTAATCTTCCTCTGATAGCTAATCAACGTCACTTCCTCAACAGATTTATCATCTTCAACAACTTCAGGGTTAGAGCTCCCATCTCTAATAACAACACCCCTTTCAAGACTCTCTCTCTCAGCAGCAGCATCAGATTCTTCCTTAACCTTATCCTTATCCACAGCCTTTGATTTAACCTCGGGAACAGCGTACTTCTCACGGCACTCGTTTTCGTATTCCTGATGCTTCTCCTTCTTGGCATCTATAGAGAGAGAGCTCCGGATGCTATGAACCATAGCGTCAGCAGCTTTGGCTAAAGCCGTCTCTTGCTCCACCATTTCGGCGGAAGCATCACTCGCTTCTTCTGAGAGTAGTCTCGTGAACTAACAACAACAAATCATAAATAGAAATTAATCATTTAAATCAAAAAAGCTATCGGATCGATTGCGGTTATAGACTTACCGCGCCGATGTGGTGCTTAGCAGGAGAAGAGTTAGCTGTTTCCTCGAGTCCAAGCCAAGCCGATGAATCAATATCAAGACATCTGTGGATGAATCAAACATGTGTGAATTTCAACAGAAAACGATTCAAGAATCGAGGACGACGATGAGATCACCTGAAAACGGGACGGAGAAGACCTGACGTCTCGTGAACCCAGAGGTTAGGGTCGTCGGAGACGGAATCGCCGCTACTGCAATTGCTTCTTCGCTCCTCCGAACGGTCGCACTCTCTGTCTTCGTCGTCGTCGTCTAACGCCGCGGGGATCCCCAGCGGCTGAGTCTGGTTGATTTGCGCTTGGTTTAGCGCGATCGCGAACAATGCGCCGGCAGCGTATCTCTGCGTCGGCGTCAAATTCGACGTAGCTTCAACCATGGTGCGGGGGAGAAAAAAGGAAACCGTTGTTGTCTTCTTCGCCGATCAAACGAATAGAGAAATAGTCGGAAGTCAGATCACCGTCAAAATTTCGAAATCACCGAGGAAGATGAACCCGTGACTATGTGACTCCTTCGTTTTGATTTTTTTTCCCAGTCAAATAGCGAATAGACATCTGTCATCACTCTGTTGACTCATCATTAAACGACGAATAGTCGTCTCCCAGAAAATTAAATAGGATTTAAAAAAAAGACTCCGTTGCCGGGACTCGAACCCGGGTCTCTCGGGTGAGAGCCGAGTATCCTGACCAGCTAGACTACAACGGATTGGTGTTGATACAGATGTTATAACTTCTTTAAAATTAAAAAGATTGTAAGCACAGGTCCGCTTGAAGGGTGACAGACCTTGAAACTATCTTCGATGCGTGTAACTACAGCAGAGGTTTCATATAGATAAAAGTTTGAAACGTACATGAGAGTTTAAATGTATATAGATACAACTTTGGAACATCCATATAATGGTTGTTTATCTTCTGAACAGAAACGTGAGAGTTATGACTATGCTTTGTGTGTGCGGTGTGGGACTCTAGATGGAACTCCTAAGCACTCCGCGGCACTCAGAGAGCCACAGGTCCATGTGTTCTACTATACGTTGCCTCACTTTGTTCACCGCATCTGGTGAACTGCAGTTCTTGGAATCACCTGAAAGACAAAGTTGTTTTCGTATTGTCTTCACAATTTAGGCATCTGAGATGAGAGGTTGGTAATATATATACCTTCAATGATCAGTGGAGACTGAGGGCATCCTCTAAGATCACTTCCATGGCCACAGTTGTGACAAGTCACAATGTAAGAAGGCACTGTGTTGTCAAGCATTAACTTGTTAATGTTTGACAAGATGATATCCAGTTTTGGACAAAGTAAAATGGAGACTTACAGTCAGGAGATGAGGTCTGTTTGGATGCATGACGCCACGGATCTTGTGACCCATTTGTGAAGATGATTTTAGTTCCTGCAAAATTTGACAACAACAAAACCCAAATAAGCTGTTGGAATGTCCAAAAGAACAAGAAGCGCATTCATCACAGTGTTACATACCAGCAATTCTATCACCTCCATAGTACAGGTTTGTTGCATCGACTTCAGGATAAACACCTTTACCAAACAGAGTCTTGCACAGATCCAAATGATACCTGTGAAATATCACCCAGAAATGTAAGCGGGGTGATGAAAAGAAACGTTATGTAAAGAGTTTGTGAGTGTGTTTGTGTACTCTGTATTGACTTGATGAGACCGGATGCTATCATTGGCAGGCGCCACCTGAAAATACGCCACTTCAGTGCAAACTTGGAACCACCACAGACGATCTGAACTCTCCGGGGTGATCGCAGTGTCTAGAAGATGTTTCCTGCTATATGTTTTAGCGCTTAACCCAAAAACTCCGAAGCAATACTCTCTAACATATTTAGCATATGCTTCCTGCACTCACACATCCACAATAATGCATCAGCAAAAACACAAATTATTCGTTCTAATAAAGGATCTGTGAACACAGAAAAAAAGGGAAGTTACCACCAAATCAGCACCGTTCTTCTTAGCTTCCACCATAGGAACACATAGTTTATCTGGATTTCCGTATTGGAACTACCAAATTTTGAAGATAAAAGATTTAAAAACTTAACAAAATGAGAATCATATAGATTTTTTTGAGATGAACATGTGGGTATATCATTACCGCCATAACTTGTGCATCAGCTACAAAGTATAAGAAATCACCATCAACATCAAGCTGCAGATTTTCAGAAACTTATATCAGATTGGAGACAAGAGTTTTTACTTCTCGGATTCAAAAACAGAGAAGAGAGAAAGAAGAAAGCTATTAGACCTCGGTGGCATTGAAGAGAGCTTTCAAAGCTTTGTTGTTTACTTTAAGTCCTAGTTCCACGAGTTTATTAGTCTCCTGTAGTGCAGCTTTACATTCCGGTCCAGCTGACTCACCTATCTGCTCAACCAGTCACACAAAGATAAAAAACTTGATTCCATAAGCAACATGAAACGACACATGTCTTGTAAAGAAGTTATTTTTACCTGTTGATCAAATTCAGGGAACTCGTAGACAGCACGAACAACTGCAGAGCTAGCGAGGCTTCCACATGTCAAATGAGGGAACTTAAGGCGGAACCAAGCACTCAAAGCTCCAGAATAAGACGCCCCGAAAAAGAACCAAGGATTATCAACTTTGCCAGTTCTATTCAACTTAACATTCAAAAATTCCTGCATCCAAACAAACCACATGCTCAATGAACTATAAGCACAACTTCCATAGCACAAAAAATAGCAAGAAAACTTGCCTGGTAATATCCACGGAAAGCAGCTAAATCGGAAAGGGCCTGTTTCGATGAAAGATACTTGAGATTCTCAATGGCTAATGAATTAAAAGGTGAGCTCTTCCCGTAGTAACGATGCTCCAGTGAAACAACACCTGCTTCAAACTTCTTTGCTAACACCTAAACAACATGTTCGTGAAGAAAGCAATACAAAACTTCAGAAACTATCGATGTTAAATCAATCAAAAAAGTATGCTTTAACCAAAAAAAATAATCTTACACTTATATAATCATTTGGGATTCCGTTACAAGGGCCTTCGCCGCAGATCATCAGAAAGATAGGTCCGTCTGGAACTCGTAAATGGTCGAGATACTCATAGTATCTCTGTCTGAATCTACGATGGTCCTGAAAAAGAAAATAACTATTTATAGAACACACAGAATCTAAAAAGTCTCCCTCTTTGGAAACGAAATCGGTTTAAATTGATTTACATAAGGAGAGAAGTGGTCAAGGGTCTGATTGAACCAGAGCTCATCTCTCGTCAAGTACTTGCCGCTTTCTGACAAACCATGAGAGATCCTACGAGGTTGTACTAATCCATGGGACAAGCTAAAGTATGACAAAAAGAACATCAGAAAGCCTATCGCCGCCGTCGCCATTTCTCCGCCGTGAAAATTTCAATCGCCGAAAGTTTTAAAAACAAGTGGACAAAAATAAAAACAAAATAATTATTTATTTTCTCTTTCTGTATTTAATTTTAGCTTGCAAGGACGACAATAATGATTAGAAAAATGTTTCCGGAATCTGTAACAAAAAAGACATTATTTTATACGCATGGATTATAGTGCGGACTTCAAATATAGATTTCAAATGATTTTAAAGAAAAACAAATTTTATATTCTTGTTGAACAACTTTCTTCTTTTAAAGACTTGAACTTTACTCTCCTCCAAAGAAACCACACACTCATGGCGACACTTCTTCTCTCACTATCTTCAACCTAAGTGTGTGTTCTCACTTCGTTCATTACAACGGATCTCTTTTAACCATGAGGAGATCCTTCCTCTTCCTTCTCCTCGTGTTTTTACTCTCACGCGCCGATGATACTCACCCCGAGATCGACGCTCTCACTGCCTTTAAGCTCAACCTCCACGACCCACTCGGCGCGTTAACCTCATGGGACTCCACAACCCCCTCAGCTCCATGCGACTGGCGCGGCGTCTTCTGCACCAACCACCGCGTCACGGAGATCCGTCTCCCCCGTCTCCAGCTCTCCGGACGAATCTCCGACCGTATCTCCGACCTCAAGATGCTCAGGAAGCTCAGCCTCCGGTCCAACTCCTTCAACGGAACCATCCCTCCTTCACTCGCGTACTGCACGCGCCTACTCTCCGTCTTCCTCCAGTACAACTCCCTCACCGGAAAGCTCCCCCCGGGGTTAAAGAATCTCACTGAACTCGAAGTCTTCAACGTCTCCGGAAACCGTCTCTCCGGAGAGATCTCAATCCCTCTCCCGTCGAGTCTCACGTTCCTCGACCTCTCCTCCAACGTCCTCTCCGGTACTATACCGAGCGGACTCGCAAACCTCACTCAGCTCCAGCTTCTCAACCTCTCGTATAATCAGTTAAATGTAAGTCGATTGACTCATTTATATATTACTTAACTTTCTTTCTATTATCCGATGTGGGATCTTTTTAAATCTGTTACAACAGGGTGCGATTCCTGCGAGCTTAGGCAAGCTTCAGAGCCTTCAGTATCTCTCGCTAGACTTCAACTTACTGCAAGGGACGTTGCCTTCAGCTTTGTCTAACTGCTCCTCCATCGTTCACTTGAGCGCGTCGGAGAACGCTATCGGCGGCGTGATTCCCGCCGCGTTCGGCGCGCTTCCTAGCCTCGAAGTCATCGCTTTGAACAGCAACAATCTCTCCGGTACCGTACCGTTCTCTCTCTTCTGCAACTCTTCGCTTAAGATCGTTCAGTTAGGATCCAACGCTTTCTCCGACGTGGTTAGGCCTGAGACGGTTAACTGTCGTAAGACCGGTTTGCAAGTCTTGAATCTCCGGGAGAATCGAATCTCCGGTCGTTTCCCGATGTGGTTGACGAACATTGTCTCCTTAACGAATCTTGATGTTTCCGGAAATGAGTTTTCCGGCGAGATTCCGGCGGAGATTGGTGGCTTGAAGTTGTTAGAAGAGCTGAAGTTAGCTAATAACTCACTTACCGGTGAGATTCCGGTTGAGATTAAGCAATGTGGTTCGTTAGGGGTTTTAGATTTGGAAGGGAACCGGTTGACCGGTTTAGTTCCGGAGTTTCTAGGCTACATGAAGGCGTTAAAGGTTTTGTCTCTAGGCAGAAACGGCTTTGAAGGTTACGTTCCTTCTTCTATGGTGAACTTGGAGCAGCTTGATCGGTTAAACTTGGGTGAAAACAACTTGAACGGGAGCTTTCCGGTTGAGTTGATGGCTTTAACCAACTTATCTGAGCTGGATCTTAGCGGAAACCGGTTTTCGGGTGAGGTTCCGGTTAGTATCAGCAACTTAAGCAACCTCAGTATCTTGAACTTGAGTGGGAATGGGTTCTCTGGTGAGATACCAGCTAGTGTGGGGAATCTGTTTAAGCTAACGTCTATTGATTTAAGCAAACAGAATATGTCCGGTGAGATTCCGGTTGAGCTTTCCGGTTTACCCAACTTGCAAGTGATTGCATTGCAGGAGAATAACTTCTCCGGTTTGGTACCTGAAGGGTTTAGTAGCTTGGTGAGTTTACGGTATGTGAACCTTAGCTCCAACTCGTTCTCCGGTCAGATACCGCAGACGTTCGGGTTTCTTCGGCTGTTGGTTTCTCTCTCGCTGTCGGATAATCACATCTCCGGGTCTGTTCCACCTGAAGTTGGAAACTGCTCTGCTCTTGAGGTTCTTGAGTTGAGATCAAACAAGCTGACGGGTCGTGTTCCAGCTGATCTGTCGAGACTTTCTCGTTTGAAAGTGCTAGACTTGGGTCGGAACAACTTGTCTGGTGAGATCCCATCTCAGAGCTCCTCTCTCCAGTCTCTCTCGCTTGACCACAATCATCTCTCGGGAGTCATACCTGAATCTTTGTCCAGGCTTTCGAACTTGTCAAGGCTTGATCTCTCTGTTAACAACTTAACCGGAGAGATTCCACCTCTCAACAACTTGGTATACTTCAATGTCTCGAGCAACAATCTCAAAGGAGAGATTCCATCTTCTTTATCCTCTACCATCACCAACCCATCAGACTTCTCAGGCAATTTAGAGCTATGCGGCAAGCCGTTGAAGAGAAAATGCGTGGAGGCAAGGAAGAAGAGGAGGAAAATGATTGTGATGATAGTAACGGCTGCGATAGGCGCTTGCCTTTTAACACTCTTCTGCTGCTTCTACATCTACACTCTCCTGAAATGGAGAAAGAAGCTGAAGCAACAGTCAGCAAATGGAGAGAAGAAACGCAGTCCCGGTAGAACAAGCGCAGGGAGCAGAGTCCGCAGCAGCACGAGCCGGTCGAGCACAGAGAACGGAGAGCCGAAGCTAGTGATGTTCAACAACAAGATCACTCTAGCCGAGACCATAGAAGCGACACGACAGTTCGACGAAGAGAACGTTCTCAGCAGAACCAAATACGGTTTGCTGTTCAAAGCTAATTACAACGACGGTATGGTTCTCTCTATCCGCCGTTTACCTAACGGCTCTCTCTTGAACGAGAACTTGTTCAAGAAAGAAGCTGAGGTTCTCGGTAAAGTCAAGCACAGGAACATCACTGTCCTTAGAGGCTACTACGCCGGTCCACCGGATCTGAGGCTCTTGGTGTATGACTACATGCCTAACGGAAACTTGTCTACTCTGCTCCAAGAAGCTTCTCACCAAGATGGTCATGTCTTGAACTGGCCGATGCGTCACCTCATTGCTCTTGGGATCGCTCGTGGACTCGGTTTCTTACATCAATCCAACATGGTAACAAAACATCTAACGTTCATTTATTTATTTATTTATTTATTTATCTCTATACATATTTTCTAATGTAAATTGCACCAAATAGGTTCATGGTGATATAAAGCCACAGAATGTACTCTTCGACGCTGACTTTGAAGCTCATTTATCTGATTTCGGGCTTGACCGTCTCACGGTTCGATCCCCGTCGAGAACAGCGGTGACATCAGCCACCATCGGGACGTTGGGATACGTTTCTCCTGAAGCTACATTGTCCGGAGAAATCACAAGAGAGTCCGACATTTACAGCTTCGGCATTGTCCTACTCGAGATCCTAACCGGGAAGAGACCCGTGATGTTTACGCAAGACGAGGATATAGTGAAATGGGTGAAGAAACAGCTTCAGAGAGGTCAAGTCACAGAGCTGTTAGAGCCAGGTCTGCTCGAGCTAGACCCGGAGTCATCTGAATGGGAAGAGTTCTTGTTAGGTATCAAAGTCGGACTTCTTTGTACGGCCACGGATCCTCTTGACCGACCAACAATGTCTGATATTGTGTTCATGTTAGAAGGCTGTCGTGTTGGTCCTGACGTTACTTCCTCCGCCGATCAACCCTCACCGGCCTAACCGCTTTTTATTTATTTTCTTTCTTGATTTAAATTCTTAGTAAGAGCAGAAAAAAACAAGAACTAATATTTTAAAATTTCAGCATTATTATTACATTATTTGTCGGTCTCTGGAGCTTCTTTAATGTCTTTGTTTGTTGTTTTCGGTCTTTGCATGGCCCAGCAGAGATTTTGAATACATCGCTTTTGTGTTTAGTCAACGTAATTACAGCATCCGGGTTTTAAGCACGTGGGACCCTCTTCAGCCGAAGTTGTGTGTTTCGCGCCAAAGAGTGTTTGGTGTGGGTGATTAATGATTATTATTACGAACAGAAATGGAAAATAAAAACATCATTTAGCCAATAATTATAGTAGTGTTTGGGGAAAACAAATCATTAATGCGCGGCTGAATTTTTAAATTTTGGTTTCAACAAAGCTAATACTCGATTTGCGGGTGATAAGATTGAGAAATGAGAAGGAGACAAGAGAGCAGGAAGATTGGTGGGGCTAGGGCCTGTTCTTTTGTCACGTGCCAATAGTTTGCTGATACTGAATATGACCGTTGAGCCACTGATGCCGTCACGTGCTTACAGTTTCGTACACCCTGGCATTATTTGACTCTGTTGCGGTCAGTCTTGCACGTGGAAAGTCTACTGTCGAAGTTCATGTGGACCTTTGTTTTAACTAAACAATAGCTAGAAGACTCTTAATTTTCAAATTCGAGCATACGTTTTTTGAGTTGAATTCGTATATACAATACCAATTTGTTTGAAGTGATTACCTGACAATACTTGGAATATACTGTCATAAATAATCATTTTTAAAATTTCTTACAGTATAAACCAAAGAAATTGATTTTACTTTAAAATAGGTTTTGATGATTTGAACGTTCATAAACTGGGTCAGAGAAGTCCACCATTAATCCTCTATGATTCTCTATGGGCTCTTTTATTATTTAAAACCCAAATTACTGGTGAGGCTCAATGCCTTGATAGGTTAGGATTAATGGGCCGAAACTTGGTCGAACATCAGGTCTCCATTCAAAAATTTAGCAGGCCATTAGAGCATCTTCTCCATTAGGAACTAGATGGGATTCTAAAAAAAAATATTGATATTTTAATTGAACTAAATTTTTTAAAATCCTAAAATGCTAATTAATGGCCTAATAACAACGATGTATTCGTAGATCACGGAAATATAACGATTTGGCATTTCACTTGATGTAAAAAGTTTAGAAGAATATTCACCCACAAGTTTATTTTTCACTTTTCAGCCAATGACTTTTTCTTTTCTTGACCAACGTATATATATCCAAACTATAATTTGAAACTTACCGTATTATTATTAAGAAAATAATTATCATGTACGTGCATTATCCGCAATCACCAGTAATTATACACACTTCCTTGCTTTATGATCAGTAGTAAATTTGAAGTCCATTACACCAATCTATTAATAACTGGTGTATTTTTCCACTAAAACCTTAATTATGTGTAGAGACCGCAAGCAGGACATTATGAACTTAGGAATGATATATTTTATTATATTTTCATCAGGTAATTATGTATTGATATAATCAATTGAATTTGTATTACATTTTGGGTAAAATTTCTTCAATAGATTCTTTTACCTATGTTTAATCAATTGAATTTGTAGTACATTTTAGACCATTAATTAAATCCCAGTATATATATTTTAATCACAAAGCATGTGGTGCTGTTCGTTTGGTCGCCGCACGTATCTGCGGCTGCGGTTGCGTCAATGTTTTCTTCAGATGCTTGTTCGATTCATCGACGCGGGTATCGGCGTCTGCGTCTGCGACCGAACGCAGCAGGATGCGTCTGACGCCATAAAATCCGGCATTCGCGATGTAAATTCTGCGTCTTTTTACTGCAGTTACAATTTTACCCCTAATCTTATTCAATATTTGAAGTAAATATTAATAACTGGTGTATTTTTCCACTAAAACCTTAATTATGTGTAGAGACCGCAAGCAGGACATTATGAACTTAGGAATGATATATTTTATTATATTTTCATCAGGTAATTATGTGTATTGATATAATCAATTGAATTTGTATTACATTTTGAGTAAAATCTCTTCAATAGATTCTTTTACCTATGTTTAATCAATTGAATTTGTATTACATTTTAGACCATTAAGTAAATCCCAGTATATATATTTTAATCACAAAGCTTGTATGTATATTTTTAATCGCTTGCTGGTTTGTGACCAAATTATGGTCTTGAACATTGAGTTGTACGCCACAAAAAAAGTTAACATTACACCGATTTTCCAAGGCTATCACTATTTTTTTTATTTACAAGAGAAATTCTACTCTAATATCAAACAGAGGAAATGTAAAAACTATGAAATAGCATATACCGCGATAAATAAAATGATGTGATTAGTCAATGGATTTACCAATAATAACCTTTACTTTTAACCCGCATCATTGGAAATCAACATACATTTGATTATATGACTCGTCTTTATAATTCGCTTAATCATCCTAATGTCAAAACCCCTCTAGTTCAAATGGCTTGCAAAGAACATTGAAGTGCTTGCTGTTGTCAAATCCATCAATGCCATTTTTTAGCTTTTACTATTTTCTCATATATTATTATTACTCACATTCATACTATTATACAGCACATTCTTATCATATATAATGATCAATCATCGTCTCTTTTTCTTCACGATTTCAAAATTTAGTCTATTTTTGGGTATTTCCAGTCGTATAAGCATATCATGTAATGTAACTAGTGTCAGTCGTAGTTGATAATCTGTGATATACTTGCAATATCAGACTATTGATAAAATCGATACAATGACAAAGAAACATACCGGCCCTATCGGAAATTTGTGTGTTGTTAAGCAGCGATTAAATTAAGGAGATAATCATGCGTAAGTTAACTGAATGCATTTCTTTCGTTAACTGAACTAACACCTGTTTTTTTCCGGGGGGGGGGGGGGGGGGGGGGGCGATATTAAACTTATATACAGCATAAGTTCATAGAGATTTCAACAGTTTGTAAACTATAAATGTTCTTTTTTGTGAAACAAACTATAAATGTTCAAAAAGGTCTTAAACATATTTAGAAATAAGAATTGTAGCAAAGAAGCTTGAGGATTACACTTCTAGAATAACATAATGAGATTACTATATATATAATGCGTGCCTGTTTTGTGTATGACGCATTATGTTAGTGGGAGGAGGCAAAAAGGAATGAGTGAGTCTCAAGATTGTTGTGTGATTAGAAAGAGCTAATTTACAAGTTCAAAAATCACATGTGACTTATACAAAATATATAGTACTTTTATCATATATATGTGAACAAATTGTTGCGGCTTGGCGATCTTTGTATGTCTCTATGCTCAGGTATTTCATTGAAAATGATTTCTTAGTAGATCCCGATTTCTAATAATACTCCAAAACCAAATACATTTATCACATAATAGAGTATTGAAAACTAAAAACATAAACTGTACTTAGATGTACAGATAGAAAATCACTTCTCTATATCCCTTTCTTCTAAGTATGCAACACCAATTTAAATTTCTAAACACACATCTTATATTCGATTTTTTCTTTATGTTTCTTAATTTTCATAATAGCACTCAAAACCTGCTAATGAGTGCATATCTATACTAGTTAATATCCACATAATCAGGCAGCTTTTGTTAGATATAAATAAATGACTGGTGTTTATCAAATTTGTGTAGCGATAAGTTCGAAACTATTTTATATTTTCCTAGATAAGTTAAAATGTAGTTTATGTTTTACTGGTCCCTATAAATTAGTTCTATAGTGACTATGATCATGTCGATCTTAAACTATCAACTAATATATATGAACTTAATATGTTTTGAACATTAAGGAGATGTATTCAACTAAAAAATTGAACTGCTTTGTATTAAAATGATAAATTCACTGTTATTCAAACATTGATATAAAAATAACACTTTAAAATCTAACATTTTTTTTTGAATGAATGTTAAATGTTTATTCATCAAAAAAGCCTTTATACATCAAAGTGCATCCTTTAATCTAAGATTGTCACTTTTATACTCCAAAATGCAAGCTCTTTAAAAATTCAAACTCTGGTGCAGAACCAGACTTGAAGTGTATCTTCCATCCCCTTCACTCTTCTTGATCTTAACATACCCAGCTTGTTCCTCACTCTCTTATTCAACATTATTTTCAAAATTGTCAATGGCAGCATTTTCTCTCCATGCCTGACTTTGTTTCTCTCACGCCACAAAGCATAGACTGCAGCCTGAAAGGCATACCAGAGGCAAAAGAGCTTCTTCTTTTCCATGTTTCTGCCAGCGATTAGTTGCACAAAATTTTACAGAAACCACCTCCAAATTCTTCAATTCTACTGCAATCATCTACAAGCTCATTAAAATCAAATCACTTCAAATTTAACATTCAATAATCTCCCTAATATAAATTTTTTGTTTAAACGACACATTAATATTAAAAACTTACTTTTCGGCACTCACGAGTTCACAATTTAAACTTTTTTTCTCAAAATCAGCCCTAGATAATCTTTTTTATCATTATCACATGCGAAGTGCAAGTGAATGATCTCTGGGACGGCAGTTTAAAATATTGACTTGTTTGCTTAAGCTTATAATATGTAGTTATCTTGTTTTCAGTGATAACTATGCAAAGGTAAAATTTGTCTACATTCCAAAAAAAAAACAACAAAGTAACACATATTTAAGTTATTTATATATATATATTGAATTATAGTGGTTTGTCAACCCATATAACCTTTCTCAAAAAAAACCATATAACTAATACATTTATTTAACTTCCTATATATAATTGCTTTTAGTGTATATATATATATAATGTTTAAAATTGATGATTCTTTAATAATCAAAATGGATATATGATCCATTAAGACGTATAAAAACACACAATGATTTATTCTCAAATTATCTTACAAAGCATCTGGAAAATGTTATTGTTACAGCTTACTCACAAAGGTGTAGATACTAGATCATCTTAAATGGGTCCCACTAGAACCTTCTATTTTGTCGGTGACGCCAAGTCGCCAACCTCTTTTGAGAAATAAAATTTTCTAGTAATGTTTAGTTCTGAACACATTTACTTGGCGAAGAACACTTGATTGATCATAACAATGTCTAGATCTCCTGGTTTCGGTCAACATTTAACGGTTCAAACTAGCTACTATTGTAAACTTATTCGTTCATTCTATGCTCTGTGGCCTTGACCCTTGAATTAACCTGGATCCGAAGCAAACATGGTCAAATGACGATCAAATCCGAATCACAAAGCAAATCGGCATTTGCTTATAACAAACTATATCCGCTAGACTACAGCTCTTTTGGCTAATCATTCATTTTAGTATATTCTATAAAATTATTATCGTTTTAATGTTACTCATATGTAATATATATGTAACTTCTGATTATACTATGAGACTGTGATGCTTTTGTTCAATAAATCCGGTAGAACATCTCTATATGTGTGTGTTTCTAGAGCTGTCGCAAGGAGTTTTTTCACCGGCCAAAAAACTCAGAGAAAGGTCGATGGGACCCACTAAGGAATCATTAGTTCCGCCGCTTGATTAGTGACCTTGGCCGACCCACCACCGTCCTACGTGGATATCTCTTCTTCCCTCATATTTTCTTTTCTCACACTTACAAAGTACCCTTGTAGTTACTTCTACCCTAGCCGCCGATATAATCAGACAAAAAAAACGTATTACCTTAATCTTATCTTTTAAGAAGAAGATCAAAAGTGTTACAAAGAAAAAAAAAAAGAAGATCAAAAGACTTGTAAGCTATCACTATATAACAAGTTCGATATTCGTTTCGGTGGACGCCGTCGGCATCAAATTGCCAATAGACCTTAGTCTGAAACAAATAAATTCATCTAATTTTCATCTTCAGAGTAACAGTATTAAGAATGTACATTCTTTTAGTATCTATATAGAAGGTTTATTTCGAGAACTGGAAAATTAATTATGTGTTTCATACCAAGTCTAATATTTAATTCAGTAGTTAAGCAACATTTGATACCTAGAAATTAGAATGCTAAATGAAAAAGGTACACATATAATAAGGATTTTATATAAACGATTTTTTATTATATAGAAAGACATCAATTCTTCGTAATGTAACAGCGCAACAGAATAACAGGTTATTCATCACCTTTAAAAGCGGTTAGCATGCGTTTAAATTTAAGATTTTTTTTTTCAAAAGCGTGCGTCAACCTTAGAAAAGAGAAAAAATGTGAACAAGCAAAACAATTCTCCAATCCGACTATGAATTTGACACGTGCATGAAACTCGACTGAAGGACATGTGTGTCAACGTTAGAGTTCGTTAAGAAAAAGAACAAATCATTATTACCATCCTAAAGCCACTGTTCAATTTCTGGCAAACCAATCAAAGTATGGTAAATCAAATCATAATTAATTACCATCCTACATTCTGTAACTTTCAATCATATTCAAATTCTTATATCTTTGGTGTTGGGCCACGTGTTTTAAGCCTTAACACCTTTTTTGAACTGGCTTTAACATTTTTTTGAACAAAATAAAAATATCGCCTTAATTCTTAGACTTATTTGCTAAATATGTAACAAAATTTCCCTTAACCCTTTAGTACACATACTAAATACAAAAAACAACCACTATTTTTTCTTCTTCTAGAAAGATATACTAACGTTTTATGAAATGAACAACATGTATGGTAGTAGGGATTTGGTAATTAAATTGCTCAAAATACATAGAAAGTTTTGTCCCTTGGGGGCATCCGATAAAATTAAAACGATACAGAGAAGATTGACATGACATCTGTGCGAGGATGACACTCACAAATCGAGAAATGATCCAAAATTTTTAATGTTCAAAAAAAAATACTTAGAAAGTTGTCAACGTTAGTTTTCAATCTCCATTTCTATGATATTTAGTTTTAAAATAGTGTAAGTACCAAAGATAATTAATTATTTTTTCACCAAAAAAATAATTAATTTTGAAAATATTCCTTTGTTTATTTATGAACTCCTGTTTACTGATCATTTATCAACTTTCTAATATCAATAAAGCAAGATGTTAAGAAAAGTGTATCTATCGTTTATTAGTACGATGGAAAAATGTCTAGCATGGTGGACAAAACAACGTTGATAAATGTTAACCATTTTCCATCTTATCTATCTTCTTAACAGGATGATCAATAGTCAATATCAAAACAACGGCAATAAGTGCAGTTCTGAAGCGTAACAAGTTATGTCCAAACACGTTTAATCAAATTATAAATAATGGCATAGGTCCAAAGCATGCATGCAGGACCGTATTGTTTCTCTTTGTTATCAGTTTTCTGTATATTTTTGGTGGCGTGTAGTTTACAACCTAACTTGCCATTGTTTAATTTTCTTAAAGAATTTTTACCCCTGTATTAGTACGATGGAAAAATCTAGATAAATAATGCTAAATCTAATATATATATATATATATATATATATATATATATATATATATATATTAATATATATATATATATATATTAATATATATATATATATATATATATTTATATATATGTGTGTGTGTATAAGTCGTTAAAATATATGTATATAAGTCAATTTCAGTTTGCAATATAAAAATTACACCCATATGCAGTGTGCGTAGTGTCAATCGCTCATATATCTTTTGTATATACTGAGTGTTACCACTGGAGTTATCCATTACAGAATTCAGTGCTGGTTAGTTAAAAAGTACCTCAACTGTGACAAATCTGAAGAACAAGTGTATAAATATGTTAATACAATTTCTTTCATTTGTTAAAACGACGCTCTCAATATATCAAATCATTTTGGTACCAAAACAAGATAATAGCTTTATTTTTTGTTTCGTTAGATAGGTATATATATTGGTACCAGCTTTATTTATCTTCTACGTAAAGACAATAGCTCAATAGCCAATCAATAAACGCCACGTGATGGCTTCTGCTCGATCTCACTGCCTTCTCGTTGGTTCTTGTCGATAAATCATTGGAGATGAGAAGGCCCATCACTGGGGAAGTATTTAAGAAGATGAAGTCATGAGGGTACTTTGGTAAATCGAGATGTTCAAGAGCATGTGAAGCGGGCGGTTTGTTTAATCTCTCCCACGTGGCAAAGGGACATTCTCTGTTTTGCCAGCGTGGCATGTTCCAGAATGTCAGAATGTTTGCAACACTAAAACGCGTGATCTCATTGGTCTGACGGATAATTATAAATAATTTAATATTTTTGTTTAGTTGAAATATTACATTCTGCAGAGCAGTTCGCAACTCTGAGGTCTGAAAATACAAAGAACTAGAGATATGCATATAATTTAGATCAATCAATACAATATTTATTACCTATAAGCAATTTCAGCGAAAATACAATGTTTAAGAAATTCACAGTAAAATAAATTCTGACTTTAACCGATATAAATATTGAACACGGTACCATCATTTGATCGAGGAAGTGAAATTTTCCTTAATATGAAAAAATCTGTTTAACAAAAAAAAATATGAAAAAATCTGGCAAACAGATGATTTTATTGTTTTTTTTTTGTTTTATTGAAAATATTTATGCAACTCAATATTTAATAATGCATCAATCAAAACTTCGAAAGTAACAATTTTGATATCTTTAGGTCTGTTTTACTCCTATAATACATATATGCCTATATAATTAAGGAAATAATTTGTTTAAAAGGAATGATACGAAGAAAAATGTGAAAAAGGCAGGAGAAGGGTGACGTATGCAGATGGGAGACATGGTTTGAAGGCCACGCGCAATTGAGCGGTCCACACTCTCCACACCTTTTATATCTCACCGATCGAACCATCAATCTCTCATTCCTCACTCTCTCTTCATATTCCCGAAACTTATAACCAAACCTCTCTCTCGACCATCGTCATCTTCGTCACATCCACATCTCTCTGATTCTCCTTCTTCTTCCTCGATCTTCCTCGTTTTCTTTTGCGTACAAACGAATAGACAACAGTCAAATATATGTGTATATATTCAACATATCAAAGAAGGTACTGATTTACAACGGATTCCAATATCAAAATAGTTCATCCTTATCATCTCAACTTACACATATATGCGTGTTTATGCTGTTGTTCACTAAAACATTGATCTCTTCGTACCACTTTTTGTATATTTTCTTTCGTTCTTTAGCTTCGTGTTGACCGATCTGCATGCCTAATCTGTCAATCTTGATTATTTATCGTTCATGTGTGTCCATTTATATAAACTTCAGGTATTTTCACTTCTCAGCTCTTAATTAAATCTTGTTAGTTTGTCTTAGTTAAGTATTTTCACTTTTGTTTTTGAAGAACACTTTTAATACTTTGTATATGAATATGACTTACATATATACGTATATGCATATTTATATTGTGATTAGTAGTAGTACTATAGCATTATAGCACAGTCGTGTGTACCTTAAGATTTTTGAAATGACAAACAGACTTTTAAACCTCTCCAATAGAGTTTTTGCTCAGTCTTGATGATATTTTTCGTTTTTGTTTTCTTATAGATGTGGAAAAGGCTGTTTCTGTTTGTATTCCATAAGGCTGAATAAACTATATGAAAAACACTAATATATATATATATATATATTGCTTAGGTCGGCTTGTTTTAGCTTAATTTTTAGATCAGTATATTATGACACAAAATACTGTTTAAAAAGAAAGAAAATACCGTTTCTCGATATATGTATGATCACTTCCACCATTTATTCACAAGCCACGTTACAACAGGAAAACATCATTAGTACAAAGCTCTACGTTTGTCCGTTCTCTTTGAACCTCACAGAACTCTCATGCATGTCCTCTTTTAACATATCTTCAACTTTTAAACCTAACTTTCATGTTCTTGTACCATCTTCTAATCACTTTTTAGATAGAAAAAAATAATAACTATGTACCTTTTTGAGTACATATAACGTTTTCATCTATGGAAAATGCAATGAAGTTGAAACTAACCGTTAAGCGAGATAATTATACTTTTTGAAAAGACTAGTTAATTATGATTTATTCTTCCATCGTTGCCTTTTCTAATTCTCTCTAATCATATATAAACCCCAACTCTTTGTGATGTGATACTAGCGTGCATACACAGTTACATGTAAATATAACACATTTACTTGCATATTTGATATTTTGGTAATGATCATTTTGGTGATGAACTTTGGTCTAGTGCAGATATAATGGAGTCAGTTGATCAGTCATGTAGTGTTCCTCCGGGATTCAGGTTCCATCCAACAGACGAAGAGCTCGTTGGTTACTATTTGAGGAAGAAAGTAGCTTCACAAAAAATAGATCTTGATGTCATTAGAGATATCGATCTCTACAGGATCGAACCATGGGATTTACAAGGTTCCACACTATACATACTTAAAATTAGGCATTATTTTCTTGATATGACAATGTGAATGCCCCTAGATCTGATGACCATATGTTTTATATATGATAGAAAAATGCCGAATCGGATATGAGGAACGAAATGAATGGTATTTCTTCAGCCACAAAGATAAGAAATATCCAACGGGAACAAGGACGAACAGAGCGACCATCGCTGGTTTCTGGAAGGCCACAGGTCGAGACAAAGCTGTTTATGACAAAAAACTAATCGGTATGAGGAAAACACTTGTATTCTACAAAGGAAGAGCCCCTAATGGCCAAAAAACTGATTGGATCATGCATGAATACCGCCTAGAGTCCGATGAGAATGCACCTCCTCAGGTATTGTATAATTTACTTATGATATATATTTTCGAAATAGATAGGATGGATAATTGTATTAGCCTACATATTGAATTTAATTATTTTCCATAAAGAATATCGGAAATTACATGAAACTTACTTGGTTTATCATGGGGTCTATAGACTTTTTGGGGTCTCATAGGCTCCTTTAGGAGACACTTAAACCTTTTAGGTAAAAGTCGAGCATCTTGAAGACTTATGTAAAATGTTACACCTTTAATCACAAGACAAAAAATAAAAAGGCTGCACTAAAACTTCAGTTCCATATATGTAGACTAAAGTCCATTCCTATATATATATATATAGATATATATATATACTCTTTAAAAAGGCTGCACTAAAACTTCAGTTCAAAACGAGTTATACATGTTCCTTCGAATCCCTTATCTAGTTTTTCTTTTAAATACTAGGATGTGTATGTGATATATAGCTTGCACTCTCTCGAACTCGAATAAATTTAATAGTAAATTTAAAATAGCTAGCAAATGAGTATTTACCTATGCTATTGGTAGCTTTCTTTCTTGAGCTATCAAACTTTTAAGGCATGCTTTTCATTGTCTTTCACTACATGTATAAAAGCATAATTATTTCTTCTTTTTGGTTGATATGTCCTAAAGGTTAGGCGTATTCACACTAAATGTGATAACCGTTCCTTATTATGATTGTGTGCGCATTGTAGGAAGAAGGGTGGGTGGTTTGTAGAGCTTTCAAGAAAAAACCAACTACCGGGCAAGCCAAGAACATAGAAACTTGGAGATCAAGTTACTTTTACGACGAATTACCGAGAGGAGTTGGCTCGGCTATGGAGCCTCTCAATTACGTATCTAAGCAGAAGCAAAACATTTCTGCACAAGATTTATTGTTCAAGCAAGAACTAGAAGGATCGGAAATCGGCTTAAACTTTATCCACTGCGATCAGTTCATTCAACTTCCGCAGCTAGAAAGCCCTCCACTCCCTAATATGAAGAGGCCAATGAGCTCAACGTCAATAACATCATTGGAGAAGAGTCAGAATAAGTACAAAAGACCACTAATAGAAGATGACAAGAATTTCGACGAGCTAATATATAGTCAAAAAAAAGCTAAGAGGAAGAAAACATCAGTGGTGACGACTGATTGGAGAGCACTCGATAAATTTGTTGCTTCTCAACTTATGAGCCAAGAAGATGGAGTTTTAGATTTTGGCGGCCATCAAGAAGACCACGACAATAAACTTAGTCATTGCAATAAAGAAGAGAGCAATAACAATGGAATAGAGATGGCTTCATCGTCGTTATTGAGTGATAGAGAAGAAGAGAACAGGTTCATCAGTGGGTTATTGTGTACGAATTTGGACGATGAGTTATATAGGGATTTGCATGTTTGATAATATAGCTGAATACCGATAATATTCTGTGCGTAACGTTTTTCTATATAGGTAGAATAAATTGATATAACATATATAAAGATTTGTAAAATTTTTTTTTTCTTTCCTTTTTATTATATGGATATTCTATGTATTTTTCGCGAAAAAGCCTGTGGAAGAGTGAAGATAAATGATTTATTTGTCTACCGATGTCTATAACTAGCGTTTTAGGGTTTTGGTTTACATGTCTATGATTAATTTGAACATCGAATTTAGAAAAGAAAAAAACCACCGCAGGAATTAATTTTTATATTGTTTCCAATCGGGCATCACAGTCGTAATTATATTTTTGGTATAATTCATAAATATTTATATTTCATTAAGTAGACCCGTTTCATTAAATATTCTTTCTTCGTGTCTTCTCTTCATTATGGTTAATTGGTTACTTTTTGTTGGCTTGTTCATCCAACTTAATTAGGTCACAACTTTTATTCAACTAATTCATTTTCTGAGCGAGAATTTCACCGACATATATTATAGATATTTTTATTTTTATAGTATAAATAATATTTATTATAATTTTGGGTGAATAATTTATTATCAATAATAAAAAGTGTTAATATATTTTTTATATATGTAATTAATTAAATTTACATATTAACTCGTAGTATATGATACAGAATGGGCAGTGGCTATGCATTTTCTATAAAATTAAATGTTTTATTTTGATAATTTTTTCATATCCGATTTGCAAACCAAAATTATTTTTAGAACATTGCAAGTGTACGAAGAGAATCTAATATCTTAGAGTATGTAAATTCATGTTGAAACACACAATTATGTTGTATACATCAATAAACAACATTAAGTTTCATAGAATAAATTATTTACAGAAAGAGCTAGTTAGATAGATAAACTAATTAATTAACATATGCACCAAAAAAAATAATAACGATATGGTGAGTAAAGAAATACAAACAAGGGTTGGCCCAAAGTGGGACCATGAGTTGTCGAGCGTGCAGTGTACAGTATGGGGAGTCCGTTGGGCAGGCTTTGTCGTCGTTTCAAGAGTCCCTTACCCCTTTCTTCCCCTTTTCTATGTAAATTTCAGTCTGGTTCCAATAAAATTAGATTATTCCTTATCCTAAATCATTTTGTTTTTGAATAATGCCAAAGCATAATAGTACACATTAAGTGGTTTAGATTATACGTGAAAACATTTTGATCTAATTAATAGCTGCCTACAAAAATTAAAGAGTTCATATACCAAAAGTCTAATTTAGACCATGCAAGTTTAGAATCAATGGAAGCTTCCATTCACAATGTAGATTTAAATAAGATTTCGTTTGCTCCGTATGATTTCGTTTGACATGGTTCCATGCAGGCGTTAAGTTCACTGTTACGCAACTTAAGATGTGTGAATTAAATTGACAGAGTAAGTTCAAGTTAAATTATGAGAGCGTCAAATTGGATTTGATATCGTTACCAAGCTCTACGATTTTATCAACTCCTAATATGCTTTTAAACTGATATCTCGTGGATGGAGTTTGCCCTAGATGTATTGATAAATAAGGCAAATTAATGGAACTAATTAATCCTTCTAGATGTATATATATATATATATATGGACATACTATAATATATCTTGAAAGGTCTTCAACATTGTTAAAGTATTCTTAAAAAAACGAATATATTCAACATTATAAATATATTTTACGGTGCATGGAATAGATTATTGTCAAAAAGTGATGACAAAATATAAGCAAAGAAGAATTACTTGATGGTAGCTTTTGAGGGAGGGGGAGGGATGTGATTGAAAGAAAGACAAGACTTCTGATTTGTCCATTTCATACTTGATGTGGGTCAACTACCACTCTCATGGATTCTATGCAATCCTTTCTTATTTTTCATTTTTCTATCTTTTTTTTCCTACAATTTAAAATATTGTGTCGATAACTTTTAAAATTTTATAGGTGGCATAAACAGTTCACTACAGAGTTAGCTTTACATTTAAAAATACATATAAAATACAGCGATAGCATTTTCAAAAACATATATGCGATGGTGAAATCAGAAATGCGAGAGACGAGAGGGATTTAGTATTTCCATTAAAAAAATTACATTCAAAATTATTGCAACTAGTAAGTTTTTCTTACCAAAATACAAACGATTACAAATCACACAAAAACACTAGTAAACTAAATTCGGGTTAGCATCATATTAACCTTTAGCACAAACAGAAGTTATTTATTTATTTATTTTTTTTTTTTGACATCCATCTGAAGTTACTTACAAGTCTCGGTCATACAAAAAATATAATAACTTAAATTCCGAAACACACGTATAAATTCAAAAATAATGAAAGCTTATGCAAAAATTAAAGCTTATACGTGAACAATTGACAGTTTTTTTTATCAAACAATTGATAGTTTAATAATTAATTTTTACAAGTGTTACTAGAATATCTAGCAAATAAGGTATATATATTTTGTAAACAAAATGGAAAAAAACCTCAAAAATTTTCAGACTTCAATTAGTGAAGAATTGATTAGAATTATGACAGAACAACCAATTGTACCATCACAAGGATCAGAGCCGTGCCTCTATGTAAAATTTTGAAACATTGGCTTATGGCATCAAATATTCAGGAACCGATTAAGGGCATAATTCTTTTGTTTTGTCTATTTAAACTCTAAAATATGAAAAATGGTTAAGGGTTGAAGCCTTTTTGATAGTTAAAACTTAATTGGTCTTCATACTCAAGAAACTTATTATACAATTATGGTCTTCATACTCAAGAAACAAAAATAGTATAGATCATTTTTAATTGTTATAACACAATAAAATAAATAAAAGTTGGCTGTGTCATATTAAAAATATTTGTTTTGCCTATTTTATACTTGCTTACTTGTATCACATAAATATTAAATGTTTTAGCCTATTATTTATTTTAGTAGAACTGGTTAAAGTTAAAGATTTGCTTAATGTATTTTCTGGAGAAGTAAAAACTAATATTTTTTTAGTAGTTTAGCTTTTGTTTGTTTCTACTTTCTACTATACGAACTAAGTACTTGCATTTTATAACTTAGAAGAGGCATTTTATTTCTGATCGCTTATGACAGTTCTAAGTCTTGGCACGGCACTGACAAGGATCAAGCATCTCTATCGTTATTAACTACTGGAGGTGCTCCACGTAAGTAAAAAAAATAGCCAGTCAGTATGTGAGTATGATTAGGAACAATTACGCACTTTTAATCAAACTAATGATTAGTTTGCTACTGTTTGTCACCCTCCAAAGAGTACAATTCATTAAATGCTTCGCTTTCCCTGAAATATATGGTGTAATTTTCACATCTTGAATTAGTTTTTTGATACACACACATACACTCATATCGCATTCTGTAACCCTGACTATTTATCAAAAACTAAAGATTTGTATTATACAGGTTTACACGATAACAATATTCATAAGCTTATCTTTATTTTATATTAAAAGTATTGTGGTTATATACATCATATATAGTACGCAATCATTTCAATATCTTGGAAGTTTCTCTTATTAGTTTTTACAATCACTAAGAAAATCTCGTATAATTGTTTCTGCAGTTAAGGTATGTTTAAGCCAGAACCTCGATGATGGGTAGATATAGACATGTTATGCAACCTGATGCTATGTACGGATTATATGGTTTGCATATACATACAAATTCAACTATATTGTGATATGGGTTAGACCCACTGACCACTTCTAGTCATCTCTCTCTCTCATTTGGGGAAATAATAAGAAAGTGTATCAGAACCTTGACCATTGGGTTAATGGGAACTTGACCAAATAAGGGAATCGCTGTTTTGAACACATTGTCGTCTTTCAATCAATTTTTCAGACCAACCATTAATAAATAAATAAAGTAAATTGACAAAAGTGGTGTGTGTGGCCAAGAGAGAGTAGATACAATGATGCCAAATGCAATGATGGAGTTCTTCTACCGTGGGAAGATTTGATCAAATCTAATAATAGTATAAGATTGCCATTTGAATGAGATTTCTCAAAAACCTGATTATATTCATGTAAGTGAAGAGGTATTAACAAAAACTTACCACTGTTATGTGAACGTTGAACGGCCAATTGAGTTTTATGATAACGATGATAAGAAAAAAAAATCTCTAGTGAAGTAAGCTGGGTGAAAACGACGTCACATGAACATCTGCTATTCTATGTTGACTGTTAAAATAGTAACACATCATAAATTACAAAAGCCCATGCTTAGATAAGTAAGTGAAGAGTCCAACAAAAAACCCAAATTGAAGCAACGAAGTAGAAAAGATATACAGTCCACATTGTATATGATGGAGGTACCCGATCTGCTCAACCGAAGTAGCAGTGTAGAGGAAACTCACCAAGTTGGTCAAGCAATGATGAGGTGGGAAGAAGATTAAGTCACAAAACTTCACAAAAGAAATTAAGTTTACAAATACAAATGAGAAATTAGTAGCTTAATGACGATGACCAAGAAAATACAACTTATTTAGTAAAAAAGAAATATCTAGTAAACCCAAAAACCAAGAAGAATGCAACTACAAGCCGTAGATATTTCAAAACAGTGGACACAAACCGAACACAAAAGCTCGCTATACTCTCTCGAGCTGACAAATCTCTTGTTGAAGAAGTTTCATTACAGTCTCCTTCAGTAACGACATGGTTTGGTTCCTCGTATACCAAACTTAAACCACAATTCACAATCTCACCTGCTCCATCTCTAACTTCGAATTCTATCGAAGCCTCTGTAGGAACACATTTACGCTGTTCTCCCGACCCTTCCACATGATTTCTTAGGTGTGAGCAGCTGGTGTAACCGATAAACACATGGTCTGAATCAATCTTGCGCGGTTCGATCCAACCTCCACCAAGAGTGCAGCTGAAACGTACACATGTCCCAAGTTCGTTTGTGAACTCGCAAGTGCACTCTATTGAGAAACGGTTGATTTCATCTCGTGTGTTAGGGAACGAGACAACCGCGCATAGAACTATTGTTGAAAGCCTGTTGTCGCACCAATGTGGCGGAAACTTGAGCTTTAAGGAAGATCCAATTGTGCGATGGTTGAACCATGAAGGCACTTCACTCCCTGGAAAAGAAGTGATGAGCAAAGCTTCTGAAACATTGCCCTGTAAAAAGTAACACCAAAATTATTTAAACAAAAAAATGAAAACGGTTAATAGAGATTCCATAAGATAAAGGTGAGGTTTCAGGGATGAGACCTCTTTGTAGCACCTCACTGCATCCAGCTGGCTTTTCCTTTGAGCATACACTGTGATGCTATTCTTTGAAACTTGTTCAAGATTGTTGCAGTTGGTGAAAATGAATTTAGACCGAACCTGCTCCATAAGCTTAAGAAGCGCCATGGGGGTTGCCACTGTTTTCAGTTTCTCGCAGCCATGTGCATCCAAGACCTCTAGATTTGGTGGAAGCAACGGAATTGATGTGAGATTCTTGCAGTACTTCACGTCGAGCAATCTCAGATGATATAGTTGGCTGATGTTTACTTGCAGGTTGCTGATCATATCATTCCTGCTTAAGCATAGATGACGCAATGAGGATAGACCGTTCATAATACCACCTTTTATTCGTCGTACATCTTCCAATATCCTCGGCATCTCTGTAATTTCTGTCCCATCGAGCAGCAAAATCTGCAAGCATTTCATGTTTTCAATGGAAATTGGAAATGTCTTGAGCTTCGAACAACCGGATAGCACCAGTTCTTGCAGGGCTTTCAGCTTCCCCAGGGATTCTGGAACTTCCCTCAACATTATGCAGTCTTTCAAGTTCAATACCATCAGTCTCTGGAGCTTCACCATGTTTGCAGGAAGTTGACTTATGGCAGTTCCATCTAGCTTCAGAGTTTCGAGATTATCAGAAATAACTCGGAACTCCTGGAGACTTGAGCAGTTGGTGAGGATGAGAGTTTTCATAGAGATCAGATTCATATGTGGAAGAAACCGGAGACTCGTGCATCCTCTCATGTTGAGGAAAACAAGACGTTTCATACGGTTCATCTCCCGGGGCAACTCCTGCAAACACGTGCAGCCTTCGAGACTCAGTCTTTGGAGACTTTCTGCATTTTGCAACCCTGACAACTTGCTTAACTTGCTTGAGTAGCTAAGATCAACCCACTTTAACTTCGGTGTAGCCTGCAATGAAAACAGTCATAAAAGTTAAACAAGCTAATAAATGATAAAACTGAAACAAACTTATAACCGAGACACACACCTTAACACCCTCCCAGATCTCTTCGATCTCGCTGTAAGGAAGGTTAAGGTCGGTAAGATTCTTGGGGTTGAAGTCTTTTGGAAGTTTCTTCAAAGGGAATTTCAGCCAGTAGAGATACCGCACTTTATCCAACGGTAACTCAAGTCCCTCGGGGAAGCTTAGTTTGCAGTCAGCTTCACATTCACGATGGCAACAAGAATTATAGAATTTAAGGTACCTAAGATTACGCATCCCAGTAAAAGTACATTTTTCCAAAGGAAGTTTCTTCTTCAGTTCAGACATGTCTAGAAATATACCTCTCACACTCTCTGCTCCCTGCTTATGACCAAATAAAGAAAAAGAGGTTAGGTTAGCACAAGTACAAGTCTCCTGAACAGTCTAGATAAAAGGTTTTATCTTACTGCTCTTTTCTTCAGCGCACTAACAACGCCTTTATGGTTCCACAGCCTCCACGAACCTTGCGAACCAAGTTCCTTGCCAAATGTGTACAACAAATCATGCATCTCGACTCGTCCTCCAGAAATGTCTATAAAAAATTTACTGGCGAGATCCTTAATCTCACTCACAGCATCAATAGACTCAGCGTCGCAAGACTCCACTAAACACCTCACGTAGTTCTCATCCCCTGATCTAAAGAAACAGGCTACATCTAGAAAGACATCTTTATGAAGCTCACTGAGTCCATCGTAGCTTATCTGCAACACATTTTGTATAGTCTTGTGCGGACTCTGTGCCAGCTTGGAGAGTTTATCTTCCCAGTGAATCTCGTCTTTTCCGTTAAGCTCAACACCCAATATCTTGAGAGCTAATGGGTTGCCTTTGGCGTAATCCGCAAACAATCTAGAAAGATTCATGAAATTTCCCTTGGGAGTATAATGGTGCTTACCACCGAAAGCGAAATAGCTGAAGTACTGAAAGCTTTCTCTGCCACTCAACCTCAGAACCTCATACGTATCATCTACCTTCCCTTCGATCACCGACCTGTCGCTCGTGGTGATGAAAATCAAGCTACCCTTCTTAATCCAGTCGCATTCGCCGAGAAGAACTTCGATCTGTTTCTTGTCGCTTACGTTATCAAGAACAACAAGAGATTTCTTGCTGAGTAAAAGCGCCTTCAGGGATTCAGGCGACAGGTCAGCAGCGAGTTCTTGGTTCAAGTCATCGTCCTTCAACAACTCTTTCATGAAAATCTTCCGATCAATCATGTGGTCTTGCCACAGTTTACGGACATCGTGAAGGAAAACACAGCGCAGGAACTTGTGTTGCCACTTTTCGTACAACATCTTGGTCAAGGTGGTCTTACCAATCCCAGGCATCCCAACAACACCGACCGTGAGCGTACTCTCGCACTCGAAATCTATCTTCTCTTCCAGCTGCTTTAGCCGCGTTTCAATACCATAAAGAAGAGGCGAGTCAGGATCAGCTTCTTCAGAAGGATCTTGAATGGGGACATCATCTACTTCAACACCCGCTCTCTCTTTATCGTATCAAAAACCCGATCTACGCAGTCCAACCTGATTATTTACCTCATTTCGCTTAAAGTGAAGCCTAGCTTTTTGGGGACATCCTCTAAAGCTTCTCTCCATTTATCAAGCTTTTCACCTTTACAAGTCTTAGCCAGCTCCCAAAACTTGTCACCAAACACTCCCTTGAGATTCTTCACATCGTCAGTCTCCACCTTGTAGAAGATTGGGATGACCACAAGCTTCCCCAAGTCAACGCACTCTTTGATCTTCTCCAGCTCGTTCAAGCACCAGTTCGACTCCGTGTAGAGCGTTGAGAAGATCGCGAGGGCGATCCTGGATTCTTCGATTCTTGAAAAGAGGACGCTGAGATCTTTACCTTTTTGGTTTCGTTTCTGTCGACGAAGACATTGATTCCGTCTTTTCTCAGGGCCTTCTCTAGGTGGCTGACGAAACCGTTCCGCAGCTGTTTCCCTCGGAAATTGATGAACACTTGGTGCTGAGGCGGTGGTGATTGTACGGAGGAGGAGTAGGAAGAAACCACCATTTCAGCGTCAGAGATTTTGAATCATTTAGTGAGATGATAAGTTGAATACATGGTTGGCGCACGGAAGAAAAAGATATTTTTATTTGAAGTCAACGGTTTCAAATTATTAGAGTCAACGTTCTTCTTCCACCTTTCACATAAATCTCTCTCTCTCTCTAAAGCAAACTTGATCCCTCCCTATTCGGAACGTCGTCGTTTCTAATGGATTCTTCCTTTTCCCTCCTCGGGATCTGTGCTGCTGCTACGATAGGATTCTTCGCGATTCTGGTTACGATATTACTACTAGTTTACAGAAGATTCAAATCCAATCGACGGAACGAGACAGTGGCTTCTTCATCTTCTCCGTCTACAGATTTCTCGACGAGTTCAAGTGATTTCGAAGCAAGTTCTAAGGAATTACTACTACGCGCCGTCTACATCTACTGCGAAGAGACGTTACGGTACACCTTCGCAAGCCACCTCTCCGTTGAATTCCGCCGGAAACGCATTGCTGCGTTTGTAAATTGCGATCGGAATCCGGATGTGACGGAGGGATCAAGCGCCTCTGTGGTGGTTTTCTCCGTGAACTACTTGTCCTCCACCTCATGCCTAGACAAGCTCGTGGCGGTTCTTCAGCGCTGGAGGAAAACCGGCCAGCTGGTGGTTCCAGTGTTCTACGGCATTAATTCATTATATGTTTCCGAATGGAGTAACGGTCTCCAAGAACTGAGCGAGTTACCAGGTCACCAGTGTAGGTAATCAAGAACATCCCATTTAGAGCATGTTGAATACATCTCTATGTTTTTCTTTAAAGTTTCCTTACGTCTATTATATTTATAATGTTCAAGAAATAGCTAAGCAAGAGATTATTGATTAGACGGACGCCTAATTTTTTGAGGGGCGCCTCTGATAGTACTTAAAATTGCATTCGGAATTTTAGTATTAATTAATTCGTAATGAATTTTTATACTAATCAATGTAAACAGTAAGGAATCTAATGAGTGTCAAGTCGTGGAAGAGATTGTCAAAGATGTGTATAAAAGGCTCTTTCCCACGGAACAAATTGGAATCAACTCGAGGCTGCTGGAGATTGAACAGTTGCTTTGCAAGCAACCATGGGGTATACGCCGCATTGGGATTTGGGGTATGCCTGGCATAGGCAAGACGACACTTGCTAGAGCGGTTTTCGACGACATCTCTGGAGGTTATGAAGCTTCTTGTTTCATCAAACACTTTGACGAAGCTTTTAGTGAGAAGGGACTTCACCGTTTGCTGGAGGAACATTTTGGGGAAATCCTCAAGGAACTGCCTCGTGTATGCAGTAGCATTACAAGACCTAGTCTCCCTGGGGAGACATTAAGCAAGAAGAGGACTCTTGTTGTTCTTGATGACGTGAAAAATCCTTTAGTTGCTGAGTCTTTCCTCGGAGGGTTTCATTGGTTTGCTCCGGGGAGCCTTATCATCATAACCTCCAGTGATAAACAAGTGTATCGCCATTGTAAGATAAATCATGTGTATGAGGTTCAGAGCTTAAGCGAGAATGAGGCTTTGCAGCTACTGTCTCAGTGTGCATTTGGTAATGACATAAGAGATCAAAAACGCATGGAAGTATTGATGGAAGTGATTTACTACGCTAAAGGAAATCCATTTGCTCTAAGCTTTTACAGCAGAGAGCTTAAGGGAAAGAAACTGTCAGAAATGGAGACCACATTCCTCAAACTCAAGCTACGTACTCCATATAAGATTCATGATTTATTCAACAGCAGCTACAAGACACTTGATGGTAACGAGAAGAACATTTTTTTGGACATTGCTTGTTTCTTTATGGGAGAAGATATTGACTATGTGATGCAACTGCTGGACGGATGTGGCTTCTTTCCACATGTTGGGATTGATGTTCTTGTGGAGAAGTGTCTGGTGACTATTTCAGAAAACAGAGTGATAATGCATAGAATAATCCAAGACTTTGGCAGAGAAATAATCAACGGAGAATCAGTACAGATAGAGCGCCGTCGGAGACTGTGGGAACCTTGGACAATCAAGTTTCTACTTGAAGACGACAAACTTGAAGCAAATGGATATCCCAGAGAAACCTGCAAACGTCCTTGGGTATGATTTATTATGAAACTTTCAGATAAAAACTTGCTTGCTTCTGGAGATACACGAAATTCATGGTTTTTACCTTATATTTCAGGGAACTGAAGATATCGAGGGCATATTTCTAGACACATCAAATTTAGTCTTTGATGTGAAGCCCACCGCTTTTGATAATATGCTTAACCTTAGATTCCTGAAGATTTACTGTTCCAGACATGAAAACCAATATGGACTCGGCCTTCCAAGAGGACTTGAGTCTCTGCCATATGAGCTAAGACTTCTTCACTGGGAGAACTATCCTTTAGAGTCATTGCCACAAGAATTTGACCCATGCCACCTAGTTGAACTCAATATGTCTTACAGTCATCTTCAGAAACTTTGGGGAGGAACCAAGGTAGGTAAACTCATATCTCTTATTTTACATATTCGTCCAAGTTTATACTAATTCCTTTTCCAACTTATTTTCTGTTCAGAACCTCGACATGTTGAAGACGTGTAAGCTTTGTCATTCCCAACAGCTGACAGAGGTTGACGATCTTTCTAAAGCTCAAAATATCGAAGTAATTGATCTCCAGGGCTGTACAAAACTGCAGAGATTTCCAGTCACTTGTCAACTAAGGCATCTCCGAGTTGTAAATCTTTTAGGCTGCACAGAGATCAGAAGTATCCCAGAGATTTCACCTAACATTGTGGAACTTCATCTCCAGGGAACTGGCACAAGAGAATTACCAATATCTCTTGTGGCCCGTTCCCAAGAAGATGAGCTGAACCTTGAGAAATTAACAAGCCTGGCCCAAGTTGTCTCATCAAATCAGCATCTTGACAAACTTGTTTTGCTGAATATGAAAGATTGTTTTCATTTGCAAAGTCTGCCTCACATGTCTCATTTAGAATCTCTCAAATTTCTTGATCTGTCTGGATGCTCCGAGCTCAAGAGTATACAAGGATTCCCACGAAACTTAAAAGAGCTATATCTTGTTGGCACTGCTGTTACAAAACTACCATCCCTTCCCTGGAGTATAGAAGTCTTGAATGCACATGGCTGTATGTCTCTTACATCAATTCCTTATGGTCTCGAGAGACTTCCTAGGTATTACACATTCAGCAATTGCTTTGCTCTTTCTGCACAAGCGGTCAGCGAATTTGTAGTTAACGCTCTGGCTAATGTAGAACGCATCGCGAGAGAGCATCAGCCGGAACTCGAGAAATCTCTGGCTTTCAGCTTCACTGTGCCTTCGGCTGTAAGTAAAAAGATCACTTGTGATATGCAACCAGGGTCTTCTGTGATAATACAACTGGGTTCTTCTTGGAGAACCACACTCGGTTTTGCTGTCTTAGTCGAACTTTCATTTCTGGAGGATTACCAGGAGGCTACTGGTTTTGGAATCACTTGTGTTTGCAGATGGAAAGACAAGAAATTCATCTCTCATAGGCAGGAAAAAAGCTTTCACTGTTGGAATCCAGAGGAAGGTGTTCCCAAAGACCACATGTTTGTCTTCTGTGATCTAAATATGTATCAAAGCACCTGTGGAGAAACTGATCCCGGTATACTGGCTGATCTTGTCGTATTTGAATTCGTTACTGTGAACAAGCAGAAGAAGCCTCTGGATGAGAGTTGTACAGTTACGAAATGTGGAGTCCATGTGATTACTGCTGCAAATGGAGATGCAAGTTGTAGCATGACTCAACAACCGTTTCCCTCCTCGGGTTACCTGCAAGAGACTTCTGATAATAAGGTTGAAGAAGAGTTGAGGGTCGTCTTTGATGTCTTGGACAAGAATGATAGAACTTTGTTTCTTTACATTGCATGTCTGTTCAATGACGAGAAAGCTGATTTCTTGACATCGCTTGTCGCTAGCACGGGCTTGGAGATTAGTTCTAGGCTCAAGTTCTTAGCCAATAACTCTCTCATACATATATCTCCATTTGGTATCATAACCCGGCGGCATAGCTTACTTCAGAAAATAAGTAGGGAGATCGTCCATAGACAACAACCCATGTTGAAGAAAAACTCCACGTCACCTGCTTGGAAATACGACGTTTTTATAAGTTTCAGCGGGGAAGATAACAGTAATAACAAAATCAGCAACCTCCTTGCACAATTCAAGGGTAAACTAATAATGAGTACACCCCATAGATGCAAGTCGGTCACCCCAGAGCTTGTACAAGCAATAAGAGAATCAAAAGGTTCGATTGTCTTGCTCTCAAAGCACTACGCCTCTTCGAGTAGGTGCTTGGATGAGCTGGTAGAGATTATGAACTGCAATAAAGAGTTGGCTCAAAAAGTAGTGGCGATATTCTACAATGTGGCTCCTTCTGATGTCAGGCTTCTGAGTGGAGACTTTGGAAGGGCCTTTCAAATTACTTGCATAGGCAAATCAGAGGATCAAAAACGTAAATGGGTGCAGGCTTTGGCCGACTTGGCGAATATTGACGGAGTGGATTCACGCAAATGGTATGTTTTGGTCCCATTTTTTTTCTAATGATTGGATGTCTCAGGTTAGTTGTTTCCTTTAGTCACTGATACCTCTCCCTTTTTACCCTTTGGTGCAATGGTTTTTCTCCTTGTTAGGGATAATGAAGCAAAACTGTTCGGAAAAACTGACTGTGATGTTCTGGAGAAAATGGATCATAAAAGATCAAAGCATTCTGGCGATATGGTTGGAGTTGAAGAACATGTTGAAGACATCGGTTTTTGGTCGGGTTGGGAATCTGAGGAAGTGGAGAAAACAGTTGGAACAGCTGGTTTGATGACAAAAGGTAAAAAGAGTAAAAAAAACTGTTTAGTAAACTCTCTTGTCAAAATCAAAGAAGTACAATTTGTTCTCTGTATGATACGCAGGGGAAGAGATAAATGCAAGTATGGTTGCTATGCCAGTGGAGCCATCACATGTATTTAAACAAGAAGCATGGAGTCCTAGTTTTCTCGATCGAATACCCTTTGCCGAGCTTTATACTGGAGAAGTCCCAACTGCCTTTTTACACGGGCTGGACAATATACGCTCAATGCTCCAATCTAAAAGATCCATATAACTGTAAGTTTACTGAACGAGCAAAAACATAATCAAAGGGTCCCTTTGGTTTCGTGTTTCTTTTAGTTTACATTGTAACATAGATAGATACACAGATATGTGAACTGTATGTTTAGTAAATATATACAGAAAAGTAAATCAACTGTATCTACCAGATAATCTTAGAACTGTTTGACGTTTAAACAGACTAAGAATCAAGATTATAAGACAACTTTGATTTCAGTTTCTTTTATGTTTTCCAAATCTTGCCATATTAGATATGAAAACGCTTGTTTCTCTTGAACACTCGCTTGTTTTTGACAGGCCAGCGTACTACTATAGCCTCTATTTCAGATGAGTTATTGACACTAGCATGTTAAGTTATGCCAATCGGGAACAAAATGCCGCGGGGATACTGATTGAATGGGGTCTATAATTATTAAGTTAGCCATTGCCATTGCCACCAAGAACAAGATGCCGCGGTGATACTGATCTACATCAAATTATTAAGTTCGCATGTTCTTTATATGATTGAATGGGGTCTATAATTAGATTCATAAAGAAGATAACCTGACACAAAAAAATCAAAATTGAATCCTGAAATTTAAAATGATAATGTGGAGGTTTGATCCTGAAGACAAAGGTTTCAACGAAGATAATGGAAAATCTAAAGGATTCAAAACAAGGTCTCAGCAAAAATCCAACAAAAGTAAACAACTTCATCATCATGAAGCTCTCTCTCCTTATTCTTGCTTGGAAGCAAGAGCAGCAGCTTGACCTCTGAGACGACCAGTCCTCCTTGCAGCAATAAGACCAACCTTTTGCCCAGGGGGTGCATCACGACGAACAGTACTGGCGTGACCAATATGTTGATGGTTACCTCCTCCGTGGGGATGCTCAACAGGGTTCATAGCCACACCACGAACCTTAGGCCAGCAGTTCCTCTTCACACGGTACTTGTGGTACGCGTTACCTGCCTTGAGCATCGGCTTCTCAGTTCTTCCACCACCAGCAACTTGACCAATCATGGCCCTGCATCCACTTGGAACAATCTTCTTCGAACCAGATGGCAACTTAACCCTGTCAAACACAACATTTAGATGTAAGAAACAAGCTATAGTCTTCAATAATAGTAGATATAACTATTATTTACTAAATAGGTTATAGCAAATAGAAAAATAGAAATTTGAAATGGAAAAAGCAACATCCATTTCTATAATCATTTCTGATCCAAAAAAACTCTACTAACCAAATCATTAGTGGAGAGTTGCAGTAATTATTTCAAATGTGGCATGAAACATAAACAGTTAAATTAGACTCGGTTCATACTAAACCTTACTATACATTTAATTTAAAATCAAATTAAAATCATAATAACAATTGATTACAACCAAAAAGTGATTTATATAATCATTATAAGTCAACCAAATGATTCATGAAGATTTGCAGTAACAATTTCTTATAATGTATAAAACCTAACCAGTTTAATTAGAATCGGTTTAGTATAAACCGGACTCCATCATCAATTCAATCTAACAAATCACAACACCAAAAAAACATAACATTTCAAAAATCCAAAGCCATACCTTGTCGTGTCGTTGTCAGGGTTGTGTGAAATAACGATAGCGTAATCACCAGAAGCTCTAGCGAGCACACCACGGTCACCAACATGATGCTCAACGTTACACACAACAGCTCCCTCAGGGATAGATCTGAGAGGCAGAACATTTCCGACGACGAGAGTGGCCTTCTTACCGCAGTACAAGAACTGTCCGGTGTACATACCTTCGGCGGCGACGAAGAGCTCCTTCTGCTTCTTGTAACGGAAAGGATGACGGAAGGAGACGCGAGCTAACGGAGCACCGCGTCCAGGATCGTGGATGATCTCCGTGACGACGCCCTTGAGGTAACCATTCCTCTCGCCGAAGTCGAGGCTCCTGAACTTGGCGGGGCCCTTGCGGTGGTGAGTGTGGGACTTGAAGACGGAACCTGCTCCCTTACGTTGAGCTCTGATGACACGTCCCATTTCTTCCTTCTTCTTGAGGTTACGGCGAGTGAAATGATGGAAGGGTGCAGGTTTTTTATATCACAGTCTCTCAAAACCCTAGTGTGGGTTGATGTGGATCTATTCTAAATGGGCCTAGGCCCAGTAATAAGCCCATCATACGAGTTTTTCTATGATACGCCTGTGTTTTATGACTGGGACTAGTAGAAGCCTAGTCAAAGCCCATGATAAATACCGGGAAAAACGAAGAATTTGAATCCTTGGATCAATCAAATCCATCAAGTTTCAAGGAGTTTTTCGATGAACCCGCATGCATTGGATAATTGTCTCCTCGTATTCCATTTTTATTAGTTAGGATTAAACAGATTAAAATAAAGAGGAAACTTTTGAAAATGAGGAGTTGTCTGTTTGTGGAGCGTCGAAGTTGAAAATAAAAAGAAAAGGGAGACAGCATAAATCAATCATCCACCCGCTCCCTTCTTCTCTGGCACAACTACGCTCCTCCCACTTTCTTCTTCTTCTTCTTCCTTTCTTCTGTTTCTCTTTGTAGCTTTGACGAATGTTCTTTGATCTTCCCCAGCTTTGAGACGTTTTCGTGTGAAATCAGTTGTTGTCTTGGTAAGCTTTGTTTTCTGACTTTTTTAGCTATAGGTAATTAGTGTGTAGTAATCAGACCCGTTCCTATCTGTTGAGCTGCTTACAACATAAACAATTTTCTTTCTTTTTTTGGTATAATGTTAAAATACAACAAAAATAATTTGTATGCCTATACTAATCTTTTGAATGTCGTCAAACTATATATAAATTTTTGTTGCATAAACTGGTGCTTCTTGGGCTTTAGCCACCCTGAGTCATGGAGTCTGGTCTTGTTTTGATACTTAACTGTTTTTTTTTTGTATTCTAATAACTGATGGTGATCGACATTACGTGAACCTTAGGATAAAATTTTGAATTTTGCTTCTATCTCATTATTATTTTTATTTGAAACTGCAAGAAAACAGGTGGGTGAAATGGTCTGTATTTGGAAACAAATCATTTACTGACATTCATTGTAGAAAAAAAAACAAGAAAACAAAACTGTCACTGTTGAGTTATATTATAGACTTTGTAGGCATAAATATTGCGGGATATGTTCTTCTTTGTTGGTTGTGATATTATTATTTGAAAGCAACATTTACAGAATCATTTTAAAGATTTTATATTTCCTTTTTTGGATGTTAGTTCAAATTTTCAAACTTTTGCCTTGTCTGAACCAAAAATAACAATCACTTTCTTGTGTTTAAAAAAAAATGGATTTGCAGAGAAGGAACAGAAAGAAAATGGACGGTAGAAGTTGGCCATGGAAGAAAAAGTCTTCGGACAAAGTCACGTCCGAGAAACCAGTGGTTGGAAACGAGTCAACTAATGTTTCTTCTTTGTCCTACCTAGCATCCCTCGAGAATCAGGTTTAGCTTAGAGCTCTGTTCTTTATTATATATATCAAGCAATGGTTTTAGTACTATAGTGTCAGTTTTTAAGAGAGTTATAAATCTTTGTTGAAGTGTTTTTTTTTGTGTTGATTGTGTTGTGTCAGGATAAGTGTAAGAACACAAACTATGTTCAGATAACTATGGATTCATACACGCATTTGAGTAAAATGGAGGATCAGGTCAAACAGTTTGAGAGTCAAGTCAAAGATCTTAATGAAAAACTCACTACTGCACAATCAGAGCTAAACACTAAAGAGGGTTTGATTCTTCAGCATGCCAAAGTCGCCGAAGAAGCTGTTTCAGGTATGGAAAATCATAACTATGGTTACAAAATAAGGCCATGAGTGCATAAAGATATAATAAGTCTTTGTTCTTTAGGATTTATTTGAGTCTTTGTTCTTTAGGATGGGAGAAGGCTGATGCAGAGACTTTGATACTCAAACGTCAACTCGAATCCGTTACACTCTTAAAGCTCACAGCAGAGGATCGAGCTGCACATTTGGACGATGCGCTGAAAGAATGCACGAGACAGATAAGGACTGTGAAAGACGAGAGCGAACAGAAGCTGCAAGCCGTGGTTCTCGCCAAAACCATCCACTGGGACAAGATCAAAGCCGAACTCGAAGGAAAGATCGATGAGTTAAACCAAGGACTACACCGAGCAGCTTCTGACAATGCATCACTCACAAGATCTTTGCAAGAACGGTCAGAGATGGTAGTGAGGATCAGGGAGGAAAAGTCTAAAGCCGAAGCTGAGGTAGAAAGGTTGAAGACTAATATTCATCTGGCTGAGAAGGAGATCAGTTCGCTCAAGTACGATGTCCACGTGGCTTCGAAGGAAGTAGAGATCCGCAACGAGGAGAAGAACATGAGCTTGAAGTCGGCGGAGAACGCAAACAGACAGTATCTTGAAGGAGTGAAGAAGATTGCGAAGCTTGAAGGAGAGTGTCAGAGGCTGAGAGGGCTTCTGAGGAAGAAGCTTCCAGGTCCTGGTGCTATGGCTCAGATGAAGCTAGAAGTCGAAAGCTTAGGACATGAGTTCACAGACCCTAAGTGGGAAGAGTGCAAAAGAGAAAATGCGAATCTCACAAGACGTACACTGGAGATGGAGGAGGAGATTCAGACGCTTAAAGAACAACTAGCTTCTCGTAGCAATGAGCTGAATGTTTCGAGAAACGTGTGCGCTAAGACTCTTGGAAAGCTTAAGGCTCTTGAAGGACAGATGCAGATGAGTGCTCGTGATAATAATAATCAGTATCATCCGCCTAGTGTTACTTCGGTGTCAGAAGATGGATTTGATGAAGAAGGAAGCTCCTCTGAGTGTGGTGGTGGTGGTGATTCTCATAAAGCGAGGAAAGCAAACGTTGATGGCTCCTCAAAGCCTAGGATGTCTAATAATAGACTTGAGTTAATGGATGACTTCCTGGAGATTGAAAAGTTAGCAGCCAGTGATCCTAACTCAGCTTCAAAGTCTTGCAACAGCGCCTGCAGTAGTAAGTCTGTTAGTAAGTACAGTGAGAAGGATGATACAGGGCTTGATCAGCTGTTAACGGTTCTGCGTTCAAGAATCAGTAGTGTATTTGAATCCCAAGAAGGCATTAGCATTGAGAAGATAGTCGAAGCCACGAGACTTTCCTTCCAAGAATCAAACCCTAAACAGCTCTCAAGTCCTCTGTTTGAAGTTGCTGATGAAACTATGGAGAAGCATGTTTTATCATCCCAAGACAGCAACAAGGCTACAGTGCTAGATAAAGAGGTTGAAGATTCAGAATCTGAGGATCACCGTGTAGACAACTTGATCAATGGTCAGGAGATGGATGATTCAACATCTAAGAGCTTGTTAAAAGAGCTAAAGTTGGAGAAAGAAAACATTGAACTAGAATTATCAAGATGCTTGCAGAATCTTGAAAGTGCAAAGGTTGAGTTGGAAGAGAAAGAGCAGGTCATAGCAGTGATGAAATCGCAGCTTGCTTCATCTAGAGACCTCCAGAGTTTGGCAGAAACTCAGCTCAAATGCGTGACAGAGTCATACAAGACGCTGGAACTCCATGCCAGAGATTTAGAAGCTAAAGTGAATAGATTGGAAGAGGAGACAGAGAGACTTGAAACGGCGTTCTCCACAGAAAAGCGTGGACATGAGGAGACTCTAGCTAAATGCAAAGATCTCCAAGAAAAATTGCAAAGGTATGAGACTAATAAGAGTTCGTTAAATTTTCTATGTTATGCATAGTTTGTTTTGCTAATCATGACTTTATACTGAAGGAATGAGACTTGCAGAGAGTGTTCAGCATCCAAAGTCCAACCTAATCAGGTACACTATCTACTACTCTCTCAGTTTCACAAACAGTGTTAATTCAACACTTTTCACACAATTTTTTAAAATGATAAAATGTATATATATTCTTATTAATTATATTTAACCAATAGGAATGAAACAATATTAATATTAAGATTATTTAAATATAAATAACATTGAAATTATATTAACCAATAGGAATGAAACTAACATATATATTCTTATTTTAACCAATGGTATTTAAAATAAATAAATTATTTATTAGATAGATGTGTTTTGTAATTAATATTAAGATTAAATAAATATAATTAACATTGAAATTATAAAATAATACTATTTGTGTAACAAAAAATATATTAAAATAATAATTTTGTTTAGTCTGTTATCCTAATGCATTAGGAATGAAACTTACTTGTTGGCAGGAGAAAGAAATAGCATCAGCAACAGAGAAGCTTGCAGCTTGCCAAGAAACGATTCACTTACTCAGCCAACAGTTACAATCCTTGCAACCTCAGAGCAGCCACATTCCCAAAACTCAATCTCCTGAGATGAAGCTTCAGTACCACAAAGCCTCAGAAGCAACACCAAGCTCTGCACAAGATGATCTTCCTCTTGATCATAATAACATTCAGCCATCTCATTCTTTTAGACAGACGGTGAATCCAACGGTCCACGCGATCATCAAGTCTAGCTCGGTTTCTTCGTCTTCTAGAGAAGATGGTGAGAAGCATACGCGTGGATTAGGACGTTTCTTTTCATCTAAATCAAAGAACAGTGGACGTTAAGAAAGCTAGGAGATAACACGCTCATTATCTGCTTGTTCGTTTGATCTTCATCTTCCTTCTTGATTTGTGTATATGTTTTATATGCGTTTTTTTGGTGTGTGAGAAGAGAACAGTTTAGTGGAGATCAAAGATCAAACTTTTGTCTTATTACTTGATCTTCACAACAGCAAGACTCCAGAACAATTGAAACTCTGAGTTTACTGAAAAATGAATTAAACCGCCGAAGCTAAATTAGAACTTTGCTAGAAACCACACCGAACGCAACAAATTATTTCCTTCTTTTTCTAAATAAATCTCAATGCATAAATCAAGATAGCACAACTGAAAAAAAAAGTCTCTGATAAATATGAAATTGCTTCTTCTTTTTTTTTTCAAATTTGTCAACAATAATAAATGTATCTATGTGGAAATTCATTAAATGGTAAATCTACATTCGGTTCGGTCAATGAAGATATGTTGAAATGATGTTCCTTTGAAGATATATTGAAATGATGTTCCTATGAATGTGGAAATCATTGAAATTACCATAGCAGAGAGTAAATTAAGCTTTCCTAAGGGAAGCTACCATTGGAATTTGTATTAATATTATACGTATAATATTTTTTCAGACAAAATGCAAGTGGTAACGTGAGGTCCATGCAGCATATTAACAATAATGTAAGTTTTAAAAAGAAAAAAAAATATGAAACAAAAGTTTGGAAAACGGACAGAAAACAGCACAGATAATGCTTAATAATGTCAAGCAGACATGTATAAACTCAAAAGCAAGCTGAGAGTATGGGCAAGCCTGAGTTTATACCGACAAATACATTTTTTATATCTTCTTATTTGGTTTTGTGTTTCTCTGAATACAATATTGGAATTTCTTTATGTCGTTTGGTAGACTTATTTAAAACCAGAATATATGATAACTGTGTGTGCTTATTGGATTAAATCGCAAAATTCATATGTATACATATAAATATATTATAAAGAAACCAAGAATAAAGAAGAGGAGGATAAGAGTCAAGATAGGCGAGACATTGTGGCTTACATGTTCTGCCTTTCAAACAACTTATCTCTCCAAACCCATTTTTAAATACACACATTGTCGACTTGTTTCGATAATATATGTGGAATAAACTAATTAACTTATACAAACAAACTTGACAAAAAAAAAACTTATACAAACAATATTGAAAAAACATTTATGATGAATGCAAAAAACATTGTCCAAAAATTTTTATTATAATAAATTATGGAAATCAACGATAGCACATTTGTAGAAAAATATTGACTCTCCTTAGTCGTGGAACCGATCACTACGTTATCTCCAGATGCAGTAGAAACAAGACTGGAACCAAAACTGGTAAATCGTTCATGTTTGGCCAATTATGGTTGGTAGACCGTGAAATACTTTGTCTGAGAGGATATCATCGATCTGAAAAGGATGAATATTTGCCAACATGTATTTTCTTGTTTTTGTGTGTTTTATTTTTGATATTTTCACCGCAGTGGTATTTAGTATAAAAATGATTATGTTTGCATAGACATACAAAACCTAGGGTATGAATGGTGACCAAAGAATGGAGAAGAATAATGCATTCCTTAACATTCTTGAAAAAAATTACCATTCACGAGGAATAGTTTTTCCTTCTTGTTCCCTACCATTCTTTTTTCTGTAGATAAATAAAATGTCCAACTGGTGACACTTCTAGGAACAAAAGGAATGAATATGAAATGAATGTGCAGTAATAAAATAACTGGAACGAAAAGGAATGGTGTTCCTTCTCAAATTCAATAAGGAATAATTTTACTCTTTATTTCTCTACAAAAAAAGATAATGAGAGGGAATGAATAGGAAAAAATATTTCCTGTGAATGGTGAAATGTTTTGGGAATGATAAGGAATTGAATATTCCCCTCCGTTCCCTGGTCACCATTCAAAGCTAAAGAGTAAAATCATTCCTTATCAAATTTGGTATGGAATAACCATTCCTTTTCATTCCTGTAATTTTATTCCTTATTGTTCATTTCCTTTTCGTTCCTTATGTTCCTAGAGTGGTCACCAGTCGGACCCCTAGAAGTCATTTTTTTTTGTTAATTATAATCGATATCATATCATTCTTTTTGTACTCAAAGTTCAATTTTTTCATGACGAGTAGAAAATTAATAAGTATATTATAAACAATAAAATAAAATTTATTGATTTAAAACTAATACAAGTAAACTAGCTATTCCTCTTAAAAACCAACGGTCAACAATACACGTTGACTTGAGGGAAAAGTCGCCCACCCAAGGTAATATACAAAATATTCGAAATAGACAAGACACCGGAAATAATATATAGGAAAGAAAGAAAAAATTCCAAGAGAGTGGTTAATTTAATTACTGTTAGATACATTGACATAGCCACAAATCTTGAGTCGATGCTTGACGCCATGCCCACTATTTGCTTCCGCCTTCTTCTTAAGAGAATAGAAAAACCTAAATCCCATAATATATTATATATTATTATTCCTTGTTTCTTGATTATCTTGATAATAGTTTGACGTTGATTATCTTGATAATAGTTTGACGTTTCTGTCTTCCGAGCCTAGCGTGTGACAATGTGATCAAACCCTTAAAGGGGATCATAATCTTGAGAGACTACCAATTGAGAGTAAAATCAGTCTCTCTCTCGAAATCGAGTTCTATCTGAACATGGAGATGAGTGACTGAAAGACGGCCTCATCACAAGGGATAGTGAGACCCATGTCGTGCTCAAACCCAAACTCTTCCTCAGCTAGTTGGAGGAGTGTCTGAAACTCAGGATGAGCTAGCCATGCGATTGGGACCACGTAACGACTCCTTAGTTGACCAACGTAGACCGGGAAGTGACCTTTCGGCACGTCGCTGAAGTAGCAACTGCCTTGATTTTTCTTTCCAAGACTGGAGCATCTCTTCAAGATTTTCTTTATAGTTGCTGCTTGTGACGCTGCCACTTTGTTCGACTTCTTTATCGCCATGATACGAGCTTATGAAACCTAACTTGGATCGATTGAGAGAGAGATTTTGAGAGAAAATGAGAGGAGAGAGGGAGAGTTTGGTATGTTTGAAGAAAGATGTGGATGTGAAGGTGGTGGGGAGGAATGGAGGGTTATATAAGGGCGCAATGAGGGAGAAAAACTGGAAGAGTTATAATAAATTTTAAAGAAAAAAACTTTTATATATAAAGATGTGTTTTCTATTCAAATATATTTTTTAAGTTTACTTATGACTTTTAGAAGATTTAATTTGCGACTAAGTATGTACACAGCAACTACTAATTCATGCAGAAACACATGTTGTGTTTTCCTTGGTGACCAATCATATTAATGCAAACCACAAACCCGTATTAAACTATAAATCTAAATATCGTCGTCAAACTTAAAATACTTTTTTTTTGAAAAAAAAAAACTCAAAACACTATCTAAAATCCAAACACTTTAAGAGTATAGTCATCTGAACGTCTATTTACATGGTTAGCTTTCTTTTCTTTACAAGCATCTAAGCATATAGCCTAGGGTAACCAGATAGTCTAAGTCAACTCTGTTGTATTGAACTCAGGTTTAACAACTAAAACTTTCCTATATCTTTGCATATATCATCAACTTACAAAGAAAAGCATAAAATGGATTTGCATTTATGTAATTTTGAAAGCAAATATCATGAGGGATGTTAAAAAAAAATATCATGTGGGATGTAGGAAACAAGGGCAATTCAGAGACAAAAGCCATACGGGAAATGTGAAAGAATGCACACAAATTAAATAAAATGTAAAAGTCTTATAAATAAGGTACCCTACAGTGTCTCCCTCTTTGTGTTGTTATCTAGACACAACTCTACACATTAATCTGAGTATTGTCCGTTTTCTCTCAACTTAATATACACTCTTGTTCAGATTCTGTCCCTACTGAAACTTCCAAGTTTATTACAGCTAATATGTTCATATAAATCAACGAAAATATGGTATGGCCGTTAATATGTTATATATACCCGTTTTATCATAAATTGATTCCGTTGCAAAGGGATTACGGACGAAGTATAAAGGGGTGTGAACCAAAGTACGTACTTGCAATATCACATGTCTTTTGCTACAACTAGAGTTGCCAACGCTTTAATGCCCATTCGTTCTCGCTTCATCTTATATATCTACAAATTAATATGGAATAAATTACACAAAATGATTGTAGTTCGGTGGTTTTGTAATTTGTTTTCTGCGTTGAAGTCGATAAACCAACTTTAGTTGAGAATATATTGGTCCATTGCAAGGTTCATATTCATATATATAGTTGTTACATATCTGGTGATGAACTGAATTTATATCGGCCATCCCAACAAATTTCAGTCCAGTTCAAAAAATCAACTTAAATTCTGTTGTAAATTTGTAATTTCAGCTTGGTTCGGTTGTTTTGATAGCCTTTTCTTATAACATATATATTCACATTTCAATTATGAAATATCTATATAATTAATAGACGTACGAGAAAAGAAAAACAGATATAGCTAAGAAATATGATAAATTGTCCCCATGTGAAATTTTGAAAACGAAAACAAATGCTTAGGTTGGAGCCTAATCTTTTGTTTAATTGATGGTATCAATTCCATGCAAGTTCTCATCTGATTCCTCCGATACCTTGTGTTCCACGTACTTCTTTCCTTTTCTGTCAGTTTTTTCCCTTATTTTTATTCATTTCATTTCAATCTGATGGATCAATCAGTATCCACAAAATCTCTCACCTTTGGATTTATGATAATTCCAATCTAATTATTGCAAATTTTGCGTGGTAGAACTTAATATATCGTGTATATAGAACTTGATACCCAAAAAAGGAAATCTAAAAGGTTGATTGAAAAGGACTTTTTGGCAGCCTCTACACTATTTTGTCACCTAACCGACTTTTTTATTTGATCACAATCAGTTAGTCGCTAACAAAAATTTGTTGTTTCTTGTGGTAAACATAAATTATAGACATGAAGTCGAATTAGTTTTTCTTTAAAGACATGAAGTCGAAACAAAACCAAAACTTCTGTAACATTAGGGTACGTATGGCTGTATGAGAAATCATGTAATTAGCGTAGTAGGTTTTATCTCCTTCTGCTTATTCAAACAAACAATACGATATATATGCATATATATTTGAAATTAATAGATAAATTGGTCAATGTCACAAAAAAGTCTAGAATATATACTCACTTTCTTTGGATCTGCTTTCACCTCCCAGATTTTTTTTTCAAAAAATATTTGGATTGTCTTAAAGATCTTTAAGAAAAAAAATGACGAAAGAGAGATCTAAGAAAGAAGATCTCTCAGTCGAGAACAAAAAAAATAGATTAAAAATTTGGCTTCAGCTGAAACATTAAACAGGGGAGACAATGTATCTTCTTAAAACTATATGAAAACGTCAAAAATGACACTATTAGTGAAAATGGAAGAGAGGAAAAAAATAAAAACGTCGAAGTAATAAGAGATAGTGTGTGTAGGGACAAAGGAGCAGGAGACAGCGAGAGAAATGATCAGGTGGAAATGAAATATATATAGTGAAAGGAACAGCAGTCAACACATATGGCTGTCCTGAATTGGCGCTTCCGTTGTGGTTATAACTCGCCTTAGACATGATCCCTCACACTTCCTTACCCCACACCCAATTGATCATCGTCATCATTAACCCTCTTTTCCACAATAATAATTCCCTTGACTTTTAACCCAAACTGTGACATTTTTGGTATATATATTATTTACGTGTTAATAGCTATGATCATATCTCTTATTTGATCGGATTTGTTGTTAAAAAATATTCAACATCTTCATACTTTTTTGAAACTAAGAGTCTTTCAATTTACACTACAATTTTAGGTTTGCTACACTCAGAGAAAAAAAAAACAGTTAAACTAATTTAATAGTATTAGATTTTTGAAGTTTACATTAGGTTAAAGGTTCTTAAGGTCTGTATGTCCTTCATTACCTATACAACTATTACTTAAAACCCGTAGACATATATAGAGTTCAACATCAGTTTTCATTACCAGTAGTTCGGAACTTAGGATAACCAATCAAGCACATACATGTATACAGTACATTGGTTTCTCTCTGCCCTCTTGTTCGCCAGTGTATTTTGGTAATTGAGTTATATTTTACGTATAGGATAGTCAACAAAGGCCAGCCGTCGCATGTGGATATCTGTCCCAACTGATCACGCAAAATTTAATTACATAAGACACCTTTGATAGTATTTAGGTTGCGTGTGTCAAACTACAACGTGTTTTAGACCTCACATTTTATATACTAAACAGAAATGCAAAACATTTTCATTTGAAACATTCATGCTTGAATTTGTGATTTATTAACCTGAGAACCTTGTCTGAACTGAATTGAGATACATATGCTTTGGAAACTACTTAATGTCGTATTTTTAACACCTTCAATAATTACATGTCTAAAAGAATAGAACAAAATAAGTAATAACACATTTAATATTCTAAAAAAAAACACATTTAAAGCCTTTGAAGAATAACACAAAAGAGACTAACTGGTTTCGTAACGTATCATATGTGATGTAGTTATCAGGAGGCTTCGGTGATAGAATTAAGATTTGTTTTTGTTTGTCTTGAATTTTTTTTTTGTCCATATTTAAATCTACAAAAGGGACAGCTCCTAGCGACAAAATGTATAAAACAAATACTATCATAATTGATATTTTTATTTTGAAAGAGTATTCCCCCAATTTCGAATTCAAAATTATAAAATGGACAGCTCCTGGCGACAAAATGCATAAAAGAATATTTGAAACTAATAGATCCTACAAGTAGATGTTTGAAATATAAAGAATTAAAGATAACTGACAGTAAATTGAAAAACAAAATCTCCATATTACTCCTACAACTCGTTTTTCACTCCAATAGTAAAAGGGACAACTCTTAACGACAAACTGAATAAGAATTTAAGAAATAAGACTTTTAATATATATATAATTTTTTCCCCAATCAAATTTCCTATATACTCAGTTTTCTGTCCAGAACTTGTAAAGGATAGCTGCTAGGATTAATACCTCAACCAACAAAGGGAAAAATTAACAGAAAGATATAAATATACATCTAGATGTTAAACAAATAGATATGCTAACTCCACAAAAGTACAACTAAAGAAATCCACAAAAGAGTTGCTCATATCCCTTAAACACTGTAGGGATCCATGTCTGCAAAATAACTCTCCCATGTGGCATTTACCTTCTAACAACAACTCAGCAAAGTCTTCCTCATATCCCCTAAACACTGTAGGATCCATGTCTGCAAAATATAGATATGATTCTCCCATGTGGCACTTGCTTTCTAACAACAACTCAGCAACGTCTTTTGCACCACACGCTGACATATACCCCCTCTAATAAACTCTAAGCCACATATTTGATTTTGAATCACTTATGACGAGAGAAGTTTTTTCCTCCCACCACCATGTTCTAAGGACACTAGAGTATATAGCATTTTCTTCTGTATTTGAACCAATTACAACTCTTTTGCAGTTTTTAATGTCACATTTGATGTGAGTCCCCCCTGAATGATAACTGTCAGTGTCACAATCTGTACTCCAGTTTCTCCTTTCTTAGGAAAAAAAAGAGAAGTGAATGTGTTTATTCTTCCAGATTTAGAGAGACTAAACGAAGTCACTTCAAGGTGTTTCCTGTTTGTAAATGCCTAGAATCGGTGGATACACTCACATGTTATGTGAATGAAAATGACCACAGAGGCGAAATTATTTTATTACATTATTTGTATAGGAGACAATGCCTGTCCATGTCACAATAATGGAAGAATATTTTGATCCTTTCTACTTGTATTCTTCCACTGATTTTTCTTTCTTCTATACAAACGAAAACATGATTGGTTAGACGACCAGTGGAAAAGTTTGGTTTTGATGATTTGACTCCATAAGGAAGAAGAGATATGCACAACCTCTCTTTTCAAGATACCAAGTCAAAAACATATATTGTATCCAAGTTTGACATTCTTAAACCATCGTCTTCAATCTACATCACTGAAACCAATATGCTTCGGAGACTAAACTCCACACGTTTAGTCACGTCGATAGTGATTTCATTATATCATAGAGCATCATGATATCCAGAGTGGCATGCTTGTAACCGAATCTCGCAATTGATGCAAATCCAGGGACAATACCAACAAAGAAGCAAAAACTCTTAGCAAAGGAGCAGCCAACGGATCAACTTTACTTGCTTATTCAAAGCCATGATTGTACAGAGTTACCAGAATATCAAATCTGAACAACATAAGAATCCTATAGGTCATTGCCAAGAGAAGAAAGATGCAGAATCAGATATTTGAGGCATTCAAAGCCATGTATTTGCATTGTTCATTCAAGGCCAGAATCTGAGCTTCTTTCTTGTCAAGAAGAGCGGTTAGCTTCACGTTCTCCTCCATCAGCTTCTGAACTTCCACCTCTTTCTGCGCTTTCTCACCTTCCAGCTGTGCAGACTTAGCAACCAGCCTGCTTCCACAACAAATAACATATGAGAGTGAAACCTACTGATTGCTCTTCTCTTTAAGCTATCCTAGACATTGCCTTACACAATTTGTAACTGAACAATCACATACATGTCTCATCATCATTTACATGAAAGAGCTTAGAGTTGCATAACAAAAGAACATAAGACTGACCGTGCTTCGATAGTTTGGAACTGCCGCTCCGATGAAAGAAGTGTCTCAACAACATTGGTGGAAGTATTGACGTAATTTCTAAGTGACTCAAACTCTGTCTTCACACGACGGAGCTCCTCTTCATTCTCAACAGCTTTCTCTCTATCTCTCCTACTGTCTTCAACCAGCTTCTTGATTATCTCCACTGTTTCGTCGAAAACATCTTTATTATCAAGTACAATCTGTTTCGCCTCTTCTAACCTCGATGACAAATTCTCGATTTGAACCGTCTTCCTTCTAATTTCTTCCTCCCCTATAATCACCCTCTCCTTCTGAAACGACGCTTCGGATTCTGCCGCTGTGACCCTTCTCATAAGAGACTCCAGCACATCAGCAACCATCTGTATGGATTGGATCATCTTCAAAGTACAAGCTCCGTCCCTTATAACAAAGGAATCTTGGTTCTTGCTCGTTTCAGGAAACGTATCTTCAAAACTCAGAAGAAGACTGATGTCCTTGGTCACTTCGGAAACTAAATTATCATCTTCTAGTTCTATATGCTCAGCACCGAGCGACACATGAGGTAGACCAGGACCAGCCAACAGAGCTTTTGACCTCAGATAATGTAAGCTTGCTGCAGCTGATTTGACCCTATCCAGCAGAACACCTAGCTCCTCAGCTTGTGAATCATAATCCACATGAAGTTGACCAGATTTCATCTCAAGGCTTTCTCTTGATGATGAATCATGTGCAGAAGACATAGCTATTCCCATACTCTTTGTCCAAAACTAAAAAATGAATAAACCTTCCTTCTGCAGTAATAAAAAGAGAAAATCTTTAGAAATCCAAACTAAAAACAAGATTATCTAGTTAGTTGGTTGGTTGGTTGACCTAGAAAAAATAAAGAAAATCAAATGGGGGCTCATAATAATAATAATGTGTTTAAGTAAGTAAGTCTCCTATTGACTGAGCAATGACAATGATTGATATGAAGATCAACACATAAACCAACCAATTATTAAAAATATATATAACAGTAGCTTAAGAAGATAGGTCATCTACTATCTAAGAGCAACAACACTAATCATAGATAACCATTTCCACTGATTTTGAAAACAATTTGGACCGTCTCACAGAAGCAACCAACTAAACACGAGCATCAACAGACAATGGTGAAGAAGAAGACGCGACGATCAGTGGTTTCGATTGGCAACCATTTTAACACACTAGAGTTGAAACATGATACACCTACAGATGCAGAAGACAAGCTAAATTTACCAAGAGAAACCGTGATTGTCCTTAAGATCGAAATGTCGTCAGCACGAATCTAGAATGCAATTTAAAAAACTTATCGCAAGAAAGTAAGGATCCGTACGATTACCAGCGGATAAGGTTTCGAGATTTGCTCCGGCTGATTCAAGTCCGTCGCCGATTATTGGCAGAGAGAAATGAGAATTACAGAGATTATAAGGGAGATGAACCAGTTTAAGGCCAAACATGTGTTTTGAAAGTTCGTGTTCGAGAAATTGGAAGATTAATAAATTAGATTTAGACCCACTGGGCTTTCTTTTAAGCCCACATGGATCATAAGCGTGGTCGGTGTGTTTGTAACAGACTGTGCGTAAATACCGAAACTGTCCCTAGTGGGTTGTTGATACTCGCGATAGCAAAAGAGAGAAAAAAAAAGTAAACGAAACACAGAATCGTTCAGTTCAGTCCGTACAAACCGAAAACTCTGTTTTTTTTTGTGTGTGAGATTGTGAAGAAGATAGAAGATGGAGCCAGTCGACGACGACCTTTTCCTCCGCAAGTATCTGTGACACCCGTCACCTCCTATATGGAGAAAAATGAGCTGACACAATATCTCATAACACAATAGCTCATATACGCAACTCCACTCACCAAAAGCCCAAATAAAATCCGAATAAAAAGCCCAATAGCACCAATCCGTCCAATAAATCATATACTCGCATGTCCCACCTGAAATGGGGAAGAAAGAGGGGTGAGTAACAGGGGAGTCACTCAGTGAGGTATGGGATGCCACCCCGAAGTCCATGGACCCGGACATAACACTCTGAATAAATATAATTTAATCATAATACATGTCAAACACGGTACCTAAAGTACCCAAACAGCAAGCAATGATCCTAGCGAGGTGCACACTCGCTGCCCACTAACAGGCCAAAACACCGCCGAATACGTGCTCGGTAACACACCGAAAAAGTGCTCGATAACACACGCCCGGAGACGATTTATCGACCTCTAGGCTACGCACCAACCGGTCGACTATAGCTGGCCGTAGCTCCAAACAATCCGGCATACAGAAGTCCGTCTCTGTATCCGGTAAACAATCACAAACACAACTGATAACACTATTTAAATAAATCAATCCTATCTGAGACAATCAAAGTTGATCCATCTAGACTCCTAAGTCCGGTTTAAGCAAAGAACCTAAAACTAAACAAGCAATAACAGACTCGATTTCACACAGACGGAACATATTAAAAATAAATTATACTTATTCAAGGTCCTAAGCCGTGTACTAGAAGTTCGGAATAGACCCTCACCTCGGGAATGGATACACCTCGTCCAATAATACTGGGATTTGAGTTTCACGACTTGAAATTGATGATGTTGGATGAAACGTGTTCCGTAACGCTTCTTACACCTTCTTTACACGTAGTGGAGAGTAAGTTGGTTGGTGACGAACTACACACATGCAAAAGTACATGCAAGAGCACGATAAGAGTGTGTTACAAAGGTTACTTGCAACACAAGAAGTAGAGAAGTGACCACTTAACTAACACGGTTTGGGATCACGATAATGGGTCTTACACTCAAACGACAATGGCTCCATCTACGGTGACTAACGGTTCATGGCGGTGTGAAGCTGTGGTTGGCGGTGTGAGACGGTGGCTTGGACTATGGTGACATGGATCTCCGGTGACATGGGATGCACCTCCGCTAACTCTCGGCTCGTGGCGGCGCGAATCAGTGGTTGACGATGGTTGGTGATGACAAGACAAACAGTGGTGTTGTGATGGTAACATCAATGATCACGGCTTCTACCTCCGGTGAACTGTGATGACTGAAGACATTGAGCCGTGGTGGTTGGTGATGATTCTCCGGCGATAAGAATAGATAACAATGGTGGTGACACACGGCTGATGTGTTCTACTTTTACACCAAGAGAAGTCCATTAAACAGAAGAAGGAGATGGTGGTGAAGCTCATGCTCTTTCACGATCTAAAAGGAAGATGGAGGCTGAGCTTTGAGGAAACAATTCTATATGTATAGACAAATACACACGCTTAGGGTTAATGGAAAAATTGATGGCTTGGTTTCTTTTTAACGAATGGTTTGGTTGGGCCAAATTAATTAAAAGGAAAAATCAAACCAACCGGTTAAGAAAAATCGGGTCGTTACAATTCTTCTCCACTTAATTGGAATTCGTCCTCGAATTCAGATCATGAGCTAGTCAATCTTTATTTAAGTCTCGATCTCCTCCAGGATTTCGCCTTTCTCTCTCAACAAAATTTGACCAACAGGTCATTATTCCTAGAGCCTCTTTTACTTGCCGATTTATAATATCTACTGGTAAGATGCAAACATTTTTTTTTCTTTTTTTTTTTTTAACCAAGATCACTTGGCGGCTGCTGAAAAATGAACTTTGACTCTTCTATAACCTTTCTCAAATCTCACACTTGAATCACGTCATGAAATTCTGACAACTCTGTTGATAATTCCAATCCATAAGCAACTACTTCAATCCTACTCTAAAATAAGATATGATCCCATGTATATAAGGGTTGAAAATTCTTTAGCTTCCGAGTCTAAGATCCCCTTGAAAGTCTTTATTTCAAGTACATTACATTAACCAACTTATCCATTAAATCTCTCCGGCTTTAACTGTATTTTTTTCTACCTTCAGCTTCTTTTAGGTAATTCTTGATCGCTTCAACGTCCTTTAAACGGTCGATTGATAAATAGCATAGTGCTTCCCCACTTTGGTCCATTATATAATTTGTGCGAAAGATCTTCCATAAAGAGCTTCCTAAAGTGGTATCCGAATGATGGAGTGGTAACTATTACGATACATGAACTGTTCCAGCCGTAGCTCATTTACTCAATTTATTTTTTAAGCAATGCCAATAATAGTAACAGTTCAGATCTTGATACCTCTTAGGTGTCGCCCTCTCTGAAATTGTAGTAGTCTTTTCCAGACAGACAACAACTACTGCTTCTAAAACCATGTGACCTCAATTTTTTTTTTTCCTCTGCCTGAAACTACACCCACTCAGGTAGCAACCAACCAATGCTCTCGAAACTTACCTAACACAAGCCATAAGTACTCAGCATGCTCCTCTCTGCTCCGAGAATAAATTAGGATGTAGTCGATGAATACAACCGTGCACTAATCCATGTGCTCACAAAAAAATATAAAAAAATCCGTTCTAAGCTTCTTGAATGCTCTCGGGGCATTCGTCAATCCTATTGATAACATTACACTCTTATTACCCATAATGTATACAAAAGCCATATTCTGAACATACTCCTCATCAATAGCAATTTGATAGTATTCTGATGCCAAATCAACTCCCCAGAACCATGAATCTCTATTTAGCTAATCCAACATTCCTCAATACCCAATACGCGAAAGTGGATATTTTCTCTTGATGGTTACCTTGCTAAAGTCTCTATAGACGATACAAACCCTAAAACTCTCATCTTTATTCATCACAAATAATATAAGTGCTTCCTATGGTGAAGTAATAAATCTTTCCAAGCTCTTATCGAATAGTTCCTCCAACTGTTTTTTTTTTCTTCTTAACTCAACCATATATGCTGCTGCTAGATGGTATGCAGTTCGTGAACTCAGTGTTCTCCGTGGCTCCAACTCTTTTGTAAGAGCCTCTCCTCTGTCTAGTGGTGTTCTTTTAACTCTAAAATATATATATACATCCTTATACTCTGCAATAACTTGAAAATCATGTAACTCATGTCGTCCATCATTATTAGCCATCAAAATGGTTGTCAAAATCCACATGCTCCTCTGTCCAATAACTATTCAGCATTTAGTATGACGGCAATAAAAACTCTCCTCTGATCCATGAATATGAACTCTTGCCCTCCAGAAAATCCACACTACTTGATATCGTAACAACCAGTCTATCTTAAGAATAAAATCATAAGAAAACTCAGCTACACTTCTGACGCCTCTCTCAATAACTCAATCTCTCCAAACAAAACTGGCACAATTCAATGCATATAAATATCTCCCGACGTCCTCTTTCAGCTGACTGAACTGACACATCTCTGAAACGACCACACAACCAAAAACTGGCAAACACGTCCAGTGTAACTCCAATATGAACATAACGCAAGCTGCCACACCCAGTCCAAAAGCGATCCTCCACGAGTTTACCTCCAAAGCAATAAATATACTCATACACAATAACACATGCCAACCAATGGCTCACATCTCATACCAAAATAATATCCCGTACAAAACTCGTGGAGCAATGGCTTAAAGTCAGGTGGTGGCAGAAACGTCACATATCCACACACAGACAATCTCTAAACATGACTGACAAAACTGATAACACCTGAGAAATCTGAAACCGTGGCATCATCCTTCTGTTGAACATCTGACTGGAAACTTGTTACCCGAAAGATGAGTGACGATGATTTTACTCATCGATAAAAAGAAACTACTGAGTTAGTAATTATTGGACATAATGGTGCTAAAAGAATTTTCAAAAACCCGCGGTTTATTTATTATTATTTTATATATATATATAATTTGAAAACGTTAAAAACCGAATCCCCTAATCGCCATCCCGGAATAGAACCGGGACGGAACCCCGCTCTGATACCAAATTGTGACACCCGTCACCTTCTATATGGAGAAAAAATGAGCTGACACAATATCTCATAACACAATAGCTCATATACGCAACTCCACTCACCAAAAGCCCAAATAAAATCCGAATAAAAAGCCCAATAGCACCAATCCGTCCAATAAATCATATACTCGCATGTCCCACCTGAAATGGGGAAGAAAGAGGGGTGAGTAACAGGGGAGTCACTCAGTGAGGTATGGGATGCCACCCCGAAGTCCATGGACCCGGACATAACACTCTGAATAAATATAATTTAATCATAATACATGTCAAACACGGTACCTAAAGTACCCAAACAGCAAGCAATGATCCTAGCGAGGTGCACACTCGCTGCCCACTAACAGGCCAAAACACCGCCGAATACGTGCTCGGTAACACACCGAAAAAGTGCTCGATAACACACGCCCGGAGACGATTTATCGACCTCTAGGCTACGCACCAACCGGTCGACTATAGCTGGCCGTAGCTCCAAACAATCCGGCATACAGAAGTCCGTCTCTGTATCCGGTAAACAATCACAAACACAACTGATAACACTATTTAAATAAATCAATCCTATCTGAGACAATCAAAGTTGATCCATCTAGACTCCTAAGTCCGGTTTAAGCAAAGAACCTAAAACTAAACAAGCAATAACAGACTCGATTTCACACAGACGGAACATATTAAAAATAAATTATACTTATTCAAGGTCCTAAGCCGTGTACTAGAAGTTCGGAATAGACCCTCACCTCGGGAATGGATACACCTCGTCCAATAATACTGGGATTTGAGTTTCACGACTTGAAATTGATGATGTTGGATGAAACGTGTTCCGTAACGCTTCTTACACCTTCTTTACACGTAGTGGAGAGTAAGTTGGTTGGTGACGAACTACACACATGCAAAAGTACATGCAAGAGCACGATAAGAGTGTGTTACAAAGGTTACTTGCAACACAAGAAGTAGAGAAGTGACCACTTAACTAACACGGTTTGGGATCACGATAATGGGTCTTACACTCAAACGACAATGGCTCCATCTACGGTGACTAACGGTTCATGGCGGTGTGAAGCTGTGGTTGGCGGTGTGAGACGGTGGCTTGGACTATGGTGACATGGATCTCCGGTGACATGGGATGCACCTCCGCTAACTCTCGGCTCGTGGCGGCGCGAATCAGTGGTTGACGATGGTTGGTGATGACAAGACAAACAGTGGTGTTGTGATGGTAACATCAATGATCACGGCTTCTACCTCCGGTGAACTGTGATGACTGAAGACATTGAGCCGTGGTGGTTGGTGATGATTCTCCGGCGATAAGAATAGATAACAATGGTGGTGACACACGGCTGATGTGTTCTACTTTTACACCAAGAGAAGTCCATTAAACAGAAGAAGGAGATGGTGGTGAAGCTCATGCTCTTTCACGATCTAAAAGGAAGATGGAGGCTGAGCTTTGAGGAAACAATTCTATATGTATAGACAAATACACACGCTTAGGGTTAATGGAAAAATTGATGGCTTGGTTTCTTTTTAACGAATGGTTTGGTTGGGCCAAATTAATTAAAAGGAAAAATCAAACCAACCGGTTAAGAAAAATCGGGTCGTTACAGTATCAGCCATCGGATCTCAAGATTGCTTCGGAGTTTCTAACGACTTGGCTGCCTTTCTTATCTAGAGATCTCTGCACAGACTGCATCCATGTTCTCTCCCATCGTATCCGTTCTCTACACCCAGGTTTCAATGATCATCGTTACTGTTGATAATTTACACATAATTATCAACTAATCCATATTATAGAGATGGTCAATGATTAGGAAAGAATAAGCTATACATATGTTGTGACAAAAAAAAAGCTATACATATGTTCTTGATCAGATCTCTTTCCTTTTATGTGTCTAATTGTGTTATTTTTCTTTATTTACAGAGCATTCTTGTAGTAACATTGATTCTGAAGCTTTTGGTGATCATATCAATGCTTTTGAGACGGCGAGTCCTAGAATGTCTTGGGCTGATATGACGCAAGAGGATGGGCTCAACGAAGAAGAGGAAGAGGAGCAGGAAGAGAAGAGGGTGGTGAGTGAAGACTCGACGAGGACTCCTGCGAAGCGTAAATTGTCTAGGGAGGAAAGAGAGCAGTACCGGTTTGTGAACGTGAAGAGGATGAAAGTGTTTAGCTGTTTTGAGAAAGTTAAAGGGAGACGCGTTGATATACTAGAGGGACTTGAGTTGCATACCGGTGTTTTCAGCGCTGCCGAGCAGAAAAGGATTGTTGATTATGTCTATGAACTACAAGAGAAGGGTCGCAAAGGAGAGCTTCAAGGTTAGTTAGTTAAGTTTCTAGCGCATATAATATCAATCATAACGTAACACTTTTATCTTGTTTCAAACATCTCTATAGAACGTACTTTCACTGCTCCGCATAAGTGGATGAGAGGCAAAGGAAGAGTTACTATTCAATTTGGATGTTGTTATAACTACGCAACAGTGAGTGAAGTGACACTGTCTTTTTCTTACATTATGATCAACTCTAGTGACTTGTAATAAGAGTTTTTTTTTTTGCTTTGTGTTATTGACAGGACAAGGCGGGAAACCCACCGGGCATTCTTCAGCACGGAGCTGTTGATCCAATACCATTACTTTTCAAAGTAATAATCAGAAGGTTGGTAGGGTGGCATGTGCTTCCTCCAACCTGTGTACCTGATAGCTGTATCGTCAATATATACGACGAAGGTGATTGCATACCTCCTCATATCGACAACCACGACTTCCTCCGACCTTTCTGCACAGCCTCTTTCCTCAGTGAGTGCGATATACTCTTTGGATCAAACCTCAAAATCGAAGGACCTGGTGAATTCTCTGGTTCTTACTCTATACCGCTTCCTGTCGGGTAAAAGCTCTATACATAGGTTAGATATTTTCCTACTCAAATCTTATGGCTTAGGATTTTTGTTTTTGGCTTTTCTCAGATCAGTTCTAGTGCTGAAGGGGAATGGTGCCGATGTATCTAAGCATTGTGTACCTGCGGTTCCCACGAAGAGGTAACCTATTTGGTCCTAAATAAATTGTTTGGTAACGTTTGCATATGTTTTGGGTGTGCACTTGCTCATTCTGTTTTGTGCTGCCTTGGTTCTGCTTTTAGGATATCGATCACGTTTAGGAAAATGGACGAGTCGAGAAGACCGGTTGGGTTCACCCCTGAACCTTATTTGCAAGGGATCAAGCCGTTGCCATATGAACAACAGACCACGCAGAGTAGTACTCCTGCTGTTGCAGTCATTAGCTCTTCAAAGTGGAACAACGACCAAAATGGTAGTAACTACAACAGTCGAGAAGGTGGTCAACGCAAGCATCATGAGTCGAGAAGAGGTTATCATCATTCCGAGAGTCGAGAGTGGTCGTCATCGTCAAACCGAAGAAGAGGAAGCTCACGACACTCTCCTAACACAGCTTATAGACCCAAGGTTCATAGTAATAATACCAGCTCTGACAATGTTTGAGTAAGAATTTGCTTTCTGTTTGTTATATTCTTATGTTTGTAATACCAACTTCATTATTGATTTTACCATATAATAAAATAACTACATAACTCATAAACTATGGTTGAAATAAAATACAGTTTCTAAAATGTTGTTATATAAATATTTAATATTTAAATGTGGAATGTGAAATACCAAAAATTGAAATCCATAAATATTTAAATATGAAATGTGAAAAGTAGAATTAAACTTTATATCTAAAAAAATAAAAGTTAAATATTAATTTATAATAATAAATTGTCAATAACAAAAATATAGACCAAATCGCATCAACTATATTTGGTTCTCTCTATAATCATTCACTTTATATTTTTTAGATGACCTAAATTTTCACTTCCATATCGAAAAATCACAAATAAATCACAAAATAAATAGTGTAAATGAAATTCACGAAAAAAATAATTAAAAAAGGAAGATACACAGTAAAATCTGAAAACCTCACTTTTTAGTTTGAAAAAAAAATAAATTTTAACAACACAATTAAAATTTTTTTAAAAATAAGTAAAATTTATGTACTGGTTTAACCAATTGTCGGATTCTGGTTCAACCGCGAATCCGAATCTTGTTTCAAATCACTGTATACTATCAAGCAATTGGAAGGATATCCAAGTTTTATAATATAGGATATCAGAAACCAGAATATCTCGTACCAAAATCTGGATGAGCACACATTCAACGTTTGATGAATTTTAGTCAACAAAATATCTCAAGTATCCTTTTTAGAATATTTCATTTCTTTTCTGCAATAATCAAATTTGATTTACTTGGATTTTAATTAAATAAAAGTGGACCAAAAATTGAAATCCATAAATTTTAAATATGAAATGTGAAAAGTAGAATTAAACTTTAAAACACACTTTTTTGAAATGTGTTTCAAAAAAGAATTAAACTTTAAATCCAAGAAAATAAAAGTTAAATATTAATTTATAATAATAGATTGTCAATAACAAAAAATATCGACCAAATTGCATCAACTAAATTTGGTTATCTCTATAATCACTCACTTTATTTTTTTCAGATGGCATAAATTTTCACCTCATATCAAAAGAATCACAAATAAATCACAAAATAAATAGTGTAAATGAGATTCACGAAAAAATAATTATGAAAAAGAAGATGCACATTAAAATCTGGAAACCTCACTTTTTAGTATGAAAAACATAAATTTTAACAACATAATTAAGAAATTTTTAAAAAGTAATATTTATGTACTAGTTTAACTAGTTGTTGGATTCTGGTTTAACCGCGGATCCGAATTTTGTTTCAAATCACTGGCAAGCAATTGGAAGGATATCCAAATTTTATAATATAGGATTAAGAGATAAGATTTGTAATAAAATAAAAATATACTTTATATTCAAGGTTTAGACTGTTAAATCCAAAAATGATTGAACCTAATATTCTCTAAACAACCAATCAGAAACGAGAATATCTCCTACCAAAATCTGGATGAGCACACATTCAACATTTAGTTAATTTTAGTCAACAAAATATCTTAAGTATCCTTTTTAGAATATTTCATTTCTTTTCTGCACTAATCAAATCTGATTTACCTGGATTTTAATGAATAAAAAGTGGACCTTTTATTAATAATAAAAACGAGACCTTATATAAACCAACTGAAGCAGCGGAATTTCGTTTCACTGTAACGCTCGTCTTCTTTAAGCTTCTCTCTTCTCACTAAGAGAGAGAGAGACTCGTCTCGCAGAGAGACTACACAAACAACAAAAAAGAGAGGGAAAATTGCGTAGAAGAGAATCGCAAATCCTCCTTCGAGAGAATCAACGAACCCTAACAGAGCCGTTTCGCTCGCCATGAGTCCGATTCAGAATTTCGAGCAACACTCCCGTCGTCTCGTCGAGCCTGACCTTCGTAAACACCTCTCACTCTCCTCCTCTCAGTTTATTAGGATTCATAGGAACATTCGTTTGACTTCGAATCGGCTCACTGGAACCTTATTGATTGTTTGTTTGTTTGAAATTGCCTCTTATGTAGCTACTCAGACGAGGCTTGAGATGATGGTGGAGGTCAGAGAGAGCCTAGACATCACACACACGGCCGATTACTCTAATTTTCTCAAATGCTACTTCAAGGCATCTTCGTTAATCCTTCTCCAGATCACAAAGCCTCAACTCATCGATAATCTCGACCACAAGCTACGCAACGTCGTCCTCGAGATCCTCAACCGCATACCTCACAGCGAGGTCCTTCGTCCCTATGTTCAAGACCTCTTGAAAGTCGCAATGCAGGTGCTCACTACTGATAACGAAGACAACGGGCTTATATGCCTCCGCATAATCTTTGACCTTCTTAGGAACTTTAGGCCAGCGTTAGAGAACGAGGTTCAGCCGTTCTTGGATTTCGTTCGCAAGATTTACCAGAACTTCGGATTGACCGTCGGTCATTTTTTCGAGGAGGTTAAAACGGAGGAGGCGAAGCCTGTGGAGATATCTGCACCGTCTGATCAGCCGATGTCGCTTACTACAACGCATTTCAGGAACGGGAAGATTAACCGGAGTACGCATTCGTTTAAAGTAGTCTCCGAGAGCCCCCTCGTCGTTATGTTTCTTTTACAGATATATAGCAGGCTTGTTCAGAACAATGTTCCTACCTTGTTGCCCCTGATGGTTGCTGCTATATCTCTCCCTGGACCTGAGAAAGTTCCTTCACGTATGAAGCATCAGTTGATGGAACTGAAGTGTGCCCAGATTAAGGTGAGACAATTGTTCTCTCTCAGGAAGTGAACCGTAACTTTATTTGAACTTCCAAAGAAAAAGTTCAGTCATGCCTACATTGCCTTCTTGTTTCGCCTTTATTATTATGATTGGAGGGATTGTGGAATGGCATACTGACTTTTAGCGTTTTTTTTTCCTCTTTTTTTTATATGCAGACGGTTTCTTTTTTAACTTACTTGTTAAAAAGTTGTGCCGAATATATCAGGCCGCATGAAGAAAGCATATGTCAAAGCATTGTGAATTTGCTTGTCACCTTTTCGGATTCTGCATCTATCAGAAAGGTAAAGAACCGTTTGTTCCTTTCTCTTCAGTATGTTTTCACCTTGTGACCCAATCATTGGCTTGCAGGAACTATTAGTCTCACTGAAGCATATACTTGGGACGGATTTTAAGAGGGGTTTATTTCCCCTTCTTGACACTCTTTTGGAAGAAAGGTATAACACATTTTCGCCTTTCTGAAATTTAAAATTTCACACCTGTCAGGAAGCTTTTTTGGTATCAAGTAAACCTTTAACTACCCAACCTTTCATGCTATCTATCAACAAATCATGACGTGTGTTATCTCTTCGCTGGTTTTTATTTGTGTGTCAGGGTTCTAGTAGGAACGGGACGAGCATGCTTCGAGTCTTTGAGACCTCTGGCTTACAGTCTACTGGCCGAGATTGTTCACCATGTTCGAGCAGATCTGTCCATTTCTCAGGTTCTTCCCGTTGTCTCTTTCCAATCTTTCTTGCCAACCTCAGGAATCCCATATTTTAGATTTTTTTTGCGGGTCCACTATCTGCTCTGTGGACGATCTTTCTCTTACAATTCTTTTTATTTGACTGTAAACAATGTGGCAGTTATCGCGGATCATCTATTTATTTTCAAGGAACATGCATGACTCGACCCTCTCTCGTAACATTCAAACAACTTGTGCACGACTGATGTTAAATCTGGTAAAGCTATATATTCCATCGTCCTTGCCCTTATTTAAATTTGATATGTTACTTGACATTTATGTAGCGTAATCTATCCACTATGCTGGAATCGAGATTTTGGTAAAACTTAATTCGTATGTTGGGTTCAGGTGGAACCAATATTTGACAAAGGTGTTGATCAGCAGTTAATGGATGAGGCGCGGATTTTGTTGGTATTGCTTTACCCCCGACAGCTCATTCTACCATTTCTTGCTGCTCTAATATAAATTTACTATACTCATCATCTGTTTACTATAGGGACGTATCCTGGATGCCTTTGTTGAGAAATTTAATACCTTCAAGCGTACTATTCCTCGGGTAACACGATTACGTAACTATTTAAGAAAGTTGTTTTTATATTCCCAAATTCACTTCAACTTTTTTCGTAATGTTATATTTTGAGATATCTTGAACCTTAAGCTACCCCGATTGTCAATTCTTTTTTTTTTTTTTTAATTCGTTGATGTGTTAGTTAGTCTTGCTTTCTGCAGCTTTTAGAGGAGGGTGAGGGAAAGAATCTTATCACTTTGAGGTCGAAGCTTGAACTTCCTGTCCAGGTAAATTCCGTCCATCCTATGATGATATTTTTTGAACAAGTAGCCAAATTCTTAGGCAATGTGAGATTGTGTTCCACTGTGTATTTCAAACTTGCTAGTTCCACAGCGTTATTCTATCCTCGTAAAATAGGACTCTACTTTCTATTATAATTTGGATTATAGTTTAGCCGGAAGTATAGCCGTTATTATTTCTCCTGAAGCATTATTTTCTTTATAGATAATGTCTGGTTTTTACTTTAAACCACGCTGGTTGCAGGCAGTTTTAAATTTGCAGGTTCCTGCCGAACATTCCAAAGAAGTGAATGATTGTAAGAATCTGGTCAAGACGCTGGTGATGGGTATTGAATCCTGACGTTTCACCTTGTGGATCAGTTATACATATTGATTATGTTTCTACTTGTTAAGGAGTTTTCCTGATTTGTGTTCAGGAATGAAGACAATCATATGGAGTATAACCCATGCACATTTACCCCGACCTCAGGGAATACACCCACAAGCTTTTGCTTCACACTCTTCAATTACTCAGGCTTTTAAAGGAATGAGACAAGATGAGGTATTGCATGTCAGATTGTTTAGTGTAGGCAATAATAGTTGATGGCTGATAAACCTCTAGTAATCTCTACCTTTTAAGTAGGTGCGGAAAGCCTGTGGTGTTTTAAAGAATGGTGTCCATTGCTTAGCTCTCTTCAAAGAGAAGGACGAGGAGAAGGAAATGTTAAATCTTTTCTCCCAAATTTTGGCTATTATGGAACCTCGAGATCTAATGGATATGCTCTCTTTATGTATGCCTGAACTTTTTGAGTGCATGATTGGCAATACTCAACTGGTTCAAATATTTGCTACTCTTCTGCAAGCCCCCAAAGTATGCAAGCCATTCGCAGATGTTCTGATTAATTTCCTAGTAAGCAGCAAACTTGGTGTTCTGAAGAATCCAGATTCAGCTGCAACAAAATTAGTATTGCATCTGTTCCGGTGCCTCTTTGGTGCTGTTTCTAAAGCACCATCTGATTTTGAACGAATATTGCAACTTCAAGTGCCTGTTATTATGGAAGTCTGCATGAAGAATGCGACTGAAGTTGAAAATCCTCTTGGTTATATGCAGTTGCTCCGAACTGTTTTCAGAGGACTTTCTGGATGTAAACTCGAGCTTCTTCTTAGAGATCTAATCCCCATGCTGCTACCATGTCTTAATATGCTTCTGACAATGCTCGAGGGTCCAGCTGCGGAAGACATGAGAGATCTTTTGATGGAGCTTTCTTTGACGCTTCCTGCACGCTTAAGCTCTTTATTGCCATATCTTCCCCGTCTAATGAAGCCTCTTGTATTCTGTTTGAGAGGAAGTGATGAACTTGTGAGCTTGGGGTTACGCACGCTTGAATTCTGGGTGGATAGTCTGAATCCTGACTTTTTGGAGCCAAGTATGGCAAATGTAATATCTGAAGTGATCTTAGCATTATGGTCTCACTTGAGGCCGCTGCCATATCCTTGGGGTGGAAAAGCGTTACAAATCGTGGGAAAGTTGGGTGGTCGCAACAGGCGATTTCTGAAAGAACCACTTACACTAGAATGCAGAGATAATCCAGAGCATGGGCTTCGGTTAATTCTGACGTTTGAGCCGTCCACTCCATTTCTTGTGCCAATGGACAAATTCGTCAATCTTGCTGTAGCAACTATTACGCAGAAAACCCCGACTACAGAAATCTACTGCAGAAAGCAAGCACTGAAATTTCTCCGCGTCTGCTTGCTGTCTCACCTTCATTTGACTGGGCGTGTCGTTGACGAGGATCAGACGCGTAAACAATTATCAGTTTTGTTACTTTCCTCTACTGAGGCATCTTGGCGCAGGAGTGAATCAACAGAAGTGAAGGTTGGTTTTTGGTATTGCTCTTATGATTTTAATACCTTGTAGTTATACTATGTTACTGTCTGGTCGAATATTAAAGTTGCTACTCAATTGGCTGACGTTTACCTAAAGCATTGCGTTCCATCTACTGGTAATCTTGTCACATCCTAGAATATCGATTGAACATGAGACATGATGAGATTTTTTACTTGTTTCTTCGTTGCCATGGGTATTTCCTTCCTGAAAAACGAGCTATAGGACTGTTTCATGTTATCTCCCGCGAGTGACCTATTTTTCTCCTTAATTTTTATATTCTACTTGGTGTAAAATGGTTTGTTTATTAAGAGGATCTTTTTGTTGCTGCAGGCTGATTTAGGGGTTAAAACAAAGACACAGTTTATAGCTGAGAAGTCGATTTTCAAGATGCTATTAATCACTATAATTGCTGCTAGTTCTGATCCAGATCTCAGCGATGCAGATGATGACTTTGTTGAAAACATATGTCGGCATTTTGCAATTATTTTGCATGGGGATTGTACCTCGTCGTATGCTTCAACTATCACTGGTCGACCTGGGGGTTCTGTGATTTCAGCAAGTTTGAGGCCCAAGAATATTTGGTCTACTAACTTAAAACAGCTGGATCCTTTGATATTCTTAGATGCACTTGTTGATGTGCTTGCAGATGAAAACAGGCTTCACGCAAAAGCTGCTCTGACTGCATTAAATATATTTGCTGAAACTCTACTGTTCCTTGCTCGTGTCAAACATGCTGATGTGCTAGTGGCTAAGGGTGGTCAGAGTGCTTCTATGATTGTCTCCAGTCCTTCTACAGATCCGGTATATTCACCCCATCCAGGTGTGCGAATACCAGTGTTTGAACAACTATTGCCTCGGTTGATACATTGCTGTTATGGGAGCACATGGCAAGCACAAATGGGAGGTGTATTGGGGTTAGGTGCATTGTTAGGTAAAGTGAATGTTGAAACATTATGCCACTTCCAAGTAAAAATTGTACGCGGTCTATTCTATGTTCAAAAGAGACTTCCGGTTTATGCTAAGAAAGAGCAAGAAGAGACATGTCAGGTTCTTATGCAAATTCTAAGAGTGGTTAATAATGTTGACGAAGCAAACAGTGACGCCCGGAGACAAAGCTTTCAAGGTGTTGTAGAATATCTCGCTACTGAACTGTTCAATCCTAATTCATCTATCGTAGTGAGAAAAAATGTTCAGAGCTGTCTTGCACTTTTGGCTAGCCGGACTGGCAGTGAGGTATCTGAACTGCTTGAGCCGTTATATCAACCTTTGCTGCAGCCACTTATAATGCGCCCACTTCGATCGAGGACAATTGATCAACAGGTAGTCTGTTATTTTTTGGTTGCTGTATCTCTTTCCATACTTCTCTTGACCTTCTTCCATATGTCTTATAGGTTGGAAGTGTGACAGCTCTGAACTTTTGTTTAGCACTGAGGCCCCCCCTTCTAAAATTGACTCCAGAGTTGGTTAGCTTCCTGCAAGAAGCGTTACAAATAGCTGAGGCTGATGAAGCTGTATGGGCTGTGAAGTTAATGACTCCTAAAGTACTTACATCACTGAACAAACTTCGAACAGCTTGTATTGAGATTCTGTGCACAACTATGGCATGGGCTGACTTCCGAACTCAAAGTCATAGTGAACTACGTGCAAAGATAATTTCCATGTTTTTCAAGTCGTTAACCTGTCGAGCACCAGAAATTGTGACCGTTGCCAAGGAGGGTTTGAGACAGGTTCGTAGTTGTCTGTCTTTTGTCTCCTAATCGTGCACACACATTCAGTTATAGGATTTTGGAGAAATTCATTAAATATTTTCCTCCACCTAATAGCCCTTTTCTTTCTGGGGTAATCGATTGTATTTTTATTAACCTTTTACTGTTCTGAAATTCTGTTTCCTGCCTTAGGTTATCAATCAACAACGAATGCCCAAAGAACTTCTTCAGAGTAGCCTCAGACCTATACTAGTTAATTTGGCACACACAAAGAATCTCAATATGCCTTTACTGCAAGGTCTGGCACGTCTTCTCGAACTTCTATCAAATTGGTTCAATGTGACATTAGGAGGTAAGTTGCTGGAGCACCTTAAAAAATGGTTAGAGCCAGAGAAACTTGCACAGTCCCAGAAATCATGGAAAACTGGCGAAGAGCCGAAAATTGCAGCTGGTAAACATGTTCTCCAAAAATATGAAAATAGATGTCCGGTCATGTCAGTTTATATGAATATATGTTTTTTTTTGTCTGTGGCAGCGATTATCGAGCTCTTCCACTTACTTCCACTTGCGGCATCAAAATTTCTAGATGAGCTTGTAACATTAACTATCGACTTAGAAGCAGTTCTTCCTCAAGGACAGGTGTACAGTGAGATTAACAGCCCATACCGCCTCCCACTTACCAAGTTCTTGAATCGATATGCAACCCTAGCTGTTGACTATTTTCTTTCCAGATTAAGCGAACCAAAATATTTCCAAAGGTAGAAATAAGATTGCATTAGAAGTGTTTTTTACACTGCATGTTAAGTTGAGTGTGATCATGAGGTAATGACTGTTTTCTTCTTTTCATTATAACGTCAGGTTTATGTATATAATCCGGTCTGAAGCTGGCCAACCATTAAGGGAAGAACTAGCAAAATCTCCTCATAAGATACTTCGGTGTTCCTTTCCTGAAATTTTACCAAAATCTGATGCCATGCTGAGTGTGGCAGCTTCAACTCCTCCAGCTGCATCAACTGGAGATAAATTTCTTGTCTCCATGGAGTCGGAAAGTTCTAACAGGACATCAACAAAATCCGATATAGCATCAGATGCGTATTTTCAAGGTCTCTATCTTATCAAGACGATAGTAAAACTGATACCCAGCTGGCTGCAGAGTAACCGTATTGTTTTTGATGCGTTGGCTCTCCTTTGGAAATCACATGGAAGGACAGCTCGTCTGCAGAATGAGCAAGAGCTGAATTTAGTTCAGGTATCTTTTTTTGACTATATAAGTTATGCACTATATTTGTGTTATAAAATAAATGCATACATTCTTCCTTATCTAAGGCTGATATGGGCATCAGAAACCGTCACAGAATCACAGTCTTTACCGTCTTTTATGCTGGCATCCTCCTGACTTATTTCTGTACGATCTTGTTTTCGGGTTACTTGAGTTCCTAGTTACCTGAAATTGATGTGGAAATTAAGTTTGTCTTTCAAAAACATTTATTTTTACTTGACCACTCGATAGTATTTCTAATTAACACATGTAAGATGTCGACCTTCAAATAATTCTCCTTCAAAAGATTAAATGTATTCAGAAAAGTTGGCCATCTCAAATGTATTATTTCCTCAACTCGCAGGTTAAGGAGAGCAAATGGCTTGTCAAGTGCTTCCTCAATTATCTACGATATGAAAAATCTGAAATGGACATTCTTTTCGATGTTCTCTCTATTTTCTTGTTCCATAGTCGTATTGACTACGACTTTTTGAGGGAGTTTTACATAATTGAGGTATCTTTCTCCAGAATTTCTAGTTACAAGTTTGTCTATATTCTTAATTTTCATATTTTGTCGCTCTAGTAGATTAACTGGGTCCTTTCATCAGGTTGCCGAAGAATATCCGCCCAACATGAAAAGAGCACTTGTTTTGCATTTTTTAAACCTTTTTCATTCAAAACAACTCGGCCATGATCATCTAGTCCAGGCGATGCAAATGCTCATTCTTCCAATGCTTACACATGCCTTCCAAAACGGCCAAACTTGGGAAGTTATTGACCCTAACATAGTGAAGACCATTGTTGAGAAGCTTCTTGATCCAGCTGAAGAGGTACTGTTCTCTCTCTGCTAAACAACTAAAACTTTCGGATAATACATAAATTATTGTGGGGTACATTGCTGTATAATTTTCTTGATGGTAATGATGGTAACCTGTCCAAGCTGTTATTTCTGACATGGTCTGATTGTAGATTTTCTGATTTATATTTCACTAGGGCTTTTGTTGTTAATCACATCTCAAATTTTGTAGGTTTCTGCTGAGTATGACGAACCTTTGAGGATCGAACTTTTGCAGTTAGCTACTTTGCTTGTTAAATATCTTCAGGGTGAGCTGGTTCATCATCGAAAAGAGCTTATCAAGTTTGGATGGAATCATCTCAAACGGGAAGATAGTGCCAGTAAACAGTGGGCATTTGTTAATGTTTGCCACTTCTTGGATGCATATCAGGCTCCGGAGAAAATTATTCTGCAGGTATCATTTCAGTTTTTACTGCATTTCTGTTTATTGTTTCTATGGAACGGTGCAAGAGGAAAAATACGTAATTCTTATATCAGTGTATATCATTTGATCTATAATAAACCTGAAAGTAAGCATGTGCCTAACAAAACTCCTCCATCTAGTCCAGTGATGTAAATGTTTTTTGTCAATTGGATATAGGTTTTCGTTGCGCTTCTTAGGACATACCAGCCGGAGAATAAGATGCTAGTTAAGCAAGCCCTGGATGTTCTAATGCCAGCATTACCTAAAAGGCTTTCGTTTGGAGATTCAAGAGTGCCTATTTGGATAAGATATACCAAAAAAATTTTGGTGGAGGAGGGTCACTCAATTCCAAATTTGATACACATCTTCCAACTCATTGTTCGGCACTCGGATATGTTTTACAGCTGTAGAGCACAGTTTGTACCTCAAATGGTGAATTCCTTGAGTCGCCTAGGTTTACCATCTAATACTACAGCAGAAAATAGGCGGCTCGCGGTCGATCTTGCTGGACTGGTTATTAGCTGGGAAAGGCAAAGACAGACTGAAATCAAAGTGGTTATTGATGCCATTGCAACCAGTGAGGTTGGTGATGGGTTACATTCTTCATCCGCAGCTGTTTCTAAGCTTCCGTCAGATGGATCTTCCATATCTGAAGACCCAACTAGACGAGTTAAAATTGAAGGTGGTATCCAATCATTGTGTGTTATGTCACCTGGTGGTGCATCATCACTGCCCAGTATAGAAACTCCTGGATCTGCTACCCAGCCTGATGACGAATTCAAGCCAAATGCTGCTATGGAAGAACTAATAATCAATTTTCTTATAAGAGTAAGGCCTTACACCTCCCACCATCTACTAATGAACGTGTTTATAACTTGCTTTCTTATATCTCTAGGGAGGGGGGTGACGTTTTGAAATTTCAGAGCCCATTCTTCTCTGGGCAATTTTGTAGTAGCAGTCCTACATCAGTATTGTATTCTGCATAGAATCATATAAGCGGCTGTGATGATCATAAGTTTTCTAAGTTTTGGATCTGGTTAAGTTCTAGACCTGTAATTTCGACATGTTAGTCGTACGTGACATTGTTCTAGCTATCGTACTCTTTTATTGATTGAGTCCTATTTATAACTGTACTTAAAATTTCATTTCCTCATCCTTGAACAGGTAGCAGTGGTCATTGAGCCTAAGGACAGGGAAGCCAACACTATGTACAAACAAGCCTTAGATTTTCTTTCGCAAGCTTTGGAAGTTTGGCCACATGCGAACGTCAAGTTTAACTATTTAGAAAAGCTGTTAGGCAGCATGCTACCGTCTCAGTCAGATCCGTCCGCAGCACTTTCTCAGGGCTTGGATGTCATGAACAAGGTTCTGGAGAAGCAGCCGCATCTTTTCATTAAGAACAACATCAGCCAAATAGCACAGGTATACTTGCTGCAGTAAGTGGCACCCTAATATATTAAACATGTCTGCTTTCTGCCTCGTGTTGACTATTTTTTTCTTTACCAGTTTCTTGAGCTGTCTTTCAAACACAAGATGTTGGATGCTGGTAAATCGTTATGCAATTTGTTGAAGATGGTCATCATCACCTTCCCACAGGATGGAGCTAGTATACCTACTGACATAAAGCTATTGTATCAGAAAGTCAATGGGCTGATACAGAAACATGGACATACTGCTTCACAAGCTTCAGGAGATGATAACTCTCTTGGTTCAGTCAGCTTTGTACTTAATATCCTCAAAACCTTGGCAGAGGTACAGAAAAACTTTGTTGATCCATATGTACTGGTGCGTATCCTTCAGCGTCTGTCACGGGATCTGGGATTGGCAACGGGTGCTCATCCTAGACAAGTAAGTTATTCTTTACTAATAGCTACATTTGTAAGAGATAAAATTATATGCTTGTTTTCTTTCTCATTTGACCTTAACTGGATTTTTACATGGTGCTCATCTCATTGACTGACTGTTGGAATATCTAATGCGTCTAAATAACTATGTAGCACTTTCGTTCATGCCTTGTAAAATTTTAGCTTTTTATATATATTCCTCTCTTTCATCACCTTGGCTCTGACTCATCTGCCGTTATATCATTTTGCTGAGATGTTTTTTTTTGGTACGTATGTACTATCAAATTCAATATACCATTTTATTTATCTTTCGCCAGCTCCTGTAAATTTCCCTTCCTTTATCTTCAAGCTAGAAGTGAGGTGTTCAATTACATATTTCCTAATTGTGGCTTACTCTGATTGCCTTTAACTGTCCCTTTCCAGAGCCAACGGACAGATTCAGATTCTGCAGTAACTTCTTCTCGTCACGCCGCTGACGTTGGGGCAGTCATATCTAATATAAAGTCGGTCTTGGAACTTATTGATGAAAGGGTTATGCTTTTGCCGGATTGCAAAAGACCGGTGACTCAAATATTGAGCACATTTCTTTCAGAAAAAGGTATTGATTCTAGCGTGCTTCTCTGCGTGCTGGACATGCTAAAGAGGTGGACTGAGGATGGTTTCGGAAAGATAGGTTCATCTGGGTTCTCTGGTGCCTTCCTCAACCAGAAGGATATTATCTCTTTTATTCAGAAGCTTTCACAAGTTGATAAGCAGCACTTCTCGTCTGTTTCTTTGGAGGAGTGGGATAAGGCGTATCTTCAGCTTTTATATGAACTATGTGCCGATGCAAAGAAGTAAGTTTTTTGCTTTCCAGTCTTATGTTGAACCTTGAGTTATGTCAAAGTTTGTTATGAGAAGGATGATATCATATGTTTCCACTAATAGGTATCCGCAGGGCCTCCGACAAGAGATCTTTCTGAAAGTTGAAAGACATTCCATGCTTGGTTTAAGGGCAAGGGATCCTGATATGCGAAGGAAGTTCTTCTTGTTATACCACGAGTCTCTCGGGAAAAATTTATTCTCACGGTTGCAGTACATTCTTCAAATCCAAGATTGGGAAGCTATGAGTGATGTCTTTTGGCTGAAACAGGGTCTTGATCTCCTTCTAGCCATCTTGATCGAGGAGAAGACTATTATTCTAGCACCCAATTCTGCCAGTACAGGACCATTTTTGGCATCAGATAACCCTGAAATACACCACCAACCACCTGCTATACCGGAGGGATCTGAAGAAGTTGCTTCAATGTTTGATGGCATAGTTCGGAAGCACGCAATATTTCTTAGCGAAGCAAGCAAACTTCAGGTGCTAGCAAATTATTTTGAAAAAGTTGCTCAGTCTTTGTGGTTCTTTCTTATATCATTTTAAACCATAGTTACTTCATTGGATTTTAAGTTATTTCCTTTTTATCCATTTGGAAGCTGGAATGATCTAAATATAAACTATATGTACTCTTTTTGCGCTATAGGTGGCTGATGTTGTTATCCCTCTAAGGGAGCTGGCTCACACAGATGCCAATGTTGCTTATCATTTGTGGGTGCTAGTATTTCCAATTGTGTGGGCGACCCTACGCAAGGAAGAGCAGAGGGCTTTGGCTAAACCTATGATTTCTCTTCTTTCGAAGGACTACCACAAGAAGCAGCAAGGTCAGAGGCCAAATGTTGTGCAAGCACTTCTAGAAGGTCTTCAATTGAGCCAGCCTCAACCTAGGATTCCTAGTGAGCTTATAAAATATATCGGAAAAACGTACAATGCCTGGGATCTAGCATTGGCTATGCTAGAGACCCATGTTATGCTGTTCATGGATGACTCAAAATGTGCCGAGTCACTTGCTGAACTTTATCGTTTGTTAAATGAAGAAGACAGGAGATTTGGATTGTTGAAGAATAGGTCCATCACTGCCGAATCTAGAGCAGGGCTTTCAATGGTTCAACATGGTTTTTGGCAGCGTGCTCAGAGCCTTTTTTATCAGGCAATGATTAAGGCCACCCAAGGCACTTACAATAACACAGTACCGAAGGCTGAAATGTGCTTGTGGGAGGAGCAATGGCTCCATTGTGCCACTCAACTTGGTCAGTGGGATGCCCTGGTAGAATTTGGAAAAAGCATTGATCATTATGAAATTTTGCTTGATAGTCTTTGGAAAGTACCAGATTGGGCATATTTGAAGGATTATGTAATACCAAAGGCACAAGTGGAAGAGACGCCGAAGCTTCGTATGGTTCAAGCTTATTTTGCCCTTCATGATAGAAATGCAAACGGTGTCGGAGATGCTGAAAGCATAGTTGGGAAAGGCATTGATCTTGCCTTGGACCAGTGGTGGCAGTTACCTGAAATATCTCTTGAGGCTAGAGTGCCTCTACTGCAGCAATTCCAACAACTAGTGGAGGTGCAAGAATCTTGTAGAATCTATGTCGACATCTCAAATGGGAGTAAGGTTTCAGGAAATGCTGCTGTTGGTGGACAGGGATATCAATATGCAGATCTGAAGGATATTCTTGAGACTTGGAGACTGAGGACTCCAAATGAATGGGACAACATGACTAACTGGTATGATATGCTGCAGTGGAGGAATGAAATGTATAACATTGTCATTGATGCATTTAAGGACTTTATAACTTCAAATACTCAGCTTCATCACCTTGGTTACCGTGACAAAGCATGGAACGTTAATAAGCTTGCTAGGATAGCTCGGAAACAAGGGCTGTCTGACGTTTGTGTTCAGATACTTGACAAAATGTATGGACACTCACAAATGGAAGTACAGGTACAGTCCTGATATCTTTAACCTTTTTATAATTTGGGCAGAGTTCATTGAGTTACATAATTCTATAGAAGAACCCCCTCTTAGGATTCGACATGTAGTTCACATTATTTTTCGTTCTTGCCTTTTCATCTTTACCTAGTTTGTTAATTCTTATCCTGGCATAGCTGTAAATGTGATATTTGAAGCATGTATGCAACCTTTATCGTTTCCCGTTATCCTATAAACTCGTTTTTCTTTCCCTGCGTCTTTTTCTTTTGGGGATTGAGGTATCGTTTTTTTAAGGTGCCTAAATCGCCTCATCCGTCTATGCAGGAAGCCTTTGTTAAAATCAAAGAGCAGGCGAAGGCCTATCTGGAAATGAATGGAGAGCTTGCTACTGGTATTAATCTGGTTAATAGCACAAATTTGGAGTTCTTTCTAGCAAAGAGTAAGGCAGAGATATTTCGTCTAAAGGGGGATTTTCATTTGAAGTTGAATGACACTGATGGTGCCAATGTTGCATATTCCCATGCAATCAGCGTATTCAAGAATTTATCCAAAGGATGGATAAGCTGGGGAAATTACTCCGACATGGTACTTCTTATGATTAGATGCTGTCTCTTTGCTCGAGCTATTAATATTCCCCCTCTTTTCGTAGTAGATAATATATTGTACTTTCGTTTCGCAGGCATACCAAGAAACAGAAGATGAAATCTGGCTAGAATATGCTGTCAGCTGCTTTCTTCAGGGTATAAGATTTGGAGTTTCCCATTCCAGAAGTCACATGGCTCGTGTTCTTTATCTTCTCAGTTTCGATACGACAAATGAGCCTGCGGGTAGGATATTTGATAAACACTTGGACCAAGTACCTCACTGGGTGTGGCTTTCTTGGATCCCACAGCTGTTGCTTTCCCTGCAGCGGACAGAAGCACCCCATTGCAAATTGGTTCTACTGAAAATTGCTGCAGTATTCCCGCAGGTAAGTTCCCTTTAGTATATTAGATGAACTCTTTTTTTTTTATCATTCAATTAAGTATGAGACTGTTTCTCATCTCAGGCTCTCTATTACTGGCTCCGCACATACTTACTGGAGCGTCGTGATGCGGCAAATAAAACTGAACTTAGCAGAGTGATTATGGCTCAAAGAATGCAGCAGAATGTCCCGGGTGCTAGTGTGGGTAATTTATCATCAGAAACTCAAATCCATCAAGGTGATCAGAGTAGTGGGCCTCTTGGAACTCGTGACAATGGTAACCCACATTCCCAAGAAAACGAACGTTCTACTGTGGAGAGCAGTTCAACTATTAGTGAGAATAGTCAAAACGCAGCCATACGGAATAGTGCTTCGTTGGCAATCTCTGCAGCTGGTGCTTTCGATGCGGCAAAGGATATTATGGAAACTCTTAGGAGTAAACATACCAACTTGGCCAGTGAGCTTGAGGTAATATTTTGTTTGTGATTTTTGTAACTTCTCTCAGTTCAAATTTTCATGTAAAGATTAACTAAAATGGGGGAAAAGGATAGAAAGACAAAATACTGTCTGGTACAAGTAGCTTTAATTCAGATTTCTACTCGATTGCGCGTTCCTGCTTCTTTACTACAATAGTCTTATAGATTATTTTTCCTCTTAGGTTCTTCTCACAGAAATAGGTTCGAGGTTTGTAACTTTGCCAGAAGAAAGACTTCTTGCGGTCGTGAATGCTTTGTTGCATCGATGTTACAAATATCCAGCTGCCACCAATTCTGAAGTTCCCCAACCGCTCAAGAAAGAACTCTCCGGTGTATGCAAAGCTTGCTTTTCTCCAGATGCCGTCACCAAGCATCCTGAATTTGTGGGAGAATACAAACAGGATTTCGAGCAAGACCTGGATCCAGAAAGTAGTTCATTCCCTGCCACACTCGCAGATTTGACAATAAAACTGAAAGAGTGGAAATGCATGCTTCAGAGCAAAGTTGAAGACAAGTTTCCCGCTGTGTTGAGATTGGAAGACGAGAGCAAGGTGCTGCGTGACTTCAATGTTGTTGATGTGGAGATACCCGGGCAGTACTTCGCCGACCAGGTAAAATTGTTTGTTTTCCTCATCTTTTGTTTACCTACAATGTTTACATTCTCTAGAGTGGAAGTAAATTAATTATACAAGTTTCGTCTTGTCATTCTATTTCCTTTTCCTATGCGCTGTTAACGAAACTAATGATATGTTTAACGATCCAGGAAGTAGCACCCGATCATACAGTAAAGTTGGATAGGGTTGCAGCAGACATACCAATTGTACGAAGGCATGGAAGCAGCTGCAGACGTTTGACTCTTATTGGCTCTGATGGCTCGCAAAAGCATTTCATTGTTCAGACATCATTGACCCCTAATGCGAGGAGTGATGAACGAATATTGCAGCTTTTCCGTGTGATGAACCAAATGTTTGATAAGCATAAGGAGTCAAGAAAGCGCCATTTAGGAATTCATACACCCATCATAATCCCTGTGTGGTCTCAGGTATGCCTCAAAAAAATATGTGTGTGTGCGGTTCGTTTGATATGCTTTCATTCTAGTTCTCCTTTTGGTTGTCCGTGATATGAGTAAGTAAATCTCTCTAGGCATGCTAACAATTTTTTTCAGGTCCGAATGGTTGAGGATGATCCCATGTACAGCACTTTCCTTGAGGTGTATGAGTATCACTGTGAAAGGAATGGTCGAGAGTCAGATCTTCCCATTACCTACTTCAAGGAGAAACTCAATCCAGCCATCTCAGGGCAAATATCACCAGAGGCAATTGGAGATCTTCGGCTACAGGCTTATGGTGAAATCACAAAGAACATAGTCATTGACAGTATATTCTCTCAGTACATGTACAAGATATCGATGAGCGGGAGCCATCTCTGGGCTTTCAAGAAGCAATTCGCTGTCCAGCTAGCTGTCTCCAATTTCATGTCTTTCATTTTACAAATCGGTGGGAGATCCCCAAACAAGATTTTATTCGCCAAAGACAGTGGAAAAATATTTCAGACAGACTTTCATCCAGCTTATGACTCCAATGGGATGCTCGAGCTCAATGAGCCCGTACCTTTCCGCCTCACAAGGAACATGCAATCATTTTTCTCTCATTTTGGTGTTGAAGGCCCTCTCATGTCAAACATGTGTTCCGCATCTCAGGCGGTGTTCTGCTCCAAGGTAAATAAGAATATTTACCAAAGCTTGAGGTGATGCAAGCAAATGATTTTGGCCTCTAACCTCTTTCTTCTCTTTTTGAAATATTACAGCAAAAAGAACATATTCGATTTCAATTAGCCATGTTCTTCCGCGATGAGCTTCTGTCTTGGTTTGGAAGAAGGCCTCCCGGAATGCCTATTCCTCCTGTTACAGGAGTTGCTACTTTGAGCTCAGCAGAGCTAAAGCACAAAGTTGACTCGAACGTAGACGATGTAATTAGGCGACTCAGAGAAATAGCTCCGCAGTATTTCTCCGAAGAGGTAGAGTCATTATTTTGACAACTCCACCTAGATAACTCGAAAAGAGGGTTGTATTCATTTTGCTGAACAGACTGATGATATATTTCCTGATTTTTTTTTTCAGGATGAGAACTCCGTTGATCCGGCACAGTCTGTGCAAAGAGGTGTGAATGAATTGGTGGAAGCAGCTTTGTCACCTCGCAACCTATGTATGATGGATCCAACATGGCATCCTTGGTTCTAACTTTGCTTTGGAGGAAACAGTTAACCATTTTGGGGTAGGATTTGAGTTTGAAGTGGTTAGGTCTGTAAATAGTCAACCTTGTGTGCTCAAAACTCTTTCAACATTTTCTTTAAGTTTTTGGATTTTTGTCGTAGAACATTAGTATCTGAAGTAAAAATAGTGGAAATTTCTCTGCACTCAAATTGTAATTGCATATTATGGTTTTAACATCAATAACCGAAATGAAAGGCGAATGGAAGAAGATTTAATCAGTACTAATGATAATCTTTTTCGATAGTTGTTGTTTAGTTCTATAGGCAACTATCTTGAACAGCTTAAGATGATGAGCTTGTAGTGGTTGTGGAGTTTCCTTTCTTCTCTTTTTCAGAAATATCCTGCACCCAAAGCAACTTTGTTAAGTCAGTCTTTGAAAGTAAATGTTATCGAGCACAATGGTCAAAACTATCACTCACATGTTGAGCTGAAGAAGAGGCATGGATTTGAAGCTCAAGCTCCAAACCAACATCATCTTTTCGTTCCGTTTTAGGACTAAGTGAAACTGCTAAATATGGCAGAGGTGGTGCAGGGGTTATACTTATAGGTAAAGGTGCAGCAGGAGTTTGAGTGCCATTGAGTGGAGAAAGCAGAGTGGAGACTGGACCCTGTGTTATTATTGCTACTACAGGGAGAGGATAAGTGTAGTGTGGAATCCATGGGACCATGATTTTATGCTTACATTGAGCACTGAGAATCTCGATATCGGATTTAAGAGATGATGTTTCCTCTCTCAGCTCGCTCTTGTCTTGAATTAGCTGCTTAGTAATGGTTGAAAACAAAGGGGAAGATGATGAAAACAAACAGAATCTAAAAACAACAATAATAATAATAAGAGAATTAGAGAAGTAAAAATCAATCAGTCATCAACCTCACGAGACTCTTGAGAGAGTGTGACATACTCAGCCTTTAATCTATCAACTTGAGTCATTAGATCTTTCAGGATTTGTATTGTGTCAGTGAGAACTGAAGCTTTGTCACTCTTAGGCCTATTGGGATCTGCAACAAACCATTAGTCTCAGTTTTATAAGAAAAAAAAAGTTAAACGAATTTGAAAAATCTCTCTGTTTTTCTTCTTGCGACAGATAAGACATATGCATACCAAGTGCATCTCCGAGCTCAAGAAACTGTTTCTTGAGCTTATCTCTACGTATCTTCTCTCTCTCTGCTTTTTTAATTTTCCATGAAGAAACTGGTTCCTCCTTCACGTCCACCATTTTCTCAGGCCTGAAACTAGGACCAAGACAAGAAAAACAAAACACAAATGAAAGAAAAAAACATGAATTTTACATGTCGAAATCCAATTATTATTATAAGCGTCAGAGAACCTGAGGTTATGTCCCCAAGAAGAAGAAGAAGAAGCTGAGGATTCATCAGTGGAAGTCTTCTTCAGCTTCTTCAATTTCTCCATTGCAAAGTAAAGCAAATAACCACTCCAGAGAAAGATATATATAGAGAGACTAGTTGGTATATCATCTTGGGTGATAATGGACGCCAACGCGGCAAAACAATAACTAACTTGTGCTCCCCCACGCGCCACCATTTGAAAAAATCCTCTACATCCGGTTACAAGTTAATAATCCACGTGTACACTCTATCAACCGTAGATTCTTAAACTTCTGTATTATCAGATCTCAACCGTCCAACCTCACAATACACACTAAAGGAATGAATGCTCTTTGATGGAAGAAGAGAGGGTCCGAGGAGAGGAAGAGAATGAAGATAGTGACTTACAACGTGAATGGGCTTAGGCAACGAGTTTCTCAGTTCGATTCCCTCCTCAAACTCCTCGATTCCTTCGACGCCGACATCATCTGCTTCCAGGTCTTTTACTTCAAATGCTCCCACACATTTAATTTTCAATCGTTTTCTCTTGTTCAAATCCGGGTTTTGGAATCTAGGAAACGAAGCTTAGAAGACAAGAGCTAACAGCGGATTTGACAATAGCCGATGGATACGAATCCTTCTTCTCGTGCACTCGCACGTGCGAGAAAGGTCGTACCGGTTACTCCGGTACGCAATCAATCAATCAATCAATTTAAAAATAAAAAAAGAATTAAGAGTTTTTTTTTTTTTTTAATGTTGTTGAATGTTTTCTGCAGGTGTAGCGACGTTCTGCAGAGTGAAGTCAGCATCTTTAAGCTGTGAAGCTGCTTTGCCTGTTGCTGCTGAAGAAGGTTTCACTGGTCTTGTAAACAGTAGCTTACGAGGTGGGAAGAAGAATGATGATACTTGTGTTGTAGCTGAAGGTTTTGAGGAGTATGAGAAAGATGAGCTTCTTAGGATTGATCAAGAGGGTCGTTGCGTTATTACTGATCACGGACATTTTGGTATTACTACTCTTTAACTTGATGTTTTAGTTCCTTTTAGGTGTGTAGAGGAAAGCTTCTATTGTTAACTGTGTGTGTGTGTGTGTATGTTTTTTTTAGTTTTATTCAATGTTTATGGACCGCGGGCTGTAGCTGATGATGCTGATAGGATTGAGTTTAAGCATCGGTTCTATGATGTTTTAAAGGTAAGTCTTCTCGGTTTTGTCAGAATGTAGGGTAATCTTGATCTTTTTGGGGTTAATTGTTTGTTAGTTTCATTGTAGAGAAGGTGGGAGTGTCTTCTGCGTCAAGGAAGAAGAGTATTTGTTGTTGGGGATCTCAACATTGCTCCTTTTGCTATGGATCGTTGTGAAGCCGGCCCTGACTTCGAGAAAAATGAGTATGTATAATACTGATTGTTACTCATCATCTTGCTTTACTCAAGACTTATCAGATCTTTTCGTTTTCATGTCATGCAGGTTCAGAAAATGGTTTAGATCTCTGCTAGTTGAACGTGGAGGCTCATTCTCTGACGTTTTCAGATCTAAACATCCTGAAAGGTGAGTTGTGATCTAGCCATCCATATTGAGCCATTTTATTACATTCTTGAACTTTTTGTTTATCATTGATTGATTCTTTATGGATTTCTAACAGGAAAGATGCATTCACATGTTGGTCTTCAAGTAGTGGAGCAGAACAATTCAATTACGGTTCGAGAATTGATCATATATTAGTTGCTGGGCCATGCTTACATGAAGAAGAAGATCAGCAGGGGCATAGTTTTTTAGCTTGCCATGTCAAGGAGTGTGACATATTAACAGAGTATAAGCGGTTTAAGAATGAAAACATGCCAACAAGGTAAAGTCTATATATAGTAGTTTACTCATTATCTCACTTTTTTTAAGTTTGATCCTCAGATTAGTCTGTGAAACAACAACACTACAGGTGGAAAGGTGGATTGGGTGTGAAACTAAAGGGATCAGACCATGTACCTGTCTTCACAAGTTTTGATGATTTTCCTGACATCCCCCAACACAGCACACCTCCTTTAGCTTCGAGATATCTTCCCATGATTTATGGTTTCCAGCAAACTCTTGGTACGAGAAATCTTATTTATTTATTCATTCATCTGTGATGGATTGATGTGAGTTATCAACTTGTTTCACTCTTTCCTTCATTGTAACAGCGTCTGTGTTAATGAAAAGGCAAGCCAGTGAGCAAGCCAGAGCCATTGAGGTATCATGTTCATCATCAAGTCAAAGTTGTGGAGAGATCTCTAAAGGACCACTCAGAAACTGCAGTACTACGGGTACTTCACCTAAGGAATCTTGTTCTTTGGAGAAAGAATCCACTGGGAGAGTAACCACAACATCTGGAGATGAAAACAAGAAGAAAGTGAGGAGGATCCAATCTTCTCAGCAGCTTTCTCTCAAGTCCTTTTTCACTTCCAAACCTCCTTCACATGTTTCCTCAAGCCAAAGCTCCTCACAAGGAGAGAGCATCACAGAACCGACTGTATCCGGCAAAGAAGACGATGAACTGACTACTACTTCATCACCCGAACAAGATCAAAGCGGTTCATCAGCTAAACAGAAAAACGATGCAGCATTAATGGAGTGGCAGAGGATACAGAACCTAATGCAAAACAGCATACCTCTCTGCAAAGGACACAAAGAAGCTTGTGTAGCTCGGGTTGTAAAGAAACCAGGTCCGACATTTGGACGCAGATTCTACGTCTGCTCTCGAGCTGAGGTAAAATAAAAAACATAACCAAGTTATTTTCTTAACAGTGAAAACAATACTCTAATATCTATGCATGTCTTTTTGCAGGGACCTTCCTCTAATCCAGAAGCAAACTGTGGTTATTTCAAATGGGCTTCATCAAAATTCCGAGACAAGTAGTATGATGATGATTCACGTCAATAGTTAAGTATTCAGGAACGAGGGATTTAATCTAGTGAGCTCAGGTACACTGTAGAACCTCAACGATGTCGGTGTATATATAGTTAACGTTATCTGTCTCTTGAGTTGAGTTGACCAATGTATAGAGTTGCTCTCGGTTTGGCTTCTGTCGACGTTCTTGTCTCTATTAATGTGATTTAGATATTTAGCTTCGTAACGCAGCTAAATATCTATATTGTACTTAACAGACTAATGTTCGGCAGAGATTAATTATAAAGGTATTAATGTTAATTGACATGATGGTATGATACGTATACGTATGTGTTGTGGAGTGATATTTAAATGGAAGATGACGAGAAATCACAAAAAATGCTTATGTAAGGGAATGTGTCACCCACGAATTTGTAGTGCATCACTTGCGATTGTTTAATTCAGTTTTTGATTATACAACTAAAAATGTATGTTGCTTGCCCCTCTCGAAGGCGTCAAAAGTCTTGAATAACCTTTTTTTTTTACTTTTGATAACTTCTTAAATCCGAACAATCTGTTTTTTTTCTTCTCAATGTGTAACAAAACCTTCCTTTTTGAACGTATTTGTCATTATCATTGATTCATTCACACTTAAGGTTAAAGGTGAACAAAAGAAGATTAGATAAGTATGATCCACAAGGTTTAGATAAGTTTTATCTGAAAAACTATTGAATCGACTGCTACTAACCACGCCAATTGGATTTTGATAGAGGTTCCTTTTTTTTTGTTGGGCGTATCAAAGATTAGCGAACACGTGGTTGGAGAAGAGGTAGAGACTATCCACGATTACAATAGTTTGCTTTAAAAAAGGCTTACTCAGTCGCAATCTTCCAGAACCGAAGCATGGTCTATTAGTCTCTACGTGATGATCGACTTGCATAATGAGTAAGAGAGATCAGTCGAACTGAATTGTCAATCGGCACGGGGCTCTTTTCATACTCGGTCTCCTGACATATCAACGTAATGGTTTTTGACAAGCGCTTAAACCGTGTGAGGTTTATCTTTGAAATCGTCAATCTGAAAACATTTATTTTTGGATAATCTATCAGCAGTGGTGGATATACTGAAACTTCCACGTGAAAAAAAAGTTTGTTCATTCAGAAAAGTTACCATGCATGATGCACATCGGCTAGTTGTATTAGTAAAAAATACATGCGACTTTCGAAAAGCTTTATAAAAGTCAAAATTCATCGAGGGTCACTTATTAAAATGTGGTTAATAATCATCATCCCGTGATTCCGGTTCTTTTAAATTACTTCCTCTAATAAAATACACAACTTTTTGCAAATAGTGATCCAGTCGACTTTATTATTTGTAGAAATGTATATTATTATTTGATCGTAATCTAGTATATAAGGTGGGTTGATATCATTTAATTTTTGTGAGAGAGAAAAAAAAGATCCCCCACAAATTATATCATAAATTTTCATATTTAATAAGAAAACTAAAAGAAAAAATATCAAATATATATTCTAAATATATGTTTGTGTGGTCTGAGGCAATCCTTAAATACGTAGCAGTGGAGACTAGAGACTTTTCATCTATCTTCTAAAATCTATTTCTGTCTCTTCATTATCCAACAAAACAATGAATGGTCGAAATAAAGTCTCAACGCACGTATATAACAATAACGAAAAAAAGAAAAAAAAATATCTCCTCTACAAGAAGAATACAATTTTTTTTGTTAAGTAAGAAGAATAAAATTTTAAATTTTCATAGTTAAACTAAAATAAATAAGTAAATACCACTGATTACTTTCAATTATCGTGTAATATGGTTAGTAGATTTTTTGGTTTACAGAAAAATAATTACTGTGATCTTTTTTTTTGTCAACAAATAATTACTGTGATATAATTTGTTTTATATGACTATTACATCCACAACACAATTTGGCCACTATGAATAAAATCTTACGTGCATTCTTATCTCTACTGCAATAATTCCAACTGGATAAGGTCCTTCAGCTGACTCAGCTCCACAGATCCGACCCGATTTAGTCTGCTTAACCCGACCCGTCTTTTAATCCTACTTTCAAAGTCTTTTAGGTCTTCTAACCTTCTTCTAGTATGTAATTTAAAACTAATAGAGTACTAATCAAGCAATTAATGACTAATCGCACCTCCCCCTATAAATAAATCTCTCCGTCTCTTTCCCTCTCTCAAACCCAAAGCAGAGAAAATCAATCAGAACTACACAAACGACATCGTTTCACACAGCAAAAGATGCTTTCTTCATCTCCAACTTCCTTCGCTCATCCTTTCCTCTCCTCTTCCCCGCCTCTCTCCCCCGTATCTCATCCCTCTCGCTCCGCCCGCATCTCGCCTCCTCTCGTCTCCGCCTCTTGCTCATACACATACACGGAGGACACCCCGCGACTGCACCAGATCCCGCTCCGATTGACGACGACGGCGAACGCTTCTCTCTACGAGATTCTCGAGGTTCCTCTCGGCGCGACTAGCCAAGACATCAAATCGGCGTACCGGAGACTGGCCAGGATCTGCCATCCTGACGTGGCGGCGGGAACCGATCGGACGAATCCTTCTTCTTCTTCGGCCGATGAGTTCATGAAGATCCACGCGGCGTACTGTACGCTTTCCGATCCGGAGAAACGATCTGTCTACGATCGGAGGATTCTTCGCCGGAGCCGTCCTTTGACCGTCGGTAACTCGGGGATGGGAAGTTACGTTGGCCGGAACTGGGAAACCGATCAGTGCTGGTAGTGAGTTGACTCGGTGTACGAGTTAACCCGCGTTAATTCGAATTAAGGAAAAAAAAAAGATGAATCGGTTGTACAAATGAAATAGGAAACGATAAATCTGGAGCTTAACGTTTGTAATTAGTAGTCATTAAGCTAGCACGGACGAGGACTAGTGTGCTAACATACGCTATACGGCGCCGTTTGGTTCGTGTTACGTAGGATCTACGTGTGTTTCTTTTTTACCTTGTGAATCCTATAATAGTCATCAATGATAACATTTTCTTTTGATTTTCTAGAGGCTAGAGCTGATTTTGTTTAACATATTGGTTCGAATATACCTATTTTCGGTGCAAAATTGTCAAAAGTAACCGATAAAACAAATCTAACTCATATGAATATTCTTTGAGCAAAATATGAAACAATCAATCTAGTCCTTGTTCATCATTTTAAATCATTATCTGCATCTTTCTACCAGTTTTGGCTTTGTCTCAGTTCTCTGGAATTCGAAATTGGGAATCTCCACGACTGGTAGAAGGCATCCATATGACGTTAAAGTTTTTGTTAGGATAAATCCATAAGTAATTTATATTAGCTGGCCCACTAACCGACTGATGTTCTAGAAGACTAGAACAGATGAATATATATGGACAATGAGATAAGTTGTTTATTTTCAAATGTGAACCAAACATAGCAATCACTTTTATAGTTCTTTCCGGTACTGCGTTGAGAGATTCTGAGTTTACTGATTTTATCAATATATATATAGTCGAATACATTAGTATAGTGTCTATAGGTATTTCGAGTGCCTGGCCGTTGTATCATTTTAAAACCATTACAATACGCAATATTACGACAATGTTATATGTCTGCGTGTTCAAAACCGTGTGATCACCGACAAATAAAAATTGAAATTAAAATTGGTATAGACGAGATATGAGCTAGTTTTGTATACACGGTATAGTACCACGTTGATTGATGTGATTAATATCATTCCACTGATTGCTTGAACTACTGTTTCAGGCAGAATGATAAGCTTGAAATCTAGACATGGTGAGATGGAATTTGGAAGTATATTGGGTCATAAGCCGATGCATAAGTTTCTCAAGTTGACTTAATTTTTTTTTTGCATGACTTTGTTGATAAACAATAATAACCATAATAACATCCACATCACCATTAGTTGGCCTATAGCCGAAATAGGTACGGGCCCGCAAGACTGTGGAAACTGGAAAAGTAACTCATGTTGCCAAGTGGTTAGATCGTATTTTATCCTAACTTGTCGGGACGTTAATAACTTAATAGTATGATATATCCTTCTAGAAGCTAAAAGATATTGTGCCGTTACTCTGCTGATAGAATTTGATTCAGCGTCTTTTATGTATAAATGTTTCCGACGTTTAACTGAAAGACGTGCTCCAGAGTATCATATCTGACTATAGTCATTGTAACCACGATGTCTTCGTTTTGAATAGAAATTTATATTTTGTTTATCTGCTCAGTTTTATGAATAAAACGAACAAGGCAAATCCCGCAGAACACTCTCAGTTTTTAAATAAAAATATTATTTAATCATCAAGTTAGGTCTCACTTTTCTCCTTTTGGGACAAATATGAAACGTTCGTTTTTCCTCTTTATTTGCTTGCATGTCCTTAGTAACATAACCACGTGTGCTGTAAACTTGTAGTATATCTGTATCTGTCACACTTCTAAAGCGAAGCGATGATGAGAACATATTTCATAAACTTTATCCAAATTAATGAAATTTTATCTTGTCAATAACTAGAAGCGTAGAACTATATGATCAGAAGAACAAAAAAAACAATTTTAATCAATCGCATACGTAATTTGTTAAATTTCTCTGTAGCTATCCTTTTTATAAACTCAAGAATATAAATATGGAACATGCCCAAGAAATAAATATGGTTGGTTATAAGTTATAACATTCGATGCAGAGGCTCATCACCGCTCACCCAGTAAATGCATGTCTTTTGGGTCCAGTACAACTTATCTAATAGTAACATCTTTCAGGACTTTTACAAACACACACACATATGTATGTATACCAATAGGCCCATCTGAGTGAAACTATTAGGCCGTGTGCGCAATACCTAAAGGCCCAACCTTACACCTAATCACTAAAAGATTTGTATCGCGAGGGTTTAGTTTAGAAACGAAGGGTCACGATTAAGAGCTTAAAGTGGACGCGTGCACACTCGATAACCCACGCCGATAGAGTAATTAGGGTTTTCCTCTCTAATTAACTTTTCTTTTTTAAATCGTCGGCTCTCTTAAACAGTTTTAACTCCTCTATATATACATACAAAACACGCCGTCGGACTTATCATCAACAAGCAGAAAACCCTAATTCACTCAAATCCGATGGCGTTAGAGAATCAATCGGCGGCGAGATTCACCGGTAAGGTGCATTGGTTCAACGATTCGAAGGGATACGGATTCATCACCCCCGACGATGGCACAACCGAAGAGCTTTTCGTCCACCAATCCTCCATCGTCTCCGAAGGCTACAGGAGCCTAGCCGTCGACGATCTCGTCGAATTCGAGATCGCTCAGGGATCCGACGGCAAGACCAAAGCCGTGGAGGTCACCGCTCCCGGCGGCGCTCCTCTCAAGAAGAAGGAGACCTCCTCTCGCGGGAGGACCTCTCGCGGCGGAGGTTGTTACAATTGCGGCGAGGCTGGTCATCTCGCTAAGGATTGCCGCGACGGTGGGGAGAGAGGAGCGTGTTACACTTGTGGTGATACTAGTCACTTGGCTAGGGATTGCCTTCAGAAGGCGAGCGGTGAGCGTGTTGGAGGACGTGGAGATGGTTGTTACACTTGTGGTGACGCTGGTCACTTGGCTAGGGATTGCGTTCAGAAGGGGAGTGGTGAGCGTGTTGTGAGAAGCGGTGGGACTTGTTATACGTGTGGTGGATCTGGTCATATGGCTAGAGAGTGTCCGAGCAAGAGACAGCCTGGTGGTAATTGTTACGAGTGTGGTGGTGCTGGTCACTTGGCTAGGGATTGTGATAAGAGAGGAAGCGGTGGTGGAGGAGGAGGGAGAAGCTCTGGAGCTTGTTACGAGTGTGGTGTTGCTGGTCACTTGGCACGTGATTGTGACAGGAGAGGAAGCGGTGGAGGAGGAGGGAGAAGCGCTGGTGGTGGAGGCAACTGCTACAAGTGTGGTGAAGGTGGTCACTTTGCGAGGGAGTGTTCTGTTGCTTGATTGCTTCTCCTATTCAACAAACAATAAGATGAAATATGAATTTGAGTATATATTTACTCTTCGGTTTCATTTTATATATTTTGCTGATGGGAATGATGAATTTGCCTGGTCCTTTTTTTGTGTTTTTTCTTTTTTTGAGTTTTGAAGTACTGCTGCTATTATTATTATTATACAATCTTAAGCTAGATTTTGTTTCTGATATGGATGTTGTCCTTTTTGGATCTTGATTTTGCTTATGTCACTACTTTTGAGTTTCGTGTGTTTTGTCCTTTTTTGTTTCAGTTTATTGCTTTCTTTGTACGGGATTGAACTGAAAGTGAAACCCAAGTTTGGTTTGGTCGCCTTTTTCATGTCCCACACAGTCTAATTATCATTGCTTAACTTAAAAGTACACTCATATATAAAAACCTGATCAGGTTAAACATCAGCCATGCTGAGTTTTGTTCAAATTGTTTGAAGATGGGATCAAATAAACCAAGTCCCCAAGCAATGCGCTGAATTGTCTCTTGGAATTACTTGTTTTTAAGAAATATTATTCTACTTAAGGTTCTGGATCAAATGTTGATGATATACCTTGGTAGTTATAAGAAAACGAGAACAATCTCACTAGACATGAGATCCGAATAGACTATGCAACACTTGTCAAGTCCATGACTCTTTAGAATCAACGCACACTTTGTCTAGGATGCTACAAGTTGGAGGTTCATATGAAGCGCTGATATCATATTAAATACAAGTACAAACACAAACAACAAGTCCATAATCAGTCGGGGTATATATGCTTGTATTGTGGAAAAGAATATCGAGTTCTCATCAACTGAATGAATTTGTATTGTAAGACAATCACATGACATCTAACCTAAGTTGTTGTACTAATTATTAAAACATATTTACCTATATAAGCATAAATAATTTGTCACAACGAAAGAAGCATGGCCAACCAAGTTGATATTTCTCCATCACATAACTAAAGCTTTCGAATGTCGTTGACCTAACACCATCCCTTTTCTCTTTGAAAACAATCTTGCAAAAATCTTATCTGACGTTAGCCATTATGTCTTTTTCCCATAATAACTCAGAAATAAAGTACTCGTAATTGTATTCATCTCCTGAACCTTTTGTTCTAATATTCCAGTTTGAAGAGTTATTCTTGGGTTCACCCCTAGGGTGAACCTATAGGTTCACCAACCAATAGGATTTAGTTATTTCAAATTTGACATCTTTTAAAAAGGAAAGAAAATATTGCCAAATTATATTACGTTTTAAAAACAAAAAAGAAATAAAAATAAATAAAAATAATACTAATTGCAAAAAATATATATTTTTTTTCAAAAAAATAATACCACAAAAAAACACTAAACACTAAATGTTAAACTCTAAATATTTTAGTAAATCCTTGGATAAATTCTAAAACTTTGATTTTTAAAAAAAAAATATTTATAACAAAATCAACAAAAAACTATACCCTAAATCCTAATCCTAAACCCTAAACCCTTGGGTAAATCCAAAACCCTTGGATAAATCCTAAATTATTTTTTTTGAAATTTTTTAAGATTTAATATTTAAGATTTATCCAAAGTCTTAAAATATTTTTTTTGAAAATAAATTCCCTTTTAGAGTAAAAAGTCTCATTTTTGTGATTAGTATAAACTTTAAAATATTTTTTGAAAATATATTTTTTAGATTAAAAAGTTTTGTTTTTTGTTACTACTATAATTTTTATTTAATTTTTATTTTGAAAGTATAATATAATTTAATAATATTTTGTTTTCTTTTTTAAAAGATACTGAATCTTAAATGAAACAATTCTATTGGTTGGTGGATGTAGAGGTTCACCCTAAGGGGTGAACCCAAGAATAAGTCCAGTTTGAATACTAAAATTGAGAAAAACACGAAATATCAAACATCATTATTTTTATTTCTTGTCATCTTGTAATAATCATAACATTTAATTAACAGTGACACAGCACAATTTGGGTGGCTAGCAGATAGATACTCTCGAGACCGTGTCCCTTGGAAGAGAGAAGAGGGCAGAAGAATCTAAGGATGACACTACGTCTTCTCTTTCTAGCATTTTCTGTTCACCGCCTCGTTCGTTCAATACATTTATTTGTAGTTACTGTTCAGTTATTTTTCTGAAAATAGCTAATTCTTATGTTCGTTACCTGACAATTCTTCACACAAACGTTGTACTGCACTACTGCTCATGTACATGTAAGGTGATTAGGCCTTAACCTACCAAACAAACAAGTTAGGTGTATGCTATGTATGCTCTATCACAGTAAAATAAAAAATTGGAAAATATAATTTATTGTCTGGATTTAATCTTCATCGGATAATCAAAGGGGACAAGCTCTACGTAGATCACCCACACCAATAAGACTGATCAATGATCATAGCCATATGCAACCCACATATTGCACGAATCACACAGATAAACAATTGCGAACATGATAAAATAACGCGTCCTATCATTGCTGCTTACATATTTTTTATGCATAAGATAATTACCAATAACGTGAACATGTACGGCACATTGGCCGACTAAACATAGACAAACGAGGCATGGAGTCACGTGAAAAGCCGACCTTTCCAAAAAAATATCTCTAGCCCTTTAAAAGATCCAATACCCCCACCTCAACCAATCTCTCTCCATTCTCTTTTTCACTATAGTTTCTAAATTATATTTTCCGAAATATATATACACCAAGCCTACGCATTTACACTCTTCAAACATCTCTAACAAGAGCAAAAAACAGAGTCACCGGAAAGACTTAATTCCACCGGCGACACAACACACAAAAGCTGATATATTTAGATTCTGGTGACTCTCTGCTATAATGGGTCAATCTCAAAATCCTCTCTTTCTTTTTCTAATTCTTGTTCTAGTCTACGGCGTTTCCTCCACCATTTTCACCGTCGTTAACCAGTGCAGCTACACCGTCTGGCCTGGCCTTCTCTCCGGCGCAGGAACCGCTCCTTTACCCACCACCGGATTCTCCTTAAACCCTACAGAAACACGCGTCATACCGATCCCCGCCGCTTGGTCCGGCCGTATATGGGGCCGTACTCTCTGCACACAAGACGCAACCACCGGTAAATTCACCTGCGTCACCGGAGACTGCGGTTCCTCCGCCGTAGAATGCTCCGGATCAGGCGCCACACCACCAGCGACGCTAGCCGAATTCACCTTGAACGGAGCCGGCGGTCTCGATTTCTACGACGTCAGCCTCGTCGACGGTTACAACATCCCCATGACGATCGTACCGCAAGGCGGCGGAGACGCGAGCGGCGTCGCCGGGAACTGCACCATCACTGGCTGCGTGACGGAGCTCAACGGCCCTTGTCCTGCTCAACTGAAAGTGGCGTCGACGACGGGAGCTGAAGGAGTGGCTTGCAAAAGCGCTTGCGAGGCGTTTGGGACGCCGGAGTATTGCTGCAGCGGCGCGTTTGGAACGCCGGACACGTGTAAGCCGAGTGAGTACTCGTTGTTTTTCAAAAACGCGTGTCCGAGAGCTTATAGTTATGCTTACGACGACGGAACTAGCACGTTTACTTGCGCCGGAGCTGATTACCTCATCACTTTCTGTCCTTCTCCTAACCCAAGGTAATAATATATTTCATTATTTACTGCTATTAACTAATAAAATTATTTAGTACTTTGCCCAAAAAAAAAAAAATTATTTAGTACAAAAAGCTATGATTATATTTCAAGTGGAAACACAAATAAGAATATTTGAAGACAAATTGTTATTTTTTTTGCTAAGGAAAAGGTTTTGTTCTAATGATCCGTTTAAATCAATTAAAAAGAGCAAAAAGTTTGGTCCAGATTCTGTTTGAAGTGCTCCGGTTTCGATTTTTTATCACATTCAAGGATTCCAATTCTTTTTTTGAATGTTGGAGATGAATAATTCGCTTTTTGTTTGCAACCTTTTGAAGAAAGGTGAGGTCAAATCACCGTATAAAAATCATGAGAAGTGTTTGTCATAATGCACCGTGTTGTTTTGTCAATTTCTGATGATGAGACAAGACGACATTTTCATTTTACCAAAAAAAAAAAAGACGACATTTTCATTTTTCACCCGTTGCAATAATGATATCAGCATAATAATAAATGAAATATCTAATGTTCTCTGTTGTATGCGTAGATTTTTTTTTTTAATTCAAACGTCGGTGAACTGTACCCCAATGTGTGGTCCGACACGGCTCTTTTGTTCACATCGCAAAAATGAATTGTTGTACTAGTCATAATAATTTTGTATTTATGTAATTTGTCTCAGTGTGAAGAGTGCAACAAAGGGAGGAGTACTTGAGCCCGAAGCCGTAAGCTACTCTCCCGCGTCATCGCCAACTACCTCTACCGTGTTTTCAGTTGGTGTTTTAGCTGTCGCGTTCTGGGCGGTACAACGCGTTTGGTGATAGCTGTAACGTATCCGTGCAAAGCTTTGATAACAACAACAACATCATTCGAGGTTTTCATCTAAGAGAAAGAAAAGATCACCAACTAAAAGACCACCAGAAGAAAGAGTTGAATTGTGTGGGATTAATTCCAAAGTGCTAAGGATGAATTTGTTTTTAGACAGATTAGTTTAACAGTAATAGTTATCCTTTAGAACTCCTATCTCTTATTAGTTTTCTTCGTTATTTTTAGGAAGACACGATGTTGTCTTTACGGATTACGGTGTTCTGTAGTAGTAGACGCCGTATGAAAATGTACGTTGAATAATCATGCAAATTTGGCGGGTAATAAAAAATTTTAGCCAATAATATATTAACAATATACAAATACTGTACATGTCTGTCCCAATTTGTAAGTAAAAGGACCATCACATTAGTTCAAAACAGTTAACAAAGACAAAGACTTTTGGTTCATAAAAGATCAATAGCTTTGATTTTATGTAGCTTGATGTAGTTCATCAAATGGCAGTACCCTTGATCTAGAATCTCTAGCTTTGTAGTATTATTTTATGTTTCCCTTTAGATGAACGGCTTTGCCTAACACTTGTATGTTAATTGTGGTGAGGACCTCTCTGTAAAGGGAAGATAAGAGCATCTTGCAGAGAGTCAAAAAGGTTTCAACCCACTTGATATTGGATTATATCCGTTAAAGCATAACACCTAGACAGAATGTTAAACAAAAGCTCGAAAAGATTGGGTATACCTGCGTTTATTCGCCGCAGAGACGAAACAGTCTTTGACTATTTATGAAAATTAGTAATTTGAATAAGCAAAGGGTAACAGTGGTTCTTGTCGTAGCTAGGCCAAGACTCGTCTCCTTTCACAAGCGTCTCATGGCGCTTCCAAACTTGACCATCATACTTTTCGGTTAAGACATAATGTAAACCATTGGCGTCAATCTCCTTCAGGAACTTGTCTAAAGAGTCACCTCTCTTAGGACTGAAGAATAATGCTTCAGAGGGTTCGTTGGCTTTGAGCAGCACCTTGATGATACTTGCAAGGTCCTTATGAAACTCCTTGAAAAATGTACTGGTGAATGAAAAAAAAAGGCGACAAGAGATGAGAAATAAAAAACTGAAATCAAGAGGAATGAAAAAGCGAGGGAAGCTACCAATCGCTTGCAACTATGATGTCAAAACTGTTGGTCAGCTCTGAGAGTTCATGCTGGTTCCAGTGAAACTCCATGGCTTTTACGCATGTGTCGCTAAATGCCATGGAGTTGGACTCTATGTTACGCTTAATATCTGGATTGTTAAGTACACCAATGAATCCAAGAAGAATGAAAAAAGTATACACACACAAAAAGAAGAAGAATGATAAGAAGGAAGGATACAATTGACAACTTGGGGATTTCCATCTGAGATGACCACTTCTGATGCTTCAGTGGTAGCAGCGATAACTAAACCGGCTAATCCATACCCGGATCCAAGCTCAATGACTCTTTTACCACTAACGATCCATAAATAAAGTGTAAGAAGTTAAGAGAACACAGATGAAAAACCATTCTTAAAAAGACTGAAAAGAGAAACCTGAAACGATCTGGCTGAGACATGCAAAAGTATGCTAGAACTTCTTCTGAAGGCCACTGACCTATAAGAATGACAGTAACACCAAAGTTAATAATATCAGATATTTACAGTCCAAATAGCATTTGAGACCACAAAGCAACTCAATGTGTGTTGATATGATGATGATGGTGCCAAATCGTAAATAAAACCCAAAAACATTAAAACAGAACAGAGCAGAGACATTGTTTCAAATAAGTTTCTACCTAATCAAACTAGGATCAAAATGAAAAACTCACAAGTAGATACACTGAGATTACGAACTTACAGACAAGTCCAGTATTATCAATGTTGTGACGATTAGATATCTCGAAGTCATTGAGATCACTGCAATTATCCACTCTTTGTCTGCAATAAATGCATAGGAAAATATTTTTAAAAGTGGCAAATCTAATGATCGTACGAAATGGCAGATCAAGACTTAAAGTAACTAACGTTAGATAGAGTTTGGGAGAAGCAGGAATGGGAATTGTGAAGCAAACGCATGCTTCCCGAGAATTATCCGAAGAATCGACCACCTGACAAGGGATCAAGTTGAATCCTTGCGTTGCTTTCCTTGAAACCCGCTTGATCTCAGCTTCAGATTGAGAATCTGAGTTTGAAAATTTTGAGAGATGATTCGTTAGCTATGAGAATGTGAGATCAAGATGTGGATGATGGAAGGGAGATCATTCACCAGATCTACTGACAAGAGCTTGGCGAAGGATTCTCCATCTAAGAGATGAAGTAGTAGAAGATGATGGATCCATAGGACGCTTCCCCTCCTCCGCCGGCAATTTTTCTTACAGAACTTAAACAGCGACAACTGTTTCTCTCTCCTGAATCAGTTTGTGTAACAGAAGTGTTTTACATGCGATGCCGTTTTTATGCACTCGTCGTTTTAAGGTGAGAGAAACAGCGTGGTGTTTAGTGTTTTTTTTAGAAAAAAAAATTCATCCCCGACAAGTTTGTCCTTTCCTCTTAACTCCTTACAATAGACATTGAACCTGCGAGAGCTCAGATCAAACATAGGTCACCTCGTTTGCGTCGCTGTCTTTGAGCAGAAGATCAGAGAGAAGGAAAGCGAAACAGAGCAACAATCCGCGCTTCTTACACCATGAAAGATGATTACGAGGTGCGACTTTGATCTTGATTTTTTTTCAATTCGATTTTCAGATTATTGAAAGCTACTGCGTCTTTTAATCTGCGTCATGAAAATTGAGCTATAGTTTTCCCTATTTAATTCATCTCTATACATTAAAAGAATCTGAGCGTTCATTGAGCTGATTGATGATTGATGATGAAGGATATCGTCTTGTTCATCTTATAATAGGTAGATGAGAATAAACAAGCAGCTGCTGATGTATTGTTTAGTTATTCCAAGTTTGCTATGGCCTGCATCGGTAACCAGACTCGCCCTACCGACATGAGGCTGCATCTCATGAAGGTATGCTTATTTTTTTATTTTCTTTCAGTTCAGCCTTTTAGTTTGTTTGGGAGTCACACAATATTGATTTGATTTTTTTGGCAGGAGATCTCGGGATTGCCAACGTCTCTGAAAAGAAGAGAAGCTTCTAGAGCTGCTACTTCTCCTGATCCACTCGGCGAATCCTCCAGCTCTGGTACCGCCAGGCTTGATAAAGTTGATAGTTTCAGAGCTCTTTGATTTCTATTTTTTCTTTTATAACTTCTGCCCCAGTGATAGTGTGTTATATGCTGTAATCTATTCCCATTATTGTGTGACTCTTAATTAAATAAATCTTATGCTACTACTTTGAAATATTGTCCTGTTTCATATAACCTCTTCAGACATACCTTCATATATTCACATCGTGTATTTTCTATGTTATATTCCCGGTTTTAAGGCCAGAATGTTTGTTATGGAGAGATTATACAAGTCATCATCGACTCTTGGGAGATTCTTTGATTTGGTGAAAGTATTCACTAAGTGCCATGTGACTAAAACAACATTCATCAGTCTTGAAGCAATTCCAAAGGAATTGAAACTTGAAAAGGAGGGTGAAGGTAAACAACATGTCATGAATCATTTTTCATTTATTGCATTCATTCAATTTTAACAACATTGGTAAAGTTTTTTCTTTTTCCGCATCTGTGAAACTCTCCCTCCTCACTTGCCTCCTATTCTCCTTGCTTCATAGCATATGGTGAAGATGACAGCTGCTGCAACAACAGCCATTCCAACTGCCTGCTGCTTTACTGTTGCAGCAGCTTTTCTTGGCAGATTGCATCCTAGTTCCGAGAGTTTCTTGTGTGAGAATGCGTAATCTCTGAAGAACACATCCTCGTCCTGACATATACGCATCATGATTATACATTTATTTTGTTGATGAATCATCCGAACTAAAAAGTCATATCATCAGTATATTATTACCTTTGCATACAGCTTCACATAAGGTTCGAACTTGGGGTCACCAAGTAGAGCCTTGTCGGTTTTAAGCTGCAGCAGTTCTGGAGTTTCCCCGTTTAGAAGCTCTCTGAAACCATCAAGGCATTAATTAGACAATGTAAGATTCAGAAACTCTCTTTCTCGCTCTAATTTTGTATGTTGTTGGCTTACACGAAATAAGAGTTGTCAAACTTGAGAGGATCTCGCGTCCAAGGACCTTCGAAATCTGATCTCTCCTTATGTGCACGCCCCTATATGCAAAAGCAGCAAAACCAAGTTGGTTCATTGGAGCATGTTTAGTGATGGGGAAGATATTTTAAGAGGAGAGTTAGTACCAAAGTGTGGCCTCCAGAGAGAGCTACAATATCTTTATCCGTTAGACCCATACGAGAGAAGAGTGTTCTTAGATGTGAGGCACCTTGATTCGGATCAGGAAGATCTCCTTCATCTGCTGACTCAGCATCCTGAAACTCGATGAATCTATTATAAAAAATTGATTCTAAACGCGTTGTTATCCTTTAGGAATAAGAGTGTAGTAAGTGGTATACCTTACGGCCTGGAGTAAATGGGATTGTAGGGCCACCGGTAACTTCGACAGCAACAACTCCTGCAAGCTGAGTTTTAAAACAAAGAATCTGTTTCAAACAACATTCCTCTCAATAAAAAAGGATGAAAAGCTTTCTATGAGTGAGTTTTTACCTGGTAAAGGTCTGCGTAAGAGACTCTTGGATGCTTAGTTTTTACTTCCTCTGAAAAAACCAGAAACCAAAGTGTTCATTACATGAAAAGAAAAAGAACAAAACCAAACCAAAGATGAAGATAAAAGGCTAACTGACCACAGAAGGCGACTGCTTTCTCGAGACCTTTGTTGTGAGGGCGGTTTAGCTCGTCCTTGAACCTAATAGACCCATTGGGACCTCCAGTTTTCTTCTTCTCATCATATGTTCCCGCGTCATGCCATCTATATTTTGTGTTTGGAAACATTTAAATAAAAGACAAATGGAGAATAATATATGATTAGAGCAAGGGAGAGAGGTTACGCAAGACGGAGCATAATGGGAGCACAGTTTCGGGAAGAGATGAGAGCTCGAAGGTCTCTACGAGCTTTCTCTAACTCTTTGAGGTACTCTGCATCAACGACATTCACTGCCATTTGTTGTCAGACTTTGAAAGAGCGAAGGAAGACAATAGGATTAAAGAATGATTCTGAACGAGGAACGTGATTGATCACTATATATAATAAGAGTGAAGACAGTCTGGGAGAAGAATGTTTTGTCAGGTGGAGAAAGCAAAGTATGTTCTGGGAGAACCCTTCTTGCTAATCTTCGCATATTTTCTTTCATTTATGCAAATATCTACGTATGTTTTGTTAATATAAACACATATTATACTATTTGTCTAAATTGAATATTGTATACACAAACAAAAAATCACGATAAAAATCCTACTAATAAGCAAGATACATTTTGACATAACATTATGTTCCGTAAGAGAAATGGTTTGGTCTTTGACTCTTTGATCGAAGATGCGAGACTCTATTGGGCTTAAGAGTATGGTCCTTGCTGAACAATGGGCTTTTCCTTATTTTTCCGACAATTTGCAAATGTTTAGAATATAAAAGAGAGAAAGAAAAAAAGGAGGCAAAAGAATCGGGGGAGATTAGTCTTTCTTCCATTAACGAACGCTTCAATGGCAATGATTTGCGGCCATCACTTTCTCTCTGTCGATCCAAATTATCGTCCTCACGTTTTTGTTAACAACCAACAAAACAACATTCACCACCATCCACCTCCTCTTTACATTTTTCTCTCATTTTTCATTTTAGCGTTTCCTCATTTCACTTACATCGTCTTGGGTTTTGTTTATACTGAAGATGGTTAACTGAATGTAAATGCCAGACGATTAGGAGGGATTAGATTCGTGTTGTGGGGTGGTTCCTCCTCAGGCTTAAATCTGAGGTTGCATTTTTGAAAACCTTTTAGCCTCCTTCGTTTTTGTTCTGTATATCATCATCACGTTTAGAAATGAGCGCGTCAAGGTTCATAAAGTGCGTCACGGTTGGTGACGGAGCTGTCGGTAAAACATGTTTGCTCATTTCTTACACCAGCAACACCTTTCCCACGGTATATACATTTCTTCAAAACCTTTCAGCTCTATTATTCTCATCTTTTCTGATTGTTTTTTTATACGTATCTGATTGAAATCATTTTCCGTGGAACAGGACTATGTCCCCACTGTTTTTGATAACTTTAGTGCCAATGTGGTTGTTAATGGAGCCACGGTCAATCTTGGATTGTGGGATACTGCAGGTTAACAATGACTTCATTTCATCATTGAGCTTTGTTGTAGTTGCAGCTATTGGATTTCCTTACCTATCAAATCATATATAATATTTGTTTTGCAGGGCAGGAGGACTATAACAGATTAAGACCTTTGAGTTACCGTGGTGCTGATGTCTTCATTCTAGCCTTCTCTCTCATTAGTAAGGCTAGTTACGAGAATGTCTCCAAGAAGTGGATCCCAGAGTTGCAGCACTATGCTCCTGGTGTCCCCATCGTCCTTGTTGGTACCAAACTTGGTAACTTACTCTCTTTCATTTGATCTTACGTCTAATTTTCATTGCCCTAGAGCCAATCAGGACACACACTACCACCTATCTGCTTGCCAAGCTGCTTTGATTTATATGGCATGAGTGGGATGTGACTTTGCATTTCTTGGTTCTTGTTTAAATTTGTACAAATGTTCAAGATGAATCATTTAGGTGAAACGGAGGGTAGTTTTCGTAGCATATCATTGGTCAACATTTCTTTTCTCCTTGTATTTCTTGTTAACCATATAACCTTCTTGTGACGATGACCCTCTTAAACCTTTTTAGTAACCGACATTTAGAGAAACAATCATTTTACATACTGTTTCGACTATAGGCTCCCATCTGCATTTTGATACTTGATCTTGCTCTTTTTATTTATTTATTATTGCTTAACCTTGTTTTCTGTCAGATCTTCGGGATGACAAACAGTTTTTCGTCGACCATCCTGGTGCCGTCCCTATTACCACTGCTCAGGTATGCAGTTTTAATTTCCTCGGTGCAACTTCTCTGTGTTAATTATTTTGCATGTCGTGCATTAAAGGGAGAGGAGCTCAAGAAGCTAATTGAAGCTCCTGCTTACATTGAGTGCAGTTCAAAATCCCAAGAGGTTAATAAAATCTTATGAACCATGTTTTTTCTTATAATGTTTGCTACCATCCATTTTTTTTTTTGATGAAACCATGTGGACATAAACTGCAGAACGTGAAGGGAGTTTTTGATGCAGCTATCAAAGTGGTCCTTCAACCTCCAAAGCAGAAGAAAAAGAAGAACAAAGCACAAAAGGCTTGCTCCGTTTTGTAAGAAGAAGCTTGATGACAGTGTCGTTAAGAAAGTATTTGCGTTTTTTTCATTTTTTTTTGTTTTCTTTTCAGTGTTCATTGTGATTGCACTCTTAGTTCCTCTAAATACGAATTGTGTTAAGTTTATTTCCAACTTATGTTTCAACTGATAGTCGAGAGAGTTAATATTGGCGTAGTATAGTCTCTCTTCCATAATCACATCTTCAAAGAGGAGAGATCGGGGCGTAATACTAATCTTACTATATTAAGTAACCGCAAAGTATAACAAAAACAGTGTTCTTATTTAACCCTACATTTTGTAAGGCTAAACCAAAAAAAATGTTTGGTCCGACTCCAGCACATGGATAATCTCGACCAGCTATCCTTGTTAAAAATTCTTCTTCTAGCTCGTATCAGAAAGGGACGGTGTAAGGTAAGGCATGGAGATCAGCTTCTGGTAAAAGGCGAGCACATGGCCACGCCATTGAACTGCTTATCACTTGCTTGCTCTCATTAAGTTGTTTGCATCTTTTTGTTCCGTCAAACTTGTGGCTACTTGGCTTCTTCAAGAACCACCAACACTCATCATCTTCAGAGTTGGTGAGCTCTTCTACTCTTCTCTCTATCGTGTTAGGGACCCAATTCTCAACCACATTCAAGAATTGCACCGCCAATGATGGAGGGCAAAACCTGCATAAGCCGCTTGAAGGGTCATCAGAAGTGGACGATAATCTCTTCTCTTTACCGAGTTTCGTTGTGACAATGTGGTCTTTTCTTTTCTCTTCATGTGGCTTAGAAGTGGAACAAGGATGTTGTTGGGTCTGATCTCTAGTAACACTCTTCACGGTATCTAGCTTTATCATCTCCCGGGAGGGACACGGTTTTTGTTGATCCTTGTTGGTCGTCGTCATCACCACCTCAGGATCAATCTGCCTTCGGATAGACAACCGAATCCGGATGATGCTTTCTTCAAATTCATATGATAACAAATTTGAAGAAAGAACGTCAACAATGTCCTGAAAAGGTAAATATACCCAACAAGAAAACTAGATCCTTCCCAAGGGAAGGAAACAAACTCACCAGAGTCGTTGCTATTGTAATTGTTGCGTGGCAGCTTCTCCTCCTTGTGCTGCTTAGGTAGTAGCTCATTGGTGTTAAGAGTGCTATCACAAGAGTTCTGAGACGTGGACTGAAGCAGGTCGCGTTCTACAGTAAGACTGCTCTTCTCCAAACAGCCATTCTCACTTTCAACTTTCTGGTAGTTCTTGCCATCTTTAGCAACATCTTCTTTGCACCTTCTCTTATGAGAGTGCTTTTCACTTTCACCATCCCCTCTTTCCCTCTCCTTCCTCTTTTTATCCTTCTTCTCCTTCTTATCCTTGCTATCTTTCTTATCCTTCTTCTCTCTTTTTCTATCCTTTTTCCTTAGTTCTTTCTTAGCTTTCTCTTCTGCTCTCTGGATGAACAAAGGCAAATAGATCAGTGATCAGCATATTCAACGAAAAGCAGAAACAAGAACTCATACAGAGCAACCCTTAAACCCCCAATTGTGCAGACGATTTCTGGACATCTACTCAAGGGACTATATAAAATTTTTGTCAAGTAAACTCTTATTTATCATTATCTCAAACGGGACTGGTTAATTTAGTGACATTGTGTCATCGTTTTCAACAGAAAGTATCGAAAACTGATATCTTTATTGGCGGCATAACTGAAAATCAGGTTCGATAACCGAATACACAAGGAAAGCTGAGCATTCGAAATCCCCCCCCAAAAGCCAAAAACCGACGAGAGATTAAATGCCTCAAACAAACCTTGATCGATTCGATCAGAGACTCGTCGCGAATCCCATTCAGCACATAGCCAGGTGGCGGGAACGGGAAACACCGAGACATTCTTTTCGATTAGTAAATTGGATTCGAAGAAGATAGGACTCGGAATCAATACGGGACTAGATCTCGCGGAAACCCTAGATCGACCACGAGAGGACCTCGAGTGTGTGGGGTACAGTGAGAGATATTTGGGCTTCTAATAGCGCGCCAAAATCATAACGAACAAGTTACGGGCAACAGATTGGATCGGGATGGTTGATCGGAGAAGAAAGAAGGAGCCGCGAGAGATCTCGTATCCCTTCGGAAACTCTCCGATGAAAGAAAAAAAGTGTCGCCTCTGAATGCATAGAAGGTGTATTTATAGGCGAAGAAAAAAAAGGAAGGAACGACCCTACGTGGGCCATAAAGCCCTCTTTGGCAACGCGGATAGTCAAAGAGCGTCGTATGATTGGTTTACCTCCTTTATATAATCGCACGTTTTGTTGACGGCTGCTTCGCAGATGAAGTTATAGGCCCATAAGAGTATTTGTGTAGGCCTAAATTTATCAGAGGCCTTTAAGAAAATAAATTAGTTTTCTTACTCAAGATGTTTAATGTTGTAGCTAACGACAATTATATCATAATGAAAAAAGCATCGACTATTTTGAGGTTGATTTATGATGATGGGTTACTAATCAACTAATCAGCCCATTTTTATGATGATGAATTTATGTTCATATAATCCATCGCCAATCATGAACCTAGTCAGCTGTTAGCCAGGTTCTATGGAGAAGTTTAGTGTCAGATTATAAATATTGATGTAGATTCAACAAATCACGGGCTACGATTACTTGCAAGTTACAAACTCTTGGTTCACGGGGTCTTAAAGCTACCATGTTACGGGTTAGTTGATTAGCACATGAATTTGTTTATTTTATTTGTTTTATGTGTGTGTGTGTGTGTTTATATTGCATCTAGCATTTTCATGTGTGATTTTTCTTTGGCGTAATTGGACTTGAGTGTTTTATACTGTTTTATACTTTTATGATATCTAATAGTTTGCAATATGTTTATATTTGGACATATCAGCATTTATGCGAGGATTGATCCATAAGCTGTTTAAATAAAACGGATTTGTTAAGAACTTAAGCTTTCAGATTACTCTTCGTGTATTGCATGAGTTGAAAATTAATTCATCTTGCGGAGTGAGTGGTGCATCTGTGGTTAACTAAGATCAGATTATCCGGTCTCGTATGCATCTATAGAGTTCATTTTGCAAATAAAAAGACTTAAAAGCAATGTTTTTAAAACCTGACCGACCTGATGGTCGGACCGGATTCAACCATGAACCAGACATAAAGTCAGGTTGGATTCAGTACTTGGTTCGACTACGAACTGATCACATAACCAGATTGGATATCAAAACTATTAAACCTATAAAAACCATTAAAACTATCAAAAATCTATAAATCATCCATATAAACATAAAACAAATTTATATTGATAATATTTCTATGTTTAAAATTTATTTACTTTAATTATGTATCATATTTAGTAATATTATTTTTAAATTCATATAAAAAATATATATAAAACCAGATTGTTGAACCAGATTTGATCCGGTCGAACATGTTGAACCGTGACCCAAAAAATTTTCGGTTCAATTTCTGGTCCTGTTTTAAAAAACACTGCTTAAAAGAATCTGTATTAGAATTTGGAAACGACTTAGTATATTTAAAACTCTCATCCTAAATGTTTTTCTAAAACTTCACTATAATTTAGTTTATTGAAGTTTGTTCGCCGTAAGAAGAGTGTTGGTGATGTTATAGTTTAATAATTTAGTTTATTTGCGTCAGAAAAATGCAGATTTTGAGAAGTACTGTCATTTTTATAAGTTCGATTCCGACAAAGTGTTAGACATTCGATGACCATTTACACTAATATAACCCTAATTAAACACTAGTTATAAGTACTGTATAAATACTTTTGTTAAGTGGGAGTAATTATTTTATCATGTGAATGGAAATTTTAGCTGGCCCATTTATTGTTACAGATAAGGACATTTTCAGAACATTTATTTTAATATAAAGTATGATGCACGATTATTCCCAACTAAATCACATGGAGACAATCCACCAAACAATTAAAACAACAGTTTTTCAATCTTTATTACATCCAATAAGAAGTTTCCTTTCTTACTTTTTGATTATGATTATATACTAATATAAATTAGTTCGTCTTACTCCCTCTGAAACTCTTGCTCAAAAACATTTCCGTAACCTTAAATTGTTGGCTGCGGAAAACAGATTCTATATATTAAAATCGTTTTGAACTGCGACAAACGCATCTTTGCATTAACATGGATTATGTCACGAAAATTACATTACTAACAAAATATTAGACCACGAGTAGTTTTGTTTCTTTTGGGGGTTCGTCTTAATTGTCACTGGAGTTTCATTTGCCGTTTTGGGGTGTGATGTGTGAGTTGGCTAGAAAGCCGTTTTAGGGTGTGATGTGTGAGTTGGCTAGAAAGCCGTTTTAGGGTGTGATGTGAGTTGGCTAGAAAGAAGAAACAGGAGGACATTTACAAGATTTTTTTTTCCAGGACCTTGGTCATTGTCATGGAGCAACTGTAATATTAACATTCAAACGGGAACTACTATTTTAATACTAAATCATTACTATACTTTTGGGGAAAGTTGATTACACCAGTAATTTACTTATGTAGAGTAAACGCATGGTATATAGGCAACTATGAAAAAGGAAGAGGGCGTAGCAGTCGTATTCCACCAGGACCACCACCACCAACACCAATGTCCAACCTTTCTACACATGCATATTGTATACGTGCCAAAATATTTATGATCTCTTGTAGTGATAGGTTATATACATACATACAGCATAGCTTTGTACATATTTTTCCAGAAAAAAACTAACGGTGCATGATATTCATAGCGTTTTATCCTGAATTTGCATTGTCTGATTTGTGCAATATGTTGTATAGAAGGATAGTAATGGAATGAGTTGGCGATTTTCATCAACTGTTTTTGGGTTATATGAAAAAAGCAAATGCATATTTATTCGTTGGTAAAGTTCTTTGTTCCTTTTCATGGGTGGAGTGACTCAAAACCAAAATATGTATTTGTCCTTAAATGACGTCGATAGATTGGTTTACCGTCCGTTTCGCCAGCTGCCTAAAGAACAGTCACGGGTAAATCCAAGATCATAATGGGGGCAATTAATCAAAAATGAAAGGTAATAATACTATAACTGCATTTCAAAGACATAATCATTTTTAACTAAAAAGGGAATGAAAGGTAGAATTTGTGATGGGTTATTGATTACCCTTCCTATTTTTACCACCCTCATTACTAAAATGACTGTAATTCAAAGACAATCCTAGTCAAGCGACCATGTCTCATTAGTCATTTCGATATTGATTTCTTCTAAACATCTTCATGATTATTTGTAGTAATACGAAATCATAAGCAAGTCTGTTGTGCCTTATATTACGAAGAATTACATTATTCGTTTCAGACGAGGTTCTATTTTTGCCGACAACAAGGTCATACATCTCGGTAATTGCTGACCGGATAGTAATTATTAGTAAAATAAACTCATTTCCATTAATGATTAAAATGTACAATTGGATGTTTATATACAGACTCGGTAGGCTCAAACGAAAATGCCTTAACCATTAAACCAGACTATACAGACTCAATTGAACCAATATAACCGATATATACATAATAGTAATATAATTTCAACGGTGTTAAAAAAAAATAACGAAAGCATATAATCAAATCAAACCAAAAGCATATGATCCACATAAAATATAACAAAAACAAACATCTAATACTATGTGCAAGTCTTTCCGCCACCAAAAAAATGTACGGTGTTATGGTACTAAGATATCGAGAAATTACTAGGATGTAATTAAGGTAGGCTATAGATGGTTCAGTCTTTAAATTCAACACGAAAATAAGTTACGGATTAGGTACTGGGACAATTAAAAACGCACATTAGAGGTAGGTTTTATAAACTTTACGGGTAAGTGAGAAAAAGAAAAGTCACCGGGAGCACAGTGGTAAATAAAGAGAGTTGAGGAGGGCGTATTAGTAAATTACAAGTAAAGGACTCTTCATCTCCGACGAGTGGCAAGTGGTGAAGGTGTGGGAAAGGAAAGCTTAATAATCCGACAAAAACAAACCGTCTTCTCTCCATATGACCCATCTCTCTGCATCCGAATAGTCTTCTTTCTCTAGACGCAGCAGAATCTTCTCTCTTCTCTCATTTCGAAGACGACGAACAAATCTCCAAGGTCTTCTGCATTTCCCCCGAAAACTTTTTTTTTAAATGTTCTTCAGTCAATATTCTAACATTTTTTTTCCAATTTTCTAAATCCGTTTTTGTTTATAGGAAGGCGTGAAGAGTAAAAGTATATCTGTTACCTCTCTTCATTGCATTAATAAGTGAGCATTCCCATTACTCTCTCTCCTCTCCTCTCTCTTAATTTAAAACTTGCTTTTGACTTGATTCTCGCCGGAGCAGTTTGTTCTCCGGCGCATTCTGTCGAAGGTTATACTATTCATTATCTTCCCTCTTCAGCCTCTTTTTTTTTTCCTTTTTATGTTCTTTGGATCTTTCCCTTTAGCTTTCGTCAGCTTCAAGTGTTCAAAGAGAAAACGTCTTTAGGACCTTTTTTTTTCTTTGACGTTGAAAAGCCAAAGGACCTGGAGAATCTCGTTGATTCGAATCTTATCGACTTTTTTTTTTTTGTTTTGTTTACTTTGTCTTCGCAGTCAAGTCTCGCTTCACTCCCTCATGATGCGATTTCTCAGCTGAATCTCCCTGTGTTGAACTCTATAAGGCGTCGGAATCAGCAATGTCGTCGTCGAAGAACTCGGATCCAATTCTCTAATTATTACCCCACTCAAAGGTAACAATCTCTCAATTAATCTCATCTTCTGGATCTTCAAATTTTGCTTGTGTTCTAAGATTTGATGAAAACTCTACCACCAGGAACTCTGTTGATTGATCTTGAGAGGAGACTCCAAAAGAAGAAATGTCTCACTCATGGGACGGTCTCGGGGAGATCGCGTCAGTAGCTCAGCTCACAGGCCTAGACGCCGTCAAACTCATAGGCCTCATCGTCAAAGCCGCAAACACCGCTTGGATGCACAAGAAGAACTGCCGCCAGTTCGCTCAGCACCTCAAACTCATAGGAAACCTGCTCGAGCAGCTCAAGATCTCCGAGCTGAAGAAGTACCCCGAGACTCGGGAGCCTCTCGAAGGTCTCGAGGATGCTCTGAGGAGGTCTTACATTCTCGTCAACAGCTGTCGCGACAGGAGCTATCTCTACTTGTTGGCGATGGGGTGGAACATTGTTTACCAGTTCAGGAAAGCTCAGGACGAGATTGATCGGTTTCTCAAGATCATACCGCTCATCACTTTGGTTGATAACGCTCGTGTTAGGGTAAGTTACTTGAGTTTTCAATTTAGGCATGGCGGTTTTTTACCTCAATCCGAAGCTCTCCAAACTTAACCTGAACTAAAAAAAACCCATCCAACCCATCCGAATTGTTATCCGAAAATATTCGAAATTAGTTTAATATGTTAATATTTTATATATTTATAAATAATTTGATATTTTAGAGTATTTTAAAAAAATTTCTAGTTTGTTTTAATGTATGTAATGTATATATTTTGTTGAATAATGTATATATTTTGAGTATTTTCTATTAATTTTGTAAGTTTTTTTAAAAAATATTTTGGATTATTTTATTATAATCCGATCCAAACCGAACCAACCCAAAAACTAGTAAAACCTGCCATAGTACCAAAAATCTGAAAATTTGAATCCGCTGAACTGAACGCCCATGCATAGGTTCATCTGAATAGACAATCTTGCTGATGGGGTAATGGTTTTTTGCTTTGTGCAGGAGAGGTTGGAGTATATTGACCGTGATCAGTGTGAGTACACTCTGGATGAAGAGGATAGACATGTGCAAGATGTTATCTTGAAACAAGAATCCACCAGAGAAGCAGCTACTGTGCTCAAGAAGACGCTCTCTTGCTCATACCCTAACTTGCGTTTCTGCGATGCTCTCAAAACTGAAAACGAGAAGCTGCAGCTCGAGCTTCAGCGTTCGCAGGAGCAATATGATGTGGGTCAGTGCGAAGTCATTCAGCGTTTGATTGGTGTTACTCAAACTGTTGCTGAGGTTGATGGCGGCTCTGAGAAGGAGCTGTCCAAGAAAGCTTCCAGAAAAGCTGACCGTAGTGTGAGCCACAAGACGGAATATTCGTATGAGGAAGATCCTCCCATGAAAAGCACTAGTCGTGCAGCTTCAAGGTTACATACTTCAAGTGCTTTCTTCAAATGCAACTTGTGATTAGTTTCTGTGACTAATATATTGTTTAACGCTGGTTTACATAATTGTTTCATGCAGATCCACTTCTTCTGTTACATCAGGGCATGAGATGCTTTCACGAAGAGCGTCACAGGCACAGTACCATGAAGAATGGCATACCGACTTACTGGCTTGTTGCGCGGAACCTTCTCTTTGTGAGTAACCATCTTCTTGTTTCCAGTGTGACTCCACTTTGTTTTCCTCCGTTACATGAGAAGGATTATTAGCGTTTTCACATTCCATACGTCCTTGTTAGTGTTAATGATTCAAATGATGGAACCGCAGGCTTGAAGACATTCTTTTTCCCTTGTGGTACTTTGGCAAAGATTGCCACTGCAGCAAGTAACAGATACGTCTGTAAGTGAAATAATTGGATATAGTCAACTCTGTCATGTTACACTTCGTTAATAATACAGTACTTGTGAAAACTAATAAGTTGACTTTTTTTTGTTTGACCGTTCCAGCTTCAGCTGAAGCATGTAATGAGCTAATGGCATATTCTTTGATACTTTCGTGCTGCTGCTACACTTGTTGTGTTAGGAGGAAACTCCGGAAAACACTCAACATTACGGTACAATATTCTCTTCAACCATCTTGATAATATTTTTGATTCCAAACATCTTATATGCTTTCAAGAAAACCAGTAGATTAAAAATTAGGTAGCCACCTGCAAAATCACTCTAGTAACTTATCATGGTTGAGATTGAAACACTTCAACTCAAGAGCTTCAAATCCGCCTTTGTGCCACACATTCACTGTTGGGATGAATCTTTAATGTGTCCTGATTTTCGCAGGGAGGGTTCATTGACGATTTTCTATCTCATTTTATGTGTTGTTGCTGTGCTCTAGTCCAAGAACTGCGAGAAGTTGAGATTCGTGGGGCTTACGGTATGAACTATACAAGATACATCTTAACACAACGTTTGGTTTTAATCTTGAAGCATGAACAAAGAATGTCTCTTAATATCTTCGCAGGTACGGAGAAGACGAAAATAAGTCCGCCTTCATCGCAGTTCATGGAACATTGAATTCATATATTCAGTTTAAATACAAAAGAGGTGAACTAAACAACGCTATGACACGAGATTCTTCTTCTTCGTGCTACTTTCTTACTGTCATTTTGTCTTTGCATGTAAATTATAAATTAGTTTGGGATTACCATCGAACTTTTTCAGTAATTGTGTTGTGTTATCATAGACTACGGACTAACGAAATATCGCCTTTGAGTTTGATCATTATGATGATGAGAGTGGTGTACGTTAAAGGGTTTCGTGGAACAAAAGTTTTATAATTTGAGTCAGAATAGTAATTTTTACATAAATTGAGGAATGAGGAGCATATTTACATTTTTTTTTTCATGTTGCGTATGGATAAATAGGCAACTAAGAAAAATATCTATGAAGATTTTTCATTATAGCTAAAAAGCCTAAATCATCGGCAAATGATGATATGACTTATGGTTCTCTATAGGCAACTAATGGAACAAAACTTGTCGGGTCCTTTTGTAGAGATGCTTCCAAATGCACATGCCTTACCATTTTTACGCACATTATCTGTTCATCCACGAATATTAATTTTTGCTATTCATTTCTCGGTTCGTAAATATGCCATGAAGGATGAAGCTTGTCTCTTCAACGTTTTTTTTACCCTCAATGTAATAAAAGTACCAAGTGGAGAAAAGCAAATTTGCTTGAAATGTGTGGTAACAAACTCATTACCATTTTTATATAGATATTGAGACATGTTAGAAGGAGGATAAACCAAATAAAATTGTATAATTATTTTTTTTGAATTTTTAATATTCAACTGGTTAATAAATTATAAACATTGTTGGATGAATGAGAATAATTTAGGAATTAAGGATTCGAATAGAAAATTTTCACAAACAGGAGTATATACAAATATATGAACAATTAGTACAAAATTGTAAAATAATAGACATCAAAAGGACTGATTTACAAAACATAAATAAATTAATAGGGAGGGAGAGTCCTTTTCAAACGCCGGTCGATTCTGCCCGTAGATGGAATGTACGATCAAAGTTCAAAATGGGGAGAATAAGCAGTGTTGCTATAGAGACGCCGGGCTAGCTATCGACAAGACCCTCTCCGAGATTCTCGTGTGCCATTCTCCCCAAACCTTCCTTCAATTTTATATCTATAGCAATGCTTCGAACGGATTAAGACACTCTTACGAATTGTTTTCCAAAACGGGTTTGCGAGAAGACGAAATCACTAGTCAGCGATACAATCGGTGTCTCTTTTCCTGTAATCTGATTATTGCAAAAAAAGGTCCTTGTCGTATCGTGTCGTGCCGAGCTGTTTGGCTCTTATTAACTGATCAAGCTTGAAAATTTCTGCAAAACCACAATTATATATGCTTTTAGAATCACATCTCCCACTGAGTGAACACATTCTGATCCCCAACGAAAGTATTGTCAAATCGATGATTAAGATTTATATTTAAAGCTGGAGATTCTTTTCGTATGATGCTTCATACTAAACAAAGTTACAAAGGAATTTTGTTTCGCTTGGTGACGATTTGAGAGATTCATATGCTAAAGTTGATTGGTCGGCCCTTGTCTTCTTAATCACATTCTTCATCCTTCTTTTAGATTTCGACTTCATCATCACGCTTCAGTGTGTTTTAACTCTTGGTGTTTTGCTTCTTAATCATATTCTTTAGCTTTCACTTTACATTCAGGATTAAATGTTTTAAGACTTGATTTTTTTTAACACGCCAGATAAAAGATGGGATCCCATGCTTGGTTCCAATGGATGGAAAAATACTCGAGGAATCAAAAGCTTAATGATTTTTGCTTTTACACCAAAAAAAAAAGATAACGTCAGAGTGAAGGAAGCAACTTGTTTGCACCGTATCTGTATATCGGGCTACTTATTAATGTTTGCAGCTTCAAGTAGTAATGAGAAACATTGATGTAAGCAATTGAAAGGTGAGGTATGGTTTCAGGTGAATGTTACCACCCTTTTCTTATTTAAGTTTCTTGAAGCCTAGGATTCTCAATTGACTGGAAGGAAACTAAAATGCATGATTTTAAGTATTAGATGCATATTTGAGGGGCTCTAAGTATTGAATTTACCAGTGAGAATAAGATTCTAGTCATAGTCACACTTTTAGTAACTATTCTTCTCTATCTTAATGCCACACTGTGTTAGCTCTTGATGTCCACTTTTGGTTGCTTAATAGAATACACACATATATCAACAACCAAAAGTGAATCAAGAAAAACTTTGTTGACATCATCAACCAGACTTATCACTTTCTAGTAACTGGTACCGGACCAAAAGAGGATATAACTATTCTCTTGATAAACCAAATGCACACAAACACACATAGTGTATTGATGATAATGACTAGTATAGCAAAAGCTTCAGTAGTACAATGAATAAGTAAAACGTGGGGGGAGAGAGTGTGACCAGAACATAACCAACCCTACCATGTTCTCTCTTGACCAACCAAAAAAAGTGGGCTGACTTAATTCCCATTGGCTTGGAGGTTTCAACTTCATAGTGCAAGTTGTTGGCTTGAGTGATAGTACCTTCTATCTTTCTCCTTGGTACTGTCATTATTTAAGTGGAGCACTGTTTTGTCTATTGGTCACTGGAACCTTTTGCTTCTTTTGATAACTAAATGGTTAAACAGTAAAACATAACTGGTAAAAAAATTCAAACTAGAATTAGATGAGGGAAGTTACTACAAAAATATAAGTTAGTACAGAAATGAAAAGGGTCTGAATAAGAAAATGACAGAACAAGAGAGGCCAAGGACAGGTGTTCGTGTGCCTTAAGAAAGGGAAAGATACTTTTCACTTTCTGTTTTTACTACTTCCTTACCCTGCAATATCTTACTTCTACAAATTTAGATTAGTTATACTTATAGCTAATAAAAAAGTACACACTTTTCCATTTTTTCACATAATGACTTGTAGATTTCTCAAAATGGAGCTGTGGAAGACCGTTGAAGTGTGTTCTTTTTTGGCTGCTGATTTGCTGCCGCCATACGTAACTGCAAGCTCACATACATAACTTAAGTATTAGTATTTAACAACCGAACATGTCACTGGACAAAAGCATGTGTAAAACAAAGATACTACAAGTATTGCAGAGGATGTCTATTTCCTTATTAAGTTGGTGTATACTTGACATAACCAATAAGGGCAAAAAACAATAAGAACTTCTCTCTGATTGTTTACCTGCTCTTGTTGTCTCCTGAGTCTGGCATTTTCTGCCTGCAGGTGAGCAACTTCAAGCTCTAACTCGTTTGTATAAGCCTGCAAATGAGAATCAAAACGCAGAAACCTTTTTTTTTAAAACAAAAACATTTTGATGGCAAAACCACATTTCTTTTTGGAGTAGAAAGTGAGTAGAAGAGGAGAGGCACATTCCTGTTTCCTAGCTCTGGAACGAGCTGCAGATTCTCTGTTCTTGATCATGCGCTTATGTTTTCTATTCCCTGAACCTTCATTTGACTCTTGGCCTCTTTTCTTACCAAAACAAGTAAGATCCACAAAAGAAGTGTTGAATGAAGGAACGTCTGTGAGGTGAGGATCTTGGTTATCAAGAAACTCGAAGCCGGCACCGGAGTTCAAGGTAAGAACAGTTGCAGGAGGTGCCAAAGGAGAGCTGCTAAAGAGTGCAGTTACAGTGGTGGTATCGCCATTGAGGCTTGTGGGTATGGTTGGTTCCTGGTTCAAAGGTCCGTTGAGAAAATCTTGAAAGATGGAGTTAGGGTTTTGACTCTGATGATGGTCGTGGCTCCTGAACCTCGGCTCATGGTTGTGTTGTGGATGTTGGCTGTGGCGGTTTAGGTGGTGGATGGAAGCGAGGTTGATGCCTTCCCAAACTTCTTCCATGGTGACTAAAGAACTCTTTTGGGCTTCTTGAGAGTCTTGTGAGTGTGAAGGAGATGATGAGGATGGTGGTGATGAGGATGAGATTGAAGAAACAGTGTTGAGAATCTTGTTCTTGTTTGTAGCAGAGACTCTATGACTTCTCTGATGCTTTGCTGATGACATCATTGGAAAAGAGAACCATAAAACACAGGCACACGGCTTTAGGCTTTGGTGTCAAATGTCTTGTATCCTACGCGGAGAGAGAGAGAGAGATAGATAGAGTAGTGAGTAGAGAGCTCAGAGGGCTTCTTGACTTTCGCCGGTCATTTCTTGAATGATGATGGTTGGGGTCCAAAAGAAGAGAGAATAGAGATTCAAAACATTAAAAAAAAAACTAAATATGTAAAAGAAAAAGGGAAAACTGGTAACTGTGTAAGTAAAGTTTTAATGTCTTTAATTTAAAAGTTGTGTAAAGATAAAAAGCTGTTAATAATTTCAAAGTGAAGTTAGTGAACTATTGTCATGATCCTTAAGTATAAGGAGTGGGTGGGGAACAGATGCTTGAGAAAAGGCAAGCAAATATTTGTTTTCTGAACGAAGCAAACAATTAATTTATCGTTTAATCTCACCTCTTTTTCTGAAAGATCACATCCTTTTGGATCACTATGGCTTTCGAGTGTCACTTTTTTTTTATCTATTTCTAATTGCATATTGATGATAACTGACAAATATAAGTTACATGATCTACCTCCAGATATCTAGATATAGTAGAACTTCTATAAATTAAAAAATAATAAATTAATAATTTTTATAGATTAATAAATTTTGCTGGTGTCAAGATGAGTCATTGTTAAATATAACATAAATCGATAAAATAATAAGATAATAATATTTTTAAAACTTTTATGTAAATATAGTCACCTTAAATTCATAAATTAATGATCTATTTATATATAATTTTTATATAAGTACAAGCTAAATATTATATTGTTGGTTTTATATTCACAATGAAAATTTTTTATTTTTCTTAACATTTTAATATTTTTGATAATATTTAGTAACGAAAACCACTTAACAATTGTATGAAATATAAAAATATGCACGAAATAAGATTGTAAAACAGTATGAAAGTCAAATTTATTTATAAAATATTTTCCGTTTTTTATAAATAAAAATATTTAAAAATAGAAAAAATATAAATAAAGAAATTTTAGTAAATTAATATTTCTATAAATTGATAAAATTTCAAAATTTCAACATTATTAATTTATAGAAGTTTTACTGTATTTGAAAGGCATATACATATATCTATTTGTTCAGTGTCCAAGTGCATGTCTAATCACGCATTTCATTTTTTCATTCTATTAAACAAATTTTCAACTTTTTCTTTTTTTTTTGGTCGAAAAATTTTCAACTTTTTTTAGCAATGAAGTTAGGATGTGAAAGTAATAGTATATGTAGACTTATAAGGGTGAGAAAGGAAGGGAGAGAGTGTGACATGTCATGTCTCATTGGGGAGTGAACAGATGTTAGCACGATGTTACTCAGTCCAAAACTCCATCAAATCTATTTTTAAGATTGATGGATAATTTGTTTGCCACTTGACAAAATTGCAATTGTAAGATTGTCCCAACTGTGTAAAAGCTTTTGATTATAAATAATTTTTCATAATTTAATAAAATCTGCCGCGTTGTTATTTTTCATTTTGTCATGTAGTATATAATGTACAATTATGTAGTCTTAAAGCATGTTTTATAATTGTGGTTATTACCAAATAGTTTTGAAATAACATCTTGCCAGATTCATATTTCACTTTTAAACAATAATCAAGATATACTAAGATTATTTCAAGAAGGTTGAAAATTTACAAGATAGATATAAGCTTTGCAATACAATAATATATAAGAAAAACTTGCGATCCTCTTTGGAGATTAGTCTGGATTCGTTCATGGGTCTGAGATACTCTTAAGTTTAAAAAAAAATACAATAATATATAAGAAATTTAACATTTAAAAAAAAAATATAAGAAAAACTTGGGAGATGTATATGGTTTACAAAAAGTAAACTCGTTTGCAGAGAAAAGAGGTTCATAGGCTCGAAATAAGTCAGGACAAGTGAATCGATGTGATAGTATACTATACTCGTATTTATTAGTTTTCTTTTATACGTTGAATTTATAATCCAACGAACAATATGCCTGAGCCGTGGCTTATGACCATTGGATTCTTTTAGTTCCACTAGTCCGTACAATAATCACCTGCCCGTAGGTTGTCTATAGACTGTATGAACATATACAGTAGTCGTAATAATTTACTACTAAAATTAGCAATAGAATAAATAAGCAAAAACGTGGAATTGAAAGTGCCATAAGAATGCTAACCGTTGGATACTGAAAAATGCTTGGATCTGTGTACTTCGACATCTCCAAATGGCAAAGAAGAATTAGGCAAGTTTCTATACTTTTGGTGTGTTTTGTGAATTAGGGTTTTCAGAATAAATATTATTTCTGATTTTTGGGTTTACTATTGGGTTGTTTTTTTTTTTCAACTGATTTTTGTTATTTCATTTTACTTTTCCACGTTTGGGTGAACATGAAAAATATTTTTGATATATGTGAAGTGTTTTTGTGGTTGTGTACAAATGACTAGATTAAGGAGAGCCTATATGGCTTTGAAAGTTTGAATGGCAACTTACTGCTTCAGCTTTAGTCGTGAGAGGGAAGTCCGAGTAAAGTAAACTTTCATTTATGAAGAAAAGTAGATATCTGGTTTATGTTAGGTATTAGTACGTAAAACTTAATTGGCTGCAATTATATAAAACTTTTCTAAAGAATAACTGCCTAACTACAGTAGCATGCAGAAAACCAAATATCTCTATACGAGTTCGCACATATGTGAAAGGCTTAACAATTAACAAGTTCACGGTCATATGCTAATACGATATCAAGCCTATTCTCACATGAATACATTACGATAGTCGGATAATTTTTTTATGTCACATGAGTTATGAGAATGAAACTGAGAGTTATATTTTTCTCATTTTTGCATATGATACGAGATTTTATGTCACATGATGTTTATTTGCAAAAGAATTACGAGATTTTATGTCACATGATGTTTATTTACTTAAGAACTTTTCCTCAATATTCACATCAAAGCAACCAATACAAGCAAACGACAACAACACACACAAGGCACCGTTTGGTACATGGTTTTTTGTTAGCATATCTTGTTTCTTTGTACACTTTTACGAATAAGACTGATTAAAGGCAAACTTGTTTGGCTATTGCATCACTTTACCACTCTTCTGCTTTTTTCTGAGGAAGGAGGGATTCACGAGTCTTCTCTGAAGTTAACTTTATCTCTGCTTAGACGGTTCTCATCAGCAATCGATTATTTCTTTTTTTCTTAAAGGAAACAAAACCGATGAAGCAAATTTGAGAGGGTAAAATAGCAAGCAAAACCGATAAATCCCAGACAATAACAATGGTTTTTACAAGCAACTGTCAATGACCATCATATGTAGTAAAGTAGCATTAACACACAAAAAAGTTACTAGCATCCAAAAAAAACAACCAAAACCAAGAAGAAAAGAACCATAAATATGCTAAAGTTTATGAAATGTTTGATGCTTTTTCTGTTTTCATATGAGTCTCTTCTCTTTTTGGTTTTATGCCTTACCTTTTACTCTCCACTCTTTTTGATTCCCCCTTCACTATTGTTTTTCCTGCCTCCGGGCAGGACAAAACAATACATTTCATGCCGAGCAGCTCCATACATGATGGTTCAACGGTTTGCACCATCTGAGTCATTGAGTTTGCTCACTTGACCAACAACAGAAAACTGTCGCTGACCATCTGAAACAGCTTTGTTTTCTGCTTTCACAGGTTGGAACTGGCTGCTTGAACCACCAATTGGATCCGCCGAGCTTTGTCCAATCGACAAGTTCCTAACTCCGCTTGCTACTCCATCAACAGATTGGCTGCTCGCCTCTTCAGGAAGCAACCAGTGTTGCCAATTATAGCGTTTCCTTATTCTGTCACCCTAACAATACACAAAATAGTATTTGCAATCAAATAAAAGTTCAAAACAAACAAGAAAACCAAATCTCAATGCCGTACATGCCTTGAGACGAACAATAATTCAATATTTTCAGCTTCAAACAGTTAAACTGCATGTTATAACAAAGTTTTTTTATAAGCTTTCTCTCTCGGAATCAACAAAAGTAGATAATCAAATCCCTAACGAAAATGTTTGAATCAACTATTATAATTCTACTTGCAAGGAAAGACAATGTAATTCAAATTTTAACACACTAAAAGAGACACATAGACAGACAAGAAATACCTGCACTTCAACAGACGGTGAACCTTGTAGAGCCTCCACTATTTGCTGTATACTATCTGTAAGTTCTGCAACCTGAACAAGGAGAAAAGGAGGCAACACAAATAGCTACAAGTCATAGGGAATATTACACAAAAACTCTAAACATCTGGTACTAAGCAAGAAAGTGTTATAGTAACTAGGATTCACAGAAGGAAAAACAAAAGCAATGAACACTGATGAAATAGTGCCAAGTGAGCAGCGAATCAGTCATAGCTTATATCAGCTTTAACAGTATAAAAACACATTACACTGGAGCAAAAAAAGCATTCGTGATAGAATTTCTAAATGTCCGACATACTGGTAATATGTATCATCTGTCTTAAAGATCAGATTCCATTAGCTGAGAGTATATACATGCATGGAACAGCTTTATATAAAAGCGCACAAAATGTATCTAAGGTGTTACTAGACTGAATACAAGTTCACGCTAATCCTCAGTTTCAACAGACTCGAAAGGAATGAATAAGATAAGACGCCCTGTTTGAATATCATAATCAGAGAGAGAGGTGAGTCAGGGGGAACATGCATGACCACATCCAGAAAGTAATTTTACCTTTTTGAAACCAGCAATCACATGTAGCGGAACAAAACCTTGATCATCCATGTGCCCACGAAGATATGTGTCTCTAATCAAATTCTCTTCACTGCAACCAAAAGAAACATTTGCATCTAAATTACTCCTTCTCAGAAGAGAAATGAGCAGCGCAAAACCACTCGTCGAGACGAATAAGAGATATTCAATACAGAGGTACTACCTAAAGTAATATTGTATTTGCTTCTGTAGTTTCATGTTAAGAGGAGGATCTTGGACTTGGTAGAAGACTGGACCAGGAGAGAGAGGGCCGACGAAAGGCATACGGGGATAATATGCAGATGCCAATTCTGAAATGAAGACTGCATTAGAAAAAATAAATAAACAAAAATTCAAAGACGTGATCTTCAACGTGTCTCTCTCACCAGGAGGGAAGGGCACATGACTGCCAAAAGGCTGAATAGGCTGAGCTGCCATAAACTGAGGAGGAATCGACTGCATAGGTGGAGGTGGATGTCTTACAAAAGCTGGTGCACCTCTTTGTGAATGTGCAGCATTTCCATCTCTCCCATTAAAGCTTCTGCTGAAACTCCAGTTCTGATTCCCGTGCTCCTGGTTGCGCCTGCCACCATGACTTTGGTTGTGATGGTGGTGGTTACCATTTTGGTTCCTGTACGAGTCTCGTGGTGAAAAGTTGTCAGCACCACCACCACCACCACCATGGGTTTGTGATGCAAAGCCGCCATTCTTCTGGTTTTGGCCTCTAGGAGAAGGGTTGTGCGAAGGCGTGTCGACAAGTGGACCTTGCATTGCTGAAGGTTGAGAAACAGTACCATTAGCAGCGGATCCAGAAGCGCCATTCCGTTTAAATGATCTCTGGCGCGAGTGATTTTGTGTTGGGTTAGGGTTTGCACGACTACCTTGCTTTGGTGCAGGAACAGAAGCATTTGCATTTCCCTAAACCAAAGACACACATGAATTAGTAAAGTCATACATTAAAAAAAGCATTTTGACAGTAAAAATTCCAAAAGAAAAGATTTTGAACAGAAGTAACATCTAAAAAATTTCATATGTATTGATGATACAGAACTCAGTGTCTTTAAAATGCATTTGCAATCCAATAGGTAGATATTATATGCAGATGCTGAAGTTACATGATGATACATTGCAGTAAGAATCCAACAGTAACGACTTAAGGCAAGCAGCTATGATTTATTTCAACAAAGGGGAGCGAGAAACAATCAAAAGCTATAAAGGTTGATTAGCGACCACACACTAAGAAGTTTGATCAATCTTATATGATACACACTTCTAGTCATTTTCGCAACAAACAGATCATTACCAAAAGTTAATAAATTTACAAACTTTCAGTAACCACACATCAAAAAAGCTTCATCAAAATCTCAATGATACACAGTTCTAGTCATTTTCACAACAAACATATCACTACCAGAAGTTAATTAATTTACATACGCTCAGCAACCAATCAAATATAATCATAATCAGAGTCATGAGAATCAATTCAAACCTGAGAAAGGGGGACCACCGAAGAGGAGGAAGAAGGTACATCGCCGAGGCTTTTTAACGAATCGGAGGAAGGAGCTTTGGTGGTCTCAGAGAGAGCAGGCCACGACGAAGCTCCCATCACAGGTCCGACCTCAGACGCCCCACCATTAGACGGCTTTCGCCAAACAGGTTTCTTTCCCGCATTGCCCTGACCACCACCAGACTCCTCCGATCCGTCTTCTCCAGAAGGTGGAGCAGCAACGGACGGGGAAGCTACCGGATCAATCGGAGCCTTGGATTGAGGAGAGGAAGGAGCTGCGGCGGAGGAGGAGATCGTCTGCGGCTCTGATTCGCCGCGGACGATCTGACTCCACGGAGAGGGACGGCGTGATTGTGCAGGGCTGCCGCGATTCTCGCTGGTGTGACGAGGAGAAGAAGAGGGAGAGGAGGTTGAGTTATTGGTGGCGGCGGTGGAAGCCATCATCAACGGACAAAAATTAGGGTTTGTTAAAGAGAGAGAGAGACTCGATGAGCTCCGATCCACAGAAGGAGAAGACGATGAAGAGCAGTCTACTCTCTCTCTCTCTCTTTTGTTTCTTCCGTTCTTATTCCTTTTTTTTATATATTTCCATTTTTATTGCATTTTTCTTCTTTTTCTTACCTTTTCCGTTTGGATTTTTCTTTGCAACCGATTGCCGTGGGAAGTAGTTAGACTTACCGAGTTACCCTTTGTGTTAACACACACTAAGAAAAAAACACACTGTCTCTTTTTCTGAATCTTATTGGCTGTTGAGCCTTTCGGAGGATTGTTGACGTCACTAAGTAGACAATCATCAAACGTGTCACTAAACGATTGGTCTACTACACGTCGTTTACAGATTACTATTTTACTTTACTGTTGATTGATTCATGGAAACCATATGTAATGTGAAAAATAAATCTAAAAATAAAAATATGAACATTTTTTTCTAATTTAATATTTTCAAAATATTATCGATACAAAAATTAGTTCAGCAGATTTGATTCTAATCTGTTCCAACGTTACATAAACAAAAAATCTTGACCATTAATTTTTTCAAAGTTTTTAACTTTATCACTTTTATGATAGGGATTTGTTGTACCTACCATTTATAAATGATTAATTATAATTTATTAGTTTAAAATATAGGTAATAAAAGACTTCGTATTGTTGGGAAAATGGTTATTTAATTCCTCAACTATTTGAAATCAGCAAGTTTAATCCTGAACTATCACTTGCATGATTTTATTTCCCAACTAGTAGTTGACTCGGCAAATTAGTGACCAAAAAGTCAACTGTAAAGTCATAAACGATTCTCGTTAGTTTTTTATCAAATATCTCCGCTATTAAACTTCGAAAACTCGAAATTTTCAAATTCAAATATTTAACTTTGAGTGAAGACGATTTCTGGTGACAGAAAAACGTTTTCCGGTGATATTTGTTTCCGTGATTGCACTGAATTTTCTAACTTTTTACCGGAAACCGTCATTCCGTCACCAGAAATCGATTTCACTCAAAGTTAATGATTTGAATTTGTAGATTTCGAGTTTATCAAATTCAATGACAGAGATAATTGATATAAAACTAACGAGATATCGTTTATAATTTCATGGTTGACTTTTTGGGTTACTAATTTGCCAAGTCAACTATTAGTTGGGGAATAAAATCATGCAAGTGATAGTTGAGGTTTAAACTTGCTGATTTCAAATAGTTGAGGAATTAAATGCCCATTTTCCCTCGTATTGTTTCCAATATAATTAAGCTGACTGTTGAATCATTGATTATTCGCCTAGTAATGTTGTCATCTTGGTTTAAAAATGTCTATGGTTGTTGACAAAAAGGAATGTCAATGTTTCATAAAATTAATAATTCTTAAAATCGTTATACAAAACATTTTGTTCAATACACATATCTGTAACGTGAATCTTCGCCCTTATCTATATCATATTATTTTTCCAACTAAATATGGATAGACATGGTCATGGACTCTTTGTTGGTGCAATCATGTTTACATCTTAGATACGAGTGATATGTGTAAGAAACTGTCAAAGCTACAGACAAAAACAGTTGTAGGAGTGGAAGAACATATATTTCCTGGAGAGGCTGATCTCTATAATCTCGTTTATGATACAAACAAAATGAGTGGGACTTTAAGAAGATTACTACTACAAACTCTATTACAAAAGTGGAAGTAATATGAACAAAAATCTGAAGTAAGACCATAGCTTTACTGTATTAAATCTTTGGTTGGAGGAAGAGCTACTACTTTTGGAATTGGTTTGGTTTGTTTTGTGTAGCTCTGAGGAGTTATTATGAGTCCTTATTCCGGCTGCCATTGCCGGAGCCACCGCCTCTGTTTTGTTTGCTCCCGCAAGAGTTGTCTTTGTCTCTTCGATATCATAGCCTGTGTCAAGAGATGAGTCAATACACACAAAAACAAGTGTTCTACTAGCAATAAACATCAGAGGAAAGGAAACTTACAGTCAAACTTTTTCCAAGCCAAGACGAGCTTCTCTCTGTCGAATACTACACGATACCCGGTCATGTAGTTTTCTGTTTCATTAAAGAGTAACACAACGTGAGTTCATTATTTACAGGATGTTTGATGCTTCCATAAAAGGAAAAAGTGTTCTTACGTCCGATTATGTTGAGTTCAGAGCTTTTGACAATGGCCAGGCAATAGACAAGCTCACCCTGTGAAAAATGCAAATCTTCTGTTGAGAAGGAGAGAGTAAATAGTAATGAAAGAGATAAAGAGAGAGACTAGGAATGACCTCGGTAGAGATGACGATTATAGGATCATTGATGGTGAAGTGGCTGTTTCCTTTCATTGTGAGGCTTAAACTCGGTATCAAACTAGCATTCGCTTCAGAGCTAATAATCACATAAATGTTTAGATAAGAGGGGAGGAGACAAAAGAAGCATCTGAGTGTTGTGGATAGATAACAAACTCATTACCTCATGTCATAGCAAAACTCGAAGGGAATCCTTGGATCCGGTGAATGACGCTTATCCTGAGCCTGAGAATGGAACTGTAGACAGAAGACGGACAATGAGATTCGATTCATAAGAGTTTTATCAAAACATTAGGGCGTGTGTTTTAGATGCTTACACTCTCTGAGACTGATGTATACATGGGATCCACCAAATAAGTAAACGATGTGCCAGTGTCAAACAGAGCTGTAAACTCATCATCTATCAGAGTTGTCCCCACACGTACTCGAGTCACCGTGATGTTGTAGTTTGGACTGCAATTAAAAGGACTTAAAAGGGTGCACTCTTGGTAATAACAACACCGGATTAAAAGTGAAATGAGACCACTTACTGTGAAGGGTTGAGATTAAAGGGTGTCTCTTCCTGATCAGAACTACCTTTATCCCCAAAACTGATCCTCCCAACTCCATCATGTCCAAAACACATTGAGAAAGAATCAGCAACCAAACCTTCCCTCGCCAGCACACTCGGAACCGATATCTTCTCCATACCAAGCCCGAATAAACCATTCGGTGCCGCAATGTCAAGAAACGAACCACTCTGAACCTGTCCACATCTGCACACATTCCACATCATTTTTTTCAGTAACTCAACACACAAGGAAGAGATGATGATAGCAAAAACAGCTAAAACAAACCCGAAAGTGACATAAGCCTCAACACGCTCAGGGTTCTTATCTTCAGTAGTCAAGTGCATCACATCTTCCATAAGAACACCGGAGGTGGAAGTCTGAGCAGAGACGTAAGAGACCATGTAAGGGCAAGTGCTGAACGTTCCGAGGCACTGGTTACGCTGCGCACATAGACTGTTGTTGCAGGTAACCTTCTTGTTCGTTTTCGAAAGCTTAGGGTTGTAAATGCTCAGCTCAAACTCCTAAACACACCACCACCGAAGAATCAAGTAAGTGGTAAATAAGACACAGTAAAAAAAAAAACTCAACAAACTGTTAAAAAAATAAAAACGTTACAGAAGAGTAAGCAGCTCCTTCAGTAGGAGCACATTTGCCGCAATCACAAGGAACCCAGAAGAGGTCGCTCCCTGTGTCGAGCGCCACCATGAATCTCATCCCCGGAGTTCCCAATTTCACCGTCGTGTAATGCAAACTAAACATCATAAGATAAAAAGGATCAGACTTTATCATTTAAAACAGAGGATCTGAGCTAAAGTTGGAAACTTTACAATCCGAGAGAGCTGATGCGAGAGGTGGAGTTGCCATCGGAGAAAGTGAGAGCCGCCGAAGACTCCTCCGATTCGGAATCGGAGAGGCGCCGCCGTCCGCGGATGAGGCGATCGCGGATGACGAGGGCGTTGTAGTACTCGAAGGTTCCCTTGGGAGGGAAGCTGCCGAATCGTCCGGTTAAATCGGACCACCGCTTGACTTCGTCGGAGAATCGGTGGTGCATCTCGAAGGTGAAGATTCGAGCTTTGGAGGGGCTCGGGAAGGTGAGTAGTAGCGTCAGAATCGGGATCAAGAAGAGAGTGCTCTTGAAGAAAAAGGCCGACATTGTGAATTTGATTATCGAGCTCGAGACAGATTGTTATCCTATTTTCCCGGTAGGTTTTTTCTCGGGAATCATGACATTTGGAAACGAAAGTTAGGTATTTTTTGAAGAACGAGTGAGGAGAAAAGGTGGAGACTTTGAGAGGAAGAGAGATCTATTCGTTGTTGTTTGTTGTTTGTTCGTCTTCTTCGTTAGGTGAGTGAGTAACAGTCCATGTGTTGGAAAAAGGCTGGGTCCCACCTCTGCTAAATTTCTGTTTTTATTCTGACTTCTTAATCCTATGAATGATTATTAATTAATGCATAAAGTGATGATGGTGGATCCAGTTGATATATTGCTGTAAACAAAAAAAAACAAATGTGATGCTCTCAGCAGATCATACAAACTTGCAATGGGAACCTGAAACTTATGGAAAATAGATTATAAGTCCAGATTAGGTCAAATAACATAACTTTTTTTATAACGCTGGGTAACTGATGTAGTAGTCCTAAGCTGTCAAAAGGATTACAAGCAACTTGGATCAAATTGATGATCGATCCAATAAGAGGGGCGGTTCTTCTAATCGATCTAATCGACTATAAAACCGGCTGGATGAGAGTGATGATGATGATCTCGGACTGATTCCATAATCAACCACGAAAAAGAATAACCTGATTCTACAAGCAGTCTCGATCACCACTCACTAAAGACAAGTGAATCCACACAAGACTTGATGATCAAGATAACTTAAAGACACAAAGAATTTGAATAAAAGAAACTAATTTTTTTATTATTTCTTAGATAAAAGATTTTTGCCTTACAATGTGATATTTATTGAGCTTATATACTGCTCACTACAAGGCTTTAGAAAGTTAAACAAAAACATAAAACTTGCTAAAAATAAGAAAACTAGTTATTAGACTTTAAATGACAAAATATGAAAGAATCTCGGACAGATGATGAGCTACTTGTATCTGGAAAACTTTGAGAAGATCCTAGGAGCTTTAGCAAATCACCATAATGCTTGCAATCATGGAGAGAAAGAGCCGTTGGGATTTATTGTAAATCTGCTCCAAAAATGGCAAGTTGAGATGGTGAAAAATCTGGTTGGTTCAGTGAAATTTAGTGCACAGTATTAACTCTTCAAATGGTCTTAAATATAATGAATGATATCCTGTTTTTCACACGTGAATTTGAGTTGCACACTTCTTAAGCAAAAGATAACTCTTTTTAAATATAATCAGTTCGGATGCAGTGTAGATAGTTTGACTTGAAAATAACATATCTCCTAAACCATTATTTATTTTGGTATGAAACCAATTCTCTGAGCAATCTTCATTCCTTCCTCTGTGTAATCTGTCATGGCTCCCTCTATAAGAGTCTGTAGAAGCGCGCAACAACAAATAAAATGTATACAGATCATTCAAAGATATGTTCAACACGAAAAATGGTAATTGTTTTATCTAAGTTGTGTCATTCCCGCACTAGAAAAGAACAAGTTTCCTCTTCGTAAAAATAACATATCTCCTAAACTATTAGTTATTTTGGTATGAAACCAATTCGCCGTGTGTTGTGGTTGAGTTAAGAATCTATAGCAACTGGTTTCATGGTTAAACTCTTCATGGTTGCAAAGATATCATTCTTTGAATGCACCTATGTCGCTGCTGGCTCCAATGTAGTTTTTATGGCTGATCTCATGAGTTGGTGGTCCAGCTACTGACTTGAGATCCTCATCAGTAACACATTACATCATTGTATGATCTCTAAATCTATTACATATGATGGTCAACTATTAGCTATATATGTGATTTGATAAACAACTCCACAAATCAGGACTCCACGATAAAACTTTCTTCGAAAACACGGTCGATAGATGATTTTGCATGTACAACATCTTCGATAGATATACTCTCTCCATAACAAACGACCATAAAAAAAAATCTTTACCTACAGTACTCTGGACCCTTCGATAAGTTTCCCATCCTATAATTTACAAGAAATTACATAGTCTGAGATTCGAACCTCGGATCTAGATGTAAAAACTTTTAAAGCTAGCCAGTAGACTGCTATGCATCCACAAAATAATAGAGCTAATTATCACTTTGAAAGTCGTAGAGTCTATTCTGGTGAAAGTGTCCCAATCGAAGTTGGGTTGAGAATCGATCCTGGACTACTAAACCCATAAAACTATATTGGGTCGGGCCTATCTACTGGCTCCGTGGACAATGCTATCCAAGTTCGGTTAAAATTTTGTCAAACATGCAATTTTAGTAAGGTTAAATGAAACGGGGTTGATCTGTGGGTTCTCTTGATCAAACTATTTTGTTGGATTAGTACGGCTTGTCGATATAATCCTATAATCGATTGCAGAGAGACGTCTTCATTTTTGTTTCTAAAGTATTTAAAAAGGAAAGATCTAACTTATAAACAATACCATATAGCACTGTATTTTTAGTATTAAATATGTTAAAAGTATTAGTCTCTCCTGTCCACACAAAACTCATATTTTGGACGGTGATTGAACTGCATTCTAATACGTGTAGCCAACAAATTATTATTTTTTGTCAATAAACATACATAGTATCTTTTAGATATTATTTCTCCATCGGGTCCCTCTATTGTTTAATAATTAAGTAAAAGATAGTAGTATTAAAGATGAGAAGGAGAGATAACTTCTCCATCGAGAAACCTCGAAAATAAAATTAAAAAAAAACAAAAACCGAAAAAGCGCGTCGGTGACTTGTAACTCTCCATCTCTTCCTCCTCTCTCTAAAGCAATCATCCACCTTGCTCCCAATTCATCAGAGCCATGTCTTACGATTACCTCTTCAAGTACATCATCATCGGCGACACAGGTGATAAACCACACCCTCGATTATACTTTCTTTGTTTGGTCGATTTTGGTTTGCTAATTTTGTTTTCAATGTGGTTTTTTCGGTTCAGGTGTGGGGAAATCGTGCTTGCTTCTGCAGTTTACTGACAAGAGGTTCCAACCAGTCCACGATCTCACCATTGGTGTCGAGTTCGGTGCTCGTATGGTCACCGTTGATGGCCGTCCCGTCAAACTCCAAATTTGGGACACCGTAAGATTCCCTCTCTCTCTCTTTCTCTTTTTTTTAGCTCGTCTAGTTAGGTGGTAGTATTGATTTGCATTCAGATACATAAGTAATTGAGATGATTTAATTTTAGCTCGTCTAATTTAACCAAAGGTGTGATGATGTTGTAGGCTGGACAAGAGTCTTTTAGATCCATCACCAGATCGTATTACAGAGGAGCTGCTGGAGCTTTACTTGTCTACGACATCACCAGGTTTACTACTCTTTTAATCACATTATACTTTGATTACTTCAATATTCATGGGTGAACGGTTAAGCTTAGAATCTCAGGAAGATCGTGTGTTAATTGGTAGGACATAACTGTTTTAGCGAGTTACTTGTTATCTGAACAAAGTTCTTGGCGATGATGCTCTTTCAGTAGAATGTTAAGCAAAACAATTGGTTTTGGGATCTTTATAACAATATTGTATATCTCCATTGTTTTGGAATTTCTGAGAAAATGATAACGACGGAAAAAAAAAGATACATTTGCAGTTTAATCATTGAAGCTTTTCAATGGTTTTATCTTCCTCGCCCTCTAAAGTCTGTTGATTTGGTTTCAGGAGAGAGACGTTTAACCATCTGGCGAGCTGGTTAGAGGATGCTCGGCAACATGCTAATCCTAACATGAGTATTATGCTCATTGGGAACAAATCCGATCTTGCTCACAAGAGAGCTGTTAGCAAAGAGGAAGGAGAACAGTTTGCCAAAGAACACGGACTCTTGTTCTTAGAAGCTTCTGCAAGAACAGCTCAAAACGTCGAGGAGGTGATGCTACTACCTCCCAAATCCTATTATTTTTCCTTGTCATCACAGAAATTTCCGGAGTCCGATTTACTGAATTTAACCATGTAACTTGCGTATATCTACAGGCATTCATAAAGACTGCAGCAAAGATCCTTCAAAATATTCAGGACGGTGTCTTTGATGTATCCAACGAGGTACTTGAAATATGTTCTACTTTTGTATTCTTGTGCATCACGGACCTTTCTTTTGTGTTCTCAGTTCCCATAAATCTTTTTGGATTTTGCAGTCATCGGGCATAAAGGTTGGATACGGCCGTCCTCAAGGTGCAGCTGGAGGAAGAGATGGTGCGATCGCACAGGGAGGTGGCTGCTGTGGCTAAACAGACCTCAAGATGTATCTCATGTAATTTGGTGATTCATAAACTACCGTTGCTTTTATTAATCTCTGCAAATGGATACACCCATAATGTATAGTTTTTTTTTTCTCTCTGATCTTCCTTACCAAAAAACCAAACTGGTGCATTTGAGATCGACCAGCCTGATCTTTATAAACCAAAAAGGCGTTGGAATCTTTTAAATCATTTTGTTACTTTGTACGCAAAGACAAAGATCTTCAGGTTCAAGAGTAATTTGAAACAAACATTCGAAGAATCCTATAGTTGAACTTTCTTCTTACGGCAAGTCTCTTATTCATCTAAACGACTGATTGAAAAGCATAACCGGGATGGTTTACATAGATCATAATAAGCAAATAGAGGCAGAAAACGAAGAGCCCGTCCTCTGAGCTTTAACGTCGAATAAGAAACGTCCCTTGCTGACGCTTCAGGGTATTGAATGTACGCGTCACTAGCATCAGTCTCGGATCATCCTCTGGTATTTCACGTTCCTGTGATGCACATACCACAAAAACCCACAAATCAATAACTATTGCCAAGAAAGAGTTCAGCTAAAGGGTTCTTAATTTTTTACCTTCAGTCCCTTGTAGTAAGCTTCAACAGAAGCTAGCGTCTGTGGAATATTCCGAGCTTGCATAAGATCCCATGTCATATTGGCAACTGTGTACCCTCCGGTCTGCCAAAAAAAAAACGTACAGAGTTTTTAACTATCACTAAGCGAACTCTTTACTGCATCTTTTGTTTGTTTCAAGAGTATCTTACCTTTTCACCAGCAGCTTTGAGTAGCAGATTGCTTCCAGTTCTTGCATCTAAGAAGAAATTTCGATCATTCATGCTGACCTGCATTTATGAATTAATTGTCATCAGTTCTACCAGACTCTATCATAGGCCAGCTGCCATAAACTCCGCGCATTTATCTCATGGATTTTTCTTTACCAGAGTGTCTTGAGCAATCTTCATTCCTTCCTCTGTGTAATCTGTCATGGCTCCCTCTATAAGAGTCTGTATAAGCGAGCAACAACAAATAAAATGTACACAGTAGAAAAGAACAAGTTTCCTCTTCATAAAAAAAATTGAAACACCAATGATGAGGTCAGATGATAGTTACCGTGTAGAGTTCCATGGCAGGGGTTTTGTCTGAGTTCATGTAATCTTCAAACCATTTGAGACCATTTTTAAAGTCTTTTGAGTGTAGGTAGCACCTGTGTAGATACAGTATAAACAAATTATGCTGATATTATAAGCGAGCTTGGATTCCCAAAAAGTTTATAATGTTAATATACTGGCAACAAAAAACTTAAATTGGTAAGTAAACCTATGATTCCATATTCATACTACATATTCGCATGTATATACCAGCACAGAAAAGTGAAGTCTGATATAGTCAGTCAAAGAATCACACTGCATGCTCTATTATTCGTACCTCATAATCTGTATCACGCAGTAAGTATCCGTATTTTTTCCGTCTTTCTTAAGCATCTCAAGAAGAGCTTCCGTTGCCTGCCATAGAGAGTTAAGTTGTCAGATGCAAAATCAACTCCTAACTGCCTTTTGTTACCCCTACAACAGAACGTTCCCTAAATTAAGGACATTTTGGAAAAAAACACAAATCGTCTTACTTGTACATCCTTTATATCAGCGAGCGCACTGAATGCTACGTGGTACACGGTCAGATTCCTCTGCAGAAACCTGCTCCTGTGTGAATATTCAGCGGTCGGAACATTGTACAGCTCTTCTTCACTGATGTTAAACATCATATCTTCTGCACTCTTCCTTGATGAATCAATTGATGACCAGCCTTTTGATTGTTCCACCAACTCGAGAATCTTTTGACAAAAAGAGAGGATATGAGAAAACCTAAACTAAAATGAAAATACCAAATGGAAGCCGTCACAGGTTTACCTTGGTGGAAAGGTTTTCCGGTCTAGGCTCCTTGTTTAGATGAGCAGTAATGAGTCCTGCATAGCAGAACTGGTTCAAACCAACACCAGCAGCAGTCATATCTCGAACAATCGCATACCTAACCATTTTCCCAAGCCAGATACGAAAGAAAGGTTAGATCATCACTTCTTAAACCGCGCATGTGTACTTATTCAAAGGGAATCAAATACTGTAGGTTTGTTAGCAGTAACGTACACAAGATCCAATTGGCCAGAAACAGCGCAAGCATTGAGCAGGCAGACAAAAGTCTGTCCATTTGGTTTTACATCATATCTCTTCATCTCCTCGAAGACCTTACGACAACAATATAAACAAAAGGTTCGTTTATGAATGTAGAAGACAAAAAAGTCGCATGTGAAAGCAAAGGGGAAGATAAACATACTCGGATCGCCTCTTTTCCATTCTTGCATTTACCACAAGTGGAAATCAAGAAGTTGTACAAGTTCACCTACAAGAAGAAAATGCTCAGTCAACAATGAACAACCTCACTACAAAGCCTAAGCTGTTGGACAATGAATCACTCAATCTGCTACTACTAGACTCTCCTTTTTTCAACTACTACTAGACTCTCAAGAACCGAGACGATCCAACAAAACAAAGAGGAGAGATCATCAGAGGACATACATCTGGAGAAATTCCCATGGACTTCATCTCTTCACGGAAAAAGAAAGCATCACTTAAACGAGCACCCTTCATCACTCCCACAACAAACGAGTGGAATATATCAGCAGTAGGCTGCACACCATCTAGCTTCATATCATCATACACATCCCTCAACAGATAGTGCCTATCCAAAACAGAACATTTACACGCAATATGATTAATCAAGCAACCAAGTAAATGTAACGGAGGCTAGCAAATTAAAACCTGCGCTGAGCTGTGACGGAGTTGACAACTGAGTTATACTCCGACAGATCGTTGGCGTAATTTCTCTTCGCGAGTTCCTCCGGCGACGAGGAAGAAGCGAAGAAACGCCGACTAACCAGAGCTCGAACCATTGACCGATTCCTCCCTGTAAAGAGATAACTAATACAGTGAAGACTACGCATTCGATCGAACACACGCAAAACAAGTAGCGACGAAGAAAGATCGAGAACTCCGGCAAATGAAAATGGGATCTATCTGGATCTAATCGGTAATGTATAGAGAGAAGCGTACCAGCAATGGATTGAATGAGAAACTTCATAGCTCAGGAGCTTTTTCCGGCGAAGCTCGGTGATTATGAGACGACGAGATGGAGGAGATTTGTTGTATAATCGAGTTCCGCCGTCGGAGAAGAGGATATAGCAAGCTCAGGCCTCAGGGTTTAGCTGGTAAACATTAACCGGGAATAAATAAAATGATCAAACCGGGAATATCAACCGGTTCTAGCTTTAACTGATCGCGCATTCGAAAGCCTAAGATGATATGGGCCCTTGATGGCCTGTTGGACTTAATTTATGGACCAACTAACGATGATGACGTGGCTGCTTGTGATCATATCATCAACTGCGACGATTCTACAACGTGTGTCATAGAATAGAACGAAGAAGAAAGTGATAATTACAGTAGGGGACCTCCCCAACTAATTTTTTTTTAATCTGTCGGAAGATCACGTGAATACAACTAATACGTTGTTCGCGATAGATGAAAATTATTGACCAAGAAAAAGCTAACCAAAGCTCGTGAGAACTGAAACAGTTTAGTTTGAAAAAACGAATTTCAAACATTTATTTCATCAAGTCTCGTACAAATGTTAGAAATAACTTTTTGTTGTAACGATTTTCATTTAAAGACAGATCTTTTTTGTAAAATGACTTAAGCGGTGCTTAGTTTACTTCCCGTGATTAAAAAAGATGTGGTTCGTATTTAAAAACTAATCAATTAACTTTATATAAAAGTATATACAACGTTAAAGACTCTTTAAATAGAGAATTATTTGTAGGAAAAAGGAAATATTTAACACCTGGTCCCAGAGAAACACAGGCTATTTGGAGTCTTGGATCATTTGGATTTAAACTTTTTACTCATCTTCAAGAATCATGAAGAAGATATAAAGGAAAAAAAAACAAGCATCACGAGAAGACAGATAAATGCTGATGGTGTAAAAAAAACTAATATTAAACGGACTGATAACATAAACCATATTATATGCCTATGATACATCCAGTTACAAGTTATTTTTGACAAAGACAGGTCTCACGTAATGAGTGCGTTAGCTAAAACTGAAATTGTAATTAATGACGTGTTTGGTGAGTAATAATCATGTTTGCTTAAATGCTAGAGCGAATTAACAAACCAAATCAAGAAAAATATGATTTGGCAAGATATTATCTCCAGGAGGCCCACACGAGCCAACAGATACATAAAATTCAATGTATTTCCATCACGTCATAACTTGAGAATATTGCGAAAACATCAACCACTTCAAAAAGTTTGGTGAGACCAACACACAATCTATTAAATGGATTTGGTTGATTTTTTTCTGGCTTTCAAGATCAACAAAGTTCCAAAACTTCTTTTTTTTCTTTGTACATATAGAGAGAGACTAACCACAAGATTATGACCATACATATAACAAGAGAAAGGTCAAGGAGAGAGAGAGAGAGAGAGAGATGGAGACTGTGCAAATGGTAAGAAAGGGAGAGGAGATTAGAGATCACGTCTACACATCGGACAAGATCCGTGTCTGAGGAGCCAATTGTCTATGCAAGGCAAGTGAAACATGTGATGACATTGTGGCAAGCTTCTTACCGTTTCACCAAGCTGAAAATCCTGCGAAATTCGCACACAACACACAAGAAATAAAGATATTTAAACCTTCTGCGTTCTGAATTTTAGATTTTCCACAAGAGCTGAAAGTACCTGAAGACAAACAGAACAGGAGTCTTTATCGCCAGAAGCATCCAAGTTGTTTCTGCCAGTGATTTTGATTTTGGGTATTTTATCAACCATATCTCCTGTTAATCCTTTTGAGCCACCGGTGTCAAAGATACTCGAGAGCTCATCGAAAGTTGCATCCACAGCGCCCATCTGATCAACGAGAAGAGATGCGATCAGGCAAAACCAAGAGAATCATCTCATAGTGGAAGTGGAAACAATACTCGATTTAAACAAATGTACCTGACTTTGAACCGCGCTTAACATAGCAGGACCTATGCGTTCCCGTACAAGTCTACCACTTATAAGACTAACAATGACATCAATCTACAACCAAACATTAACAAAGAAACAATAATCAATCAATACACTAGTTACGAAAAAACAGAGCAGTGTTAAAAAAAACTAAAGAAAGGATCTCAGCTCTTACCAAGTAGAGGAGGCAACCGAAACGTGACTCGTTAGATTTCCAGAGAACAAGAGATGACTCAAAGACTTCGATGGAGAAAACAGCTCCTGAGATGGCTCCAACCGCAGCTCCTCTGATGAAACCACTCTCTGTTTCTTGGCCTATTAAAGCTCCTGTGACTGCTCCAAGCAATGTTCCCACTGAAAAAAGAAGATCAAAAGGAAACAACTTTATCAGCTTTACATCATCCCCAAGTTGCAGATTCTCAGCCTAATCAGCTAATTCACTTAAACAAAGACTTTATATGATCAAATCAAATCCGAAATAAAGAACAAGTTTGAAATGTGCACAGAGCCGAACCTAGAGCGAAGAAGAAGGTCAAGATCGCCGAGAGAATTGTGCCAAGAACAGCAGAGACGAGGAAACGACATGCGTCTTTGATCCGTTCAACGAAGTTACCAAGAGAGGGACACGGAGAGAAAGGACAGAACTCAGATTGGGATCTTGAAGAAGAAGATGCCATTTTTGTTTTGTTTCAGTAGTCTACTGAATATAGGAGAGAGAACCAAACCGATCTACGGGAAATAAAGAAAGATAAAACAGAGCAAGAGGAGCTTATTCAAGAGAGAGATGGGGTTGGGGTTATTGCGTAGCTCTTAAGAGAGAAGATCTGATGACTGGCCTACTTGCAATTAAAGCTCTGCTCGAGATATTTTACCTCAAGTAGGTGAAGTTAAATTATATAGCCTTTGCCTGCCATGATCAATGTTTTAATACACGACTTATAAAAAAAAAATCCCTCATTTTCAAAGCACGAGGCGAGAGAGAAAGATAGCGTCAGAGAGGTGAGAAAGATAAGCGCGCAACTCAGCGAAAAAATAAAAAAATATTAATTGATAATTATAGAGCTAATTAGCTCAAAAACAACTATTACAAAACATACTAGTTAGTAATTGATAATTCAGACATGCCTTTTTGTAATACTATTACAAAACATACTAGTTAGTAATTAGAAATTACCCCTTATGAGAAACATGTTTTAAACTCACTTGTTTAATATACAGAAAATCATATTTATAATAGTTCCTGTACATATTTCTTAAATTACTTTATTTACACGCATAAAACTGCAAAACTTGTTGCTAAACTGCGTATATTATTTTTAGTCTTATACATTTTATTAATTTTTAAATATTTTATACAGATATTATCAAGGGACGTTTATAACTAATACTGACACCTATTCCTGATGACAAAATATTTAAAAACACTAAAGGTTTTTGACGTAATATTGGTTGCCTGATGATCTTGGGCACCTGATGACATATAATACAAAGATACACATATACTTATTCTGGTTGTCGTTTATTCTCAGATTAGGACAACAATTACTCGTTGGTTATAACTCACTTTCGATTACCGCGCGAAAGTAATGTCGATTAAGAAAAACTTACCTGATTTGCCTTTCCTTTTATAGGAAGTTCAATTTTTTTTTATGGGCAATAGTTTTTTGTTATACCAAACAAAAATGGATCCAGAAAATTTTTTGCGTGCAAGCGATAAGCTAGCAACGCCAAATGACTACAGATTATATATATCATGACTGTATACAGTATATCATACATACGCATTTACGTAAGAATTTTTTTTTTCGCTTAAATACGTAAGAAGTTATTTACATACGTGTTCGCATTTTCTAGGAAATTTAAAAAAATTCTCTTACCGTTTCGGTATTTCCATAATCCCATTTGTATATAGGGACGTGTATTTATCGTGGTATACCAATCCATTTATATTCAGACGTTTTGTGGGGTTACGACTTACGAGCAAAAGACCACGTTTGTATTTTGATATGTTGTTTTCACTTGTACCTTATGCTGAAATTCAAATTTCAGCCTATAATTAGTAAACTCATGATGATTTCTGAGTCCAAATACGTTGTTAATTTAAATATATATTTGCTCGGAAGACTTTCGAAAATGTTATAATCCCTTGCAACGAGATATTTGTATATTGTTCCTTAAAATCAATGATAAACTAATAACCGATCTGAAATAATGGTTGTACACCATACATAAAATGTGGCATTGTTTTGATATATGAAATTTATTCTTGGACCTACTCAAGATGGTTATATTACAATATCGAATACCCAAATTTAGGTCAAATTTATTAAGTTACAAAATATAGTTCAAATTCATTGAATTTTCTGTCAGTATATATATGGGCATAAGTGATAAAATTGTCTTTATTCTTGACTAAATTCAATTGAGACTCCAGTTTTTTTTTTTCAACACGTCCTATAAATACATACTCCATCGTTTCATATAGTTGACAAAAATATATATATATATATCTACGAAAAAAATATCTTCCTCGATATTATTTGATATGTAATTATTTTTTGTGAAATTGCATTATCTATACACAACTTATTCTTTAGTTAAGTCAATACTCTAAATCTCCCACAGCATGGTGTGCTTAGGTTGATAATCACCAAACTTATTCCATCATAGATAGTTTGCTAATTTTATCATTTTTTTTCGGTTTTAAACCAGTTCACTCTTTAAAAAAAAAATTCATTAGTGGTTAAGCTGGTCCCATGAGCATCACAGTGATTATTCAAATATAAATCACATATGCATGCTAGATGGTTGCGTTGCGTGCTGCCGTGTATATGTATTTTAATACTGAGCGAGTGAGTTATATATAGTGTCTGAAACTGGCCGATTTGTTATACTAATATATCTTTTTATCGTCCATTAATACTTCAAATACCATCCGGTCTCCTGTAGATATTTTACAAAGGTCCAACTGTATGAATCTGCTGAATGTTACGAATGTAGTTTTGTTATTGGACATGGTAACAATACTCACAGTACTATCCGATGTCTCTGTGTCTCTGCGATGCTTTTTGTTATTTTGAGATTCAGCATGACCGTTAAGCATTTTATACAAAGTTTATTCTTTTGGTCAATCGAGTGAAAAGTGAAGGTAACGGATAAGTTTGACCTATCAGGCTATAATAAAAATGAAGATAAAAGCCAACTAAAATAAATAAGAGATAAATATGATTGGTAGGTTATCTACATGGTGACCACGTCACGTTTTACCGGTGCTATCTTTGTATTGACCTGATCGATAATTTAACCTAGCCACTACTTGCATATCTACTGCTTTATTTATTTGTATGCAATCATCGCCGAGTCAAAACTCCAAATCCTTTATATACTAAAGCACAAGTCACATGACCACTAAAATTCTGACACTTGGCATAAATTTTTTAAAACTAAAATAGAAATATCAAAAGCAATCAATGATATTTTTCATTCTCCTACTTTCCTGCAATTCCAATCAACTCAATTCCTATATTTTCTCAAATTTATCCCACGTTTCATACTAACTGTTTTTACTTTTCTTTATAACTTGCCTTCTTTCCAAAATCATGACTATGAAGCTCTTTTATGATCAATGTAGTGAAGAACTTCTCTAACTCTCGTTTATATTCTCAGTTTCTTTAAACTCCACCAGTTTATCAGTAATAAAGGTACCAATGTATTTCTCTACTTCTTTTATTTATAAAGTACTTTTCAGATCTGTTTTGTAACATATTTTTTAGGAAAATTCAGTTATCTATTCCCTGCCGATGAAAAATGCAAAAACTTTAAAAATAGTATATATATTTGTTGTAAATAGGAAATCAGAATTTGCAAAAATACTTTCAAACACTGACGTGAAATCAGTTGTCAAGGTACTATCCCAATTCATTTAATATATACTTTAAAATTAGTATTTGCAATTTTGCACATATTTTTCCCTTCAAAGCTCAAGCTTTTGTTTGTGGCTGTTATTAGAAACAAAATCGAAATGAAAGAAGAAGAAAAATGTAGCCAGTCGAGCTTGAACTAATGATGACATGTTTGAGAAAAATGGTGAAAAAAAATCACAAATGTGATTATTGTAGCACTTAAATAATGATATTCTTTTCATAATTATTTTCTATTGAAACTCTCTTTGTATCATGTCTGAACATATCAAAAAAATTTAAGTACATTTTCAAAAAGGATATTGTCATAATCTATCATAATTTTACTTTTAATTTAAATAGAAATTAATATCTTATAGAATATTTATTTACAAAACAAATACAAAGAAAAAAAGAAGAATGAATATAGTATTTTAACAATATTTTTATGTGTTGGTATATATCTTAATTTATAAATTTGTTGCAAACATATATCGATGCTAAAACAATATGAAAAATATTATTTTACCTTTTTGTTTAAAATGCATCACTTCATGGGCAATTGTTAACCATATTTATAGAATATATAATTAAATTTTATTTTGATTGATAATTATAAAATTTCAGTTTTATCAACAATAATTTAAATCACAGTCATTTGATCCGTGCATAGGCACGGGAGTAACACTAGTGTTATATACTCTAGCATGGCCTAAACAAGGGGAAAAAAACCAGTCTGCTGGATTGGATTGGCTGTCATTTCATTTAACTAAGCCCAAATGTTCTTATGATCTGATATACCGTTCTCTAATCTCTTTGGGCTAGGGTGACCTGGGTAATTACAATGATGGAGTAGGCCCAAATTTACAAAGACCATTAAATCCGAATATAACTAGGGTGGGTGTTCGGGCACCTTAGTTCAATTCATGTTTTGGGTTTCCGGACCAAAAATTTTAATCTCATTCAAATATTTTCTAAATTTTGATTTGGATACATACAATCAGATTTTTGCTAGTTCCGTTCAGGTTTAGATAATTTATTTAAATTATTTTATAATTTTTCAAATTTATTATATATTTTAAATTTTTCAAAATCTAAAAAGGAGATAATATATTACATATAAATTTGAATAACATATGCCAAACGTATTATATTGTCTAGTTTGAATATTTAAATTGAGAATCAATAGATTTTGTAAATATTTTTGGTTTTTAGAATATACTTTAACTATTTTAGAAATTTATTTTTGACTATTTGTATATATTTTCAATTATTTTGGGCAACTTAAAAATATTGTATATATTTTGAATGTTTTTAATATGCATTAAATCTAAAATAATTTAAATATTTAGGTATATAAATTTATTTCAAATACATTGAGATATCCAAAATATTTAGGTTTTTATCGGATTTGGTATCGATCTTCTAAATACCAGAATTTTGAACCCGTTTAAATATTTTATCAATTTATATTAGAATACAATACTATTTTTTGGATCATATTCGGTTCATTTTTCGGATGCGGTTTCTTGCCCGGTCCTAAATAATGACCACCAATTTTCGATTCTTTCGTCAAACCTGTATTTTTTTTATAACATAAGTATAAAAATATTTATTTTTCCTTGATTCAAGCATCAAGGGTTGTTGGAAGGATTTATCTCTCTGATGAAAAATATGGAGGATATAAATTCACTTTATACAAAGAAAAGAATAGCAATGAATATTCACAAAAAGATAAAATACATGTTAAGCAGCCATACTTGTGACGAAAAGAGCCCATACGAAAATAAATGTTAAGCAGCCATATTCACTTATAAAAAAAAACCTTCTTTCTCGGCTCACATTAAATCTAAAATAATTTAAATATTTAGGTATATCAATTTATTTCAAATACATTGAGGTATCCAAAATATTTAGGCTTTTATCAGATTTGGTATCGATCTTCTAAATACCAGAATTTTGAACCCATTTAAATATTTTATCAATTTAGATTAGAATACAATACTAATTTTTGGATCAGATTCGGTTCATTTTTCGGATGCGGTTTCTTGCCCGGTCCCAAATAATGACCACCAATTTTCGATTTTCTTTCGTCAAACCTGAAATTTTTTTATAACATAAGTATAAAAACATTTCTTTTTCCTTGATTCGAGCATAAAGGGTTGTCAGAAGGATTTATCACTTCGATGAAAAAGATGGAGGATATAAAAATTCACTTTATACAAAGAAAAGAATAGCAATGAATATTCAGAAAAAGATAAAATAAATGTTAAGCAGCCATACTTGTGACGAAAAGAGCCCATACGGATCATTTCAGATACTTTTTTTTTTTTTTCAATTTCTCGCTTATAAAAAAAAGAAACCTTCCTTCTCGACTCACCAACTCCACTAACCTCTCTCCATCGCGCTCCTGAACACAGATCTCTCCTCTCTCTCTCTCCGCTGTAACATCCATGGGTAACGATCCAAAAACGATTCATAGCTTCTCGTCTCGCCTTTTGCGCTTTGTAACTGATCCGATCTCTTGTTTATGACGTGTGTGTATTTCAGCTTCCGAGAATCCTTTCCGCAGCATACTGAAGACGCTAGAGAAACCTAACGGTGGCGAATTTGGAAACTACTACAGCTTACCTGCTCTCAACGATCCGAGGATCGGTGAGTTAGTTTTAGCTTTCCATTTCGATCGAGATCCTGATCTTTGATCGAGAGAGAATGTTGTTGTTGTTATTGATGATCTGGATGATTGATGCATGCAGATAAGCTCCCTTATTCCATTAGGATACTTTTAGAATCGGCGATACGTAACTGTGATGAGTTTCAAGTCAAGAGCAAAGACGTTGAGAAGATTCTCGATTGGGAGAATACTTCTCCCAAACAGGTTGAGATTCCTTTCAAACCTGCTCGGGTGCTTCTTCAGGATTTCACTGGCGTCCCTGCGGTTGTTGATCTCGCTTGCATGAGGGACGCTATGAACAATCTCGGTGGTGATTCTAATAAGATTAATCCCCTGGTTAGTTAGTTGATTGATTGAAATAGTCTGGTATTATGCTCCAAGATTTGATTTATATTCTTGATACATGCATGCAGGTCCCTGTAGATCTTGTGATTGACCACTCGGTTCAAGTGGATGTGGCGAGATCGGAGAACGCTGTGCAGGCTAATATGGAGCTCGAGTTCCAGCGTAACAAAGAGCGGTTTGCGTTTCTTAAGTGGGGCTCCAATGCCTTTGACAACATGCTTGTTGTACCTCCTGGATCTGGGATTGTTCATCAAGTGAGTACTAAGGGGGCAGAAAATAGATGTATTAGTAGTTTTGATGATTAGATAGACTTAAGTTTTATTGTTTTGTGATTGACAGGTCAACCTAGAGTACCTTGCTAGAGTTGTTTTCAACAGAAATGGACTTCTTTACCCAGACAGTGTTGTTGGGACGGACTCTCACACCACTATGATTGATGGACTGGGTGTTGCTGGATGGGGAGTTGGCGGTATCGAAGCCGAAGCTACCATGCTTGGTCAGGTGAATTATATGCTCTTTCTGTCAAAAACTTAAGTGCCTGAACGCTTTCTGAAACTTTGGTTCAATATAGCCATATAGGGATGATGCTTTGGCAGTGAAAAATTTAACACTTTGTTGAAGTTTCTTGTTGTAAACTGTAACATGGATTTAACTCTTTATGTAGCCAATGAGCATGGTCCTGCCTGGTGTTGTGGGTTTCAAGCTAACGGGAAAACTAAGAGATGGAATGACAGCTACGGATCTGGTCTTAACAGTCACTCAGATGCTGAGGAAACATGGAGTGGTTGGAAAGTTTGTTGAATTCCACGGTACAATCATGAAAATTTTGATAATTATATTTGATATTTGTCATTTTCTTTACCTATCCAATACTTGGCTGAGCTAGGCTAACTCATATATGCATCCGTTGTTTTTTTTAACTACAACAGGGGAGGGTATGAGAGAATTATCTTTAGCTGATCGTGCTACAATTGCTAATATGTCTCCTGAGTACGGTGCAACCATGGGATTCTTCCCTGTCGATCATGTCACATTGCAGTACCTCAAGCTGACAGGCAGGAGTGATGAAACTGTAAGGGGTTGCAACGCGAATCTACATAATTTATTGTGCTGTTACGTTTCATCAGATTATTTATATGGGAATTTAATTTTAGGTTTCTATGATAGAGGCGTATTTACGAGCAAACAAGATGTTTGTGGACTACAGTGAGGTAAAATCTTGCGCATCTCTTATGCTTCATTTCTTAACTCTATTTTCATCTATCATAGAGCATAACACATTCTCCACATGGGAACTTGTTACTTATCTCAGCCGGAGAGTAAGACAGTATACTCGTCAAATTTGGAATTGAATCTCGAGGATGTTGAGCCCTGTGTTTCTGGTCCCAAGAGGTATTAGTAGCGAATCTAGTCTACGTTTATCTAGGATATATTCTACTTATAACAGTGGTTCTCTATGTAAAATACAGGCCACATGATCGCGTTCCTTTGAAGGAAATGAAAGCGGACTGGCATTCTTGCTTGGATAACAGAGTAGGATTCAAGGTTAGAACTCTCCTTTCTGTTCAGGAGAAATTCCTCACGTGAATACATGTGGCTTTGAAGCAATTGTTGGTATTATGTTGAGGTGTTTGAGTCTTTAAATCGGTCCAACGGGCAACTGTGTCCTGCAACACTTCTAGTTTTAAAATTTAGTCCCAGTATACAAAAATTGTGGTTAGTGATTCTACCTATCCATGATATTTTTCAGGGGTTTGCTGTACCAAAAGAAGCTCAGAGTAAAGCTGCTGAGTTCAACTTTAACGGGACCCCGGCAAAGCTTAGACATGGAGATGTTGTTATAGCAGCAATCACCAGTTGCACAAATACCTCAAATCCTAGTGTTATGCTCGGAGCTGCCTTGGTTGCCAAAAAGGCCTGCGAACTTGGACTGGAGGTTTGACTTCAGTGCCTTTCTGTCCGTTTCTTTTGTGATAATGTTTTCATATCGTTCTTTCAATGAAAGTCATAAAAGTATTTGAAATTTCTCGAATATTAGGTTAAACCATGGATCAAAACAAGTCTTGCTCCTGGCTCTGGAGTTGTAACAAAATACTTGGCAAAGAGGTACTGCAGACACACCACTGCATGTTTTGTTATATATTTCCTTGTATCATGTGGTCCTGAGTTTCGAGTCTTACAGTGGCTTGCAGAAGTACTTGAATCAGCTTGGATTCAGTATAGTTGGTTATGGGTGCACCACATGCATCGGAAACTCAGGGGATATCCATGAAGCTGTGGCTTCAGCAATAGTTGACAATGGTAAGTCCTCAAGTAATCAGTTATTAACTGCTTATTCACTTGAATGTTTGAAGGTTAAACTAATATATTTCTTAAACTGTATATGTACAAGACTTGGTGGCATCCGCTGTGTTATCCGGAAACAGAAACTTTGAGGGACGTGTTCATCCGTTAACAAGAGCTAACTACCTAGCTTCCCCTCCGCTTGTTGTAGCCTATGCACTGGCTGGCACTGTATGTTGATGCTAACTCTAAAACCATTACACAACAATCAAGCATTCTCGATATGTTATATGAATACCATGAATGTTCTTGTAGGTTGACATTGATTTTGAGACAGAGCCCATTGGAACTGGTAAAGACGGCAAACAAATATTTTTCAGGGACATATGGCCTTCTAACAAAGAAGTTGCGGAGGTATATATATCGTGGGCTGCTCGTGAAATACATAAATAATAAGAGGATTTATAATTGGACAGGACGTCAAATTCTCTGTTTCGTTTGTTCTTTCAGGTTGTGCAAGCTAGTGTTCTTCCTGACATGTTCAAAGCCACATATGAAGCAATCACCAAAGGCAATTCCATGTGGAACGAGTTATCTGTCGCGTCAGGGACACTCTACGAGTGGGATCCGAAATCAACTTACATTCACGAGCCTCCTTATTTCAAGGGCATGACCATGTCTCCACCAGGTCCACATGGTGTGAAAGACGCTCACTGTTTACTCAATTTCGGAGACAGTATTACCACCGATCACATCTCACCAGCTGGTAGCATCCACAAGGACAGTCCTGCGGCTAAGTACTTGATGGAACGTGGTGTGGATAGAAGAGACTTCAATTCTTACGGGAGTCGCCGTGGTAATGATGAGATTATGGCGAGAGGCACTTTCGCCAATATCCGTATTGTCAACAAACACTTGAAAGGAGAAGTTGGTCCCAAGACAGTTCATATCCCCAGTGGAGAGAAGCTTTCCGTCTTCGATGCTGCCATGGTATAATCTCACACTTCCTTGTTCCTCTCTTTGATCGTACTTACTGGTCTTGATGATTCTCTTTTTGTTTTGTACCAGAAATATAGGAACGAGGGACGCGACACAATCATTTTGGCTGGAGCGGAGTATGGAAGTGGAAGTTCTCGTGATTGGGCTGCTAAGGGTCCAATGCTTTTGGTACATCTATGGCTTATTTATATGCTACGGTGTTATATCATTAACAACAAACTTTTTTTTTTACATTGTATGCGTTTTTCTTGAATATTTTGACGACAGGGGGTGAAAGCTGTGATCTCAAGGAGCTTTGAGAGAATTCACAGAAGCAACCTGGTGGGAATGGGAATCATACCCTTGTGCTTCAAGACAGGAGAGGATGCTGAGACTCTAGGCCTAACGGGCGAGGAGCTTTACACCATTGAGCTCCCAAACAGTGTTAGTGAGATCAAACCAGGACAAGATGTAACGGTAGTCACAAACAATGGCAAATCCTTCACTTGTACACTCCGATTCGACACAGAGGTAAATCCAAGTTGATCTATTTTTGATTTTCTATCTTTTGAAGGAGAGTGATGGTAAAAGTATTGAAGATGAATTTGTAATGGCAGGTGGAATTGGCTTATTTTAATCATGGAGGGATATTGCAATACGTGATCAGGAACCTGATCAAACAATAAGAAAACGCTTTCTGTAGCCTAAAAGGTTTGTTGCAATAAAAATAATGTTATCATGGAGGAGGATGAGAGTTGCGTTAATTTGAAACTTTGCTTTCTTTTCTCTTTTGTTTGTTTTGCCTCTTCCTAATCATCAATTGGAACATCGTCACTGTCAAGGCGTTTTTAAATAAATGTGACAACTCTTTTGTTTAACGACCCATAATTAAGAACTATGATAGAATTATAAATTGTGTCTTCATAGTGAAATAACAGGAAAACCAAATATTTTCATATGTAAAAGCACAAACCAATTGATTTCTTTTTTTCTTTTCAACTGAGAAAGAGGTTTCCTCCAATGAGAAAGAGGTTTCATGGAAACCTGCAAATGAAGATAGATATATTAATACAATCCAAAGGATTCATCAACAAGAGTGAAGTCAAGAGCTTACCTCTTAAAAAAATGCTATTTTTATTGTTGTGTATTAGTGTAGGAGCCTTTGTACTCCTGAGAGTGAAACAATTTAGTTGATGCCCACTTGTTTCCTTTGATTACTGGAAGACCACCTGAATCAATCAAACTCATCAGACCAAGACAAAAAAAATGGTAATAATACTAGCTATGATTTAAGAAAGGGAATGTGATAGTCTCTCTCACAATGTAAACTCGAAGGGTCTTGAGACCCGTCAGGCCTCATGTTCCAGAAGAGTACAGCGTCTCCCTTCTTTGGTGAAACAGATAGTCCTCCACTGGACATAGGAAAGTCTGTTTTGCCTCCCTCATCAACGTCCGACCTAATTATCATCATCCAAAAAAAGGAAGATTACTAACTCATTCTCCTGTCTGATCATGAGACGCAGATTGTATAAAAGGGGTTGTATGTATACAGGTACATAAGGAAAGTAGCAATTCTTCCCAATCCATCAAAGTGACGGTTATTTCTCTGCCCAACTTCATAATGGATAACTTGAAGACCTTCTCCATTTTCTGCATTTTACCATCATCACAACTTAAAAAAAAACTCCATAGGACAATGTAAAAAGAGTAACAAAAGTATCCATAGAAAGAATCACATACCTACTGGGAGAAAGGTGAATTCTGAAATCCTATTCTCGATCTTTTCCACGATCTTGTCATGTCCTCTTCCAATAGAGCATCCCGTGCTCGTCTTCCCGCTGGCACATTAATGGACATTCCAAATCTCAAAATCTTTCTAATTTAAAAATCTTGACATGGGGAGAAACAAAACAAAAAGATTTTGAGTATACAGAACCTGCTTACTCCTAGCACTCCGGTTATCGGATTAAGCACCAATGACCTCGTCATCTTAGGTTTCGCGAGGCTAATCAAGTGCTCACATTCTTCATTTTTCTTTACATCAAAACTTATATTAAATAGAGCATAAGATCAATGAGCCCTAAACCTTTCAAGTGCTTATAAATCCTTTTAAAAGATGAAGCCAGGGATTACGTTATTACGTTTTTTCTCATGAGAGAAACATGTGTCAGTTGATCCTATGTGTTTTTTTTTTAGTTTTTACTGGAGAGTTGTAAGTAAGATATAAAACAAAAACCTAGAAAAGTTATAGTTTCTTTAACTTGCCTGACGAGCTATATCAACTAGCACGCAGATAGCAAAGTCTACTCTACCAAATAAAATTTTTTATCCGCAGAAGAATAATTAAAAAGGGAAGGAATTACCAAGAAATTGTGGTAAAGGAAAGCTCTAGGTCTCCATGAGATTACTTCAGGCCAACGTTCGTGAGGGAAACGCAAGGAAGCATCAACCTTCCCTATGTTACACGTAAATGCTGTCAACAGAGGGGGCAGCGAACACAACAAGATTGATAAATTATTAAAGTCATCAAATTCCACGTTCACTAAATCACCCATTGTTTCTATGAACGTGTCGATGTGTTGCATAAGGTCTGAAACTCCATATATCTTTAGCTTGTGCAACCTCTGCTTCAGATACAGCGTGGTAGACGGGGAAGTTGACGTCGACATATCGAATTCGCAAGAGAATCGAATCAAAATATGAATCCAAACCGTTCAGGGCAATTTTTTATATATATAGAAAACAATTGAGGCTATTAATTATCCAAGGGTTTTTTTTTTTGCTAAAAATTATTATCCAAGGGGTTGCTTCTTGTTTTAAACTATATGCTAATTACTGAAGAAAATACAAAAGTTAGTGTAGGGCAAGTGCCACACCCAAGTCCTCTCTGCTTCCGCCCCTTTTCTAAAGTTAATTTTGTGAGTGAATAATAACAGAAAAGAGAGGATAGCTACACAACTCTATATATCTCTTTATATAAATAATTGTAAACAATATTTAAAATTGATCGATAAGACAGGCTTCTTTTGTTTGTTTAGTAATCAAGGTAAGAAAGAAAATAGTTCATAAGGTAACAATATATATTGATAAAAAAAAGGTAACAATACATAGCAAGTTTTTGTAGAAAAAAGAAGTTTTACTTAATTAAAGGAGAGAACGCGATTTTGCTCTAGGAGATGTTCTTTTTTCTTTTTTCTTTTTGTAACTTATATAGTACATGTTCTTGGTGACATGAGATCAAGGAAACCTGCAAAAGACGACATAAAACATTAAAACAATCGAGACAATGCAAAAGATTCATCACTAAAGTGCGGTTGACCTCATTTTTTAAAAAAAACTCAATTCTTGAACTCGTTTAGTTGATGACCACTCGTTTACTTTAATCACTGGACAGCCACCTGAATCAAACAAAGAAGCATCTGAGATAATTCACCGAAGCAATCTGGTGGGAATGGGAATCATACCTTTGTGCTTCAAGACAGGAGAGGATGCTGAGACTGTAGGCCTAATGGGCAAGGAGCTTTACACCATTGAGCTCCCAAACAGTGTTAGTGAGATCAAACCAGGACAAGATGTTGTAGATTCTTATAAGTGTTTAAGAATTATAAGGAAAAAAATAAGAAATATGAATATAATTAACTTTCTCTGTTTTATGAAAGAAAAAAACAGAGTATAACTTTTATTGTATTACAAGAGAAAAAACTGAATTGTTTTCTAAGACAAGATTTGATCTATATTTATAGATAATGAACAGGTGTGTTGAGAAGACACAACTCTTTAATTGTACAGACACACCTTTTCATATTAAAAGACACAAACATGAAGAGTTACAACTCTTTGTATAATAACTAACTAACATGAAGAGTTACAACTCTTTGTATAATAACTAACTAATTTAAATGTGTTAAGGAGAGATTTGATTATATAGTTTAACACTCCTTCTTAATCATATCTTGACTTCACTCCAAGCTGCTTCCTGAGATCTTCAAACCTTGAACCGCCCAATGCCTTTGTGAGAATGTCTGCGACTTGATCATCCCCTTTGCAATACTTCAGTTCAATGATTCCTTTCTGCTCAACTTCTCTCACGAAATGGTACTTGATCTCTATGTGCTTCGTCCTTCTATGTTGCACCGGATTCTTTTCAATTGCTATTGCGGATTTGTTGTCACATAGGATCGGAATTCCTCCTTCAAACTTCTGTCCAAAGTCTTCAAATAGCCTTTGTAACCACACAGCTTGATTTGCTGCTGCGCACACGGCTATGTACTCCGCCTCAGCCGTTGATTGTGCCACTGTTTGTTGCTTGCTTGACTGCCAACAGAACATGGCTGAACCAAGAGTAAACACATAACCTGAAGTACTCTTCTTGTCTTCCTTAGAACCACCCCAATCGCTGTCTGTGTAACCCACAAGTTTTGGTTCCTTCACACTTGTGAAGTACACTCCAAAGTTTGATGTTCCTTTGACATACCTTAGCACCCTTTTGGCTTCTTGGTAGTGCTTCATGCGAGGTGATGACATGTACCTTGATAGATATGCGCTTGCATACATCACATCAGGTCTTGATGCACACAAGTACAAAAGCCCTCCAACAATGCTTCTATACTTGGTCGGATCTCCATACTCTCTGTCATCCTCTTCTCCTTTCTTCTATGGTGTAAGTGGCGTACTTACACTCTTGCTTTCTCGCATCCCAAACTTATCAACAAGTTTGTTTGCATACTTTTCTTGTGAAAGAAATATGCCTCCATCGTCTTGGATTACTTCCATTCCAAGGAAATAATTCAGCAATCCAAGATCCACCATCTCGAACTCTTTCTTCATGTTCTCCTTGAATGTGTTGATGATCTCAACATTGTTTCCAGTGATGATTATATCATCTACATAGAGACTCACGATCAACACATCTCCTCCTTGCTTCATGATGTATAAAGCTGCATCATTCATACTCCTTTCAAACCCATTGTTAAGAAAATATGAATCTATCCTTCCATACCATGCTCTTGGAGCTTGCTTTAACCCGTATAAAGCTTTGTGTAACCTTAACACCTTCTGTTCCTTTCCTTGTGTCACGTACCCAGGTGGCTGTGTGACATACACTTCTTCCTTTAGTTCCCCATTGAGAAAGGCTGACTTCACATCCATCTGATACAATCTCCACTTCATCTGAGCTGCATATGCGAGTATGGCTCGTATTGTATCATGTCTTGAGACTGGGGCAAACGTCTCAAGGTAGTCAACACCATATTCTTGAGAGAAACCTCTTGCAACTAGCCTTGCCTTATGCTTGATGTGATTGCCATTTGCATCGGTTTTGATCTTGTAGATCCACTTCACACTTATCACATTCTTCTTCTTTGGCTTGTCTACAAGTTCCCATGTCTTGTTCCTCCATTCAGGCTCTGATACCATGTAGATTCTTATAAGTGTTTAAGAATTATAAGGAGAAAAATAAGAAATATGAATATAATTAACTTTCTCTGTTTTATGAAAGAAAAAAACAGAGTATAACTTTTATTGTATTACAAGAGAAAAAACTGAATTGTTTTCTAAGACAAGATTTGATCTATATTTATAGATAATGAACAGGTGTGTTGAGAAGACACAACTCTTTAATTGTACAGACACACCTTTTCATATTAAAAGACACAAACATGAAGAGTTACAACTCTTTGTATAATAACTAACTAACATGAAGAGTTACAACTCTTTGTATAATAACTAACTAATTTAAATGTGTTAAGGAGAGATTTGATTATATAGTTTAACAGATGTAACGGTAGTCACAAACAATGGCAAATCCTTCACATGTACACGGTAAGCCAAGATGATGTATTTCGATTTTCTAGCTTTTAAAGGAGAGTGATGGTAAGAGTATTAAAGATGAATTTGTAATGGCAGGTGGAATTGGCTTATTTCAATCATGGAAGGATATTGCAATACGTGATCAGGAACCTGATCAAACAATAAGAAAACTGGTAACCCCCAAAGAGAGCTTTCTGTAGCCTAAAGGTTTGTTGCAATAATTTTTTTTTATCATGGAGGAGGATTGAGAGTTGCGTTAATTTAAAACTTTGCTTTCTTTTCTCTTTTGTTTGTTTTGCTTCTTCTTAGTTATCAATTGGAACATTGTCACTGTCAAGGCGTTTTTAAATAAATATGACAACTCTTTTGTTCAACGACCCCAAATGATAAGTAAGAATTAAGACGCATTGATAGAATTATGTGGCTTCATAGTGAAAGAACAGGAAAAACAAATATTTTCTTATGTAAAGCACAAAACTATTGATTTCGTTTTTCTTTTCGACTGAGAAAGAGGTTTGCTCCAATGAGAAAGAGGTTTCATGGAAACCTGCAAATGAAGATAGAAATATATTAATACAATCCAAAGGATTCATCAACAATGAGTGAAGTCAAGAGCTTACCTCTAAAATGCTATTTTTATTGTTGTGTTACTTGTGTATTAGTGCAGGAGCCTTTAACTCCTGAGAGTAAAACCATTTAGTTGATGCCCACTTGTTTCCTTTGATTACTGGACGACCACCTGAATCAATCAAACTCATCAGATTAAGAAAAAAAGAGGGGTAATAATACTATGATTTAAGAAAGGTAATGTGATTGTCTCTCTCACAATGTAAACTCGAAGGGTCTTGAGACCCGTCAGGCCTCATGTTCCAGAAGAGTACAGCGTCTCCCTTCTTTGGTGAAACAGATAGTCTTCCACTGGACACAGGGAAGACTGTTTCGCCTCCTTCATCAACGTCCGACCTAAGTATCATTAAAAACGAAGTTTACTAACGCATTCTCCTGTCTGATCATGAGATTGTATAAAAGGGGTTGTATGTGTATACAGGTACATAAGGAAAGTAGCAATTCTTCTCGATCCATCAAAGTGAGGGTCAACTTTCTGCCCAATTTCATAATGGATAACTTGAAGACCTTCTCCATTTGCTGCATTTCACCCATCGATCACAACTTAAACTACAAGACAATGTAGAGAGTAACAAATATATCCATAGATAAGAATCACATACCTACAGGGAGAAAGGTGAATTCTGAAATTCTTTTCTCAATCCCTTCCACAATTTTGTCATGTCCTCTTCCAATAAAACATCCCGTGCTCGTCCTCCAGCTGGCACATTAATTGGACTTTCCAAATCTCAAATCTTGACAAGGGGGAGAAACAAAACAAAAAAAAAAGATTCGAGTACAGAACCTGCTTTCTATTGAACCTCCGTTTACTGAATCACGCACCAAGGACCTCACCATCTTAGGTTTCGCGAGGCTAATCAAGTGCTCACATTCTTCATTTTTCTTTACATCAAAACTTATATTAAACAGAGCTTAAGATCAACGAGCCCTAAACCTTTCAAGTGCTTATACATCCTTTTAAAAGATGAAGCCAGGGAGTACGTTATTACATTCTTCTTTCTCATTACAGAAACATGTGTCAGTTGATCCTATGTGTTTTGTTTTTTTCACTTGAGAGTTGTAAGTGAGATCTAGAACAAAACCCTAGACAGGTTTTAGTTTCTTTAACTTGCCTGACAAGCTATATGAACTAGCATGCAGATAGCAAAAAAATCTTATCTACCAAATAAAGTATCTAAAATCTAAATTTTATCCCAGAAGAATTAAGAAAAAAAGGAAATACCAAGAAGTTGTGGTAAAGGAAAGCCTTAGGTTTCCATGAGATTACTTCAGGCCAACGCTCATGAGGAAAGCGCAAGGAAGAATGAACCTTCTCTATGTTACACGTAACTGCTGTCAACAAAGGGGGCAGAGAACCCAACGCCATTGATAAACTTTCAATTATGTCATCAATTTTCACGTTCACAGAATCACCCATTGTTTGGTTCAACGAGTTGATGTGCTGCATAAGATCTGAACCTTGGTATATCTTTAGCTTTTGCAACCTCTGCCTCAGATACAGTATGGTAGACGGTGAAGTTGACGTAGACATAGTGATTTCGCAAGAGAGTCGAATCAAAATATGAACTCCAAACGGTAAGAGCTATTCTTTATATATAGAAAACAATTGAGGCTATTATTTATCCCAGGGAGTTGCTTCTTGTTTTTTTAAAGTTAATTTTGTGCGTGAATAATAACAAAAAGAGAGGATAGCTACACAGCTGTATATATCTCTTTATATAATAAAATAATCTCTTCATATAATAAAGGAGAATTCTCATAAGTATCTCTACTTAAGTTTTTGTCATAAAATAGCTCTAAAAAAGATTTCATTAAAAAGACAAAAGATTTTCCACCCTTTAATTTATAAATATTAATAAAGATATATATATTTTTGATTATATGTTTTTAAATTCAAACTTTTTCAATATATATTTTTTATTTTATTCAAATTTTATTTTTAAAATTCGAAATTATTTTTAAAAGTACTATTTTCAAACATTTAATATTTATTTTCTATTTTTATAATTTTTAAACTTCACTTCTTAACTTTAAACCAGATGTATACTGTTAGTTAACCTAATGATCGATAAGACAGGCTTCTTTTGTTTGTTTAATAATCGAGGTAAGAAAGAAAATAGTTCATAAGGTAACAATAGCTATTTTTTGACAAAAGGTAACAATAGCTACTTTTTGACAAAAGGTAACAATAGCTACATAAGCAAGTTTACTTCTTCTTCTTTTTTTACTTTAGAATGCAATTTTGCTAGTACATGTTCTTGGTGACATGAGATCAAGTAAACCTGCAAAAGACGACATAAAGATATGAAAACAAAAAGATAATAAAACAATCCGAGACAATGCAAAGGATTCATCACTAAGTGAGGTTAAGTGCTTACCTCTTCTTCTTTTTTTAAAACTCAATTCCTGTACTTGTGAACGTTTGTAGCCATTTAGTTGTTGACCACTTGTTTACTTTAATCATCATTGGACAGCCACCTGAATCAAACAAAAATTTGGGGAGTTGGCTTATTTTCAATCAAGGAGGGGTGTTGCAATATGTGATCAGGAACCTGATCAAACAATGAGAACACTGGTAAGCCCCAGATAGCTTTCCGTACCCAAAAGGTTTGTTGCAATAATATTGTAATATTCATGAAGGAGAATGAGAGTTGCATCAATCTAACTGTGCTTTGTTTGTTTTACTTCATCATTTGCTTCTTGCTAGTCAACTAGAACCACTGTCACTGTCAATGCGTTTTAAAATAAATATGACAACTTTTTTTTTTTGATTTAGGACCCCCAAATGATGGGTATACGCATTTGATAGAACTATAAATCATGTTTTCATAGTGAAAAAAACTGGAAAACAATTATATTTTCTTAGATAAGCACAAAACAATGGAATTATTATTTTCGTTTCAACTGAGAAAGAGGTTTAACTCCAGTGACTAATGGAGAAGCTAGATAATTCTTTTATTTAGTTCAGATTTTTAATTCTCTAAACACAAAGAAAAACAGTTCCACTGATGTAGTAAAGGTTTTGATTGAATAAATTTTTACATTCACTAAAAAACACTCCAGTGACATCTCATGTTATTGAGATCATGAAAACCTGCAAATGACAGAGAGAAAGCATTAATACAATCCAAAAGATTCATCACAAAAAATTGAAGCCAAGAGCTTACCTACCTCTCAAGAAAGATATTTTTATTCTTGTGTATAATCGTAGGAGCCTTTGAACTCCTCAGAGTGAAACCATTTAGTTGCTGCCCACTTGTTTCCTTTGATTACTGGACGACCACCTGAATCAATCAATCAATGGTTTACTCATCTTATCAGACTAAAGACAAGAAGGGTAACAATACTATAATTCAAGAAAAGGCAATGTCTTTTGTCTCTCTCACAATGCAAACTCGAAGGGTCTTTAGACCCGTCAGGCCTCTTGTTCCAAAAGAGTACAGCGTCTCCCTTCTTTGGTGAAACAGATAGTCCACCGGACTTAGGGAAGTCTGTTTGGCCTCCTTCATCAACGTCCGACCTAATTGTCATTAAAAAAAGGAAGATTACTAACTTACTTATTAGATAATAACGCTTTCTTGTGGCTGATCATGAGACACAGCCTATATATAAAGAAAGGGGTTGTATGTATGGTTTAACATACAGGTACATAAGGAAAGTAGCAAGTCTTCCCAATCCATCAAAGTGAGGGTCAAATTTCTGACCAACTTCATAATGGATAACTTGAAGTTTTTCACCATTTTCTGCATTTTAACCATCACAACTTAAACTCCTCAAGACAATGTAAAGAGCGACAACAATATCCTTAAAAAAAATCACATACCCACAGGAAGGAAGGCGAATTCCGAGATCCTCTTCTCAATCTCTTCCACGATCTTGTCACGTCCTCTTCTTATAGAACTTCCCGTGCTCGTCCTCGCGCTGCACATTATTGGACACTTCCAAATCTCAAATCTTGACGAGGGGGAGAAACAAAACAAAAATAATTTTGAGTACAGATGACCTGCTTTCTTTCACCCCTCCGTTTTTTGAATCACCCACCCGTGACCTCTTCATATAAGGTTTAGCGAGGCTAATCAAGTGCTCACATTCTTCATTTTTCTTTGCATAAAATTTATAGAAAAGCGAGCATATATAAGATCAATGATCCCTAAACCCCTGAAGTGCTTATATATCTTTTTTCAAGACGAAGCTAGGGATTACGTTATTACATTCTTTCTCATGAGAGAAACATGTGTCAGTTGATCATGTGTTTTTTTACTGGAGAGGTTGTAACTAAGAATATCTCAAGCACAAACCCTAGACAACTTATAATTTCTTTAACTTGTCTGACAAGCTATTTGAACTAGAAAAGTCTAATCTACCAAATAAAGTATCTAACATCAAAAAATTTATCCCAAAAGAATAATTAAAAAAGGGAAGGAATTACCAAGAAATTGTGGTAAAGGAAAGCTCTAGGTTTCATTGAGATTACTTCAGGCCAACGTTCATGAGGGAAACGCAAGGAAGCATCAACCTTCTCTTTGTTACACGTAAGTGCTGTCAACAGAGGGGACAGCGAACACAACAAGGTTGATAAATTATTAAAGTCATCAATTTTCACGTTCACTGAATCACCCATTGTTTCTTTGAGCGTGTCGATGTGCTGCATAAGGTCTGAAACTCCATATATCTTTAGCTTGTGCAACCTCTGCTTCAGATACAGTGAGATAGTAGATGGTAAAGTCGACTTAGACATAGTGAATTCGCAAGAGAATCGATTCAAGGTATGAACTCGTACGTGGATCGCTAACTTTATAAAGAAAACGATTAAGGCTAGGTTTACTTTTTCTCTTTTATTTGAAAGTTAATTTTGTGAATGATAATAACAAAGAAGAGAGGATAGCTACACAACTCTATATATTTCTTCTTCTTTTTTTTGACATCGTCTATATATCTCTTTATATAATAACGAAAACAATATTTAAAATTGATCATAAGACAGGCTTTAAAAAAATAATAATAATCGAGGTAAGAAAGAAAATAGTATTCCCTCTTCCTAAAAGATTTATATTCTAGATAAAAAAATCTGTTTCTAAAAGATCCTTTTTTTCATTTTCAATGCATATTTATTAAATAATTGCAAATTTTTAAAAATTTAATTGAACTTATTGAATATTTATTTATTTAAAACTGTGAGAAAAAATAATCACCAAAACTATGCAAAATTTAATGTGTTTTCTTAATATATGATAAGTTAACTGTGTTTCAAAAAGAAAAATAAAGGTAACATTGATTACATAAGTAAGTTGTACTTAATTAAAGGTAACGCGATTTTGCTGTGCAGCGTTTGAGATACTTATAAGGATGAGACTGAGAATGATACAACTACTAATACATGATGATGCTGGTGAGATCGATAAGATCATGGAAACCTGCAAAAGACAACAACATGAACATTAAAACAAATCCGAGACAATGCATCACTAAAGTGAGGTTAAGAGCTTACCTCTTCTTCTTTCTACTCAATTCTTGTACTCGTGAGCGTGAAGCCATTTAGTTGATGACCACTTGTTTCCTTTTATCACTGGACATCCACCTGAATCAATCAAAGAAGATTTGATTTAGATCTCTACTTAAGTTTCATAGGAAAGCAATATTCAATCTCTAGCTATCTGACCATGCAAGCTCGAAGGGTCAAGTGACCCATCAGGCCTCATGCTCCAGAAGAGCAAAGCGTCTCTCTTCTTTGGCAGAACAGAGAGTCCTTCTTTACCACATTGTGAGAGCTTGTTCCACCATGGGACATCACTAATATTTCCTTTGGCTAAAGGGAAAACTGTTTCGCCACCTTCATCAACGTCCGAGCTAAGGTAGTAGAATCAAAGGAAGAAGATTAACTAACGCATATATTGTGGAAAAGGAGTGTGAAAGAATATGGTTTAGTTTACATACAGGTACATAAGGACAGTAGCAACTCTTTGCCCTCCCCTTTTGACGTTGAACTCGTCTGTGAAGTAGTCATGGTGAGGCTCATACTTTTGCCCAACTTCATAATGTAGAACTTGTAGACTCTCTCCATTTTCTGCAGTGACATAAAACATTACACGTTACCTCTACAAAAAAGATGTAGACTAGCAACATGGCCTGTCCTGAGCATAAGCATAATCTATAACCCTTAATTAATCTTAAAAAAAAAATACATTGACATACACCTCCCAAATTTATTTGAATATTTTTATTGAAACATTTATTAAATTGCTTACCGTTCCTAAAATCTCAGAACTGGTCTGGCTAGCAAGTAGCAACTTCTTTTAGCTCGGTCCAAAAATCTAAACCGTTATCAAGTTTTGGACAACTACTACGCAAAGCTACATACCTACAGGAATGAATGTGAAATCTGAAATCTTATTCTCAATCTCTTTCACTGTTTCATCATGCCCAATTTTAAGAAAAGCTCCTGAACTTGTTCGTACTCTGCACATTAACGCATTTTGAAATTTAAAATTCAAGAAGTTTCCAAATGCGACTCGAAGAAAAAAAAAAGACATAACTGAGTCCAGAACCTGCTGTCTTTGCTCCTTCCATTTTTGACATCAGCCACCTTTGACTTTGCCATATTAGGTTTTGCGAGGCTGATCAAGTGATCACATTCCTCATTCGTCTTACAAAATTTTAAGAAAAACAGAGCGTAAGGTTAAAAAAAAATAGTGACTAATAGCTTGAGTCGCAAGAGACATCTTAGCTACATGAATACGAAGCACATAGCACGTCTATAATATTATCTTAGAGAAGCAGCAAATTTACCAAGAAATTGTGGTAAAGGAAAGCTCTAGGCTCCCACGATATAACTTCAAGCCAACGCTCACCATTACTTTCTTCGTCTCTATAAGTACTCTCCCCTCTGCTTATCAAAACCAAAGTTATCACTCAATCACTTCCACAGGAGCAAACAAAAACTAAAAAAACCCTTTTCTCTAACCTCTCCTCGCTGATCCGTTCAACAGTGGTCAAATCTGTCGGCCTTGAAGAGATCATGCTGGTGCTGGGCAGTGAAACGATACCGAGACCAAGAAGAATGAGAATGGAGAAGGGTACAAGTATAAGAACTGTGAAAGCCTGCGTCGTCAACGAAGATTTACGCGGCTGAGGACGGAGGTGCTTCAGTTTCTTCGCCATTTCTTGATTTTTTTTTATCTAGAAGTTTTCAAGTAACCGTAGAGAATTTAAGAAAACGAAAGAGAAGACGTTACACTGAAAACATGCATTTGAATATGGAAGCTAAAATATGAGTAAATGAATTGTTTTGTTTTCGTCTTTAACGTGTCGGTTAGATACAGAGACAGAGTGCCTTCTCATTCTAAACCTGTAAATCCATAGTTATCTTTTTTTTTTGAAAGAATTTTAAATTTATTCAAATAAAAAAAAACCTGTTTACAAAGGAATAAATGATGAAATCAAGCTATAGATCAAAATTTTTGTTCTAAACCCAAAAGAAATCTCAGCTTCTACTGCCAAACCATACTTCCATAGCTTTTTCATATTGCTCTCCTGGCCTCTTCCTTAAAGAAGTGACTCTGTTCCTAATTTGTTTGTCAAGTCTTCCAACAATGCATCTCGCAGGTGAGAACCTTCACCCACTCTCCTTTTATTTCTCTCATACCAAAGTGCATAAATTGTTGCTTGAAAACAGTATCTCAATAAGAAGGTTACCAGCTTCTCCCGTGTACCATTCACCATAATCTGTATCACTTCAGACCACCTAAATCCATAGTTATCAAGTTCTTGTTTCTAGCATAGAGATTCTTTCCTTCATTTATAGTTTTAAGACACTTGTGGTTAAAGTTAAACTAGTAGCTGAGTATGGTTTAGTTTACATGCAGGCACATAAGAACAGTAGCAACTCGTTGCCTTACCCTTTTGACGTTGAACTCGTCTGTGAAATAGTTATGGTGAGGTTCTTATTTCTGCCCAACTTCACAATGTTGAACTTGTAGTCTCTCTCTCCATTTTCTGCACTGACATTACACATTAGCCCCACACGAAAATGTAGACTAGCAACAAGACCAGTCCTGCGCATAGGCAAGTTAAACATTGGTAAGCCCCAGCCAAAAGGTTTGTTGCAATAAAAATGTTATCGAGGATGAGGATGAGAGTTGCATTACTTTAACTGTGCTTTGTTTTCTGTTTGTTTTACTTATCTTTTGCTTCTTGCTATTCAACTAGAACCATTGTCACTGTCAATGCATTTTAAAATAAATATGTCAACTCTTAAAGAAGTGACTCTGTTCCTAATTTGTTTGTCAAGTCTTCCAACAATGCATCTCGCAGGTGAGAACCTTCACCCACTCTCCTTTTATTTCTCTCATACCAAAGTGCATAAATTGTTGCTTGAAAACAGTATCTCAATAAGAAGGTTACCAGCTTCTCCCGTGTACCATTCACCATAATCTGTATCACTTCAGACCACCTAAATCCATAGTTATCAAGTTCTTGTTTCTAGCATAGAGATTCTTTCCTTCATTTATAGTTTTAAGACACTTGTGGTTAAAGTTAAACTAGTAGCTGAGTATGGTTTAGTTTACATGCAGGCACATAAGAACAGTAGCAACTCGTTGCCTTACCCTTTTGACGTTGAACTCGTCTGTGAAATAGTTATGGTGAGGTTCTTATTTCTGCCCAACTTCACAATGTTGAACTTGTAGTCTCTCTCTCCATTTTCTGCACTGACATTACACATTAGCCCCACACGAAAATGTAGACTAGCAACAAGACCAGTCCTGCGCATAGGCAAGTTAAACATTGGTAAGCCCCAGCCAAAAGGTTTGTTGCAATAAAAATGTTATCGAGGATGAGGATGAGAGTTGCATTACTTTAACTGTGCTTTGTTTTCTGTTTGTTTTACTTATCTTTTGCTTCTTGCTATTCAACTAGAACCATTGTCACTGTCAATGCATTTTAAAATAAATATGTCAACTCTTAAAGAAGTGACTCTGTTCCTAATTTGTTTGTCAAGTCTTCCAACAATGCATCTCGCAGGTGAGAACCTTCACCCACTCTCCTTTTATTTCTCTCATACCAAAGTGCATAAATTGTTGCTTGAAAACAGTATCTCAATAAGAAGGTTACCAGCTTCTCCCGTGTACCATTCACCATAATCTGTATCACTTCAGACCACCTAAATCCATAGTTATCAAGTTCTTGTTTCTAGCATAGAGATTCTTTCCTTCATTTATAGTTTTAAGACACTTGTGGTTAAAGTTAAACTAGTAGCTGAGTATGGTTTAGTTTACATGCAGGCACATAAGAACAGTAGCAACTCGTTGCCTTACCCTTTTGACGTTGAACTCGTCTGTGAAATAGTTATGGTGAGGTTCTTATTTCTGCCCAACTTCACAATGTTGAACTTGTAGTCTCTCTCTCCATTTTCTGCACTGACATTACACATTAGCCACACACGAAAATGTAGACTAGCAACAAGACCAGTCCTGCGCATAGGCAAGTTAAACATTGGTAAGCCCCAGCCAAAAGGTTTGTTGCAATAAAAATGTTATCGAGGATGAGGATGAGAGTTGCATTACTTTAACTGTGCTTTGTTTTCTGTTTGTTTTACTTATCTTTTGCTTCTTGCTATTCAACTAGAACCATTGTCACTGTCAATGCATTTTAAAATAAATATGTCAATTCTCGTGTCTGATCATGAGACACAGATTCTATAAAAGGGTTGTATGTATGGTTTATCATACAGGTACATAAGGAAAGTGGCAAGTCTTCCGAATCCATCAAAGTGAGGGTCAAATTTTTGCCCAACTTCATAATGGATTACTTGAAGACCTTCTCCATTTTCTGCATTTACCATCATCACAACTTAAAACTCCCACAAGACAATGTAAAGGGTAACAAAAGTATCCATAGAAAGAATCACATACCTACAGGGAGGAAGGTGAATTCTGAAATTCTATTCTCAATCTCTTCAACAATTTTGTCATGTCCTCTTCCAATAAAAGTTCCCGTGCTCGTCCTCGCGCTGGCACATTAATGGACACTTCCAAATCTCAAATCTTGGCATGGGGGAGAAACAAAACAAAAAAGAAATTTGAGTACAGAACCTGCTTTCGTTTCCTCCTCCGTTTCCTGGATCACGCACCCGTGACCTCTTCATATAAGGTTTCGCGAGGCTAATCAAGTGCTCACATTCTTCATTTTTCTTTACATAAAAATTTGTTTTAAACAGCATAATATCAATGAGCCGTAAACCTTTCAAGTGCTTATAAATCATCCAAAAAGATAAATCCGATCGAAGATTACGTTATATTACATTCTTTTCTCATGAGAGAAACAAGTGTCAGTTTGATCATGTGTTTTTTTACTGGAGAGTTGTAACTAAGAAGATAAAAAGCACAAATCCTAGACATGTTCTAGTTTCTATAACTTGTATGACAAGCTATATGAACTAACATGTAGCTGGCAAACATGGCCTTACTATCTAACAGTATGAGCAAATGAGCTTGAACAAGATCCTTTTAGTTTTTAGATATAGTACTAAATTTAAAACTTATAATTTCAAAAGAGACGTCATATATAGAGCTAAAAATGTTTAAAACTATATTTAATATTTTTTTGGGGCAGAGCTCATACATAGTTTGAGACGGCACTGCTGGCAAAGTCCCATCTACCATGTAAAAACCCTAAATAAAACTCTTTATCCCAAAAGAAGCTAAAAGAAGAAGAGGAATTACCAAGAAGTTGTGGTAAAGGAAAGCTCTAGGTTTCCACGAGATAACTTCGGGCCAACGTTCATGAGGAAAGCGCAAGGAAGCATCAACCTTCTCCATCTTACACGTAAGTGCTGTCAGCAGAGGGGGAAGAGAACAAAACAAGACTGATAAATTATTAAAGTCATCAATTTTCACGTTCAGTACTGTATCACCCATTGTTTCTTTGAACGTGTCGATGTGCTGCATAAGGTCTGAAACTCCATATATCTTTAGCTTCTGCAACCTCTCCTTCAGATACTGGGAGGTCGACATAGACATGGTTAATTCGCGCAATAGAATCGAATCAAGGTATCCACTCGTATATGAAGCCGCTAACTTTATAAAGAAAGCGATTAGGGCTATATGCCTATATGTATTTATCTAGAGGTTTACTTTTTCTTTTTAAAAGTTTAATTTTGCGAGTGATAATAACAAAAAGAGAGAATGGCTATACAACTATATATCCTCTTTATACGATAATTAAAAAAAAAAATTAAAACTGAAAGACATGTTTCTTTATTTAATAATAGAGGTAAGAAAATAATTCATAAGGTAACAACATTAACTACATAAGTAAGTTTTACTTAATTAAAGGCCAGAACGCTATTTTGCTGGTGCAGCGTTTTAGTAAGTTTTACTTAATCAGGATGAGATTAACAATGATACACATACTACTTGTACACGATGATGTTAATGAGATGAGATCATGGAAACCTGCAAAAGAGGACATAATACATTAAAACAATCTGAGACAATGCAATAGATTCATCACTAAAGTGAGGTAAAGAGCTTTACCTCTCTCTTTTTTTACTCAATTCCTGTACTCGTGAGCGTGAAGCCATTTAGTTGATGACCACTTGTTTCCTCTAATCACTGGACAGCCACCTGAACCAATCAAAGAAGTTTATGAGAGGTTTTGGTTTTAAATCTCTACTAATTTAAGTTTCATAGAAAGAAAGACAAGCTATCTCTCTTTCCTGACCATGCAAACTCAAAGGGTCTAGAGACCCATCAGGCCTCATACTCCAGAAGAGCAAAGCGTCCCTCTTCTTTGGCAGAACAGAGAGTCCTTCTTTACCGCATTGTGAGAGCTTGTTCCACCATGGGACATCACTAATATTTCCTTTGGCCAAAGGGAAAACTGTTTCGCCACCTTCATCAACATCCGAGCTAAGGTAGTAGAATCAAATATAGAAGATTAACTAACGCGTATATAGTGAAAAATATTGTGAAAGGGATATGGTTTTACATACAGGTACATAAGGACAGTGGCTACTCGTTGCCCTCCCCTTTTGACGTTGAACTCATCTGTGAAATAGTCATGGTGAGGCTCATATTTTTGCCCAACTTCATAATGTAGAACTTGTAGACTCTCTCCATTTTCTGCAGTTACATTACACGTTAGCTCCACAAGAAAATGTAGACTAGCAACAGACCCTCTCCTGGCAAGTGAAACATTAGGCTGTAACATTTAATTCATTTTTTTATTGAAAGATTTACTAAATTGTTTATAGTCCTTAGATATTAGGACCGCCCGACTAGCATCTTTTAGTTCAGTCCAAAAATCTAAACAGTTATCATGTTCTGGACAAGTAAGAAGAAAAGCCACATACCTACAGGAATGAATGTGAAATCTGAAATCTTATTCTCAATTTCTTTCACTATTTCGTCATGCCCAGTTTTAAGAAAAGCTCCTGAACTTGTTCGTACTCTGCACATTAACGCATTTAGAAATTTAAAATTCAAGAAGTTTCCAAATGCAACTTGAAGGGAGAAAAAGACATGACTGAGTACAGAACCTGCTGTCTTTGCTCCTTCCAGTTTTGACATCAGCCACCTTTGACTTGGTCATGTTAGGTTTTGCAAGACTAATCAAGTGATCACATTCTTCATTTGTCTTACAAAATTTTAGGAAAAACAGAGCCTAAGGTTAAAAAACAGTAACTCATAATACCTTGAGTTGCAAGAAATATATTAACTACATGAATACTAAGCACATAAGTCTAAATTTGATTTTAGAGAAGCAACAAATTTACCAAGAAATTGTGGTAAAGGAAAGCTCTAGGCTCCCACGATATAACTTCAAGCCAACGCTCACCACTACTTTCTTCGTCTCCATAAGTACTCTCCCTGCTTGTCAAAACCAAAACTATTACTCAATCACTTCCACAGGTGCAAACAAGAGCTCAAAAACACCCTTTTCTCTAACCTCTGCTCGCTAGTCCGTTCAACAGTTGTCAAATCTGGGGGCCTTGAAGAGATCATGCTGGTGCTGGGCAGTGAAACGATACCGAGACCAAGAAGAATGAGAATGGAGAAGGGTACAAGTATAAGAACTGTGAAAGCCTGCGTCGTCAAGAAATATTTACGCGGCTGAGGACGGAGGTGCTTCAGTTTCTTCGCCATTCTTGATTGGATTGTTTGTTTTATCCACAAGTTTTCAAGAAACCGTAGATAAACTGAAAGAGAAGACGTTACACTGAAAACATGCATTTGAATACGGAAAGCTAAATATGAGTAAATGAGTTGTGTTTGTTTTCGTCGTTCACGTGTTGGTTAGATACAGAGACAGAGTGGCTTCTCATTCTCAACCTATAAGTGCATAGTTATCAAGTTCTTGTTTCTAGCAAAGAGATTCTTTCCTTCATTTATAGTTTTGAGACACTTGTAGTTAAAAGTTAAACTAGTAGCTGAATATCATGTATTGATTAAACTTGTCAATTGCTATACTGATAAGATTAAGCCTGGTTATTACGACGTTAATTATCATATATATTTTTTCAGAATTAACCTGCCGGCTATTGTATTTTATCCCAAAAGATATATTAACCCTTTGTTCCAAAAAGTATTATATATATAAATAACTCTAGTTATTGTAATGTTAAGAATATGGACTAATTATGATGTGTAGAGCTTAATTATATTGTTCTTTTGAGAAATCTACTAACTAACTACTGATAGTGGTAACTTTATTAGTATAGATTAGATTTAAAACAATATTCTGTATGGGTTGAGTAAACCAGAAATGAATAGCAAGTATAAACCAACTAAACCGATAGAGATTTTGATAAGTACCAAAGACTTGTTTCGTCGTCGGTCAGCGTAGAATTTTGGATCCCAGTGTTTTTTTCCAAAAATAACTTGGCCTAAGACATTAACGGCCCATCTACTCGGCCTATGACATATACGACCCATTTAACAACAACCGACCATTGGGGAGCCGACTTCTCTATAAATAAGAGGCTTAGGGTATCGATTTCGCTTCTTCGTTCATCTCTCTCTCAATTCGTGAGAGCAAAATCCAGATCTGGTCGTGTCAAACGCGCAGTTAAAAACGAAAAAAAAAAGAAAAAAAATTAAGATCAATTAAACTGTAAACTGACTCTCACATATATTCAAATATAAATTCGAAAAGAGAGGGAAACAACTCGATTTTGATCCCAACGTTCTAGATTTTTTTCGTTTCCTTTGATCGGAGCTTCACCGTCGTCATGGATACGCGGTTCCCGTTCTCTCCGGCTGAGGTCTCTAAAGTCCGTGTGGTCCAGTTTGGGATTCTCAGCCCCGATGAGATCGTAATGCTCCTTTTCTTTCTATGTTGTAAGCTCATTGCTCTCCGCAATGAAACTGATAGATTTACTAGGTTTACGAGTTAAGGATCAAGTTCGTTTCTAATGGCTTTTCGCTTATGTTTCAGAGGCAAATATCTGTACTACACGTTGAGCATAGCGAGACCACCGAGAAGGGTAAACCTAAGGTTGGAGGATTGAGTGATGTTAGGCTCGGTACGATTGATCGGAAGGTGAAGTGTGAGACGTGTATGGCTAATATGGCTGAGTGCCCTGGGCATTTTGGTCATCTCGAGCTCGCCAAGCCAATGTATCACGTCGGTTTTATGAAGACGGTGTTGAGTATCATGCGTTGTGTTTGCTTCAATTGCTCCAAGATCTTAGCTCATGAGGTATGGATATATGAGCTCGTCTTGTTTTGCTTGCATGCATGCATCTTTGTTTATTTACTTTTTTTTTTTAATGAAGGACGAGCATAAGTTTAAGCAGGCTATGAAGATAAAGAACCCCAAGAATAGACTTAAGAAAATTCTGGAAGCCTGCAAAAACAAGACTAAATGTGCTGACGACGATGATATTGAGGATGTTCAAGACACAACAGAGGAAGCCGTGAAGAAAATCCGTGGTGGATGTGGTGCAGTGCAACCGAAACTGACTATTGAGGGCATGAAGATGATTGCAGAGTACAAAATAAGTACGAAAAAAGATGAGCAGGAGCAGCTTCCAGAGCGTGAAGGAATGAAAAAGATGCTTAGTGCTGACATGGTTTAATGTCTTTTCTTTCTACATTTGGAATGTACATAACCATACCCCCCTTTCATGTTTTTCGGGGTAATCTGAGATTCATTCTTGCAGGTTTTGAGTGTTTTAAAGAGGATTAGCGATGAGGATTGTCAGCTCTTAGGGTTCAACCCCAAGTATGCTCGTCCTGACTGGATGATTCTACAAGTGCTTCCTATTCCTCCACCCCCTGTCAGACCATCTGTGATGATGGATGCCACTTCCAGAAGCGAGGTAAGTCTCTGACTTTGGTTTATCAAAAAAAAAATATTTTCATATCTCAACTAATTGCCTTTTTGACTATGCCAACTAACTGTGTGTCCTTGAGTTCATGCAGGATGATTTGACTCATTCGCTAGCCATGATTATTCGACACAACGAGAACTTGAAACGGCAGGAAAAAAATGGAGCACCAGCTCATATTATATCAGAGTTTACACAACTCTTGCAGTTCCATATAGCAACGTATTTTGATAACGAGTTACCTGGACAACCAAGGGTAATAATGCTTTTATATCCCTCAACATCTGGTCTGATACATACAGACGCTCCTTGATCTGTATTGACGTTTACTTTTTCTTTTTTCAGGCTACTCAAAAATCAGGGAGGCCTATTAAATCAATATGCAGTAGACTGAAGGCGAAGGAAGGCAGAATCAGGGGAAATTTGATGGGAAAACGTGTTGATTTCTCAGCACGTACTGTTATCACACCAGATCCAACAATAAATATCGATGAACTTGGTGTACCGTGGAGTATTGCCTTGAATCTTACATATCCTGAAACAGTAACTCCATATAACATTGAAAGGTTACTATTTCTGGTGTTTACTTTATCTTGAGAAAGTGTTTTTTTTTTATCTTTGATGAAAACATTTCTTTTGACAGATTGAAGGAGCTAGTTGATAATGGGCCACATCCTCCACCTGGCAAGACTGGTGCTAAATATATCATTAGGGATGATGGCCAAAGACTAGACCTTCGTTACCTTAAGAAGAGCAGTGATCATCATTTGGAACTTGGATACAAAGTATTCACTACTTTCTTTATTCTATCTACTCAAGGCACGAAGTTTTTTTTGGAAGTATTTTAATTCTTCTATGCTTTCTCGTTCACAGGTGGAGCGGCACTTGATTGATGGTGATTTTGTTCTGTTTAATCGTCAACCAAGTCTGCACAAGATGTCTATCATGGGTCACAGGATTAGGATCATGCCATACTCCACTTTCCGACTGAACTTGTCTGTTACTTCTCCTTACAATGCTGATTTCGATGGGGATGAGATGAACATGCATGTACCACAGTCATACGAGACCAGAGCCGAGGTGTTGGAGCTGATGATGGTTCCCAAATGTATAGTCTCTCCCCAGGCGAACCGTCCTGTGATGGGTATTGTGCAGGATACCCTTCTAGGGTGCCGTAAAATTACAAAGAGAGATACCTTCATAGAGAAGGTAACCATTTTTCATTAGCGACTTCTTGTTAAAAAAAAAAATCTCTGTTTTAATGAAAAGTATATGCTGAAACCTTTTCCATTTTCTCCAGGATGTATTCATGAACACGCTTATGTGGTGGGAAGACTTCGATGGGAAAGTTCCAGCTCCCGCCATTTTGAAGCCTCGTCCTCTTTGGACTGGCAAACAAGTCTTTACTCTCATCATACCGAAGCAGATAAATCTATTCAGGTACTCTGCATGGCACTCAGATCAAGAGACGGGATACATAACTCCTGGTGATACTCAAGTGAGAATTGAAAGAGGGGAGCTTCTCGCTGGAACTCTCTGCAAAAAGACCCTTGGTACCGGTAACGGAAGTCTCGTGCATGTCATTTGGTAAGATTCTGCATTCCTGTTAACTTGGCACAAAAAATATTATTGGTTTCATGGAGCTAAAATATTAAAATTAAAATTTACGTTGTTTATAGGGAAGAAGTTGGACCTGATGCAGCTAGAAAATTCCTTGGCCATACTCAATGGCTTGTCAACTACTGGCTACTGCAGAATGGTTTCACCATTGGAATTGGCGACACAATTGCTGATTCGTCAACAATGGAGAAAATTAACGAGACTATTTCTAGTGCCAAAACTGCTGTGAAAGACCTTATCCGTCAGTTCCAGGAAAAGAAACTAGACCCTGAACCGGGGAGAACTATGACAGAGACATTTGAGAACAGAGTTAATCAGGTAAACATCAATGTCTTGATAATAATAATAATATAGTTTTTATATCTTCTGGTCTCTGCTGACTCCTTTACTGCTCTTTCAGGTCTTGAATAAAGCTCGTGACGATGCTGGAAGCAGCGCTCAAAAGAGTTTAGCAGAAACCAATAACCTCAAGGCCATGGTGACAGCAGGATCCAAAGGAAGTTTCATCAACATTTCTCAAATGACAGCGTGTGTTGGTCAGCAAAATGTGGAAGGGAAGCGTATCCCATTTGGTTTTGACGGGAGGACATTGCCCCATTTCACCAAAGATGATTACGGTCCCGAGAGCCGTGGGTTTGTGGAGAATTCGTACCTGCGTGGGTTGACTCCTCAAGAGTTCTTTTTCCACGCAATGGGAGGAAGGGAAGGTCTTATTGATACCGCTGTGAAGACATCAGAGACTGGATACATTCAGAGGCGTTTGGTCAAGGCTATGGAGGATATTATGGTTAAATACGATGGAACAGTGAGAAACTCGTTGGGTGATGTGATTCAGTTTCTCTACGGGGAAGACGGTATGGACGCTGTGTGGATCGAATCACAGAAGCTGGATTCTTTGAAAATGAAGAAGTCTGAGTTCGACAGGACGTTCAAGTACGAGATCGATGACGTGGACTGGAATCCAACGTACCTAAGCGACGAGCATCTTGATGACTTGAAAGGGATACGGGAGCTGCGTGACGTGTGTGACGCGGAGTATCAGAAGCTCGAGGCTGACAGATACCAGCTCGGAACCGAGATCGCCACAAACGGTGATAGCACTTGGCCGTTGCCTGTTAACATCAAGAGGCATATCTGGAACGCACAGAAGACTTTCAAGATTGACTTGCGAAAGATCTCGGACTTGCACCCGGTTGAGATCGTTGATGCGGTTGATAAATTACAAGAGAGGTTGCTGGTTGTTCCTGGTGACGATGCATTAAGCGTAGAAGCGCAGAAAAACGCCACGCTGTTCTTTAATATTTTGCTTCGCAGCACTCTCGCTAGCAAAAGAGTTTTGGAGGAGTACAGGCTCAGCCGCGAGGCTTTTGAGTGGGTTATCGGTGAGATTGAGTCGAGATTTGTGCAGTCGCTTGTGGCTCCAGGGGAAATGATCGGTTGTGTTGCTGCTCAGTCGATAGGAGAGCCTGCTACGCAGATGACTCTCAACACTTTCCATTATGCTGGTGTCAGTGCAAAGAATGTTACCCTCGGTGTTCCCAGGTTGAGAGAGATTATTAACGTTGCTAAACGGATCAAGACACCTTCTCTATCTGTATACCTCACACCGGAAGCTAGCAGATCAAAAGAAGGGGCTAAGACTGTTCAGTGTGCTTTGGAGTATACTACTCTGAGGAGTGTCACACAAGCTACGGAGGTCTGGTATGATCCAGATCCGATGAGTACTATAATCCAAGAGGATTATGACTTTGTGAGGTCCTACTATGAGATGCCTGATGAAGATGTTTCTCCCGATAGAATATCTCCTTGGCTGCTTCGTATTGAGCTGAACCGCGAGATGATGGTCGATAAGAAGTTGAGTATGGCGGATATTGCTGAGAAGATCAACCTTGAGTTTGATGGTGATCTGACTTGCATTTTCAACGATGACAATGCTGAGAAACTGATCCTTCGGATTCGCATTATGAACGGTGAGGGAGAAGCGCAAGATGAGTCAGCTGAAGATGATGTGTTCCTTAAAAAGATTGAGAGCAACATGCTGACGGAAATGGCGCTCCGGGGTATTCCAGATATCAACAAGGTTTTCATTAAACAGGTTAGGAAAAGCAAGTTTGATGAGGAGGAAGGGTTCAAGACATCTGAAGAGTGGATGTTAGATACAGAAGGTGTGAATCTGTTGGCTGTGATGTGCCACGAGGATGTGGATCCAAAGAGGACAACAAGCAACCACTTGATCGAAATCATGGAAGTTCTCGGAATCGAGGCGGTTCGTCGCGCTCTGTTGGATGAGCTTCGAGTTGTGATATCCTTTGATGGCTCCTATGTGAACTACCGTCACCTCGCCATCTTGTGTGATACAATGACATATCGCGGTCACCTGATGGCGATCACTCGACATGGAATCAACAGAAACGACACTGGACCTCTGATGAGATGCTCGTTTGAAGAAACAGTGGATATTCTACTTGATGCTGCAGCTTATGCTGAGACAGACTGCTTGCGTGGTGTGACCGAGAATATAATGCTCGGCCAGCTTGCACCAATTGGAACAGGAGATTGTGAGCTGTATCTGAATGATGAGATGCTGAATAATGCAATTGAAGTTCAGCTCCCTAGCTATATGGATGGCCTAGAGTTTGGAATGACTCCTGGTCGCTCACCATTTTCAGGCACTCCTTATCATGAAAGCATGATGATGACACCAAGCTACCTCTCGAGTCCAAATGTGCTACTGTCGCCAACGTCAAATGCACAGTTCTCTCCATTTGTTAGTGGAATGGGCTTGTCAACTTCTTCATCTCCAGGTTACAGCCCAACATCCACAGGAAACAGTCATAATTCTCTCAGTTACAGCCCCACTTCACCTTACTACAGTCCCACTTCCCCCATCTACAGTCCTACTTCCCCCATCTACAGGCCCACCGCCTACAGTCCCACTTCGCCCATCTACAGCCCCACTTCTCCAATCTACAGTCCCACTTCGCCAATCTACAGTCCCACCTCGCCCTACTACAGCCCCACTTCGCCCCACTCCAGTTCTCCTGGCTGTAGCCCAGCAAGTCCTTCCTATTCTCCCACTTCCCCTAGCTACTATAGTCGGACATCCCGGAGTTACAGTCCGACATCACCGGCTTACAGCCCAACTTCACCTACTTACAGCTCTGCATACAGCCCAACCTCTCCATCTTACAGCCCTACTTCACCATATTACAGCCCAACGTCGCCTTCTTACAGTCCCACTTCACCCGCATACAGCCCTACATCTCCTGGCTACAGCCCAACTTCACCAAGCTACAGTCCAACATCACCTAGTTACGGGCCTACGTCTCCAAGCTACAACTCTCAGTCTGCTAAATACAGCCCCTCTTTGGCTTACTCTCCTAGCAATGCAAGACTATCACCAGTTAGCCCCTACAGTCCTACATCTCCAAACTACAGGTGATTAGTTAAACCGCTCTTTAGTGTTTCCACTTCTGTAAACCTTTTCTAATGCTTTGTTGTTCTCAATTTGTTAACTCTTTTGATCGAATTTTACTCTGCAGCCCTACATCACCATCTTACTCGCCCACATCTCCATCGTATTCACCTTCAAGTCCAACACACTGTCCTAGCAGGTTCGAGTTTAATACACTTTAGTCTGTTGTATGCATCGATCTTATTTGAAAATTTTCACCAACTATTGTCTTTTGGCATCTGCATTTGTGTAAAAAAGTGTAACCGGTTTGTTGTTGTTGCTGTTGTTGAATGTGTCTCAGCCCATACAGCTCAGGAGCAAGCGCAGGCTATTGATATAGAAGAGGGGATACATTTTAAGTTTTAGGTAACGTAACGTCTACACCTTTTGGAACAATTGGTTTTAAAACTCGTATTAGCTCTCACAATCCGAGCTTTACATGTTATTTCGTGTAACCAGAAGCAATGGAGCATGTTGAGAAAAAGGAAGAAAGCGTTTCAAAAGCATCTCCACAGCGGATATCTTTGTGACACTGTTTTCCTAGTATCTTCTTTTTCATGATTTGTAAAATTGTTCTAAACGTACCCCTAAAGCTACAACATCGGCCCAAAAAGAAAACAATATATCATAAACTTTTGGGCTCCTCGTCTGGTTGTTGTGTACTTGTTGCTTGTTCGATTTCAGAAAGTAATACTCTTATGAAAGGATTCTTTTGTGTTACTATTGCTTCGTTGAGATGATTTGAATCGGACAATATGCTTTGTTCCGACAAGAGTATTTGATTGGCATGTGCCCACTTTGAAGTTTAAACGATTGGATTTTCCAATGTGAATTAAAAAGAAAAAGAATTCCGAAATACTCAAACTTTATCCGCAGATTCTACATTTGTTTTATTAGATTAACTAGAGATTTTACCGCGCTACGCGCGGTTTGGTCATTTATAAACTTTCTATAATTTTAATGTTAAATACCTCTCTATACTAATACGATATAAATTAAAGAAAATAAAATGTTTCAAATGAGTTTATACATTGTCAATACACTTTTATAAGGTTATAATAGTAAATAATGAGCTTAAAATAAATTATTTTTGTTTATTCAATTTTGATTGGCTAAGAGTTATAAAAAATAAGAAACTACAAAAAAATAATATAATGATAATAAAAACTAATCATGCTTTTAATATGTGTGAAAAATATAAAACATAAATTAATACTTGAAAAATTAATAACTACTAAAAATTAATAAACTTCATAGTTCTAAATTTGAACTAATATAAAATATGACATAGTTCGATAAGATTATATTTTTGAAAAAGCATTATGTAAATATATGGTCATAATATAATAAATTAAAATCCAATGTCTATAAATATCATATAAATATAATTAATACATTGTATATTTGTTTTCTACTGCGTAAAATTTATATTTAGTTTTTCTTAATAAATTCTAAATATTTTGAAGTTATTTTTCATTTTAAACTTAAAATGCATATAAATTTACTGCATACTCAATATAATCAAATAATAACAATATAGAACTTGTATATAAAATATTTAATCAATACATATACCCGTGAAATCAAATGTTAATTCATATTTTTACATAAAACTTACATCAAAATAGATAAACTAAAAGAATATTTTTGTAAATAGAAAAAAATATGAAAACCCTAATATTATTAATTCATAGAACTTTTATTGTATGTTTTTGAAATGGAGGGAGTCCAAATTAAGCCTCAAGGTTTTGAATAAATTAATTTTATTTTGTGTTTATAGTATATCATTTACTTGTTAGGATATAATATTTGGAAAACTAAAGTGAATTTTTTGAAAGATAATTTTTTGTATTTGGAATATCATTAATTATATATTATTACATAATCAAGATGTAAACGTAGTTACAATTTCTAATAATATTTTAGTAATCATGTTTAAATTTTATTAATAGTTCAAATTCTCTATATTTATTTAATTTTTAATATTTTTGTTATTTTATGTATTATCGTATATATATATATATATATATATATATATATATATTTTTTTTTTCATAAACGTGTAATCCTTTAGAATATTTAAACCTGCAAATTTAATGACCAATGAAGATGATTTAATAAATCTTTAAATTTTGAAACTATAATTTATTCTCAATAATATATTTTGGCATTTAATATTTTGTAAATAAGTGAATCTGTGGGAAATTTCCGTATGAACTTTGTATGTTAGCATAGAAACATATTTCCATTATTATTCTAGACTCTTAAGTTAGCTATTAAACAACTTAAGATTGAGTTGGAATAGCTAGAAGCAAATCATGAGTTTTCTAAAAAATTCAAGCCTTCTCATAATGCATCGATTAGTGATGCTCTAACCTAAATTAATCTTTACACAATCTTATTTAGTATAATACTATAAATAAAGTATGGACAAACTTATGGTATGTTAATAGATTGGAAGTAACAATTTTATAAAAAAAAAATTGTAATGGGATTTACTGAGTGTAATCAAAAGCCATAAACATGTCTTCTATTTTTACAATCTTTCAACCTTAATTTCGTCCGGGAACTGAAATACTAATGAAATAGAACACAACATATTATCATATATAAGAAGAGAATATCTTGTAATGCTTTAATCATTTGCAACAGCCTAATACTGAGTCACCGTAAAACTAAGAGAGACTCAGAAAATTATGAAATTGAAAGTTTGTGAGAGAAATACAATAACAGTAGGGAAAGTGATGTTTGCTTCTCTTAAAACCAAGTATGGATCCGCCTTCAGAAGCTGCCCCCTCTCAAACTGTAAAGATTCATTGTTTAAAGCATTACGAAAAGACTAACAAAAAGGTATAACTTTGTGTACGTGGCCAGTTAATAAAACACAAAACAAAGCCAATAACACAAAGAAACAGATTCTTGCCGGCTGCAGTTTTTGACTGTGGTGGTATTCTTAAGTGCACTTCTCTATTCTCCAAGCATCAGGATCAGAGAAGTTCATTCCATAAGCCCATGGACATGCTGTCGGATTAACTTCTCTTCATCAACGGATGCGAGAAGTTCATGTAGCAATGGAACGAACCGGCTTAAGTCTCTACAGCCCCCATTCGTTTTCCTGTCCATATCAATCTCCCAATGCACCGTTAAATCCTTCTGCACAACTACATCAACGTCCAAGAAAAGTATCCAATGCAGTTTCATGTACATATTATTATCAGGTAAATAGAAGGTCAAGTGCTTCTATAAGAAAATAGTGTGTGGATCCCTAAACCTCAGATTCAGGGCGACGCATTCTCGAGCTTGTTCTCAAGAAAGAGATTCTGAAGACTCCAGTGGCTTCACACAGGCACACACGAAGAGTTAAAAAACATATAGTCCTCCAAAGCTTACACTTCTACATGAGATCCATTATAATTTTTTAGCTTCAACATAACCTGCATCGACCTAAGATTAGTGACGACGTGGAAGACATGTTTCCATGGCTTGCATTCTTCATAGCAGATTTCACCACCACTGACGCTGCAATCACATTTTCAGGAAAGATAGCATTGCGATACTCAAGTTCCGGTGGTCTAGCTCGTTCCCTCTGCCATAAACCTCATCGCAATGCAATGCAACCCCTTTGGTTTAATTCGCCGCAATCACTCGAGAACATGCCTCACTTCTTAGCAATTGGTAAAAACGTCCTTCAGCTTCTGTATCTTCAATTGATTATTTAACAACGTTTGGCTTCAGCAATCACTTGCCGAGTCATATTGATATGTTTTATGATACTACAACGCATAAGCCTGACCCACTCAAGTTCCTTAAGACCGAGAGACCTGCTCGAGTAACCCATCCATCCTTAGAGAGACAAACACAATCACAAAAATACAAACACAATCACAAAAATAATCTCAATATCAAGAACAGTTATAATAGGAATTAATCACTACGACAGCAACAAAACAACTCAAACATACATATATATATATATATTTTTTTTTTTTTTTTTTTTTCATTTGTAAGTGAGCCCAAGCCAAGCTCACTATAATGTTATAAGTCCAGACACTGAAAAACTCATTGAAAGTGACTTTAAGTAGCAGGATCAGGTCATAATTTTTGTGGGCTGTATAGAATTTCTTACCGTGCTTTCTCTTGCTTGATTGTCAAATAGAATTTTTGAAGTTGTCTCTGAGCGAGCTTTTGGTAAACAGCCGTAGACCTTCCACTTGCCCTTTAGAAGTGTTAACCAACAGTGGATCTGTTAAAAATGTAAGAAATGTTCTATTAACTATCAGATTAATTGATCTCTGTGTGATCGTTAGCTAAATAACCTAAACCTGGAAACTTCGTCATCTACTCCACATGCCCAACAGAGAAAGAAACAGATTTTCTAAAAAGCAAACATTTTTAGAGAAATTGGATTGCAGGAGAAACGTACCAGAAGAGGAAGATCAATCCAAGACGAACTCCAAGCAGCGTTATTGAATCTTCTTTGGTGAAAAATTAATCCACATAGATGGGTCCGAGGAACTGTTGTTTGACCGAAAACTGAAACACGATGAGTAACATGCGGCTTAAAGCTCTATATATAAAAGGAGACGAAATGAGTAAAAGAGCATAATTGATTAATCAAAGTGAGTCGTCGTAACGGCAAATTACAGAGAACCGAAACGGTGATTACGAAGTGAAAGAGTCGAAGACGATCAACATCAACCCTTCAGACGAAAATATGTATAGGAGAGATGGTTTTGATATGAGCCATTTTGTTTGAAACTGAAACCAATTACAGCGATTTAAATCTTACAATAAAAAGGAAAGGAAGATTACGTGAAGGCGAGAGCCTGGAGATACTCACAATAAACTTTGCCCCGTTTCTGCAACTCTGCAACCACACATCTACCAAACAGCTTTGATATAAAGAAAGAGGAAAAGAGGGAGTTGAAACGAAATCATTAAGAACATATTGATTGAGCGAAGTAAAGTAGGGTATTGATTGTGTAGAAGTGACTCGGTTTCTATGGGATTGAAGCAGAGAAGAAGACGAAGTGGTAGAGGAGAAGACGATGGTTTCATCCGATGTCGCTTTGCTGTGTGCTTGTTAGTTTAGGGTAAATAAGTAAGAAGCCCAAAATTTTAAGCCCACTCCTTTGCCAGTCACTAACCAATGAAGCCCAAACGTAAACTCAAATCGAAATAGTCATTAAATGACGTGGAAGAAAGGTGCAATCTCACTGGTTGAATATCCAATCCGACGTGGACAGTCTTAGAGCTCTAGAATAAGACCTTTTAATATAGTAAGATTTCTTGTTACATTCGCCATTATTATTGCCTTATTGGGGTTCTTTTTATTGGATCAACCACTTACCTAATCTTTTAGAGCTAGTCTAGTTAATAATGATTATAACATTTGAAGAATAGTGTAATTAATGGATATGGTGGACACATCTGAGATAATCGCATTGCTGTTGTGTTTGACTCACCCTTTTGCCATTATTAAATTACACACAGAGGAATGTAGAAAGATCTTGGCACAACATTCTAAAACCAAAGTCGTCACCGATGGATCTTCTGAACTGATTAAAGAACTAATTAAAGCAAAGTGCTAACCAATTAAAAAACAAGCAAAAATGCAGAACGTGTGCAACAACTCTCTCTCAGATCTACACGGAATCAAACAACTCCCGTCACGTCGTGCGTCCACGTGTACCTTCTTCTTCCTCCATCCCTTTCCTTCTTCCTCAAATCATTATCACCTAAAAATAACAAATACTATTATTTATAGTAATTAATCAAAAATAAATAAAAAAAAGAAATAAAAATTCAAATTTCATCTCTCTCTGTTTCCGCAGCAGCAACAACAAACCGAGCCCTGTTCGTTTAGGGGGCTCTCGGTTTATTGTTAGCCATGGCGGAGAAAATATCCGACGACGTGATGCTTCTCCACGGCGACCTCGATCTAAAAATCGTCCAGGCGAGGAGGTTACCAAACATGGACTTATTCTCCGATCGCATGCGCCGCTGCTTCACCGCCTGCAACTCATGCGCCAAACCTACAGACGACGGAGAAGAAGATCCCAGAGACAGAAACGGCGGCGATCGCAACATCCGCGGCCACCGCAAGGTCATCACCAGCGATCCCTACGTCACCGTCGTCGTCCCTCAAGCGACTCTCGCCCGCACGCGCGTATTGAAAAACTGTCAAGATCCTCTCTGGGACGAGCACTTCAACATCTCCGTCGCGCATCCGATGCCTCACCTCGAGTTCCAGGTCAAGGACGACGACGTCTTCGGCGCGCAGATCATCGGCACCGCGAAGATCCCCGTCCATCAGATCGCCTCGGGGCAGCGGATCTCCGGATGGTTCCCCGTCCTCGGCGCGTCGGGGAAACCGCCGAAGAAGGAGACGGCTCTCTACATCGACATGAAGTTCACTCCGTTCCACCAGATCGAGACGTATCGAAACGGAATCGCCGGGGATCCGGATCGGAGAGGCGTGAAGCGGACTTACTTCCCCGTGAGGAAAGGGAGTAAGGTGAGGCTTTACCAGGACGCTCACGTGATCGACGGGACGTTGCCTGAGGTTGGATTGGATGACGGGAAGGTTTATAAGCACGGGAAATGCTGGGAAGATATTTGTTATGCCGTCTCCGAGGCTCACCATATGATTTATATTGTTGGATGGTCTGTTTTTCATAAGGTGAGGCTGGTTAGGGAGCCTACGAGGAAGTTACCGAGAGGTGGTGATTTGACGCTTGGGGAGTTGCTGAAATATAAATCGGAAGAAGGTGTGAGAGTTTTGCTGCTTGTGTGGGATGATAAGACTTCTCATGATAAGTTTGGGATTAGCACGGTGAGTGTGCTTTTTAGAAGAAATGTTAATTATGCTTATATACTTTTATGTTTTGAAACTATGTAAAGATGTTGTAGGTGACAACGAGCTGCACTATGAGCCTTACATTAGGGATACTAAATATAATTGTACAATCACATTAATAGTTGCATTGACTATTGCATTTTTTTTGTGTTGCAGCCTGGAGTTATGGGGACGCATGATGAAGAGACTAGGAAGTTTTTCAAGCATTCTTCTGTGATATGTGTGTTGTCACCTCGCTATGCTAGTAGTAAGCTTGGTTTGTTCAAACAACAGGCAAGTTCTAGCTCTTCAATATATATTTGTTCATAATAGTTTGCTGTTGCTACTAAATGTGTGATGCCTTGACTCTAAAAAGTGTTGGCCATCGTATCAACATGTTGTGGAATTGCTATTATCTTTCATGGAGTTTTCTTTAATCTCTCTCTCAGGTTTGATTCTTTGTTTAATTTCTCAGGTTGTTGGAACACTCTTCACGCACCATCAAAAGTGTGTTCTTGTAGATACTCAGGCTGTTGGTAATAACCGCAAGATCACGGCTTTTATTGGAGGTATTGATCTTTGTGACGGCCGCTATGACACCCCTGACCACCGGATATTACGCGATCTTGACACTGTGTTCAAGGATGATTTTCACAATCCTACATTTCCGGTGAGTATATGAGTTTACTCGCTGGTTGTTTTTAAGCTTAGAGTTCCGTACTTACTCCTGAATTGGATTCTTTTTTTTTTTACTATTCTTTCTCAGGCTGCTACCAAGGCTCCAAGACAGCCGTGGCACGATTTGCACTGTAGGCTAGATGGCCCTGCAGCATATGATGTTCTCATAAACTTTGAGCAGCGGTGGAGAAAAGCTACCCGGTGGAAGGAGTTTAGCTTGCGTCTAAAGGGAAAAACTCACTGGCAGGATGATGCTTTGATCCGGATAGGACGTATATCATGGATTCTAAGTCCGGTGTTTAAGTATCTGAAGGATGGTACCTCAATTGTTCCGGAGGACGATCCAGTTGTTTATGTTTCCAAAGAAGATGATCCTGAGAATTGGCATACGCAGGTATTTATTTACAAATGTCTTCCAAACAATACTTCATGTAATGAATTAGTTTATGACAATTTGATTCAACCATGCGGTGTCTTTGACTTCCAGGTATTTCGTTCTATAGACTCAGGATCCGTGAAAGGATTTCCAAAATATGAAGACGAGGCTGAGGCACAGGTTAGTAGATCAACTTTGTTGCTATTGTTATAACTAATGTTCCTTGACAATACACTAGTTATTGTCGCCACACTGTGTATTAAATTTTTAAAATTTGCTTATTGACTGCAGAATCTGGAATGTGCCAAGCGTCTTGTAGTAGATAAAAGCATCCAGACTGCATACATCCAGACAATCAGATCTGCTCAGCATTTCATATATATCGAGAACCAGTATTTCCTTGGTTCTTCTTATGCTTGGCCTAACTATAAAGATGCAGGTACGTCTTGATCTTTGAGGACAATTCTCAGACTAGGAACGAAAATGCTCGCTTTGCATAAGCTACAGTGTAGATTTTTCTCTTAGCTGCGAGTTATGTATTACCGACACAAATTTTCAACTGACTGTTATCTGTGATGGATTCTCCTTCTGTGTAAAGGAGAGTGAAGGAACCTTTTCGGCTTTAAATTTTCTGATCTTCTGTATTTCTTGAATCAGGAGCTGACAACCTTATCCCTATGGAGTTGGCATTAAAGATTGTTAGTAAAATCAGAGCTAAAGAAAGATTTGCTGTATATGTCGTCATACCATTGTGGCCTGAAGGCGACCCGAAGTCTGGACCTGTGCAAGAAATTCTATATTGGCAGGTAAGACTTTTTATCTGAGTGTAAGGTTTTGTACGGATTCTAAAATAGATTCATCTCTTTTCAACAAAAACTAACATTTCTGCTAAAATTATCTTCGTTTCTAGAGCCAAACAATGCAGATGATGTATGATGTTATAACGCGAGAACTGAAAGCAATGCAGTCAGATGCTCACCCTCTTGATTACCTTAACTTTTATTGCCTTGGTAAACGAGAGCAACTTCCAGAGAATATGCCAGCCACAAATGGCAGTGCGGTATAATATTCATTACCGAGAACTGCTTCATTTCATAGAGTAGAGGAATATTCATATATACACTCTCCAGTGGTAATCAGTGGAACAAATTACTTATGATCTTTTTCACTGCTTTTTCAGGTATCGGATTCGTATAAGTTCCAGCGTTTTATGATCTATGTTCACGCGAAGGGGATGATAGTAGATGATGAGTATGTACTCATGGGATCTGCTAATATCAACCAAAGATCAATGGCTGGTACGAAAGATACAGAAATAGCAATGGGTGCATATCAACCCCATCATACATGGACTAACAAGGGAAGACACCCACGTGGCCAGGTTTGCCTTCTTCCTATCATCGTTACATGGGGAAATATTCAAATCCTGAATCCTAAACTAAACTTAGTAAAGAAATGAAAAGTTAGGTTGAAATATGCTAGTGAAGTTGTGTTTCTGGTGGTTGTAAGTAAAGTAAAGAAGTATGGAAACTCGAATCTGCTTGGAAGAATAATAACACATTAACTGAGAGGTGTGTTGATTGATATATCTATCTATCCACAGGTGTATGGATACAGAATGTCACTATGGGCAGAGCATTTAGGCAAAACAGGAGATGAGTTCGTGGAGCCTTCTGATCTAGAATGCGTGAAGAACGTGAACGAAATCGCTGAAGGAAACTGGAAAAAATTCATAAACTCGGAATTCTCGGAGCTGCAAGGTCACTTGATTAAATATCCTCTACAAGTAGACAGAGAAGGTAAAGTGAGCTCACTTCCAGATTACGACAGCTTCCCAGATGTTGGTGGTAAGATAATTGGAGCTCATTCAATGGCTCTCCCTGATACTCTAACAACGTAAATGTTGTCATATGTTGTTCCTCTCTGATCCTGAAGAAAAAAAGAAGGTGAGAGAGTGTTGTGTGATTTGTGTACATTTTTAACTGTGTTGTTTTGTTTATTCTTATGTGATTTGTCGTCAAATTGTATCTGTTTGGGGTGCAAAAAAAGTAGAGTGAGTGTGGACTGTGGAGGCTAATCTCAGTTACGTAAGGATGCTCTGTGTTTCCTATTTTTTTCTCAGTTAATAAAGAAACTGTAATATAATTTCAGATATGTTGCTGTTCGGTTTTATCAAACAGAAACAAAACCAAAGATTCAGTAACAGATCCACATTTTAATTCTGTATGAATCTCCGGTTTTCAAATTGAAATGAAACGATGATTAAACCGAACCGAGCGGCCAGACCACAAAATTTTAGAAAACCGGATTGGTTATGGAATGCACAGTAAGAAACGTGAGACTTGCCACATGGAATTAATTACTCGCGTGATAAAATTTGTTTAATTCATCTGTTGACGAAGGAAGGAGAAAGACTGATTAGCTTTACGGTAAAAAAAAAGAACCCTAACTCTCTCCGGTCTGGATCGCCACCTGAGAGTTGTCTACTCGTTTCTTTCGCAATGGTAAGCTTATAGTATACCCTCCTCTATCAATCTTTATCTTCATCTTCTTTTGATAATTTCTGATGAAGTTGAGGTACTTATTTGGTTCTGCAGGCAGAGTCTCCTCTAAAAGAAAGGTTAGATTCAAGTTTCTTCTACTTGTTAGTATTTTTTCTAGAGAAATAATTATCTTTCTACAATGTTGAATTGCATTTACACTTGCGTAAGGATGTGAATCTGACTAATAATAGATTTGCGAATATTGTTGATTGACCTGTTTGAAGATCTTGTTTCCTTTTTGTTGTTGATGGCCTTCTTAGCTTAGACTAGACGTTTAGTGTTTCGAAGTGACAAAAAAACACATGTCTGTAAAACGTTTGTGTAATATTGTTGCCTGGTTTCTGAAACAGAGATTCACGATCTCCTTCACCCCGAAAACAACGGTCCCTTTCTAGGTCCAGATCCATGCCAAGGTCTAGGTCTAGATCTTTGCCAAGGGCTAGGTCTAGGTCTAGATCCAGATCCATGCCGAGGGCTAGGTCTAGGTCTAGGTCAAGATCTTTGCCAAGGCATATATCTCCATCAAGAACCCGTGGAAGGTTAGCTCTAGCCTTCTTTCTCTATCTGTGTCTGAATGATTTTTTTCATTATTTTAAATGAATTTTTGGTTTGATAGGTCTGAAGTTGAAAACCCTGGTACCACTCTCTATGTGACTGGCCTATCCACAAGAGTCACTGACAAGGATCTTGAAGCTCATTTCTCCAAGGAAGGCAAGGTAACTTAAACATATCTAAAACCCCTGTTTCTCCTTCCTCGTTTATATATATATATATATATATATATCTTTTTTGTCTCTGCATTTTGTGTTAGCATACATTTGTTAATCATGTGTTTAGCTAATTTGATTGCAACAGGTAGCTTCTTGCTTTCTAGTAATAGAGCCGCGAACCCGCGAGTCTCGTGGGTTTGGCTTTGTTACAATGGATAGCCTTAAAGACGCTGACCGGTGCATCAAGTATCTCAATCAGTCTGTTCTTGAAGGCCGTTACATCACTGTCGAAAGGGTAACAAAAATCTCCATGCTCTACTGATTGATTTTGGTGGCAATGTGTTGTTATTTGTTTAACTTGGAGGTTTTCTGACCATTCAGAAAAAGATATTGCATCAAGCTAGTCTTGGCAACAACAATCAAAGATGATACTACTCATCCTTACCCAACATCATTAAGTCAACACACAGCTTAATCATTCCAAATGATCTGATTCAACTAATCAACTATATTGCTTCAACTATCAACTATTCAAAGGACATTAGCAAGTATCAACAAATATTAGTCAAGTCCTTTCTTCAGGCCTAGGATGCATCTTGTTTCCTTGAATGTACACAGTGGCGTTTGTGTCCCATTTACATGAGGTTTATGTGCTTTGTGTTATCTTCAGTCCCGAAGAAAGCGTCCGAGAACTCCCACCCCAGGCCACTATCTTGGCTTGAAAAGCTCCAGAGACGATGGTAAGTGAACATTTAAAGCCTCTATTAAAAAAATTATTGAAGTGAAAAGGTACTGACTGTTCTTTACTCTCTTTTGTGCTGTGTAAAAAAAGACCGAGATGGCCGTAGCAGTCGAGGGAGGCACTATGATCGTGATGATTATAGACACCGTAGGTCTTCGCCAAGACGCGACTATTCACCTCGTGGTGGTGGAAGGAGGTCACCAAGACGCGAGTATTCACCTCGTGGTGGTGGAAGAAGTTCTAGAAGAGACCGATCTTACTCTCCTTATGGGAGAAGAAGCCCAGAGAGGAGGTCCGAGAGAAGGTATTAACCCCAATGACCGGTGTAGCTCTCTCTCTTAACAAAGTAATCCAAAAACTTGATTGTCGGTTTAGGTTGTGTGATTGATCATCTTTAAATTATTACAGAGATTCTGTTTGAGGACAACTATGGTTCTATGTGTGTCTTTTCTTTTATGTATGCTGCAGAACAAAGTAAAACTTGCAATGTTATAGCTTCTCTATGCTACTTTTGTTTTTGAGTGAATCAGAATCTCCTATAATCGCTTGAGATTGTTTGAAACAAAATAGTAAGTAATACAAAAGTAAAGCTTGAAACTTATCAAACTCAAAAAAACAAGCTATGAACGTAGGAGACAACAACAAAAACTTACCAAAATCGAATTATATGTACGTAGTGTTTTATTTTTACTTGGTAATAAAAAACACAAAACCTGATAATCAAGCGTTGGCGTATTTGTGCCAGCAAAGTAACATAAGAATACATCTCCTGGCGATGTAAAACCTAGAACGCCTCTCTTTCACCATCGCTAGACATCCTCTATTCTTTTCCACTGATGATCCTCTGCAACCTTCTTCTTCTTCCTTCCTTTTCCTCTTTCTCCTCATCTTTGTCGTCGATGAACACTGCCCCATGTTTGCTCTTCTTCTCTTATTTACTCGGCTTCTTCACACTTTTTTTATGTTCTTCTTTTTTTTTATCTTTCTGTAGATGCGATATTTCCTTTATAACAGAGATATGATGGAAGGACAAGAAGAAGCAAAATGAAAGAGACCAAAATGTGAAAAGAGAGGAGAGGAAAATAAACAAAATGATAAAAGACTATAAATAGAAGAGTGGTGGAGCAATGATGATGCGATGACGTTAAACGTCGTTAACCTCTCTTTTTAATTTCACGTATCCTCCTAGAAACACATTAATTCCTTTTGCTTGTGTACTTACGCGATTATATAATTAACTTCTCACTAAGCTTTATCGTTGTTATTTTAAAATCGGTTTACTAAATAGCGGAATCGTTGTCTTTGCGTATATATATACCTTAAATAAAAGATACTGAGATATTGTGAGGTTGTGATCGTGGATAAACCAAGATAGAATAAATGCAAGGAAACCTTTAACAAGTTATCATGTAATGAATAACAAAAAAAACGCGTCTCAGGTGGGTTTAGCGTACCCGACGAGACAACGGCTTATCTCTTTTGCTTATACGTGTCATCCTCTGATTGTAATCATATCATAGTTACCTTGTATCTCACGGTCATCAGTTAATTTCTTAAGCTCATCAACCGGTAGTAGTATTATTTTTCTTAGGCTATATACTTGCGATGGATCGTCATGGGCGCAGAAAAACGTCAAGCATGAACTGGTGGAAGAGAATAAAGTACCTGGAGAAAAAAATCAGTGACCAATCATTGATAGTTTGATTGCTATTTGCCACGTCGTCACACTTCCTTTGACAACTGTATAATATTCCTCCATTCTTGTTTTTTTCCTTACAAAAATAATATACTCCAGATAATACATTTTGTGAACCGAGTTATAGATAATGGTCATATGATTCCTTCACATTTCTATGTCGTCATTAAACTTTTGTACTTTATATTTCCGATATTTACTTGTGCTAAGAGTCGTTCAGAGAGTGTAGTGTAGTGTTGTTTTGTTATATAATTTGTATATTCCAGTAGACTAGTTGGCACACCAACCGAATATGGGCCCTAAAAATACGCTTTGCTGTATTAGCATAGGAATTTGAAAGGTTGATTCACATGGTCAGGCCTTCATGCTTTATGGGTAAGAAAAATGATAATATGAATCTTGAGAAATGTTGGCAACGGATCCAGCTCAAAGACCCAATTTTGCAGAAATCACTGAAATGCTTAAGCAGCTACTCCATGAGGCAAGTGCTTTACCCTCCTCTCTACTCAATCAAAACCATTACCAGAGCGAGTCTGACAACTGTGAGATTGATGCGTTTCTTCGGAAACCAGCAGGCTGGGGATGATGAACACTATTAGAATAAAATATCTCACAGCAAGAATTCAATGGGACAGTAACTAATATATAAAAGTTTTTGATAAGTCCACTAATCAACAATTAGTTTTAAGTTGAAAATCCATAATAAATTTGAATCTAACATGTTATTATAGCACATATACTAACTACGCTAAACCCTTAATTAATATAATCACATCCGACCAAGTATAAAAGTCGAATTTAACTCGCTCAACCGAGTATAAAATTAGTTTTAAGTTGGAAGCTTATAATAAATCTGAATCTAACAAATACCAAAAAAATAAACATAGTAGTTTTTTTTTTAATAGAGCTCTGCTCTGCTCACCTCTTCTCATCTTGCATTTGTGTAATTTTGTGTCTAGTCGTGAGGAATCTCTTCATAACTGTAGAGTTTCTACTTAATTAGAGCCTCACTTTGTTATTTTTTTCCTCTGTATATGTTTTCTTGAGAGTGTTCTTTTGAGAAACGAATCACTGCCTTCCAAATGAAACTAGTAAATATTATATCATTTGGTAGTGCCATTTACATACACAAGCACTTGTGCTGCGAAACATCTCAGTTATTTATTTGCAATTTACAAATGGATATATATGTTTTATGTTTTTGTGTTCACTCTTCAACTGGTAGTTCATTCTCTGCCCAGGCAATGTATCCTCCAGCAATGTCTGTAACCCCGGTGAAACCCTGTAGACACACACACACACACAAGAGGCATCATTAAACCGCTTTCTCTGTTTTAACAAATACTACACATAAATGAATCATACTTACAGCAGTGAGAAGTTCAGTTGAAGCCATGAGAGATCTTTCCCCGCTCTCACAACCCTACAATATTTCATTTATACGCCTCAGAGGTGTTAAAACATGAGTTTGTGTTCATAACTGTTACTCAAGGTTTAGCCAAAATATAAGCTTACGATGATGATATCGTCGTGCTTCCTAAAATGGGAGGAGACCTGCCTTAAAAAGCTCGGGTTCTTGACCATTCCTGCAACATTATTTCAGGCTTTGGTGTTAATTTCAACATTTTTTATATAGAGGAATCCAAAGGTCGGTTGAGTAATAACCTGATCCGACTCTGTACATGTAAGGAACATTAATAGCTCTAGACGGGTGTCCGATGCTGAACTCGTCTGGTGTCCTCACGTCGAGATATTTGTATCCTGCTTGAGCTAGCTCACGGGCAACTCTCACCGGTACTGATGTCGGAACTCTAGCTGCTGCTTCCGCTGCAACATTTGCTCTGCCTGCTGTTACTTTCCTCCTTCAACAAAACAATTTAATAAATAACTTTATTTAAATCATTTCCACTAAAATGCTAAGAGAGATTCCAAAACGTTAGCTAACCATCGGAAGTTTGAGTTCTGACGACCTGCAACACTGACGACTCTTCTTGTTGCCTTTGGCAGCTTCCACTTGAAAGATTGACGCACTTGTAGAGGTGGAGATATAACCGATGACCAGCTCCCGATTCTTGCGGTTGTGTTTAAAGTAGATTCCATTTTTTTTCTTCTTCTTGTGTTCGTAGATACTTTGAGTTATACTTCTTCTCGTGCATGTTATGTATATATACACAGACACAAAGCCGAAGGATACGGAACTAGTGACACGTCAGCCATTTCTAGAAGATCTATCAGAGTCCAACATGTAAGCCATGCGGGGAGAATGGATCATGATAAGTCCAACTCGGTTACCTTGGAAGTCGTAATAAGGATAACGTGCTGACTCGGATTAGATAGTGCTGTACGTTTCTTTAATAGGCCCAATTTTAAATATTATATGGGGCCTTAAGGCCCAATATTGAAACGGAAAAGAGTTGAAGTAAGTGAAGCTTTTTGACAATGGTGGATTAGCGATTGTTCGACGACGACGATGATGGCGCGGTTTATCCCTGTGCCCTCTTGTCAGTTTCGTTTCGGCTTCCGTGAGCTCCCTCCTTCGTCGTCGACTCTTTATTCAAGACTTTTAGAGGTAATTATCGTTTCATTCTCTTCTGTGACCTGTGATGGTAGTGTGATTTGGTTAATTGAAGTCAGATGTTCTCAATCAGGTCTCTCACCGGAGATTCCCGATCAAATGCTCGTCGTCTGAGGCGGAAGATAGTGTAGATTCGGCGCCGTCGCTGTCTTCCTCCTCCTCCTCACCGTCGTCAACAAGTGAAGTATCTATTAACAGTTCGACGTACAACTGGTTCACCGTACTCGGCAGTATCGGGATGTTAGACACCGCGTATTTAACCTACCTGAAACTCACCGGCACCGATGCCTTCTGCCCCGTTGGTGGTGGTGGTACTTGTGGCGATGTCTTGAACAGCGATTATGCCGTTGTATTTGGTACTGTACATCGCTTTAGTGTTGATTAATGTATAGTCTCCGGAGTCTAGACTAGCTTGGAAACATGTATGCAGCTTAGTTTTTGATTTGTGTTTGTGTAGATCTCCTGAAGTAGTAGGTATTTGATCTCATAGGCATGATTAAATCCTGATTGAGTAACTCGAATGTGATAATCTTGAATATGTGCTAGGAAGCTATGTCCCTGAATAGCATGCTTCACCTCCACGTCATGTTGTGTTGAAAGCTGCACACAGTGACCAATTCTTTTTGCATTTTTGCAGGTGTTCCTCTGCCAGTGATTGGGTTTGTTATGTATGGATTAGTAACCGCTCTAAGTTCACAGCTTGGGGAAGGGATTTTACCCTTTGGAGTCAGTAAGAGCAATGGGCGTTTTGCGTTATTTGCGACCACAACTGCAATGGCATCTGCTAGTGCGTACTTCCTGTATATCCTTAGCACCAAGCTCTCAGGATCATCGTGCCTGTATTGTCTAGTGTCTGCTTTCTTATCGTTTACTTTATTTTTCCTCTCTTTAAAGGTATCCATTTATATTCGTTTCTTTTTGACTTTGTAAGAATTGTCAAGATGAGTTCTTAAGTTAGGATTATCTTTATGTGTTCCATGCTTGTGGGTAGGATGTGAAGTTGCAAGAGATACAGCAAGTTGTAGGGTTGCAGATATGCTTGGCACTCATAGTTGTTGCCTCCTTGACTGCTTCATATAGTCCTGCTCAACCAATCCCTTCAAGGTAATCTAGGTTCTTTTGGAGTCAGCTTGCATGTTTTAATCCTTTCTGACAAGTAATGAACAAATAGCTTCCCGAGAATCAATGAGTTAAATGAAGTGGTTTCTCTCTATCCCAGTAAACGTCTTTGGTTTTCATTCCTTGCAGCTCAGGTGACATTGAGCTGCCATATTATTCAACAGCGATCACTACATCATCAAGTCCATATGCTATTGCGTTAGCAAAACATCTAAACTCCATTGGAGCTAAAATGTATGGAGCATTCTGGTGTTCTCACTGCTTAGAGCAAAAAGAGGTACGTTAGTTCATTCATTTGCAAGAAATCAGTTTCACGGATTTATCATGTAAGTTCCCTCCATCTATAGATGTTTGGAAGAGAAGCGGCAAAACTACTGAATTACGTGGAATGTTTTCCCGAAGGCTATAAGAAAGGAACTAAGATATTCAAGGCATGTTCAGATGCTGGGATCGAAGGATTCCCGACATGGATGATAAATGGTCAGGTGAGTAAGCACTCTGAATCCCTGGTACACGTTTTCATCACATGTCAGTTCTTATTTCACCTCTTTTATTGATTATTAGGTCTTAAGCGGAGAAGTAGAACTCGCTGAACTAGCAGAGATTTCTGGATTCAGTCTTGATCCGTCAAATGAGGCCAAACAACTTCAGTAAAACTTGTAGTTGTTGCAGATATGGTAGGCGAACGCTCTTTGCTTGATTCTGATAATTATTGGGTGCTCTGTACGAGTGCAAGTGGTTGTTATTGCCATAGGAGGTTATAATTCCATGATCTATCTATTAGCCATACCCAGAGAATCTCACTATCATACAAAGATAATTAGGTTCTGTTAGTAATCCGAGAACCTGCGGTCATCTAGTAATGTCTTTATGGTTTGAGCCTAAAACTGAGGTCTATATGAAGAGTCACACATGTATGTATGTTGTATATAAGATACAGGATCCATGACAGTCAGCAAATTTGAGAGAAACCAGAAATTTTAAATTATCTTTACATAGTTGATTTATATCAACCTTTCGATACATGACTCGTTGGATCATGGATGTGGTTCTATTTCCTCCTCTTCTAAAAGTTAAAATAATGGATAGATATGAACATCCAGATATTTATTACAATATTGCTAATAATTGGACTCGGTTATGTTCAACAACAGATGAGCCAAAAATAAAGCTTAATCTTATCCAAACCTCTAATGATGTGACGAGGCGTAACGTAAAGTAACGTTCGCGCGCGAAAAGAGTAATAAAAAAAAGCAGTAGCCGTTAGATGTAGAGAAAATGGAGGGGTCAGATTAGTTGCATAGATTAGTCGAAAGAGGGCAAAACAGGTAATGAGTGCCGGACCCACGAAAGAGGTGAGAACGATCACGTTAAAAAGGAAGATGCTATAGAATATTCGTAAAATCTCGTCGGCTCTCACATTAAACCCCTCCAAATAAATACACTTTTCTAGTTTTCGCCCTTTTGAAATCTCTTTAAAATCATCAGTTCACCACCTTCACTCGCCGCACTTCAACAGATTTTTCAAGATGACCACTCAGATATCGGAGGTTGAGCAAGAACAGCTGATCGAGAAGCTTGAGATCTTCAAGATCCATGGCAGAGACAAACGCGGCCGCAAGATCCTTCGGATCATCGGCAAATTCTTTCCAGGTTTGGATCTGTTTAGAGCTTTATTTCCTTTGCTATCTTTCATGAGAATCTGAATTTGAAAATTTTCTCGAATCAGCTCGGTTTCTGTCACTTGATGTGTTGAACAAGTATCTAGAGGAGAAGATATTTCCTCGATTAGGAAGAAAACCTTTCGCAGTGCTCTACGTTCACACCGGCGTGCAGAGGAGCGAGAATTTCCCGGGAATCTCAGCTCTACGAGCGATCTACGACGCGATTCCGGTTAACGTCAGAGACAATCTCCAGGAGGTTTACTTCCTCCACCCAGGCCTCCAGTCACGTCTCTTCCTCGCCACTTGCGGAAGATTCCTCTTCTCCGGAGGGTGAGTTCTTCTTTCTCTCCGCGCGTATTTTTAGATCTTCGAATTGATTTTCTTTTCTTTTTTGCATTCTGATTGGTTGTTTGGGTGTGGTGATTGGCTACGGTAGGTTGTACGGGAAGCTAAGGTACATAAGCAGAGTTGACTTCTTGTGGGAACACGTGAGGAGGAACGAGATAGAGATGCCGGAGTTTGTGTACGATCACGACGACGATCTAGAGTACCGTCCGATGATGGATTACGGTCAGGAGAGCGATCACGCTAGGGTTTACGGTGGAGCAGCCGTAGATTCATCGGTCTCCAGCTTCTCCATGAGGTGTATCTCTTAGCGTATAAAATACACCCCACCACCAGATCTCCGATCGTATCTTTTAAAACCATATAATATACGATTAAAATATCAAAAAGTCAGGAATAGATGGGCTCCTCGCGGCCAGTGAGCGTTTTTTAAGGGGGAAAAAAAAGAAAGCTGTTGGCGTTTGGATAAGGAAAGGTTGAGAATCTTTAGATTTTTGTTTCTTAAACCTGTTCTTTTCTGTTTTTAATAGTTTTCAATGTTTCTTTGTGGAAATTTGTAGTAGATCTTTTCTTTAGTGTAGTGGGTGTGAGTTGTTGATGTCGAAACTCTAGTGTATATATATGTTAATATAAAAGTGTTAGTGTGTAGCATTGGTGACAAGCCAAGACAGAAGAAACAACTATCTGTTGCTATAACAAAAGTTTTATCACCAAAGACTTAAGTTGAATCCATTCCCTTGTCCATCTTTTATAAACAACCGATTCCTCTTCCATCTTATAAACCATAAAACCAATGGTCTTTTGGACATAAGCTCTACGAGAAAGCTAAATTGCCTTACAGAAACGATGAACAAAATGCCTATACCTCGACAATACTCCAACAAACTTTGCAATCATCAACCTCATAGGAATCTATTGGGGTTGGAGATGTTTACTGAAAAAAATGCACAAGTTTGAGAGCATTGTGGACTAATATAAAATCCGAGAAATATTAGTTCTTTATATGAAATCCTTTCCCAAACATTATTGTTAGTGGTTTTCTCCACTGTTACACCACCATATTTTGCTTTTAAAGTAATCGACCACAAAACCAGATTGTTCACTAGAACAACTCTAGCGAGATCGGTTATAGTCTGAATGAATATAGTGGTTTTGATAGACACTTATATGAACGTCGTAAGATTGATGAAAATCACAACAAAAACGAATCAAGTACAACAGAAAAGGTAATGCTTTTTTCCTCTTTCATACACAATCACCAACCAATGTAGTAAAAAAACACAATACTTGCATAAATCCCCCAAAGACGTGATATTCTTTCTATTTATATAGGTAGCAGTAAAAGAAGTTCCCCCGCTTTCAGAACAATGGCCCTTTACTCTGTCTGATAGCGTCAAAACGTGCCGCCAACTCATCATAATCAGGCAGTTTTGGGTGAACCTGGTGACCGCTCGAGTCCCTTCTAGAGTCAGAAGACTGAGGAGGAGCCTGAGGTGGTGCTCTGTCAGGCGGGAGGGAAGAGGCACGTCTCTGTAAGGGTCCTTCTTCTGGCTCCGTATCTTCCTCGTAGTAGTCCGACTCATCAAACTTGACCTCAGAAGTCGCTGGAGGAGGAAGCGTGTGTCTCCTCCTCATTGTTTCCTTTGCTTCTGCTTCTTCGGTTTTGGCGTAGTCTTCTTCTTCATTTACACCTGGATTGTTGCAGCTGTGCCTTCTGTAGATTCCTCTGTTTTCTACCGAAGGTTTGGAGTAGTAGGAGCTTGTTTCAGATTGTCTTGTTGAGGAGGATACAGAGAACTCCTCCTTAGTGCTGCTGTCTCTTCTGTTAGCTAACAAGGCTGCTACTTGTGCTGCTGCAACCGCCTGCTTGGCTAATTCAGCTGCTGCTTCAGCTGCTGACTCGGGGTCATGATAGTGCATGTTGATGTTCATGCTACTAGTCGATCTGAATGAACCAAAATAAATAAATAACATAAAAGACTTAACATTTTTTCTGAGTCCTTATTGTTGAAACAAAAATATATATATGTGTACCTGGGCACTGTTTTGGTAGGAGGATCAATGGGATCGTGAGAAGCACGGTTTACTGGTAAGCTTGATGCGCTAACAAACGCACGTGGCCCACCCTGCTCATACAAGAAACATTACATGTGTGATTCTAAGAAAGAAAAAGAAAGAAGATAGACTTTGAGAGGTAAAGAGAAAGAGACAAATACAATGGTTTCTTCTTGAGGTTTGAGAAGTTCTTGCTCGGTCTCTGTAGTGTCCCAATCAACCTGGAACTCCTTTGCAATCTCCTTCATGATTTTCAGTTTGAATTCTCCACCAGGATGCCTAACCGAAAGCTTATCAATCAACTACAAACACACAAGGCCAGGTCACTAAACAAGAAGTCTCAAGTTAAGTAATAAAGAGATGATGAACTGTGCCCCTTACCATCCGGTTAACGCCACAGGTAGGACGCAACTCAGTAGCAGCAGAAACGAAATCTCTTCCATATTTCTTCTCAAAGATGTCTTTCAGATCTCCAAGCTCAGGAATCTCAGAGCATCTAGGCGCAGCGAATATCAAACTAGCAATGCCTTCCTTAAGATCCACAGGACATTCCCTAAAATGAAACCCAAAACACACACACACATATGAGAGTAGAGAACCCAAATCTAGCTTAAAGACACAAACTTGAAACTGAATAAGAACAATTACTTCTGCTTAGTGATGATAGTGAGTCTAGAAACAATGAGTTCACAGAAAAGCTCAATGATTTCGTTAGCCGCCAAGATGTTCTGCTCCCTAATAACATGCTCAACTCTGATTCGAGCGGTGGCATCTTGACCAGACTGAAGAAGAAGAGCGATGTCACGCCTCATTTGCTTCACCACGACTTGTCTCTTGTTCCTCAGTAGCTTTATCCTAGCTACAGCCATCTTCGCCGCCGTTTTGCTATTATCCGACCAACAAAAGAAGTAAATCAGATCTTGCTATTTATGTTAAAGAATCTAAAGAATGTCGAGATCTATACCATTTGGAGGAGTTGAAGCCGCGACGGAAGAGAGAAAGGCTGAACTTGAGGAGCTTCTTCGTCTGAACCGAGGCTACTCCGGCCGCCGTCATTTTTCCTCACCACCACTGTTTCTTCTGACACAGAAGCACGATGAAGAAGGAGGGGAATGCCTTTGTGAGTGTGTATGTAACGGTCCAATAGAATTAACGCTCTTTTGGGTCCCACCACAAGAACCCACCGACTTACTCTATTAGCTGGGACCCCACCTTTGACATTGTCAAATATAGCCGTTTTATCTTTGACACGCGTTACTCATTAGTCTCTAACCCAAAAGAGCATCCTAAGCGAAGACTAATCATTTATATTAGGCTTGATCTAGTGGGCTGGGCTTGATCTAATGAGCATTTTGAGTAACATATAAATCTTTGGGCTGTTCACATTTGGAAGGTTTTTCCATCTAAACTCTATATATGTATATAGTTTTCAAGGAAATGGTGTGTAATTGATTTAACAATCCCTCAATAATATATCATAATTTAGGAGAGTTTCTATTTATTTTTCAATACTATTTACTTTTGTACCATATATAATATTTTTTTTGTCAGCGTACCATATATAAGATTTTGAAAATCTATGTAAAATGTTATACATTGTCCGGTATTATAATTTTGATTTTTATCGTATGGGTTTTAAGCTATATATGTGATTAAGCGAAAAAATAAACATATATATTTATCTTTGTTCTATAAAATAACCATTTATTTATAAGAAATATTTTTTTTTTTACGAATGATTCATGTTCATCTTTTATTTTAAAAGAACTGTATAACAAAATATTACTTGTCAAATTTGGAAAACAATAAATATTCTTTTCATTTTCATTTGTACTGTTCCTTCAATAATCAAAAGTCCATTTTTTCGGTTTCTTAACATTCACGGAACCATAGGTATACTGCCAAGTTTGTCTTTGTTAAAAGTATATTACTGCAAAATTGTTTATATTTTCTTCGGTAAATGTCCTTTTACATTTTACCAAAAAGTGTCCTTTACATGTATAGTTTAATTAGTGTACAGCAATCTTAGCTATATGCTTCTACAATGCATCCATCCGGCAAGTTCTCTAAATTCGAATGCCAAAGAGCTTGGTCTACATACTTTAAATTCTTCTAATGAGAGATTATGTTGAGAAGCGTGGTTCGTGTTCTTATCAACCTTCGAAACAACCCTTCCACATTTTTCTCGAACCCGCCAATGCTCATCTCAACCTCCTCAAGCTTCTCTTGTAGATCATCACGAGAGCATGAATCTCCCCTAATCGCGGAATCCAATGTCTCCAACTCGTTCTTGGCATCCTCAAGATCACACTTCTTCTTCTTTAGTACCGAAGCCAACTTGCTCTTCATGTTACTTTGTCGTCCCGACAAGAACTTCAACAAAGACTTCAACACTACGACACTAACGTAAACCACTCGCCTCATCGCATCTATAACCGCCACAAGATGTTCATCGTCGTGATCATAAGAACTTGACCGTCCATCGATGGACTTCAAGGATTCAAGAAGCCTCTTAGTCTCTTTCCTCATGTTCTTTCTAAATCTGACATAGCCCGAGACAGCAACATCTCCTCCAGCTACTTTCTTCCTTCTAACACAGGACTGAAGATCACGAACATGCTCCTGTGTCTCCACCATGAGGTCCCTCGAGACGCTGCATATATCCATTAGTCTCAAAGACCCATCGAGCATCTCCTCCATGAAATCTGGTCGAACCGAAGACATAACGCGTTGCGTGGAACACATATTCAGAAACACGTCCGTACAATCGTAGAGCTCCTCCAGACCAGCCAAGCCCGTAAAGATCGACTCGGAAGAACTCTTCGTGGTGTTTATTGTTTTAACCTTGTTAATAGCTTCCTCGATCCCACTCGTGCTTGGATGTGATCTCGAAGGTAAACTTATGGATCTTAATTGTTTCTTAATCATCATATTCGCCATTGTTTGGTGTTTCTCTTTGTGGAAAAATGTGTTTTGATCTTTTTATTTCTTACTTCTTTTGGTAGCTGTGCTTGATTCAACTTGCCCTACACATCATATATATAGCATGTGGTCTCTTGTCACGTACTTCAACAATAATTGTAATTTTTAATTTGATTGGTCATATTATTACTGGCAGAATCTGTGACTCTGAGAGCTGTCGGGCAATTATATTGGTTGAATTATCTAGCAACAGAGATCAAGCCTGATGAGTCATCGTCTCTGTTGCTTCCGGCTTCGCCACATTAGCAATTGACCTTTCGAGTTTCATTTTTTTTTATTAAATTGACCTTTCGTGTTATTAAAATAACCGATGCTCTTTAGATCGTCTCGATAGGTTACGAGATCCAGGTCTTCCTCCTATTATCATTGTATCTCATGTAGTTTTCCTATGTGAAGTGAAATTCGTCAAAAATTATAGACTTAAGTTTTCTGATGTTTGCCTAATGCATAACGTCTTGCATCACGACACGTGTAAGAGGGGCATGTGTATTGAGTTTTCATGTTTGCAAGTTGTGAACATACGTAACACTGATGTATTTGATCGTGGAAATGAGCATTTTAACATTTACATTTGTTGCTCAAAAAAAACATTTACATTTATATAGTGCCAATCATCCCGCAAAAGTATAAAAATAACAGCCGTTTTTTTGCGGCAGTCTAATCTGGACAGATGAAATACTGGTATGCATTCTGCTGCATTTATGCTTGTGATTCAATGAGTACGAGCCAGCTTTCATCATCATCAATACTGCGATTAATTAAAAACTTTCATGAAAAATCAAAAATCTGCTGCATAAGTTAACATTTAAATATTCTAACGCTATATCTCTCAGTGGCGAAGAACATGTGTTTGTTAAAACTTACTTGCCATACTTTGTTTTCATATATACGCTTTACAATCAATATTTATTTGACATACAGTAACAATGATTTGTTAATTTGATATACAATCGACAATTTGAGTGAAAGTAAAATATAATTAAAGTTTAAAAAAGCAAAAAAAATTAATGGAAATAAAATTTATATTAAATGGAAACTTATTATTTCATAGCCGCATGCGTGGTACGACATATTGTATGCTGTAAAGAATTTTATATGCTATACTGAACGAATTTTTCATTCTGCAATTTTCAACTGTTATAATAACTTAAGAGCAACATTATTAGTTAAAATCTGTAAAGGTTTGTTCTTGAGAAAGATAAAATCTATAGAGAATTGTAAATTTTTTAATTTATTTTAATTTATCAAAGTTTGTCGAAAATTGCTATTGTGACAAGTGACTTGTAGAGTTCCTTAACTGTTTCGAAAAGTTGTTAACTAAGAATTTTTTTCTAAAACTGTCGATTAATTTGTTAATTTAGATTTATTTAAAATGTTTATAACACTTTAAATGCCGAGGTGCTCTAACAATGTTAATGCAAAGAAGATATATTAAGAAAACAACAAAAAAAAGCATAATGAGCCCTTGGTAAAAAAAAACAAAAAGAATAATGTAGTTACTCATTTTCAAAAAAAAAATAATGTAGTTACTCTGTTGTTCCTTCAAAGAAACAACCGAAGAAAACATTGTAGACAAGGAAAGGTACGTACTGTTTTCATGCAAACACACATGCAGAAACTTAAATTAAGCAAGAAAATAGAAGATTCAAATGTTTTAGGCAAAGCCTTCACTTGGTTTTGTCCTGATCTTTCTCTTCTTCGTCTTCTTGTGGTGGCGACCTGTTGAGATCAAACTTTGGAGTGGACCCCGTTCCAGTTTCCTCCTCCTCATCAATTGGGTCAACATTTAAATCAATTTGTAACCCTCCAGTGCCTAAACCAAGCCCTCCTCCACCGCCAGAAGCAGAAACAGCCCCACCAGATGCTTCCACGGTCGCATTAAATGTGGGAGGAGGATAGAAGCCAAAGTAGCCACGGTCAGTGTGAGACCGTAGGTGGCCGAAGACAGCTTTCCAAGAGAGAAAACTTCTCCCGCAAATGTTGCATTTGGGAGGACCCTCGGGTGGGTTATTCAACTTAGAAGAACCTCTCTTCCTCGGCTTCTTTGCTGGCTCTTCGTCTCCAGCCGCCACCGTGGCTTTAGAACCAGACGCGCCGGCCACATCTGCCAACTCGTCCAACTTAACCGTCCTTGGACGACGAGCCCTTTTCTTCTTAGCTTTTTCACCACTTCCACTAACCCCTTGTTCTATGTTACCTTCAGTGGCCGGCGCTTCTTGAGCGGCAGCTATCAACAAGTCAGCCGCAGCGACGGCTTTTTGGCGGGTTGCTTCATCCACATCAGGGCTTCGACTAAGACTCAGTGCGGGAAGGGCGAGAACGATTTCTCGTAACTCCTCCTCTTCTTCTTCGTCGCTCCAGAGGTAATCACTTTCATCACTATTTTCATTAATCTTTTCCTCAGTATTCAATTTTGTTTTCTCGGGATCGCTCATGATTTTTATCTTTGTTGAGAGCAATAAATTTTACCAAGACCAGAATGGTGTTTATATAGTTTCTTTGATCACATGACGGTTATGACCGTTACCTCTTCCTGTGTCTAATGTCTATATCTCTCTATCGGTCTCTCCCGCCTTTTCATTTGAAGGTTGCGTCCGTTGGGTCCAATTATGAGCCGAAAATTGATATGAAATGGTTACCCATATTTATTGGTTTCTCCAATCGAAATAAACCGGAAATTGAGAACTGAAATCATATCATCATCATATTATGCTAGTATTTTTGTGGGCCATGTTCATTGCTTGGTCTGAGTCCCCCACAACTCAAGAATATCATGGCTTTATTATTATTTTGACATAAGAATATCATGAATTCTGGGAGGTTGAAAGTTGAAACTAGTTTTCTCTTTTAACTACTTTTTGCTACATTTTGATTGTAAATTTTAGGCTATATACTTTATTTTTAATATAAAATCGGACTCGTATATGTGGAATATTTTAATATCAAGAAATTGGTTTTCTCGCTGAGGTAGGTGTTCCAAAAAGGGTATTGTCAATTGTCATTTGAATTTTTTTTTCCATCGTTCCATAGCACTTTTCACACGAAGGCTTGTATATTTAACTGCAATGATATTGTATCTTTTTTTTTTACAAAATGTATTTAATTTTCTTCTACATTTATCTGTTTGATTAGTGTACAAAATCTTATCTAACTGGCAGATTCTCTAAAGTCGAATGCCTACGAAAGTTACAACTTTACATGCATAATTTAGAATTTAATGAGAGATTATGTTGAGAAGCGAGGCTCGTGTTCTTATCAACCTTCGAAATAAACCTTCTAGATACTTCTCGAATCCGTCAATGCTCAACTCGACCTCTTCAAGCTTATTTTGTAGGTCATCACGAGAACAGCAGATTGTTGAATCCAAACTCTCCAGCTCGTTCTTTCTCTCATCATGACGATCCTTCTTTTTCTTTAGTACCGAAGTCAACTTGCTCTTAATGTTACTTTGTCGCCCCGACAAGAACTCCAAGAACGACTTCAACACCGACACACTAACTGAAACAACTCGTCTCATCGCATCTATAACCGCCGCAAGATGTTCATCTTGTTGGCCATCGTTTACCACCGGTGATGAACATGTCGACACTCCATCGAATTTCTTCAAGGATCCAAGAAGCCTCTTAGCTTCTTTTCTCATGTTCTTTCTAAATTTGACATAGCCAGAGACAGCCACATCGAGTTGGTCAGTTCCTCCTCCGGCTACTTTCTTGCGTCTGACACATGACTGAACACCACGAACATGTTCGTGAGTCTCCACCATGAGGTCTCTAGAGATGTTGCATATATCCATTAGCCTTAAAGACCCATCAAGCATCTCCTCCATAAACTTTGATCCATCCGACGACATAACACGCTGCGTCGAACCCATTTTCAGAAACTCCTCCGTACAATTATAGAGCTCCACCAAACCAGCCAATGCCATCAAGATTGATTCTGAAGAACCCGTCGTGGTGTTAATTGCTTTAACCTTGTTAAGATCTTCCTCGATCCCTGTCGTGCTAGGATGCGATCTTGAAGGTAAACTGATTGATCTTAGTTGAGTCTTGATAGTCATATTTTCCTCTGCTTTGGTGTTTTTGATAAAGGTGTTTAGAGTTTTTTTTTTCTTTCTTGTTTGATCGTCTGCTCTATTCAACTTGATCTACACATGCATATTTATATAACCAACAACACTTCAACAATTATTGAATTGTTAAATTTGATTGGTCCGATTATTGCTGGCAAATCTGTGACTTTCTGAGCTGTCGGGCTATTATATTGGTCAAACTATTTGGCCACAGAGTAAAGCCTGATGAGTCATCGTTTGTGATGTCTCTGGTTTCGCCACATTATCAATAGGACAATTTGATTATTTAAAATTTAAAAGTATCGACGGTCATAAAGTTGTCTCGGTAGGTTACTAGATCCAGATCTTCCTCAACCCTATATTATCCAATCATCTTTTTGTAGGTTGCTTACTACGAAGAGATTTTTGTACAAGAAAATAAAATAATGTTTTTGTATGTAAGTTCCTCTGCATGGCTTCTCACATTACGACACGTACAAGAGAATCACGGGTTTTGGGTTTATTTGCTTGCGTTATTTCACAAACTTTTTTTATCTGATTGACTTTTTTTTTGAAACACTTTTATCTGATTGACTAACGTGTATTATTAGCAAACATAAGAGTTTTTTTAACATAAGAGTTAGAAACGAATAACATTTGATAATCATATCGCTTAGCATGTCTGACTTTGTATAGACGCATATGCTGTTGAAAAGTAATATAAAATTGAATAATCATATCTAATATCGAACGATCAATATAGAGACGGTAGCAAAAGTATAGCTTCCAACAATGGTTACTCTATGAGTTCCACTCTACTATGATTTGTATCCCTTGCACCAGGTACACGTGTGAAAAGCCTAACATTTTTAGTTGAACTGTGTTTTGCTTTTAGATTTGTGGGCACCAATTATTACATGTTCCATAACACTGCTAATGTTCTTATTAAATATATAAGAGACAATTAGTCAGAAGAGAGTATCTCAATATATAAAGATCTAAACAAACATATTCCTTTAAGAAATAGATAAAGAGAGTACTTACATGTTCCACGTCATTGCTAACGATCTTGCTAAAATTATAAGAATCTTACACCAATTATCAATCGGATAAGAACTAGCTAGAAGAGAGTATGTTTTGAAAACCGGTTGCAAAAGAACAAAAGAAAGTTGCCAATGATCTTGATTTAACTTTATCAGATTCCTACACCAATTATCATTCGGATAAGTTCTAGCTAGAGGAAATAAGTGTCAAAAGTAAAGTTGTGTGTTTCAGAAAATGCTATTCTACAAACAATAGCCATGAAATGATTGATGGACACCGAATCTCGTCACTCTAGTTAGTAGCTAATGTAATCTTTTTTTTTTTTTTTTTTTTTTTTTTTTTTTTGAAACACATAGCTAATGTAATCTTACTATAATATTTTGATATATAAAATTTGTGGACTTCATTCACTGATGCACATCGTTTTAATTTTTTTTTAAAGAAGTATCTTATATTATAAAGGAGTGTTTGCTTCTCTCCTGCTCTGCCACGTCAGAAATTAGAGTTCTGTCCATCCGACACGCGTCCACCATAATGAAGCGCAGCGTTTCATTTTAGTTGGTGCGTTAATGGGCTTCGTCGTGGGTTTAAATCTGGTCTGCCCTCAAACTTAATATTTTACGGCTCTGTAAGAACATATGCTTTATTCGGTAAAGCCCTAATCATCTCTGCTATTCTTCGTACGCCGGCAACAATGGCTCTCTGACTTCACCATGGATCTATAACGGAATGAGTTATTGCGTTTATGGTAATCAATTCAGACGCCCACTATGAGGTCTTCAATGCGTCGATCTTGAGCCTGAGGCGGTGTGAAATCTCTATAAATATGTGAGTGTTTCTCAATTGTAACTCACACTCTCCTTTTTCTTCTCTGATATATTGAATCGTGTTGTTATAGCAATTTCCAGAATTTTCTTTTCCGATCTCAAGTACGACAAGTGCTCCGGCGCCGTGGAGACTCTGATTTTGCGGTTCTGGGAGGCGAGAAATGTGAAGCGAAGTGGTGGGCTTATGTGGCTGGACGTGCTTCTGATTGATGTTAATGTAAGTTCATCTTTCATGTTTTTAGATTTTTGTTCGAACCTACAGTTAATTGTTTTATGATTCTAAGATCCGTGTCGGATGTTATTGCATCGTTCCATTTCCTCTTCTAATCAGTTGAAACACCAAGAGTTGTAGATCCATAGGCGTTGTCGTCTTCTAACTCCTAAATAGCACGATCTGACATTGAATTCGTGTCAACAAACTCCAAATATACTTTCTTTGATTTAAATTTCAGCCACTGCTCCTCCGTTCAAGTGCGGTTCCGGGAAGCCGTCAGACGCAGTGGCGAGCTTATTGGGTGGGTATGCGGTCTACCTCTGTTTACTTCTTAGAGGCGGTGCATTTTTATAGTTCGTTCTATCTTATTGTTGTTATGGTTTTTGTTGTTCGGTTCTGCTCTTAGGGTTTATGTAGTTCGGTTCTGTTCTTATGGTTTGTATTCAGTTTTTTTTTGTTGGTGTTTGTGGCAGGGTCGTTTCATTTAGACTCATAAGGTGGCTATGTTATGTGGACAGTGAATCTGTTTTTGTTTCAGAGGCTCAAACATCATGAGTTCTTTCCTCTTTCTCTTAAAGGTAACACTCTCATGTTTCTTTTGTTCCTGTAATATTATTTTTTGCTGGGTACCATTAACTTAGATATAAAGAGGTCCCTCTTTGCAGGAGAACAGAGGTTTTAAAGGATCAGCAAAAACTGTACTTGGAACCGCTTTCGTATGTGGCTGTATAAGATCTTTGGAAAGTTTGGTTCGTTTTATATATGTGGCTTCTTCTTTTTTTTATAATTGATATGTGCCTGGAGATGATGCTTTAATTATTTTTTTCAAATGAGTTACATAAAGCAGTCCAACCGTATTCAAGAATTGTTTTTTTTTATGAAAGGATACAATTATAGTTTTGTTTCTTTTGTTTATCTCTCCATCTGATTTTTCTTCCTCATGTTACATTCATTGGCTAAAGCCAAATCTTTAAAGAAGTAAGCAAAACATGGAGTTATGCGTCTGAGTTTATTTGAGCTTAAATACATATAGTAATCGTGGTTGATCTGTAAATCTGTAATGCCTTCTCATATTTAGGAGTATAGGGCTTAACTGTATAAGGTTAAATAAATGGTGATACATGAATCCATGTTATATGCTAGACCAAATATTTTCTCTTCTAAAATATAGAAAACATAGTGTCTTAGCCTATACAAGCAAATGTTGTAAGGCAAATATGCATTGTGCAAAAAAATAGGTATTCCAAATCCATACGCAAAAAAATATAAAGTTGGTATAGGCTTCTTTCTGACATACACATTCTCCTCCATGAATAAGAATTTAAATAAAAGAAACAACATTAGCATCAAACTTTATCACAAATCAATATTTGTACATCTATAATTATGATGAATTGAACCATCAGTTAATTTGATACATTACCAAATCAAGAATAATCGAAAAACCAAAACGTTGACACCACGATATAGCTTAGTTCATCCACTGAGACAAAGGAGAAATGTGTTCTCAAAGTTTCTTCCATCTTTTTTTTTTTTTGAGCATCTGTTTCTTCATCTTTCTTCTTTCATAAAAACTTAGTTTGGGATTCAAATAAAAACTTTACAATATGACAATGAGGGCGAAAGGGATGCAAAAACAAAAGATTTTTAAAACATTTTGATGACAGTGGAATTTCATTTTTTTCCTATTATATATCTCTCAGTTGAAAAAAAAAACTCCAGTCTATTTAAATCATGTTTCTCAATACACCACATGCATTACTCCTTACGCTGTAGCATAACCAGAGTTGAAATGCATCTCACGGTTACATCATCCTCAAGAAAAAGGGTACATGCAAGTATAATTCAGTATCAAGAGATGTCATCAGCATGCTGGTGGCTGAGTAGAAAATTAACAGCGCAAAATAACGAGTAACACACAACAAATAACCAAACTCTTGAATCTAAAAATAAATATCAACTGAATCATTTAGTGAATATAAATTCTCTTGCAAAAATTATTACCATACACATCTTTTACAAATGCAAATCTAAAACACAAATCATACAAAAAATAATAATTTAGATCACAAATAAAATACATCCCGCCCGTAGGGCGGGCCGACCCTAGTTTGCTAATATATGACAGATATATATAAATTATTTGATGCAACATGTCACCAGTCTATGGACGTTTTTAAAAAAAAAATCAGATCGGAATCTTATTTTTGGTGAAACATTGATTAGTCACACATGTAACAGATAAAACCAATACCGTTATAACTAAAGCTAAAGTATACCGATAACAATCCTTAAACTTAACATCAATCTTTTATGATATGGTTCAATGAGTTTAATATTTTATTTTAGATGATACAAAAATCGGTTTATACGTTGACCAAGCCCGGTTTACACTAGTGCAAAAGTGAGATTCTTGTTTTTTTTTTCTTGCAAGAGAAAGAACATGAGGACAAAGATGTATACATCTGATTAACAAAAAGAAAAGCTCGGAGAAACAAAAAAGACTCAATCTCAACAGTCACTTAGGATATTAAGGAACAATACTCTGTTCTTGACTAAGCACTTGAAAACAGAGTCCAGTTCTGCCTCCAGATCACCAAAGCTCTCTTCAACAACATCTCTCCTCTTGTTCTTCTTCTCGACTTCACTGAAGGTTCTTCTCGAATTCACAATAGAGCCCAAAAATATATCGTCAAGACTTTTGGCTTCTTTTATCAGATCAGATACGGCTAATGGGGACGATGCCAAAGGAATTGGAAAAAGACTAATGATGTTCTTGATTTTCCTTGCTGGAGATGGTGGTGGTGTTGTAGATAGGAACAACAGAAGATGCATGAGAATCGAGACAGAGATTTCGAGTGTCTCTCTCAGGACACTCGTGGATGCTATCGCTGGATCTTGATCTATGTTCGTGGAAATATCTCTGGTTTCCATTTTCTTGAGTCCGTTGATGTGTTTAGAGATTTCCTTCTTTGCCTTCTTCCTCACGTTAATATATGCCTTGGCCTCCTTCTCCACGCTACCTTTCCTACGTAGAGCTGATTTGAGATCCATCATGTGCTCTCTCATCGTGACAATCACCTCCCTTGCGGCCTCACACACGTCAAGCAACACGACGGACCCATTTAAAGAATCTTCTAGAAGTTTCCCCTTCTGGTGGTGACGAAGAGTGTTTCTCACGTAAGGAGACTCAAGTAGCTCGTGGACGCAACCGTAGAGGTCGGCGAGGTTCGCGAGTCCAACGAGGAGCGTCTCGGACCCGAAAGAAGCTGAAACTGAGACCGAGGAGGAAGATCTCTTCCAGATACTGAGCCGGTTTAAGGCTGATCTGAGTTTAAAAGAGAGTGGATGGATTCTTGTAGGAAGACTTACAGATCGAACCGGCTGGTGTGTGGTTCGATCAGACAGAAAAACTGAATCTAAACCCTCCATGAATAATTATTTTAGAACTCTATATTTTTTTTTTGTTGAGATGCTCTGTTAAGGTTCTTGACCGTTACTATATATAATGCGGAGAAGCTCAAGAACAGAGGAATCCACGGGTTAAAAGACGTGGGAACATGTGAGAAGAACATGGGTCACTTCATCTGATCTGTTTATTTCTAACATGAATAATCATCAGCTATGGTCAGTGACTCTTATGACGCATGTTCCTCTTTGTCTTCTTCTTCTTTATGCATTCATTCAACTTTGGCTACATACTGGTCAGTGAGTCTTGTAACTCATGTTCCTCTTTGTCTTCTTCTTGTGCATCCATTCAACTTTGGCTACGTACTAAATTTTTCAAGTCAGTTTGTTGGTCGTTTGTCAGTAACCTATTTTTTTCTTGATTAACAAAAAAAACTACTTCTTGTCAGGTTAGATTTAAGTTAAGAGATCTTAAGAAGTCCGGCTTCAAAGAACCAAGGCTGGTCTTCTTTGTTTTTAGTTCTCTAACAGATGGTTTTATATAAAATAACCAGAGGAGGAATCTTTAGATAATTAATTGCGATTAATCTATATATACAAAGATGTAAAACAACTAATAAATGATAAATTTTTAATTTTGGTTTGATAGTAATATTTTTTGTTTTATCAAAATAAATATATGATTATATGTATGGAAATAAAAATAGGAATAATATGACAATTACATATATTAAATCATCTTGGTAAAAAACATTTTATATGTGTTTTCCGAATTATTATTATTATTATTATTATTGTTATTATTATTATTATTATTATTATTATTATATATCTTGGAAAATATTTAGTGGACGAAATCCTTGTACACAACACAGTCATTTGCCAATATTAGTCGTTAACTTTATTTATAAACTTTAGAGTTTGTGGAAGCTTTTCAAGTGGTTTGACCAAGAGGTTCATTAATGCTTTTATAGAGGTTTGAAGTTCAATTTTCAGTGAAGACGAAATTATGTGAATTAATAGAGAACATCTTACAAGAGATTTGTAGTATGGCGCTAGGAGTATCCCGTCAAGGATGGATCCGATAGGGATGATGCAGTCAACCGTTAATCTTCATAGATAGGTAGAATTGTCGGTTATAGAATCATCTGTAACATTTTTCGTAAGAACATAATATATCTAATGTTAAAAAAAATTCAAATGAATGATATATCAATAAATCATACACTTAAATGAAGCAACCTACGAAGAATGAATAAGTTATAAACTGCAGATGGGCTTATTACGTGGGGTTTTAATTAAATCTGACGGATTAAACGAAAAGGTGTGAGAGAAATCTTAACGAACGAACGCAACCATTTGAAACTAGCGCGGGGCATTAACTGCCGTGGCTCACAAGAAAACTATATATAGAGACTGCTTCCACCGGATTTCAAATAGTTTTCGAAAGGGTTTAAAAAAATGAGTAATCCGGAGAAAAAAAAAGTAGATGATGCTTGTGAGAAAGAGAGGAAAGATTCCTCCGATGAGCAATGTAGCGATGAAGAATTCGCCATGAGAGAAATCGTTCTCGGCCTCCCTGCTCTATCGATCACCAGCGGAACTTTCGGTGTTAGCATCGCCGTTGATGAAAATGAAGAGGCGCGTCTGAATGAGCAAGCGGTTGTTGCGGCGGAGTTGGTTATCGCCGCTGCAGAAGAGGCGGTAATGAAAGAGAAAAGTGATGGGAAGAAGAAGAAAGTGAGGAGACCGAGAAAGACGATGAAGCTCAACGACGACGAAGCGGGTGGTTCGAGCAAAGGAGGAGAAGAAGCGACGACGAAAAAGCCGAGGAGGAGAACTTCGGAGTTTACTAACCTACCGAGAGGACCACCGGTTTGTAACGTCTGTGGAAGAGCGTTTAACTCGTGGAAGGCTGTGTTCGGACATCTGAGGTCTCATAAAGACAGGAACTATCGAGGGTTCCTCCCACCTCCTAAGTTCACTGCGCCTACTAGAGGTGTACCTCCTAAGTTCACTGCGCCGACTAGAGGTGTCATGATTCCAGGACCGAACTCTGCTTTTGTTCGTGTTGTTGCCCGAGGGGGGAGCTCCGGTGGGGTTGTTACCGGGGGTGCAGTTGTTGCCTCCGGTGGCGGTGGTGTTGGTGCTACTGGTGGCGAAGGTGGGAGAGGTTCGGGGATCGATATGAATGTGGATGCAGTGGAGGAAGGGAACCAGGAAGTGACTGAGTCTGGAACTGTAGCGAAGTTTGATCTTAACAAGTCTCCACCGAAAGATGATGAGGATGAGGAGGAGAAGACCAAGTGAAGATGTTTGAGTTAAACACATTATTAGCTATTTAAATTATTTTCATACAACCTATTTAGTTATAACTTCATCTCGTTATTTTTTTTTTCCTTTTTTGGATTAGCTTTTGGATTGTTTTTGTTTAAAACTACTTTTTATATTGTTTGCAACACTTTACTATTTATGGAAATTCATCTTGAGACAGGCTTATAATAACAATTGACAAACATGTGCATCCATAAACAGCACGAAAACTTTTAGGGCAACTAGATTATAGTTTTTGAAAATGAAAATGTGGAAACGGAATTTATAAGATGCTAAATAGTGTTGTAACATCAAATTCTTATTTTCACAAAATTTATTAATGGCTTTTGTCGCAAAACTGCCAACTTCCAAACCCTAACCTATAACAAGCATACAACTTCACGTTACAAAAGTGCACACAGATAAATAAACCTTACAAATTATTATTCTTTTTATACGGCATTCTTACAATTATCCAAATATGTAGATAAGTATAAATATAATCATACATAAAATTAAATACCTCCATTCGTAGGCAATTTAATAAAAAATTATATTTGATCAGATAAACTTTTTCAACCGTTGAGAAACTTTAGTATATCTCACAACAACAGAAGGAGTAATATGCACAAGGCACTCGAATAATTGGACGCAAAACAAGATATAATTACTCTCATTTTAATAGAGAAAATAGAACAAAAAAAAAACTCTAAAACCATATCATATCACCCAAAAACAATAACATGTCATCAAGCAGCCATTTCTTTCTCTACTCCAAATCTTCGCGGCGAACGCCTTCCTCGTTCAGGCCCCGCCGCACCAGCTCGATATGCGTACTGATAGTGATGTGGTGAGGAACGTAATGAGCTAGCAACAGGCGATTTAGTGGAAGAACGGTCTGGGACAATGTTAATGCGTTGGATGTGTTCGAGGACGTCGACTACTTCCTTCATGTGCGGTCGGTTTTTTGGGTCTGGCTCAATACACGAAAGTGTGATGCGTCCCATTGCTGCTGCGACTTTGGAGGAGTATTGACCTATGATTCCTTTGTCCATTATATGTTTCACTCGGTGTTTGTTTACGAGTTCTGGTCTTAACCACTCGACTAGACTCTCTTGTCCATTAGGCCGTTTTGGGTTATGTGCCCTTAATCCGGTCATTACTTCTAGTAGTACCACACCGAAGGCGTAAACGTCACTCTTAACGTATAAATGGCCTGGCAATGAAATCATTAAACAAAAATGGTAAATTATATCATCCACTGGAATGTAACCTAAACTCTTTAGGTTCCCTATCCTAAATGATTGTAGACAAAAGTCCATAAATTTCTTGTTACAAAATAAACTGTGGCTATTATATGTTTTCCAAAATGTACCTGTCGCCATATATTCCGGAGCAGCGTAACCATACGTGCCCATGATCCTAGTCGTAACGTGTGACTTCTCTTGTGATGGTCCTAGCTTCGCTAAACCGAAATCTGAAATCTTTGCATCGTAGTTCTGCGCAGATGAACGTTTACAAAACAAAAATCTCATTAGCAACAAATAAACATTTAAAGATTCTACTAGTTGTTATTACCATCATTTAATATGGGATGATGTTTATATAAGACTAACCGAGTCGAGAAGTATATTAGAGGCTTTGAAGTCTCTATATATGACTTCTCTTTGTAAGCCGTGAAGAAATGCAAGCCCACGAGCTGCACCAATCGCAATCTTGATCCTTAGGTCCCAAGGAAAAGGCTCGCCTCCTGAATCAAACAAGGATCACACAAAATAAAATAAAATGTAATTCGAATCTCAATCATGCTTGGTGTTATGTGGGTTTAAAAGATCTAAATTACGTCTGAAAAGATGATTTTCAAGGCACCCTTTAGGCATGAACTCGTACACCAGCAGAAGCTCTTTGTCTTCACGGCAGTATCCTAATAACCTGACCAGATTTGGGTGTGAAAGCATCCCCAAGAAGTTAACTTCCGACTGTCCAAAATCAAAACCACATTAATCTCAATTTTTGGCTTTTTTAACTTGAAGACTAATCCGTCAAAACGTTTACCAATTCTAAACTATAACATATGAATAATCGCTTTTTGACTCAAAAACATATGAATAAATAGTATAATACTAGTTGGGTCAAAACATAGGAATAATACTTTGATTATGATATCATACAGCTAATAGCATAGCTACGTGTCCTCAACTCAAAGTTGAGTAACAATGGGAAGTTACTGAAGTGAATATGTTGGCAGACCATGGATATTATAGTTATCTTCAGATTAAAAGAAAATGGAGGTAAATCAGTTTCAAAACCATTATGTAATTCTGTGTCGGACTTGGACAATTGATAAAAACAACATAATACTAATAGAATGCCTGCATTTTTAAACTAGTAATTCCTTAATCTTAGTACAAACAACTTCTATTTATTATTATTGATTAAACATTTCTTTTAATCATTCTTCTGCAACACTCAAAACAGAAAGTCAAGGTCATTTCTTGATTAGAATTGTCAACTCTTCATCTTGATCGAACTACCTAATTTTTGGTTTCTTCACGTCAAAGAAGACATCAAGATCGGAAAATAAGGTAATAAGAGATAGAGATCTTACGCGCCACTCTGCGAAGCCTTGAACACTCTCGGAATTCAATCTTTTGACGGCGACGATCATACCGGAACCGGCTCTAGACGGAGCAAGAGTCTTGGCATCGATCCAGCCTCTGTAAACTTTACCAAAACCTCCTTGTCCCAACATCGACTCCGGTTTAAAATTCTTGGTCGCCGTCGCTAAATCCGCAAAACTGTAGACTTTGAGATTTGGCGATGCCAAGATTTGACCAGAATAGCTCATAACCCCACCGGAGCTCTCGCTAACAGCCTCTGAGAATTGGCTCCTTGGTCCGATGCTGCTGCTTGTCGTCGCGGCGGTGGTGGACGTTGACGACGTGAACTCTATTCCATTACTGTGGTTGTTCTTCGAGGCTGATTAACACATCACAAAGACAGAGATGTCAGAGAATGGACATCTCTTGATGTCAGAAACTGAACATATATTTATGTCAGAAAGTGAATATGTCTTTATGTTTTATGTGACAGAAAATGAAAAAAGAAAATAAGAACAAGAACTTGCTGAAATATTTCATGGATTTGGAGTGAAAATAATCAAAATAGTATTTATAAATATGGGAGAGTTTATAGAATAATAGTGAATTACCATGATTGTGGAGACCTTTTTTGGATGAAGAGGAAGAGGAGAGAGATGAAAGGCAAAGACCCATTTCATCAGACGTCTTCTTCTGTTTCGTCTTCTTCTCTTTCTTGATTACTAATTCAGACAAGAGTTAGTGGATGATCAAGTTGCTCTGGAGCCTTTATTGCAATTTAACTTTGACTTAAGAGGGGAAAAAGGAGGAGGAAACAGGTGGGGTTTGTAGGAGATAGAACAAGGAGAAAGATTTAGAGTTCCTATTTTAGATTGAGGAAGGAGGTAAGAAAGGAGAGGAAGGTCGAGGAACCCACCATTCTTAAATATGACATTTTCCATGTCAAAGTCCATTTTTATGCATTTCTTTTGAATTAAAATGAATATATAGCAAAATGCCAACAAGATCGCCAAATAAAATAATATCCTAGCAGAATCTTTTTAATCTATAATCGATGGCTTACAAACCATTTCATTATATGCACTGATGCACATATAAAATATTTCACTTGAAAAACTAGTAAGAACTTATAACTAATTTACTGATTAATCCAGAATAAATTTAAGATTTTCAGCCAGATTACTAACGACGGTGATAATAGACATTGACTTTATATTCTGGAGTCAAGTTTTCGTTATTGTAGATATATGATTATATAAATTGACATTTAGAAAATAAAGTACTCTATGTATTGTATACAGTGATGGGAAACCCTTCACGGAGTCAAAAAAAATGTAATTTCCTTGTGCAAGCAGAATGCGTAAAAGTCAGTCACTGGGTCACACACGGCTTGGGACGTATTTGTCTTTGTAGAAATTTTTATTTTCCACAAATCTATTAGTAATCATTTGGTTTCTATCATTTATAGCAAGTTGTTTCGAAATTGGGAGACATCAGATTCTCCATTGACAAACGGAACTAGTATATGAATCTGTTTACCAACGTCACTAGGTGAATCTATTTTTCTTCACTTTGTCAAAGATGTTCACATGATAACTTGTTTTCTAAATTATAACATGTTCGAATGATCATTGTGAAAACAACAAAAACGCTTCGAGAAATGTCATAAACAAGTTATTCTCGATCAAAAGAATTTCATATTATATCCAGTTTATTTCCTTAGAATTTGTTAAAATAAAATTTTGATTAAATACATAGAAAAAGACTTCGGAAATGATACTTGACCACGTCAAAATGAAAACGAAATTCAATCCACGTATTCGAATGCAGAGAATTTCAGCATAAACATGTTTTCGTATTTTTCCTCATGATATATGGTCGGTGGGAACACTCATACACACTTGAAGTAGTTTGGAACCTCTTTGTACGGTACATGTTAATCAATTGTTGCTGTTGAGTGGACTGAGTCATTGTAAATTTTCAAAGCACGAGCTAACAAAAGGGAACACACTCAAGAACACACCTACACTAGTTGCATTAACTAAAAAAATTCATCACCATTGAAAGTTTTGAATCTTGAATACGGACTGAACACTTGCTATTGCACCAACAATAAAAATTCAAACCAATATGGCATAGTAGGATCTGTTTAACTTGTGAGTCTGTGACTAACAGAGATCATATAACTAACTAATATGTTCGATAATTTTGTTAATAAAAAGACCTAATAAGATCTTTTAAGTTGAAGAGGAAGTGGCAAGAGATTCTTGATTCTTCTTGGCTCTGGAAGCTCTATGTCTCTTTTTGAAGTTGTCTTGTCTGAATCTTTTGGTTTCTATCTGTATCTCCATGAATGGTCTCTCAACTATATTTCTCATCTCTGTCTCCAGTTTCTTCTGTTTCTTAGCTACCACCATTGCTGCTGCTTTGTTATTTTCCTGCTGCTTCTCTGCTTCTTCCTAAGCAATACAAAAACATAGCAATGCTTGTTTCAGTCACTTCAAGTATTATACTAACGAAGAGAGAGGGAGAGAAAGAGGGAGAAAACCTGAAGATCATGGATGAGACTGTCGAGAGATTTGATCTTCCTATGAGGCCACCTTGGAATCCCAAACTCTCTACATTTCTTTTTCAAGACCGTGAGACCAACATTGAGTCTCCGAGACGCTTCCACGATAGGAACACCAAAGTACTTGGAAAGATCTTCTAAGCAAAGTCCAGCAACATGTTGGGATGGTGTTCTCCTCTTCTTCAATATCTCTGTAGTAACATCTGTACTATTACAATACACTTTAAAAAACTACGCTAGAGTTTGGCACTTTTAAAGAAAGAAAAGTCACTATGAAGAGATACCTGATTCTGAATGTTCAGTTTGGTCATCTTCAGATCCCTCGGATTCAGTTTCTGAATCAGGAAGGCAGTTAAGATCTTGTTTGAGTACAAACTTTTGCGGTTTAAGCTGATCAACATTACAATATGGGACTTTACTGCTGCATTGTTCTACGTCAGAAACATTTGATGGTTTCTTCGGTTTTAAATCATAGATAAACTTGAGCACATTAGCTAAGTTAGGGACGTCCACCAGCTTAGGGTTGCTGCCAAGAGCGAAAAAACATGTTTGGTAATTCAAGAAAATGCAACAAGTCAATAACACTAAAGCCTGTTTGTTTACAACTAAGGAATCTTAAGTACGGACATCAACGTAATAATCACACTGTTCATTTTTTCTTTTTAATATACTCAGTGATTAAAAGAAAATCCAGATATATATTTGACAAACTTGTTCAATAGGACTGAAACAAAATATATTTCTATGAATATTAATCTAGAATTTATTCAAAAGAGATCTGAGTACCCCCAAAAATAAAACGAATCTAGGATTTTATGTAACTGTAGTAAATTATTAACGGCAACCAAAATTAAATTACTAACAAAATCAAATGCTGAGAAAAAGAGGCGTTACCTTGAAGGGCAGAGAAGAGTAGGAAACTGAGGAAGCGAGTGGTCAGACCGGAACACGAAGATACATCTCCACGTGCCAAAAACTGAACCTACCGAGATCTCCGGCCGCCCGAGACCTTCCGAACAAAAAAGAGGCTTCGCTTTCTTCTCAACATAACGGCTTTTCCTCTCGAACAGGAACTCTCTCTCAATCTCAACCGATCCGTAGACATGCAAACTCCTAATCATCTCTGCATTAACCCCACAGACAAAAAAAAAGAAAAAATACTACTTTTAAAACCGACCCGACAGGAATGAGATTCTATTACAATAGTGTTGACTTACCTTTATGGTTGACGCCCTGGAAAATGGCGAGTGAGGTCAAGGAATGTGCCATTGTCCGAAGAAGACGAAGAGGCGCAAAGACTGAAGATTTTACCAAAGCGACTTTTTTTTAATAGAATGTTACCTTTTTAATGTAAACAAATCTGCTAAAGAATCCAAAGGTATTGTTATGAGAATATAGAAGCGTTTCGTCATCAAGTGAAAAAGGTTCAAAGGCGAGTTTGGTATAAAATACCCTTGGTTCCTCCCTCAAATTACCAGTCAAGCCACTCGACCTACTCATTAATAATTTTGTTGTTCTCGGTTACTCAAAATATTCGCGAGCGCACGTGTAAGCGTTCGGAGCGTGTGAAGGAGGGTCTTCATGTAAAATAGCAACGGGAAGCGGGCCTCGCCGAGACCGAGCCCAATTAGCGAAATGCTCACACGCTCGGCCCATGCATGGAAGTGGTAACCGATAGGATTCATATGAACCATGTAAAATATGCGTCTTTCTTTGCGTTTTTTCTCACAACTATAAGTCTATAACAGCAACTTGATTGTAATAGTGATATATGAAGTAGACTATTAGGAAAAGACGCCGAAGATCCCGTGATACTCTTTAATTAGTCTTATTTTTTTGGAAAAAAACATGATTCAACAGAAACATGAAGACGATGGCTTCTAATTTTAATATTATATTCTGGAAATTTAGGCTACACAGTCTACACCTGCCATTATATATTCAGTTGGTCCAGTTTGTCATATATTTTTACTGGTAGAGGCAGAAAGTATTCATGACTTGTCAAAGATATCATAGTTAAGAAAGAGCAAAGCTTGGCGAGCAAGATAAAGTGATCAGTCATGTTCAAGAAACGTGTCAAGAATATTCAACGATAATTTTGTCTTATAAATACATAACTTCACATTGCAACCTGCAATTAAATCTAAACATCAGCCATAGTATATAGACTCCGGATCACACACGTTTTTCTTATAAACTCCGGTCATGTCTCTCTTAGCGTCCTTCTTTGGTTGCTTCGTTCCAAACTCTGGCTCAAAAATAAGCTCAGCCGATGGTAGTAACTCCAAAGCCTTGTCCTTGGAGAAACCAAAAAGCAAATCCAAATCTCCGAGAGCTCCAATGATAATGTCCTATTTCCCCGTAGGTTCGAATCTTTCGCGTCTGTGAGAGAAGATGAGAAGATGAAATGTGTGGGATGTTGACGTATTTGCTGTGACCTGTGAAGGCCTTTGTTTCTCTGTTCCTCTAACCCTGTTGTTTGTTTGATTATGTATAAACTGTAGACCATTTGGATGTTTGATAAATGGCGAGAAGACCATTTCCTAGTCTGAAGTGGTTTCATCGTTGCTTTTGGTCTTGGCTTTGACTTTTGAGGCTCGTCGGTGGCAGTTACATCAGTTTTGTGCTTCTCTGGTTCAGAATCTCTATGCTGCTATGTGCTTTGTTTGTTCTTTTAGTTATATAAGCTTTATTTTTTCTATTTTTGTAATTATAAAACAAAATAAAATATATTTGTTAATATGAAAACCTTTTATAAGGATATTTGATAAATACACACTGCAAAAAAGGAAATAAATCCGACAGCAAAAGTATTTGTGTGAAGTAGTTGGTACCAACAAAATAAATAAAAAACTTACCCTTCGGTTGATTTTCCTACTCAGCCATTGGAGATGGTAATCTAATTCCAACTTAATCTTTCACAATCTCCATGTGTTTCACATGCTTGCAAATAGCAGAACTGAAACTTAAAACGCCAAACTAGTTTAAGCGCACTAGTCACTATACTAGTGTATCTGACGATCAGTGGATTACTCGTCAGTTTTTGGAAATGATATCCGTAGCTGAGTAGCTGTCTTCACTATATCCTCTTAAGGAATAGCTTGAAATTCTTACCATATCGCTCAAACCACATTTTACGAACGATCTAGTCTTCCTAAAGCAGAGTTTCAAATAAAAATCCAACGAAACTTAAAAAAATAGAAATACGCAAACTCTCAAACTTATTAAAAAAGATACAGACGAGAATGCAGCTTAGACACTCTGATCCTGAAGATTAGGCGCATATATTTTCTATTCTGCCCACTCTCTATTTTAAATTTTACAAATAAGATAGAAGCCATAAAAACATGCTGCCTAAACTCATACTAAAACACTAATTCTTGACTATGCAAAGCGTCTTGACGGCGAGCAGAGGGTACGTTTTCAAAAAGCGGTTAAATGATTGAACCTTCCGAAGCTTAAGAGGCTGGACACGTGTTCTCTACTCAATTGCTGAACTTGCAAAGTTTGAAGGGAAGACAAAAGAAAGTGAGACGTTCCAAGAAATTGTTTGGCATGAATGTCCGTTGTACACATGTTGGAAAGTGAGACGTTCCAAGAAAGTTTTTGTGCCCATGCCTAGTTGTAATAGTGACATATGAAGACTACTAGGAAAAGACGCCGATGATCTTGTGATACTCTTTAATTAATCGTTTTATTTTGGAAAACGTGATTAGATAGTGATATGAAGACGATGGCTCCTAATTTTAATTTTAAATTTCTGGAAATTTAGGCTACATTGGTCATGAGGATCAATAGTTGGTCAAGTTTGACCATATATTTTAACTAGAGGGTTGGAAAGTGTTCATGAATAGTCAAAGATATCATAGTTAAGAAAGAGCAAAGCTTGGCGAGCAAGATAAAGAGGCCAGTCACTTTCAAGAGACGTGTTCAAGAATGAATATTCAACGACGATTTTGTCTTATAAATAAACCTTCACATAGCTACCTATTATTAAATCTAAACATCAGCCCATAGTACATAGACTCCGGATCACACACGTTTTTCTTATAAAACTCCGGTCATGTCACTCTTAGCGTCCTTCTTTGGTTGCTTCGTTCCAAACTCTGGCTCAAAGATAAGCTCAGCCGATGGTGGAAGTAATTCGAAAGCCTTGTCCTTAGAGAAACCGAAAAGGAAATCCAAATCTCCGAGAGCTCCAATGATAGTGTCTTATTTTCCCGTGGGTTCGAATCTTTCGCGTCTGTGAGAGAAGACAAAGATGAAGTGTGTGGGATGTTGAAGTATTTGCTGTGGAGGCTTTTGTTTTTGTGTTCCTCTAACCATGTTGTTTGTTTGATTATGTATATACATACTGTAATAGACCATTTGGATGTTTGATAAATGGCGAGAAGACTATTTCCTAGTGTGAAGGTGGCTTCAGCGTTGCGTTTGGTCTAGGATTTGAGGCTCGTCGGTTGTCAGTTACATCAATTCTGTGCTTCTCTGGTTCAGAATTTCTATTTTGCTATATGCCTATTAGAGGTTAATAATGGGGTTTGTTTGTTCTTTTAGCTATAAGCTTTAATTTTTTTTTTTGTAGTTATAAAACTAAATAAAAAAAAAAACTTTACTATGGAAACCTTTTAAAGGATATTTGAGAAATTCATACAGCCAAAAAGGAAAGAAATCCGGCAAGAAAAGTATTTGCTCTGTAAGACCAAAGTGAATTGTGTTAACGTTCATATTTACAAATGCAGAAGTGAATTAGTTGGTACCAACAAAATAAAAAGAACTTACCCTTCGGTTTATTTTTCTACTCAGCCACTGAAGATGGTAATCTAATACCAACTTAGTCTTTCACAATCTCCATGTGTTTATTGGTTCCACATGCTTGCAAATAGCAGAACTGAAATTTAAAACGCTAAACCAGTTTAAGCTCACTATACTAGTGTATTTGTAGATTACTCGCCAGTTTTTGGAAATGATATCAGCAGCTGAGTGTCTTCACTACATCCTCTTAAGGAATAAATAGCTTGAACTTTTTACCATATCGCTAAAACCACATTGTATGAACGATCAAGTCTTCTTAAAGCAATCAAATAAGAACTCTAATCACACAAACTCTCACCTTACAAAAAGGTACAGAAGAGAATACAGGTTAGACACTCTGATCCTCAAGATTAGGCGCATGTATTTTTTCTTCTTTTTTAGGCGCATGTATTTTATCTCCTGCAATCTCTTTATTCTCCATTTTACAAATAAGATAGCCATAAGAACATACTGCCTAAACTCATAAAACACTATCTTGACTATGCAAAGAGACCTGACGGCGAGAAGAGAGTACAGTTTCAAAAAAATAAGCGGTTAAATGATGGAATCTTCCGAAGCGTAAGAGTCTGGACACGTGTTCTCTACTCAATTGCTGAACTTGCAAAGTTTAAAGAGAAGACAAAAGAAAGCGAGACGTTTCAGAAATTGTTTGGCATGCATGAATATTTGTTGTACACATGTTGCTCACTACATTGCTAACGTGTCACTTAGCCGAAGATAACTAACTATTCAATCTTATACAGCAGATTTGGTTCCCCGTCTATTAACCAAACAATTTTTTCTTACCCTAGAACTTATCAATATACATTGACGAACCATGTAAATTAATGTGTCTTTCATGACGCTTTTGTTTTCTCATATCCATAATAACAACTTGATTGGATTAGTGATATGAAGGCTATTAGGAAAGGACGACGATGATCCATTGATAGTTGGTCCATTTTGGTCATATATGCTAACTAGAAGAGTCAGAGAGTATTCATGAATTGTCAAAATGTCATAGTTAAGATAGGGCAAAGCTTGGCGAGCAAGATAATTAAAGAGGTCACTTTCAAGAAAACGTGTCCAAAGAACATTCAACGCCGATGTTCTCTTATAAATACATAAACTTCGCATAGTTAATTACCTGAAAATAAACCTAAAACAGCAGCCATCGTATACAGACTCAGGATCACGCACTTTTTCTTAAATACCCCGATGTTCATGTCTCTGATCTTAGAGTTCTTTTTTGGTTGCTTCATTCCAAAATCTGGCTCAAAGAGAACTTCAACCAACGGTAGTAACTCGAAAGTCTTGTCCTTGGAGAAACCAAAAAGCAAATCCAAATCTCCGAGAGCTCCAATCACAGTGTCTCATTTTCCCGTAGGTTCGAATCTTTCGTGTTTGTAAGAGAAGACGGGAAGGTGAAGGCCTTTTTTTGTTTTGTTCCTCTAATCCTCTTGTTTGTTTGATTATGTATAAACTGAAATAGACCACATTTATATAAATAAAACAATATATATTCAGACCAAACTAAAGTTGTAACGTTCACATACATTTTATATCGAAATGACAAGAATAGCAATTCTTAACATTAACATACAGCAGTACTGTAGTAGTCTCTTATTTTAGGAGTGAGTTCACCAGTTTTAATATTTTAATGTAAATAGTGAACGCAATTACATATAACAAAAAAGCCCCAAAAAAAACTCATTCCACCAGAAAAAAATGTACAATTAAATATTGGCGCCAATCATACTATTATTTAGCCTTTACACACTGCGTGGCGCCAGAGTGAAATCGGATTATCACCAAACCCAATTACAGGTGTCCAAATCTGGACACTGTTAATATACGGACGGTCAAGATTCAATAAATTATTTTTTTTCATTTTAAATTAGATAAATCTTTAGGGAAATCTAAAATTTCTGTAAATACACGAATCTACAGCACATCAAAAACAAAGGGTAAAAAGCGGAGAAGAGAAAAAAAAATCAGAATCGTCGTCGTCGTCTCTCTCTCTGGTCAAAATAAAAAACCCTAACGTTCACAGGTAAAAAAGCTCCCTCCCTCCCTCTCTCTCTCTCTCTCTCTGACCGCGTCTTCTCGATTGCTCACGTTTTCTTCATTCGCAGATCTCTCCGAGATGAAAGGTGGTGAAACCAAAGCGAAGAGCACTGACGACAGGTAATCTTCTTAATCACACACGTGGCGAATCTGAGATTCAATTGATTTTGATTTTTTTCGTTTAATTTTGATTTGTTGTCAGATTGAAGACGAGAGGTAAGAGAGCTGGAAAGAAAGCAGCCAAGGATCCTAACAAGCCTAAGAGGCCTCCAAGTGCTTTCTTCGTCTTCCTGTAAGCCTCAGTTTGATTCTCTCCTCTCATTTGATTTAGGGTTTTGCTAATTACTATCGGTGTTTGATTGAAATGAAGGGAGGGTTTCCGTAAGGAGTTCAATCTAGCTAACCCTGAGAACAAATCTGTCGGAGCTGTAAGTTGTAGTAATCTGAGATCTATCATCACTTTATCTCTTTTAGGGTTCTTAATTTTTGTAAACATTATTAGGTTGGTAAAGCTGCTGGAGCCAAATGGAAATCTATGACTGATGAAGTGAGTCTCTCTGTTTGCTTTTTTTTAATAGTTTCAAAATCATAGATCAATTGTTTTTGTTTTAATCATTTTTTTTTTCAATGAAACAGGACAAAGCTCCTTATGTAGCCAAGGCAGAGACCAAGAAGACTGAATATACCAAGACTATGCAGAAATACAACATGAAATTGGTATTTATTCTTTTTTTCTTTCTTGTTGACCTCTTTTTGTCATTTTCTGATGTTAGCCAAATGTAATGTATGTTTCTTTTTTTTTCTTACCAGGCTAATGGAACTAGCACAGCTGGAGATGATGACTCTGACAAGTCCAAGTCTGAAGTCAACGACGAGGCAGAAGCTGCAAGTGAAGAGGTTTGTACTTCATACTACTATTTTGAAATATCTCTATTTATGTTTGCTTCCTTTTTGAAGGGTTGCTACTTACAAGCTTGCTTGATCTCATTTTTTGTTTTACAGGAGGAAGATGATGATTAGGAGATGGATCATCGATTTGTCTTATGGAATATCCTCTTTCTGTTGTATTGTTGTTAGCTACTAGTTTTTAGGGAGAAGAATAGTTGCACTGTTGCTATGTTTTTCTTCCCCTTTTATGTTGAACTCAGATTATTCGTGTCTACTACTACTTGTGTTATGATAACTTTGGATTTAGCTTTTATCATCGTCTCTACTTCTTATGCGATGGTATCATGTGTTTGAATCACTAAACACATTTTTATGTATGTGTAAACGATTCATGCCATCTCATGTGTAGAATTAACTTTGAAGAAGTCTTTTACAATATCGTTCTCCAACATGATCAAACAAAATGAATGTTATTCTTTCACATTATGAGTTCTTCAAGACAAAGGTTCAGATAAAGGTTAATCGATCGACCAAGAGAAAAGAGTGCACTAAGATTTTGATCTCTGTTTAATGATCTCATCAGCATTCAGAAATTCTGTTGCTTTACAGGAGAAAGACTTTGCAGTCTTCTCTATTTCCTGCGGAAAAGAGGCCTAAGAAAACAACTCTGCAAGCTGCAATAAACAATATATACAAACATGGATTTGGTTACTCATTTGTGTTCTATCAGAATGTTAAATAGTCAGTGTACCTTTTCTCATTGGGAGATGATGATGACCCCTGTTGTGATCACGCCTTCGTGATAAACTGTGCTATTCTTTTTGTAAACTCGGCTCAAGGACTCCACAAGCCTAACAAAGTGAAGACTGTTAAGTCTCAGTTCATCTCTATGTTATAAATATAATCAAGAGATTCAAGCTCTCATCATGTTTTATCGAAATGTCCTTCTGAGTTAAAACTGAGCTGACAGCAAGTTATTAAGTCTACCATCACTTATTATATCCAAATCAGTATGCTGGCTTTTAATCTAGCCATACAATGATACAGTAGATTTAATTGATCTCTTAGATTAAGAACATAAATTACAGTAAAATAGACTCTGGAGTAAATACAAAAAAACATGATAGGGATGTAAGCATAAAATAAGGGTAGACGACTAGAGAAACTATAGGTACACCAAACTCTCCAATCTAAAGGAAGAATCCAAAGAAGCTTGGCCATAGAGAATCCAATGGGTTCTTTTTCTCGGTCATCACTCATCACTGACTGTCTCGTATGTAAGCAAGGATAGCTAAACGATTATTTATAAATTAATAGCTTTAATACCAATTAGCCTCTCTTGAAATTAATTTGAAAGTGGTAGTTAATGTCTCATATTTTCCTTTTTACTAGATTGTTTCGTTGTTTATAATTCAAGTTAAAATCGTTTTCTTTTAGTTGCTAAGATCAAATATTACTTTTCTCTTGTGTAACTAAGATCAAATCTTACTATACATATCATTCTAGTAACAAACATAAATAGTTTTATCTATACTTTTACATATGCGCCCACAGCATACACTCGTTATAGAGAGACAAAAATAGGCAAACATGTATTGATATGGACCCTTTTGGCGTTTATGTAAACGTTTTGGTCTCGATGTTTGACCTAAGCTAGCACATGCAAACCTCACTAATTTCTTCCATTATGTTGACAATTAAAAATTACTCAAGACGAAAACACTGTCGGATGAAAGCGACGAGACTGGAAAAAATGTTTCTATATTTTTCTCTAGAATGCTAAACCAGAAATATAAATCCACACAACAACATGAATTGGTACCGGAACAATCATAGGAATTAATTAAAACATTCAAAATAAGTTTCCATCTGAATTCAAATGTGTTATCATGATGTGAAAATGTCGCAATACGCAACTATACGAAATAATTTACACGTTCCAACACATACTGTATGACATTCGTCATTAGCCATGAACGTTTTGGTTTCATGTTTTTGTTCACCATTCTCACATTTTATTTCGATTTAACAAAGACATTCATGGTTAAACTTTATGTTACTACTATTCAGAGATCGATTTCAATGGATTTTTTTCTCAACATAAATTTTCATCGGATTTTTGTTTTATACAGTTTATGATTATTTAGTTGTATCTTATTAAAATCTACCACCGTTAAGTGCCCGTGGAACATGGGCGGCGGACACCGACCACCTACAAGTTCTAAGGTTTAGACAACACGTGGAATCTGTGGCACCTTAACTTAAAAGTCCTGATGACTGGCCCACCAGCTCTTTGCAATTCTTATATGTTTTTCTCTTTATTTTTTCTTAATTTCGAACTAGATAATAGGCATTGTAGCTAATCACTCTATAGAATAATTATGAAAGATATAACCTGGAATGTGTCAGAAAAGTTAGATCGCAACCTCTGTTTATCAATCCACGGAATGTTAGCTAACCGGTCAGCAAATGAGTAATTTATAGCGTTGTTTATTTTTTTGTTCTTTATCATTTATAATTGTATACGTTGGGCAATGGCAATCAAAGCTTTTCATGAATAAATTATATAATTCTAACATGCCATGGCGAAAATGATTCGATCACATAAGAATTATAGTTGTTATAACCTTTTGGACTTTATGAGTAAATGTTGTTTATATAGTATTGTAAATGACATTTTAAAAAATTGCAAATATGGAAGTAGCCATTTTAACTGTAGATATACATATTACAAATCAAATTTCAACGGTCATTTTCTAATATGGAAACTAAATAACCATACAATTCAAATAGTTTCCTTTTATCTCATACACTCTTATTGTGAAGAATCACGTTACCGTTGAGCTTGAAAATTCTGATCGTTCTCTTATTTTTTTGGGGGGTAATCATTGCTCTTGTTCTTGACACATAATATTAGAATTTAATATAAATTCAGCTCTTTTGTCCTTTTCTGCTTTTATCTTTCCTTCTACTCCCGAAAAAGCACTGACCCTTCCTCTGTTTGCTTCTTTCACACAGAGACAAAAGAGAGAGAAGAAAAGACGAGCTTCTGACAAAAAGAGATGATGGAGTGGGATAATAACCAGCAGCAGCAGCAGCAGCAGCAACCCAATCACCATAATAACTCTTCAAATCTCCAGGGGATCGACGTTGGTGGCGGCTCCAGCTCAGGAGGAATGTACGTGAAGGTGATGACCGACGAGCAGCTCGAAACTCTGAGGAAACAGATTGCTATCTACGCCACCATTTGTGAGCGTCTCGTTGAGATGCACAAAACCCTCACTTCTCAACAAGATCTTGCAGGTTCCTCTGACTGTAGCTTCTTCCTCTGTTCATTCATATAGATTGGAAAAAAAGTCTCCTTTCTTTGCTGTGATTTTAGTTTTTTTTTTTTTTCTCAGAATTTTGGTTTGGTTTGATTGATTCTGCTGTTTGGTGAAATGGGCAATTGGAAATTCTCAACCTTTATAATTTTTAGTGGCCTAATCAGCAGTTCAAATCTGATGCTTGTACTGAAGATGCATAAAGTTTCAGTTTTTATTTAACTTCAACTTTACCAACTCTGTTTCAGGAGTGAGACTGGGAGGCCTCTATGCAGACCCAACCATTGGTCACAAGATGACAGCTAGGCAGAGGTGGACTCCTACGCCGGTGCAGCTTCAGATTCTGGAGCGTATATTCGACCAAGGAACGGGAACTCCGAGCAAGCAAAAGATCAAAGACATAACCGAAGAGCTGAGCCAACACGGCCAGATTTCTGAGCAGAACGTCTACAATTGGTTCCAGAACCGGCGTGCTCGTTCCAAGAGGAAGCAGCATGGTGGTGGCGGTGTTGGTTCTTCTAACAACAACAACAACAACGGTGAGTCTGAGGTAGAGACTGAGACATTGAATGGGAAGAGAAAGATACCAGAGAGTCTTTCTGTTCTTCCTGATGGAAACAACAATGCTATTGGGACAACAAGTACTAGTCCTAGGCCTGAAGATCTTTGCTTCCAGAGCCCTGAGATGAGCTCTGATCTCCACTTCCTATCAAACCCAAGTAAGTTAAAAAAAAAAAAAAGACCCCTTTTAACTCACACTTAAAGCTCAACAGACATTATATAGTGTGGTGGAGACAACTTGTGACTTGTGTCTGTGCAGTAATCAGAGAATTTTTTTATGGTTTGTGTGTTTGCAGGGGATGATCATCTTGTTGGAAAGATGGGATTGTCTGAAAGCTACAACCTTTATGATCATGTTGAAGATTATGGCATGTCAGGCTGATGAGAAACTTCTAATGATCAGAGAGATCAAAGAAATGGATTTCGTAGTCAGTCTTAAAGCAGTTTTTAGTCTTTTTTATATTATTTTTATGGAATGTTGAACTCTCTTAGAGATTGTGCTTTGATGATGTTTACTGCATTTAGAACGTTTTCTATCTCTTTATTAATAAAATAAAATAATCAGCTTCAGCTTTTACAGCCTTCTCTTCTTTACCCCCAAGTTATTACAATTGAAAACATGCAAACTTAGCAAAGTATTGTAGTGCCCTTTCTCTATTTCTTCGTCCTTCACATCGTGTAAGACCAGAGTCTGTATAACCAAATCCTCCCAATCAATCTCTGATCCTCTCTTCCTTTTCTTCTTCTTGCTATCTTCAAGCTCCAAAGACAACTCACGTCCACTAACTATGTCATCATCATCACAAGGATCTTGTATCGCATCTATCCTCAACTTAGCCGCCTTAATCTTCTCTCTTCTTCTTTCCACCGCATCACAACCCTTCACGTAAGAAATAGGCAAATCATCATCAAGCCCAACATCTTTCTCCAACACTTCCTTGAGCTTAAGTCTCTGACACATCTTCGACTTCCCTTTCCACCAATCTTCACACGAAACCATCTGAAGAAACGAGCTCCTCTGACTTCCATCATCATCATCATCACCATAACAATACATAGCTTCTTTGCTTAAACAATCCCTCACTATCTCCTTCAAACAAACCCCATCACTTACAACCAACTCATCCCCTCTCCCCTCCCTCTTCTTCCTCATAGACTTAGCTTCCAACAAACCAATCAAAGTCCCTGAATGCTTCACAACGTTCTTCACAGTAACATCCTTCGCCCAAGGCAAACCAATCTCTTTCGCAACCTTCACAAGCTTCTCCAACAGCTCCTTATACCTCGTCTTACAAGTACACAACGAAACCTCAGCGTCTCTAGCCAAATCATCAATCCTCACCTTCACACCATTCACCTGACACACAAACCCCAAAACCGCAACAACCAAAGGCATAGGCCTCCTCCCAGTAGACAAAAACCACTTCAAAGAACAGTTCATCAGAAACCCTCCTTGCTTCACCACCCTCTCCTTCTTCTTCCCATCAACACCACTCAACCTCGGAGAACCACTCGCCGTCTTCACAAACAACCCAACAAGATCAAACTCCTCCAACTCAATCCCTAAATACTCCACAACACGCTTACACATACTCCCTAACTGATGCAAATCACACCCAACAACACCAACAATCTCATCCATCGTCAAAACACCACCTCTCCCTTCCTTCCTCACCAAGGCATAACAACACGCACCAACCAAAATCGAGAACCACTCCCCTCTTCCGAACTCTCCGTCGGTGATCTTCCCGATCATACGTTTAATCTCTTCGGATTTCTCCCCGAGCTGAAGCCTCTCCGCGATGTCCTCGATGAGATTGCCTGCGTCGAAGATCTTCTTGTCTCTGTAAGCGAGGGTGGAGCCTGTGCCTGTGGTGCCCACTCGGATGTAAGTGCCTTGAGGTCCGTTTACGCCGCCGAGCTGGGCCTCGTAGTTGTCGTACTCTTGTAACGTCCCGCATCCGCAGCAGAAGGAGTTCCCTGTGGCGTCGTCGCGTTGGAAGTCGGTGCCGTTGCATCTCTTGCAAGGAGGCATGGTTGCGCGAATTCGATAAAGTGTAGGACTTTCGATTTGGGTTTTTTTTTAATTTACTCTCCGTGGGAACGAGGGGGGAGGGGGAGGATACGGTGATGGTTTCCGACAGCGAAACAAGACCGGAGCGACGGCGATTTAGAGTTTAATGTAATGAAAAAAAAAAAGAGTTTAATGTAATGAAGAAAACAGATTAGAGTCAATTAGGTTTTATACTTTTTGTCGATACTACGAAACGGCAAGGCGTTGATCTCAGCGTTTTTGTAACTTAAAAAAACGTCAACGTCTAGAGAGATTTTTAAGAAACGGCATACAGTCTGGAGAGTTGGCGAGATTAGCATGGCTTAATAAAGTTAAATTAAATTCAGAAACGACACACAGTCTGGAAAGTTAGTGAGATTTGCAAGGCGTTAATAAAGTTAAAAGTTAAAACAAAACGCTGAGTTTGAAGGTTTTTCTTCAGAAACGGCACACAGTCTGGAGAGTTAGGCGAGATTTGCAAGGCTTAATGGTGAAACTGAGTTATGCACGCAAGTTGTTCGACTGAAAGCCGCAGATAAACCGCTTTGCTGGGTGAATCGAGGGAGACGCGAAAGTCTGAAACTTTTTGCTTTGGGTATTGAGAAAGCTTGTCTCCTGCGTTGTGGCAGGATATTTTTTTAATGGCTAGGAGTAAACGACGGTGATATATATATATATATACAATGTCGAGGTCGTCTCTTTCGAGTAAGAGATACACTTACATACACGAAAGTGGAAGTGAGACACGTAGAGGAGCCATTGACATTCACCGTGTGATCATCAACAGAAGCAGATCAACTGGTTATGCCCGTCTTATGGGCCTTGCTTTCTTCCTTGTGATTCTGGGAGCATCTATGTATTTTTTTCTTGAAAAGGTAAAAATGATACGTTTAAGTGATATTTTGTTATTTTCAGATAAGATATGAATTTGCTTGTGAGTAATTCTGAGTCATTGCTTTTGACAAGTGCTTTTTAGTATGAGAAAGGCAATCACAGTGAATGATGAATGGATTATAGTTTGATAAATTCATTTGTTTTTGAGCAATATGTTAATACACGACTTAGTTTTGTATAAAGCATGTTTGTTAGTTTGTGTTACTTTAGAAAGATTGTTTTGTTGATGGTTCTATCTGTATTTTCTCCACGTGGTATCTGAGATGGATAATTCACTTTGAAACAGGACAATCCAGTTAGAACTCTTTCTTGGAGCTGCCTGTTAAGTGGTTTCTTTGTTTTGATACAAAGCCGGAAATTAGTCAAGAAAGGTGAGGAGGCCATGTTACACGGTTTTAAGTTTCACCAAATGATATAATCTTCACATTCTTTTTAACTGGTTCTTTTTTCTTACTTGAGCTGTTCAGAATCTGTTATAATCATGCCAACCTTCGGGATCCAACTTGAAACTCAATATTTAAGGTAAGCTTCAACCTTTTAGTTTATGCATATTGTCTACACTCCATGATGATTTAATGATTTGAACTATACAGCATATTAGAGAGGTGGTAGTGGTGGAATTAGTTGTAATTTTATTTGGCTATTGCCATCTGTGCTCTTACCAATCGTACAAGTACTTATGGTTTGCATGTCTTTTTCTGCTTTGCAGTGGAAAAACTGTCTCCAGGTTTATCCCCCTTGGTAAGATTTTGAAGCCAGTGCTTGTGGAATGTGTCACCCCAGTTACATGTTATTGGAGTCTCTCTTTATTTCTGCGTGGTGAAGAACAGCTTACATTGGTGTTTAAGGTAATGCAAACATTTTGTTCCAGCACATTGCGAGAGAAATTTTTGCTGTCAAATCAAGAGCTAATCTGGGAACACTAAATTTTTTTTAATGGCCATTGATTCTAAGTTCGGTTTCCTCTTTTGTATAGGAACTGCACCCGTCATTGAAGATGTTGGTTCCCATTTGGAAGGCATTGTGTACGGTCATCGGCACAGACCAAAGTGAAGTCACCACTGAAGAAAAGCATGTTGTATCTGGTTAAGCAGCATCTACTTGAAAATTTCTACTGCCAATACAAAGCAAACGAGCATGGGAGATCCGTTAGAAGACCAAACAATTAAGTTGTGAGGTTACAGAACTTGTAGATTTGTTGCCTGCTAGATGTTTTACGTGCAAGATAAATGCACAATACGTTGTGTAATGACAGAACTTTGTAAGTTTTAAAATACTCTTTTTCATACCACACTAGCTTTTCATGAACAAGATTTATAGCTTGCACAAGAATATAATAAGCTTCGAAAGTAGTGGTCAACTGAATCCGTTGGCATCAAGAGCTTTATACAGGTGCGACCTTTAAAAGAGAGCCTTGTAGGCATAGTACGATAGAAAGCAGGGCCGGTCTAACTTTTAGAAAAAACTTGTAATGCCCTACTCATAAATACAAATTTATGCCCTCATTCTTTATGTAATTTTTTTAGAATGCCCTACATACAGCTAAATTTTTTTGTAAAACCCGGGATGCCCTAAGCGGCCGGTTCTTTTGCTTGTGCCCCGGTCCGGCCCTGATAGAAAGAGAGCCTTGTAAATCGAACCTTACTGCCGAGGGTTGGTGGGTCTCTACTACAGTCTATAGACATAGCCACCAGAATATTGATCACCGCCTCTATGATAGTAACCATTAACCTTATCAGAGGGGATGAATTTGGAAAAAGTTTACTGAAATTGTAAAGTGAGAGTGACAAATGATATAACAAAGTTGATACAAAAAGATTCAACGATGTTGATATTTTAAATCTACAGTGTTGATGATTTATTTATTTGGTCAGACAGTGCTGATAATTACGATGTACTACTTCCATTAGATTTCTATTTTAAAAATGATTTCACTAACTTTTTGGGGGTCTGTTGAGAATGAAATGGCACGGCAAGTTGATGGTGAAGTTGACTATGTCCGCCAAACTATAGAGCAGAGAATAATGATCATAAATCTATCAGATTAGATTTAAAAGTAATAGTATCGATTGGATCGACCATGCTCCTTATATATCCATCCACCTTAAATTCTAAATCACGTCAATGATATGGTAACAACATCTAGTTTTAATAAGTTTTTTTCTTCTAATTAATCAGAAGAGATGTCCAAACCGAAATAATCTAATTAATCATACTTCTGGCGACAAACAAATCCAGTTGCTTTATATTACAGTTAAATATGTAATTCCATTTTGCCACACATAGAGCTAGCGATTTTGCATTTGTAAGAAATTGATCTTTGACCTAGCTTAACAAAGCGACTCTTTATCCAGTGTTAATCATTAGACCACTATAATGTGGTTAAATAGCATTACAAGATCCATAGTTCAAATTTTTTTTTGTACCTTTTTTTACCATCTATCTACGTATTGTGTACTTTTTAATAGCAAAAACAAATAACAGTAACTTTGATCAAAGCGAGAATAATTTTTACCATCTATCTAGAGAACTATTTCTAGTTATTCAGAGAGGATTCAGTATTTTTTGTCCATTATCATGATTCTCGCCGTATATAATTTATTTTGTGTAGTTTAAACTTTCAGTGCTGTTTAGTTGAAACCTAGCAAAGCTAGGCGACAGACTATATAAACAATAAAATTCATGAATTATTCGAATATTCTTTTTGGAGCTCCATTAAAGTACTGTTATATCAGAGCCAAGTATAAGTTCACATTAATGTTCAAAATAAAATAAAAGAAACTCTGTGAAGAAAAGAAAAAAGACATGACGGCCGTTATTATGGTTAGACGGAGGAATGTCTCTGACCAGCTGGTGAGTTTTTATGCGGTTCTTGTCTATATCATGTAACTTGTAAGAGCGATCACTGTTAAAAATAATTATTAGATGTGATAATTGAAAAAAAGAGACGAATGAGAGAGAGATTTTGTAGGGTTTTTAAATATAAAATAGAATTTCGGAATAATCTCCTATTGTCTTCTCCATTTGCCATATTCTCTCCTTCTTTCTCTCCCCTGCAAACCCTAAGTTTCCTTGTCCTCTACTCTCTCATCCTCCATTTTTTTTTCTTATCCCCTAGAAACTTCAAAGCTGTGGCAATTCAAAAACTGGAAAGGAAACAGAGAAGTAATCGCTTTCTTCATCTGGCACGCTTTTTTTTTTGTTACAATAAATTGTTTGGTTTTTGTGATTCTTGTTTGTCTCTCAATTCTCTACGTAATTAATTTTTTCATTGATCACCTTATGAATGAGTAATTCAGCTGTTCATGTAAAGTTTTGCTCCTTGTTTTTGTTGCTAATCATCGTGAGAATTTTGAAATTTGAGTTTAGAGATGCCAAATGGGTATTGATGATTGCTCTGTGTTCTTGCTTGGACGATTGATTTGCATAAAGTATCCATTTTTTTTTAAGGAAACTACTGATCGTTTTGATTTGATACGAGCTGATCTCATCCGTAATTCAGATTAGGACACTTATTCGTGTTCTGGTTTTGACAGCTGGTTAAAATGGAAACGAATCAGCTCGACTCCGATTTGCATCTCCCTCCTCGAAAGCGACTACTTGCTGGATTCAAGAAACTTAACGGATCTTCTTCTTCCTCTTCCCCTCCTTCAGCTTTCGCGTCTTCTTCCTCAACTTCAAACTCAAACGGATCTTCCTCCTCTTCTTCAACCAACCTCAATACCCATCTCGGCGATTTATTAGCTTTACGTTTCAACAATCAGTCACCGGAAGAGCTCGCGGAAGCAGCGAGGTCCGCCGCTGCTTTAGCTGTTAAAGCCGCAAAAGCGGCGAGGGAAGTGGCGAACGAGAAGGCATTGGTTTCCGCAAAGGCGATCGCTGCGGCCAAGAGGGCATTGGAGTTGGTTGATTCTTTCCCCAAAGAAGCAATGACTGATTGCAAGGAGAGGAGGTCTCATAAGAAGAAGAAACACGTCCCTCTTCAGCACTTGTATTCAAAGGGAGAGGAGTTTAGAGACGAGGAAGAGGAGGAATATTTAGCAAGTAGGTTGCATCGAGCTGTAGACAAAAGGTACCCTAAAGTCTTGGGAACTCGCTCGAGTTTCGAGGAGAATGGTCAAATAAACAAGAAGCAGAAGACCGTAGTTGGAGTGGTCGGTACTGTGAATGATGTTGCTGGGGTTGTGGATTCAGACAGCTCGTTTGAACGATTAGAATCAAACCGGGAGGAGGCGTTCAAACCGGATGAAGTGGATTCGATACCGACGCCGGGGAAGGAGGAAAGTAACTCTCTGCAGAGAAGAAGAGGAAGAGTGAAGCTAAAGAAACTTCCTTTGAGCATTTTGTAATTCTAGGGCTCAAGAAATCTGAACCTGCGTGGATCACACGGTGGATGAAGAAAGTGTGTCAGAATGTTTAAAGCAGAACAGAGCCGTACGGTCATAAGATCTGGTCAGCATTGCCATTTTCAGTAGTGATTCTTGTTTTTTTTTTCTCTTTTTTTTTGTATTTTTCTGCAATTACACTTGCAGTGTTGTAGAAGAGGATGCGATGTTTTTATTCTTAGATGGAGAGAAAATGTAATAACGTGATGTAATTCTTGTTAAATGTTATTTTTACTTTTGATTTAATCCATTTCCTCCTCTGCTTAATTAACAAATTCTTTGTTAATAAGAAGTGGGTTGTTGCACATAAAAAAAATTAAAAACAATAATGAGAAGTGGGCTAACTTTTAAAATAGTGCGGAAGATAAAAGGAAAAAGTTGCATAGAAGAGAAAAATATTTGGTAGATTGATCAACGAATGTATACAGGGTGACACGTGCTGTTATGGAACGTGTAACACAGATCAAATCTCAGTCATGCAACGGAATGTCACATGTGGTCTGAAAGTTAAAAACCATCTGGCCATGTTTCTAAAAATATGTGTTCGGAAGTGAGAACGTGGATGCTAAATAGTCAGTGGTGAGTATTTGTTTTGTTCGAAATTATTGCTAACACTTCAATACATAAGTTGATAATGACATGTCTGACAAAATAACACATACATTACGCATGTAAGGATTTGGATGGTGACGCAAAGGAATGTATATATGTTTCCTTGTTAGTCAAATAATCCAATTCATTGCAAGACAGTTCTTTATCATCAACAAATGAAATCGATGGTTAACCAATAAAACATAGCTCCCCCAAAAATCAAAGAACAAACGAAACATAACAAAAAGATATTCAAGTTATTGAAAAAAAAACAAAAACAAGAACAAAGGGAATGTAGGAGAAAAGAGAAAGAACAAAATACGAAGTTGAGAGTTTCTTCTTTTCACCCTTAGATCTTCAAGTTCCTCACTTGGGATTCTACACTATCTGCATTGTTCTGTTGTGTACTTACTACATTCATCCACGGATGTTCCAAGCACTGTTGAGCAGTCGGTCGTTTCTCTGGCGCAAACTCCAGAACCGGACTCAGAAACTCCGCAAACTCCTTTGCTTCAGCTTCAGGAAGCTTGTATTTATCCACAAGCAACCGATCCAGCGGCCAATACTTCAACCTCCGGATTCTCTTTAAGTCTCCGTGTCTGTCAAAGTAGTCTTTAGACTTCGCTCCACCGATAGCAATCTGCACAACCAAACAAAGTCAAGTACAACAACCAAGCAACCACGAGAAAACATTTAAAAACAAAAAAAAAACAATAACCTTTCGAGGCATTTTCCCTAGGAGTTCCATCATAAGCGCAAGGTGATCCTCGTCTTCTCCATAACCATTCCCTTCTTTAGGAGCAAACAGCATATCACCCGTGACAAGCTCGAAAGCAGTGCAACCAAAAGACCACATATCAACAGAGAACGAGTACCCTGACTTCAGTATCACTTCAGGAGCTCTGTACTGTCTAGTCTGTATCTCCTCAGCAAACTGTTTATCAGCCCAACAAGCGTTACCAAAGTCAACTACCTTGCATCTCATATCAATCCCATCGAGACTCCTCTCACTCTTGGACGATGCTTCTTCACCACCTAAACCACCACCAACCATAGAAACCCTCCTCTCTGATATCTTAGCAACAGCTCTCTTAGCTCTCCTCTTTAACTTCTTCTCAATCAGATTCATAGTAGAAGAACCACCACCACCGTTTGCGTTACCCTCAGGCTTCTCTAACAACGGAGTCAACCCGGATCTAACCGGATCCTTGGCAGGGTCAATGGTGGAACAGAGGAGAATGTTCTCCGGTTTTAAATCAGAATGTATCATACCGAGCTCACGATGCAAGTAATCCAAACCGGTTAATATACACCTGCAAATCTCCCTGACTTTGTCCACCTTCAGACCTTTGTAACGGTTGTATCTGATCAAACGGAGCAAGCTGTCGCCTAGAAACTCGAGCACCATGCAAAGATGCTGCCCGTTGGGACCAGCGTGCTTGAAATGATCAATGAGACGGACGACGCATTTGGTATTTTCGAGATCTCCATCAGCAGCAGCTGAAAGAAACTCGATCTCGTGAAGCGCGGCTTGAGCGAATTGCTGAGCACTCTTCTGAATCTTCAAAGCAACATAGCTCTGCCACACAAAAAAACAGAGCAACACATCACCAACACATACAGAGCAAAAACAGAGCAAAAACAGAGCAAAAACAGAGCAAAAACAGAGTAACACATCAAATACATTTCTAAGGATATAACATTCTTAGAGTATAGAGCTAAAACTTGAGGGATTGGATCTGCAATTTCGAAAATAAGAATCATCATCATTCGCATAAAGCTAGGATCTTGCAACTAGAATCTACAGATGCGTATGGTATAAAGGTGGAGCCTTTTTGATCTCCAGTAAGCCAAATGAATATATAAAAGGGGGACGAATCAAAAAATCTAAAAGCATTGAGAGATTCAAAAGCAAGCAAAGAGAAGAGAAGCGTTACGGAGGAGAGAGTATCGTAGGCAAGCCAGACGGTGGAGAATTGACCCCAGCCAAGCTTTCTCTGGGCGATGTAACGACCACCGGAGAAAGGATCGCCGATCCTGACGGCGTGATAACCACCTTTGCGGTAAGAATCGAAACCTTCTTCTTCTCCTTCTGATCCAGACGATGATGAACACGACATATCTCTTCTTCCTCTGTCTCTTCTCTGAAAAATAAAAAACTGGATCTTTCTCTTTCGTAAGAACAACAAAGAGAGAGAGAGAGAAGAAAAAATAAAAGGAGACTGAGATTGCGTGTGACCCCTGAGACCCAGACCCCTCTCCTCTTTTTGCTCTTTTCTGTGCTTTTCCTTTTCCTTTCAGATTTCATTTTTTCCGATTTAAACTTTTTGTGTATTTCTCTATTTTGCCCTTTCGAGTAGAGTTGTTTAGTATTTTTTGCTCCGGTTGGTTGGTCAGGTCAGGTGTCGTCTTTTTTAGTCCTGGAAGGGCCAACGACCGGTTTGGCTCTCATATTTGCAACTACCACCATTTTGATCGACCCATTTGGGACTGGTCTAAACAATGTGTAAGGGTTGGGCCGTTGTTTTTTATTTGGGCCTGAACTTAAGGTCTCTAGTGTCTATACTAAAACTTCTGTAATCAAGACCAAAGCCCAATAAAATGTAGAAAGAAGTTTCGTAATCCATAAATCAGGAAAACAAGATCAAGGACATGATGCATTGATGATTCAGTCAAAGTACTTGTGACGTCAGTCTATATATTATGGCATTAATGTTTCATGACCCAAAAAGTCAACACAAGTTTGCGGATCAAGAAAAAGACATGAATCTTGCGTTATAGGCTTATAGCATAAACATACAATACTATACGTAACATGCATGAGATGTGACTTTTACTCGTTTGTTTTTTTTTTGTTTTTGACTCGTTGCTTTGCATTATTCAACTCTTCGGGTCTCAACTCTCAAGTTGTTTTCATGGATTTCTATATTTTGCCATATACAAATCCTCTGGTTTATAAAACTATATAATATCCCTAGTTATATAACAAAAGGATAGCAGATATATCATTTTTATCTTTGTATAAAAACAAGCAACATGCAGATTAGACCTCTAAAGTAGGCGTTATCCAAAACTATGAATTATCGGTGCTCGTATCCCCAATATAATGAGAAAACAACCATTAAAATCTTAAACTTTCAAACTAAAGCAAAAAAAACTTCTAACTCATGTTTGAGCCAAAAAAATCACCAACTTTCAATTATTGGTCATTTTAAACCTCAATTTTTGTTGACTCGGTCATTTAAGAAATCTGATTAGTCAACTGTTAAATCCGACTGAAAAATAAACGTATGTTAACTCTCTAAACGACATCATTTTTAAAAATCAATAAAAACATTGATCAAACGACGTCTATTTGCTTTTGAAAACATTCAAATCATCTCTTTTACGAAAGAAGAGCCTCAAATTAACTTCATCTTCTTCACTCTGGTTTCGCGAAAGAGATGTTTTAAGATTTCCATACGAAAAAAAATCGTTTGATCAATGTTTTAGTCAATTTTAAAAATGATGTCGTTTCGAAAATTAACATGTGTATGTTTTTTTAATCGATTTTAACAGTTGACTATTTGAGTTTCTTAAATGGCCGAGTCAACAAAATATGAAGATTAAAATGGCCAATATTTGTAAGTTGGTGATTTTTTTGGCTCAAACATGAGTTAGAGGTTTTTTTTGGCTTTAATTTGAAAGTTCAAGGTTTTAATGGCTGTTTTCTCCCAATATAATTGATCTTTTGCCATTAATGTTGTTTCCCATTACATGTTATAATTAATGCTTCCAGGCTCCATTATTGCTGTCTTTTCTTTTGGTTTCGGTGTGCCAATGTCTTCTTATTTTAGTTTATTGACTCGGTTTGCCTTTTTTCACTTTTTGTGGTTCCATAAAAGACGTTAAGACTCGCATCACACGTAAAGATTATTCCATTCCGAGTGTACTTTCAATTTCAAGCGTTGCTAAGTTCCATCGAGGCAAGACCTGGTGAATCTGAAGATATTTCCGCTCACAAACTTTTGATTTTACTTTTTCGTCTAAAGTTATTTTACCGAAGCAGAAACAATTTTTTTAGATAACTGGTTGATTTTGACAAAAAATGTTGTTTAATTTAACGTTAAATTGATTATATTTTACTGCTATTGGTAAACCAACACAAGAAAAAATATTACCAGACCATGTTTCTAATTAGTATAACCATATTCTTTGACAAAAAAAGTATAATCATATTCTAGAAACATCAAAACCTTCTTCGACACACGTTAATTTTATAATGTAAGATATCACTCCTACTAATTTTAAAGACACGTAGATCCATTACAAAGATTCTGAAACTTGATAGTTATCATTATCAAAGATCCCACCTACATCTAGACAAAATCTAAGACTTATATCATACTAGATCTTAAAACTCTTACGAGAAAATATTTATTTTAGAAAGCAACTGACTTACCTAAATCAAAATAGTCATCTCCAATAGTTGAGAAACTAAAGAAACTAGAGAATAATATATTAACCTCCTAATTACCACGACTAAAGGAGTATAGTATTGGAGATAAGAATTTGAAGAAAATTAGGTTATGCTGGAAGAACTTCGAAATTCAATTCATTGAATCCAACTTTCGAACCAGCTGTCAGCAATTCCATATTGTCCCAAACCTCAATCATTTGTCTTTTTGTTTTGAAGGATTCTTCTCGATGCCAATTGAAGTTAATTGAAAATAGAGAAAAAGGTGAAGAGAATAAATAAATAAATAAATAAATAAGAGTCTAATCGAAGTAGGTTTAGGTGATTAAGTAATTTATACTTGTGCAGTTATACCTTTTGATAATGAGTTCGTCAAACTAAACCTATAAAGAGTGCCCTCGTCTAACCATCTTTTTTTTTACTTGGTTTCTTAACAACATACGGCAATTTGATTCCTAAATAAATTAAAGGGAATGATTTGGTATACGATTAGGATATTTCCAAATCCACTTACATCCAAATGGGTTTTAAGAGATCATAATAATTAAATTAAAGATCTTTACATCAATATCTTTATATCAGAATTTTAAACATATTATAAATGTCTATGTTGGCGCATTGGGAGTACATTGGAGTATATGATACTTCGGCCGTTCTGCAGTTTTTTGTTTTAGAATCACCATGAGTTATTTATTAGTCGTTTTATTAACGAAGTGCTTTTTGATAACTGTTAATCAACTTTTTAATGATTTTGATAAATTCCCATTAATTTATCAATGTTGTCTATCAATATGTCCAGACTTAAAACATCGAAAAGTTTTAAAATCAAAATAACCAATGTACTATATAGTATTGGTTTGAGCTTTTAATTTTAAATCAAAAAAAAATATTTTCTTACAGTATCCTGTATTTAGTAAAAGAAAAATTCAACGAAGATTTTAAATCATCAAGGAGAGATAAAACAACTCGATCTTTTACTCTAATAAAAGATTTAAGTGTGGTTAGCTTTATCCTTTATGTGTATACTTCAGTCTCATTTTAAATAGGGTAAATATTTCAGTAAAGTTGTTTTTTTTTTGTTTTGGAATTTTTTTTTTGTAAAACTACGTTTCTCTATTCATACAAACTTTTCTGCCTATATGACATGGATTTAATAATTATTTAGTTTAATTAACTGCAGTCGGTATATATGTATATAAGTACAGATGTCTATGTGTGTTTGTTTCTATTACCAATTGGATCAGATTCTTCTTCCTCTCTGAACAACAACTCAAAATATTTTCTCCTTTATCTTTGCCACTTTCACATTCTCTTCAAACAACAAAAGCAAAAACAACATGACTCGCTCCTCCTCTAGATTCCTCGGATCCGCGGCGGCGCCACCACCGCCGGAAGGAATCCTCGCCGCGGAAACCGACATGATTGTCATCCTCTCAGCTCTTCTCTGCGCTCTCATATGCGTAGCCGGTCTAGCCGCCGTAGCTCGCTGCGCCTGTCTCCGCCGCCTCGCCGGCGTTAATTCCTCCGCCATAGGAGAATCTCCACCGCCGAGCAAAGGCCTCAAGAAAAAAGCGCTCCAGTCCCTCCCTAAATCCACCTTCACCGCCGCTGCGGATTCTCCGAGCTCCTCCGCCGGAGACGGAGACTCGTCCACCGAGTGCGCCATATGCTTGACGGAGTTTACCGACGGAGAAGAGATCAGGATACTACCGCTTTGCAACCACGCCTTCCACTTGGCGTGCATAGACAAATGGCTGACTTCTCGGTCGTCGTGTCCTTCTTGCCGTCGGATTTTGGCTCCGGTTAAGTGTGATCGGTGTGGACACCATGCTTCCACGGCGGAGAGTGAGATTAAAGATCAGGCTCCTCCTCATCAGCATCCTTCACAGTTCACTTCCGCCATTGTTCCTGCTTTTCTTCCTTGAAACAACTTTTTTCCTTTGAAAAATTATCGGCGTGATTAAGGAAAAAGTAAAATATTAATTAACTAGGAATTAATTAGCGATCTTTTTAGCTACTTTCTATCGTTATCATCTCTGTAAGACTGTAACACTGTCCTGAATATTCTGAATCAGTCAGATGGAGTTTCTAAGTTCAAGATGTTCACATAAATTCACAATTCGCATATAAGGTTACGTTTTTAAAATAATTTAATTGATTTTGGCAGTATGAGCACAGGGAAGAGAGTCGGTCATGTGAAGTATTGTGAACCCTCTTTGCGAGCAAAAATCCCAATAAGAAATGAAGACCATAATTTTGAAAAAGTATTTGCAACTGGAAAAGTATTTGCATTTCCTTAATTTCCTTGTAATGTTTTGCAAAATATCTAGCGAGTTTGTTTATCCTTTTCCAACAGATAACATTAACTAGATATTTGTTGAAAGTTAACAGTACAAGTAAATACTACTCCATCGGTTTTTTAATAATCGATGTTTTAGAAATTCCTTTTTATTTGAAACTATAAAGACTTAGATTATAATTATATGATAGTTTCAGTTTTAAATACATTTTTTATTTATATAGTTAATTTTGTTTTGCAATTTATTTTATCTAACATTATAGTGATTGCATGATAGAACTGTGAAGTTATTTATATGCAAATTAAATAAATATATTAGGATAATAAACATGTGAATTCAAAAGTCTTCCCATTTTCAGTCATTAGTCAAAGAAAGAATGTATAGGCTCATCTTCTTTACCCGCAAAGAAGGATGACTCCCTCTCGTTCAATTCAAATCGAGCAGAGAAATTTAAAAGTTCAATGACCAAAAGTATCCAAAATTACAGACTTACGGTATCAGACAGGTTAAAAACACAGACCGGTTTAGGTTTTAGTTGTGAAATACTAGTTCATCGTACTTCTTTGTATCGGTTATGTACACTCAGATCCTGCTAGCTAGTACTCCTATCATTTTGGCTTTTTGAAAAAAAATGGGAATAAAAACAAAAGTGATGAAAAGGTGGAGAAAGAGGAATATTTGAAGTGAAACGATAAACGTAACACTCAGCTTATAAACACTAGAAACGCATGACAAGCTCAAATATTATCCACCTTTCAGTTTCACTTAATGGAATCTTATGCCTTATCTCTCTCTCGCTTTTTTCTCGAAATGTTTATTATACTAACACCCGAGAGGCAAAAAAATGAAGATAAATTCGGCAAGAACTTTTTCATCATTTAACTTTGCTTTTCATTTTTGTTGTCTTCTACAAATAGCTCAAGGCAATCCAACTTTTCTTCTCTTTTTCGTATTTTCTTGTCTAATACCGAACGTATTCATCAGATTCTTTGATTAACATCCTCAATGATCTTAGACGACTCCGTTTATTAATCTCAGCTTGATGCCTTCACCTGGTAACAGTTAAATTCATTACAAGTCTTATAAGTTATTGCGCGCTTGGATTAAGGGCAATCCGATCCTATTTCAATTTTTCTACATTAATTGTTATCGAATGAAAACAAGGAAATTATAAATAGATAACACAAGTTTTTTGTTTGATTTTGTTTAGCTTGCAGCTCAAGTATAATCCCTCCCTGGTACTTTTTCATAAAATGAAATTTTGCTTTCACGAATATTTTTTTTCTTAGATGGAGATGATGATTTCACGAATATAAAAATCCAATCAGCTAAATAAGTCAAGAAGAATATAAGAAAGTTTAGATAGAGAAGTTGGTCCGAGGTTTAAAGAATATTATATTTTTTCATATAGAGTAAATATTTTATTTTTTTTATGAAATTAGATGCAACATATCATTATATATACTTTCCTCCTAACTATATTTTTCCCTCATAGTAAAAAGGTGACATATATCAAAGATTCACCACTTCATCTCTCAAATGACTGATCTTCCCTAACCTTTTTACCTACTTATTTTCAGTGTTCACATTATATGCCCATTTTAGTTCACTTGTTCACCTTCACTTTGTAGTACTAGACTCATCATGGCAATTCCCATTCCCTTATCATACTATTAAAAATCAAATCAAGTTGTGCTAAAGAATAATCTTGATATTTAAATCATAGGAAGTGAGAAGAAAATTATGCTGAAGTATGGTTGTTACTTTGCAACTTTTTAGTGATATGTTCGAGTCTATATAGACCCATTTAAATGGTTCAGGTCATAGTTCTGTATATCTTATTGGTTACTTTTCTTTTGTCATAGAATCTCTTGATTATTTTTACTCGAAGCAACCTACAATTTTATCCGAATCAGGGGTTAGACAGAAACAAAAAGAGATGGGGCAACCGAAAAGATACACTAATTTCCAAGAAATCAATAGAATAATAAGAAAGACATGCTACCATAATATAAGCCCATTTCCAGCTCAATAAGTTTTGTATGGGCCGAATGTTCTTATATCACATTATTACAGTCGGATAAAGCATCCACCGAACGAAAACAGAGATCAATGATGAACAAAGGTTTGCTTCATTCACTTTTTCACATGTATGGATAATAACCCATATATGATAAAACACAAATAAGAGAAAGGAAGACCATGCCTCGTGAAGATAACAAACCGACAAACGAACCACGTTCATAGAAGTTGCATTAAATACAAACGGGCCTATAATTAATTAACCAATTTTGCTCTCTAGACAAAACCATGTTCATAGCAAAACTCACGATGTCATGTCTCTCCACTTAACATCAAAAACTACCACATCACATCTCTTTCCACACACATATAATTGCATTTCTTTACGTGTGAGTGTCTTCTTTTTAACTTTCCAACTAGATTAGAAAAAAAAGTGGTAAGAGCTAGAAAAAACCTCAATCTACAAGTGGCCTAGAGGTTCAGAAAGTACCTCAAACCTCAATCTGTATATGTTTCACTATTCATGTTTTTGGTTCTTTATTTTCTTTGCATCACCGTGTGAAGATAGATACCTGGATTGGTCAGTCATTGGGCTGTCAACAGCATTAACAGAATTACCTGAAAAAGAGGGGAAAACAAATCAGGTGTTTTGCTGTTACTTGTTCTTTCATGTGGCAAAACAGCGATTTGATTACGATCCAAGACCGAAGAGAAATATTGTGGTTTCTAGTGATGAAAAGGCTGTTTATCATTCATTGGTTCACATGTGATGTGGATAATGACATGTTAACTCACATGAAAGAAAGACAATGTCTCGTGACACTTACACATCGACAAAGAAAAAAGAAGATAGACTGTGCACACAAAGATGGTTCGATTCTGTTTTGGGACCGGCTCTACAGTTCAGTCATCATAACCATGAAAAGCAGAAAGAACGGTGGAGAGACATGAATGAAACAATGATGCGCACAAATGAGACATGTAGTAAAAGAAACATACAAAACAAAGAATGAATAGTGAAACAAAAGCTTTCGTCTTCTTTCTCCCTCTTTGCATATTGTCGTGTGAACATAGCTTTGGATTTGTCAAATAGTATTTAACTGAATTACCTGGAAAAAAAGAGAGGGAAAAGTAAATCAGGTGTTTTTATTGTTTATTCGTAATAAAAACAGAGAGTGAATCTACTGTGAAGTGGTGTTACCTGAAAACAAGTCAGCAGTAGTGTGTTTAAACAATCTCCATGTTGCCCTGTTTTTTCTTGTTTGACTTGGAGAAGAAGCACATCTGCACCCAGCTCTTCTTCGGCTTAACCACTAGAGACTTCGCGTTTCTCTGCTCCACTAGATCATTCATGTACTGAACCACGGCCTGAAAGCAGTATCAACCATCCATAAGTGAGTAACCATTCGAGCAAAGTCCATAGGAAAAAGAGAGAGAGTAAGAAAGAGAGCGAACCTGAGGGCCCTTCTCGGCTATATCCCTCGGAGGAACTTGAAGCGGATTCTCCTGAGCACGCAACACACGCAACTTCGTAAGCATTCTAAAAGACTCAGGAAGCACACGGATCTGGTTATTGCTTATATCAAGCTCCTCGAGCATCTCAAGGTTCCCCAACGATCTCGGCAACGACACCATGTCAGCAAAGTTGTTCCCCACGTTCAGCTTCACAAGCGACGTGGCGAAACACAAACTCTCAGGTACAGACTCAAGCTCGTTGAAACTCACGTCAAGCTCTTTTAGACTAACCAGAGAAGACATCGTTGTCGGCAACTGCCTGATGTTGTTGTAACGCACGGACAAGATCTCGAGAGTTGTGATCTTCCCGATGGCTTCGGGAAGAGCCTTGAGCTTGTTGTAATCCGCACGGAGCTCTTTGAGGGAAGAGCATCCACCGATGGAGTAAGGTATCTCCTCGATATCGTTCGTCTCCACGTCGAGCTTCTTTAGGTTGGCAAGTGAACCGATGGATTCAGGGAGAACAGGTAGGTTGTTGCAGCTCAAGTTAAGCTCCTCGAGCTGCAACAACCTGCTGAAGGAAGAAGGTAGAGATGACAGCTGGTTGCCGCTGAGATCGAGGTAAACCAAGTTCAACAGCTCCCCGATAGACTCGGGGAGCTGGTTGATTCTGTTGGAACGCAGATCTAGGTTTGTCAAAGAAGCTAGCCCTCCCATGGTGTTTGGTAACACCACGATGTGGTTCTCAGACAAGTCGAGAGATGTTAGAGTGGATAACTTGCCGATGGAATCTGGTAGCCACTCTACTTGTGTAGATAGCTTGTTCTGTAGATTCAGCTCTTTGGTAGCTTTCTTGGCTGATACTTCAATTAAGCTAGCAAGCTTTATCAAACTCATCTTCTCTCCTTCATTGCCGCCTACACACATAACACAAAATGATTCAAACCACCGTTACTAAATATAACACATGGTTCTATAAACATGTTCTATAACACATAACACAAAATGATTCTAGTTCATGGATATACTCGATCATACAATCATAACGATATCTTTCTTGAACGTTGCTAAAACATAACTAGTCTTAAACCGAGTTATATGAGAGGAGATGTGGTTAACTCACCGGAGAATTTTCCGGGGATAAGTGTTGAATCCACAACCTGTGGTGTTCGAGGAGCTGGAGCTACGAAACCATCACCACCGTAGAGAGAAGGTTTAGCCTTACTCACAAAGCTATCGTCTCGCGAAACCATTTCTTTTGGACGAGCAGACGTCTTCTCCGAGAAATACAAGCTCGTCGGAGCACGCGGAGGACGAGAAGAAGCAGCAGGAGCAGAGCCACCGTTAGAAGCAATGCAATCAGAAGCTCTCTGGATGTAATCGTCGAAGAGAGAGTGAACGGTTTCCAGATCGAGAAGCTTGGCGGCTTCTCTTATCTGTTCTTTGCTACGGAACCGAACAAAGCCTCTCTTCATCTCCTGAAGCACGGAGAAGAGCTCGTTGGGAACGTCGGAGGGTTTCCTCTGGTCAGCAATGGCGTCTAGCCAGGCTTGGTCTTCCTTCTCCACGTTCTGTATCAGAGACCTCGCGGCTTCGACGTCGTCGAGGTCTGGTCTCGGCGGGAGAGATCTGTGGATTCTCATGATTTCTTCCACCACTTGCTCCGTCGTCTCCAGACGCTTATCCAGCTGCAGCGAATTCATTATCTATCTTTTGTGTTGCTCAAAGTGTTGATTTTTTTAAGTGAGAGAAAGAAGGAGAGAGAGAGTTTATGTAGAAACAGAAACAGAGAGGTTCTTGCTTGGCTTCATAAAGACAGCTGTTTCCATCACTCCTTTTTTTTGTGTTTCTTCTCTTTGTTCTAGTTCCTTCCTCTCAGTTCATCTTCTTCTGTTTCCATCCCAAATAATTATTTACCTTTTTTATTTATTTAATATTGTCACCCAGCCAAGGAAATACAAAAATATAAGTATAGTTTCCTAAATGTTTACTTGATTTAACATATCATTAGAGGATATTTTTATGTTTCTAAATAAATGCGACGGGAATAACGTGAACAGTGGGATGGTGACTTATTGCTTATCTGTGGATTTGATTTTTTTTTTTTTTTGTATATCACGTTATTCCCATTTTTCTCCTATGAGTATATACAAACTTTTCTTCCAGTATTCTTCTCCACGTATTTGATTACACATATCATTAGAGCATTATTGTATGTTCTTGGAAAGTATCAACTCATTTCGAAAAAAAGAGCATTATGTGCACTAGATTTTGCGGAGATTAATGCCTTGTTTCCACTTTCATGTCTCCAAAAGAGTAATTCTTCATTACCGTTTAGATATTATTACTCCACTATTGTAGTAGTAAGCATATGAGTACTTGGAAGTTGGAATAATATAGGGATCATCAAAGGTAACTAAATAGGCCCATTATGTCTGTATGAGGGATAACCATTAAATACCTCAATTTACTTCATTATTGCTCTTGTTTTTGTAAGCATATACATAGTCTTGTTTGTTTTCGGAACTGTATGTTTTTTGTTTACCATGCTAAACATGCGGCCGAAAAGGTTATTTATATACACTAAAATATGTAAATAACGTGAACAAAAACTGTAACTAAAAAGAAATTGCGAAGAAATCAACATAAAACAACATTTGAACAAAAAAAATAAAGGCAGAAGTAAAAGCGGAGAGGCGAAAAAAAGAAGGTGAAAGAGAAGAACGCCATGTGTGAGGTGGGACACGTGTCGGTGATAGGGTCGTTGATGTGTTGTCCTTTAACCTGGATCCAGCTGTCACGTCCACAGTCCCCACTTAGAGCGAATACGCATATGCAGATTGCATATCTGCTGAGACTGGTGATATATGATCTGCTATCTGCGAATTATTTGCTAAACTATTTGAAATTATGTCTAAATTTATTTAATACTAAGAAACAGACAATTATTTGATGGAATAAACCCATAGATTACCTGTTAAACTACTTGTAAACACCTAGTTTAGTGTGTCAGGAAGTCTCAAGCAGTTAGGATACATAAAGAATTCTAAACATTATAGAAGACTGGTCATCATTCAGAATATTTTTAAAAATTAAGGGAAGTTTTTTATATGTGCGAATGTATTTTAGTATTGCAAGTTGTGTTATATACTTATATACTATTAGGAAAACAAAGTCGTGCTGTATTTCATGAATCATGGCGATGTCCATTTTTCCTGGTATGGTAAAGCGGTGTGGTTAAACTATACATGGCGAAATCTTGGTCGAACTATAGAACGCTAGTAATCTATACAAAACATTTTTTTTTCTGTTTTACGAACCAACAAATGATAAATACAAGAAACCCTCCTCGAAAGGAAACACTTTCCAAAAACATAGAAAAGTGAAGGAAATCTAACGGCCATAATCGACCCACGACCTTTTTTATCTGTTGCTTTTGTAAGTTGTAGATTCAGATTTTAGCCAACGCTAAGGAATTTAGTAAGATATTACTCGATTCAACATTCTCTTTTCTTTTCAAACTAGTTGGCTGTTTGTTCTTTAAAAAGAATTATATAGTGCAAAACTACTACTAAAACATTGATTGTAATGTATATGTTTGTTTGTGGTCTAATGAAGTAATGTTATATTATACTTGAAAAGATGCTTGAATTCTGTTTAAAGAAGTTCATCTTTGATTTTTATTCGTATACTTTGTATTGGAAAAGTCAAAGACCAAATCAAAATCAAAAAGATAAACGGCCGACACAAGAAGAAGATAAACTACCAAAGATTTTGTTTGTTTTCGTAGCTATAAACTAGAGAGATTTAAATTCAACTCTTCAAGTCATAGTTTGAAAATCTTCGCCTATATATAATGTTTGATGTAAGCATTTAGTATCTTACATTTATCGTCACTTTCATCTCACAATGATAAAATTTGACGAATCTTTTTATATCCTCTTCTGAATAAACTTTGTAGGAGATTCTCTTTTGGTGGTCGCACACATTGCTTTACTTTATAGAAACAACGTCATCTGTTCAAAACACCCTTCACACTTCACATCTCTTTCTGACATCACATAAATACTTAAGTTTCAACGCATCATCTCCTCTTAATAACTGTGACCATAAATTCAAAAGCTTCTCGAAGCTATGATGCTTACCTTCAGTTGGCTCGGCTTCAAGATCAGACCGGTCTATTGTCTTATAGATTTCTAGAAAGAGATGACTTTTACCTAATTACCTTTTACCACTAGAGGTACATCTTTGAACAAATATACGTACTCAACTCCAACTGAAAGTCCTTAACTAGTTAAGGGATAAGGATCAAACCTCATTCTGATTAGAACTAATAATGTTTTCCACACATAGCTAAACAGAGTGAGAACGAAGCAATTAAATGATCTCAACTAACTACAAAGCTATGTAGCACACCACACTCAACGATGCCTCAAGCTCCAACACAAATTTGTTTGCGCAGTGAAAACAAGACATTACAATTTACAAACCACAAATCAAAAACATCGATTGCTTTTTCTTCTTTTATTCTTTTTTATGAAATCATCACAAATTTGGGACACAAATAAAACTGAAAGAAGCATACAAAAGTCTGTCAATTGGTTCAAGACACAATACAAGAGAACCCCATCAAAGACAATATGATCTCAGACCTTCCTTTGACCCCACCACGCTCAAAGGAAAGCATCTTTCTCGAGCAGCTTCACCACCTCGAGCTGGTTGTTGAGCTTAGCCACATCAATGGGTGTCTTCTCGTCTAGGTTTTGCAGAGTCCTGCAACCACACAGACACAGAAAAGCGTCATATGACTCAAAGTCTTGAAAAAGTTTTCCAATGAAGTCGTTTCTCTATAAGTGTTGTGTTCTAAGGCTTACACTGCTGCACCATTCTCAAGGAGAAGGCTAACACACTCTTTCCTTCCGTAACCAGCAGCGTAATGCAGCGGTGTGTTCTTGTTTTTGTCAACCGCGTTAACACTTGCTCCAGCATCGATAAGCACTTGAGCACATTTCAACTGTGGCAATGAATCAATAGGGTGTCAATCTTGATTCAAATCCATAGTTATAAACAAAATATATTAAATAGCCCTGAACTGATTAAAAGACTTGCATACCTCGCCGTATCCACAAGCAAAATGCAGTGCTGTCCTTCCTTCAGAATCTTCTTCATCTTTGTTACCACCAGATTCCAAAGCAGCTTTCAAACCCTAAATGAATCAAAAACGTTAATGAACAATAGACCTAATCCTCCAGCAAACATTAATGAACAATAGACCTAATCCTCAAGCAAACATTAATGATAAAATCCCAAATGGTCAAGCATAAGAACGTTTAGCAAAGTATGAAGCAGTCTGACCTCAACATCACCAAGACTAGCAGTTTGATGAACAATAGACTCTTCTTCTTCTTCGCCTTCTTCAGCTACCTCGGGTTCAGCAGAAGCAGTCTGGTCAGGGAAGCCAGCAACAGGCATACCCATCGCTTCACCAAGCTTTTTCAGCACATCTTTATCATTCCAGTACCTATATACCAGATATAACCAAAAAAAAAATCTTCCTCCATAAGCAAAAACAACCACAAGCAGAAACAAGTTTTACAAGAATATTTAGACAAAAAGAGTGTATGACTGACTTCATCATGGCAGAAGGACCACCAGCATCAATCTCATCAAGTATAGGTTTCAACTCCGGATCTTCCTTCATCCGCGCCATACGCTCAGTAAAGTGCTCAGCTGTTTCAGGATTCGAGAACGCATCCAAAAAGGGAGACATTTGTGGATCCTGAAGGCAATAGATAAACATTTTTTGAAAGCCCTTTCTCAATATTAGCTAAATTACCAGGTAAGAAAAGTACTTCACCTTCACTAAGGCGTTACCAAGGCGCTCAGCCATGGTTTGAAACTCGGGGTTATGCATAACCTGTTGCATCGTGCTCATATACTGCTGTGGATCAATGTTAGGGAAGCCACCTCCTGCTGCTGCTCCTCCCTCAGCTGGGTTTGGGATAGATCTCTGAAGCTGCTCAGCCAACTGGTTAAAGGCAGGATCTTTAGCAATCTGCTCAGCCAATTCTCTGATGCTTGGATCCTGCAACAACAAAAACAAAACCCATCAGTAGAAAGAAAGCTTTTCCTAGAATTTTTTTATAAAAAAAACTATTCCAAAGGGAACTTACGTTGAGGATACCAGCCATGTTTGAGAAATCGAAAGCATTGAAATTGAGGCCAGGAGGGTTGTTAGCTGCTGAAGGTGAGCTCCCAGAGGAGGCTGCTGCTGCTGCTTCCGGTTTAGGACTCTTGCTCTCCTCCTTCGATTCTTCGGGTTTCTCATCTACAGGATAACAATAACCAAATCACCAAATCTGACTAAAGAAGGTTCAATTCGAGATCAGATTTTATATATTACGAAGGAGATTAGAGGTGAAAGAGCAGATGTTACCTGAAGGAGGCAGCGGGTTTTTCTCTGGATTCGAAGCCATTTCGATCAAACCTTAAACCCTAGAAGAAGAGGAGAAAACACGATAGATTTGATTATTCAGAAACAATCATGCGATACATGAAAATAATCGTAGAAGAAGAAGATGATGAAGAGACGGAGGTGAGACCAATCAAAGAGACAAGAGTTAAACCCGAGAACACAACGTTGTGGTGGCAACCTCACAAGAAAAGCCGAAAACTACAGATAATCAATTTTTTTAATATTTTTATATTGTCAGCTGTGTTGTGTAATGGATTGGATAGGGAAGAAGACGAGACACTACAGCCACTGCTTTCATTGAAGTATGAACCAAAAGCTTTTTATTATGTAATAATAAAATAAAAAATAAATGTAGGCCCAAATGTCTATGCTATTTAGGCCCAGCCTTCTTGACAACCACTGGATCACGGTCATTTTGATTAAACCGAGCAAATAGAATTAAACCGATATATAGCAAAAGTTTCGTACGCGGGAATTAATAAGCTGACTTGTATGGAGGAGGCTGAGCCACGTCAGATTTATAATCCGTTAAAGATCCAATCATCAGTTAATGGATAAAACTACACGTCATCACTTCTCGGAAGCATCAGCCGTTCATGGCGGCAGCAGCCACGCCTCCACTCTGTGCTGCTCTCCGATCTCACTCCCTTCCCCGGAGATTCTCCCCGATTCGCGAAACCAATAACCTCAATCTCCTCCCTTCGCCGTCGTTGTTTCGTTCCGGCAGAATTTTCCCGCGTTCCCCCACGGCGAAGCTGAAGGTCGATCAGGACGACGCCGGATTCGATCAGCCTCCGTCGCAGGAGCTCGCGATAGCCTCGGCGTGTTTGGTCGGAGTCCTCACCGGAATAAGCGTGGTTCTCTTCAACAACGGCGTCCACTCCCTCCGAGACTTCTCGTGGGACGGGATCCCCGATCGCGGAGCTTCGTGGCTCAGAGACGCTCCGATCGGTTCGATCTGGTTGCGAGTGATCCTCGTCCCGACTCTCGGCGGTTTGTTAGTCAGCGTCCTTAACCAGCTTCGAGAAGCTGCTGCTGATGAGGAGGATTCTGATGCCTCCTCCGCTGTGAAGGCGGTGCTGCGTCCTTTCCTTAAGGCTGTTGCAGCTTGTGTGACGCTCGGAACGGGGAATTCGTTGGGACCTGAAGGTCCTAGCGTTGAGATTGGAGCGTCGATCGCTAAAGGAGTTAACTCTGTGTTCAATAAGAGTCCTCAGACTGGTCTCTCGCTAGTTGCCGCTGGCTCAGCTTCTGGAATCTCTTCTGGTTTGTTTCATGTTATATAGAATGCAATATGTTTGTTGAGTTTAGGAGCTGAGATGATTTTTTTGTTATGTTTGCAGGGTTCAATGCAGCTGTTGCTGGATGCTTCTTTGCAGTTGAATCCGTTTTGTGGCCTTCTTCAAGTGATTCATCTACTTCACTTCCTAATTCGACTTCGATGGTTATTCTTAGTGCTGTTATTGCTTCTGTTGTTTCTGAAATCGGACTGGGATCTGAACCTGCGTTTAAGGTTCCTGACTATGACTTCCGCTCTCCTGGAGGTAATGTTACATTGCAATCTTTATCCTTTTTATGAAAAGACAGAATGTGAATTGTTTTTACTGATTTGCAGAACTTCCACTTTATCTTTTATTGGGCGCTCTCTGTGGCTTGGTCTCGTTGGCGTTATCTCGATGTACATCTTCCATGACATCTGCTGTTGACAGTCTTAACAAGGACGCTGGGATTCCAAAGGCTGTGTTTCCTGTTATGGGTGGCTTAACTGTTGGTATCATAGCTTTGGTATACCCTGAAGTCTTGTATTGGGGTTTTGAGAACGTGGATATTTTGTTGGAGTCTCGTCCTTTTGTGAAGGGTCTTTCGGCTGATCTTTTGCTTCAGCTGGTAGCTGTTAAGATAGCTGCGACCGCGTTGTGCAGGGCTTCTGGACTGGTGGGAGGATACTATGCTCCTTCTCTGTTTATTGGTGGGGCAGCAGGAATGGCCTATGGGAAGTTTATTGGCATTGCCTTGGCTCAGAATCCTGGGATCCAGCTCTCTATCCTCGAAGTGGCATCTCCACAAGCTTATGGTCTGGTACTGTTCTTACATGGTCAATGTTTTATTCAGAGTCTCTCTTGTGTTTTTTTTTTTTGCCTTGGCTTCATAGCTAATGATTCTGCTCGTCTGATTGTTTTTACAGGTTGGAATGGCTGCTACACTTGCGGGGGTTTGTCAAGTTCCTCTTACATCGGTACTGTTGCTATTTGAACTTACACAGGACTACCGTATAGTGTTACCCCTACTGGGAGCTGTAGGCATGTCTTCATGGATTACATCTGGACAATCAAAGAGACAAGAAACAAGAGAGACAAAAGAAACTAGGAAAAGAAACAGCCAAGAAGCTGTACAGTCTCTGACGTCATCTGATGATGGATCGTCAACGAATAACCTTTGTGAAGTTGAAAGTTCTCTATGCATTGATGATTCAAGTATAAAAGATGAGGAACTTCCAAGGAGTATCTTCGTTTCAGAAGCCATGCGAACAAGATTTGCCACAGTTATGATGAGCACTTCTCTGGAAGAAGCAGTAACTCGCATGCTGATAGAAAAACAATCATGTGCGCTGATTGTTGATCCTGACAATATCTTTCTCGGGCTACTTACACTCTCAGACATTCTGGAATTTAGCAAAGCAAGAAAAGAAGGAAGCAAAGAACACAAGGTATGAGTTTGAAAGTCTGTTCTTGCGTCAACTTCTGAATTAACTGCATCCATTTTGTTGTAACCTGATCAAGTAATTGAACCACTGCTTTGGTTTAGGAGATTTTTGTTAATGAAATCTGTTCGATGAATGGAGGAGGATGTAAAGTGCCGTGGACTGTGACACCTGATATGGATCTTCTCGCTGCCCAAACAATCATGAACAAGCATGACATATCTCATGTTCCAGTCGTTTCAGGAGGCAGTGATTCTCCCAGAATACACCCTGTTGGGATCCTAGATAAAGAATGTATCACTGTAACACGCCGGTATGCCTACATCTATATTCATTTTTGCTTTTCCCGTGTAGATGCTGCACCGGTGATGATACTAGTTTTTTTTCCCTTTGGTTTGATCTGGCAGAGCTCTAGCAACCAGGATGTTCCTCTACTGAGTCAATTCTCCATCCGTAAACGGTTTATTTTGTAACTTTTCTTGTGCTGACCTGGATGGTTTCAATATTTTTCTCCTGCGAGGCTCGAGACCATTTTTTTTGTTCCTTGTATTAAGATACTTGGGGGAAAAGAGTTGGCTGTGCAGCATGTTCAGAAGAGGTTAGTCTTCTCCATCTGTTGGTTGAGATGGTGGAAGCTCCCATATCCAGCTTCAGATGTTAAGCAACCCAAATGGAATACAAGCATGGAAAGTGATACTAAAAATATCTTCAACATTGTAACCAAACATACTGTGCTCAGGTGATTGATTCATTACTATTCCATCATATTTTGTATGGAAACTCGCTGAACCTTTCTCAGTTTTGTATATTTTGTAAATTGCTACTTGGCTTATATCATAGTGAGAAAGTTTTGACTACTTGAAGACTATGAAAGCGTCAACAATTATAAGTGTTTCCGTTTCTGTTTCTCTATAGTGTATTGTGAAGAATATGAATCTCTGGATTTTTTCTTGATTTCCAACGTTGAATTTTCCTTAATCATGGTCTCTTAGCTGTCTGAACAATCGTGAAGATGGAGAATTTGTTTCATAGAGAAAATAGTAGCCAGGCCATTGTGGTGATTGAACAATCGTCGTAAAAGCAGCTTTAGGTGATGAATAGGCAAAACCCACATGAGTTAGTGACCTACCTAATCTGTGCTTACTTCAGCATCGTATAGCTAACAGGCATGGATCCTTATGCTATATATAACTATTCGGGAGTGATTCCATCTTCACCAACCTGGGAAATGGATCAACAAAAAGGAAAAGTTTGTGTGACTGGAGCATCAGGCTTCTTAGCTTCTTGGCTTGTGAAGAGGCTTCTCCTTGAGGGATATGAAGTTATCGGAATGGTCAGAGATCCAGGTTTCTTTATCCATCGTGTTTCCTTCGGTTGCCTTAAAGCTAGCCAAAGTGAGACTCAATTACTGTTTTGGTGAAGGCAGATTTAATGGAAGATGGAAGTTTTGATAAGGATGCCAAGGAGTTTCCCATACTGCTTCTCCTGTTCTCAATCCTACCTTTAATCCCACTAATATAATCTTTGATGTTTCATTTTATAGATTTTCTTTGAACACTTTCTTGTGATCTGATAGGAGGATATTATGAAACCAGCTATGAAGGCACACTGAATGTCTTGAGATTGTGCGGGAAGAATCAGTCTTTGAAGCGTGTGGTTCTCAGCTCTTCTTCCTCAACAGTCAGGATCAGAGATGATTTTGATCCCAATATCCCTCTTGACGAGTCTGTTAGGACCTCTGTGGAACTCTGCAAGCGGTTTGAGGTTTTAATAGCATTCTATACAAACAAAGAACCGAGATCACAATATCTTAATCATATTATCGCAATCTCTTAATCACATTAGGTCTGGTATGCATTATCAAAGACATTAACCGAGCAAGCTGCATGGAAATTCTGTGAAGAAAATGGTATTGAACTCGTCACTGTTCTATCTTCCTTCCTCGTTGGACCCAGCCTGCCTCCTGATCTGTGTTCTACAGCATCTGATGTCCTCGGATTGCTGAAAGGCAGGAAACATCACCAGTAACACAGTTCCCTTTTCCTCTGTTTGCAGATGCTTATAACTTTGTTACATAACGCAACAGGAGAAACAGAGAAGTTTCAATGGCATGGACAGATGGGGTACGTTCATATCGATGACGTGGCAAGAACCCACATACTCGTTTTCGAACACGAAGCAGCCCAAGTCAGATACATTTGAAGCTCTAACGTTGTCAGTCTAGAAGAACTAGTTTCTTTCCTGTCCGCACGTTACCCATCACTCCCTATCCCCAAGAGGTTTGACACTCATCTTGTAACCTTCTAATCCTTGAAAAGGAAACAACTAGACCGTGAAATAATATTCTCTTTGTAAAAAAAATCAGGTTTGAGAAGCTAAACAGGCTGCATTACGACTTTGACACTTCGAAGATAGAGAGCCTCGGGCTCAAGTTCAAGTCCCTTGAAGAGATGTTCGATGACTGCATTGCCTAATTTGTAGAGCAAGGCTATTTATCTCATGTTCTCCCTCATAACTTCACAATAAATCAGTAAAGTGTTGACAAAGGTAAAGAAGAATACTCTTATAACAATTAATGTCGAGAAAGAAAATAAATAAAAGTTGATCTCTAAACGAGGTTCAACGTAACAATATTCAATAAGACTCAAAAGACTAAACCCTATAATTCACCACTAGTCTGTTCTGAGACGGCAATGGAGACTTCTTTGTTGTTGCGAGAAAGTGTTCGAATAATCTTTCTAAACATACGGTAACGATGGTCCAGTAGTAAGAACATCTTGTCTAATGTCGGTGTGTTTTTAAGCACAAGTTCCACGAACATAGGCAGATGCTTTGACTTTGTACCCCAATGGACCGCATCTTTTGGTCTCTGAGACGCCAAGTAGGGACCGAGACGCTTAGCCTGTAAAACAAGAAAATTAAAAAACATATGGTTCTTGGATTCAGATGATAGTTAGAACATCAAAATAATATAATTAAAAGAGGTTTATGGGTAAGATAGATATATACCAGTTCGATGTCGCAATGGATTGTGTGTACTGTTAGCTTCTTTAAATCATGTGAGTTTTGTAACACCCTTTTTATGCCAGGAATAATATAATGAAAAATCCTTGTCTCAAGTGTCAATGCTTTGACCTTGAACATTGGAAAAGGAACACCACGAAGCTCGGAACAAGATAAAACCTAACACAAAGAATTATTGATCAGAAATTTTATAAGAAACCCAAAGCCTAATGCAAACTATAAAAGCAATTTATCCAAGGCAATTAGAGACAAGGCGGGATTTAGACACATTGACTTTGGACCCTAAATTTTTTGAAGATTTTTGCATAGACAGAGAGACCTTTAAATTATGAAAAAAAGAAACTTTTTTAACTAAAATTCTTAAGAAATATTTCAAACCCCTAGAATCAGGTCCTGATTAGAGAATATACAAGATTGGGGCCAAAACTTATACCTGAAGAAGGTTTCCTCCAAAAGTAAGTTTCTCAACATGCTTGAGCTTTTCTAGCATATTCGTCACACTGTCTTGAAGAGCACCAGCATTGTAAAATAGTTCATTGGTGCAAATGTTGACATTAGCTTCGGTTATAGATGAGACATCAACTAAAGTACATGGGAACCAAGAGTATCTCAAATAGAGATAATGGATATGTGGTGCGTCAATAACTTTAGGCCCCGTAGCCGAACTGCTGCACTCTACTACTAATGTTCTCAGACGCAGTGATCTGCTAAGATCAAGATAACTTAGTTCATTGCAACGATTCAGTGTTAAGCTCTCGAGAACAGGACAGCCCGATAGAATCTTAGCCATAGATTCATCGGGGACACTACATCTGTGCAAGGACAGGTTCTTGAGAGATGTCCATGACACTGAGTTTATGGGAGACATTTCACAGTGCTTCAAGGTGAGTTGCTTGAGAGAGGAGCTAACGTAGAAGAACTTAGGAAAACTATACTCGTTAACCCAGAGAGACAAGAACAGATTCTCCACGTGCCGGAACATGACGAACTCTAACCACTTGTCTATGAGGGGAACATGGTGGTCCTCGTCGTCGCCGCTTTGGACGATTTCGAGGTGAAAGTGCATCATCTTGGGAGCGGTGTAGCCGATTGGGGTTTGGTTAATCCAAGCGTCTTTAAGTGTAGAGCTTTCGAACGAGAGGGAAGGTGTGTCACACCATACATTTCTCCATCGTTTTGACAAGAGAGAAGTTCTGATGGCGTATTTGGTTGGAATAAAAGTGAGGATATGTTGAAGGATTACATCAGGTAGACTGCAGATTGTATTTCCTTTCACTTTAAGCCGGCGATCATCACTACCGTGAGAGCGGCGGCTACGGACTCTTCTAGCGGCTCTGGCACTCTCTTTCGCCATATCAACAATAACTTGCTATTCTCTTAGGGTACACTCTCTTTTTGATGGCACCATTAGGGTTTACTTTAAAAAGTTTTTAAAACACGCATCATATTGGCTGTTACCGACAATGACTCGGCCCAAAAGAGCGTCCCTCTTCTATAGGGTTAAAGACTTAAATTATAAAAAAAAAAGATTCGATCACAAACATATTCTAGCATCCATACTTCTTCAGTGATCGGAAGACAATAAAATGATTTTCAAAACACTCTAGGCTATGGAAAAAGAATGATCATGATTTTATCGTACGGCGTTATTTCAGTTATTAAATTTAAAAATGATTTATCACATTCTTATTACTAAATTAATATTTTTTATGTTTTATTCGTTGAATAACTATGTTTAATTCTATATTATATGGTAAGTAGCACGCTCTTTTCCAGAGAGGATGGACTGTGAAAGAAAAGCCATGATTCACCGTGCGTCTGATTCAATACTATATGATAATCATATAGATTCATAATTGAAACATAAATAAAAGTTTATCTGGAACTAAACCCTATGATTCACCATGCGTCTAATTTGCCAAGGCAATGGAGACTTTGTTGTAACGAGAAAGTTTGTGAATCATCTTTTTGCACTTATGGTATTGCTTGTCCAAGACTAAGAACATGTTCTCTAATGTCTTTGTGTTTTTAAGCACAAGTACGACGAATGAAGTCAAGCGCTCTGCCTTCATATCCCAACGGACCGCATCTTTTGATCTCCGGGACAACTGAGACGTATTGAAGCCTTGGAAGCGGACAAGCTGTTTGGCCTGTAAAGCAAGAAAAATAAAAACGTATGGTTTTTAGATTCCGATGGTATAGTTAGGACATCAAATAATCTATAAAGAGGTTTATAGTAAGATAGATATATATACCGGTTTGATTTTGCAAAGGATTGTGTGTACTGTTAGCTTCTTTAAAGCATGTGAGTTTTGTAACACTCTTGTTATACCAGGAATAACATAATGGAAGATCCTTGTCTTAAGTGTCAAAGCTTTGACCTTGAACATTGGAAAAGGAACACCACCAAGCTCGGCAAAAGATAAAACCTAACACAAAGAATCATAGAACAGAAACGTTATAAGAAAACCAAAGCCTATTGCAAACTAATGAATCCACCAACAAAAAGTTTATGAAAGCAATTTATCCAAGGCAATTAGAGACATCGACTTTGGACCCTGAAATTTTTGAAGTTTTTTGCATAGACATTTAAATTATGAAGAAAAAAAATTTACTAAAATTCTTAAGAAATATTTCAAACCCCTAGAATCAGGTCCTGATTAGAGAATATACAAGAATTGGGCCAAAACGTATACCTGAAGAAGGTTTCCTCCAAAAGTAAGCTTCTCAACATGCTGTAGCTTTTCTAGCATACTTATCTCCGTGGGTTGAAGATCACCAGCAGCATTGCAGGATAGCTCATCGGTGCAAATGTTGACATCAGCTTCGGTTAAAGACGAGACATCAACTAAAGTACATGGGAACTGATCAGAGTATCTCAAATAGAGATAATGTATATGTGGTGCCTCAATATCTTTTGGCCCCGTAACCGAACTGCTGCGCTCTACTACTAATGTTCTCAGACGCAGTGATCTGCTTAGATCAAGATAACTTAGTTCATTGCACTGTTTCAATGTTAAGCTCTCGAGAAAGTGACAGCCAGATAGAATATTAGCCATAGATTTATCAGAGACACTACATCTAATCAGGGACAGGTTCTTGAGTGATGTCCACGACACTGAGCATTTGGGAAACATATTAAAGTCCTTTAAGGTGAGATGCTTGAGAGAGGAGTCGACGTAGAAGAAGTCAGGCAAACTATACTCGTAACGCCAGACAGACAGGACCATATTCTCAACGTGCCTGGACATGACGAACTCTAGCCACTTGGCTATGTGGGGAGCATCGTCCTCCTTGTCGCTTTTGAGGTGAAAGTGCGTCATCTTGGGAGCGGTGTAGCCAGTTGGGGTTTGGTTAATCCAAGCGTTGTTAAGAGTAGAGCTGTTGAATGAGAGCGAAGGTGTGTCACACCATACATGCCTCCATCGTTTTGACAAGAGAGAAGTTCTGATGGCGTATTTGGTCGAAGTAAAGGTGAGGATATGTTGAAGAATCACATCAGGTAGACCGCTGATCGTGTCTACTACTGCACCATCACCACCGTGGCAGTGGCGGCTACGGACTCTTCTCGCTGCGGTGGCGCTCACTTCCGCCATATACTAAACTATAACTTGCGAGTCTCTTTGTAGGGTTTACTATGTTTATTACAAAACAGCTTTTAAAACACGCATCCTATTGGCTCTTGCCTACAATTACTAGGCCCAAAATACTATCTATCTTATAAAACAAACTCTTCTTTTTTTTTTTGTTAAATTTATAAAAATAAATAAAAATTATTCGATCAAAAACATATTATAGCATCTACATTTCTTCAGTCATTAGTAGATAAGAAAAAGGATTGACACATAGCACCCATGGGGCGCAGGAAACATGTTGGAACCGCACATAGAACTAGATGAAAGAAACTACTTAGTAGCTTGAGCGATGATATTGCTTATGGAACCGGCCTCCTCTTTTGCAGCTTCCACCATTTGATCCTTCAACGATCCAAAACAGACAATTCACATTCGTCAAGACTAAAATCCTATGTAAAACTAATCTCTTTTCATGTCCATGTCTTAAATAAGAAGATTAGAAAGTAAAAGGTTTAACCTGAGCAGATATAATCCTGGCTACAGTCTTCTTGCTTGACTCCTGGAGCTCGCCGGCAATCAAAAGCTCATCCAATATGTAATACGCCTAAGAAAGCACCAAGAAAGTAGCATTAAGAAATTTAGGTGCTGAATAATGTTTGTAGTAATGGTAGTATTTAATTACCTTGTGGAAGTTAAAAATCAAATCGAGTTCACAAACCTGAAAAAGATCAAAGATTAAACTCATAAGAAGTGGAAGGTTATGCCAGGTAGGTGGGTTATCTAAACTGACTCACACTTCCGAAATAACGGTCGAGGATCTCGACGTAGTGATGAATGATCTCGAGGACCTCTAGCTCGTTATCCTCCGCATCAATGCACATACAGAAGTAGAGGCTGGCGTATCTTTTGTAGACGACTTTGTAACCTCTCCACTCAACGAAATTGCAGAGCTTAGGACCTCGATTCAGAATCACTCCACTGAGCTCACGTATAACCTAACCACACATCATATGTTTCCTATGTTTATTAAGATGAATTCAGTCAGAGGGTAGGTATGAAAGCTCTCCTGTTATTATTTTTTTACATTACCTTAGATCTTTCCTTCTGCGTATAAGGCGAGTACCATTTGGTGAGCCTAACTTTTCCTTGCCGGCTAACAAGAAGCACGAAATGTATCTGCCAAACAACACACAAACATACACCAAAGGTTTCACCTTTCATTGCTCAGTTTCACTCAGATCCAATAGAAAGGTTGCAGATTTATCGAATTTTCAGGCTTATGCAAACAAAGATTGAAGTAATTAAGGTGGATCGAGTATAGTAAATCAAACCCAGAAGCTAAACGTGAGGAAATATCAACAATTTTCAGATAAAGGTACAGACTTTGAATCTCTAACGAATCATTTGAAACTGAAACAATGCGCATTCTCAGATCCAAAGCAGAATATAAAACGTAGACACCAGACGATCATCGGATCAAAGCTAATAATCGATTCGAAGAACAAAATGTACAGATTCTTTACCATGATTTCGTAATCCTAAGACGGATTGACAGCGAAAGACGAGAGGCTGATGAATGATCCGATCAGAGGAAATGAAAAACAAATGTTTTCTCTGTTCAAATAGGTCGAGTGCTATGGGGGTATAATTGTCATTTAAGGTTATTCTAAAGTGGAATGCATTTCGGGTCGGATCCATGCTACTTGATCCGACTCTGATGTATTACAATATCATTTTTTGTTCGATTCATGACATAATTATACTCCATTGCATAACAACAAAACATGAACTTTGCTAATTCATTATAATCTGAATTCAATAACAAGTTCTATTTCTCTCGATCACTGGTGAACAAAGAAAATGTCAATCATATCGAAAATTAATTTTGTTTTGGGTTTCCTTGCAAATAGAATGGTTCATATAATCATATATGGATCACATAATTGAAGCGAATATCGACAAAAATAATCACTGATGTTTTTTTTTTGAGGGAAAATAATCACTGATGTTTAATAAAATGGTTCACAATCACATACGCGAGGATCTTGATATATATTTTCGAGTTTTATATAGGTCTGAATATCAAATTTCTTTTAAAATAATCACTGATATGTTTACTACCACAAAAAAAACTTCTTTTATATTAGTGTATATATTAACGTGCTCAACATGCAAATGCAAGCCTATAGAAGATATTAACACAAATAATGGATAGAACTCTTGAAACTATTAGGAGAAATGAGTAAAGATAAACATCGTCGCTGGTTCTAGAATGATTTTCTAGACATCAAGGTGTGCACAACAATTAAAACACCTCATCTAGCTGATTTCTGTGAAAAATTTTACATGCAAAATGATTAATATTAATAAAAGTATGTGAGCACATGCCACTATGGTTAATGTCTTGGCTTCGCCCTTGCTTAGAAGTGTACAATATGTGAAGTAAATATAAGTAATCCTTATATATTATCTAGATACTAACAAATGTATCACAAGTGTTTATGTAGCAGATGTACAATACAACTCGTTATATTTGATAGAAACTGAAACAGATAAGTACTAATCAGGACTGTATATTATGAAGTTATGTACGTACACAAATCTTTCTTACATAAGCTTGTAGAGTAGTATATGTTTAGTTGAACACCGTACACTCTCTAGAGAGAAGACATATTCGCTGCATGCAGGTTTTTCTTTTCTTTTTAGGGGGCTCAAGTTACAATGTGTATTTGGAGTTGACATCATAGAAAGTAGGGTTTTAGTTCTTCTCCCAAAATATTCTCTACCCTCCTTTGCCAGACAGTGGAAGTTCGAATTTATGACCATCATGTTATGTACTGTACTAAATGTCTTGCTGTAAACTCAAAAATTAGAACATCTTATAACGCTACAGTAACTAAAGCCTTAATATATGGAACATCAATTGACAAATATGAACAAAATCATTTTTCTTCAAACAATTCCTCTAAATGTCTTGCTGTAAACACAAAAATTAGAACATTTTTTTAACACTACAGTAATTAAAGCCTTAATATATGGAACATCAATTGACAAATATGAACAAAAATCATTTTTCTTCGAACAATTCCTCTCCTAATATCTAGAAGTTTATTTAGTATAACATGCATGATATATATTTATTAGTTATAACTTATAACAATGAATTAGTCCAATCTATGTCACAATAATACTCCTCTGTTTAAAACGATTACACATTATATTCAAAATAAACAGCAAAGAAAAAGAAATTTAAGCTTTCGTTATCATTTCACACACCAGATTTTGAAGGGAAAAAACAAACAAACCCTAGCTAGTATTCGCAACCGCTATAGCTAGTATTTTGAAAACAAACTCAAACGCAACAGAAATTGTCACTAAAACGCTAAAACGCAGGTCTAGTAACACCTCCACCATCTCCTCCTCCTCCGCCGCCGCCGCCACCTCTGCCGCTTATACCAAAAATATCTCCACCGGAGAATTGAAAGTTGTTCATATTCATTCCAAGATTATAGAAAGCAACTCCTCCGTTTCTACCTCCCATGTTCGACTCACACATCTGGGCCTCACTCCTCGTAACCTCCGACGACTGAGACGCCGCCGGCTGCGTCTGCTGTACTCCAGTGGTTCTTGGCGGTGGAGTTTCTTCCTCTTCCATCGGTAACCTATCGTAAACTGCGTTTGCAAAAGACGCAGCCATCAAAACTACCGGACCCGAAGCAATCAACGAACCAGCCACATTCCCTCCTACAACTTGTCCCTGGCCTCCGGCTAGATACACCGTCAGACCTCCTGCTCCCGGCGGCGCAGGCGGTGGAAGCGCAGTCCCTGTCAAAGACAAAATCTCAAACCGACCATGCAGCGTAATCACACCGCCACCCGTAGGAGCTGCTGGTTGCCGTATGGTGACGTTAGTGACCGCACCAGTACCGCTTAAAACGCAAACTCCGCAGCCACGACGAGTGGCGTAGGTAGAAACAGCTTCGGATATGTCCGAGCCCGAGGTAACTTCAAGAACGTGGGATCTAAGGACGTTAGGACTATCTCTGGTGATAATAGTAGGAGGTTTGGGTTTGTTTTTGGAACCCGCGGGACGGCCACGTGGACGGCGTCCTGAGGAAGAGCCAGAAGCGGTTGCTGAGCTGGTTGCTCCACCGGTGGGAGTGGTTTCTCCCTTTGCTTCATCTGCTTCAGATCTGTTGAGTTCCATGGTATTATGGTCAGGTGGGGTTCTGGAATCTTCAGGTCTCTGTAGATGCAGTTCTTGCCCTAGAAGAGGGTGCATATAACCTGACATCGATAACAATAATTAACAAGAAACTGCTGTTTGGTTTTTGGATTTTTTTGTTTATAGAGAAAGAGAGAGAGACAAAGACAAAAGTCTCGGCAGAAAATGTAAGTGATGAAGTGGTTTGCCACTGAGAGTGTTTCAAAGACTGAATTTGATTAAACTTGCATTAATGTTACGGACAAAACAAGAAGACGACAAGAGAGACACAAAACCCTACTGAATAGTGAGAGAAAGGGAGTGTCTACATATGTGAAAGAGGGTCGGTGAAATTTGTCTGGACCAGATCCAGATCTTCATGTGAAGTAATGAATGAAACAAAGGGAGAGAAAGGAGTAAAGCAAGAGCATCAAAAATACTATTCAAACACGGCTCTCTTCTACATTATAATATACGTAAATATAAATTGATATATGAGCTGAAATAATATACTATGTATGTATATCATAAGAGGGTTGGTGTAGTGACTTTTCCTCGAGGAAAGCAAAAACAAAGAAAAAAACTAAATTAAGATGTTGACGACTGGAGAAGGAATTGATGGATTCTAATTTCTCAGGGAGACAAAAGTAAGAATCTGAAGAAGTGAATTACGGAGATACAGAGAAAGATATTGCATGTTGATCATTTTCCGAGAAAAAGCTGAAGGCAAACAAGAAAAAGAAAACAAAGAGAGATTAAAGAAAATACCTTTTGTGACGGTGAAGGCATGGCTTGGCAATATGATGACTGTAGATTTTTGTTATGTAAAAGACAAAAGAAATGCGATATGGTAGACTGTTATGATGTTTCAGTTCGACGGCAATGTCAATAGCCGACCTAACTTTATGTTAGTGTTATTGTCGGTAACACATAAGGATTAGTCGTCTTCTTTTAGTCCAACTATTGCATTTTACAAGATTTGGATCCGAGCGTTTAGTTACTTTCGGTTCCAACCACTATGTATAATTCTTACGTATAAAACCGATCGATGATCCACAATTTCTCCGTATAAGACATAAATACCAAGAGATGATTTCGGTTTATTTTATCGCCTATAACTAAAACTTGAGGACTGATTCCAAAAATCTTCCAATACATTATTGTTCAACGAAATGCTCTTGTGCGACTAGATACTATATCTTTATTGCCTTGATCCGGAAGCTCTAGATCTTATGATTGTTGATTTAAACGAAGTAGATAAGATCATAAGAATACATTCTTCATTAAAGTTACATAAAAGATAAAACACTCTTGCTGAAAGTGGACCCAAAAAAAGTATATTTGAATCTTTAAGTAAACATAAACTTTTCCATAATATGCAGTTAAAAGCATAGATTAGTGTAGTAGTTGGGTAAATAAATATAAGTCATACACGTTTTTGGTATGTTAAAGTGTTAATCAAGTTATTATCTTTTTCTAGTTCTTATATTTCCCGTGCTCTCGCACAACTACTCATTTCTCCACTAGATAATCCCATACGTTAATCTTTCTTTCCACAGATTTGACATTTATATGTGATGTACTATTACAAATTTAACCAACGGTAAAAGGGAAAAAAGCTAACCAACGACTACACTTATTTGTCCACTCCACATGGACTATTGTACCTGATTGAATCATTGGAAGGTTGAAGAAAATTAGGTTTCGTAGAATCTTCGGCACGTTAAATATGTAGTCGCTGATTTTTTCTTTACAGAGTTCAATCAGCTTCTTGGATATTTGTCCGTGGGGAACTATTGGTTGCATGTAAAACAACGTCTATATTTGCTGTTACCAGACGTGAATATTACAAAATTATCACAATTTTCTTATTCGATATTTATCATTTATAAAAAATAGTTAGTATATATATATATATATATATATATATATATATATATATATATATATATATATATATATATATATATATATAGCTCTTTGTTATAGAACAAAATTATTTGGATTTATTTTTACAAAACAGTTATATCTTCAGGGTGTTGAATTTTTCTTTGTCACAGTAGAGTGCTGAATTTATAACGATCATTATTTCTTCAAACAGTTGTAATAATTTTTGGGTCTTTAAATAGCATCATAAAGTGTTATGTTGTCAAAACAAATTATTCTGATTATCTGATAAATTTCTTTAGTCTCTAATTGTTAACTATGCTCATACATTATACATAAATCCAGATGCATTTTTTTCTTTGAAAAAATTCTTTTGAGTGGTGATGAAGTGATCGGACGAGTAAAGCTCAAATTTGAAAGAAAAATGAATGTGTCATGAGTAGAAGAAGACAATGAAGCTTCACCATTGGTTGTTATTGTGAAAAGAGTGTGGATTTCACATGATGAGCATTTGCTGTCTTCCTTTTTCTTGATTTAAATAAAACCTTTTAAATTTCTCGAGCCACTCAATAGCATGGCTTCACTTTATATCTTTCTTTTAGTATGTAGTTAAATATTGAAACTTTTTTTCAATATTGACACTTTACATAGGAGATACTGAAAATTCGTATGCATATGCTTCCCAATATATTTCTTTATAATTGTCCAATTTAAAAACTTCATTTCAAGAAAATAACATAAAACATCTATGTCCAAAATTTATTCGGGTAGACAGCCAACCCCCAACACAAAAATAATCGTGTAAGAAAGAAAACACAGATGGTATGGTATGGATTGATAGCTTAAGCCACAAGCGACTTAACCTAAAATAGGACCAATGCACGATTTCAAAACGTTGCTTAGGACGTACGGCACTTGTGGAGAGCAGTGCTCAGTCTTCACAAGGTCTACCAACAAAGGGAAGACGCTCGAGACGTGTCTTTTAAGAGACTCTGCTTCTAATGAGCACAAGGCTTCGAGAGAAAAGACAAGCAACGAAGTCCTAGCCGTAGCCTCTTCGGTCCGGTCTGATTCCATCGGAAGAATCCAATGGATTGGTTTTGTTTGTTGCTGGTGTTGACCTGTGCAGTTAAGGTAGATCTTCACCACTTTTGAACATTCAGCAACTAGACGAGACTCGAGTTCGAGTTCTTTGGAGACGTCTAGGTTGCAAGTAACCATGTCTTGGAGGAAACTCATGTAGGATTTGTTAGACTCGTTCTCGAAGATAAGTAGTTGAAGCTGTGTTAGGTTTTGGACCGAGCAGGCTCTCTTGAATTTCCTTCGAAGGACTGTGTCGGTGTTTAGCTGCTGAGCGTGAGACGCGATGCATGAGAAAATGTCCGCGAGGATATCCACGTGTGATGCTGGCAATGAGTATTGGTTCCTTCTGTATAACTCACTCACGACCTGAAAAACGTGTCAGAGGAGTTAAAAAAAAAAAACAGAACAGTTGGTGGCTAAGTAAGGAGAGGAGATGGTACCACCTCGACGATTTGAGACAAGACATCAATGTGTTTCTTTGTTCTGGAGACAACATAGGACATGATGTGAAGGTTATCATCATCAAGATCGTCATTGTTTACGCTTTGATTAGAAAACGTTTCAACATCTTCAATATCATCCATGGTTCTCAAGACTTTCATGAAACCCGCGAAAGTAAGCGACGCTGCTTCCTTGAGAGCCAAGAAAAGCTCTGTCCATTCATCTTCAGATGCGCTACGAGCCAATCCCTCAGCCAAACGAAGCAAGACAGAGACCCCCGAGCCAGTGAAGCCTTGGACAGGACTCTTTATAAACCCTAGAATGATTGACACAACGCTTGGAAGCTGAGACCTCACTGAGCTGAAAAAGTTGGCGAGTAGATCAACAAGAAGCTGCAACGCAAGTGTTGATGTCTCAGCGTCCCATGTAGCTTCTTCAGTGTCTAGAGAAGCTGAGGATGGGGAATCACCGCTGCTGCTTTCTTCGAAGAGCATATCGGTTTTGCTACGCATGTTGTTGAAGACTGGGAGAATGATCGAGCTGAAGATTGCAGCCCAAAAGGGTCTTGTAAAGAGATGACCATGATCCATCAGAATGTTGAAGAGTACTTCTATGGAACGCTTTCGAATTGCCGGTCTCGGATCCGAGGCTTGCTTGGATAAACCTGAACAAATGAAAACAATACTCAAACCAAAATAACCGAACTCAAACCAAACTGAATTTTGTAAATAATCGAACAGTTTCTAAATCTCTAGAACCGAAAAACCTAAAACCAAAATGAATCTTGTAAATAATCGAATAGTTTCTAAATCTCTAGAACCGGAAACCGAACTACCCGAACAGAAACCAAACTGAAAACTAAACGCCCAGAGAGCTACTTAAAAATCATTACCTAAAGCTGAGAATGAACTTGTAAGTGTGTAAGAGATGAGAGTAGAAGGTAACCTGAAAGCAGAGGAACCCAATAGGAAACTTGTTCATCAAGGTCAGTAACACTCTGTCCATCAGATGAATCGTCCTTTAAAGCTGATATATTATCGTTCTTCAGCTTCTCGTTCAAGAAGAGTCCTCCTTCCGCAAGCTTCGAAGCGCAGAAACGAAGAAACTCTATGGTGTTGAAACCAATATCTCCTTCAAACTTGCTGCTGGTGAAGGTGATGAGGCATCTGATGCAGTCAGCATATACCGATATCTCAGTCTCGATTATGCAATGAAAATGATCCCTCACGATCTTCTCTATCGTCTCAAAAGCCAACAGTACAATGTTCTTCCTCTCATCAACCGCAGCAGTTGTGAAAACCTAAACCAAACAAGACCAATGGTTTAGGACACATTAAGAAAACAATTTGCATTGAGAGACATTTTGTTTTTGTTCACATACCGTGAAGACACTTTTCCAACCAGATTGCACATTACTAACTCTACTGAGAACCATTTGAGCAACACATCTGACTATAAGCTCTCTAATCTCAGCCGAGCTGCTCTTCTGCATGACAACAACGAATGGTCTGAGAAACTCATGCTGGAAATGGTAGTTCGCTAGCTCCTCACGCTCCAAGAACTTCATTGAAAGCTGACGAAGCGAGTCCATTACAAATATTGCAACTGAGAGACTCTCTGATAAGCCAACTGATACAAAGAAGTCAGAGAGAACGTTCCATATGCGGGACCAAACTAAACGGATCCGGTTCATGTTATAATGCCTGTCACAGTGAAACAAATATATTCCCATCAACCACATGTTTTCTTGTAAGACAAGTCTTAAAATGAGAACTTACGCTGTCTCCACTAGTTTCGTGAGGCTAAAGACACGAGGATCTTCCGGCGACTGAAGCTCTGACATGGAGACTTTACAAAGCGCTTTAACGAAAGCAACTATAGCTTCACTATTCAGCCTCTGGCTATTAGCATAGACATGGTTCAACTCAAAGTTGCCAATCTGATCAAGTAGATTCAGATTAGCAATGAAGTTCTTGATCTGCTCCGGAGTTACTAATTTGGGAACGTTTTTCACAAGTGAAGTACTATCATAAGAACCACCCCTGACAACAGCTATAACAGAGGGGTTCTGAAGAGCGTCACGTTTCTTTAAATGTGGAAAACCTAAAGCCTTCTTTTCATCTACTTCAGATTTTGTTGTAGGGATGGAACGTGCGTCTGCAGGTAATGATACTTCTCCCAAGAGTTGCAGATGTTCAATACGTGAAAGGCAAGTTAAAATATGTTCCCAAGAGCCTTGTAGATGGTTGCCGTCTTCTATAGCTATTGTTATTATCGCCTGCATAACAAATATTAACAGATTTGTTAAATCTAATTTAAAACATGAATTAATTAGGCTACTAGTGACTTGTACCTTTACAGCATCAACATTTTTCTGCTTCATATCTGCAGCACAATGAAGATTAGTGAACTTGGCCATGGAAGTGACAAAAGCATCTCTCTGAGTTTGCATTCCCATAACTGCAGTGACGTGCACCGCATATCGGAAGCCTTGTAAGCACAGAGAAGTTGCTAGTCTATCATCAGTCTGGTCAAGAGTGACACTGAATGCAGCAAGCATCGGTCCCCACGAGACCTCGAGTATAAATCTCAAGATGGAGACATCTGTAACACTATGATACACTGACCTGCAGACCAAGAAACATATTTTGATAATAACACCAAGAAACAGATAATAAACGCAGGTATAATAACAGTATAGTGCTTGCTTACTCTGATTTCTCTGATTTAGCTTGGAACTGTTCCTGGATGTCTCTTATAAGAACCCTGTTGGCACCCTGCGGTTTCTCATCTGGTTGCATCCAGGAAACCAGATTGAGGATGCCGTCTAAGCCCAGTAGCTTATTCAAGCCGTTCACCTGTTTACTTTGTGGGGCTAAAGTATCAGAGTTCATCTTGATCTCATCTTTTACAACTCGATCATAGAGAGAGCCTAGATACTCTTCAGGTAGGTCCTTACCATCATCTATTCCCCGGTTATTGCGGACAAAGTCAGCTTTCGACATCTAAAACAACCATTAAGTTTGTACATCAGAAACATAAGTACTTAATTCTTTTCTACTTGATGAATAAGCAATAATACCTTATCCTTAACCATGTTGTTGTGTGCATCTGTATTGAGCATAATCACAGAGTAAGCCAGAACGTAAGCAGTGTCTGCACTTGTGAAAGAACCAGGGTTGCATTTCCAGTAATGTTCTGCAAATTTCTCCATGATTCTGTCGATTTTCTGCGCTTCTCCTGGCAGCCTAAAGCCGCGTAGAAAGAACCTTATAGCTTCAACGAAATCCTTCCCTTGGAAATTAAACGAGTCCACATATGCATGCATCACTTTAAGTGGAAGCTCCTCTCTTTCACCAAGATAATCACCAATCACAGTTCCATTCAGCCCTGCTGTCTTCATCAGAAACGAAGCCACTTCCTCAGGAGAGTTGCCTATTTTCTTGCTGCTTATGAGAAACTCTATACCTTTTGAAGGCTTCCTATTAAACAAAGATATACCCTTCTGCAAAAAAAACCACCATCATTATTTGTCAGTGGAACTGTGCTTACACTCATTATTCGAAACAAACCCACACCACAATACTAATGTGTGCAAAAAGAACAAAACTCATATATCATCAAAAAGTTAATGTGTGCAAGAACCTGGAGTTCAATCTTGTAAGCTTTTCGTTGCTCAAGCATAGAAGCATCATAAGCTTCAGGATTAGTATCTGGCTGAGAATCACAGTCAGATATAGTTACTTCTTCACCGATCTGGCTTGCATTACTACTATCCATAGAAGCATATATCTGTGAGCCCTTAGGCCAAACCGTCTCATTCACTTTCAACTGCTGATCCATCCAGTTTCCCATCGCCTTGACTACATTAACCAAAATTTTCACGGATTCATTCCTAAACGTACTATCTTGCGCTGGAGACAGAGTTGTCGATGAACCGGTCGGTGGTCCTAGAGCAGTTTTCAGAAGACCGTTGACAATCCTGCAATCATCTGATGGATTTATAAGAAGCCTTTTAATACACTATATGTATTTTTTTTTTTAACGAGCCATGCAGTTATGTGCAGTTTGTTAGACTAATCTAATAATACCTTTCTAGTATGTTAGAGGAGTCTACATCGCAGTCATAGTTCACAAATATATCGACAATCAACTGGGGATCTTGAGACATTTTCTCCAGCAAGTTGAGAACAGTCATCTTCTGGAGGAAACTAGGCTGGAGAACGTTCTCTAGCACACGGAGGACAATCATCGGAAAGAAAATGCCGATTTCCGCTTTTAAGACTGATCTAAGCTTTGATAATAAGCTCATGAAGATAGCACATTGCAACTGGAATATAGACATGATTGAAACCGCACTGTTCTTTAGTAGTGATAAGCATAAGTATTGCTTAACTGCATTGATGAAGCTGCATTGAGTAAAAACAAATTAATATATAAGAAGACCAAACAAGCATCATGATCATAATAACCAATATTCTAATGAAAGATTGGGACACAAGTAACTTGCCTTTCGTTAGACCGCCAAACAGGACCACCATTGTCGATAATGACTTTCAACAACTCAAGAGACAAAGTCTTACCCCTCACCATGATCTGATCATCATTCTTCTCCTGAGAGGAGAATCTCATAGACAGCTTACACAAGTTCTTGAACAAAAGGAAAGCGTCCTGCCTCATCTTGCTCATGTCCCCGGTTAAAGAGTCAGCTTCACCGTTCTTCTCGTAGCCACGAAACGACGGCGAGTCAGGGGTCATAACGGTCTCCGTCTCCGGGTTCTGGAGCAGAATCTGAATCACATCGGCAGGAGGAGGAGGACTGCCTTGCCCCGCGGCCATGACCTCGTTCACAAACCCCTGGCAGAAATAAACAGAGTTGCCTTCGTTGACGCTCTTGTCCGTGAACGTCAGCAGCTCGTTCACGTACACAGTCTTGACCGCCACGTCAGCGAGGGCGTCCTCCTCGGATCTGGTGAAGATGACGAGCATCATCTGCGCCAAGACGGACTTGGCGCAGATCTGCGTCGTCCCGCTCAACCCGCCTAGGTAGACGTTGTAGCACGTCTTGACCACGTGGAGCAGGCAGTCTCCACGGATCAAGACGCAGGGAGATCTGACCGCGGCCAGGAGGACGCGGAGGACGGCGAGCTGGATCGGCTCCTCGGCCATGGCACCGACTTTGGAGACGGCGTTGACGAGCTTGAAGAGGACGGAGTCCTGTTTGGAGGACTGGATCTCGCCGCGGAGGACGTTGAGGGAGAAGAGCTTGAAGGCGCAGTCGAGAGCCGGCTCGACGACTTTGGAATAGGCAGTGTCGAGGGAGAGGAGGAATGGCTGGAGGACGGCGTCGGCGTCGGAGGAGGAGAGGCCGGAGACGACGGAGGAGGGATCGTGGAAGTCGTCGGGGAGGGACTCGAGTTTGTCGAGGACGGATTTGCAGGAGGAGACGAGGTACGTGTGCTTGCGCCACGCTGCGTTCTTGATGATCTTGTCTAGAGACGGGCCTATCACGCGGCCGCACCGTGTGGCCCCGCCCAGAGTTTGTGACGTCGACATTGCCCCCCCGGAGTTTTTTTTTATTATTTAATTTCTGTTTCAAAATTTGAGAGAAGGAGAGAGAAGAAGCATTGATCGTGTGTGTTTGTATATTTGTATTTTGCTGAATCGGTAAAAGGCGTTTCTGCTGAAGAAGAGGGGAGGGCAGGGAAAGAGATGCGCGTGGGAGTCAACTGCAACAGAAAGGCGCGTGTGATTCTCGACTCGTCTCACACGTCGCGCTATGACCTATGATCTTCTCTCTCATCAAATGTTTGATTAATACGATATATATTAATAGGTCTCGATTTTAAGTTGACTTTCGTGAAACGTAAACCATACTAGTAAATTAGTAATCTCGTAACAGTAGTAAGTAGTGATTGCGATAGGAGACTTATCAATCAATCCACTGCGAACCTAAACTAATCCGACTTGTATTAGTATTTAACACAAGTCAAATGATTATTTTGGTTTCTTACCAAACCACAGGCCGTAGATTATTAATGTGTGCTTAATCCAGACCAACTTCTGTCCGAACGATGAATACAAAGACTTTTTCTCCTCTTGGCATAGAATATAATGAGCAGACATCGATTGTCTTGAATATTCTCTTTTGTTATATACTACTAGTATAATATAGTGTCATACATGTATGTTATTATATAGTACATAAATGTAATGGTAACAAGAAACAAGAAATGTAATGGTACTTTGATTAGTTGCATTAATTCATAAGTGGACGTTTTCAAAGGAAGAATTCGTTTGTGTTTGATTGGATCAACCAAATGCTGATGAAAGGAAGATGTAACGTTTCAACTTATATCGATCATTTTAGTTAATGAATTGATTTGGCGAACGAGATAATTCAAAGCACGCATTTGTGTTTGACTTGATCAACTAAATGGTGCTGGAAGGAAGATGAATGGTATTGTGGTATCTATTAGTGTTAGGTTATGGTGAGCCTGTAAAGTGTGCTCGGTGATGAACTAGTCTCACCTTTCTTGACAGAAACTTCCGTCTTGTATAGCGTAACAAAGAAACCAGTTGAAAAGCAGCTCCAAGATGTTACTTAATTCATGTTTGATCATTCGATCTACCTGACAAGTAATTTTGTTTGAAGAACAAAAAAACTTCAGTGCAAATGAATTATACGTCCTGACAAGCGAAAAAATGCATTATTTACATGAACACATACATATGTCATTCAGATGATACAAATTGCGTTTACAAATCCTAAGTCCTAACCACATAACAAAAGCTCAGCTAATAGGTTCTTTGATGATCATATTACGACATAACTAGGTTCCTGTCCGCGCTACGCGCGGATTATGTTTTACTATATATTTTAATTTAAATGATGTTCGAATGTAAATTGTATTATATAATATATAGATAAACAACATATATATATATATATATATATATATATATATATATATATATATATATATATATATATATCATTCAAAAAGAGTGAGATGATATATTTATATCATGAAAATTATTTGAAGAAAACTACCTTTGTCAAGAGATAAGTTTGGACTCAATAAATAATTAAATGGATAAAGTTTATGAGATATAAAAGAAATGTGATGTTTTTAAATTCATTTTATTAATAAAATTATTTCAAATATGTCTAGTCTAAATTATCTGATTGGATATTTTGTGTGAACTAATTTGTTTATGTTGCATAGATAAATATTCTGGTAAAACCAAACTGATCAGAACTAAACTGGATAACAAAATATAAATTGTTTAAACTACCACTTCTTAATACCACTTTTTATTTTTATATTAACTATATTTACCATTAGTTTTAAGAGGTGAATAGACACATATAAATGTATAGTTAATTAATATAAACTTATGGTTTATATTTGATGGACTGGATTTTAGAAAGTTGGGTTTACAATTTAATAAAATATAAATAAATATTTAAAATAATATTTTAAATAGTTTGAAAAAGAATTTTAGAATTTCAAAATAAAAATTTGAAAATAGCAAAAATAAAAGTTTAAAATTGAATTTGAAAACATAATTCGAAAATTTATTTTTATATAATTATTTATATTTATATATTAGAAAATGTAGAATGATTTTTTTTAATAAAAAAGATATTTTTGAAAATGTCCATTTAATCAAGGTTAACATGAATAATCTTACCGAAAATTAGAAAAGGTGACAGTTCCTCATAGAAAAATAGGTTAATTTTGATAATATCGTATAAATCATATGAATGCTATTTTTTAAGAAACTATGGTTAATGTATATGGTTTGATTGTAATCCAAATAAGTACAATAAACCAAACAAAATTAATTAAAATGGAATACTATAGTTATATGTAAACTATATGATATAAATGATAATATATACATAAGTAAGTTTATAGATATGATCATAATATTTAGAACTTTAGTTTTAAGTTATTATTTTGTTTAAATTTTAAATTTTACTTTTATTTTTCATTCTATTGAAATAACTTTAAAAAATACTTTTCTATTGACAAAGTTTTTTGTGAGAAAATAGTTTTCATATTTTAACTTTCTCTTATTTCATTTAGAGAAATTATCATATATTTTTATTTCATTTATTATTCTCATCTTGTTATTTATATTTTAATATGAAATAAATCAAAGAAAAGAAATTGAAGTGTAGGTACGGGCACAAAAATAAAATTTTGTAGAGCTAACCGTTAGATTTAGATTTTATTAGGTGTCGTTAATAGATTTGATCTATCATGACATAAGTTAGTTTACGGAAAAAAAATCCAAGAGATGAATCGTGTGATGATGTTCTTCTAATGTAACAAATCCAAGAGTTTGTTGTCAACATTAATTGTATAGAACTATAAGGCGGTGGTCTAGTGGTAGGCAGACTTTGAAATTGTTAAGCAACTCGGATTCAAAGACATCTCACTACATCTTACCTTGTGATCATACATATATGAGCCTATCTTAGGGGCCATTTAAATATCCAGAGTGAAGATCCATCTATGGACTGCACCACCTTTTTGGATATTAGTCTGGATGTCTTCATGGTTCTGGGATACCCAAGGTTAAAGAAAAACATTATGTATGTAAAACCTTTTTAGATATTCCAACGTGTTAAAAATGTTAATTTTCTCCACATATTTTAAAAAATTAAACCCCTCTGGTTAATCTACCACAAAATGATTCAAGTTTGGTGTCTAAACTTGCCGTTGCCAGTTGGTCACAAAATGATTCCTTGGTCGTCTTATAGTGAAAAGGAGAATAACAGTCCTAAGTCTCCCTTAGATTATTATCCCTACTAAGATTAAGAACGATAGTCTTTTTCAAATCTCCTTAGATTTACCAACAGGACATAATCACAACATGAAAGCTAGTAGTCTGCGTCATCTTCATCATGAAAATCGTGCTTGTCAATGAGCAGCTCCAAAGACTTATCAAATTACATATCCAGAGCAAGCATCTCCTCCAAAATATCTATTATTCTTCATCTCGCCATCTTCTTTCTCTTGCTCTCTGTCAGCTTCTCCCTCTCCTCCACAAACTCTTTCATATCTTTCTCTCCATACTCTATGAAGCTGCAGACGTCCTCAGCCCTGCAGAAGAATCAGATCGGAAGAATTTAGTTACTCTTGTGTACCACGAGAAACACATGATTTCTGTAAATATGTATTCATACTTATTTCGCAGATCAACAACTTAAGTACGCTCCTGCTAGGCTTGTTCTGTCTTGTAAACTCGTTTTAAAGCCAGTGTATCTGATTATCCTCAGTGATCTGCCTCATCTTCTTCACTACATTGTTCTGGTACTACTTCATCTCGTACTTTAAGCTTGTTTGAAATACGTTCATAAGGACTAACAAAACTCTAAATCAAGACTTCAAACATAGGTGGCGGATACCTTCAGAAAACTAATCAAACCCTTTCTCAGCTAAGTCTTTGTGCAGGCGTTCAGTTTCAAATTAGCTAGTGACGCTGCTCTCTAATATCAAAAGAATTCATCCCACAATGGTGCTCTGTGGAAAATAAGAGAGGCGTGCTTAAATAGCAGGATACTCATTAAAGTATCTGAGGTCACTTTAGGATAAGAAAAAGTCAAGCCTGCAAGAAAATAACAAACATTAGCAGGAAAGATTTCATCCATAAGCATCAAATATCAGAAGCAGAAAAGAATCTTGCAAAGAGCCGAAAGAGTGCATAAAGTAAGTTTATAGATTCCTAAGCACTTATAAGTAGAGACGTACGTGTAGAGCAGGCTATATCTTGATTCAGTGTGGTTTGCGAATCCATTCGCACAAACCTCATCTTCAGATTCCAAGTCAGAACGAACTATTTTTTCAAACATTACCACTAATCAAAGACTAAGTTAGAATCAGAGGGTGGTAGGAATTGAGTATCCGAACGGTGTCTTTCCACCAAGTTCGGCCTGTATAAAGGATTCATCTGCATCACAAAACATTAGACAAATGGTGAAAATAAAACTCCATTAGGGAAATAAAAATCTGAATCACCATAATCAAAGCTATATCAGACTTGAATCTTAGAATCAATCATAAGAAAGAAACAAACCGTAGAAGAGAAGATGCAAAAATTGTCGGAGAGATGAGTCTCAACGCTGCAATACCTTGAGATTATCTTCAATCTTGGCAGCATGACCCTGAATTTTTCCACAGCCTTCTTCAGAGATAACATTGTTGGGTACTTAGCTTCATCCCCAAAAGAGCTTTCTTTTATATAATGTCAACACCATAGCAATGAACTCTTTGTAAAGAGTAAGTATCAGATACCTGGAGAGGTAAGAATGAACAGGTACTCCATCAGCAGTGAGTGCGCTGCTCTCAACACCAGAAATCCTCTCCACTTCTTCGATCTGCCACCTGCTGTTTTGTGAAACTCCTTCCACAAAGCTATTCGACTACACACCTCCGAAGAAGAAGAAAAATTAAAGACGATTAAGAAGAAGATATGCGACGGTTAAGAAGAGAAAGAGAAGAAGAAAAGAAGTCGTGGAGTTAAAGGTTGACGCTTAATATTCAGATTGTAGGAAACGGACGATGAGGACAAAAAGAAGATTCGGGTTGCGGAGAGATGAGTTGTTTGGTGATCTGGCTATTTTTAGTGACCTGTCACTTTAATTGGTTGGGAATATTTTTGATGATGTAGCATGCTTTAGAAGTCTCAAAATTAGTACCTTTTATATAGTAGAGATTCAAGGACATGATCAAGAAACATATTTTGGTCAAATATGCAATAAATTTCTCAACTCCAGGACTTCAAACATCCACAGTAAACTCATATGAGATAGTAATAAGAAAAAATAAACAACCATCTGTAATCGTCGCCAAGCACACAACTGATTTAGTTTGACCAATTTGGTATATATGTATGTATGTGATTAACAAACATGTATCTTCCCTGAGTGGGTCATGGTCGGTTGCTACCATATCTCCGGGACACAGCAGTGTCAGACAGTGTATCCCACACCTGTACAAGGATGATGAACATAAATATACGTTAGTTTGCTTCATAGAAAACAATTTGTTGAATTTATTTGTACCAGCCACTACTCACGTTTAGCTTTCCCTTTTTGGCACCAATAGCTAGTAAGAAGGGCCGGTCCGCAGAGAATGAGACAGAGAAAACTCTTCCCTGTTTTGGCAGCAAATATTTAGATGGTGAACATAGAAATGGTGCATGGAACCAAACAAATGCTATTTCATAGCTCTTACAGCATTTGGATTATGTTTAGCAACCAATGATGGTTGATTGTTTGAAAGATCCCATAGTTTCACACTTTTATCCTTAGATCCCGTAGCCAAAAGCTGCACAGCAAGGGGAATGACTTAAATGCCAAAACACACAACAACTATTTGAATACAGGAGAGAGAGAGAGAGAGAGAGAGAGAGAGAGAGAGAGAGAGAGAGAGAGAGAGAGAGAGAGAGAGAGAGCGAGAGAGAGAGAGAGAGATGTATGTACATTGGGGGCAAATGTGTTGTATGAGATGGAGGAGACTTCGTCATCATGAGCATGAAGAGTGAAACTAGGTGATAAATCAGAAGCACGTATATCAAATCCCTTCACAGTTCCATCTTCAAGACTCACCTAAGATGTATGAACAAAAGAAAACGAGTTATACAAGCCATACTCATACGTCTATTAGCGATCAGAGGAAAGTGTAACGCACCACAAAGGAGTGTTCGCTATGAGGATCCCAGGCCAAGCTTTCAACCTTGGCATTGGTTGACCATTTCAAACCCGAGTGAGAAGGGTCCCTTCCATCTTTCTGCGACAGCATATATATAAAAGAGTTAAACATAATAAAAAATTGTTTATATATATGTACAAGACTCCACCACATGCATATGAATGAATGAAACAATGGAACAGAACAATCACCAAGACTACAGTGCAGTCATATGAGCCACTGAGGAGTACTTGTGGAGCATAGTGGTTCCATTCGACCGCTTGAACCTGTTAACCAAACACAATAGACCATGAGTCATTGCCACTTGATTAAGCATGCAAACAGTTTTCACCTACATACCACTTCTGTGTGATGCTCAAGAGTGAGCTTGCATTGTCCTGTAGCAACATCCCAAACATTGACTTTTTTGTTGGCACTGGCACTAGCAATTATATTCCTATTGTTCCGGTTAAGTCATATTAGAGCCGCACATGTCTAAAGAGCCATCATGTGGAATCAGAGAGAGTTTAAACATACCTAAACTCCTTGTTCCAAGCAAGATCAATTACTGATTGATCAGTATCACAGTCTGATGTCTATAGAAAGAGAATCAAATACAAATAAGTTAATGAATAAATTTGAATTACAAGAAGAAGAGATACAAAGTTGGTTGTCACACCTGCCCGGCTCCTAGTTGTACACAAGGTAGCACCTCATTAGCCTGAAACGCATTTATAAATCATTATCTCATGATTGGTTTAACATATAAAAAGATCAAAAGACAGCTCAATTTACATACAACGTCAAGATCCCATATCTCAATCGTCGGTGATTCCATGTACCCGATAGCTACAAAGTTCCCTGCAAACACCAAAGCAAAACTTGAGATAAAAATTATAATATCATCACCAATATAGGAAAATGCCACTTGAATAAACACTAAACCTTTATCCCCTCCTTTGAGAGGACAATCAAGCCAAGCTGTACACAATGGAGGGTTGGATAGTATTATCTCTTGACGAGGATACATGTTTTGAGGGCCCTCGTAATTGAAAACCTCGAGATAGTTGATATCATATTCAACTCTAGCACAGATGATCAGTGAATCTGTTGGCTTAATGGTTATAGCTTCAATATCGTCTGAGTCATAGCCATTTTCCTAGGTGGTTCAACCAAACATTCCGTATTTAATTAGTTTCTAAAAGGAAAAAGCTATAGTAAAATAAAAAATGGCTTACGTCAGTATTATTGTTCAGATATGGGTCCATGTCATTGCTTGGGTAATAAAGATCTCCACGGCCAGAGCTAAACACATCAATCTCTGAGGAAGAGTGACAATGAACATGGAGGATATATCTTTAAGAAATAAAAGGAAAAAAAAAAGTCTTCTATATATATACATATATGTTTACCATCATCCTCATCATCATAGTTATCCATGTCAAGGTCTTTCATGAACTTGATCACCTCAGGATCAGTTGAAGAAGTAGAGGTAGAAGCACCGTTGCTTATGGTACAAGACTTTGCAAAAGATTTTGCTACAGCCTTGGCTTGAGCAACTTCACCAGCATCATCCATCTCTTCTTCATCTATATCACTCAGAGTACTGCAGATGCAGTAATAAACGAGTGATTTTCTTCTTTTATAAAGAAGATGAGAGAAAGCTAAGTAAGGAAGCGGTTGTACCTTTTCTTGAGAGTGCCATTCTTGATGAGCTCGTTGATCTTTTCCTTAGAAGGAGGTTCAGCAGCGTCAAGCATGACTTTTGCTGCCCCTTTAGGTATCCATGAAACCGAACTTACCATTCTGCAAAAACCCATTAAAGAAAACCACAATAAATTCTTTATCAGAAACCAAAAGTCATCACTGAGTTGGAATCAAACAGAGGACGACATGCCCTCGAGAAACTTTACCTAAACATATTCATGTTACGAGAAAAGGAGCTTGCTAGCTAAGGGTTTGAGAGAAGGAGAGAGAGGCCGGTTAAAAACTTGTGAAGCAATTTTAAAAATAGGGTTTGCTAAGCTACACATTCTGTTATGGAAAGAAACAAATTTTTCCAAAAGAAATTGAGATAACCGAAGTGAACCGAACCGAGCCAAGTAACTGTTCTGTACCACGAAGACAAAACAAATGAAACCAAAAAAAGGCAATTGATCGGACAGAAACATGACAGAGTCCACACATGTGTGTCATCTGTTAAAACAGCATTGCGAATAGAAAAAGGAATCTGCTGATCTTATTTGAGAAAGATTCTGAGATCTCTCTCTCTCTCTCCCTCTCTCACGCGAGCTTACGTGCAACTTTGTTGCTGCTTTGGAGTGAAGAAGATCATCAAAAATGGAAAGCGACTCAGTGATGGTTCCGTTTCCTCTGTTACCGATTCCGATAGAATCAAACTACAGAGCGTGCACCATTCCGTATCGATTCCCATCAGATAACCCCAGGAAGGCTACTCCCACTGAGATCTCTTGGATCGATCTCTTCTCCAACTCCATCCCTTCTTTCAAGTTCCCATCTCTACCTCTCTCTCCCTTTATCCTTTAGCATCTTTTTTATCTGAAAGTTAGATTCTTTGCTAGGCTTAGGGTTGTTCTTGTTTCATGGGTCTTGTCAAAGCTTTGATTTTTTTGTCCAAAGATCTATACTTTAACCGTTAATTGATCTGGATGATCCACGTATCGAAAAAGCTCATGTTTTGTTGAATCTGCTGTTTCTGTGTTTTTTCTTGTTGGGTTTTGTCTTGATAACATTCCTGATCTAAAAATGCTTCCTTTTTTTTCTGTTGTTGCAGGGAGCGTGCTGAGAGCGATACATCTGTTCCAGATGCTCCTGTTCGAGCTGAAAAGTTTGCCCAAAGGTACTCTTTTTGTGTGTACTATGGTTTGCTTTGAATGTCTTTTCCTTGTTTCAGTAGGATTCATTCGTTTATCTGCTGCAAAGAGGTACTGTTGTAAGCCAAAAGCATTGATTTTTTGCGCTTGCTTTTTTTTAAGGTATGCGGAGATTCTTGAGGACTTGAAGAAAGATCCGGAGAGCCATGGTGGACCACCAGATTGCATCGTAAGTTAACAGATGTTATTGGCACACTAAGATTGCTTGTATTGAGCTTTGTTGTTCACAGATGTATGTTTTTTTTTGGGGCAGCTTCTTTGTAGAATCCGTGAGCTAATCCTCAGAGAATTGGGATTCAGAGACATTTTCAAGAAAGTTAAGGTGTGGTTTCGTTGACAATGGCTTTACTCGAAAAGCATATTTTTGTTGATTGCTTTATGATAAATTCAATAGGATGAGGAGAATGCAAAGGCTATAACACTATTTCCTGAAGTCGTCCGTCTAAGTGATGCTATTGAAGATGAAGGCAAGCGCATTGAGAATCTGGTAAGAGGCATCTTCGCTGGAAACATCTTTGATCTCGGTTCTGCACAGGTATATTATATCATCTCTTTCCTCTTTCATGCTCCTTTCACCTCTCTTCTGTTTTTAAATATACGTTAATGAGTGAATGAATTTTTGTCTTTATTTTGAAGCTTGCGGAGGTATTCTCAAAGGATGGAATGTCATTCTTGGCTAGCTGTCAAAACTTGGTTCCACGGCCATGGGTCATTGATGACTTGGACAACTTTCAAGCTAGATGGCTCAAGAAGCCTTGGAAGAAGGTCAGTTCATTACAACTTCACTCTCATTTTTTTTTCAAGCTAGATAAACAGGACAAACTGATTTGTTTTACTTTTTATTACAGGCTGTGATATTTGTCGATAACTCTGGTGCTGACATAATTTTGGGTATCTTGCCGTTTGCTAGAGAAATGCTACGTCAAGGAATGCAGGTGATTCTTACCGTTCGGATTGTGAGGGGTTCATAGTTAAAGCATATTCTAAATCGTTCCTGCTTTTGATTCTTCCCTTTTGAAGGTGGTGCTGGCTGCTAATGAGCTTCCATCTATCAACGATGTCACTTATACCGAGCTTGCAGAGATCTTGTCAAAGGTGCTATATGGAGTATTTCTATTCATTATTGCCCATTGTAGATTCAAGAAAAATCGACCTTGACTTGAGTCTTTATTTTACCAGCTCAAGGATGAAAACGGACAGCTGATGGGTGTTGATATCTCGAATCTTTTGATTGCAAATTCAGGGAATGACTTACCGGTATGATAATCCGAAGCTCTTATAAGAAGGATGGACCTCCAACATTTGCTTATTCTTGTGTTACTGATTTGGATTGTCGTTTCAGGTTATTGATCTTGCAAGAGTATCACAGGAGGTTGCCTACCTTTCAACCGATGCAGACTTGGTCATCTTAGAAGGCATGGTAAGATCTACTAGTCCCTTGTCTAGCTAGTCTTAGGCTTCAACTTCCAGTAAACTGACTCGTAGATTTTTCTGAACCTCAGGGACGTGGAATAGAGACAAACCTTTATGCTCAGTTCAAGTGTGACTCCCTCAAGATTGGAATGGTAATTAACTTGCTAGATTCCTTCTCCTCCTGTTTAAGAGAAGAATGGCTTATTCGTTTATTGAATCTTTCTCATTTATGCAGGTGAAGCATCCAGAGGTAGCACAGTTTCTGGGAGGACGGCTTTATGACTGCGTCATCAAATACAATGAAGTTCAGAGCTGATTGTATTCCACAGCCTACAACATTTTTTTTACTGCACCAAGCCAAACAGTTTATTATATTAAAAACTGTTAGGCTTTGTAAGTTTTAGTTTAAACTCCCTACTCTCTCTGCACTCAGATATAAGTATTGAAAACTCTTTCCACATTCTTGATATGGTGTTTGAAACTAGAAGAGCATTTCAGAGGAGTCCCAGTTAGGATAACTTTGACAATATTATTATAAAAATCTCAAATTCATCAATACAATATGAAGTGCTTTAAAAGAGTAGAATAGAAATGCATTGAAAGAAAAGAAAAACGTTGAATGCAGCAGTAGTAGAAGATAGAAGTGTGTCTTAGTTGGTCTTGGTAATGGTAGGATATGAAGCCATCTTGTTGATTCCGCAGATTCCCTCTGGTCTACCAGTGTTTCTCTTCATCCTAATAAACCCTTTCTCTCCCCATCTTGGTCCCCATGAGTTCTTCACAATAACATAGTCAGATCCCTTTGATGAACCGTACCCAACTGCAGCTACACCATGGTCTAGCTCTGCTCCACACTTGCCATTGAACACTCCCTGTAAGCAGCAAAACAAAGTTAAGCAAAATTGGATACACAGATCAAGGGGATATGACTATGTTATATATACCCCTTTGTAGAACTGGAAGTCTCTTCCTGAAGCCTCAATAGCCACACTGACAGGCTGGTGAGCTAAAGCCTTCACCAGGCTTTCATCACTATTTGCTGGGACATCTTCGTACCCGCTGATTGTCACAACTTCTACATCCTCCTGTATTAAGACTCACGAGTTTGACTAGTGTTTATAAAAAGATGCATCACAGTGTTAAGTTCTGAATCTATGTTTGTGTTACCTTCTGCTCTTGGCAAATGCCTTCCTCCATGAGATAGGGGTAATCATCTTCTTTGTGGAGACCACCTGTCGAAATGATGTACTGGAATGCGTAGTCCATTAAACCTCCGTTGCAACCATTGTTGTAAGTTGTGTCACAGTCTATGAGTTCTTGCTCTGAAAGCGAACTCAGGTTCCCTGTTGTGATCTGGTGGATCCCCTCAACAGCTGCAACTGTCGAAAACGCCCAACAACTACCTGCAATTGACAAAAAAATTTGTTTATAAGTTACCATTCTAGTCTCTTGTTTTGTCTACTTAAGAACAAACAAATGAAAGAGAGAGAAACGTTACCACATGAACCCTGGTTCTTGACAGGAGTCACAGCGCCTTTCTTCCTCCAGTCAACGGATTTAGGCAAGTCTGTGACGTCTCTGTACCTGAAGTTAGCAGAAGGCTGTCTCTTTCTAGAGAACTGCGGCTTTGCAAGTCCAAGATACTTCTTCTTGAACTCTTCATGGGTCATATCAGCAAACTCGTTCAACCCGAGCCAGTAACTGCTGATCTCGTTGTTCCTCTGGTCTATATGCATCAGGTTATCCCTGAACACCTCGAACCTGTGCACCTTCTCCTCCACGCTTTGGTAAGCCTTGCTGTGTTCTGACATCCATGATTCAAAGAGCTCTAGAAGGTTATCAGTGGATGACAACTGCTCAGGTGTGTATCCAATGATGGAGAAATCACGGGCAAGAGCAGAGCAGAGGAGTGCTGATGCTGAAATGGCGACCAAAAGAGAGAGTTTGGCAAGGGATGGTGTAGAGAAAGCCATAATAGCTAAAAGCTGTCCAATGAGGGAAGAGGAGGAAGAAGAGATGATGTGAAAGATAGTAGAGGAATAGGGTTTATATACAAGTGGGAGAGACTACAAAGTCTCAAACTATTTGCTTTGAAGCAAAGACACTGATTAAAATTTAAAAAAACAAGTACATCGGTCTCCAAGTCTTCACGGTTGGATCTCTTCTTAGTTTTGCCTTTTGCTCTAAGCATGCAATTTTCAATACAATAGCTTCACTTTCAGAGCAGTTAATCAAATATTATATTATCATAAAAGGAAGTTCTATAGAGGCGGAAGAGCTTAAAGTTTATAATTATTAGACTCTCACAGGAAATACAAAATGGTAAATGTTCAAAAGCTAACTCTGTACTAGAATAGTGAGGGATCTTTCTTTTACTATCGTAGCTTCCCAGCGGAATGCAAATATACTGAAACAGAGACGACCCTGCAAAGCGTTAACATATAGCAATGAATCAGCACTTATGTCCATAAATGTTGACTATTTTTAATATGAGAAGTTGAGAGTATTGTATTGGGAGAGGCAAATGTGGCTGACTTACGTTGAGCCCAAAAAGAAGGCAAGGGAAAGATGAAAGTTGAAGAGGAACACAGAGACAACCGCGGTGAGAAGCATAGCTACTGATGTCGAATAAACCTACATAACGATTGATAAAGTTAAACCCTGTGCACAGAAGTTACTGCTTAGGGGAATCTAATCGGGAATGAAAATTTACTACCTTTACAATATTGTCTGCATATTTCATCACCATTGACACAGCAATGCCACTGCGAAACAAACAGGAGAATAATGTTTATAATGTGTTAATTTCACAATCTGAAACTAGAGATAAAAGAAGAGTCTGGCCTTCTAAAGTAGCTTTTTACCTGAGGGCATGGTTAAGAATCATGAGTACTGTGATAAATGAGTAACCATAGAAGAATCCCCTGAAAATATTGGAAAACCAGCCCATTCAATTCCGGAGCAGATGCGACATAACAAAATAATAATTTAGTCAGCAGTAAATAATGAGCTCTCTGACTCTAAGACTATACATAAATGGTATCTTCTTTAGTTTCATCGTTACATGTACTAATCTGTAGCTAATATGAGACGAAAAAGGAAGATGGATTTTAGATTTACTTATTTGCAACGGCATCGAAATCTTGGATCACTATAGCAACAGCATTGAAAGCCATCCCAAAGACATATAGCCAGAAGTTCTGTACATTTATATTCCTTGAAGGTCTCTTTTTTATAATAGCCTGCCAAAATGGAAAAGAAAATCCTTATAAGCTTTAAAAATTCAAGTTATCTCATTGACTGAGCAAATTATACAAACAACAGAGTCAATCACTATTACTACAAAAAAAAGGGGCAATAAATCAGTGCTAGCTTTTGAGTGAAATGTTCTAATAAGCTCACCTCTGTGTACACACCCGCGAAACCACTTAAAAGAGCCATAACCTAGAAACAAGGACAAACAATCATATATCAATAGGTGTGGACGTGGAAGAAGCTTCACAACTCTCTTAGTACGTATCAGCATGCTAAAGTGGGTAACAACTTACAATTGCCATAATCCAGCCGGGAAGCGATGTCTGAAGTACACGATCAGAACTGTGAAAAGCAATATACAATATGAGACTATGTAATACAAAAATCAGTAGAGACTAGACATGAATCATATGAAAGAATCAGTGAAGCCCATGTTGATAGCAGTCAATAAAATTTTAAAATGGAAAAAGTGTCAAGAGCCAAAAAAAATACTTTGAATTCAGCTGAGCAGTGGTGCAGCCACAACACAAAAGGATGAATCCTGCCCACTGAATCTCGCTCAACCTGTTAGAGAAGCAAGTACGCAAACTGAATAAACAGAGCCTCTTCACATTTGAAAGAAAGAAGAGAAGAAAAAAATTGAAAAACTTGTGCAGAACAACTATTCACTGGAAGCTATGAGATCCACTGGGATGAATAAAACAACCTACTTTCTCTTCAAAATAATTCTGTACAAGACACCAGTACTTATGATGTTGAGGTTCTTCAATATCTGATAGCCTGGGGCGTCAACGTATGCAAAAATATAGTACTGCCACATAAAAGTTCACACCATAAATAGTTTTAAAAAAAACATGGAAAACAGATGTCACAAACATTGGACATAAGCCAAAATAACTCAACCTGTAAGAGATTCTTGAAAAGATACAAAGCAGCAGGAATGGGAAAGACTTTAACTTCGTCATATGTGGTGCTTAACCTGAGTCAGAGACAGGATTTTTAAAGACCAAAAATTCTGAAGTTAAAAGGAAACTATGCTAGTTGCAAACAAATCGAGTAGCAGAAGAATGCATTTATTTTACCTATTGTCGTCAGTAACACCACCGTTTTTCCAAATCCTTGTCAACGCAAGAAGAGATAACGCACATTTAAGAGTCTCAACCTGATGATGTCCAAAGATTTAGACAGCATCATTAAATATAAAAAAAAAAAAAGAGAAATTATACAAAAAGGCGCGAACTTGTAACATACACACTGCATCACTTGATATTGAATAATAAAAAGGCTCACCAAGAAGTTGGCGGTGGTGACACTGTACTCATACTTGCCAGCTCGCTTGGACCAAACGATGAGTATGGATTGGGAACTCGTGAGAATAGTCAGTGCACATGTTACTACACCCCTTCACCACAATCAAATTTTAACCCAAAAAAAAAAGGGAAAGAAAGAATTTTTCGTAGCTTTAACCAAGAGAATCGAACTAAAGGAACATACTTTCGTTTCCAGTTATTCGACCCGACACCCAGAGTAGCCAGAGCAATGTTACTCGACGCAACTACGGAATCAAGGAACCAATTGAGCATAAGAGACTCAGAGAGGGAACTTGGATATTTGAGAAACACACAAAAGCTCACCGCCGGTATGAGACTTTCCCTTCAAACTCTCGATATCAGAAGCTACTACTAAGTCGTGATCCTCCTGAAGCTCATTACAACATTTGAGCATTTAAAGGCCAGTCTTCTTAACCCATAAAATCATTACAAGAGATGATGAAAAGGGAGTGAAAGCAATGAATGAACCTCGTCTTTGATTTTCCGGTACTCCATTCTCCTTCAAAGCCTCTCTCTCTCTCAGATCTCTCTCCCCTCTGATCATCTTCCGCCAAAAATAATGGAAAAACAAATTAAACATGGGCTTGTATTTTGGTTAGTCTGTTATTGCTGTTGGGCTTTTATATTATTGGGCCTATTGTGACAAACATGGATACATTTAAACAGGAGTCACACAGATAAGCAAATCATTTTCACTAAAACAACCTTAAATTTGAAGTTAACTGAATAAATTTGTATTTTTGGCACTGATATAAGCAACCTAGAAATGAGTTAGGTTACATTTCTTTTTTCACACTGAAAATACATTTAACTCCATGAAAGACTAAAGGTAGGTTACATCTATAATTCTATATTCACAAAGATTTTCACACAATCAGTGGTGGTGTTTTCTACTCCCTATGTTTCTAATTGTGGCTAGTTTTAGTAAAAATAGTTTGTTTCATAATATAAATAGTTTACATATTTCAAATGTACATTTTCATTTATTGGATATTGTATGACCAATAAAATAATGTTAGTTTTTTAATAATTAGTTGGATTGATTGATTAGATAATTTTGTTTTAAAAAATAACTAATTCCTAAATATTTGTGATTTTAACCAAAACTACTTACAATTAAAAATAGAGGGATGTTATAATTATATTATATCGAATGTTTTATATTACGTAAAATATATTCATTATTTTAGTATGAAGATCATAATTATCATGTATAAATAAATATGTAAAGAAGGAAAGGAAAAGAATACCAAAGCAAGAGAGAGAAGTTATATTATTGTTCGAAAGGGGCAAGATAAAATGATCGTACTACAACTTCTTATATAGGCAAAATTGTAGACAAATTTTACTGTGATTATTAATGAAATGGGCTCCATCTTCGTTTCTTCACGTTACTCTATTGACTTTTGTAACACTCCCCCTTGGAGACCATTTCAGTTTAATCGCCTCATTAAAAACTTTATTTGGAAAAACCCAATGGGAAAAACCATAATAAAGTAAAAAGAGTACGATTTAGAAGCTCCCCCTCAAATAGACGATCATTGTAAGTTTTGTAAATGACGCATTCCAATGTTGTAGACATGTTTTCTGAATATCGTAGTTGGTAGTGACTTCGTCAAGAGGTCTGCAGCATTATCACAGGATCGAACATACTTCACTTCAATTTCTTTATTCTTCTCGAGTTCTTGGGTATATGAGAAGAACTTCGGTGGAATATGTTTGGTTCTGTCACTTTTGATATATCCTTCCTTTGTTTGAGCGACACATGCTGCATTGTCTTCATATAAGATGGTCGGTTCTGAACTGATGTTGATCCCACTACTTGAATGGATGTGTTGACTTATTGATCTGAGCCAAACACATTCTCTACTTGCTTCGTGGAGAGCGATGATCTCAGCATGGTTCGAGGAAGTGGCTACAAGTGTTTGTTTCTGGGAGCGCCATGATATAGCAGTTCCTCCAACTGTGAATACGTATCCAGTTTGTGATCGAGCTTTATGGGGATCAGACAAGTATCCTGCATCTGCAAAACCAACCATTTCTCCGTTTGAATTCTTAGGATAAAATAATCCTAAATCAATTGTTCCTTGAAGATAGCGAAAAACATGTTTGATTCCATTCCAATGTCTTTGCGTAGGAGATGCACTGAATCTTGCCAAAAGATTAACGGAAAACGATATATCAGGCCGAGTACAGTTTGCAAGATACATAAGTGCTCCTATTGCACTTAAATATGGTACTTCGGGACCAAGTATCTCCTCGTTTTCTTCATGTGGTCGAAAAGGATCATTTTCAACATTAAGTGATCTAACGACCATAGGGGTGCTTAACGGAGTTGCTTTATCCATGTTGAATCGTTTCAACACTCTTTTCGTATATGTAGATTGATGTACAAATATCCCCTTTTGAGTATGTTCAATTTGTAGACCAAGACAATACTTTGTCTGTCCGAGATCTTTCATCTCAAATTCTCCTTTTAAATACTCAGATGCCTTTTGAATTTCTTCTTGAGTTCCGATAATATTTAGATCATCAACATATACGGCAATGATCACAAATCCGGATGACGTTTTCTTAATGAAGACACAAGGGCATATCGGACTATTTACATATCCCTCTTTAGTTAAATGTTCACTGAGACGATTATACCACATACGTCCAGATTGTTTTAAGCCATATAATGATCTTTGCAATTTTATTGCGCATAACTCTTTTGGTTTAGAATTCAATGATTCAGGCATTTTAAATCCTTCGGGGATTCTCATATAAATATTAGTATCCAAGGATCCGTATAAATATGCAGTAACAACATCCATTAGACGCATCTCTAGATTTTGACTGGCCGCTAAACTCATCAAAAATCTAAACGTGATTGCATCCATAACAGGAGAATATGTTTCTTCATAATCGATCCCAGGTCTTTGAGAAAACCCTTGAGCTACAAGGCGAGCCTTGTATCTTGTTATTTCGTTTTTCTCATTTCGTTTTCTAACAAAAACCCATTTGTACCCAACTGGTTTCACAGCTTCAGGTGTGACTACAATAGGCCCAAATACCTCTCGTTTGTTAAGCGAATCAAGTTCGACTTGTATTGCATCTTTCCATTTTGTCCAATCATGTCTGCTTTTACATTCGGAGATAGACTTTGGTTCTGGGTCATCACTCTCTTCATCGATTTCTTTTGAAACAAAGTATGAGAAGAAATCATCAACACCATTCACTTTGTTTCTATTCCATATTTTTCTATTATGGATATAATTAATAGAGATCTCATGACCTTCTTCAGAATCATGATGTTCAACATTACCATCAACTGTATTGCTCATTTCTCCCAACTTTTCTGCGACATTGAAAGGATTTTGTATTTCTATTTCCTTTCTTTTTCTAGGATTCTTATCCTTAGACCCAATAGGTCTACCACGCTTCAAACGTATTTTTGATTCTCGTGTATTATCTTCTATTCTACGCTCATGTGGTATTTCTATACGAGCAGGGGTATTTGCAGCTGGTATATGCGATTTTGTAACCGATTTGGTGTCTGCAAAGGCATCAGGTAGTTGATTTGCAACACTTTGTAAATGCGTAATTCGTCGGACTTCTAATTCCGATTGTTTTGTAGGAGGATCAAGGTGTAGCAAAGATGGCACACACCATTTAATATCCTTTTCTACTTGTTTATTTTCTCCCCCTAGAGCTGGGAATAGTTTTTCATCAAAGTGGCAATCAGCAAAACGTGCCGTAAATACGTCGCCAGTTTGCGGTTCTAGGTATCGTATAATTGATGGGGAATCACAACCAACATATATTCCCAATCTTCTTTGAGGTCCCATCTTTGTACGTTGGGGAGGTGCAATTGGCACATATACAGCACAACCAAATATTCTTAGATGTGAAATATTTGGTTCTCGTCCAAAAGCTAACTGTATTGGAGAGTATTTGTGATATGCACTTGGTCTCATTCGAATCAGTGCTTCTGCATGCAAAATAGCATGTCCCCATACAGAGGTTGGGAGTTTAGATTTCATGATCAATGGTCTTGCAATTAGTTGCAGACGCTTGATTAATGATTCAGCCAAACCGTTTTGTGTATGAACATGAGCAACAGGATGTTCAACCTCAATTCCAGTTACCAAACAATAGTCATTGAATGCTTGGGAAGTGAATTCACCAGCATTGTCTAGTCTGACTCTCTTTATTGGATAATCAGGAAATTGAGCTCTTAATTTGATTATCTGAGATAAAAATCTCGCAAATGCCACATTTCGAGAGGACAATAGACAAACGTGCGACCATCTACTCGACGCGTCGATCATTACCATAAAATAGTAGAATGGTCCACAAGGTGGATGTATAGGTCCACAAATGTCGCCTTGAATTCTTTCAAGAAATTTTGGTAACTCTTTATCTATTTTGGTTGGCGATGGTCTTATAATTAACTTTCCAAGAGAACATGCAGTACATGTCATTTTATTCCCCTGATAAACTTCTTGGGGTTTCAGTGAATGACCATGTGAGTTCTCGATGATTTTTCGCATCATACTGGTGCCTGGGTGACCGAGACGATCATGCCAAAGTGTAAAATCTTCAGGATTTCCCTTAGTCACTAAATGTGATTCGATGGCACTTATATATGTACGATGCAGACCAGAAGGGAGTTTTGGTAATTTTTCCAGTACATTTTGTTTTCCCGATTTCTCAAGAGTAATATACATGTATTTCTTTCCACCCTCAGTTCCTGACTGAGTATCAAATCCTTGAAGGTATATGTCATTAAAACTCAACAAATTCCTTTTAGAATTTGGAGAAAATAGTGCATTTTTTATTGAGAATATTGTCCCATTAGGTAATGTAAAGTGAGCTTTACCAATCCCTTCAATCAAGTCTGCAGGACCTGATATTGTGTTAACAGTGATATTTGTCGGTTTTAGTTCAGAAAAATATTTTCTGTGTTTCAGAATAGTGTGTGTTGTTCCACTATCTGGTATACAAATATCTCTAGCATTGATCTTGGTAGATGTTCCAATTGTAATGTCCATTCTGAGACAAACAAAAAGAATTAATATAAGATAATATTATTCATAAAATATTATATATCATTAGCAAATATTAAGCACACAATAATTATACATGATTAGGTGAAAAACATACAATAATTATACATTAATCTTCCACAAGCAACATTTATTTATGGTATAATTGTGGAATTTCAAGAGTCACATGGTAGGCACTTAGACTTCAGTGATAGCGGTCTCCTCGAAATCATTCACAAAGTCAGACGCATCGAGGTGCGTTGCACCCTCAGAATGTTCCGCAAAGTTAACTTCCTTTTCTTTTCCTTTGACGGACTTCTTGTATAGATCACAAAGGTGTGCAGGGGTACGACATATACGGGACCAATGTCCCTTAGTACCGCATCTGAAACAAGCATCTTCTCGCTTCTGGGAGGTACTTCCTTGTTGTTCTTTTCCCTTAGGGGATTGCTCAGAGCGTACCCACTGGAATGACTTCCTATCTTGTGGATTATACTTCCGTCCACGTCCACGTCCACGGTAGTTTTGACGACCACGACCGCGACCCTGAAAAGCCTTATTTTCCTTCACTGGCTTCTTCGCATCTAATGCATTTGCTTCAGGGAGTGCTTTAGAACCAGTTGGACGAGTCATGTGATTCTTGATCAGAAGCTCGTTGTTCTTTTCTGCTATGAGAAGCGCCACAATCAAATCCGAAAATTTGGTATATCCCCGCAACCTATATTGTTGCTGCAGGGTGATGTGGCTCTTGTGGAATGTGGTGTACGTCTTCTCAAGCATTTGAGATTCTGTGATCGTCTCACCACAGTATCTCAATTTGGCCACAATTCCTAACACAGCAGAATTGTAATTCATCACTTTGTCGAAATCTTGGAATCTCAGACTCTGCCATTCATCTCTGGCAAGTGGAAGTGTTATGTCTTTCTGATGATCAAAACGATCTTTCAGAGACTTCCATAGCTCTTTAGGATCTCTCATATTGGCATAGTCATAAATAATACTTTCATCAAGGTGTCTTCTAAGGAAGATCACCGATTTGGCCTTTTCTTGAGGCGTTGAAGTATTATTCTCTTTCACGGTTTCAGATAAACCAAGAGATTCAAGGTGGAGTTCGACATTGGTAACCCAAGAAATGTAGTTGGTCCCGGTGATATCCAGAGCGGGAAATTGGAGCTTCTCCATGTTTGCCATTTGAATTTCTAGCCACAAAATAATAATTTTATTAGAATTTCATTAATTTTAAATGGAACCGGTTACATTGATAGTACATGCAATTACAAGCAAATATAATGCTAACAAACATAATGCGATGTTAATGCCAAAATATTCATGAGTGGTTCCTCCAACAAAAATAAAATACATAGACGAGAAAATAAAAATCGCACACAAAATTAAAAGCAATCGAATCATTTTTTTTTTTTTTTTTTTTTTTTTTTTTTTTTTTTTTTGCAACGAAAATCGGAGGAGAACGATTTGAAAATATTTGAGAGAAGATGAAATATTTTGGATGAGAGAATGAAGTGAAAATGAGTTGTATTTATAGATGAAAAATACTATTCATTAGCCGTTAACTAGCCGTTTTAAAAAGTAATTTTTTTTTTTTATTATTATAGTTTAAATTTATATACGACCGTTGGAAGTGAAAAGAGAAAGTAAAATCAATCAGAAATTATTATTGAGCAATTATATAATTTATCTGTTTAAACATATATATATATATATATATATTAATATTGGTGCATCTTTAATATATTCAGTTATATGTATAGTGATAAAATTATCTATCAGATTTTAAAGTTAAATATTAAGGTGAACGAATTTATAAAATAATTAATTATGATAACAGAGTTATATATTAAAAATGATAAATTAAATGTTTAGGCGGTATACCGGCCATTATGGTGCCTTAAGCAACCATTGCAAAATTGACAATAAGAGATGGGGCGGCATGGCCGCACTCCGGTAATCAGAAACATAATAAATAAATGGAGGCCCCACTCCGAACATAATAATCAGAAAAGAAAATTTTAGTAGTAGAGTGATCGTGCTGATAACGTGTTATAATTATATTATATCGAATGTTTTATATTACGTAAAATATATTCATTATTTTAGTATGAAGATCATAATTATCATGTATAAATAAATATGTAAAGAAGGAAAGGAAAAGAATACCAAAGCAAGAGAGAGAAGTTATATTATTGTTCGAAAGGGGCAAGATAAAATGATCGTACTACAACTTCTTATATAGGCAAAATTGTAGACAAATTTTACTGTGATTATTAATGAAATGGGCTCCATCTTCGTTTCTTCACGTTACTCTATTGACTTTTGTAACAAGGGAGTAATATTTTTCAAAAAAAAAAAACTTTTAAATTTGAATAAACAAACAAAACATGCATGTAATTGGCTGGGCATAAAAGTAAAATGGATCCCACACAGAAAAAAATAAAAATAAAAGCGGGGAATAAAAACACAGGCTGTGTTAGAGCTGTGATCACTACTTCCCACCACCACTAATCTCATTCTCTCTTACTCCAAAACTTTCATTTCTTCTTCTTCTTCATCTCTTTCTACACGCAGGTCAAAAAAGCAATGAGCTCAATGATGGAAACTCTCCAGATTCGCAAACCCACTTCTCTCCCCGTCTCTCAACGCCTTAGCCCCTCTTCCTCCACTAAAGATGATCAGCATGGTGTTATACGCCGTCGTCTCTCTTCTCTCTCACTCAACCTCCTAAACCAACCATCAGAGATCGCATCTCGGTTCCCCAAGTCCAAATCCGTGTCAGACATGGGAAAGCAAGTAGGAAGCTCTGTGAAAGAATGGTGGGAATGGGGCTGGTCGTGGATCCTCTCTAGAAAACCTATTTTCATTAGAGATCTCGAGCTTAACAGAGAGGAAGCTAAAAAGATTGGTTCTCAGAACAAAGGAAGCATAATGCACGTCTTCTTCAAGCTCCGTTCTCAGATCCGCACTCTCATGGGCTCTTCTTCCGACACTCTTCCTCTCTCATCCAAACAGAAGCGTCAACGATGATCATTCTCAACGAATATATTCGTTTCCATTTTGTTGGATTGGAGTATAAATCAAAATTCATATACAAGCGATGTGGTCTTTTAAAAAAAAAAAAAAAGATGTTGTATTTTGTTGCTATAATTAATTTGCCTAGATTTTGAATCATTTATTAGTTTTATTTGTCTTACATGTTGTTGTGCAGTTTGTATTTTTGTATTTAATAACCATGCAATTATGTAAAAATCTGTTATGTTGTTTCGGTTACTTTTTTACGCGCCAATTCTTTGGCCATCGTCGTCATAGCAATACTAAAAAACAGATTCAATTACGTTGCAAAGTAAAACTAATAGTCTACTGATGTGAAAACATATCTAACCCCGAGGATCCATGACCGACACCATTTCTTTTACAAGTGAAATAGATGAGTTATGTTGTTTTCAGATAAATAAAACAATAACATTGTAAATATTTTCCCATTTTTGTGGGGTTTTTTCCTGTGAAAATGTGAATGTGAAAAACATAATCTAAACGAAACGTCGGTTGCATTAAACTGAGATTCACAGCCGACATAGCATTTGTCGGTGTGAGTAATATCGTCGGTGGCAAATTATTTATTTATTTTTATTTATCATATTTTTTTTTAAAAGAACTGCATTGCTTACACTAACAAATAAAAACCTACAGTATTTAACAATAAGTTTCATGATTCAGTTTGTGATAGAATATGGTTATGCGATGTTTGCTTACAAATCTGATTAAGTAAGCATCAGTTTAAGACTTGGCTTAAGTTACGAATGTGTTGATTGGTAAAGAAATGACATCATATCGATATTTATAAGTCTTGTTAAAGCTTGCGGCATTACAAAGCATGTGAATATGAACTACGAAGGTTGCCAAAAAAAAACATATTTATATATATGCAACATAAATACAAAACTGGGTTTGGTAGTGTTCCTATTTACAGATGGGTGCCAATGAATGATTTGTGTCGAACAGCCTTGAGTTTTGGTTTTATTTGAGTGTGAAAGACAGATACTTGCACACCTAGAAAAGCACACCTTGATTACATGATTGAGACTTGCTAGCTCATCAAATGCCATTGGTGTTTTCTTATTTATTTAAACCCAACTGTGTTGTCTGATATTGATGAAGGGTCATAATCGTCTAGAAAGACATTAAACATGCTTAGAAAGAAACACACGACATAAAAGATATTTTTTTCGTTTCACAAATACAAGATTGAACAGTTTGAAGATGAACAAAAAGTCACTAACTTCAACAATGGCAATAACATACAAACATACAAACAACCACAAAGAGGTGAAGAGAAAAACTATTAAAGTCACAATGTAGTTAAAACATTAGCTCGATCGTCCACAGGTCTTTCTTCTTCTACGTGGTGAGGCATTGAGAGTGTTGATCCCGTGAACAAGAGCACACACCTTTGCAGTCAACAGAATAAACACACAAGGGAAAAATACACCAACCTCTCTATGCGTCTCTCATGCTAATGTTCAGACTATTTCTCATCGTTCTTCTCCCAACACCAGCATTTCCCTTTTGCATCATCTCCACAAACTCACCATAATCAATCTTTCCATCCTGTTAACATCAAAAACAAAATAAAGAAACTTCTAATTAATCTGACGCCTCAGACATTAGTCTTTAGAGAGGGAGTCTGGGAGAACAAGCAAAGCTTACATTGTTTTGATCAACTTCTTTGATGATGTCTTCAAGGAAAACATCAGTCATACTATGTTCAACACACGCTTGTTGCAGCTCATCGATCGTAATGTAACCGCTTCCGTCTTTGTCAAAGTACTGAAACGCAGCTACAAGATGTTCTTCACGTTCCAGTTTGTTGAGATGTATCGTCGCTGCAATGAACTCGCTGTAGTCAATTGTCCCACTGTTGTCCACATCAGCCTGTCAATCAATACAAGAGCTCAGTGTAAGAATACACAACAAACAATAACTTCACTGTTTGGCCAGATAAGATAAAGGTTTTGTACCGCTTCCATAAGATCATGGATCTCTGTGTCTTTTAAGGTGGATCCGTATTTCCTCAGGCCAGCTTTGAGTTCATCAAATGTGATTGCACCGCTGTTATCAGTATCCATTGCCTGAAACATTTCTCTCAAACCAGCAATCTCTTCTTCTGAGAGGCTCTCAGCTATAACCTGATGATCCCCCAAAAACAAACAATGTCAAGAGAAGTGATGCAGAGACCATAGAAGATATTTTTTAATGCACAAACACACAACACTCACCTTCAAAGCCATCTTCTTTAGTTTATTCATTGCAGAGAACTGCTTGAGACGTGACAGAACAGCTGGATCAAGTGCTCTATCTGGTGCCACACCGTTCTCACAGATCCATGGATGACCTGAACAAACAAACAAAAAAGAAGAGAAACAACACATTAATGCTTGTGTGGCTGGTTGCTAAGAGTAACAATCTTTATGTGAATCAACACATACGCAAGACTTCATGAGCGGTCAAGCGTTCTGCAGGCTTGGAGCATAACATTCTGCGGATCAAGTCTTTAGCACTGTCTGATATCACAGGCCAAGGGTCTGAATCAAAGTCGATATACCCCTTCAACACAGCATCAAATATACCTTGCTGAGTTTCTGATTCCAAAAACAAAAAAAAAACAAAAACACACTTCAAGTGAGTGACTGAGACTCTCCAAAAGGACTAAGAAACAGGCTTCACCAAACACAAAATTACCTGCCCAGAACGGTGGCACTCCACTTAGCAATATATAAAGTATAACACCAGCGGTCCACACATCAGCTTCAGGCCCATACCGCTTAAGCAAAACCTCAGGAGCAACATAATATGGACTCCCAACAACATCAGTGAAGATCTGACCTGAAAAAGATCAAAACTAACTTCATAAGAAACCCATCACCGCCACTCTTAACATCTTCAAAACATCATATACCTGGTTTGAAAAAGATAGATAGTCCAAAGTCAATAGCCTTGAGGGAGAAATCATCATCCTTATTAACCAACAAGAAATTCTCAGGCTTCAAATCTCTATGCATAACACCAAGCGAATGACACGCTTCCACAACTCCCACAATGATCTTAGTAAGCTCAGCAGCTTTCCTCTCGCTGTAATGCCCTCTCTGAATAATCCTATCAAACAGCTCCCCTCCAGCGCAAAGCTCCATCACAATGTGAACATACAGAGAATCCTCATAAGCTCCCTTGATCGTCACGATGTTACCGTGACCAGCCAAATGGTGCATAATCTGAATCTCCCTCCTAACATCCTCAACGTCTTCCTTAGAGATCAGCTTCCTCTTGGATATAGACTTGCAAGCGTAGTCAACCCCCGTGGCGAGCTCCGTGCAGAGGTAAGTCGTACCGAACTGGCCTTGTCCTAGCTTGCGGCTCAGCGTGTAGAGGTCGCGGATGTTCGGTGTCTTGTGACCGAGGACGTAGTAGGCTTGGTTGTCCATGTTGCGTCTCATGATTGGTTCTTTCGAAGGGATAACGAGAGCTGGATCCTTCTTGTCCTTGTTGTTGTTGCTGTGAGCTTCTTTGGAGGATTCTTGTGAAGTGGGAGATTGGTCAGGAACAGAGCGATCGGATTTGGAGTTATTTTCTTCAGGCTTAGTGTTGTTGTTGTTATTGGCTTGGTAGATTTTGTCTTTGGAAGAGCGACGGCATGAATTGCCCATTAAAGACAGAGACTTTCACTCTCTCTGTTCTTCATCCAACGGAACTACTGTTCATTGAGAGAAAACAAAGTCAAACACTTTACAAAGATCAGAAACCAAATCTCATAAAGTAACGAACTTTAACAGCCATAAGAAGATAAACAGCAAAACCCACTTCAGATTAAGCATGTCAGATTAATTAAACCAACAAGACAAGAACACAAGTAGTACTGAAAAGTCAAACATGAGTTTACTTTAGTTTCGAAAGGAAACAGAGACATATAACAGAGGATCTAGTTATTACTTACTTACCAGTAATCAGAGAGAATGGTGGAAGAGAAAGACTGAGAGAATGGATATGGATTAGGAATCTGATTTAAATGGGGAAAAAAAAGAAAATTGAGAGACGAAGGAAGGAAGGTCGAGCAGGAAGGGGAAAGCTATACAATTATTTAATGTTTTTAATTCGAGATTCAAGTTATAGAATATAAAAAGAATATATTTTTTTTTTCTTTCAGAGTTTGATTGCTGAGAGATTGGTCGGACAATTAGATTCGTTGGATGAAAGTTTGTGTTATAATTTTACGGCGATGATTGTGCGACGAAAGTTCTTTAAGACTGCTGCTTGCCTTTAGTGCTCAACAGCTACTTCTCTCGCTGTGACCCTACGCGGTTTCCTCTCACCTTCTTGTCTTTGCCATTATTTATAGAATAATGTTCTTGGTAGATTAGAGAATATTAATTTTTTGTTCGATGAACAAATAATGATTAAGTTGATGACAATTGACAAAGCCTAAGTCTCTTTTATTTTTGTCATTGAGTTACAACTTCAAGTTTTTGATTCAGATTTATATTATTGAACTCTCATACTAGTCATGGACAAACAATAAAAAAACCGGAATTAATCTAAAAAACTAGTTTCTTGTCAGATATTCAAATAGGTGTTCACTATAAAAGTTTTTGGAAATCAATACATTTCGGATAATACTCGTATTAAACCATAAAACAAAGTGCATGTTTTGTTATTTTGAAAATAAAATATTTGAATCAATATGAATCTCAAAAAAATTAATAAACACTTAATCATATACGTAACACTAAACTGACAAATTTTATTGGCATTAACTTGAACCCAACCAGAAATTAAATATATATGTATGTTTTATATTTTTGTATATTTGAGAGATTTGAAACATGAAAAATAATCCAAATCTGAACGAATATTCGAAATGCTCACAGCTAACAAACCCTGGATTCAAGTGTATAATTTAGTTGCAATTCCTTAAGTCTTTCACTATTGTAAAACTGGACATCATAATAACTAAAAATTATGCTTTTACAAAAAAAAAACTAAAAAAATGGGGTCAAAGCAAGAGTTGGCTTGGAAAATGACAGTAGCATATTCGATTTTATTATATTAGTAACACATTTAATATTATTACAAGTTTTCAATTAGGATATTAGCACTAAACACGAAGTTTCTATTTATATGGTCAACACACCGAGTCCACAGCAAGAAGCATGGGTTATCTAGGCGCCGCCGGTTCAAGCCAAAGAGTTTAATGGTTAGAATTTAGAAAGGTATGTACTCGAAGAAAAAATAATTAATTAAAATACATGTGTATTTGTCGTCTTGTCCAGCTCATCCGAAAGCTTTATGCCACACAGTTGCAACAAGTTGAGAAAAATGAAGATATTTGTAGGAGACATCGTAATGAAAAAAGAAACAAGAGTTATATATGTTTTAAAGAATTCTAAGTAAAGATTACAGAAACAAGGGTCCCTGAAGGAGATATAGGAAAAGAGTCTCAATAGTGAAAGGCAACATGTGCTGTGTTTAGAGATCTCCAAGCCACACAAATTGATCTCTTGCAATATTCTGAGTTGAATTCTCAAAAATGTTAGTTAAAGATATGTATGTTATCAATAATGAAAATCTACTTTGAAACAACGGCTACTAGGAAATAAACCTAAGAGCTACATCGATAGTGCGACACCTTTATTCTAATTAGAGAGTTTGAAGTCTGACGGACTGAATGCTTGGTGGACTGAACATGGATCAAATGACATCTGCATCTTATTTATCTATACTTGAACCATGTCTTTCTAGGGAATGGAAAGATATGTTAACCTTTTGCGTTTAACCATGCAAACTCTGTAGTGATTCAAGATTTTGAAGTGTTGAATAACTATAGATGCGACCTCTTCTTTAACTTGCTTGTGGTTATACTTATGTTGTAGTCGTGTGCTATTTCTCTCTCGATTTTTCTATTTCCTCTTGTAAAATGCTACTGCTTAGGAATGATGAGCAATGGGAAATATCTTAACTAATGAGCATGGTGCGTTTTTCCCCTCATTATACGGAATTTAAGCTGCAGTGATGATGAACTATTAGATGTAGACAGAAGAATCATATATATTCGATTCTTCTGTTCTTAAAATATGTGGTGTGAACTGTTCTTTCCATACATAACTTTTATTCTACGTTTCTATGAGAAACTTATTTATCAAAAAAAGGAAGCCATAAATACTCAAAAACCAAGTTGGATACGTATTTTCTATGTTCAAAATACATCAATCTTTACGGTCAAAATATATGAACCCAAACAACGACGTCTAACAAATACATAGATATTTGTAGTCACATGCATGTTTTGTGTTTTGTGTTTTGTGTTTTGTGTTAATAAGAACGTCGAATGAATGTTATTGGTGGATAAAGTGCTGCCATTAGGCTCAGACCTTAGCAAAATCATCGTTAGTTTATTTTTCTTCACTGTATAACGAGTTTGAATGCTTTTGCAAAACGAATATACGAATCAATATAACTTTTCCCCCTTCTTTCTTCCCTTTTCACTTTGTAAGAAAAATATAGTAATCAAGGTTAAAATGTTCATCTTGTTGTAACACCCGACTTACTCACACTATTAGCTAAAGTTAAAGTGTCTCATTCTGTCTGGACAATATCCTCCATAATTGAGTTTTCCCTTTTTTCTTCCTTTCTTGGATTAATTATGAAAAGTTGAAATGATTCGAAGATGCTTTTTCGGATATGTAAACAAACGAAACTTTTACTTTACCAATAACTTTATTTTCATAAACAACATCAGATATTTTTCTAGAATTTCTCGTATGATCCCAAATACATCAAATATTTCGAAAACCAGTCATATCTTTATTTCATATTTACAAAAAGTAACCAACCTTATGTCGACCAAAGAAACTGATTAGTTCCGAAGACATCATTGCATACAAAGTACAGTTGACGACAGAGGTTAATTACCTTTTCACCCTCTCTAAAAGCCCTAGTTTAATACAGTAGATTAGATATGTACTTCACGAGTGTCTGACAAGATGTTGTAAGAAAAGAGCATGTCCAGAAATGTGAAAATATTTAACGGTGAGAATGAACGATGGTACAAACTCGTGGACCCGTTAAGATTATAATTTGGTGTTTTGATCATCTGAAAGATTCTGTACGCAAACCACGAGAGAAAGAGAAAAGAAGGGAAGCAGATACGTGGTTCGAGAAGACAGGAGCAGAGCGGCAGGTGTCGCTAATCCCATAGGCTCTGTTCACAGTCCTTTCGCAGCTTAAAAAAAGTATTTAACTTTTTTTAAAAACAACTCAGAAATCTTAATTTAACCAAAAGGGAAAAGAAAAAAAATGCTTTTGATTGCGTAGTGACGCCATTGAAGCGGCTCATCACTGATATGATAGTGTTGGCTTATTCTTACCTCCAGAGTGCAACTTGCAAACCCTAGTTTCCATCTCTCTCTTCTCTCTATATATCACTACCCTCTGGGGCTTGCTTTAGATTCTCTTCTCTTCTCCTCTTTTTATTCTTCTCTTTGATTGTGACACATCTGGGTTTTATTTACCTCTGTCTTTCCCAAGCACCTCGTAGGTTCTGTTCTTTGACGTCACTAGGTTTCTTTTCAGTTCGGTTGTTATGTTCTTAGGTCATGCTTTTTGGTTTTATATCTCTCTCTGTTTCATCTTTTGCTCATAAGGGGTTTTGTTTAATTTTTCAAAATAAAGTGAACCCAAACAACGACGTCTAACAAATACATAGATATTTGTAGTCACATGCATGTTTTGTGTTTTGTGTTTTGTGTTTTGTGTTAATAAGAACGTCGAATGAATGTTATTGGTGGATAAAGTGCTGCCATTAGGCTCAGACCTTAGCAAAATCATCGTTAGTTTATTTTTCTTCACTGTATAACGAGTTTGAATGCTTTTGCAAAACGAATATACGAATCAATATAACTTTTCCCCCTTCTTTCTTCCCTTTTCACTTTGTAAGAAAAATATAGTAATCAAGGTTAAAATGTTCATCTTGTTGTAACACCCGACTTACTCACACTATTAGCTAAAGTTAAAGTGTCTCATTCTGTCTGGACAATATCCTCCATAATTGAGTTTTCCCTTTTTTCTTCCTTTCTTGGATTAATTATGAAAAGTTGAAATGATTCGAAGATGCTTTTTCGGATATGTAAACAAACGAAACTTTTACTTTACCAATAACTTTATTTTCATAAACAACATCAGATATTTTTCTAGAATTTCTCGTATGATCCCAAATACATCAAATATTTCGAAAACCAGTCATATCTTTATTTCATATTTACAAAAAGTAACCAACCTTATGTCGACCAAAGAAACTGATTAGTTCCGAAGACATCATTGCACACAAAGTACAGTTGACGACAGAGGTAAATTACCTTTTCACCCCCTCCAAAAGCCCTAGTTTAATACAGTAGATTAGATATGTACTTCACGAGTGTCTGACAAGATGTTGTAAGAAAAGAGCATGTCCAGAAATGTGAAAATATATTAACGGTGAGAATGAATGATGGTACAAACTCGTGGACCCGTTAAGATTATAATTTGGGTGTTTTAATCATCTGAAAGATTCTGTACGCAAACCACGAGAGAAAGAGAAAAGAAGGGAAGCAGATACGTGGTTCGAGAAGACAGGAGCAGAGCGGCAGGTGTCGCTAATCCCATAGGCTCTGTTCACAGTCCTTTCGCAGCTTAAAAAAAGTATTTAACTTTTTTTTTTAAATAACTCAGAAATCTTAATTTAACCAAAAGAGAAAAGAAAAAAAAATGCTTTTGATTGCGTAGTGACGCCATTGAAGCGGCTCATCACTGATATGATAGTGTTGGCTTATTCTTACCTCCAGAGTGCAACTTGCAAACCCTAGTTTCCATCTCTCTCTTCTCTCTATATATCACTACCCTCTGGGGCTTGCTTTAGATTCTCTTCTCTTCTCCTCTTTTTATTCTTCTCTTTGATTGTGACACATCTGGGTTTTATTTACCTCTGTCTTTCCCAAGCACCTCGTAGGTTCTGTTCTTTGACGTCACTAGGTTTCTTTTCAGTTCGGTTGTTATGTTCTTAGGTCATGCTTTTTGGTTTTATATCTCTCTCTGTTTCATCTTTTGCTCATAAGGGGTTTTGTTTAATTTTTCTATTTTCAGGTGATCGTTGATCATCAGTGACTCTGTTTTTGCGAAATTCGCTTCAGATTTGTTGAAAAAAAGAGTTTGAATTATGAGTGGAGCTGTGCTTGTTGCTATCGCTGCTGCTATTGGCAACTTGTTACAAGGATGGGACAACGCAACTATTGCAGGTCATTTGATTTGATTATTATGATTCCAAATCCATAATTCTCTGTATGAATGGTCAAAGTAAAAAAAGAAAGAAAATTGATGATTAATTGATACAATTCACAGATTATGTTTCATCCTTGTAAGCTTATCTCTTTATCTTTGATTCTTTGGGTCTATTGCAGGAGCTGTGTTGTACATAAAAAAGGAATTTCATCTAGAGAGTAACCCATCAATGGAAGGTCTAATTGTGGCCATGTCACTTATCGGTGCTACTCTGATCACAACATGGTCCGGAGGAGTAGCTGATTGGCTTGGTCGCCGTCCCATGCTCATTCTCTCATCAGTTCTATACTTCGTTGGTTCTCTAGTGATGCTTTGGTCTCCAAACGTTTATGTTCTGCTCTTAGGAAGGTTGCTAGATGGGTTTGGAGTCGGTCTTGTGGTCACGCTTGTTCCTATCTACATATCTGAAACTGCACCTCCTGAGATAAGGGGACTGTTGAACACGCTTCCGCAGTTCACTGGCTCTGGAGGGATGTTCTTGTCTTACTGCATGGTTTTCGGAATGTCTCTTATGCCATCTCCTAGCTGGAGGTTGATGCTTGGTGTCCTCTTCGTGCCTTCGCTTGTGTTTTTCTTCCTCACCATCTTCTTCTTGCCTGAGTCTCCGAGGTGGTTAGTGAGCAAAGGTCGAATGCTTGAAGCAAAGCGGGTTCTTCAGAGGCTACGTGGTCGTGAAGATGTGTCTGGTTAGTCTTTAAATCGCTCTCACTCTAATTTTTACATCATATTATATTAAACGCTGGATAAGTATGCTATTACAAATTATGATTCTGTAAATTTTGGTCTCTTGAATGTTTTTTATGTGGCATGCATATAGGTGAGATGGCTTTGTTGGTTGAGGGACTTGGGATTGGAGGCGACACAACCATAGAGGAATACATAATCGGTCCTGCGGATGATGTTGCTGATGATCAAGACATAGCTGTGGATAAGGATCAGATTAAGCTGTACGGTGCGGAAGAAGGGCTGAGTTGGGTTGCTAGGCCGGTCAAAGGAGGAAGCACTGTGAGTGTTCTGTCTCGCCATGGAAGTACGATGAGCAGGAGGCAAGGTTCATTGGTTGATCCACTCGTCACACTGTTTGGGAGCGTTCACGAGAAGATGCCAGAGACTGGAAGCATGAGGAGCGCCTTGTTCCCACATTTTGGGAGCATGTTCAGCGTGGGAGGGAATCAACCGAGGAACGAGGAATGGGATGAAGAGAATCTTGTGGGAGAAGGTGAGGATTATCCAACGGACCGTGGAGAAGACTCTGACGATGAGCTTCATTCTCCTTTGATCTCGCGTCAGACGACGAGCATGGAGAAAGACATGCACTCAGGTCATGGACCACTTTCTACATTCAGACATGGGAGCCAAGTGCAGGGAGCTCACGGGGAAGGAGGAGGAGCGGGGAGTATGGGGATTGGAGGTGGATGGCAAGTGGCGTGGAAATGGACTGAGAGAGAAGATGAGTCAGGGCAGAAAGAAGGTGGGTTTAAGAGGATTTACTTGCATCAAGAAGGCTTCCCTGGATCTAGACGTGGCTCCATTGTTTCACTGCCTGGTGGTGAAGGAACCGGTGAAGCAGAGTTTGTACAGGCGTCTGCTTTGGTCAGCCAACCGGCTCTTTACTCCAAAGACCTTCTCAGAGAACATACGATCGGTCCTGCCATGGTTCATCCATCCGAAACAGCTAAAGGGTCTCTTTGGCATGATCTTCAGGATCCTGGTGTCAAACGTGCTCTATTCGTTGGTGTTGGTCTTCAGATACTTCAGCAGGTAATCCGGACTAGGTAGAGACATCTAGAGACATCATTATCAGCATATTAAATAATATTATTTTTTGGTTTAAGATATAGTTATGTTTGTGTAACTCCTCTTGGAAACACAGTTCTCAGGGATCAATGGAGTTCTTTATTACACACCTCAAATCCTAGAGCAGGCAGGCGTTGGGATTCTACTATCTAACTTGGGGATAAGTTCTTCCTCGTCATCTTTGCTTATAAGTGCATTGACAACCTTTGTGATGTTACCTGCAATAGCTGTTGCAATGAGGCTCATGGATCTCTCTGGTCGAAGGTGATTAGCAAAAACTTTAAAAACATCCTTTGTTCTTTGATCCAAGAAGCTAAATGAATGTGTGTTTTTGCAGGACGTTGCTGCTCACTACGATTCCAATCTTGATAGCATCTTTAATAGTCTTAGTGATCTCGAATCTAGTCCACATGAACAGCGTTGTCCACGCGGTCTTATCAACAGTAAGCGTTGTTCTCTACTTCTGCTTCTTCGTGATGGGTTTCGGTCCTACTCCAAACATCCTCTGCTCAGAGATCTTCCCAACTCGAGTACGTGGAATCTGCATCGCCATTTGTGCACTCACGTTCTGGATATGTGACATTATAGTCACTTACAGTCTCCCTGTGCTGCTTAAGTCCATTGGACTTGCTGGTGTGTTTGGAATGTATGCAATCGTCTGTTGCATTTCGTGGGTCTTTGTGTACCTTAAAGTACCTGAAACTAAAGGTATGCCACTTGAAGTCATCACTGAGTTCTTCTCTGTTGGAGCTAGACAAGCTGAAGCTGACAAAAACAACTGAGAAACTAAAAAAGACAGGAGGAGGTTCAAGTTTGTAATGTTACCATGTTGGTGTGGATTTGTTGTTGTCTTTCTACTTTGTGCAGTAATAATCATCTCTCTGTTTCTTCTTCCTCTTGTGGGAAGAAAATAAAGGTTTCAGACTTTCAATTACAAATCTTTTTATTATCATATACCCAATGTTCATTAGTTACCAGTTAGACGTTTTATATGAAATTATTGATTAAGCAGGTGTTTAGACCAATTTTTTTAACATCTATATTAAAATCTGCTTAAAAGAATCCAAAAATTAAGAGCAATTCCAAGATAAACTGGAAAGTTAAAGGGAGATGCAAAGTTCTTTCTGCTATAAGATTATACAATACAGCTTGAGCTTTGTCTTGCAACTTTAAGTTATGCATTGCCATTGATATATACTATACATATAGTGTTAAAATTGTCCCATATACTTTTGTCAAAATCCCCTGTCCTTTTACTACTAAACGTATGAGGTATGTTGTCTGCATATTTCTTCACTGCAACATCTTTGATCCCTTAAGAAGATGGATGGGCTCGAGTGATGATTAGATCTGTCACATTGGTCAAGAAGACTTTAATGAAAGATCATCGTTGTTCCGTTTACGTTTCAATCTTCTGTTGGACTCGGCTTCCTTTTCATCAAAGTAAGCTAGAAACGTCTGCAGTGTTTTAGAACGTGACACTTCTGGTGGAGGAACCGTAGCTTCTTCCTCCTCAGGCTTGTGGTGGTTACAGAAGTCACGAACTATCTTGAAGAAGTAGATAAAGAGAGCGATGAAACAAGCAATCCCACAGAGAAGGAATAGTCCCCAGAAGCTACGGAGCTTAAGCTGTTCTGGATCATCATCTGACTCTGATCCATTCAGGTTACTGCAGTTGGACTTTGAAAGCCACTTGTCATGTATCTTTTGAAGCTTCCCTGTTTCTGATAAGCCTAATATGGCCGTTGACATGTCAACTGCTAATGGAGAGTCTCGTGGGAATGCCTTCAAGCAAAAAAAAGATGATCAAGATTAGTGTCCAAACAAACAAACAATCAAGATTAGAGTCTAAACACTCACAAATCCCCAGCCGCTTCTGGTGAACTCTTGGCCTCTGATGGCAAACCCACAGAACTCTGAGAGGAAGAGGTCAACGTAAGGGCGTTCATCGACAATCGCAGCGACAGTCCCGTTTTGAAGAGCTGTAGCGTATTCTTTTGGAGAGCCAAGTGGAACAAGTCTTGATCTAGCGATGTTCAGCTCATCGATCATGTAGTTTTCAGCATAAGAGCCTATCTGAAAACCAACACGTCCGCTGCTGCTGATGAGTGTGTCTACTCCTTTGATCGGTGAGTTAAGCTGTTGAACTGTGAGAATCGATGTGAGACTAGCTGTGTAGCTTGAGGTGATGATCAGGACCACAAAAAGCCAGATGAGCAGCACAATACGACCGAGTGTGCTCACTGTATTCTCTCCTGCAAAGTTTGAAATTCTCCAAGATGTTAAGAAATCTTTACAGGGACTCTAATAGCTAGCTGCACTTTCACTAGGCAATAGGCATGCGGTTTCAGATAGTTCAGGTCATTCAGTTTTCGGTTAGTTCGGTTCAACATAAATCTAACTGAATTAACTTGAAATAAAGTCTGGCTTGGTTCAGAATTTAGTTAGTTTGGTTTTGTAAAATCCCAAAGAATTTTTTGATTTCAGCTATATTTTGGTTTAATTTTGTTAAAATTTCGGATAATTTTCGGTAAATATCAGTTAGTTCAGTTAATTAAATCTTCAAAATTCGGTTAGTTCGGTTAGTTTGGTTCGGGTTTTTGGTATGGTTCGGTTAAAGTAAAAAAACTACCGAACCGAAGCAAACTCCTAAACCAAACTAACAAAAACTTTGGTTCGGTTTGGTGTGTTCAGTTCAAAATACAGCATGGACAACTTACTGTGGGAGAAAAACATAGTGGAGAAGCTGAACCTGCATGAACAAAAAAAACGAAAACCATGAAGTCTTTAGTTATGCTATACGTCAACATATATGTATAGTGCAGTTTCAGTGACTGTTTACTAACCAGAGTATAGTAACAATTTGTGTCCTTGGCGGTCCACGGAACTCATCGTTGATCCTATGTTCAAGAATCCATATCACTGATCCAACTATGAGGAAAAACGCTGCAGTAACAGCCCACATTGGAGGAGTAAAAGGTCTTAAGAACGCCCAAGGAGTATCATTCAACTTAGTAACTGGAGCAACCACGACTAGCCCTGATTCTATGTAAGGCTGAGTGAAATCCACAATCCTCGTTCGCTTTGTAACAATCGCTATGTCTCCCACCACAGCATCAAACACCCCTGTAGTGACATTGTCGACAAGATCATTGTAGTTTGGGTTCTTGAGACCGTTTCCAAAGAGGATGAACTCATGAGGAACCGGATAAGAGAGCAGTTTTATCGCAGCTTCAAAGACATTTATTGAATACCCATCCATTTGGCTGCTGCTTCCATTGACCCTTGACACAAAGTCCTTAAAGCTCGCTCGGTTAGGTACACCGATCCTCAACCTCCTCCCGTTGTTAGGAAACACCCATCCACGCGGCGTAACAGAACCTCCACCAGGCCAAGTCACATTGTCCAGATGCTGGTTTGAGCTAGAACGGTTCGAAGGCTTGCTGAATAGCAGCTCAGGAGATATAACAGAGAGACCAGAGTGGTTAGACCAGTACCCTATCTGCTTAAGCCCGCCACCGACTAAGTTTATAATATCGTACGCAGGCTGAACCATCGATCTGTCCGGAAGAAACTGTACAGGACCTGACAAACCTGACATCTTTGTCTTCACTATATAGTCAAGAAACTGTTGTCCTTGATCAAACATGCTCAACGCACCAAGATTCAGCGACCCTCCTTTCAAGTGGTCTAACTTCGAGTCACTAGAGAACGAGATGTTCGCTCCGCTATCAAGAAGCCTCTTAACAGCTCTAGCAATGATCCAGACCGTGTCATACGCATAGAGTCCATAAACATTTAATCCAACGCTTCCGTTGCTCAATGTCTTCCACCGTGCCGCAAAGTCTCTCTTCTTTCTTGATTCCGGAGTGTGGATACGAAGAGTTAGCACTCCTCTAAGAGACTCAGCCACCTTGGGAAGAGACGAAGGTTTAGCCGAATCCAACAGAGAAGTCATCCAAGTGGTAGCGATCCATACATACCCTTTCCCCATCATCCCAAGCCTCTTAGCCTCCTTGAAAATCATCCTCCCCGTTTTAGGAAACGTGTTAACAATAATCACACGAGACTCCATCCCTTGGATCTTCACCAACTCTTCTACTATCTCGCGGGGAGTCTTGATCACCACGTCAAGAGGAAGCACGGCCTTGTAAGAGATCTTGCAGCGTCTCCCTTCCAGCTCGTCTCCTAGAGACGTCACGCCGTTCCTGCTGTTGTCGTCGTCGTTGTACAAGGCTATCACGTCGGACCAACCATAGTAAGTGATCATTTCAGCAATGGCACGCATCAGGAAGAGGTCGCTGGGTGCCGTCTGGACGAAGAAAGGGAACTGTAAGGGTGAGAGACTAGGGTCTAGCGCTGTGAATGAACACATGGGGACGTTGAGCTCGTTTGCGAGGTAGGAGAGTACGTGAGCCATGATTGATGTCTGAGGACCGATGATAGCCACTGAATCAGTCTCCATGAATTGCAATGCTGTGATGATTATAAGTGAAGAGATTAGTTTTTTTTTTTAACAAAAACAAGAAGCAATAATACTAACTTTTTTTGTCCAACCTTTCATGATGCTGAGGAAGCCGTTGCGCTTGGCATCATACATCATTATACGCAGTTTGGAACCACGGAGGAAGGTGGGATCGGAGTTTACATCATCCTCTGCAGCTTTCAAGGCAATATCTGCAACTTTACCATATAAAGTGCCTAAACTGAAGATTGCTCCAACATTTATATCCTGAGGCCTTGAAGAAGCTCCCTCTGAAACTATCCCATCACCACTAAGAACAATTAAGAAGCTCAACAGTACCAAAACCCAAAACATTGATTTTGGCTTTGGCTTAATCAGTTCCTGAAAAACACCAAGTTTAATAAAACAAAACAACAATTAAGACAAAAGCTTTGAGACAGAAATTCTCAGAATACTTGGAATCACTAGTAAGCCAGCTCAACAGAATCAAAATGTTTTTTCCATTTTTGGGGTTAGAGCAAAGAGTAAGATAAGAGAAAGGTAGAGAGCTACTTGTTATGAACAAAAAGATAAGCAACGAAAGTAGCTTTCACCGGAAGTGCAAAAGAAGTGTCACGGGGACTTAAACCCTTACCTCAAACACATAGAGAAGACAAGGAACTAGTGGCAGAGATGCCAAACCCCAAACCAAAACAATCCTTTTAAAAAAGGAAAGATTCGTTAGGACAGAACAAAAATATCTATCTGAAAGAAAGGAATGAGAAAAAGAAGGGGAAGAACGAGTGGGTATGCTTGAAGACTTGGGGTAAAGTTGAAAACTTTCTAGTGGGATTTTGATTACTTTCTTATTTTTTTGTTTAAGATAAAAGGGTTAAGGATTTGATTACTTTCTTACAATCAGAGTTCATGTAATGGGGAACAGTTACAGGCTGAGAGATAAAAGGGTTAAGAAGAAGGTTATTACATAGACAGGTAAACTAATCAACAGATAATTCGACAGCATTAGCCATTATCAAAAATTCTATAACACTATTATACTTTTGTTCTGTTTTTGCAAGTTGACGAAGTGACCCTCTCTGTCTCCTAGCCAAAGAAAAAGGAGGAGACAGAGGATGATTAGGATGTTAGAGTTTGAAAATAAAACAGGATGTTAAGAGTTGTTTAATTAAAGAAACATAAGCTTTTCCTACTAGTAGTCTTTTTGGCAATCATTATCTGAGTATCATTAAACAGTACTTATTATAGTGCTTTTGCATTAATGGATTCGGTTAAAAAACAATCATCCAGTTAACTCTCTATCTCTCACTATATTTACTCTAATTTTAAATTAGACCATGATCCAATGCAGTGACTCGTTTTATTTGGCTCATTTTGTTTGTTTTTTCTTTGGTAAAGTGATGTGTTATTATATTTGTAATATTTGATACTACAGTTGATAAGGTTTGAGTAGTTTCGGATATATATTGGTTAGAGGATTTTTTCCACATTGAAAACGTCTTTCAACTGTTTTTATTTTACAAAGCTCCACACATGTTATACTTATTGGACTATTCTTTCGTTTGTCAATTTTATACCCACCCAAACATAAATGTACAGATGCTGGTCCAATAGACAAATTTAAGAACGCACGCACGCACGCACGATGAAGTAAAAAAGAAAAAGAAGAGGATAGAGTGAAGAGATATGTCAAATTGAGAAGAGAAAAAAGTGGGAAAACAAGGGCATGATCAAATGTCCAATATCAATAGTGTAAATCATGGGAGAGTTGTGTGGAAGTTCCACCGAAATTGGGTAATGGAAGTTGAAAATCCACTTCTGAAAACGTCTATACTTTTTCAAATGGACATATATGGCTATATGCTCCTCTGGTCACCATCATCTCTGAAGCAACAACATTAACAATATCTGGGTCAGTCCATGAGTTTTATGGTTAACTAGTTGACGTTTTGCACTATAGAAACTTGTTTCACACTTAATTGACTGTGATATTTCATTTTTATAGATACACAACGGATGCAATTGGAATGCTTTTTTTTTTTTGAAATAAAATCTTCGTCAATGTTTAATTCTCTTACGTTCTTTAAAATGTTCACCGGTTAAAATTGAAAGAGTGTGTTTCTTCAAAACTTTTACGATTCACTGTCTCTTGCAGAAAAAAATAAAATAAAATCTTGCAATCCAGACTGAAACACGGATTAGTAACGGTTTAAACCTAAACCGGAAACGGTTTAAAACGACGTCGTGTTGAGATTCATCACGTCACTTCACGTCACGTGGCGCGCATCTTGAGAAGGGTAGATACAGTTAAGACCCGACCCGACCCGACCTTAATTATGATGAGAGACTCGTCGTTTCAGGAGCACTTTCAATCTCCGTTAAATCTTGCCAAGGGTTAAACTGTTTGATTAAGTTTTGATCTCGAATTTTTCGAATGGTTGGGGAAGAAGGAGATTCGAACGAGCCACCGACCGCCGTCGTCGACGGAGGAGGAGGAGAGGTGGTTCCAGTGAACGTCAGGTGCTCCAACGGCTCGAAATTCACCGTGAGAACAAACCTCGAATCAACCGTTGCGTCTTTCAAAGCTATACTAGCTCAGAACTGCGACGTCCCAGCTAACCAGCAACGCTTGATTTACAAAGGACGCATCCTCAAGGACGATGATCACACACTCCTAAGCTACGGTAAAAAAAAAATCCCTCAAAGACTTAACCTTTTCTGAATTTTTACTCTCAAGAAAACAATAAAAGAAAGCTACTTTAGGAAAGTTAAAAAACTTTTTTACCTTATTTGTTACTGTTTCTGTTACCTCTAGGTTTATACTCAAGAAAACAATAAAATAAAGCTTCTTTAGGAAAGTTAAAGCCTTTTTTACCTTATTTGTTACTGTTTCTGTTACCTCTAGGTTTATACTCAAGAAAACAATAAAAGAAAGCTTCTTAAGGAAAGTTAAAAACTTTTTTACCTATTTGTTACTGTTTCTGTTACCTCTAGGTTTACACTCAAGAAAACAATAAAAGAAAGCTTCTTTAGGAAAAGTTAAAACCTTTTTTACCTATTTGTTACTGTTTCTGTTACCTCTTAGGTTTACAGTCTGATCACACTCTTAATATGGTTCGAGTCTCTCCACCTTCAAACGCTGAGACCCAAACTACTTCACCTGGAGGCGTTGGATTCAATCCTCACATGGTTAGAGATATGATGAAGGCACCAGCCGTTCAGAACATCATGAACAGCCCTGAGCTTATGAGGAGCTTGGTAATGAGCAACCCTCAGATGCGTGAGCTTGTGGATCGTAACCCTGAGCTTGGACATATACTCAACGACCCGAGCGTCCTTAGGCAGAGTTTGGAAGCTGCTAGAAACCCTGAGCTTATGCGTGAGATGACAAGGAGTCATGATAGGGCGTTGAGTAACATTGAAGCTACTCCTGAGGGGTTTAACATGCTTAGGCGTATGTATGAAGATGTCCAGGAACCGTTGATGAACGTTTCTAATCCGTTTGGTGCACGAGGTAGAGATGCTTCTAACAGTCACATGACAACAAGCAATGGTGAAACAGGCACAGGGAATCCAAATACAAATCCACTTCCAAATCCTTGGGGTGCTGCAGCTGGTATGAAACTTATATTCTCTTAGTTTTAATTTCCTCCTGCTTAGTACTTGTTGTTGTAGTTCTCACAGTTCCTTGTTATTATTGGTTAAGTAAACAACTTTTTCTGTCAGCACTTTGTATGATGTAATAAAGATGACTGAAGGTTCTGTGGCTCTTACTTGACAGGCCAGACAACTAGGCCTAGAAGGAGGAATTCAGGTTGGGATATTGGAGCACCTGGCATTCGTCGTCGTGCTGGTCTTGGTGGACTGGGCGTGCTAGGTGGGGATCCAACGGTTGGTACTACTCCAGATGCCTCGCAAATGAACCAGTTTTTGCAAAATCCAGCCACGTCACAGATGATGCAAAACTTAATTTCCAATCCACAATACATGAATCAGGTAATGCCTCCTGGATTAATATGATTTTAGGCCTTGGTTGTTATTGATTCCATATTTTTAGTATCATCTTTCAATTCCAGATGATGAGTCTCAACCCACAACTCCAAAGCTTGATGGATTCAAGTCCTCGGGTGAGGGAAATGATGCGGAATCCAGAGTTCCTTCGTATGCTTAGCTCTCCAGCAACAATGCAGGTCTGTTCAACCTCCTCACATTTTGCCTCTCCTGTGATTATGCATATGGTCTTCTTCACAAATGTTTTATTTTGGATCCAGCCTAATGTTTGTGGAATTGTTTTTGTCCGTAGCAAATGATGAGTCTGCAGCAATCACTTTTATCTGGGAATTGGAGTACGACCAGACAGTAAGTGAGAATTCCCGTTTGCTGTTTACTTTGTTCTTAAACGTAGTTGACAAGTAACATGTCGTTTTGTATTTCGAGCTGCTTCATGTTCAAATGATCAGCTAAACAGTTAAGACATTTTTGAGATTGTTATCACTGTTTTGATGCTGATCAATCTTTTTATGTAGGGTTCCAGGGCAAACAGGTGCCACCACAGGTACTCTTGGAAATTAAAAATATTAATCGTTGCATCCACAATTCACTGGCCTGATCACTTTGTGTCCTCATTATCGCTTTATATGCTTTCATGGTGCTAGTCCCTTTTATGTCTGTCTTTGCATATATGTTTTCTGATTGCAGTTAATTGGATTGAGTGTTATTAATACGTAATCGTTGTTTAAGGCGCAGGTGATAACGGGGGGCTTACTTCATTGATGAATATATTTGGCAGTCTTGGTGCTGCTGGTGGCTTAAGTGGTGCAAACCAGGCTGATGGTGAGATTGCAGTTTTTTCTAGATCCGTTTCTTTGAAATGTAAGAAACGGTTTGCTATTGAAAATGTACATAATGTGTTTTTTGTTTTGTGGTTTCAGTACCTCCTGAGGAGCTATACACCACACAATTGCAACAGCTAGAGGAAATGGGTTTCTTTGACAGAGCAGAGAACATTAGGGCGTTGCGTGCAACCAACGGCAACGTTAACGCTGCTGTAGATAGACTCTTGGTGAGCATCCTTCGGTGATTACAATGGTCTTCTCTCTCTGTCTACCTCAAGAAAAAACTTTTTCTTTATTTTTTAATGTACACTCTTTGACTTTGACATTGTTACTTGATCTGGGAATGTCGATTGTTATATTTTTTGGGTTGGATTAAAAAGGAAAATTGAATTGAACATTGTATATAGTTGGGCTATAACTGAAGCAGCAAAACTGACGAAAATAAGACAAAAAAACGTGGTCTCAAAACTGCAAAAGGATAAGCCTTTCCTTACAAAAAAAACTGCTCTATTCCTCAACTGAAGTTAACTGTCTCCCTGTTCCTCCATAACTTCCTCTACACGTAACCGTCTCCTTCTTCTACTACTAAAGGAAATCCCTTTCTCTCACTTCTTACTTTTTTTTGTCTTGTTTCTCTTTTCTCCAGTTACTTTCTCAACGTGATCATAATGATTCACAATCAACTTCCTCCTATTTCTAACGCAATCACCCCTATCTTCCCTAATCCAAATCTCCAACTTGCTTTACCTCCAAGTTACCATCAGAGCCCTAGAAAGAAACGCACCAAAACCGTTGCTTCATCCTCTACATCTTCACCAAAACCAAAATACACCAAAATGCCAGACCCAAATGCTCCCAAAATCACACGTCCGTGCACCGAGTGTGGCAAAACGTTCTGGTCTCCGAAAGCTCTCTTTGGTCACATGAGATGTCACCCTGAGCGTCAATGGCGTGGCATCAATCCTCCTCCTAACCACCGTGGCTGCCCCACCCCGGATTTATCATCAAACCATCTAAACCAGAGATCACCAAGTCTGGTCTCACTCATGTCCGAGGAAGACTATGAAGTCGCTTCTTATCTCCTAATGCTGTCTGAAGCCAAGCCATTATCATCAAGTAGTACTAGTGGTGAGCGGTTCGAGTGTGGAGGATGCAAGAAAGTGTTTGGATCGCATCAGGCTTTAGGAGGGCACAGAGCGAGTCACAAGAACGTTAGAGGATGTTTCGCAATCACAAACGTAACCTGTGGTCCAGTAACCGTGACTAGTAACCAAGATCAGCAGGGGAAGATGGTTACGTTTTCAGAGCGTCATAAGTGTAATATATGTTATCGAGTGTACTCCAGTGGTCAGGATTTAAGAGGTCACATGAGATACCACTGCGGGGAGAGGGAAAGGGAGACAGTGCTCGTTGGTGCGTTGGATCTGAATGTTCCTGTAACAACAACACATGATCTCTCTTCTTCGGACACATCAGGGTGTTCACTAGATCTTAGGTTGGGACTTTAATTGTAGTAAATGTATATCTGTTGTTATATATATATTGGATGTTTGCTTCTAATATATCTAGGATGATGTTGTTGAATATTGTGTTTTAATGATTTGGATATATACTATATTTAGGATATTGGTGTATTCTTCTCTACATATGCTTGATAAGTAAATATGTTTAGTTCTTCATTTGTAATCGATAATATGCTTTTTACAAAATTAATTTCGTATTATTTTTTGCCAAGTTTTGTTGTTTGACGTGATCTCGAACCCACCACGATCATCGATTATAATCTTTTCCTCTAATAGAAAAACTTAGTGTTTTATATCGAATCCAAGATAACAGCTAGCTTTGACATTTTATATAATTGAATCTTATATAAAACTAATACCAGTAATCTGAAGATTCAGATGCATTATAGGTAAGCACGCGGAACTAATTACAACATGCACGAACCCTAATCCGAGACAGTTTTCAATTAATCTTCTCGAAGCTGCTAAACAAGTATTTAATCAACTGTCCTTCAAACTAGTGCGACACACAACGTTCGTGAATATTCAACTCTTTTTTATAACATTTACTTATCGACTTATCGTTTACAGCGATGCATGTTGGTATATATAAATTCATCAAAAACAACAACAATGGATCTTTTTTTTTGAGAAAACAACAATGGATCTTCTTCTAGGTTTTAATGTAAAAATCTATTGAACACATTTCGTGTAATTGCAAATCATCAAAACAAAATTCCTTATGCGCATGAATCAACGATTAAGCTCCATAGCTCTTGGTATTCTACTGGCTCGTGCAAATCATACGCGCGTGAGAAAAATATTCTAGAATTGCTAACATACGTATTTGATTCATTTTCATATGTCTACATCTGCATCATGTTGACAAAAAAATATAACATCTGCATCATAATATTTTATATGTTGTTGAATTGTTTATGTATGTTTAAAAATGTTAGATATGAAGGCTTACGTAAGATGAAGTTGACCGATTTATCTCCTTGCACGTTCTTTGCATCTTCAATAAGCATTTTCCCATCACAAAATGGTGCACTATGCTAAAAATTAGTTTTAAAAGGAAAAATCGGCTAAATATCTAATAAGTATATTTATTTATTTAGAAACAAATCATTTGACATGCATTAATGTATAGCAGTGAACTTAGAAAACGTCTTACAATCGATTTTGCCTATATAGAAAATATTTATTTTGAGATATTTACAATAAGCCTATTTACTGATTAATTTGAGGGAGACTGATTTATAAAAACATCAATGCAAAGACTTTGCACACTAACAAAATTATTTGAATATTATGATAACCAGGCTATACCCATATTCTTTACAGAAAATAATAAAAGCATTGCATGATTTGTAATAGTGTGCCTCTCTAATACACAATAAGCTTTGTGTATGAAAAAAACAAAGATGATATTCTTTTTTGTAAAATCATTATTCTCAATCAGTACTACAACTGAATATTATTATATAATCCATACACATTAATTGGGGTGACTGCATAAGAAAATGTGTGATAGATATGGTGGAATTTGAGGATCCATGATTGCTGATGCTTACTGATCTATAATACGATTGTTGTTTTATCTTCATAATATATAAACGAAATATGAAATCTAAATATTATTTTTTATTACATGTACTATTGTAAACTAACATCATGTCTTTAAACACTGCAAACTGTAATTTTTTTTTAACACCCCTTCAAACTGTAATTTATTAATTAAATGCAGATCCAAAATGAAAAAAAAAGTATTCAAGGTGAGATTAGAAAGCTGTCAGTACAAGATATATACGGAAGAGTATATATACATACTAAACTGTATAGTCATTTGATTATGTGGTAAGCACGTCATTATAATTTTTAAGATAAAAAAACAAATATATAACTATTTATATAAATATATTGCACCATAATTAACTAGGCTAATCAAAATATATTCAGTGGATTCTTGAGCGGGATTAACTTATATTTTAATCCAGGCTTTACACCTAAGCAAACTTTTTTCGAAATCAGAAAATTGCAAATTGTAATTACATAACAATCACTACTTAACTTCTAGTGTGATGCCACAGGGGGTGGCGAGACAAAGAAATATTTAATCACTTGGCTTTCATTTAAAAAGTCATTAAACGGCGTGACATCAGCTTCCATTATCGCTGGCTTTCCTACACAATAATATTATATTATGATATTTTATGATCTTTAAAACAAGCAGTACTTAGTATTAGTAAAGTAGTTACATACTATAATTAACATTTCCCTTACATATTTAGCACCCCTTGCAAATTTATATCAACAAGTTTGCATGTACATACACATATATACTTATACAACGCATGACGATTATTGTTTTGCTATATCTGTTATATAATTATCTAAGTCCTCCGACTAAGTCTTAACTAATAATTAAGGAGGTTAAATCATGTAATCAAGGAGTGAAACTAGTGTTTCAAGAAAAGCGACATGTGTAGGGTCTGCCGGATTCAGACAAAGAATTCCAGTAAGATAATTTGGGTGCTGTTTTATTTTATTGAGAAATATAGAGAAAGCTTTCGTGCACGACAATAAATTTCTTATAAGTAGTATTAATTAAAGTATGTACGAGAAAAATTATAAGTGACCATAAACACAAAGATTTCAACTGAATAATGGAGATTAAAGTAAGCGAGGTTATAGTAAATGACCATTTTATTAAGTCAGGTCTTGGATGCGGCGAGCCGGGGATCGGACGATGAGGAAGGGACGGTGGCTCCTCAGATCACTGAGAGCCGTTTGATCCTTACTTTTTGGAGCAAAGTGGCTTAACTCAACCAACCTTCGATCCTTTCAAAGTCTGGCTCTTTGGCGATTATTTTATATCTATGATATACAATACATACTCATGATTCTCTAATGGATGATCTTTATAATTGATAAATATGGGAAGAGCATGTGTACGAGACTGGATTGGAGGATGGATCTGCCGTATAGGTTTGGACTTGGATCGATACATGACACAATGTTGAAATTCAAAGTACATGTTGAAGTCGCAGGGATCTACTTATACATACGTACATTATACCCAAACAGAAGTTTATACGTATGTGGTTAATTTACTAGAGTTCTACGTCTTTTGATCGAGTTAGCATTCGTGTTTATCAAATATTTTCTGTTTACACTGTAAACAATCTCCTCCCAAGTTATGGACTAAGTATTTACTTCACAACCAAACGAGTATTCCCCCACAATTGCTTTTATGTGTGTTTGTTTCAACATGATATCTCCGATTTAATATGCTCGTGTGTTTGCAACAATGAAATGCTATCTTCTTCTTATAGTAGAAGAATCCAATGCCCAGCTACCACACAAACAAGATTTTTTTTTTAAAAATTTTAGTTTAATATAAAATTTGCTTTAATTAGCGATGCGAAATCAGATTCCAAAGCTAATATCAAATTGTGTTTTGTCCAAAACTTTGCTTAATTCTCCATTTTTCATATCTTGTTTTAAGAAACATATAATGCAAAGATTATTTAAAAGTAAACTTAATCTGTACATCCTCGAAACCCTGGTAAGTAATACTTTGATGTCATATAATATTAGGCAAAGACGGAGAATTAGTGGTTACATGGCTATTTTTTATCTCTAAAAGTAATCGCATAGATAATATCATTGGGTTGTCTTCTCAGAACTCTTCATAAAATACAAATTCTTGATATTTTAAAAGTGTAATGAATTTATTTTTGGAAAAGTTATTATCTATATACTCACTGCGATTCATTTTAGTTATCGTTTTAAATTTGGATACATATATTAAAAAACATTTCATTTTATATATTTTATAAATAAAAATATTATTATATATACAACTAACTATATTTCAACAAATATAGAATAGACAAGTAAATATAAATAATCATATAAATACACCTTTAATAACTTCTGCACTGAAATTTAAAGTAACAATTATTTTAAAACATTTTTTTACTATCCAAAGACAAATAAAATGAAATGGATATAGTATATATTTTTCAATACTTATAATGTAAATGAAATGTCTGTTTTTTGTTTACAAACGATCAAATGCTGTTTATCGATTACAAACTAAATTAATACGCTATTTCTTAATGATTAGAGTAGAGTTAGCGCTTTCTTATAGTAAGGATCGGAACAAAGTGAAAACCCACAATTATACTTTTTGAAAGGAAGCATATGATTTATCTTTTATCATAGAAACTAAAAAATAAATTAAATCAGTAATCAGCTAGTGAACGAATCATTGTATAGTTAAGAGGAAACCTACCTATTTCACTATGTTCTTCCATGACCATGAATCGGATCACATGGAGGTCATTCAAAAGCGTGGAATTAACTTTAAGAAAAGCACTTATGTTTAATTTTTTAATGAATATATATAACATAGTTTAACCTGTTGGTACTGAAATCAATACAAAACTTAATTATAGAATAAGAACGACTACTGGGTAATTATTTAATTTCAATCCTTGTATAAATCATACATAACATAATAATGTGACACCATGGAAAATTCTGAAACCAAATTAGAGAAAGAGTTATAGAGAGCCATTATTTATGCAAAGGGCATTTTAAGAAAATTTCAAACTTTTAGCAAACAAATAAAAGAACTTTAAAACTAGGGCTGAGGTCACAAAGGATTATTGTTTTTATGAGAAATTAAAGAAAGAATCTTGAAGGTCAAATTATTAATGAAACCTGTTCAACATGACAGACATTGTCTGCAAGAATCTTTCTCCTCTTTCATTGATACAGATCGCAGTTTAACCAACGAAACAGAACAAAGTACACATCTGCTGCTTACGTAATCATAATTTATTATTATCTAATTGATTAATATAAAAAAATACTAGTTTGCAAGTTTTAACGAGGCAAAAGAATCTCAACAAGAGATCACCAACTACATTATTAAGAGAGACCAATCATAACATCTCAGCTCTTAAAATCCACAACTTCAACTTCTTTTTTGTTTACAAAAGAAAAACAGAGAAAACAAAGATCATTCTTTCTTCTTCTTTTTTTACTGCAGGTGAAAAAACAGTACAGAGATCCTATTGGAGGGTATAAAACGTGGTCCACTTTGTTCTTGGGAAAGATTCCGCACGCCCACATGGTGAGATTAAAATAGAGTGATATAACCCTTCATCAGCTACTTGTGTCCAGAAAGAAAGAGAGATAAAAAAGAAGTGGTGATGATAATATCATCTATTTGAGCAAAAGAATTTTTCGCAGCTTTTTTTTCTTTTGGTTTTGCCTCAGAATCTTTTCATCATTTATGTGTGTGTTGTGTACGAATAAACAGAGGCCAAACAACCTCTTTCTAACTGAAAACAGAGCTAACTAAATCTTTAGTTTGCTGTCAGTTTATTTACTTCTTATAAGTGTTTGTAACCCAAAGTCAACTTCTCCCTTTTCTTTCTTGAAATCTCTCTACTTTCTCAAGGAATCTTGACAAATTGTAAGTAAGTTTTATCTTCTTTTTGTGAGTTTTGTAGTTACTAACTATTTCTGGGGTTTTGTTGGAAGATTGCTTTGTTCTTTGGATACTTTTGTCATGGAGAGCATCATAAGATTTTCTCTCTTTTTTTTGTTCTTTGGAAAGTGATGTCATGAAGCATTAGATTCTTAATTTATAAAAATTCCCATCATCTTTTTTTTTCCTTCTTCTGTGTGGCATTTACTGTCTGCTGAACATTTCATTGAATTTGTCTTTAAAAGGGCTCAATAATTGGCCCTCTTGGAGTTTCCATGTCTATTGGGGAATATTGTACTTGAAGCTGATGTTAGTACCTGATTTCAAGTCAACTCTCTCTAGCTTTTATATTTTTATAGCCCTCTCTGTGTGATCTCACAACCCTCTCTTAAAGTCTATTATATACATGCTGATATGCACCTTTGATCTTGGAGTTGACAAAGACTGAGTTTTGCTTTTATCCTTCTTCTTCTTCTTGTGTTGGGTTTTGATCATTTTTTCTGTAACCTTTAACTGCAGATACGTTATATAGAAACCTGAAAGAAGCTTTTCTTGCCGGGTTCATGTAGAACAAGTCTTTGAGAAAGTTGAGAAGTTTTGTTAAGCTTCTGGTGGATTCAAGACTGAGTTGAAGCAAGAAAGAAAGAAAGAAAGAAAGAAGCGATTCTTTTTATATGGAAGGTAGTGGTGGTGGTGGTGGAGATGGTGGTTTCTTACCCAATCCTAGCTTTGGTGCATTCCCTGAGACGGCTATGGATATGGATTTCATGGAAGAACTCTTCTTTGATGGATGTTGGCTTGAGACAACAGATGGTAAGAGCTTGAGGCAGACGGCTGGACAACCAGCTCCTAACTCTATCAACTTGAACAACGACATCAACAACAACTCTTTCCCTTATGGCTATCAATTCTCCGAGAACCCTTCTCAGGATCATAACGAAGATACAGGGAGAAAGTTTCCTCCAATAGCACCAGGTTTCCTCAAGACCGAAGATCTCACCAATCAGCCGATGACTCAAGTAACTTTTGACCAGTCTGCGGCTATGAGTTCTGCACAAGCAGAGAAGTTCCTCCTTGAAGAAACCGAGAGGGGCAGAAGATACTGGATTGCTCCAAGAACAAGCCAAGGCCATTCCTCATCTGTGAAAGATAGACTATTTCAAGCTATAAACGGTCTCAAGGTGCAGGAGAAAGACTTCCTCATACAGATATGGGTGCCAATTCAACAGGAGGGCAAGAACTTCCTTACCACTTCGGAGCAGCCACACTTCTTCAACCCAAAATACTCTAGCCTTAAAAGATACAGAGATGTCTCAGTAGCTTTTAACTTCTTGGCTGATGAGGATTCCAAGGAGTCTGTGGGTCTCCCTGGCCGTGTCTTCCTTGGGAAGCTACCTGAGTGGACACCCGATGTCCGGTTCTTCAGAAGTGAAGAGTATCCACGCATCAAAGAAGCACAGAGATGTGATGTTCGTGGTTCATTAGCCCTCCCTGTGTTTGAAAGTGGTAGTGGGACTTGTTTGGGTGTTGTTGAGATTGTTACAACAACTCAGAAGATGAATTATAGACCTGAACTTGAGAATATCTGTAAAGCTCTTGAGGTTTTATTTCTCTTCCTTTAGTCCCCACATTCTTGGAAGCTTTGGTTTGTGTATTGTTATAGTTCTTCTGTGTTTGTTTGCAGGCTGTTAATCTAAGAAGCTCAGCAAACTTGACATCTCCAAGCAGTGAGGTGTGTGTCAAAAATATTCTCATAAAACCAAATCATTTGTTTAACTTTCTGTTGCTAAAAGCTCATATGCTCTTTCGTTTCAGTTTCTGCAAGTATATAAACAGTTCTACTGTGCTGTAATACCTGAGGTTTCAGTCTTTCTGACATCAGTCTGCAGATCATATGATCTGCCTCTTGCCTTAACATGGGCACCTTGTTCCAGACAAGGCAGAGGTGGAACCAGACACTCTGATGAGAACTTCTCAGAGTGTGTTTCAACTGTAGATTCTGCATGCTTTGTCCTAGACCAACAGAGTCATAACTTCCAAGAGGCATGCTCTGAGCATCATCTCCTTCAAGGGGAAGGCATTGTGGGAAAAGCCTTCAAAGCGACCAAACTGTTCTTCGTACCCGAAGTAACTACTTTCAGCAAGACAAACTACCCTCTTGCACACCACACTAAGATCTCTGGCCTTCATGCCGCTTTAGCAGTCCCTTTGAAAAACAAATTCAATGGTTCGGTTGAGTTTGTGTTGGAGTTTTTCTTTCCTAAATCTTGCCTTGACACCGAAGCGCAACAAGAAACGCTCAAGTCACTGTCTGTGACACTGCAGAATGATTTCAGGAGCTTGAATCTTGTCATTGACAAAGAGATGGAGCTTGAAGTGGTGTTTCCCGTTAGAGAGGAGCTGCTTTTCTCAGAGAACACACTTGTTGACGCAGAGACGGGAGAGAGTACGAAACCGTTGCCTTTGGAAGATATCTCTCATGAAGATTCCTCATGGATCTCACACATGATAAATGCTAACGAGAAGGGTAAAGGAGTGTCACTTTCGTGGGAATACCAGAAAGAAGAGCCCAAAGAAGAGTTCATGCTGACATCTGGCTGGGACAACAACAACCACCACAGTAGCTTTCTTTCAGATGCTGAGCAGTTTCAGAAGGCTTCAAACTCAGGACTCAGACTTGACATTGATCCTAGTTTTGATTCAGCTTCTTTTGGTGTGGGACAATCATTGTTAGGAAGCAGAAGACCAGGTGAAAAGAGAAGAACAAAGACAGAAAAGACAATAGGTTTAGAAGTTCTTAGACAATACTTTGCAGGAAGCCTCAAAGATGCAGCCAAGAGCATTGGTGGTAAGAACACTCCTACAATAAAAACTATCTACAATAATATCAATAAATTAATAAACACACTATAAAAGTATAAATTTATCCGGTCTCGGCCGTTGTAAAATATAATTAATAAGAACATTTTTTTCGAAAACTTTATGTAAATATATGGTCTAATTACAGTCATAAGTTAATAATTTATAAATATACAGTTTATATAAAGTGTAAACAAAACATTTGTATTGTTTGTTTTATATTTACAATGAAGCTTATATATATCTTTTCATTATTATGTTGCAGTTTGTCCAACCACCTTGAAAAGAATATGCAGGCAACATGGGATCACAAGATGGCCTTCAAGGAAGATCAAGAAAGTTGGGCACTCGTTAAAGAAACTCCAACTTGTGATTGACTCCGTTCAAGGTGTTCAAGGCTCTATCCAGCTTGACTCATTCTACACAAGTTTCCCCGAACTAAGCTCTCCCAATGTATCTGGTTCTGGTACTGGTACTGGCACTTCCTTCAAGACCAATGATCAGTCAAGTCATTTGAACCCTCAAACCGAGAACGGTGTTTCAGCTGCTGTGCCTCCAAAGTCACCACCATCATCTTCTTGTAGCCACAGCTCTGGTTCAAGCACATGCTGCTCAACTGGAGCTAACCAAAGCACCAATACTGCAAACACCTCAAACACTATATCCACTACCATGATGGCTGAAAATGCTGGAGCAATCTTGAAGAGAGCTCGCAGCGAGGTGAGACTTCGTACCGTGAACAAGGAGGAGGATACAAAGTCTCTCTCTAGAACACTTAGCCACAGAGCATTCAGTGAGCATCCTCCTCTTTTGAACAATCTACCTCGTAGCATGAGCAGCTTGAAAGGAGCTGGAGGAGGAGCATCTAAAGTGAAAGCCACGTTCGGTGAGGCCAAAGTACGGTTCACTTTTCTTCCGACATGGGGATTCAGAGAGTTGCAACTAGAGATTGCTAGGCGTTTTAACATAGATAATAATATCATTGCAACCTCCTTTGATCTTAAATACATGGATGATGATAAAGAATGGGTTCTTCTGACGTGTGAAGCGGATCTTGAGGAATGTATCGACATTTATAGATCATCGCAGAGCCGCACCATCAAGATTAGCGTTCATGAAGCTTCTCAAGCCAAGCTGGGAGGCTCTTATGGTAGTACTGGTCCTGTCCCGTTGCTATAAGCATTCAGGTAAGGTTATTGCACGTTCCTGAAAAACACAAAAGGAGGTTCTTTGTACTAATTTAAATAGTGTGTTAGAAACAAGATATCACTCAACCATTTTATAGACTTTGGGGCATCGTATTGTAAACATAACTTCAGTGCCATTTTGCAAGCAGTTAGTAGTGTTCTGGTTTTCTGCATCGGCTTAGCAGATTTTTTTTTGTATAATAAGTCGATTGCATACCAAGAAACATGCTTATTATGTATTTTATTTTCTGTACATCATTTGTCCTTTGGATTCCACTTAAACTCTGCAAGTATGCTGTATTGAAATATCTTTTATATGTTTTACTTTGTTTTGATTTATTTTTAACTAAAACGAATGATAACATCAGATACGTTTAAAAATCCAGTCATGCATTTCCCTCTTTCCTTCTTCAGCCGCAAGAACAAGTCAGACATAAAGAAAGGTAGGAAGAAAATCTGAAAACATGTCTAACAGGGTACTCTCCCATTCGTGATCATTCTGTACAGAGAAGCTTGTCTTTAACGAACAAACATCTACTTCCACGCCCACAGTTATCCTAGGGATCAACGTGCAGAAACATTTGAGTCTAGTCCCAGAGAAACTATGGCATGCAAATATGTGGATTATAATATGCTTAGTTAATATAGAAATACAGTTTGAAAGTATAAAAGAAAAGTTGACATGTCACATAATTATTCAAAAAAAAAAGAAAGAAAGTTGACATGTCACATATGTATAGTTCATGATAATCATATAAACACATATGCTGTCTTGAGAGAATATATTCTTCTACTAGCTAGTTGTCATCCAAGTTGGCATCTCTGACCTATCTTCACACCCTTTATAGTTTATACCCTTTCAAGAAGCACCAACCCTGCAGACAAAAGGCACAAGAAAGGATATTGATCCTCAAATCTGTCAAAATCTATCATTTCATCGAGTTTTGAAGGTTCTTTTCTGAGTAGACTTGGATTCTTAAGCATAATCCTTTTTCAGATACTTTCACAACACGTCAAACAGGTCTTCTTCATGTAAATGGAAACAATCATCGAAAAAGGCTAATAGTAATATCAGTCCAAGAGTAGTAAACTCATAAGTGGGTCAAGTCTTTGTTGCTGCAAAGCTTCTCTAATTTATTAACGAGGATAAAACAATGAGGTTAAAAGATTATAGGGGGCAAATGTGCAAATATACATAAAGTTATACAATGAACGACTTTCTCGTCCGCCTCCAAAGCTCTCAAAGGCCAAAAGGATCAAACTTTAACAGCTCAAAACATGTCTCGTCGATCGCTGACTCTCCTGAAGAACCTCGCCAGAAACTCCCACGCCTCCTCATCACCATCATGCCTCCAAACCCGATCCGTGACCTACATGCCCAGACCAGGCGACGGATCCCCACGCGCCGTGACTCTGATCCCCGGAGACGGGATCGGACCCCTCGTGACCAACGCCGTCGAGCAGGTGATGGAGGCGATGCACGCGCCGATCTACTTCGAGAAGTACGACGTCCACGGGGAGATGAGCCGCGTGCCCGCGGAGGTGATGGAGTCGATCAAGAAGAACAAGGTTTGTTTGAAAGGAGGGCTCAAGACTCCTGTCGGTGGGGGTGTGAGCTCGCTCAACGTGCAGCTGAGGAAGGAGCTTGATCTGTTTGCTTCGCTTGTGAACTGCTTTAACTTGCCTGGTTTGCCTACGAGGCATGAGAACGTTGATATTGTTGTGATTAGGGAGAATACTGAAGGGGAGTATGCTGGGCTTGAGCATGAGGTTGTTCCTGGTGTTGTTGAGAGTCTTAAGGTTAGTTTTGGAATTGAAAGTTTCGATTTTTAATGGAGTTTTAGCTTAGAGAACACGGCTAGGTTGTTCCTGAGTCTTTGTGGTCTGTTTCATCATTGAAAGTTTCGATTTTTATGGACTAGTAGCTTAGAGAACACCACTAGGTTGTTCCTGGTGTTGTTTGAGAGTCTTTAAGGTCAGTTTACTCATTGAAAGTTTCTATTTTTATGCTCTACAAGCGTAGAGAACACCACTAGGTTGTTACTGGTGTTGTTTGAGGTCAGTTTCCTCATTGAAAGTTTCGATTTTTATGGACTCTTAGCTTAGAGAACATCAGTAGGTTGTTCCTGGTGTTGTTGAGAGTCTCTAAGGTCAGCTTCCTCATTGAAAGTTTCGAATTTTATTGACTCTTAGCGTAGAGAACACCACTAGGTGTTGTTTGAGGGTCTTAGGGTCAGTTTCCTCGTTGAAAGTTTCGATTTTTGTCACTCGTAGCTTAGAGAACACCACTAGGTTGTTTCGTGGTGTTGTTGAGAGTGTTAAGGTGATTGAAAGTTTAGATTTTTATTGCCATGGCTTCTTAAAACAGTGTTGGAGTAGCTGAATGGTTATTTATTGGATCTGTCTCATGATTGTTGTTGTCTATGTTAGGTGATCACGAAGTTCTGTTCCGAGCGTATAGCAAAGTATGCGTTTGAGTACGCGTACCTGAACAACAGGAAGAAAGTGACGGCGGTGCACAAGGCTAACATTATGAAACTTGCTGATGGTTTGTTCTTGGAGTCTTGCCGAGAGGTTGCTAAAAAGTATCCGGGCATCACTTACAACGAGATTATTGTTGACAACTGCTGCATGCAACTCGTAGCGAAACCTGAGCAATTTGACGTCATGGTATGTTTATAGTTGGCCATGTTTATGTATTCTTAGTGCTTTGATTGTCTCTGCTGGAATAAGATTGACGAGAAAGCTTAGTTAGGCCTTTCCGGTTATAAAACAGACCTTGTTACAACTTCGTCTCAGATAGAGCATACTTCACTTAGACAACAGCTTTTCACTGCTATTATGAACCTGTGTTTTATCTCTGATTGATGTTTGCAGTAGCTTCCTTTAGATTTTGATTATTTTCTTTTCTTGAAAAGTTTTATTCATTAAAATGTTTTGGCAGGTGACACCCAATCTCTATGGTAATTTAGTTGCAAACACTGCTGCTGGTATTGCTGGAGGCACCGGAGTCATGCCTGGAGGTAATTTATAGCCTATGCAAATACTCTCACCTACCCTATCAAGATACAGTATTGGAACAGCTCTGAAATTTTGACATTAAAAATGAAAACAGGAAATGTTGGGGCTGACCATGCGGTGTTTGAGCAAGGTGCATCAGCAGGAAACGTGGGGAAAGACAAGATAGTAAGAGAAAACAAAGCAAACCCAGTGGCGTTGCTTCTCTCATCAGCCATGATGCTAAGACACCTTCAGTTTCCTTCATTTGCTGACCGGCTTGAAACAGCAGTGAAAAAGGTCATCTCTGATGGAAAGTGCCGGACTAAGGATCTTGGTGGACAGAGCACTACTCAAGAGGTGGTTGATGCCGTCATTGCAAATCTAGACTGACCCCTTTGAGTCAAATTTACATGTTCCCTCCCTCCATCTCTGCAAAATTCATCAAAGTTCCTTTTGCTACTGTCTGCCAAAAGTATATTGGGTATAATCCAAGGTGTCTGGTTTTGTACCTCAGAGTTTTAACATTCTTTAGACGTTAACTCGTCGAAACTCTTGAATCATATTTTTCTCTTCCAAATAATTCATGTTGCTACTCTTGTTTGAGTTTCTGTCTTTACAAAATTATTGTTGTCCAAGAAGCTGAATGAAAGAAAACTTCATTTCTTAGTTCTTTGCTATACCAGAGAAAGTAGCACAAATAGAGAAGAGTGTTTGAATCATATGTGCTTATACACAAAAGATCGACTAAGGAAAGATCGAACGTGAGTTTGTGGGATTCACAAGATGTATGTAATGTATTGAAAACATAGAGAGCTAAAAGCACATGAGGTATGAGTTTGTTTTGTCTAGCAGAAAAATGAAACAAACATAAAACATGATATGATCTTTGCATTCACTTCTCTTCCAATCTAGCCAGGATCGATTCTGCAAAACTCTGTTGCCTGTAAAGTTAAAGAACGACAAATCATGATCAAGTCTGGTTAGGAATTCGAGCATGCACAACATATATACGAACATTAATGCAAACACTTTGCTACTGAATGTTCTAAGTGATTCATTTAGTTCCAGAGAATAATGACAAGACAAAATTATAGAATGACATACTTGCGTTCACTATGCTTGGAACTTGGCCTCGAATACTTTAAGTATCCATCCCAAGGAACCTTTTTGAGACCTGCCCTATGAGATATCATGTCTCTGACCCTGCGAGAAGCAAGCAAATAAAAGCGGATCTCATAAATGTTAAACATACAACTAAAAACACAAAAGAATGTCATGCTAAGTCTTTAATCTTGTTATTAAAAAAACTTCACAGTGTTATACTATTATTTTACCTCTCTGCAAACTCAATTGCTGTTTCACCAGGCCTTATTGTTTGGGGTTCCAAGTACCACACTTCACACACAACAGCCCACGATGTCATGAGTTGCAGTAGATGCATAGTGAATGACTGTCTGCAAATAGCATGCAGAAGACCTTTTGTGAATGTTACAATCGCAGCTATGCAATATAAAAGTAAAAGAACAGTGCTGCCATAACTAAGCTAGAATCTGATCAGAAAGTCATAAAGAAAACAGCCCTTACTTTCTGCTGTTCCAGAAGGCGTCAACAAAGATCTTGTTGTATTTAATGGCGATTGGACAAACAGTGCAGTCCAATTCAAAAGCACCCTGAACAATGTCATGAAGCGAGTCAGAAACTATCAACAAAGTATATGAGCGCAAATCACATCAAAGTAAGGGTGTCCAGAATACCTTCTTAAACATCACAGTGTAATTATTATTCACACAAGTCCCCTCGGGAAATATGAGAAGAGGGTTATTGTCAGTTCCTTGAACGTGGTTCCTTAACCTGAATGATTGTGATTCATGTTCCCCATGATTAAGAGTTGATGACACGTAAAAAGGAGATAAAAGACATATCATGCTTACTTTCTTGCTACAATTTCACGATCCTTTGCCTCAGAACGATTGAACCAGATGCATCCTACGCTCTCTAATATTGTGCTTTGCAAAAGCCCTTCGTATTTTAAAGCAGCAAAAAAATCAACCATAGCTTTTCATAAACATGCACAAAAAGACAAAAACAATGAGACTCACTTACCAACCCAACCAGGATGCTTCTGCATTATAACAGCAAAAGCGGTCATCTGCTCCAAGACTATGAAATCAATCATCGAAGTATGGTTGGCAACATACACCTGTTTAAACCCCAATCATAAAAATCAAGCATATGTACAAAACTATCAAGGAGATACAAAGTTGAGGCCAACATAAAAGGAAACAAGACCGACCTGCTTAGGGCGGATGCTAGGACGTGGCCCGTGATATCTAACAACTCCTGTCCATGAGGCGACAAAGAAGCTGCATATCATTTCCACCAACACTCTCTGGTAACAACACATCACAAAATTCTCAACATCAACAAAGCAGAGGAGGAGAAACAAAGAAACAGAGAACCAAACACCTACCTCAATCTTTTTCCTCAACCGATCCTGACCTTTCAGAAGAGAATGTACAGGGATAAACGTTGAAAGGAAAATAAACCACCCAAAAGCCAAAGTGAGGCACCTGCATGTTTATAACAATAAAACTCCTCAAGAGTCTTGAAAAAAATCCGAACTTTGAGTTGCAATGCGTGCATTAAACAAACCTCAAGGGGAAGAGAAGACAGTATCTAACAACAACACCACAGCACCATAAAGGAAACAAGTAGATGTTCCAGTTCCAAGGCTCTGGAGGATTCGACTTGAAACACCTAGTGAATGAGTCCTACCAAACAAACAAGCAAACAAAAAAGAAACGAACTTTATAGTTGAGATGCTTAGATAAATCAAAAAAAGGTAATAACTTTGTAGACATTATTACATCAACAATGGCACCAGCAGCTTCAGTGAGGGTTGGAGAAATGTCTAGCAAATCACGCCTTGCAAATATCAAAAACTAATCAAATCAATCATATGTACTACTAAACCACTAAACAAAAACAGCACACAGAGAGAGAGAGAGGTTACAGGCGGAGCTTGCCACGAGGCTCGTTGATGGAGGAGCCGGAAGGAAGGTAATCTTCGATGTTAGGGTGATCCAATTCAAGCTCCGATCTCGATGTCACCAGCTTCCCTGCCGTGCTGCTCATCTCTCTCGATCGCCGGAGATTGTTGTCTTCTTTTGGTGGTGGATGAAAGAGGAGGAGGTCAGGTCAATCAACGATTTTCTCAACGCTAACTTCTTCGCTCACGCGCGCGTGTAATATTTCATTGTTAATTTAGTGTATAGTTAGTTTCACTAATTAATTTTATGCGTGGATAATAATAGGTGATCACTAAGTTCTGTTCCGAGCGTGTGTCGTATAGTCTGTTTACTAAGTGTGGATCAGAAGGACTCGGTGACTCTAGAGAAAGTACTTGCTAGACATTGAAATAAACTTCAGATCTAAAGGCACAAAAAAGACTTGTATTATTGTTTTACTTTTGTTAGAAGTTAGTCTTGTGAACTTCTTGTTAGTTAAGTTGTATACTTTTCATTAAGTATTGGCCTAATGCATTGGGGTTTTTTTTTTTATTAAACTTATTTGTCTTTTTTTTGTTCTGATCAACAGATAACTTATCTGTCTAAGAAAGGAATGGCAAAGACCAGATAAAGGCCAGGGAACCAATAGAAGAAGAAGAAGAAGAAAAAGTCTCTGTTTTACACGACTACCTAGCAAGTGGAACGAGATCATTCTTTATCTATGGCTGAAATCTGCTTTCACTTATTGTTAGTATATGTAGCTTTTTGCTTTCAATTTAAAAAATCCATAATGTCCCAAAAATAATCAAATTTCCAACCAGCAAATTCACTTTGATGCTGAGAATTTGATTAGTGTTTTCAAAACGTGGCTTATTTGTTAAATCACTACTATTATTATTATTTTAACAAAACACACATATATGATATATCTAACTAATATATGCAATGCACTGAGATGATACCATTCATCATAGGACGTAAATGCAAACCAAAGCCTGAAAAAGAATAGCAAAGAGAAAAACGAAAGAAAACATGCAATTGTGGAATCTAGTCATAGGGTTAGGTCGTTGATCATCATTTAGGTTGTCTTGTCTATGTCTTATAATCTTCCATTGATCTTATTAGATACTGTACACTTTTAAATAACGAGAGAGGAAATAACGTGAAACCTAAACCACGTTTACATTCACAGTCTTTGTTCTCTTTCCTAATTGTTTTGGCCTACCTCGACAGTGACCCTGATACTGAACGAATTGCTTTCGTAGTCGAATCCGTATAAGCAGTATACATGAGCAAGTATTTCATTTATTACAAACCTGATCTAATGAAGATGTAAAATATATTTATTTATATGTTTTCTCAAAAAAATAAAAATCATATGAACCAAAACTCTTCAACTCCATTTTTAAATAAACCAGCTGACAATGGCTTAAGCTAAAAAGCTAACACCATAAAAAAAGGCAAATTATAGGCCTGCATTATTGATACATATTGCACTACGCTGATGCCAAATTGCCAAACGGTACGTTTATTTATAACTTTTTCAGATTGTTTTTTTTTCTCAACTTGAATGTCGAATTATAATTAATACTCTAAAACTTTGTAAAGAAAAAACTATAATACTCTAGTTGAATGCTGAGTGAAGTGATCTCCAACTATAATACCCTAGTGGCAGAGAAGGAAGGCAAATCCAACGAACGTTATTCAGAGCCAGATCAGACAAGTCCTTTATAGTATGTACATATACCTTTTTGTTAATTGTTATTTAGCGCTTGTGGGGAACATTTGCTTCTGTTGAATATTCCTTTAACGTTTGACCTAGCTTTGGCATAAATATTTTTTTACTCTTTCGCCCATAATTTTTACTATTTCTAATGATATCCTTTGAACAGCCTTTTAACGATTTATAAACCGGGTTATTGCCTATCAATCTATGAAAAATAACTAATCCACGAACTCTTGAACTCACCCTTTTTTGCCGAAGAAGAAATGATACCATCTCTGTATAGATGACTCTAAAAGGTTAACTATGCTGCATAGTTGATCACTTTTGTACGTATTTCTTTTAATAGTATTGTAAATCTAAACAAATAAGGTCTAAACGAAAAGAAAAAAATAAGCACTGTACTGTATAGTTTTAAAGTTCAGGAGAAGGAACACTGGCACCAAGGAGGAACACAAGAAAGTCAAAGCGATTCTTTCGAGTTTAGATTTCTGCTTATTTCCTTTTTACTTTACAGGAAAAGACCAAACTTTTCTATTTAGTTGGCCATACGAGAATATACTCTTGTTTATAGACTTTTTATTTGAATATTTATCTTTAACTGTAACTAATTAGTAGTAGTGTTGATTTTCATGACTATTTTGTTTTTCCTTGATTGGTACTTTCATTATATATCGAGCATAATATTCACAAGGAAAAAATATTAAGTTTTTTGAATGTTTATATCGATCTTGAATTTTCTTAGAAAGAGCTAATATCAATCTCGACTTTTAAAAAAGTATATTTATCTTAACCTGCCTTCCATCTATCGCGATTGCGAAGCAAATGTTGATTTGAAGATGTACGCCAAAAACTGGCTTAAAGATTCGGATATAAATCTACAAAATCATTTAGGATAACCGAAGTGGAGAAGTGGTCATATTTCCATAGTTTCCCTATCCTATCTAAAGCTTAGACTTTAGTTAAAGTTTATCTTCCAACTTGAGAGACCACTGGACCAATTAAATTTTTATATCTTTTATAGGAGAGTATAACCCAGTGTTGAAGAGAAAACTTTTGAAGTGTTACAACTTACAACAAGCCACCCAAAATATTCACAGCCATGGAAACATTTCCCTTATAGTCCACAACACTTGATGTTGTTCCCTAGCTATTTTATCATTTTCATTCTTAAAGAATTCTATTGAAAAAATAAGACCTCAAAAATTATAGTACATGTGAAATTTTTTGAAACACGAAACATAATACTATTTCATAAAGTTAAGAAAATAGTATACATCTTTGGAACATATTAAATATTGTATATTATTACAAAGTAATTAATAAATTAAAATTTAGCAAAATGCAGCTTGCTCAACTACAACCACTTAATCTTTTTTTGCATACTAAGTTAGATTTTAATTCAACTGTAGCATTACAGCTAGAAAAGCTCTTTCCTAACCATTCCTAACTAAATTCAACTAGAAAATATGATAAATAAAAGTTCCAAATTTCCCCATTGAAATCTATATATTGGAATGCATGCATAAAATGACTAGAAATTCAGTGGGACGTGGTGCTGAGGTAGACCTAAGACTATATTATTATTATTATTATATACTCGTATCTAAATACTACACATAAAACATGAAATGAAAAGTTTGTCTGTATAATGAACCTTTGTCACCAGTGAAATGGGTGTCACATGTCACCTGTCGTCGTCGCCCAATTATTCTGTGCCTGGCGAATTCTCCCCATGTTTCAAAGACTTTCTGTGTTTTGTTTATTCTTCCTATAAACCCCAAATTCAATCTGCTACCATTAATGACCATCACATTACTAACATTAAATATATCTTACTGACCAGAACTTTATTCCAAACCCACTAAATAGCAGGGGAATAAAAAAAAATACAGTGAAACCTTTATAAATTAATAATGTTAGAACTCTAATTTTTTATTAATTTATAAAGATTATTAATTTATCGAGATACTAATTGAACCAAAAACTCAATTTTGGACTATAAAATTGTATTAATTTATAGAGATATTAATTTATAGATTATTAATTTATAGAGTGTAACATCCCGGGTTTGTGATACATGGAAAGGTTTAAATGAATTGATTTGGCTACCTATATCACCAAAGTTGACTTACCTTTTCCGGAGCACATCATGAAAGAACTCCAGAGTTAAGCGTGCTTGAGCTGGAGTAGTGGAAAGATGGGTGACCTATCGAGAAGTGATTTGCGATAGCGTGCAAGTGAGGCCAAAGCACGGGAAAAGGTCGGGTGGTGATTGCAGGGTCAGTAAACAATGATTTGGAGCCTTGGAAAATTAACGAACTGACCGTCGGACAGGGATGGGGCCCACGAGCCCGATAGAGGGATGGGTGACTCACCGGTAGGGGCGGTCGGGGCGTTATATAGAGGTTATACTGTAGTTGATCATTCTATAATTTATCCTCGCACTCATTTTATTTATGTATACATGGCCTAATTTGTCACTAGCAACAACTACTGTATATAGAGTATAAATAAATGACGACAAAAAAAAGAGTATAAATAAATTAGAACTTATCAGTCAGTAATGTTACGTAGCAATTTGCGTATAGAGAAATGTGGCCAGAACTCGAATAAGATACCTTAGGGAAAAAAACTATTTTCTCGAATAGCTTTGAGGCTATTCTTTCTCTATATAGTATACATGGATTCACAGCAGTGGCCATTCTTAGAAGTCAGCTTGCGAGCATGTGTAAACAGTACTGCTCGCAAAAGTCTTGTTTATAATGTTGCCTCTAATTAGAATAAATCATTTACAACTTCTCCGAGATGATCTTTTATTATGACAAAGTGTGGCTACAAACTGTTTAACTAAGTTATATTTTTAGAATTATATTATGATATGAACAAGTATCTCGGTTAAGTTACACCAAAAAGAGAGTATATCGGTTAATTTACTCTGGTTCTAGTCTATGTACAGTAGAATTCATGTGCTTTAACACAAAGATAATTTCTTGTGTACTGTTTTATAGACTTTAGAACCAGAGCAAATTAAATGGTGCTGAGCTTAAACCTGCTAAACTAAAGAAAGTGAGGAAAATAAAAAGGTGAAAGGGACAAGAAGAAGAAGACGACGTCACAATGCATTGAATTCAATGTTTTATTACTGTAGTTTTAAATATTCCCCTCGTTTATTTACTTGTACATTTTCATTTACATATACACTACAAGCATACTATAAAAAGTTTACTTCGTCACGCTTTCCCCAAAATGTAACAATTAATTGACTCATTGGAGCTGGGCAAGGGACCAGAGTAACTTTCTCAAAACATTATACCTCTAAATCAACACGGCCTCTTATATATTGCACCTAACATCACTAAGATATTGGACATTTACCGGACAAGTTGGCCCAATGGTTAGGACGGGTCCCCGCCTGCACCCAGGTAGGGGGTTCGATCCACGCCGGAGGGAACTACTTCAACTTGCTCTGGACACCACACGGATATGGGCTTGCTTTAGGGCCCATTTGAAAAACTGGGAGGGGCGTCTATCCGTGGGCATTCCTTCCCCTTGGGGATTAGTCTGGGCCTTCTGGGTCTGGGATACCCCCAGGTTAAACAAAAAAAAGATATTGGACATTTGTCAAACAGTTTGGCATGACAGTAGAGTATGACGTACAATTTTTCTTTTTGCTTTTTTGTTAAAATATGATCTCAACTATTTTGGATTTCAGGTAAAGCATGAATATTATTGAATTTTATGCAAAACTAAACCACGTAGATGCAATGTATTTATATGTTATTGACTGGAAGCAAGTGGACTTTTATCTATTGCTGGATCACTGTTAGTATGCTTTATGGACCATTAAAACTGGCGATACCAAATGGCGCTGTGGAAGATTATATGGAAGATCTCGTGTTGAAATCCATAGGATCATCCTTTTTGGGAGAATTTATAATTTTTTTTTGTCATACGAAACACTTACATGACCAACTATTTTCGAACTCAATGGTTTTATTCGCACATTACAATTTTCCAATCAGCTGATCCACGACCCGCTATCGTTGGTAACTAAAATATTCCAAGTAAATTAAACCTTTGATAATCATTTTTAAGTATAATTGTAATACGTAAGCTCTTTTAACCTTAAGGTATTTACAAACGAAATGTTGGATGTAACAAAACGTGTAAATTCGTTAACTGATTACACGTCCAGTTTCCTTCGTAAGTGTAACACATCTAATAAAACTTACTGGTAAGCTTTCGAACTCACTGGTGTTATATTAATGTTTCCATCGAATTTTTTTTGCCATATATTACGCGACATAGAAATACACACCATGCCTATGGATGTCGTCTTCGGAAAACATGTAAACAATCGCATGCGGCATGGTGCATGCATCAACTTCTTTTTCTATTGAAATATCTTAACACTATAGGTTTGAAGATGTAGAAGACTTATTATCTTTAGGAGTAGTTTTACTTGTATTTCTTAATTACAGTTACCATATGCGGTAATAACGCAGACCGATTTTTAATTGTCGCACCAGATTTTATTGGTCGTGATGGTCCAAGCGATAAAAAAGTAAAACGAAGACAAAAATGCAAAGTAGAAAGAGTTCGTTAGAAAAGCAAAAAGAAAACAGAAGGGAAAAAGGGATTGCTTCAGCACCAAGTTATTCTGGGTAGATAACATTTAGATAACTGTTGCAAGGCTTCGATGCTAAGTATATCCTTATGTGTCTCAATTAGTGCTGCAGTGTCATTGTTTGATTGCTCTAACGCTGTGCTAGCTAGAAACTCGCGTCACCACATTTTCTCGCAGTTGACCAGTGATTTGTTTCGCTGTGCCAATGTGCATGCTCTTTATTCTGTTAAACCCGACAACAAGTTCAAAAGGAAAATCGTTGTAGCGTTGCGTGACTCCGGTTAAACAATATAGGAGTTTTGTCAAGTATTATCATTAAAATTTTAATTTTAATTAAGGTTTAGGATATTTCAAGAAACATGTATTTTTCACTTCTTATAGGTAACATGCAAATATGCGTAGCATAATGGACACAATATTCACGTGACTCTCCAAATATACGAAATGGTAAAATATGACACTTTTTTGACAAACGCTATAATGACACCTTAAAACAAAGATTTAGATAATAATTAGCATTTGTTTGCCGAAACGGTATGGATCACATCACCCATGTTTTTAAAAACCGCAGTGTGGAATGAATACTTGTGCATCAATACATGTATCAATGTATTTTGAGATTTTGTGTTATGTTAAATTTCAATAAATTAATAATATTAGAATTAATATCTTCATATTTGCACCTGGAATATAGGGTTGACTCGTGTAATTGAATTTGTATTGAACCTCAGCTAAAATATGTTGCGAGTACTAATGTATCTATCATACACACCACGACATACAATAAGTATATTCAGATGATAGAATGCATCAACAAGGATAAAATAAAAAGTCCAGTCAATGAGAGAGAAACAACGCTGACGACGTTAGCAAATCACACCTGAAGCCTGAAGTTCTGTTTTGGTAACAACATCCATTTAGTTACGTCTTTAGTTTGAACACACAAACCAACACGGCTTGAAAGTAATTTAAAAACATAAATACCGTACATTCCATATTTAATTCCCTATCGTTACCCGTTACCCTCATGTAATTATACTACGATTTAAACTGTCCAAATCAAATACTGTCGTCACGTAATTAAAGGATATAGCTGAGGGTGTTTTGGAGATATACATAATAAAAATAGTCAAAACGAGTCAAAGTTACCGTCAAACCTAAAGCCATACACTTGTTTCTACTAAACTTATTACAGAACACAAGTACTACCCGTATCTTTTTTTTAAGATCCATGTCTTCTGTCTGAACCTCTCAAAGTACTGTCCTAAAAAAGCTTTTCATTTTCAACTTTTAAAAGAAAATCGAAACTCGGTTAAATAATTAATGAGAGATTAATAGTGTGATTAATTACCAGAAAAAGAAAATGTTGGAAAAAAACACCGACTCATCGAATGGGAGAAACAGACGAAAATCTCGGTGCTGGCAAGATTCCTCCACAGTCCTTTGCTGTTTTTTCCTTTTGTTCTTACTTTATAATAATTTTATTTTATTCTTCACCCTAAATAATTCTCTATTTTTTTTTTTAATTTTCTCTAGCAAATACTCCCTCCGTTCCTAAAAGATAGTAGTTCTGGAAAAAAATTTTGTTTCTAAAAGATGATTGTTTTATGTTTTCTATGAAAAAAATACAAACTTTGAGAAAATTAATTGGTTATATTGGATTACTATTGGTCAAAAGTTGTTGAAAATTGAAAATTACGGAAAACAATACATTTATTATAGTGATTTAATGCGTTTTCTTAATATGTGTGAAAACACTAGAAAGACTATCTTTTAGGAACGGAGGGAGTAATACTTTCTCGAGAAAACAATCACTTCGACTCTTTTCTTTTCTTTTCTTTCTATCAACATCAAACCACACCATCTTTACCCCATATGCGCCTCCATCTCTAATTCCTCTCACCTACCTTTCATCTCTCTCCTCTCCCTTCCTTTTAATTTCATTTCAGATTTCAAATCTCCTCTTTCTTTTTTCCGTTTGTTTTATTTTCCTCTTTTTTAAATAAAAATTTGTTTTTATTTTAAGTTTTGGTGGAGAATTATTGATAATGGGCTGTACAAGCTCCAAACTCGACGATCTTCCGGCGGTTGCTCTCTGCCGTGAACGCTGCTTCTTCCTCGACGCAGCGATTCAGCAGCGTTACCAATTATCCGACTCCCACGTGGCGTACACTAACTCGCTCAGAGGAATCGGTCACTCACTCCACCTCTTCATCAACCACCACCACCGCTTCGTCGCTTCCGGCGGAGCCTCCTCCTCCTCCGGAGGAGACTCTCCCAGACTCAACCTCCCTCCTCAGAGAAAAGGCGACCCCGAAGAACAAGAAGAAAAAGAAGAAAAATCTCCTCCCAAGAAACCAGCAAAGCTACCTTCCTCTCACCAAAACCACTCCGGGTCGGGCTCCGATTCGGGTCATCTCGAATTCGATTCGGATTCAGACTCCGAAGACGACGACGACGAAGAAGGACACCTGGATTTGGATTCGGACTCTTTACACCACCTCTCTCCTCAACACCATCATTTCCCGATGACACACGAGTCTGGGCCTTACATGGCCCAACAACAACCATACCCGAATCCGGAAATGATGATGGGCCATCATAATTACTCAGCAGGAGGAGGAGGAGGGAGTTATATGCATATGAATTACATGAAGAACAAGTCCATGCCTCCTTCCGTTATCTACGAGCAAAGACCAAGCAGTCCTCAAAGAGTAGTCTACGAAGGTGAATCATCATCATCTTCTAATTATCCTTATCCGTATTACGGATACTCAAATAATACCGTACCGGGACCCGGTTACTACGGTTCTTCTTCGAGTAGTGTTGGTACGACCTCTAAACCGCCACCTCCTCCTCCTTCCCCGCCTCGATCTAACGGTTGGGATTTTTTGAATCCGTTTGATACTTACTACCCTCCGTACACTCCGAGTCGTGACTCGAGAGAGCTCAGGGAGGAGGAAGGTATACCGGAGCTTGAGGAGGACGATTCAGGATACGAGGTTGTTAAGGAAGTTCACGGGAGACCGAAGTTCGCCGGCGGTGGAAATAATAACCAACCGCCTCCCGCCTCCGCCGTGTACAGGGAGGAGCCTCCTTTGATTCCTTCTCAGCCTCCTCCGCCGGTTGCTGATAAATCGGTGGCTAGCACCAGCGGCGGAGATGCGGCGGATGCGGCGATGTATCAGTCGAGGCCGAGCGTGTCGGTGGAGAAGAAAGGTGTGGAGTACGATGTGCACGTTGTTGAGAAGACGGTTGTTGAAGATGGTGGAAACGAAGAGAGACGGAGCAATGCCGCGGGGACACGTGGAGGAGGTGGTGGAGGAGGTGGAGGGGGGCCACGTGCGGTGCACGAGGTTGCTAAAGAGATTGAGAATCAGTTCGTGAAGGCTGCTGAGTCGGGAAGCGAGATCGCTAAGTTGCTTGAAGTTGGGAAGCTTCCTTACGGTCGTAAACATGGTAATAATAATCTCTCTTAAATAAATAAATAAAAAATTCTCAGCTTAATATGCAAACAGATTAATTAAAATGGTTTAAAACTTTTTTTTTTTGTAGCAGCAGCTTCTAAATTGTTACATCCTTCGCTACCTTCTACCTCTGGAGGAGGATCTTCTACTACTACTGCTGCGCCGGCTACTTACGCAGATATTGAAGAAGAGCTTGCTTCTAGGTCAAGGAACCTTTCTTCTACTTTGCATAAGCTTCATCTATGGGAGAAGAAGCTTTACCACGAAGTGAAGGTAATGTTTTGATCTTAAAACACTGTGATATGTTCAGTGTCTGAAGAAAAGGTTGTCTACTCTTTGTGTAGGCTGAGGAGAAGTTGCGTGTAGCTCACGAGAAGAAGCTAAGGAAGCTAAAGCGTTTGGATGAACGAGGTGCTGAAGCTACCAAAGTAGACACAACTCGCAAGTTAGTGAGAGACATGTCGACGAAGATACGGATTGCGATTCAGGTTGTGGATAAAATCTCTGTGACTATTAATAAGATTAGAGATGAAGACCTATGGCCGCAACTTAACGCATTGATTGAAGGGTAAACCTTAGTAGCCTCTCTACATGTTTATGGTTTATACATATTTGAATTTTTTGAAAATGTTTTTTTTTTCTTCAGGCTTACAAGAATGTGGAAAGCAATGCTTGAGTGTCATCAGAGCCAGTGTCAAGCTATTAGTGAAGCTCGAGGGTTAGGTCCTATAAGAGCGAGCAAGAAGCTCGGTGAAGAACATCTAGAGGCAACGAGTTTGCTAGGACACGATCTTATTAACTGGATATTAGGATTCTCTAGCTGGGTCAGCGCGCAGAAAGGCTATGTAAGAGAGTTGAATAAATGGCTCATGAAGTGTCTTCTCTATGAACCCGAGGAGACGCCAGATGGCATCGTTCCTTTCTCACCTGGTCGTATTGGAGCTCCACCGATCTTTGTGATATGTAACCAATGGTCTCAAGCTTTAGACAGGATCTCCGAGAAGGAAGTTATCGAGGCGATGCGTAGTTTCACTACAAGCGTGCTTCAGCTTTGGGAGCAAGATCGGTTAGAGACGACGACGATGGGGCATGGGGATTCTGAGAAGAGAGTTAGGAACATGGACAGGGAAGAGCAGAGGATACATAGAGAGATTCAAGCGCTGGAGAAGAAGATGGTCTTGGTGGCACCTGGTGATGGTGCTAATGGTCTTTCTTTATCTGGGAACGTTGTCTACCAAAGTGATACGAGTAATGATAGTTTACAAGGTAGTTTGCAGCGGATTTTTGAAGCTATGGAGAGATTCACTGCTGAGTCTGTGCAAGCTTATGATGATCTTTTAGTGCGTGCTGAAGAAGAAACTGCTCCACGAGAACTTGAGGAAGATGAGGACTAATAATCATAATAACAGGAGGAAGGATCTTTGCTTTATTGCTGATCTTGCAATGATGGATTAGTTGAAAACCATCCACAATCATCTGAGACTGAGGCAAGAAGAGCACCCCATGATGATGATCTAAGAGGAGGCAGAAGACAGTGTAAAGAGGCTACAGCCAAATGTTCGGTTTATATAGATGCGGTTTACTCCAAATTGGCTTTGAACCGGATGGTTTACGTTGCTATGGTAGATGAAGGTTTGATAACTTGTTACTTTACCACATATGATGCAGGTTGCAGATATTAGTTTTGAGTCTAGTAATTTTAAAATTAGGCCAGTGTATACATAAGACGTTTAGGATAAAACTTTTGATAAATTCTCAACAATTATTTTGTAAAATCCGAATGTATCTCAGGCAACTAGGCAAGTCTGTCACTCTTTGTTTTTTTTAACATAAGATTAGAAAAATCATTCTATGATAAGTTGCAAACTATTACCAATCATTTACCTGACCAGCCTTACACATTGATGATTAACATGAAACTTTAATAATACTAAACATAATGGTCCATTCTTTCTCATTAGTGCCTGCGCCAATCGTTAACGATTTTGTGTTGCCGTGCCAAACATGATTAGCGTGAACTTGACGTCTCGTGTGACAAATCGTTTTTCGTTTTGTTTGTTGCAAAATAAAAAAAAATTGAAGAAAGTGATAACATGAACAGAATAAGGGCCAGAAGTAATTGTTGTAATCCAGCTATAGGTTAATGATGAATGTTTATTATATACTATCAGAGATAGTGCTTGAGCATCTAATCATATAAAGAAAGCCAATTACATTGGAGAATCTTTAGATCACTTCACTCTTTGCCTTTTCTACACAAGAGACAACTCTTGTAACCTCGAAAGCTAGTAAATAGTACAAACATTGCAAGAATACTTTTCATTTGCCAACATCCAAATCAAGAACATACAAACTATTTTCTCGCCGGTCATCACTGGAGGTTTATTCATTATGATTTGCAGATTTTATATAGCAGCTCAAGGTGTCCAAACCAAATTCAGAATGGTACGATGTATAGTAAAAATTAGAAGTTTGAAAGCTGATCCATATGTTGACCAGGATGTTTAGTATATTAGAGGTCTCTATCAAGCTACACACAACCATATTCAACCGGTTTTAGTCACCTAAAAAAAAGTATGCAGCTTAAATGTTAACAAATGAATGCGATTTTGAACATTTAGCCATATTAGGTTATGTGGTTTCCAGTAGATGGTAATACACATCCAAAGTTCCAAATGACACCGAAAAACTTCCTTTTAGTATTGAAATATTTTGTGTAAAAGATTTTCTAGAAAGTTCATGCATAAAAGTAGTCATTTTCGTTCGGAACAGAGTAATTAATACTCAAATGGAAATAAAACTGACATTACTCTAATTAGTAGATAAATCAATAATCCAGAAATATAACAGAGTCGACAGAAATACAAAAAAAGAAACATATGAATCAGAATTAAATATCACACGGTTTCACGAGTCAACTTTCTACAAACTCCAAATTTTTCTTCACACGCTTATCTTTACACTATACAAGTACGAATCTTTTGAAATAACTAGATACTTAGAACTAGACGCAAAAAAAAAGAGTTGTGCAGAAAATAATATGGAAAAGATGGGAGGAGAAAGAAAAAGTAGGAATGGTCGATGATAAGTCACTCCAATCACAAACACTTTGAGCTGGCAAATAATGTGATTTTCCCAAAATATCTTTTGGTACCACAAAGTGTGTATCATTGAACATCCGAATCATTTTATTATTGTATTATAGTATACACACAAAAGAAGTTGGCTTCTTCTGTTTCTTTGGCTTTCCAATTTGCAAATCCATTGGTTAAAGATTAAACAGTTCATAAACCAAAAAAAAAACACTGCACACTTCAAGAGTTGACCTTCTATAAATTGATAAAATCTAATATTTCACTGATCATATGTGAAAATTTTTAGTTATAGAAAGTTTTTTTCTCTTATATTTCAACTTAATTGCTAAGCTGGCATATCATAATTGACTATATGGAGAAACTTACCTCAGGAGTCAAACAAGACAAAAGAGAGAGAGAAATAAAAATTAAAATAATATTTTTTCCACCACTATATTCTTCTTCTCTTTCTCTCTCTATTACAAGAAGCAAAAGAGAGAAAACACTTTCCGACTCGCTTTGTTTCTGTCGTGAGAAAAGGAGTTCAGAAAACTTCCATGGGTTGTTGTCAATCCTTGTGTTCTGGTGATGAACACCAGCCGGTTGGGAAAGATGGAGCTCAGCCGCTGCAGCAAGCGACTCAAAACCACCACGGCGGCGCTGCGACGGCTGATAACGGCGGCGGAGCTGGTGGCGTAAGTGGAGGAGGAGGAGGGATACCGTCTTTCTCCGAGTTCTCTTTATCCGACCTCAAAGCAGCTACGAACAACTTCAGCTCCGACAACATCGTGTCTGAAAGCGGCGAGAAAGCCCCAAATCTTGTCTACAAAGGCCGCCTTCAGAACCGCCGTTGGATCGCCGTCAAGAAGTTCACTAAGATGGCTTGGCCTGATCCTAAACAATTCGCTGTAATAGAAAAAAAAATCAACACTTTCAATCTGTTCAATTGGTTAATGATCCTTTTATGTTCTTGTTTTTGAAATTTGTTTACTTCAATTGCAGGAAGAAGCATGGGGTGTTGGTAAATTCAGGCATAACCGGTTGGCGAATTTGATTGGTTACTGTTGCGATGGAGACGAGAGGCTTCTTGTTGCTGAGTTCATGCCTAACGATACACTCGCTAAGCATTTGTTCCATTGTAATACTTTCTCTCTCTCTATCCTTTTTGCCATTAAGAGTGATGAATCTTTTAGGCTGTATAATTCGGAATGTGTGTATCTTTTAAGTATCCAGTGATTGCCAATTTGCATAAATTATGGTTTTAATGTTATAGTCTTAAAAGTGGAAACTTTTCTTATCGTGTTGTGTTATAGTACTAAAAGTGGAAACTTTCCTTTATCGTGTTGTGTTTTTATTTTTTGGGTGGTTATTGACAGGGGAAAATCAAACCATTGAATGGGCTATGAGGTTGCGAGTGGGATATTACATAGCCGAAGCTTTGGATTATTGTAGCACCGAGGGTCGTCCCTTGTACCATGATTTAAATGCTTACAGGGTTCTCTTTGATGAGGTATCTATCATTCTCTTCTTAGTATTTTTATTTCATGCTAAAGATATTTTTATAACTTTTTGAATGGATATTGTAGGATGGAGATCCTCGTCTCTCATGTTTCGGCTTGATGAAGAACAGTCGTGATGGTAAAAGCTATAGCACTAATCTAGCATATACACCACCTGAATACCTAAGAAATGGTAACTCAGTTTTTGTATATCTCTCTCTCTCTCTTAACATTATTACAATCAGTATCAAATGCAAATGTTTAGTTTAATCCTTATCTCCTTGATGAAGTCAAACTAAGTGTGGTAAAAAAAAATTGTGTTGTAGGAAGAGTGACACCTGAAAGTGTTACTTACAGCTTTGGAACTGTGCTTCTTGATTTGCTTAGTGGAAAACACATCCCTCCAAGCCATGTTAGTTCCTTACCTATCATCTTTTTGGTCATGATAGATAATGTCAATGTTATATTACAAAGTAGATAATATAAGTTTTTGTGATATCTCTTTCTAGGCTCTGGATATGATACGTGGCAAGAATATTATTTTGTTGATGGATTCACACCTAGAGGGAAAGTTCTCAACAGAAGAAGCTACCGTTGTTGTAGAACTCGCCTCCCAATGCTTGCAATATGAGCCTCGAGAGAGACCCAATACCAAAGATCTTGTGGCGACACTTGCACCCTTGCAGACTAAATCAGACGTAAGTGTGTGAATCGAGTTCTTGAATCTGACCGAGTTGTTCTCTATATTCATCTTCTTATGATTGCAGGTTCCTTCATATGTGATGCTTGGAATAAAGAAGCAGGAGGAGGCACCTTCGACGCCGCAGAGGCCACTCACGCCGTTAGGCGAGGCTTGCTCGAGAATGGATCTCACAGCTATTCATCAGATCTTGGTCATGACACACTACAGAGACGACGAGGGGACTAACGAGGTCATTACATGATTTTAGTTACTCAAAACACATTAAAAAGTGGTTAAAACTATTAAACTAACTCATTGGAGTTTATCAGTTATCTTTCCAAGAGTGGACTCAACAGATGAAAGACATGCTTGAGGCACGCAAACGTGGTGATCAAGCTTTCCGCGAGAAAGATTTCAAAACCGCCATAGACTGCTACTCACAGGTATCCGACAACTTGTTGATTTGACCATATTGTTACAACCTGTTTGGTTATTACATACAGTTTGCTTTTTTGAGCAGTTTATCGACGTTGGAACAATGGTGTCACCAACTGTGTTTGGTCGGAGAAGTCTATGCTACTTACTATGCGATCAACCAGACGCAGCGCTACGCGACGCCATGCAGGCGCAATGCGTGTATCCTGACTGGCCAACGGCTTTCTACATGCAGTCTGTGGCATTAGCGAAGCTGAACATGAACACGGACGCAGCAGATATGTTGAACGAAGCAGCTCAGCTCGAAGAGAAGAGACAACGAGGAGGAGGGAAATGATCAAATTTGATTCTTGGATACACAATGTGTTTACTACATCATCTTGCGAGTGAGCTTCAAAAGATTCTTTTATAAAGAAGAAAACAAAATGGTTAAAAAACCTGTCGATGTGATTGTTCATTGGGGGTTGTAATGTAGTAACCATAGAGGGAGAGAAAAGAGAAATTTAATGTTTGTTTTGTAATTGCAATTACTTGTAATATGCATGGTCTCTGTTTTTAAGCTTTGTTATTTTTATATAAGAATATCTTGACAGGAAAAATAAGGAGAGTAAAAACATCTTAATGAATATATGGTGGCATGCGATTAGTACTTGTTTTCTTCAGCTTCATGGGACAGCAGCAACTCGAGTGATTGCACACCATCCTCACCGGCAGATTCATCCTTTGCCATGTTTTGGAACTTGGAATCTGGAAATTCATGTTCATCTTCTTGAATGTAATTTGAAGATCCTATGGCATCATGGAATTCTGATTCTTCCTCCTCCTCATCATCATTGTTTTCACGTCTACAAACTTCCACGGATTGATGATGACTTGTTTGGAAAGATTCTGACCTTTCCTTCCTAATCCTTGACGCCTCCTCTGCAAGTTTTTGATCCATCCTTTCCATACGCTCTCTCACACTTTCCTTAACATGGTTTATCTGTCCAAGATAAAAGAAAAAATCATTATCCATCACTAAGCTTGTCTTGACAAGGATCACTTAAAAAAGCTTAAGAAAAAAAAATTATCGTCACTAATACATGTCAAAACACGGTTATTGTGGAATTAGCAAGCTTAAGGGGTAGAGAGAGATAGTAGCTACCGTGGCAGTAATGGATTTTATTTCTTCCTTAATCGAACTGCTTAATTGTGATGCCAATGCAATCAAGGAGGCCTTCACACTTTGCAATGCTTCCATCTCTGTTGATTTGTTTTTGGTATCTAGGGTTCTTGAACTCCGTCGGGTGTGTTAATTTAGATGGTTTATTTGTAGGTTTTTTATTAACGCTGGAAAAAAAAGAATATATTAGGGAAATCAAAATATATCAATGAATATATTAGGGTTGATAAAAAAATATATATTAGGGAAATCAAAATATATCTTTTGATGTTATCTGGTTCCTTTTTTATTTATTTTATCTTTTTATCAAGCATAAAATTTAAATAAACATTAGATTTTGACCCATACTTTTTAAATGTGGAAGATAATATTTGTTTAAATTTATTATTATATGGTTCCAATTATTTAATAAACCTAAACTGAATTATATATGATATCGGGTTTACCATTTAGACCAAATTTTGTATTTTCTGTATTTATAAAAAAAATGTTAATAGTATGACTGTGTGCTTTAATTTTTTTAACCTGATTATTCTATAAAATTGTGGTAGTTGTATTTGTTTGTAAAATAGATCCCTATAATTTATTGAATTTTGTATTTTTAAATTGATTATTTTTTTTGAATATTTGAGTCATAGTGTCTATGATTGATATTTGAATAATTTTGACGTATAATATAGTTCTTACAAAGCTTGAGATTAATTTAATGTAACAATATTGTGATGTAATTACATTGAATTTTTCTCAATATTTTTTTATATTTACTTGTTTTCCACATAAATTAAGTATTTTATAATAAGTTGAACTTTTTCGTAAATTCTTTAACAAGTTATATAAACTAATTTCGGTTTCTGAAACATTTATTAACAAATTAATATTATACAGAACTCTATATTACTACGTTGTAATCAATTACAAGTTTTATAAGAGATTCAGAGAGAGAAAGCGACTTAGAGAGAGAGCGAAGAAAAAGATAATCGAGACTCCGGCCGACGGTGAGGCTCCTTTAGCCACCGTCGGTCCGGCTCTTGTATGTGTGTATCTTCGTTTTAATACTTCAACCGAACCTCTTAGTTTTTTGGTCTCCGGCGTCGCATCCTTCTCGCGGTGGGGCGGCTGGCTTTTTGACTCCGATGTCTGCATCCAGTCGTTATAGATGGACGGTCGGATTTCGTCTTTGCGTCGTATTACCTTTTGTATTGACGGCGGCTCTGTATTTCCCCGTGTGGTTACGGGATTTCGTTAGATTGAGGTTGGTGTAGTGGCCCTGGACGAGTTCTCGACGCAGTGTCGATGAAAGCTCTCCATTAAAGGGTGATTTGGCGGTGGTGTGAGGCGAGATGTGATTTCGTCTCCGGTGATTTGCGTGGAAACGTCGGTGAATCTTCCCGGCGGTGATTTCCCGAATGTGGCGAAGATGTGTGAAGATTGAAGGTGACACGTGCTCCTTTGCTGGTGAAGTTTAAACACGTGGTCATGCTTTTCTCTTGTTTTTACACATATCGCAAGGTGTCAAATGGGTCTGGGTTTTTAATGTTTGGGCTTATGGGTGGAGTAAAGTGTAGCCCATGTCGGGTGGATTGGTGGGTTTGAAACCCAACTGTACGTCCTTTTATTGCTTTTTCGGGGGTTTTGTAATATGTTTTATGGCTTTAGTCCTTTTAATAATATTATCAGTAGATGGCAAAAAAAAAAAAACAAATTAATATTATACTGTTGAGGCATAATCACCCAACTATATGGGGGACTTAAGGCCTATTTCCCTCTAAAATATCGGGCCATGAAGAAGTTAAATCCAAATATCGGCCCATGAAGAAGTTCAAAACAAAAGGGTAGGTAGTTTCTCTGAAAAATAAATTAAACCGCCGACAAACTCTTGTCCGAGAGAAAGCGAGGAAAAGAATCGTTGCTGATTTCTTGTGAAAATAAACAGCGATCGATGTTTCTGCAATCATTCCCCCGCAAAATATTTAGAATAGAGAGGTCGATGTATTCGTCTAGACTATATGTAGTTCAGAATCGAGGTAATCAAGTCACTCTTTAACTTACTTTGTTCTGTTTAACTTTGGTTGCTATTTTTTTTTTGTGTGCAAATTCTTGGTTACTTATCTTAATATGACTTTGTAATTTTAATATACTTCAATAAAATTTTGTCGAAAGAAAATAATCTTAATATGCAAACAGTTTGCTAACGTATGTTTGCATATTAAGATTATTTTCTTTCGACAAAATTTTATTGAATTATATTAAAATTACAAAGTCATATTAAGATAAGTATGACTTTTATGTTATAAATTTAGTTTCATGCCTTCATGTTATAAGTAAATCATGCCCTTAAAGTTAAATTTAGTTTCCCGTCCTTGACTTTTATGTTTCAGATCCACAAACAGTCCTTATCCTAAAACTGAGGCATCTTTTTTCTTACCTTTGCTAACGTATGAGTTCATTAAACTGTTATTTGTTAGTTTATTTTCGTTAAGTGTAGTATATAATTTATAAATATAATGTTGGTTTATATTTATAAATTTAATGTTGGTTTATATGCTATGCATGAATAATATATTAAAATATGATGATGATGATGTTATATATTATTAGTTTTATTGTATGCTTATAGAATATGAATATTGATTGAATAAATTATCTAAATACAGAAAAACCATATATCGCATTAAAAATAAAATTAGAAAATCGAGCGAAATTTAGAAACCAAAAACAAAAAAGAACGATCGTTCTTTGTCAAAAAAATATAAAAAAATAACGATAGTTGGGGTTTGTTTGACCAAACAATAATAATAATAATAATAATAGTAGTTGGGTTTTAAGAGTCTTCGGGGGTAATTTGGTAAATTAAAAGCAAAATAGTACGAATCCTAACGGCCTTTCCCTCTCCCTCTTTAAGTTCCCACTTCTTTTCCATTATTCGGAAGTGGAGAAGAACAGAGCAAGAAACGAGAGCGACTGCGATCATGGACGCGTTTGTGGCGGAAAACAAGATCGTCTTCATAAAATGGTGCCGGATCTGCGGATGTTTGTGCCTGCACTGCCGACTAAGACTCCCCCCCGAGTTCCACCCGTGCGTGTGTAGCTCCAAGAAGGTTAACCTGAACTGGATCGTTCTCGGGCTCAATCGTCACGAATTCAACAACTGCCAGGTTTCTTTCTGCATATTTTGCTTACGATTGTGTTGTTTTATCCTTGATCGCATCATCATACTCTGGTTTTGATGATTTGAGGTATAATCTGAGGTTCGCGAACGAGTTAGGGTTTTGATTTTGTAGTCATCGATTCTTTAATCTCATATACTTCGTGGATTACACCGTTTCCGATGATTGATTCTCAGTTTCTCAGGGGGAGAAGCATCGAATTGCTGTTTACGTCATCGTTTGTTCGTATAACGGCTTCGAATCTGAGTTTTGTTTTCCGCCTATTTTGATGATTTGAATCGGACGAGTTAGGGTTTGGATTTTGTGGTCCTTGATTCTTTATCTTTATGTAACTCGTGGATTATACAGTCTCAGATGATTGATTCTCATGGGGGAAATGGTATCGAATTGCTGCTTGTGTCATCATTGTTTGTTCGTATACTGGCTTCGAATCTGAGTTTTGTTTTTGTCACCTGTTTTGATGGCATCAATTTAAGGTAGGTATAATCTGCAGGTTTTTGGACGAGTTAAGGTTTTGATTTAGTAGTCATCTATAATTCGTGGATTACACAGTTTCTGATGATTGATTCTCAGTGGGAGAGGCATCGAATTGCTGTTTATGTCATTATTTGCTTGTTCGTATAATTTTTCAGTGAAGTAACAATGGCCTTCGATTCGTATTAGAGATATTTGTGTGTAAGCTCGTCTAAAACATAGGATCCTCAGTGATAATCTTATGTTTAGATAACTCTGTAACTCAAGGAATTGATTGCGAGTTCTTAGATAACTGTTCTAAGTCTGGTCAACATCTATGTCTAGGTCTCTGAATCTTTGTATGGCTCAAACGCAGGTTTGTGCTGCTTTGGGGTTAAATCAACGACCGCAGATACAACAACCGCGGACACTAAAAGCACAGACTTTTTCTCGTTATCAACTCAAGCGTGCGCCAGTTCCTGCAAAGGCACCCGAGTGGCTTCCAAGTAAGTGGTGGGGAATGTTACGGGGAGCAACATCACGCATGTTTTCTTGGGCCTTGGTGAGAGCACTACGCATGTTTTCTTGGGCCTTGGTGAGAGCACTACGCATCTTTGTTTGGCTCTTGGTGCTTCTACTCAACGCGTTTTGCTTCTCATTGCACCCATGGGGCCTGGAAACTGCGATTGATAACCAAGGAGGTCTTCAAGTGTCAGGGATAGCTGGTTCGCTGTTGTCTGCACTCTCTTACAATGGCTTGGTTGCTCAGTTTCTGACCATAATCACTCTTCTACGACTAATTGTGGAAGACGTCTTTGGCTTTCACCTTGAGATTGGGAATCACCTGCCGTATGCACAGTTGTTGTGGACACCCCTCCGAATCCTGTCTGACTGGTGGCACGATCTCCTCCTAAACCGCGGTTTCTTCCACATGATCTTGGATGGACCTCGAGACGTGGTGGTTTGTCCTAGAAAGGCAGAGCTTAATGATTTTGGAGGAGTAAGAAGACTTCTCTTCTTTCTAGATGACAATACGTTTGCAGTAAGTCCCGGATCCTATCTTTTCTTTTATATATCTTAGCTGTATCTTGTTTTATTTATCTGGAAACTGCAGCAGATTTTTATTTGTTCTCTGTTCTATAACAGGTTCTTGCAATCAGCGTGTACGTGTCATGCCTCTTCAGTTTTCTGCCGTATCTCATCGGGATATCTGTTAGTAACCTCCCACTGACTGACACCATCAGCTTTGTGTCCAACAGCTCACCCATCTTTACTGGATACTCTCTTATGGTGGTAATCTCGGTTGATTACTTGGTTATGAATCGAGACTCGTTTAATATGTTACGAACGATGCTTCTCTACATATCACTCGCACCCTTCGTCCTATTACACGATCTTTTAGCACCACTATGCAGTAACCCCCGAGGTGTGGTCAACGAGGCAATCCAATTCCTAAGTCGTATCAACTACAAGCTTCTGATCTGCCCGTTGCTCCTTGGGTTCCACATGGACTTTTGCACTATCCCTGTCATTGGAACAAGCTATTCTCGAAAGATTGAGTTTGTCTTGGGCTATCCACTTTGCATCGTCTTACACTGGTTTTGTGGATTCACTTGGTTGGTGATATCTTCGGCCTTCATGCGTCTTATCTACAAGGTAAGCAATGGTTCTTCCGTGTTTGGTTTTCATTATGTCGTTTAAAATTGTATTCTTCTTCTTCTTCTTTTGACAGATCATTGGTGGGCAACGAGCTTCTTGGTGTTTTGAAAATGTCACGGACTTCAATAAACTGCATTATGCCCAACTTCTCTCTGCGTTTGCTTTCCAGGAGGCATTGATTTTTACTGTGGTTCACCTACCAATAACCACTATCTCTCTCGTCAGCAGCTCGTTTTTCCCCCTCCACTTCTGGTAAGCTCCTTCGCCTTTCTTTACATTTCTAATATCACAATGCTTTGACAGAATGTATGATAAAAGATATACATTAATGACGCAGGGCCTATGACACGAGGATTCTGTTTGGCTCAGTGGCTGCATATGGATTCCTAGTGAGAGTAGGAGTCCACGAGTGGTTAGCCAAGATTATTGGAGGATCAACTGAATCCATTGTTCGAGAGTGGATTACAACTGTGAATAATTGGCTTCAGTGGATGCCGACAGAGAGGTAACTGATTCTACATCATCGTTTGTAATAAGATTATGATACGTGTTAGGTATCGGAACTGGTAACACAGTGTTGATCAAGAGAAATACTGATAATATTGATAATAAAAGTGTTTACAAACTTGAGAGAATTGCTTGAGAGTACTCTCACCTCTCCATGACCATGAGTGATCTAATCTCTAGATGACCTTCTTACTTATTCTTACACTTACTTATATACTAGTAACTACTAGATTAGGGTAAAGACATGATCAATACTCTAGCCCATTAGTCTAAAGGCCTCCCATACATATGGGCCTCGTAACAGATTACTCTGTTTTGTTTTTTGTTTTTTTTTTCCTTAGTTTGCCTTCTCAAGTCTCTGACAGTTTCGCAACTTTAGGTTCGTACTGAGGAAACGGGTGATGTTGTTTCTTGCTGCGCTGAGCATGTACCTCGTGAGTTTAGCCTCCATGGTTTTGCCAGTTCTGGTAGGCAGGGTGTTCTTCCAGCTCATCTCCTTCGCCAAACAAGACGGTCTGTCCTTCGCTTTACAACTCTCTTTTTATTCTACCTGTTATGTGCTCCTATTCTAGTGGTGTTATGTCTCATATCAAATATGCCACTGTAGATCTCTATGGTTTCTGGATTGGATGTGCTCTCTTGCGAAGCATCTTCAAGTATAATCACATCTGGATGACGATAGGAAATGGCATCATGGTAAGCACTTGCTTTCTTAAGTGCTAGTTTGCTTTCTTCCAATTTTTTTTTTTTTTTTGAATAAGATACTTGTATAACTGACAAAAATGGATTCACAGAACTTGGCGGCCACACAGACATTGCTGGTTCTCGTTGTCGACACTATGGTCATTATCCCATCACTAGTGCCGCAAGACGAAACCCCTGGTTTCTTCTCGGTCCAAGATAGGTTGATTGGACTACTCATCCTTCACACATGGACCTATCTCGTAAGAAGCTAACCTGGATCTTCATTAGTGAATCATGATCTTGCTTCCGTGTAATGACTCGATTCTGTTTCTTTCTCACAGACGGTCTTCGCAGGGATCAACCGTTTCCAGAGTGTCGCATGGCGAGAGAGGCTTCAGGGGATCAGACAAGGCATTACCTATCAGTTTTCCTCCAAGTACTTAATCTTTCTCGGCTTGATCCTTGAGACAGCTCTCACGACTGTCTGCTTCCCCTTCTTGGTTGCCGGAATTGGGTTTTCAGGTGCCTTCACTCTCATCTGGCCGGTGTTAGCAGGTGTTGTCGTTTTAGGCTTTGTAGCCAAATTGGAACTCGAGTTCACTTGAACAACTTGCCAAACTTCTTGTGATAACAAGAACGAGTTACATGTTTTGATACAAATTTCCGTTTGTAATGCAGTTACATGTAATACACATGATCTCGGTTTTTAAGCTTTGTTTTGTTATATAGACCCCTTCGTTTGTATGTCGCAGTGTCTACGACCTGCAATTAGTCCTTTTTAAGCTTTGTTTTGTTATATAGACCCTCTTAAAAGAGCGATTAGTGACTGGTGAGTCGGTGACTGGTCACACGATCAATGACATCAAAACGAACAGCAATTTGCAAACGAATAGAATATAAAAATATCTTAACAGGAAAAAAAGAGAGGATCTTATGAATAGTAATATGATAGTAGAAAAATGGTCTCCACCAGCGAAATAATAAAATCAGTATCTAGTTCTATAGATTTGTGTAGACACGTAAGGCATGCTTTAAGTGAACAAAGTCAATCATAAACTCTCCTTATTTGGATATATCGACATCCTCACCGGCAGATTCGTCCTTTGCCATGTCTTGGAACTTGGAATCTGGAAATTCATGTTCATCTACTTGGATGTAATTTGAAGAATCCATGGCATCATGGAATTCTGATTCTTCCTCCTCCTCATCATCATTGTTTTCACGTCTACAAACTTCCACGGATTGATGATGACTTGTTTGGAAAGATTCTGACCTTTCCTTCCTAATCCTTGACGCCTCCTCTGCAAGTTTTTGATCCATCCTTTCCATACGCTCTCTCACACTTTCCTTAACATGGTTTATCTGTCCAAGATAAAAGAAAAAATCATTATCCATCACTAAGCTTGTCTTGACAAGGATCACTTAAAAAAGCTTAAGAAAAAAAAATTATCGTCACTAATACATGTCAAAACACGGTTATTGTGGAATTAGCAAGCTTAAGGGATAGAGAGAGATAGTAGCTACCGTGGCAGTAATGGATTCTATTTCTTCCTTAATCGAACTGCTTAATTGTGATGCCAATGCAATCAAGGAGGCCTTCACACTTTGCAATGCTTCCATCTCTATTGATTTGATTTTGGTATCTAGGGTTCTTGAACTCTCTCGGGTGTGTTATTTGAGGTTATAATGCTTCTCCCTATTTATATGGAGATATGAATATGATTAGGGAAAATTAAAAATCTTTATGTTTATCCTTTTTCTTGTTTTCTTTTTATACAACATATATCGGTTATGGAAATTTTAAGTAATGAAACTTCCTAATTGGATTGCAACCTCCTCAAGTTTCCTTATTTATTTTACTTTTTTTTTTGTTTGTCAAGCATAAGATCTTCAAGTAAAGATACGAAAGGTGGTTAACTTGCATATAGACAAACTCCAAGTTTTTAAGGAGGAAAATCAACTGATGAGGATGCAGCGAATTGGAGAACCTTCTGCTCCAACAAGTCTTAGTGGTAAGCAATGGACAGAGTAGACTCCTGCCTTCACATCATCCAGCTTCAATCCCTCCACAAGTATAGTCTCCTGTCAAAGTTTTATATATTAGTCTCAACCATCATTATCAAAATCTTCAGAATTCATCTACTTGAAACTTAGGATAATGATTTTGCATACCCGGCCTTTTAGGAATGCTAGGTGTGACGGAATAAGATCATCATATGCAGCTACTGACAGATAATCAACCCCTACATTAATGGATACACCAAAACTCAGCTTAGAGAATTACTTCACCATAAGAGACTTTAAACTTTGTTTGATGGCATAAAAACTTGGAGAGATTTGATTATTACCAACAAGTTTGATGTCAGTGTTGTCTACCAACCATTGTGCGCCGTCCCTCATGAATCCGACATAGCTTGTATCAAACTCTTTCTTGAACATAAGACGCCTGTAACATATTATTTTTTTTAATTATTATCAAACTCTATCAGAAACAAAAGTATATTACTATTTACTTCCGAAACAGAGTTTCAAGTTGTACGATAAAGTTGACCAATTCAACATCTGACCAGGATCTCTAACTGATGTTACCTGTCACTGTTCAAAGTTCTGAAAAGCACACGACGAACACCTCTCGGTATGTTAAGAGACTTCATCACTTCGGCTACACAATCCCAACAACACATATCACCACTGTCCTAAAATCACTAAATAAGTAAATTATCTAAAAAGACAAGTCCACTCACCAGTTATGTTCTTGTTCCTCGGAACATCAACCAACAACGCAGGACCTACAAAACATCACTAATTCAACCGATCAAATCAACAAAAGGTAAGACCTTTAAGCTGAATCAGAAGCAATATTACCGTTTAGGACTTGGAGATCAAGCGAGTCAACATCAAACCCAGCGTCGTAATACTCGTCGTACACGTGTCCAGGCGAATCCACGTGAGTCCCGGTGTGAGTCGGGATCTTCATCTCTGAGTTGTTAGCTAGCGATCCGTTCTTCATGCTCGCGGCTAGCCACAGAAACCTTCCGATTCCTTCCTTCGAGTCCCACGACGGCATCTCCGGCGTGTATCGGTGACTGATGTCGAAGATTTTGCCGTCTCCGTATACCTCGCGGCGGATGGGTTTGAGGTCGTCGGAGAAACCTCCGTCTACCGGAGCGGTTCCGGGGATGGTGGGGTAAGCATCGGAGATGGCGGCGTGGATGAGGAGAGAAGGGAGGGAGAGGAGTGTGAGGAGGAGGAGGAGGAGGAGGAATAGTGGAGGAACTGTCATTGTTGTTAAGTTTGCTTTCCTCATTTCGATCATCACGAAGAAGAAGATGAATTGACTTTTGATCATTTTGGGCCTTTCATTGGTTTTATTAGTGGGCTTGGAATCAATTATAGGCCTAAAATATCGGAAGTTAATACTATATATTATATACGAAGAAGAGCCTACATGTTTTTCATTACGTTATTTATCTCAAGAATATCCAATGCTTAAGAGGATTTTGTGCAACTAGGTGTCATGTTACATGAATCATACAAGCACCTTGATTTTTTTTTTTTAACAACAGAATCATACAATGCACCACCTTGATATATGTGAATTATTCTGAAAATGTATTACTGATGATGAAAGTGAAGAAAAAAAAACTATTAAAAAATACAACCAAAAACATTCACTTCAACATATGAACAAGGGAGTGAATGACTACTATATATACTAATAAGGTATTGAGCATTTTAGGATGATAAACATTATACAGATACATGGTTAAAGACACTCTAGAAGTCTAAAGAGCAATCTCAGTAGGAATGCTTGTGTTAGGAGGACAGAACACAACTTGTTTTTGTGGATTTTGCACTTTCTTTTCAACCTCCCACTTTGATTTTGCTATGACTCCATCATTTACAGGCTCATATGCCTGAGTAAAATCAAAACAAATGATCGATTTTCCTAATCAAAGCGTTTTTTGTCTCAAGAGGAAAGCAAATCAAAATGTTGGTGGGCACCCACCTCAAGTTTTTCGACAAGCTCTTTGCAATTAGGGGCAGAGACAAAGATGTGACGCTGAGATGGCTTAATAAAGCCATCATCAACGGCTTTATCAATAAAAGTGAGGAGGTAATTGTAATAACCATCTACATTTAACAAACCCACCTGCAGTTTTTCCCCCAAAGTGGAAACACAAAAAAAAGATCAAGGCTACATAATATTTTTTATTTTGGTTAGTGATTCAGAGAGCAATAAGCAGTAAAAAGTGATGTGTCTTCTTTCTAAACTTACAGGCTTGTCGTGGATTCCAAGCTGTGCCCATGTTATTACTTCTAATAACTCCTCCAGTGTTCCATACCCACCTAATATCAATTTTGTAAGACACAGAGAGCAACTAAAGTCACAATTGATATTTTATAAGTTTATGAGACACCCTTGCTTTGACAATACCTTATTTTAGGTAATCATCATATAATTAGTTAGATGTGGTGTGGGCTAGGAGTCTCTCTAACGAGTACCAACACTAATACGGTATACTAAATATCTAAGCTACTTTTTTTAAAAAATGTCTAAACTACATAGTTATTATGTACCTGGTAATGCAATGAAACAGTCGGATTGGCTTGCCATTTCGGCTTTCCGTTGATGCATATCAGCCACAGCTCTTACCTCACCAAATGTTTCTCCGGTTATCTATTAACAAAGTCACATTTCAGAAACATTCTCATGACAATAATTTTATTCATTAAAGTGAAATAAAGTAGTCTAAGCCCACCTCTTTGTCCATAAGAGTTCTTGGTATGACACTGATCCATAAAAGCAAAGCAAGATGGAAGCATTGAGCAAATCACACAACAATTTTAGATCAGTAAGTGGTGAGTTTTCATAAAGCTGAAGTAAAGAGTCATTGATTTAAGTAACATACCCTAGTACATGTCCTCCAGCTTCGTGAACAGCTTGTGAGACCAAACCCATGAGACCAATGCTTCCTCCTCCATACACAAGATTCAGTTTCCTCTCAACCTGTTCCACAGAACAGAAAAAAAAAAAATCAAGACCCATTACAAGGTTTCAAGATTATCATGTAGGCATAAACACAACCGAACCAGCTCTTGAGCTAGATCAATGGCAGCATCTCTGTAACAGTCTTTGTTTCCGGTGCTGCTTCCACAGAACACACAAACCCTCTTGAATCTCGACTTCACTATTTCAATTCTCTTATCTAAAGCAGTTTGCATTGTTTTTTTTTGTCTTTTTATTTCTCTTTTGGTTTTTGATTTGAAGAAAATAATTCTTTCTCAGAAGAACGTGGGGTTCAAGCTAACTCATTATTGTTTCACTTTGTGATACAACTTAGACAGTGAGACAGGAAATTATATAGACTCAACAAAGCAACAAAGACGGTACTGTACGATATATCCATCAAATTACATTCAAGCAACAAGCTTTCTGCTTTTTTCTTTTTGTGGTTTAAAGAGTGGTTTTTTTTTTTAACTTAGTTTAAAGAGTGGTTGCTTATATAGTTTTAAAAAAATAAGTTAAATATTCAAAAGAAATTACATTAGAAAACAACATTAATACTCTTGGAAGGAAACATGAACGAATGTGACCAGTCACAACTCTTTAATTCCAATCATCAAAATAGAGGAGTGATTTTTCATTTATCTGAAATTCTTTGAAAACATTGATTTATATCGTTCCTAACTTCATTTTCGAATTTGGTATGATAATGTCACTATACATTTGTGTTAGGTTTAGTAACCGTTTGTTCAATGTTTCGTCCTTGGCTCAACGTGTCGAGTTCGAGTTGATCCACACAAATGTGGCTAAATTTCATGGGTCCCGGCATCATGACCCATACTCTTGGTGCACTTATTCTTGGGTTCACCCCCTAGGTGAACCTAAGGTTCACCAACCAATAAGATTGTCTCATTTAAGATTTAGTATCTTTTAAAAAAGGAAACAAAATATTATCGAATTATATTATACTTTCAAAATAAAAATTAAAATAAAAAGTATAGCAATCATAAAAAACAAGACTTTTTATTCTAAAAAAATTATTTTCAAAATATGTTTTTTTAAGTTTATAATAATCACTAAAAACAATACTTTTTAGTCTAAAAAAGAATTTATTTAAAAAAAAAAGAATTTAAGACTTTGGATAAATCTTAAATTTAAAAGTTTAAAATTTATCCAATGATTTAGGATTTACCCAAGGGTTTAAGATTTACCCAAGGGTTTAGGGTTTAGGATTAGGATTTAAGGTATAGTTTTTTATTGATTGTGTTATAAATAGTGTTTTTTTAAATAAAATATATTTTTTTAGAATTTATCTAAGGGTTTACTAAAGTATTTAGGATTTAACATTTAAAGTTTAGTGTTTTTTTGTATTAATTTTTTTTGAAAAAAAAAGTTTTTTTGCAATTAGTATTATTTTTATTTATTTTTACTTCTTTTTTATTTTTAAAACATAATATAATTTGACAATATTTTCTTTCCTTTTTTTTAAAGATGTCAAATTCTTTCCTTTTTTAAAAAGATGTCAAATTTGAAATAACTAAATCCTATTGGTTTGTGAACGAGTACGTACTTCTGACACAACATTCCATTATTACTTTGTTGGGTTTACATATGACTTATTCTTGCAGCTTTTGTAAGATTGTAACTTAACCGACACGAAGTTCGTTTTTCTGAGACCGAAACAGCACACTCCATAAGGTCAACGCCTAACTTTGATTCGGTTAAAAATGCTAATGTCCCTTTAACTACCTTTTCCATACTTGAATATCACCATTACCAATAGCATCTGCCGAACATTCACTGACCCTTTATCCACAAGGACCACAACTATGACGATTAATTAAACCCTTAATTTAAGTATTAGAAGGTTTCTTTGTGATTAGATTCATCATTCAAAGACAAATCTTCTTGATGTACATGATTATTCACTTTTTCTATGATCAAAGTGTAATATTGATGTCTTTGATTCCCAGAAAACCTTTTTCGATCAAGAAACTGGTTACTGTCTTCACAGAACTGAACCTAAAGGCTTGGTCAGTCTTCCTTATAACAAAAATCTCCAAGCTCTTATCACCATCAGTCTTCTCCTAAAATTTTATTTACATGCTCACCAATTTTTCATTTCTCCCGATAGTTGGGCCCCTACAAATTGGTTGATCCAAATCAGAAGCAATGTAGAAACGTAGTGTATATGGTCGATTGCTCTGAGTTTATGTGAAGAATAGCTGACCTAGTCTAGCCTCTTTTAACTAATGTGGGCTAAGAGGTCTGTTGTATTTGTTAACGTAGATGAGCTTCCAACCTAAAAGTAATTGGTGATTAAAGAAGTGATTCATCTATCTTATATATTGTTGAAGATCTCTTCCAATACTCGATGCAGGACTTATGTCTCTAATAGTATTCTCAATGTGGCAGATTAACAAAACGTACTACACGTATGGGAACTATCATATGTAGACATACTGATACTACTAAACCTAATATTTTTAAAGATGGAGTCATGGAGACATACATATACACAAGATTTTTTTGTTACACTTTTCCATAGGTCGGCTCTGAATTTAAGGAGGAAAATCTAATGGCTTTGAGTTTCGATTTGGTTTTGTTTTGTAACTGAAAAGGAGTATATTGACCAACCAGTTTTCTAACAACACAACATACACTTGCGACCGTGGAACGAATATGTAATTGAGCTTGGTTTGGGCTTGTAATAGGTATCTTGGGTTGAGCTTGTGCGAATCTTTGACTTCTTCGGAAGCTTCAGTACGTATATTGGCATAAGGGACCTTGTAAACATTTGTTATGTAGTTAGTGTCATGAGATAGCGTCTAATCTGCAGTCTGTCGAAAATCAATTAAATACATAAGTGTGTTGCTTTAAGACATTTTATGAGAACACTTAATTATAAAGTAAAAGCTCTTTTCCAAACAAATAAAAATCATTTTATAGTCTAATGATTGAGATACATGTACAACCTCTGATAAATTATAGTCATATCAATGTAAAATGGGTCGAACGCTCATGCATGATTTATAAAGAAGTAAATAGCCTTTGTTACTCTTGCGGAAGTTTGCATGGCTAGCTAGGAGGCAGTTTCCCCTAATACAGTGTCATCGCTAATATCGAATAAATTGAGATGACATTTGAAAAGATAAATATATAACTATATAAGTGCGCATCTATCAGTGTAGCACTTACCAATCAACCAATTCTATTCTATATATGCTAGATATATATTATTGATTAACCTTCCAATTTGCATGTCCTATAAATTTGCATTATGATTCGTCCCTGACAAATAACAATATAATTTCTTATCAACGACACCATGAATATAAAGGAGGCCAACTTGTGTATAAAGTGACTGATTATTCCTTTCTTTTACTTTATTTCATTTTTAAGTCTCCCTGTGTTGAATTTACAAATGAAAAAGACAGCAATATAGTAATAGTACGTATAAACATTCCGCTTTCGTGTTTCTATATATATCATTGACGTAAAAGAAAAGAATCGAGAATCAACTAGCATATACTCAACTAAGGACCACTTTGCTTATTGGTCCTTAATTTGAAATTCTGGCTCCGCATAGTAAAGTACCGACAACTACTAGTTCCATGTCGTTACAGTAATATCCCAATTTTGAAAAATAAGCTTCTTTTTTAGAAGAAAATGCCGAGTCAAAAGTATCTCCAACTAGCACAGCGACCGACACTTGTTTTTTACTTGGGCTTAACCACCGATGAGAACCAGATGAAGCCATTAATATGTATAACGAATTCAAATCTACAGGAGAGAACCATAGGTTATGACAGTCGTAACTGGTATCTGAAAATGATATAACTATTTACGTTCCTTCTTTTTTTGTAACACGATTCATTAATTCAAATCTAAAGCGTTTCAGCAATTACAACCGGAAATAAGTTCGACAGTAGGATAAAAACAAAGACAAACAAAGCAGCAAAACCAAGGATAGAAGTGTTGCGAAGAGAGACTAGCTCGAAGTAGAAATATTCGCAGATATTCTTCACTTGAATCCTTGAAACCACAGTTCGGAAGAGCTTCAAATAGTCTGAAAAGACGTTGAAATACCCTAGTGAAAGGGTTGGAAGAGGGTTGGGAAGCCAATAAAGGCTATGTTACATGTCAAACGAAATAGGCCAGCTCTACAACCGTCTAATATGTCCTGGGAGACTAGGTAAATCTCAAAGGTTCCATGAATCAAAAAATCGGTAAGCGAGATGATAAGTCGGTTGAAACTCTTTTCTTTTCCGATGTCATTGATGAATTTGGTGTTGAAATCGAGCATACAGAGGAGAGTATTTCTTAGGGCCAACTCTTTTCCTCATGTCGCATAGTTGACTTTGTGAAGAACCGTCGATGCTTGAGACAGCGTAATGTAATGGAACCGCAACAGTGATAGTGACATTAAATATGGTGATTCCACACTCTTGCACAATAGTTCCAGCGACGAGGAGATCGGGAGGGCGACAAATCCGGCTTGGTCTAGAATCGTCGATGCTTAAGACAGTGTAGTGTGATAGAGACGCAGCGATGAAAACTTCGTGAGAAAATCTGGCGAAACAACACTCTTGCACAGTAGATCCGGCGGTAACTAGGAGACGGAGATCTAATTGATATAGCTTAGCTCCATAAAAACATTGGTGGGATGGAGCTTCCTCGATGCCGGGTGTATAATCAGTGGCATAAAAACCTGTGAGGAAGCTAGCGGGGTTTGGAAGTAGGCGGTGGCTGGAGTTGATGACGGTAAAGGGGCGGCCGGTTGGAAGGGATTGAAACGAGCATAGTAGACTCCGAACTGATGGATACATAATTCGGCGCAGGTGTAGAGAGTTCTGGTATTCTGTGTTAGCACCAAAGTCTTCATAACAGCCTAGAGATGGGATAGTAACGAGATTTGAAGACAAAATGGGAGCTTTGATCAAGTTGGGGCTTGGAACACCAATATTACCGTATCGGAGCCAATAAGCTTTAACGGGATCTAGGCTGAGCCGCTGATCATCAAGATCTGTTAAGTTATATATGAAGTACAAGGCGGAGAGAGCACTTGGCGGTGGAGACAAAGACGGAGATACATTTATTTCCGTTCCTACATGCCACAAGACACAATATTCATTTCAATCGACTGTTAATGATAAAGCGTCTGCCTGGTGAAACTTTATTTACAAAAAGAAAGTTAGGTTAGTATAACAATCAGTATGTAAAGTGTTAGCTAAATTCATTAAGTCAAAGTCGTTACTAAGCTTAACTTTATAATACCTTGGCCCTTCGTTTGAACTCCGAGTCCGAAGAATCAGGTTACGTCTTTGTAAGTGTTTACATTTTCCCCTTCCCGATATTCACCACTAATGACCAAGTTTGGTAGAGCCTCAACTTAGACCAAAATATCCAAAATATAAAATGAAGAGAGAAAGACAGTGTTTGAATTAATGAAATCCAAGGTTGGCTAATCATTCTTTATGAATAAATATATTGTTTTGAGATATAGTACGATTTACTAATTCACATGTGTACGATGCAGGCACTATTAAATTACTGGGTCGAACCACATAGGAATATTTGTCACACACTATAGATGCGAAAGACAAATGAATCTTAACATTTACACCAAGGGGAAAAAAAATATCCGAGAAAGTCATTTCCAGATTTCTCCTGTCGTTAAACGTAAACAAAACTAAATATAAACAATATCAAACATGAGATAAACTAGGCAATTAACTTAAACAAGAAAATAAAGCACTGAAGATTATGTCCTAAGGATTCATCATATGAAATTAGGAATTGCAAATTGAACAGTTTAGTACGGGAACGAGAAAACCCACACACAAAAAGCACACGCATAAAGTTGGGTTTCCTAGTCGTCTTTGCCAAGACTTGTCATCGGATATGTGATCACGAGGAAACAACGTGAGAGTTCAAAGTCAAGTTGTTCACATAGATTATTGATGTACGATCATTTGTAATTTTTTTTTGATCATTTGTAAATTTGTAATGTACATTGAAGAAAATATTTTACAATAATAGCTACAATAATATATTTATATCCAATTTAATTGGCAGCAATTTTTAATCAGCTATGCAAAAATTTATTTACTTCCATTGTAAGCTTTTATTCAAAATTTGTACTTGGCTGGTTTGAGTTTGTTAAATTGCTTCGAGATTGACCGGGTGACTGATATTTGTCTATTACTTTAGTTCGGTTGTGAATCTTTTATTTACGAAATGATAAGGCCAAGCAGTAATTATACTGTAATTATTGTAGTGTTTATCATAGGGCTATACAAAATATACGCAATATCTACTGTGCAGTTTATATCTGTAAAAGAGAGTTACATACAGTAGAATTATTTATTATTTATAATTGATTGATAAAAATCATTTCAAAACAGTTAATAAACATATGTTTTATATAAACGCAAATACATGAATTTTTTTAACATTTCCACAGTATCTGGAATGGAACTAGGAAAAAAGTTAAAAATAAATACTGCACAATATTTTGGTCGATACTACTCATATTAATCTATTTTCTTACAGTTACTTTTTAGTTATAAATCAGACTCAATATCCCGATTTTAGTGGATGTTGAGATACCAAATAGTAACAGGTTAGCTCCAAAGCAGATAAGGATTAAACTGATCACACATACACAAAAAGAAACAAGATAAACCGTACACACGCTTCCTACCAACCCTAGCTTGTCTACACTTTAATGGCGACCAACTACACTTGAAGCGACCTTTAAAACTTAGCCTTCAGATAATTATAGTGTTCTAAAAGTAGATGACTAGACTCTTTATATCTTCACACTATTTTCAATTAATTATGTATTAAACAATAGTCTTGTCTAAAGCAAATCGAACTATTGCCATCTCCGACTATTTGGTCCAATGTCTATTAAATATAAACCGTGTAGCCAAAGAAACAAATCAACAATGAAGGAAGTTCGGCTCGATATTGACGCCTGTCTTGACTCAAAGATCCAATAAGCACAATCTAACAACCATTATGGAAACTTTTGCACCGGACCACACCAGTAGAGTTATAAATCTACCAGACAAAACTAGAAGACTTCGCTTCGATAGTTCGATGTATACTCGTGGGTCCCGCTTTTTGAGTATTTGAAAGTGACATAACGGATTACGTCATTGTGCTCATGTCATAAAGGGCACGCAACAAAATTTAATAACGAAGCTTCCTATTACGACGTTCCGACAATTAAACTATATAATCTCAGTGTATGAAGAAAATAAAACATCACTCATTCAGTTTGTGGCTGTACGTTAAATCCTCCAGAGAGAGAAAAAAAAGGTTTGTAATCTTTTATACAATGTCAAAAAAAGCATTAGGCATATTGCTTGATCTGGAATCACAAGAAAGCTGTGGCTCTCCTTCATTTATGTCACATACCCTTTCCAAGGATCCACAACCAACCTCCGGCGATGACGAAGACGGCGGAGATGTTGGGAGGATTCCGGTAGAAGAGTGGCTGCCGATCACAGAATCAAGAAACGGAAATGTTTTCACGGCAACGTTTCATCTTCTCTGTTCGGGACTTGGTTTCCAAGTGCTTCTTCTTCCTGCAGCTTTCGCAGCACTCGGATGGTAACATCTCATATCAAATCAAAACTTTCTAGCTATTCTTTACTTTTTTTCTCAGATTCTATTCTTGCCGTATTTAGTCTTTGCGAATAATATCTAACCAAATAAAATATACTTTTTTCAGGGTATGGGGAATAATAATATTAACGGTGGGATTTGCATGGAAGCTCTACACGACATGGCTTCTAGTTCATCTTCACGAAGCCGTACATGGAACACGTTTCAGCAGATACTTGAGACTCGCAATTGCTTCATTCGGTAATATTATAGTGATAACAATTCTATCAAAATTTTAAAAACTTTGTCGTTTTATGAGGTTTGGATTTTACTACGGAATTCAGATTCTAAAAACGTCACGGTTTCGTTGTTGTCACGCAACAATATATAATAGGTGTGAAGCTTGGGAAACTTTTGGGAATATTCCCTGTGATGTATCTCTCGGGAGGAGCTTGTTCGATTCTGGTTATAACCGGAGGAAAAACAATAAAACAACTTGTAGACATTATGTCTGAAGATGACACAGTGCCACTTACTACACTACAATGCTTCATGATCTTCAGCTGCCTCGCGGTGCTCTTGTCTCAGTTTCCGAACCTGAACTCTCTTTTTGGACTCTCGTTCATCGGTTGTGTTATGGCCGTAGCATATTCCACCGCGATATGGAGTTTACCTCTAACTAGGGATCCACAAAGTGATCATCAAAACAATGTCTCTTACAATATAAAGGATACAAGCTTCGATAACATTTTCAACGCCATTGGATTGATAGCCATTTCATTACGTGGCAACAACTTAATCCTAGAGATACAGGTCTTAAGATTATACTGAGAAAAATCACATTTTAAATTGATTTATATTTAGATGTTAGTATTGACGAGGTGTTATTATTGTGATATTTTGTAGGGTACTCTTCCTTCCGATCCAAAGAATCCTTCCAGAAAGACGATGTGGAGAGCTGTGGTGATCTCTCATGTGATCATTGCGGTTTGCATGTTTCTAGTGGCCATTATTGTATACTGGGCATACGGTGACAAGGTATGTCAAAATCCAACATAATATTATTTACTTTTCCTTTGCGTAAACGCCTGTTTTTGAAACAATTCATGATTTAATGTATGATAGATTCCGGCTACCGGAGGTCCAATAGGAAACTACTTGAAACTTTACGAACAAGACTACTCAAAGCGAGCCGCTTGTTTCATACACATCACGTTCATCTTCAATTGCTTATGCTCATATCCGATAAACTTAATGCCAGCTTGTGACAACGCAGAGATGGTGTACGTGACCAAGAGACAAAAGCCTTGCTCCGTCTTTGTCCGGATGATGTTTCGTGTGTTCTTGGGTTTGGTTTGCTTCTTCATAGCCGTTGGATTCTCGTTCTTGCCTTATCTTGCGGTTCTTATTGGAGCAGTTGCCTTGCTTGTTACGTTTACGTACCCCTGTTTCATGTGGATCTCTATCAAACAGCCCGAAACGAAAAGCTTGATGTGGTTGCTCAACATATTGGTGGGAAGCTTAGGCGCGTCTCTCAGCGTTTTGCTTGTGGTTGCATCGGCTTTATTTTTGGCTGATAGGGGTTTACATGCAAACTTCTTCAAACCCTAAAGAATTCTTGCTAACGTTAGCATTGTAAATATGAAGTTCTGTTCTGTCAGGAGAGGTTCAACTTAATGACCACAAGAGACATGGAGTTTAAGAAAACGACAGTGCACTGAATCTCCACCAACACCCTTGAATTCATTAGACGATTTCGATGGCATTCAGAGAACACAGCTTAACATAATTATTGAGGATTGAATCAACTCATTTATTTACACACAAAAAAATCTATTTATTTTTATGGATAATATCTACCTCTAAAAATATTTTGAGAAATTTCCCCCAAGCTCAAACAACTGATTAAACATATTCGTTCTTTACTTTCTTTATGAGACTTTTTAAATATCGAAATGAAATTGGGGACATTGATGATGTTCAGAGTGTTTTTTTTTTTGTTTTCTTGGTCAAGATCTTCAGTGTGATCACTCTTAAATGAAGGCTATAAAAAGGTTGAATCCAAGCTGAGGACTAGCTAAACCAAAAATATTCTGACAAGTTTATAGATAAGTGTGAATGATTGGGTCATGTGTGAATGATTGGGTCGTGTCAGAATAAGCAAAGCTTGTTTCAGTACCAGCCATGTTGCATTGTCGTGTTTTTTTTTTTTTTTTTTTTTACTTGTTTTTATATTAATCTCGTTGGTCTAAAGACTCTAAACGGACTTGTACTTGTAACTTCATCTTTTGAGAATTATTGCACTTGTAGCTTGCTTTTATTTTGTTTTCTTCTTTGTGTTTAATCTCGTTGATTTTTATTTTGTGACAACATTTTGCTTCTTCTTTTTCTTTCTTTTAAATGAAAGGATAATATGAGAGTGTGTTTAAATGAAAAAAAAAATGAAAAGAAACTGCATCACATATATATATATATATATATATATATATATATCTCCTCATGCTTTTTTTTTTGGGATCAAATATCTCCTCATGCTCATAATCGTTATTGGGTAGTATTATATTCTCAGTATATTCGATGTATAGAAAAATTCGAAAAAGTTAAAACCAGAAAAGATTCATAAGAAGCCCAAAAAAGCCCATTAGTAATGAGAATGATCACACCACCGCCTCACCTTCTCTTCCGACGTCAGTCATACACACACACAGAGCAAATCAGAATCGATCCAGCTTCTTATCCACCGTTGAATTCAAGGAAGATGAGTAGTGATAAGGCGAAGAGAAGATGTCAAACACACTTCAACGGATCTCACCACCCTGTCGTCGATTTCTGGCGACGAGAGGTCGGTGGAATCTCTCCTCGCAACTTCTCCGATCGCTTCTCCGCCTCCGAGGTTTGTCCCCAACCGTCAATTCGATATAAAGTTTCGAACTTTTTGATGTTTTATTGGTGGGTTTTTGTTGTAACTGAATCACATTTCCCCTGTATGGTGGTAGAATATGGTTCTGCGTTTAGAGATATACCGGAAGCTAGCGAAGCACAAAGGCTGTGTCAACACAGTGAGCTTCAATGCTCAAGGAGACATTCTTGTCTCTGGCTCTGATGATCGCCGTGTCTTTCTTTGGGATTGGGAGCTCGGGAATGTCAAGCTTTCGTTTCATTCAGGACACTCTAATAACGTCTTCCAGGCAAAGTTCATGCCTTTCTCTGATGATCGAACCATCGTCACCTGTGCTGCTGATGGAATGGTAAACAAAAACTCCTTTCAAACCCATTTGTAAAAGCTTCTTCTTTTCAATAGGTTTTGTTGTGAAAAAACGTTTGAAAACATATTCTTCTTCAGGTTCGGCGTGCGAGTGTTTTGGAGAGTGGGAAAGTGGAGACTTTGTTATTGGGGTTGCATCAGGGACGAGCTCATAAGCTGTGTATTGAGCCAGGAAATCCTCATGTCTTCTACACTTGTGGTGAAGATGGATTAGTACAACGAGTAAGTACACACACTTCTGATTCTTTTATTCTAAGAATCTGATTTTTAAAAAATTGTATTCTTGCTTTTTCTCAGTTTGATCTGAGGACTCAAGCTCCTACAGAGCTCTTCACCTGCCAAGCAGTTGATCCTAGGAGGAGGAACATGGCAGCCGCGCAGCTAAACGCTATTGCAATGGACCCTAGAAACTCAAACCTCTTGGCTGTTGGTGGGATGGACGAGTACGCTCGTCTCTATGACATCCGCAGAGTTCAGGGAGAAGGTTTACCCCGAGCTGCTGATCATTTCTGCCCTCCACACCTCGTTGGCGATCTACACGTTGGAATAACGGGTCTCGCCTTCTCAGAGCAAAGCGAACTCCTTGTTTCATACAACAATGAGTTCATATATCTTTTCGCCCACGATATGGGACTAGGGTCTAACCCATTGCCATCATCAGAACCTGCTTCTTCTCCAGAAGCTGATGATAGCAAAAGTTCAGTTCTTCCTATGGCTTATAAGGGTCACAAGAACGTTGAGACGGTGAAGGGTGTGAATTTTTGTGGGCCTAGGTCCGAATATGTGGTGAGTGGGTCAGACTGTGGTAGGATATTTATTTGGAAGAAGAAAAGCGGAGAGCTGATACGTGTTATGGAAGCAGATAGGTATGTGGTGAACTGCATCGAGCCTCATCCGCATATACCGGTGCTTGCTAGCAGCGGTATTGAAAATGACATCAAGGTTTGGTCCTCAAAGGCAGCTGAGAAAGCTTCTTTACCTGACAACATCGAAACGGTATGCTTTTAGGTTATTTCATTTATTATTGAATATTTGTTTATGAAAATTTTGTGTGTTCCCAGCGGAAGAGAAAGCCAAGGGGGTGGATGTATCGTGTATCTTCACCACAAGAGCTGTTAGCACAGCTCTTCTTTCTACAGAACAGAAGCAGATCCAGTGAAGACAGAGAAGGAGAAGGAGAAGGAGAAGGTTCTTCATCCTCCACTGGAAGAGAACTTCTTGATCTTATCCTCAACTTCAATGATGATGATGATGGTGAACATGTGTCTGATGGTGAAGATGGTGTTAGCCGTGACGACTTCTTCTCTTAAAATCTTTTTACAGAGAACTTGTTTTGAAAATAATTTGTGTAAATATATTCCCAGCTCCATTAGAAACCAAACATTACCCCCACTTGCTCTGCTGTTTCAATTACAGTGTTCTGTTTCATTGCAAGTTTGTGTAACATATAAATAAATAATAAAAGTTTTATTTTATTCTTCCCGTATATAAATAAAAAGAAGATTAATGACGTCAGTGTATCCCGGATTAATCCCGCGGGAAAATTGAAGATAAGACGACGTCGCTTGCTCCATCAATTAATGAAGATAATGGCTGCGACGTCGCTTGCTCGATGCTGCTCTCGTATCTACTACAACTGCGACGCTTGCAAGTGTGTGTCTTCTTCTTCCCAAGATCAGAACCGGAAACTCGCAATCAACCGGAGAACCTCTAAACCGGCCCGGTTGCTTCTTAATAACCGATCCAAGCTCATCAATGATCCTTCACTCACTCGCGCTCTACGCGAATTCGCAGACTCCGGCCTCATGGAGGATGCACTCCACCTGTTCGACGAAATGAACAAAGCTGATACCTTTGTATGGAACGTGATGATCAAAGGCTTCACCACCTGTGGCTTATACCACGAAGCGCTTAGATTCTATAGCAGAATGGTGTTGACAGGAATCAAAGCTGATTCTTTCACATACCCTTTCGTGATAAAATCTGCTGCTGGAGCTTCTTTGATGCAAGAAGGGAAGACCGTTCACGCGACGTTGATCAAGCTCGGGTTCGATTCGGATGTTTATGTTTGTAATTCTCTTATATCCTTTTACATGAAGCTCGGGTGCGCGTGGGATGCAGAGAAAGTGTTCGACGAAATGCCTGAGAGAGATGTCGTCTCGTGGAACTCAATGGTTTCTGGGTATCTTGCGGTTGGTTATGGCTTGCGGTCGTTGATTATGTTTAAAGAGATGATGAAATGCGGATTTGAACCGGACAGGTTTAGTGTTATAAGTGTTCTTGGTGCTTGTTGTCATGTGGATTGTTTGAAAATAGGAAAGGAGATACATTGCTATGCTATTCGATGTGGGATTGAAGCGTGTGATGATGTTATGGTGTCGACGTCGATTCTAGACATGTACAGTAGATTTGGTGAAGTGAGTTATGCAGAGAAGGTGTTTAAGGCTATGATCATCAGGAATATTGTGGGTTGGAATGTTATGGTGGGGTGTTACGCTAGAAATGGGCGAGTCGTTGATGCTTTTCTCTGCTTTCAGAAAATGGAAAAAGAGTTGCAACCAGATGTTATCACGTTGATAAATCTGCTTCCTGCTTGTGAGATCTTGGAGGGGAGAGCGGTTCACGGGTACGCAGCGAGGAGAGGATTTCTTCCTCATCTTGTGTTGGAATCTGCTCTGATTGATATGTATGGAGAGAGTGGGAAGGTGAAGTCAGCTGAGGCTGTGTTTGATCGAATGGGTGAGAAGAACTTGGTCTCGTGGAACTCGATGATCGCTGTTTATGTGCAGAACGGGGAGAACTGTTCATCTTTGAAGCTGTTTCGAGAGCTATGGGATAAGGATTCATCAACATCTCTTGTGCCTGATTCCACAACAATCGCTAGTATTCTACCAGCTTACGCAGCAGAATCTCTCTCCCTGAGGGAAGGTAGACAGCTCCATGGCTATATCGTAAAAACCGGATATGATTCAAACGCCATCGTCTTGAATTCACTCGTACACATGTATGCCATGTGCGGAGACCTCGAGGACGCGAGGAAGTGTTTCGACCAGGTCGTGTTTAAGGATGTTGTTTCGTGGAACAGCATCATCATGGCTTACGCTGTACACGGTTTTGGGAGTGTTTCTGTTTGCTTATTCTCGGAGATGATTACTAGTGGAATAAGTCCAAACAAGAGCACATTTGCCTCGGTATTAGCAGCTTGTAGCATCTCCGGTATGGTCGACCAAGGATGGGATCATTTCAACTCGATGAAAAGAGAATATGGGATTGATCCTGGGATAGAGCATTACGTGTACATGCTGGATCTCATTGGTCGTACAGGAAACCTCAGCTCAGCCAAGAGATTCATCGAAGAAATGCCGTTTGTGCCAACGGCTCGGGTTTGGGGATCTTTGTTGAAAGCAAGTAGAAACCACAACAACATTACCGTTGCTGAGTTCGCAGCAGAGGAGGTTCTCAAGATGGAACACGACAACACGGGATGCTATGTCTTGCTTTTGAATATGTATTCAGAAGCTGGAAGATGGGACGATGTTAACAGGATCAAGCTTCTGATGAAAAGCCAAGGCGTATCTAGAACAACGAGTCGGAGTATTGTTGAGACGAAAGGTAGAGCTCATGTGTTCACAAACGGAGATGGATCCCACGTGGAGACGAACAAGATCTATCAAGTCTTAGATATTGTCTCGGGGATGATTGAGGAAGAAGAAGAAGGAAAAGAAGAAGACAGTTATGTTCACTGTGTTTCAAAGATGAGACCAGAGACTCTAATAAAGGAACACAGCAATTCACATAGAAGACATTCGGTAAGACTCGCCACGTGTCTTGGACTGATCTCTACGGAAACAGGAAGAACAGTTTTGGTGAGGAATAACACAAGAATCTGCAGAAGATGTCACGAGTTCTTGGAGAAGACTTCGAAAGTGACGAGAAGAGAGATCATTGTTGGAGATTCAAAGATTTTTCATCACTTCTCCAATGGTTGTTGCTCGTGTGGAAAGTACTGGTAGTGGCTAAGTTAGGCTTATGTTATTGGAAAATGTAGAAAGAAGAAAATATGTTTTGGCAATTCATATGTTAAAAAAAAGGATAACATAGAAACAGTGCAACACCAATTGCAATAATATTATTCATAAAAAAATTAGACTAAAGCGGATAATATCATCTTATAAGAAAATGTAATATGTTAGCAAACGTATGATCAGTTTCAGACCAAAACAGATAGGCAGCTCGAAAGCTTAAATGACTTGTGGATTGAACCCAAAACAACATTACACTCTTCGACCTTCCCCCACATATTACTTGATGGAGTCAAACGTTTCTCAAAGCTAATCACCGCACACCGAACACTCTTGTCCCTCTGACCCCCATTCCACTCCTCCCATATTATTACAAAATGTAATATGTTAGCAAACGTATGATCAGTTTCAGACCAAAACCGATAGGCAGCTCGAAAGCTTAAATGACTTGTGGATTGAACCCAAAACAACACTACACTCTTCGACCTTTCCCCACATATTACTTGATGGAGTCAAACGTTTCTCAAAGCTAATCACCGCACACCGAACACTCCTGTCCCTCTGATCCCCATTCCACTCCTCCCATATTATTACCAGTTTACCACCATGGTTAACTAACTGAATCGTTCTGTAATTTTTAGCACGTTTCCTGTACACAGGTATCAAACCATGAACCTCAAACCACATTCCATTCCTTGGGTCATACCACATGTACTTCCCGCCAAGTTCAGCAAATATTACATTTCCTATAACGCACCAAAGTCCAGTTATACGTCCTAGACCCACAAACCCCTCCTCTTGTACCCATCTTTCTTCGTTAGGATCATATGCATAGTTCTTGTTGTCGTCGTTGTTGTTCATGGTGAAACGGTATAGCCTTCCTTTAAAAACTGCGCTACGGACGTAATCATCATGACCACTAGGAGGCTTAGGCAACGGCTTCCAGGTCTGAGCCTTTAAGTCGAAAACCTCACCCCAACCCATGGTTGCGTCTGTTTTTGCGCATCCTCCTATTACATATATCTTGTCATCTAACAAATAAGACCTTGCGTGTTTCCTTGCCACCTTCATGTCTGGAGCACGACGCCACGTGTGACTCCGACAATCAAGAACTCTAACGGCTCTGGTTCGCTGGTCCTCGTTGCTCCCTCCTATCTCGTAGATTTCGGAACTGACGGCTACAGTGGCTGAGTTTAACCGGTCGGGTGAACCAGAGGAAGAGAGTGCTTTTACCGGTACTAAACTTAACCGACCCAGACGGTAGCCGAGATTGAACCAGCTATGGTGATGATGACTGATGGAGGAGGGATTGGGTAGCCATAGGCGCAGGTAGAGGCGAGCGCAGTCTGTGTTACCGATAAGGGATCGAGCAAAGTAGGAATCTGGAGAAGAGAGGAGAGAGTAGAAGTTCTTGGAGACTAAGCAGAGGGAACTGTAGTGAGATTTCGAGAGCCGAGCTAAGACGTTCACTATGACATCATCTGGGATTGATGAAAACGATGGAAGAGGACTCGTCTTCTTCTTCTTTTTCTTGCGAGGTAGAGGAGCTATAGGATTATTCGTCATGTCTCCTCTTAGGATTTCTGTTTCACTGAAGTAAGGATTCGTCGTCTACTAGGGCTTTTAAGTCGTTAAAAGAAACCCTAGAGAAAAGATTGACCTTTTTTCCTTGTTGAAAAAGAAAGGGCTTTAACCTACTTTGTTTAAAAGCAAGTCCCCGTATTAAAAGTAAGAAATACTAAATTGGCATATTGAGAAACATTCACTTGAACTACCGGTTTGAAGATTATGAAGATGCAGTATGTTGAGGTGATCTATATTAGTAGTTTCTGATGGAGTCTGATATTGACTTTTTACTTTGGTGGCGTTGGTGTTGGCGACTTTGGTGGTGGAATTAGCCATTGTGTGAAACTTGTGGGTAGTTTTGTGTGTGTTTGAGTGATCAAGTTTGGAATCACTGGTGTGCGATGGGTGCTGACGTACTTGGTGAATTATTTTTGAGGAGATGGAAGATTGAAGCTTAGATCTAGGGAGACTTTAGTATAAAAGTTTTATTGGTAGATTATGAAGATTCCAGCTGTAGTGTAGAAGATAAGTATACTCTGGTGAGCTGATGGTTATCCATGCATATGTGCTTGATTCCTAATCTTTGTAGATTGCTTATTTATAAAAGAGTAATATATTATTGTGTTTGTTATAAGTCAAAGAAATTTGGATGAGGTCAGAGACGTATGAAAAGAACTCCGTTAGCAAATTTGATGGGTCTTTATTTTCTGCACTATATTTTTCGTGGCCTCATCTGCACTAACAGATTAACAAACGGAGATAGATCCACTTGGAGACTAACAAGGTCTATGAATTCTTGGAGAAGGGTTCGAAAGTGACGAGAAGAGAGATCGTTGTGGGAGATTCAAAGATTTTTCATCACTTCTCTAACGGTTGTTGCTCGTGTGGAAATTACTGGTGAAAAGAACGGTTGTTGCTCGTGTGGAAATTACTGGTGAAAAACCCCTGGCTGTTATCGGAAAATACAGAAACAAGAAAATATGTTTTGGCAATTCATCATATGTTAAAACAAGATAACATACAAACAATGCAACACCAATAAGATTTTAGACTAAAGCGAATAATATCATCTTATAAGAAATATAAATATGTTTCAGACCAAAAGCGATAGGCAGCTTGAGAGCTTAAATGACTTGGGGAGTGAATCCAAAACAACATTGAACTCTTCGACCTTCCCCCACATATTACTTGATGGAGTCAAACGTTTCTCAAAGCTAATCACCGCACACCAAACACTCCTGTCCCTCTGATCCCCATTCCACTCCTCCCATATTATTACCAGTTTCCCACCATGGTTAACTAACCGAGTCCTTCTGTAATGTTTCGTGAACACAGGTATCAAACTCAAACCAAGAACCACTGACCACTTTCCATTTCTTGGGTCACACCACTTGAGCATACGGCCATGTTCAGCAAATATTACATTTCCTATAACGCACCAAGGTCCAGATATACGCCCTAAACCGACAAACCCCGCCTCTTGTACCCATCTTTCTTCTTTAGGATCATATGCGTAGTTCTTGTTGTTCACGGTGAAACCGTATAGCCTTCCTCCAAAAATTACACCGTGGTAAACCGAATTGACGTCATCACCACTAGGAGGAGGCTTAGGCAACGTCTTCCAAGTCTGAGTCTTCAGGTCGTAAACCTCACCCCAAGTCATGGTTACCTCTGTTCTTGTGCATCCCCTTATTACATATATCTTGTCATCCAACAAATAAGACCTTGCGTGTTTCCTTGCCACCTTCATGTCGGGTGCGCTACGCCACGTGTGGCTCCGACAATCAAGAACTCTAACGGCTCTGGTCCTCTTGTCTTCGTTGCTTCCTCCTATCTGGTAGATTTCGGAACCGACGGCTACAGTGGCTGAGTTTAACCGGTCGGGTGAATCAGAGGAAGAGAGTGCTTTTACCGGTACCAAACTTAACCTACCATGACGGTAGCCGAGATTGAACCAGCTATGGTGATGATGACTGGTGGAGGAGGGATCGGGTAGCCATAGGCGCACGTAGAGGCGAGCGCAGTCTGTGTTACCGATAAGGGATCGAGCAAAGTAGATATCTGGAGAAGAGAGGAGAGAGTTGAAGTTCTTGGAGACTAAGCAGAGGGAACTGTAGTGAGATTTCGAGATCCGCGCTAATACATTCACAATGACATCATCTGGGACTGATGAAAGCGATGGAGGTTTCGTCTTCTTTTTTTTCTTACGTGGTGGAGCTATAGGATTATTCGTCATCTCCTCTAGGGTTTCTGTTTCACTGGTGTAAGGATTCGTCTTCTACTATAGGGTTTTAAGTCGTTGAAACAACCCTATTACAAGAAGTTACGACCTTTTCCTTGTTCGAAAAGAAAGGGCCTTTTTAACCTTCTTTATTTAAATGCAAGTCCCCGTATAAAAAGTAACATACGAAACTGAACATTGATCACTTGAACCACCGGTTTGAAAATTATTTTGAATATGTACTATGAATTTTTTAAATGACTTTTTCATTGATGAAAGAGAAAGGCATTTTACATTCTTATTTTAAAAACAAGTCTTCTTATTTGATCAAAAAAATTTGATAAAAAAAAAAACAAGTCTTCTTACTGAAATAAAAATAGTATCGACCATGTTAAAACAAATATTCAATAGAACCACCGGTGTTAATATTTATTTGAATATCATGGAGAAAGTAGACAATAAAAATATGATAAACATAAAATAAATAACTGTGAATTAATTTTTTTTCACCTATCGCTAGTTCACAACACGTCGGTAGAAAATATCATTTAAAAAAAAACAGAAAATAACATTTAAAAAGAAAAATACGTTGACTATTTATAGTGGTTGTTAATAAAACCAGCACTATTTTTAATATTTACACAACTCGATTCTATATTTTTATTCTTAGGAAAAAGATGAAAGTATTTTTTGAGAAATGGTCATTTAGAATTATCCCCAATGGTGCTTTATTTTTTATTCTAATACTACTTCATTTTTTTCTTTATTTCTTCAAATTTTGAAGAATTAAACGATTTTATTTTAAAATTTTAAAAAATACTATTCAGTTCTTCATATTTTAAAGATGGATTTTTTATTTATAAACTCATCTTTAACTTTTATTTATTGTTATTTCATACTTAAACAATTTATAAGTGTTAATATCATCCAATTAATTTCAAAGTTTATATTATTACTTTGATTGAATTGATTGTTAATATTATTGATTTCTGAAAACTTTATGTTCGATTTAGACAAATGTAGAGTAAAATAAACTTATTTTGTTTATTTTGAAATACTTTTGCTAATCACTTAAGAGATATATGTATTTAGTGTTTTTTATAAAATTTAAAATTCTTTGTTTATTTATTTATGTTTTGTGTAATAACTGTATTCTAATAATTTTAGCTTATAATAAATAGTAATCAGGTTAAAATAATGTTAAAACAAAATAGATGGATAAAATTAGTAATTTTGAAAAGTATAAGATGTTATTAATAACTGATTATAAAATAGTGATATAATATATTTAAAATATTCCTTTTTGAAGTAAAAAAAAATAAATCAACCCATTAGGAACATGTCTCCACTTTTCTAAAAACTTCAAATTTTGAGAAAGAAATATGGTGAAAGCAAATATGAGTTTCAGACCGAAACCGATAGGCAGCTCGACACCTTAAACGACTCGTGGACTAAACCCAAAACAACATTGCACCGTTCGACCTTCCCCCACAACATACTACCTGATGGAGTCAAACGCTCCTCCAAGCTAATCACCGCACACCAAATACTCTTGTATTCCTTGTAACGCCAATTCCACTGATGCCATATAATTACCAGTTTCCCATCATGGTTAACTAACTGAATCGTTCTGTAATTATTAGCACGTTCCAAGTATATATGATATAAACCATAAACCACTGACCACTGTCCATTCCTTGGGTCGCACCACATGTACGTACGGTCACGTTCAGCAAATATTGCACTTCCTATAACGCACCAAGGTCCAGTTATACGTCCTAGACCCACAAACCCCGCCTCTTGTACCCATCTTTCTTCATTCGGATCATATGCATAGTTCTTGTTGTTGTTGTTCATGGTGAAAGCGTATAGCCTTCCTCCACAAACTACACTTTTGTACGAATGGACGTCATCATCACTAGGAGGCTTAGGCAATGGCTTCCAAGTCTGAGTCTTCAGGTCGAAAACCTCACCCCAACTCGTCATGTATTCTTTTGTTTCTGTGCACCCTCCGATTACATATATCTTCTCGTCTAAGAAATAAGATCTTGCGTGTTTCCTTGCCACCTTCATGTCGGGAGCACGACGCCACGTGTGACTCCGACAATCAAGAACTCTAACGGCTCTGGTCTGCTTGTCCTCCTTGCTTCCTCCTATCTGGTAGATTTCGGAATGGACGGCTACAGTGGTTGAGTTTAACCGGCCGGGTGAATACGAGGAAGAGAGTCTTACAGGTCGTAAACTGAACTGAACAGGTTTGCAACTTAACTGACCCTGACGGTAGCGGAGAGAGAACCAGCTATGATAGCTGGAGGAATTGGGAAGCCATAGGCCCACGTAAAGGCGAGCTTCTATGTTACCGATTAGGGATCGAGCAAAGTAGATATCTGGAGAAGAGAGAAGAGAGTTGAAGTTCTTGGAGACTAAACAGAGGGAACGGTAGTGAGATCTCGAGATCCTAGCTAAGACATTCACAATGACGTCATCTGGAATAGATGAAAGCGATGGAGGCTTCGTCTTCGTATTTTTCTTACGAGGTGGAGCTATGGAATTATTCGTCATGTGCCCTAGGGTTTCTGATTCACTGTTGTTGTTGGCAATGTTTGTAAACCCGACCGGAACACTGAACCAGACGTTCTGGGTCATCGAATCGACTGCGGATGAACTCTTTTAATAAACGAATTAAAATTATTATATAATAATATATTAGCTGTGAAAATAAATATATAGAAACTAAATTTAGGTATTTTCTAAATGTTGTTAAACAAAAAATTAAACATAAAATAATAGTATGGATATTTTAAAATAATTACTTTTAGTTTTTATATTTTATTTTTATTTGACATACAAAATATCAAAATAAACGTTTATACTACCTAAAATATTTTTTGGAACAAGTTAAGAGCTATGACATCTAATAAAAATATCAAAATTTTAAAAATTTATAAAAATTTAAATTTTTAATGTGAATAATAAAATTATATTTCAGACCTAAAATGAACAGAAAGTAAAACATTATTAATAAATTATCGATGACAAAAATAAATAACACAAATCAAATTATCTAATTTTGGTTCTATTTATCATCGTTTACTTCATTTTTCAAGTAAAAACTATAAAAATAATAAGTAAAAGATATTTATTGCTTCAATCGGTATTGAGTTTTCTGGTTTTAAGTGGGGTTTTGCGGGTTTTACCGGGTTTTTAAATATTAATTTTTTTATAAATCCGAATCGGATATATTTTAGTTCACCGGATTTACCGGTTCAACTGCAGGTTTGGGTTGAATTTTAAAACACTGGTTGTAAGCTTCGTCTTCCATTAGGGTTTTAATAAATCGTTAAAACAACCCTAATAGGAAAAGAAGATTGACATTTTCCGTGTTACAAATAAAAAAAGATTGACATTTTCCTTATTGCAAAAGAAAGGGCTTTTACCTTCTTTATTCAAAGGCAACTGAGTTTATTTAACTTTGATTATATTTGTTATTCGTCTCGATTTGATCCGAAAATTCAGAATATCCGTAAATTTTGAAGCAAAGCGATACTAAATATCAATATCGGTTTAAATTGAAATAAATCACAAATATTAAAATTTTGGGAAGTGGATATCTGCTTTTATTCGACAATATATAAATACATGTTTATCTTGATTATATTTAAAGTTTTAAATGTATAAAATTATATATTAATTATTCAAACATATAATTTGACAAATTTTAGTACTTATATAAAATCATTACATGAAAAGAAGATAATTTTTATGACAACTATAACTTTTTCTTAAGATTTATTTTTTTATAATTGTTAACTAATTTTAATTTTTTTAGCAAAAATCGAATATCCGATCTGTGCTCAGCTTTACATGTTGCAATTTGCAACATGCCTCCATTTTTACAGGCCACCAAAATAAAAATCCAAATACAGTAGAAATTCTATAAAACAATATTTGATAAATTAATAATCTCTATAAATTAATAAATTTCACTTGTCCTAAAATGAGCCGGTGTAAAATATGACATAAATCGATAATATAATAAGATAATAATATTTTTAATATTTTGATGTAAATATATATAAAGTCATTAAAATTATAAATTAATAATATATATATAAGTACAAACTAAGCATGATATATTTGTTTTATATTCACAATGAAAATATCTTTATTTTAAAAAAAATCAATATATTTTGTTAATATTTAGTAAAACTATATTAAAAACCACATAACAACTCTATGAAACATAAAAATATATACTAGATAAGATAAAAAAACAATATTAAAATCAAATGTCTAAAATTTAAATAATGTATATAGGGTAAAATTAAATATTTTCTTATTTTATATATACATAAATATTCAAAAAAAAAAAGGAAAATTTGGTAAATTAATATGTCTATAATTTAATAAAATCTTAAGTCTCAACATTATTTATAGAGGATCTACTGCACATTATATATAAATATATTTTTCTAGTAATCATATAAAATTCTCAATATTTTATTATTCTATTTATTTAAACTAAGTTAGGTGCATGTTATCAGAAAATATAAAAATAAGAAAAAAAAAAGATGTTTTAGCAATTGATATGTTAAAAGAAGATAACATAAAAGAGGGCAACACCATTGCAAAACTATTGATCATTGACAATTCATAGTATTGTATCCTCGAGACTTAGAAGAAAACATAAACATCTTACAAAAGAGTTTAAACATAACATAAGAAAAGAAAAAGACTAAAGTGAATAATGGCATCTTATTAGACATATAATATGGTGAAAACAAACATATGAGTTTCAGACCAAAACGGATTGGCAGCTTGAGAGCTTATATGACTTGTGGACTGAATCCAAAACAATATTGCACCGTTCGACCTTCCCCCACAACATACTACCTGATGGAGTCAAACGGTCCTCCAAGCTAATCACCGCACACCAAATACTCTTGTGTTTGCTGTGACGCTTATTCAACTGATGCCATATAATTACCAGTTTCCCACCATGGTTAACTAACTGAATCGGTCTGTAATTTTTAGTAAGGAGGTTCATGCAAACATCATCCAAACCATTAACCAGTAACCACTTTCCATTCCTTGTGTCATACCCAATGTACTTACGCTCATGTTCGGCAAATATTAAACTTCCAATAACGCACCAAGGTCCAGCTATACCTTCTAGACCCACAAGCCCTGCCTCTTGTACCCATCTCTCTTCTTTAGGATCATATGCATACTTCTTGTTGTTTATGGTGAAAACATGTAGCCTTCCTCCATAAACTGCACCGTAAACGTAATCATAACTAGGAGGCTTAGGCAACGGCTTCCAAGTCTGAGTCTTTAAGTCGAAAACCTCACCCCAATTCATGCTTTCCTCTGTTCTTGTGCATCCTCCTGTTACATATATCTTATCATCTAAAAAATAAGACCTTGCGTGTTTCCTTGCCACCTTCATGTCGGGAGCATGACGCCACGTGTTGCTCCGACAATCAAGAACTCTAACGGCTCTGGTCGGCTTGTCCTCGTTGCTTCCTCCTATCTGGTAGATTTCGGAACGGACGGCTACAGTGGTTGAGTTTAGCCTGTCGGGTGAATACGAGGAAGAGAGTGCTCTTACCTGTACTAGACTTAACTGACCCTGACGGTAGCCGAGAGTGAACCACCTATGACGATGACCGGAGGTGGACGTGGGTACCCATAGGCGCACGTAAAGGCGAGGGTCTGTGCTACCGATTAGGGATCGAGCAGCGTGGATATCTGGTGAAGAGAGAAGAGAGTTGAAGTTCTTGGAGACTAAGCAGAGAGAACGGTACTGAGAGCTCGAGATACGAGCTAAGATATTCACAATGACATCATCTGGAATTGATGAAAACGATGGAGGTTTCGTCTTCTTTTTTTTCTTACGTGGTTGAGCTATAGGATTATTCGTCATCTCCTCTAGGGTTTCTGATTCACTGGTGTAAGGATTCGTCTTCTACTATAGGGTTTTAAGTCGTTGAAACAACCCTATAAATATGAGAAGATTGACCTTTTCCTTGTTTAAAACGAAAGGGCTTTTACCTTCTTTATTGACAAGCAAGTCCCCGTATTAAAAGTAAAATACTAAACTGGCATATTTTTAAAACATTCACTTGAACCACCGGTTTGAAGATTAGTTTGAATCTGTGTAAAATATAAAGATTTGACTTTTCGTTGAGAGAGGCATTTACCCTTTTATTTTAAAACAAGTCCTCTCACTGAAATGAAATAGTAAGTCCGCCCTGTTAAAATAGATATTCAATAGAACCACCGGGGTAAATATTTATTTGAATATCATGAAGAAAGTAAATAAAATATGGTTAACATAAAATAAATTACCGTGAATTGAAAAACATTTCACCCATTACACCACGTCAGTAGAAAATAACATAAAAGGATATTTTGACTGGAAAATTGGTTGTTGTTAACAATTTATGTAGAGGATTTGCATAAGTGATAAGATCATTTCATGTTCCTTTAAATAAAACCAGCACTAGAATTTACGCCACATCAGTATCTTTTTCTTTTTTTTTTTTTAACATCAACTTTCATTCATTTATAAGTTCGAAACAGAGACACTACACAGCCCGATATGTAGAGATACTCATAATAAACTACCCACTTCTTGCCTTAAGCAAATTACAGCCCCATCAAACCGACTAAAAAAAAACCAAGGCAGGAACAGGTTAGAGGCAGCGGCTTTCATTGACAAAGAATTCAAACAACCAGGAGGGATGTCCATTAGCCACGTAAGATTGTTCTCTTCCTTCCCTGGTCACACTCTGTGCAATGATCGATGCTCCTCTGTTTTCCTCCTTAAAAACAGAACACAGTTGATACTCATCCATGCGTTTGAGGAAACTGTTTAGTTCTTCGACATGAAAACGCATGGCCGGCCAGAGTAGAGGTTTCTTAACAGCCAGGAAAACCTCCTTAAAGTCCCCTGCAAACACCACTCTATTCATGTGGAGACTCGTCATACTCTCTGCAGCCCAGAGGATTGAAGATAGTCTAGCTGCATCAAGACTTAAAATATTAGAGAAAGCTCTGCGACTGTGCATTAAGACAACACCTCTGTGGTTCCTTAGAACCCACGCTACCCCAAGCTTCTTCGATTGCTTTACCCAATCAAACCCCACATTACACATAATCCATTCTTTTGGAGGAGGCGACCATTTCCTCTTTATTTTCTCCACGACAACCTCACTCTGGATGTTAATTTCAGCATCCACTTCTTGAGCCAAAAACCACTCTTCAGCCTCCTTTAGAGCCTTAGCCGTAATTTCTTCAGGATGCCATCTTATTCCTTTGAAAATTAGATCATTTCTGCTCTTCCATATTTCCCATAACATCCATGGCCACACTCTCATTATCTTTGGATCACAGAGAAGATTAGATTTCAAAAGGAAGAGGTAGTATAAGTTTCCAAATAGACTACCCTCTTCAAACGCAATCCTTGGGCGAGGTATACCAGAAAGCGCCCACACCTGTCTTGCTGGGTCGCATTGGAAAAGAGCGTGGAGGATCGATTCACCTTCTTCACCGCACGTTTGGCATCTACTATCAATACGCATTCCCCTCTTGATAATCAGCTCAGAAACAGGTAGAGCTTCACTTAGAGTTTTCCAGAGGAATGTCTTGATTTTTGGAGGAGCAAGCACGTTCCAGACTTTCTCCCTAACTGGGTTAAGAGAAGGGAGATGCAGAGTCTCCGGACAACACATTTTCACTTTTTCATCTCTTGCTAATCGGTACGCCGATTTTACTGACATGTTCCCCGATCTATTATACAACCAAACGTAGAAATCATCACGACTGATCACCGGTTGGTTGGACAATATCAATTCTACATCACCAGGGACAAACACATCGTTGAGGGCTGACACATTCCACCTTCTCGTGTTTGAGTCTATCAGATCACAGACCCTAAGGTTAACATCAAAAGTGGCACACTTAATCCACGGAGCTCTCAGCCCCATCTCCGGATCATTTAACCATTTCTCTGACCAGACCCTTGTGTTGACCCCATTTCCAATGCTCTTTTTAAGGCCTTTCTGAAGGAGCTCCCTTCCATACACCATACTTCGCCAAGCATACGATGGACGACCTCCCAGCGGAGCATCCAGAAAGTGGTGATTAGGGAAGTACCGACTTTTCATGAATCTCGACATAAGACAGTCAGGGTCATTAACAAATTTCCAAGCCTGTTTTGCTAACAACGCTTGGTTAAAACATCCGAGGTCTTTGAACCCAATTCCACCTAGAGCTTTCGGTAAACACATCCTATCCCAGGAGATCCAATGGATTTTTTTAATGGGGAGATCAGAATTCCACCAGTAGTTGGCCATCAAGCTCTCAAGGCTCTTAGTGAGCGTTTTGGGAAACTTGAAGCATGACATGGGATAAACTGGAAGCGCAGCAGCTGTAGACTTCAATAAAACCTCCTTTCCACCTTGAGAAAGATGGCGCAGAGACCACGAGTTCAATCTGCCATGAGCACGGTCTTTAAGGAAGCTGAGCATCTTAACCTTTGATCCAGAAAAACATTCAGGCATTCCAAGGTAGGTCCCTGTTCCACCGATATTGTAGACGCCAAGAATGTCTTTCAGCTTCTCTTGCTCTTCCTCTGGGATTAGTCCACCAAATGAGATAGCAGATTTTTGGTAATTGATACATTGCCCAGTGGCTTCACCATAGAATGTAAGGATCTTTTTTAGGTTCCCACATTGCTGTTCATTAGCTTTACACAAAAAGAGACTGTCATCCGCAAACAAAAGGTGGCTAATCGAAGGACCCATTTCAGAGAAGCTCATCCCAGAGATCATTGCGTTTCTTTCTGCTACCTTCAATAAATGCGATAAGCCTTCAGTACATAGCACAAAGAGAAACGGAGAGAGCGGGTCTCCCTGACGAAGCCCTCTAGATGGAGATATCATCCCAAAAGGCTGGTCATTGATCAGAACCGCAAAAGAGACCGAGGAGACACACATCATAACCCAAGCAATCCATTGTTCTGCAAAACCCATAGCCTTCAGCAAGGCTTGAAGATAGCTCCACTCAACCCGATCATACGCTTTCGACATGTCAGTTTTCACTGCCATGAATTCCGACGAAATAGATGGGTGCGTTTTCAGAGCGTGCACAGCTTCATGGGCTATAATAATGTTGTCTTGGATTAGCCTTTCGCTTACAAACGCTGACTGATTAGCAGAAACTAACTCCCCCAAGTAAGGTTGCAATCTTTTCACCAAGATTTTTGAGACAGTTTTATAAAGGACTGAACATAAGCTGATAGGACGAAGATCAGACATATTTTCAGGGTTCGGGATCTTCGGGATAAGACAGATATAAGTAAAGTTCCAGTCTGCTGGAAGAGATCCCTTATCGAACACTTCTTGTACCTCTTGTGTCACTGAGTCACCAATCACCTTCCAAAACTTCTGGAAGAATAATCCAGTCATCCCATCTGGCCCAGGTGCACTGTCAGCATTGATTGAGAATATCGCCTCTCTCACCTCCTCCTTTGATACCTTACACGACAGGCTCAGGTTCATCGCATTAGACACCTTAGGAAGCATGCTTGAGAAGACCGGCTCATACGACGGGGGATTAGAGGATTCAAATAACTCCGAAAAGTATTGAATTGCCACCTCTCCCTTAGCTGCTTCTGACCATTGATCACGTCCATTCTTGTCCTTCAGTTTGATCAGAAAAGTTTTCGATCTGTTAGCTTTCACAGACCGGTGAAAGAATTTGGAGTTCCTGTCACCTAACTTCAGCCACTTTTCTCTGCTTTTCTGTCTCCAATACATCTCCTCTTCCCTATAAGCCTGCATGAGTTCCTTCTTGATGTTCTGGATAACAAACCAACATGAATATGGTTTTGATTGGAACCACTCCAATCTCTCCTGCAGTGATCTTATTTTATCTTTGGCATTGAACTTCTTTCTGCGTTTCCATTGGCTCATGATGTTTCTGCATTTTCTAATCTTTAGAGAGACCGAGATTGCATTTCTGCCATTTCTCCAAGCAGTTTCTACCTCTTGAATCACATCAGGGTGGTGCAGAAACCTCCTATCAAAACGAAACTGACCCCTCTGAGTATCAGGATTGGCTCTCAGATTCACCCAAACAGGTCTATGGTCAGAGCCTCTCTTCTCAAGAAAGGTTTGATTTGAGTTTGGGAACCTTGCACGCCAAGCTTTGTTACCGAAACATCGATCAAGGCAACACTGAATGTACTTTTTCCATCGCTTCCCAGCCCAGGTGAATCTGTTCCCTTTGCTGCATAATTCTTCCATTTCACAGGAAGAAAGCATCTCAGCGAAAAATCTGAAAGAAGACTCTGGTCTTCTAGGGCCACCCAGCTTCTCAGCATTGTTTAAGATTTCATTGAAATCACCAACAATACTCCAAGGCTCCAACCTTCCCTCTCCTAGTCTAGAGAGCTTATCCCACACAACACTTTTTCCATCCGATGCAGGCTCACCATAGACGAAAGTTAAAAAGAAGGATGAATCACCAAATTTAACAAAACAGTCTACAACGTTTTTGTCCGAGCTTTTAATACATAAGTTGACATTCTTCTTCCACAAAATTGCTAATCCTCCACTGTATCCTACCGGGTTCACTGTGTGGACTCGCTCATAGCCCAACCAAACTTGTAAATCTACTACAACATTCCGACATTTTTTTGTTTCCATTAAGAAAAGAATCTCCGGGAAGTGGTATTGACGCAGTTCCCGTAGACGTTGAATTGTCAAGCCTTGAGGCCGCCCCAAGCCTTGACAATTCCAGCTCAAGAAGCTCATTGGGGATGGGGCAATCCCTCATCTGGGATCGCCTTAAGACATACCGCCTTACTGTTGTTTTTAATCTCCTCTTCCACCGTCGAACATTTCCTCTTCTTGCTACCCATCAACTGCTTGCCGTCTCTCTGATCATTCTCAGGCACCTTTGCAGCAGTGTCTTGGTCTTTACTTCTCCTCTGTCTCGTGGATTTGGGGGGTCTTCTTCTCACCGCATACTTGTTCTTAACAATCCCGGAAGAACAAGGAGCAAAGTTAGGAACTTTAACTGCCCTGAACACCGTAGGAGAGTAAGAACACAAGGATCCTTCTGACTCAAGTAACTCTTCTCCTTCACCCATAGTAATAAGGTTGGGAGCAGATTTACGAGAAAGCTGAGAGTGAGAGTGAGCTTTAAAGGATGCTGCCATGAGTTTGTTTGGGTTACTTTGCGTACTCAAAGCTCTATCTTCCTTCTTGTTCTCCAAGTAATCGAACACAATTCCTTTTCCTTTGTTTAAGTCTGATGTGAACAGAGGAGCATCCTCCAGTCTCAGTGCCAATCTCTGAGTCATAGGATCTTTCTCTGCAAGCTTGACAGACCTCTTTATCTTGTCAATCTTGAGCTCGCGGTTTTCCCCAGTGTCTGCCATCAAGTATCGACGCATTTCTTCCAGTACCTCTTTAGCCATCTTGAACCGGCCTGTGGCAGGATCGATATTGACTTGTTCTTCCTCCAGAATTCCAAACAAGATATCATCTTCAGCTAGTGTTTGCTTCTTCCTCTCTAGTTCAGCAGATATCTTCTCTCTTCTGATTCTAGATTCTTCTTGGCGCTTTCTCACAATTAGAGGACAAAAGTCCTTTTCATGGTTTAGTCTTTGACACTCAAAGCATCGTTTCTGAACTTTTTCATAGTTGTAGCGGACCACTGATGATTTCCCTTTAGACGTCACCACTCTTGTTTTATGAAGAGGGTTTGCAACATTAAACTTCACCAGAACTCTGATGAAGTCCTGAGTAATCGGCCTGGTTGGGTCGTAAGCAACGAGCATCGTCTTGCCCACCAAATCTCCAAGAGCTGAAAGCGCTTGGGCGTTGTAGAAGTTAACTGGGATGTCACGGATCTGAACCCATATAGGCACGTACTGGAGGTAATCTTCAGGAGGGTTTTCGACCCATCTTTCCACCACAATCACCCATTCTTCAAAGGTTTGAACTCCTCTCTCCAAGATATCCAGTAGATCATGTTCATACTTGAAAATGAACTGAAAGCGTTCCTGTGAGAGTGCAACACCACGGACTCGCCCTTCCTTTTGCCATTTCCTAGGCATTTTCATGATGAGGGACGCCATCTTCTGTTTATCTGGGTTAAGGAGTCTACCCATTAAACTGAGGTTATTTTCTTCAGCAGAACTGAATTCGGGGAGGTCTGGCATCACGAACGGCACCTCTTCTTCATCAAGTGATAGAGCCATTAAGGCTTTATCCATCGCCAAAGACATGGTTAACTGCTTCAATGTATTGAAAATCTTCACTAAATGCTCACCAAACCTCTGTTTTTCCTTCAATGTTTGCAAGAACAGAAAGAGAAAACAGAAAAGTATTTGAAATAAAGTAGCCAAATATCCCTCGAGAACACCTAAAGGCGTTGACAAATCTTCTAAAAACCGTGTTTGCAGAATTAACCCACGGATAACCAAGCCACAAACGGCTATTACCCAGCAAATAAAAGCCTTAAGCCCACTAGGGGTGTCTTTACGAGGTGATATTCTCCCTCTTCTCTCTTCTCTAATTTCAGCTATCTTTTGTTCTTATCAGTATCTTTTTCTCCTTCGGGAAAAAAAGTGGAAGTATTTTTGGGGAAGTGATCATTTCTCGCATCTGGATAAGCTACTCGCATTTCGAAGCTTTATAGTTGTACTAGTAAATCAAATGAAATCAGTGGTTACGTCATTTCAAGAAAGACAAAATATGCTTTTATCTGATTCTGCAATTAATGTGGTCCTAGCGGATCACTAACACGTACTTTGACAAATCGTTTAAGAAAATGCCACTCTTTAGGATCGACTCAGACAGTTATGTCTTAGCTAAATCTACGATGCCATTAGTAGCATCATCCAATTCTACTCGACATAATAAAAAATCAGGCGTTTGTGTATACAATGAATCTACTCTCTTTAGATTCATCCATATGATATCAAAATTTTATACTATTCAGGAGTAAGTCTAAGGGACATGTATATGATATCGAAATTTTATATATGTAACATATACAAGATTGTACAAACACGTAGTTATGTTCATACAGCCTTGCTAAGGTTTTAGTTCAGTATTTTTTTTTGGTAAAATTTTAGTTCAGAACTTGAAATTAAAGAAATCATATCCTTTAAAATATGAGTCGAGTATATGTAATCAAGAGTATTTTCTATCTGTAGAATTTTTTATATAGAAATATACATTTAGTTAGTTAATTTTATGACGGGAGCGGAGTCACGAACCGCTGGTGAGAAAACTCTCCCAGGCACGGTAATCAAGACAAGGACGTCGAAGCAACCAGCGGTTAATAGGAAGAAAGGGACTACTCACTTTCTTTCCCGTTAAGGCAAGTAACCATTGGTCTCTTCTCTACTCCCGTTCGGAAACCCTATTTTCTTTCCTCAACAAGGCCACTCCACAAGATCTCTCGCCTCCATCTGTTTGAATCAAAAACTAGAAGCTAGATCTTCCAAGTTTTAAGCAAACAACCGGTGATTTTCAAGCTCAGTCCCAGTACTCATCCCCTAAACACGTGATTCCGAAACTCTCACCATCATCCCTCGTTACTCCCTCTTGGTTTCTGAAGATTTCTACTCGGAGTCGACCTGTGTTACTCCTCCAGTATCAGATCTTCCGCTTCAACCAATCTTGCAACATCAGTAACGAAAAAGAAAATGGCACGCAGGTTCTCTGAAGCTGAAAAAGGAAAACAACAGATGACCTTTGGGAGAGACTCAGGAGTTAAGAGGATCAAGGCTCCCAGCCTGGATACAACAGCTCTGATTAAGCAAAACGAATGTAGCCTGATAGGAAGACTTACGAATCCCTTGGAGCAAAAGATGTCGGAGCTACTTCCAGCCCTACCTCGAGAATGGAACCTGACAGGAACAGTCACAGGCTCAGATCTAGGAAATAACTGCTTCCTATATCGTTTTGAAAGGGAGGAAGATCTACACAGAGTGCTAGATAACAGACCTTATCACTTTGCGTATTGGATGATTATCATCCAGAAGTGGGAACCAATCATCTCTGCTACCTTTCCCTCCATGATTCCGTTCTGGATCACTATCAAGGGCCTCCCGCTCCACTACTGGCATGACAAAATGGTCCGCAAAGTAGGACAAGAGCTGGGAACGTGGATAAAACAAGAGCTCACAAAAACAACAGCAAGGGTCAGAGTCTCGATCGATGGTCTTAAGCCTCTGATAAAAGAATCGATTGTTGATTTTGACTCGGGTGAAGAAATTAAAATCACCTTGGAATATGAGAAGCTCAAACTACACTGCTCCATCTGCAACTCTCTCCTCCACTCGAAGAAGAACTGTCCTGATACAGTTAATGAGTACGCTGGAAACGCTCTGAATAGGTACTCTCGTGCAACAGGAAATTGGAGTCAAGGTAGAGAGTCGAATCCCTCCACCAAACCCCACTATGGCGAGAGAGAAACCTACAATCAACCCTCAAGGTCGCAAACAGTAACTCAAAAACTGTATCTGGGAGACAAGGAAAATGAGACGACTTACAAGCTATTCCAACAAAGAGTGGATAGGCACGGAAATCCCTTCGGTGAGAGGGTAAGTACTAAGCAGACCCGCAATGCACCACCGGTGGAACTACCCAAGGCGCAAGAGCAGACCTGGAGAAGAAAAGACAAAGCAGTAGTACCTCAGGAACACATCTATCCACCCTATTCCAGAAACAGAGAAACAAGACAGGAAACAAGTGCAAAAGGAAGAGACCTTTTCTCATCTCAACTGAGGGGAGAAGAGAGAGTACCTGCTCAGACTACAAATCAATGGAAACCACGCCTAGTGCGAGCCCCTGATGAATTCCAGCCAAAACGACCCTCACCGGTGAGGGCGCAAACACAGGAAGAGGACAATGTGAACAAAGCACCGATCGAGGGACAAACTTCTACAATCCCCACTCGAGAAACTGTAATGGCAGAACTACATGAAGCCACACGTCTGTATTTAAGCCACCCAGATCCAGTGGAAGCTGCAGCGCGGCGTCAACGGGTACACTATGGAGACGCTAATGGCCAGATGGAGGAAGCGGCAACAAATTTATTGGCAACAGCGGAGGAAAACTATCACCGGTCAAAGCAGCGCTGTCTGTTAGATGTAGACCCAGTTACTCCACCACCACTTCAATTGCAATACACAGAGTCGTGGATGCAACCAGACCCATCCCTGGATAAAAGTCCTCCAAATAACAAAGAAATGGACTTCGGACTGGCTCCTGAATCAACCACTGAACGAGAGATGGAGGCATCGGTGAGACCAGCGGTTAGATCAATCATCATAAGTCCACCCCAAGAAGGCACTGAAAGGGACGAAGCTCAACATGTAGCTACTGACACGACAGAAGATAATGAGACTCTAGGAAGCTACCAAAAAAGGACAAGGCAAAGACCTACGAGATCCACTCAAAACAAGTCACCGAGATCAACGCCTAGCATCCTGAGGGGAGCTAGTTTCAAGAAGAGAACCCTGTCTCAGATCTTCTCCTCTCCAAGCACAGGAGGAAACCACCACTCCGGGAGACCATCAGGATCTAAAAGCAAAAAAGGCAACCCACATAAGCAAGTAGAGGCCTCAAACCGCAACCAGAACAAACCTGAAGAAAGAAACCGTAACTCAAATGCAACAAACCCACCTATTCACCTGATCCCCGCAATCACCCGAAAGAAATCGGATTTTCGGGTTGTTGCACCCCGGGCTCCTTAGTGCTTCTGAGCTGGAACTGTTGCGGGCTGGGGAACCCTGCAACAGTCCAGCGTCTGAAGGAGATCCACAAGAGGAACTCCCCAGACATTTTCTTCCTGATGGAGACAAAGAACCCAACAGATATGGTAATCAAGACCTTAAGCTGGCTCCCTCTCACTAATCACCACGTAGTTCCCCCCCATAGCCCAGGAGGAGGAGGACTGTTCCTCACCTGGAAGGAAGACGTGCAGTTAGAGATTCTGGCAAGTTCAAAAAATTATATTCATACAAGGATCACTGACAAGCAGATTACCTCTCTGGTGACCTTTGTATACGGGGAACCGGACCATACAAAAAGGCAGGCGATATGGATGGAACTCTCGAATCTCCAACCCTCATCAGAAGAACCTTGGTTTCTCACAGGAGACTTTAACGAGATAACAGACAATGGAGAAAAATCTGGAGGACCCGAAAGAGCAGAAGGTACTTTCTGTGCTTTTCGTTCTTTCCTGTCACGAATGGGACTCTTCGATATCAAACATTACGGTAATTTCTTGTCGTGGAGAGGAACTAGAAACACACACCTGGTCCACTGTCGACTGGATAGAGCGATCAGTAACAGCGAGTGGATGGATGCCTACCCCTCCTGTAGATGCCAATATTTGAAGTTCGAAGGGTCTGATCATAGACCGTTAATCTCCTTCCTAGACACCACAAGAAAAAAAGGAAACAAGATCTTCAGATTCGATAGAAGACTGAAAGACAACCCTGAAGTGAAGAAACTGATCCAACTGGTATGGAATGAGAACACTCACAAGGATGTTGAAGATCGATTAAGTATGTGCCGTCATGAAATCTGTAAGTGGAGTAAAGCCTTCCAAGAAAACAGTCGCAAAGAGGTGTCTGCCCTCAGAATCAAGCTGGATGAAGCCATGACTAGTCCCTTCCCCAATGAAGACCTGATTCACAAACTTAACGTCAGTCTACTTCAAAATTATAAAAAAGAGGAAGAATATTGGAGGCAAAGAAGTAGACAACTGTGGTTAACTCTGGGGGATGCGAACACTAGCTATTTTCATGCATCAACTAAAGCGAGGAAAGCAAGGAACAAAATGACAGTAATTGAAGATGGAGGAGATGTACCGTACTTCAAAGAAGAGCAAATTGCTGAGGTGATATGCAAATTCTATAATGATCTATTTCAATCAACTGAGAGTGACGTCGCCCAAACGATCCAAACGGTGGAGAAGGCACTGACTCCATGTGTGTCTCCGGAAGTCAATGAGCAATTAATAAAAGAACCTTCGGCCGAAGAGATAAAACAAGCACTCTTCAGTATCCACCCAGATAAAGCTCCAGGTCCCGATGGATTCTCAGCCAGCTTTTTCCAAGCAAACTGGGAAACCACCGGACCAGCAATCACCAAGGAAATCCAAGTGTTCTTCTCGTCGGGAATCCTCAAACCCTCGCAAAATGTCACACATGTTAGACTGATTCCGAAAATCAAAGGAGCAAAGAAGATAGCTGAATACAGACCAATTGCTCTATGCAACGTCTACTTCAAGATTATATCTAAACTACTAGCTCTAAGGCTCAAGTCAGTACTTCACTCAATCATATCGGAAAACCAATCAGCTTTCATACCAGGAAGAGCAATAACTGACAACGTACTCATCACACACGAGGTATTGCATTATCTTAAAAACTCTCAAGCAAAAAAGAAGTGCACCATGGCGGTGAAAACCGATATGTCGAAAGCGTATGACAGAGTTGAATGGCACTTCATCTCCCAAGTTCTAACTCGGCTAGGTTTCCACGCGAAATGGGTGAACCTTATAATGCAATGTGTGACAACAGTCTCCTATTCATACCTAATAAATGATTCAATTCATGGGTTGGTGGTGCCAAAAAGGGGTATAAGACAGGGAGACCCACTCTCCCCGTATCTATTCATTCTATGCGGGCAAGTCCTATCCGGCCTATGCAAAAATGCTGAAAACGATGGATCTCTACAAGGAATTCGTGTTGCAAGAGGGAGCCCAAGGGTAAATCACCTGTTGTTTGCAGACGACACCATGTTTTTCTGTCAAACGTCTGAAGCTAGCAGCACAAAACTCAAAGAGATTCTCTGGGAGTACGAAAAGTCATCAGGACAGAAGATCAACACGGAAAAATCCTCCATAACCTTCTCGTCCAAAACACCCCCTGCAACAAAGACAAGAGTTAAAGAACTTCTATGTATCACAAAAGAAGGAGGTTCTGGAAAGTACCTTGGTTTACCAGAACATTTCGGAAGAAGGAAAAGAGATCTCTTCACAGCAGTGGTAGACAGAATCAGACAAAGAGCCAACAGCTTGTCGACACGTCACCTCTCCAGAGCTGGCAAGCTGACACTTCTAAAATCTGTCCTAACAGCCATCCCTACCTTCACCATGTCCTGCTTCGAGATACCTGTAAGCTTGTGTAAACGCATTCAGTCAGTGCTAACAAGATTCTGGTGGGACAGTGCGGATGGGAAACGTAAAATGTGTTGGGTCTCATGGGATAAACTAACAAAGCCTAAAGCAGGAGGAGGGCTAGGACTGAGGGACATACAACTATTTAATCAAGCACTATTGGCCAAACAAGCATGGAGGATTCTGACCCAACCAGAGTGCCTACTATCCCGGGTCCTAAGAGGAAAATACTGCCATAAAAAACACTTCCTAGACGCAGTAACACCAGCTAACTGTTCACACGGCTGGAGGAGCATCCTACATGGAAGAGAACTCCTAAAAGGAGACCTAGGGAAAGCTATTGGTAATGGAGAAGCTACAAGAGTCTGGAAGGACTCGTGGATTTCCCTATCTTCACAATGCAAACCTTTTGGACCTATTCAAGAAGAAGCCCTAGACCTACGTGTATCAGACCTACTTACATCGGATATGCAATGGAACAAAGCCAAAGTGGAACGTTTCTTACCCCTAGTGGCAGAGGAGGTACAATTGCTGCAGCCTAGCAATGCAGAAACAGAAGATATCTACGTCTGGCAGCCATTGCAATCAGGTATATACTCCACACGCTCCGGATACTACACAGCAGCAATGAAAAGCGAAAGACCAAACCGACAGGAACAAGATGGCTTCGACTGGATTAAGGATGTCTGGTCCAACACCTGCTCACCAAAGATGAAAATCTTTACATGGTCTATCTTGCAGAAGGCGTTACCTTTCGGAGCAAGTTTGAGGCTAAGGGGAGTCCAAGCGGACACTAAATGCCCTCGCTGTTCAGAGATGGAGACAGAGATGCATACCTTTTTCTGGTGCCCTTTCGCAAAGGAGGTCTGGAAGAAGATCCCTTTGAAACGAATGATCCAGCTTCAACCAGAGGACACATTCAAGGACGCCCTAGTAGCCTTTAGATCATCTATATGCCTACCACCATCAGGTGTGACAAAAACTATCTTGATGTGGGTATGCTGGGCTCTCTGGACTTCAAGGAACCTATTGGTGTTCGAGGATCGGACCCTCACACCAAGTGAAGTCGCAACAAAAGCGATCAGATTAGCGAAAGAATGGAACTTGGCACAAGATCGGACAACAGAAACAGCAGAGAGACTACCTCAAGGAGTAGGAAGATTAAAAGCGCCAAAAACCCCAACGATGGCACCAATCTGTAAATCCGATGCGGCTTTCGATAGAGCCACGAACAAAGCAGGATTGGCTTGGATCATCACAGGGACGGATGGAGCGATCATCACGCAAGGAACAAAAATCAGGGATTCGGTGGCATCACCTCTTGTAGCAGAAGCTCTAGCCCTCCATGAAGGGATCGTCTCCGCAGCGAAACTGGAGATCACACATCTCAATTGTTTCTCTGACAACACAACGCTCATCAGAGCTATAACCAACGACAGACAGATAAAGGAAATCTTTGGTACCGTTAAAAGTATCCAACAGATCGCCTCTGGCTTTGTCGAGATTTCGTTCACTCATCTTCCTCGTGAAGAGAACAAAGCAGCCGACAAATCGGCAAAATCTATCCTTTCCTTGTCTTTTGTTTTTGGACCCAATTTGATTTAGTTATGGGCCTGAGGCCAGACCCTTTAATTGCCTTTTATCTTTAATGAAATTGTGTTACAAAAAAAAAAAAAAAAAGTTAGTTAATTTTATGAAAATTAACCTATGTGAATGATATTTATTTGATGATGTGAAAAGGGTAAAACTGTATGGTACAGATTTTATTTCTTGAATTACTTATCTTTACATTCTTTTTTAAAAAGTTTCCAGATATGATTTATTCTTTTATCTAAAGATTCTTTGTAAAACATTAATGTTTTGATTATATGGTAAAATCCTTTGAGATGTCAAAAGGCCAAAACTAACTTATTCTCGCTTGTGACGCAAGCATGACACGCGCAACGCGGTTGATGCAATGACTTGTTTAGTTTACAGCCTCTCACTAGTTTAGGTTCTCTCGTCTCAAATGATCTCAGTGTAACCGTCCTACGTTCGTTTCCATAAAGATTAATGAGGTGTGCTGGATTGCCGCTTCCAACAATCTTTCAATTAATGCTCAAATCTCCAAGCAGCTTTAAACTATTACTTCATTTAGTACTATGGTTTTGGTCAAATCATTATCGCATTATTTATACGAAAGACAATGTCACATGTGCAGTCTTATAATATGCACAACCACATATAAATACAACTGCTAAATTGTGAAAAAATCAACCATTTTATTCATTTTCTCCGATCAACATCTTTCTTTCCCTCTTCCGTTTCTCCTGGTATCTTTCTTCCCCTCTGTCTCTTTTCATTTCTCTGCATGTAAATCGCAATTATGTTTATAACTTTTTTCTTTGATCAACATATTGATTCTTGTTCTTGATTAGAACCGTGGGTTTGCTTTAGTTTTTATGATCTAACCGATGATGAGAATGATGGGACACTGTTCTATTGCTATATGCTCTGTTCATTTGCTGGAGAAAAGTTTGTGACAGAAGAACACAATCAATGAAAACGAAATTTCATCTTTAAAAAAATATTATTTACCAGGTGGACCTTCAAAGTTTTTTTTTTTGGTCTGTTCAGAAACAAACAAGCCGGTCAAAATAATCTTACTTTTTAACTCTGGTCTTAGTCAAAAAATGAGTGCTGCCTCCGTTGAAATTTTGACAGTGGAAAATTTGTACTTGCAAATTCAGTGGTCGGTCCATGATAAAACCAAGATGAAAAGTCGTCTTTTATTTCTTAGTACCTTGTATTTTAAGATATGATTGGTCGTTGTGGGGATCAAACTCACCATTAGTCAAGAAAATACTGTCTGGATAAGTTTGGTGAAGCTCTCTCTTTTGCTCTACTTTTTGCATTTCCCTTCACTCTCTTTACATTTTCTTTCCTATAAAGGAGTGGGTGAGAGGGTTGGTATAATCTGAACGGAATCAAATATCGTTGGAGTTGTTGTCTATTGTAAGTCCAGTGTCTAATCTTTTTGACCTATTTGTTGCAATCATGGAGTAGAGCCTTGACCTTTTTAATACACATACCTCTCCATGTGATATATGTTCATTCATTCAAAGCCACAAAGTTGACGTGTCTTATAAGGTTTTGATTTACAGTTTGTTTGCATCTGAACGAAGCTGTGACATTCATCAAAAAGCTATGGATATCAATCAACAAGCTCATCCGGATTGCGTATATTCTGCCAATCCTTTCCATGAATGTGCTTCAGCTTGTTTAGAGAGAATAGCTCAAGGCCATGTGATCAAGAAGCCCACTAAGAAGCAGGGTAAAGTTTATTCTAATCATTGCTTTGTTTTGCTATTTATTTTGTATATGTTCTGATTCTTCTTGTTGTTTTATTTTTACAGGCTCAAAGATTCTTAGCTTCTCAGGGAGTTTCGGTAGGAAAAAGAAGGAAACTCATTCACAACCGCTTTCACCGTTATCTGCAAGGCCTTATCAAAACGGTGGAGGCGGTTTTGGAAACGCTAATCCCCCAAGGGTTCATCGTTCAGTACCTCCACCTGCTGCCGTAAAGAACAAGAACGTTTCTGATTCGGATAAGTCTTTCTCCTCTTCTTCATCCACTGATCCAGATGATTTCTATAAGCATAAACCGGAGACAAAACTCTCTCAAATCATGCCTCTTTCACCTAAACCGGGAAAACAAGAACACAACGTGAAGACTGAAGCAGACGGGGAAACCACACTATATAATCTCCTAAGCTCTCCTATACAGCATGAAAAAGAGAGCAGTGATGATGAAAATGATGATGATGATAATGAGATTGGAGTAGAGCTCGATCTTGAATCAGTTATGTCTGACACTTTTGTCTCTGTCGGAAAATACAGAGTGAGGTCCGGTTCATCCCCAATTCTAACCGGTATCATCGAGAAACACGGAGACATTGCTCAAGACTGTAAGCTGGAGTCGGACTCCATGCGGTCCCGTTACCTAGAGTGTTTATGCTCATTGATGCAAGAACTCAGGTCAACTCCTGTCGGGCAGTTGACTAAAGCCAAAGTCAATGAGATGCTCGCAGTTCTCAAAGACTTGGAGTCTGTGAACATCGAAGTGGCTTGGTTACGCTCCGTTCTTGAGGAGTTTGCGGGGTTTCAAGAAGATGCGGAGAACGAGAAAGAGAGGCAAGAGGGTTTAGTGAAGGCTAAGAGAGAAGAGCTCGAAGCTCAAGAAGCGGATTTGGTTCGGTTGGAGGAGGAAGTGTCCAAAGCGAGGTTGGGGATCATGGAGACACGGGCCGTGATGGTCGAGATGGAGAGGGAAAGGTCGATGATGGAGAAAATGGGATTCAAAATCGAGAAGTTTAAAGGGAAAACGTTTATAGATGAGCTTCTGTGAGATTGTGATGTTGTTAGTAGTAAGTAGTAGCACAAAATCGAATACTCTAAATGAGTTGTTTGGTTAGGCTTCAAGTATATGTGGAAGCTTTTTTACTAAGGTGAATGTTTGTTTATTAGTAGTAACTTGTGATGGTGTTGAAGCCTTTTTTTGTTGAGGTATCTTGTTTGTTGCTAATAAATAAATATGTTGGCTTTGTGATGCAAGGTGAATGTTTATTTGTTAGTAGCAACTTGGGAAGGTGTTGAAGTCTTCTTTGTCGAGATATTTTGTTTGTTGCTGATATATAAAAATTGCTGTTTGCCAATGTTTTAGTTTATCACTTAGTCAACATTCAAAATTAGTTGCATTTGCTTATTTAAATAGTCATTTTGATTGTATGAAAAATGTCAACGACACTTTGTGGAGTGCTTTTTTTTTATAACACTTCGAAAGAAAGTACAAAGAGTAATAGTATGCAAGAAAAACACAAGAGGGGTGGGGATGTCATTAGACACCATACAGAATGATCAAAATCTCACCTCCCAAACTAAAAGTTTTCAGAGAGTAGACGGAAGAGCAGATGTCATCATCAAATAAACTAAGAAGAAAAACAGAATCAATAAACTATTGTGCTTTGTATTCTCATCTGTTTGGGAACAGTTGCAACACATTAACCAACAAATTTGTTATTGGCGACAGTGTCATTAGGCTTCGGTTACTTATGTGGGCTTTACACTGAGCCCAATGCAACGTAGCCCAACTAGCAGCTCCCCTTGGTTTTACTTGCGAAACCGAAGACTAAGCAGTAAGCAACTAAGCATACACCGGCTGAATTGTACCAGACTTCACATAAAAGTTTTTGATTGGTCATTTTGCACAATAGTAATAATTAATAATCTCGTTAAAGTCCAGTCTCAACTAATAGTAGAGACGAGTTTTCTTAAGGCCGATTATGTCAAAAACAAATCAGTTGTCGCTTGAAATCACCTTGATAATGAATCTTTGTTTTCTTGTTTGTTTTCTTTTTGATAATTCTTGACGAACAAATTTTGTAAAATAAAGTAATCATTTCAAGACACTCCAAAGCTAATGAGGTTTATTTATTGCAACTTGCGTTGTGCTCTTATCGTTATCAATAACCTAGAAAGGAACTGAAAACAAAAACCTTGCAGCCCAATTTATATAAGCAAGTGGTCCAGAAGCTGCTAGGGTTTACAAGCTTCGAAACGAGTGGACTATATTTGAAGCTAAGATGAAGAGATAACGAAGAAAAAAAAAAGATCATAACGGCTATAGACTATTGTTGTGGTCCCTTTCTCTCTCACCTCTGTGTGTTTCACTTTACTGAAAAGACGAGACGTGACATCGTTTCTACCCCCTCACATACGTGACTGTGATCGTTTCAGGAAAATTACTGTTTAGTCCAATTTATGATTCAGATTATTTCCCTAAATATCCAAACACAAACGTGTTGGATGGGTCTGTAAAATTGAAAACTATAATACATGAAACTGTAGAAGAAAACTAATAGGCGTATATTCGGGTGTGAAGTTGCCCATGTGTGATGATAATTAGCTAAGGGAAAAAAAGCTGAGTGCGGTGGAGAAATGGGTTTAGTGTCTCGTTTCTTGTCTGCTTGGTAGAATACCATTGGCTTCACCTTATTCTTATTTAATTCCTTCACTAATTCAAAAGATATTGGTATAGTCTTTCTTTACTAAACTTAATATAGTATTAATTTTATAATCAGAAGAAAAGACCAAAAAGAAGGAACCAGGAAAAAAAAAGTTTTTTCTTAGTTTTTGTCAGTTATCGAAAAAGTTAATCATGGCAGAATGGAATCAAGTTTCGGTGGAATTATCGAGAAAAGACCAGAGGATATTAAACCGAAGACCCACACAACACAATGGTTCAGCCGAAATTAATATTTTCTTTGGACGCTTATAATAATCTTTTCAAAATTTGGACGTTAATAATTTAAATTTGGAACGATCATATACTGTTTTGAACTCGATGTAGAAAGAAAAAGGATAACAACTAACAAAGGAAAATGATTCACAAGACACACCAAACTAAACTAGAAATTGAAAAGCTAACAAAGTGGGTAGGAAAAGAAAAAGAAAGAAAAAATCCATACACCCATTTCATAATTAACATAATAATCAATCCACCAACTTAAGCTCTCTCTCATTAACCACACAAATAAAGCAACAAATAAAAATAAAAGCATAAGGAATCATTAAGCTGTTTCTTCGCCAATCATCAGTTGGTTGCACTGCTTCGGAACGAGGCCAAGGCCTTAACTGCTGCAGCTCTCAAAATGTATTGATGGTAAGCCGCTGCCGCTAGTGCTCCCACAAACGGTCCAACCCAGAAGATCCACTGCATAACATTTCATCACCAAAACATTCAATTATCAGTCAAAACATTAGACAAAACGGTGGTGAGATGATGTATGAGATAAAACTAAAAGACTTACATGGTCATCCCATGCCTTCTCGTTGTTGTAGATAACAGCAGCACCAAAGCTTCTCGCTGGGTTAATTCCAGTTCCAGTAATGGGGATAGTTGCCAAATGCACCATGAACACAGCAAATCCAATTGGAAGTGGAGCCAAAACCTATTCAGAACAAAAAGAAAATTTCAAACTTTATCAGAATCTTCACTACACAAACCCACTTGAGACTAAAACAAAACAATATTTACAAAAAAAGATTCAAACTTTATCCAGATTACCCACTTGAGACTAAAACAAAATCAATATTTACCACAAAAGATTCAAACTTTATTCAGATTACCCATTTGGTTCTATTACCAGATTAATAATAAAAACCCAACAGAGAGATTCAAACATTAACAGAATTTAAACAGACCCATTTTGAGATTATACCTAACTTTATCATAAAGATCTAAACTTTTATGAGAAACAGAACACTTACGGGGATGTGAGAGTCACGAGCGCTTCTCTTAGGGTCAGTAGCAGAGAAGACGGTGTAAACTAAGACGAAAGTTCCAATGATCTCAGCTCCAAGAGCAGTTCCGGTGCTGTAACCAGGAGCTACAGTGTTAGCTCCACCACCGAGAGTGTTGTAAGGAGTCTTCATGAAAGCTTTCACGAAACCCACACCACAGATAGCTCCAAGACACTGAGCTATCATGTAACCAACGGCTCTCACCAAAGACACCTTACGTGCCAAGAACAGACCGAAAGTCACAGCCGGGTTAATGTGACCACCTAGGATAAATAAACACGAGATTAGAAACAAACTTAACGAACTAATGAGACGTAAAGGATGGGACTTTAAGCTTACCAGAGATACCGGCGGTGCAGTAGACGAGGACGAAGATCATACCACCGAAGGCCCAAGCGATACCGAGCAAACCAACGCCGTCACAAGGACCGGTTTGTTTCTTGTGTCCGATGACGGTGGCTACGGTGACGTAGAGGAAGAGGAGTGTGGCGATGAACTCGGCGATGAGGGCTCTGTAGAAAGACCAGGACTTGAGCTCTCCCATGTCGAGAAGAGGAGCTGGTGGTGGATCGACGTAGTCTTTCCCATGGCTGTGTGTTTGTCCCTCTTCGCTCACTTCTTTCGACATCTTTTCAATCTCTCTCTAGATTAAGCTAAGGAGTTTTGTCTGAATTGTGTGTGTATGTGAAGACGACAGTGTCTCTCCTCTGTCTTTTTAAAGAGTTATTTTCATCCTAAGGCAGTTTTAAGTTTTTTTTAACAAAATAGAGCAGTTATTGCTCCTAGAGTAGTTTTTCTTAACTACAACCTAACTAGAGAAAGTGTAGTCACTTACCCCCACTATACAACTTTCCCACATCTTTCCTCTCTTTCCTCTCTTTCTTCCTTCGTCTTCTTCCTCCTTCATCTCCATTTCTTTAAAAAATTTAAATTTTGTTTTTAAAATTTCTTTTCTCAATTTTTTTTTATAAAATCGTTTTCTCCATAACTCGATCTATCTTTTGAGATCTGTGAAGGTGCATCTCTGATGTTAGTGTACACTTTAATTAATGTACACATGTTATTTTGTGTACGTTTTTTTTATGTACACGTGTACATTTAAAATGAATCATATGTGAATAAAGTGTACACATAAAGTAAACTGGTGGTTGCATACTAAAAAATATCATACTTTTTATATACATGTGGTCCCTCGACTTTTGAATATATTCATTTTTGTTGTACACATGTACGCTACCAATTTTTAACTTCACCTGATGTACACATACACTACCATATTTGTTCATTTGATGTACACATACACTATCATATTTGTTTTACACATGTACGCTACCAATCTTTAATGTACACTACTGAATGTACACAACTTTACAACATATTAAACATCTAAGCTACCAAATCTTTAATTTACACATGTACACTAAGAAATGTACACATATGTATCTCAAACATATGTGTACATGTAAAATATTTGATAAAATATAATATGTATATTGTACACATTAACCCTTGCCGATAGTCAAAAACAAATGTGTACATATATGTGTACATTATTTAGATAATGTGGATGTGTACATAAGTTGTGTATGTATATTTTTTGTGTACATGTATGTGTACATTAAAGATACGTGTTTTAACGATGTCCACATGTACACCATTGTAACAATATCCACATGTACACTAAGGAATGTACACATATGTATCTCAAACATATGTGTACATGTAAAATATTTGATAAAATATAATATGTATATTGTACACATTAACACTTAGAGGTTTTTAGTATATATATTTGTCCATTTCATTTGATAGGGTCTAAAAATGCAAATTTGGAAATTTTGGATTAATTCATGAAGACTTATTTGCAAATCTGAAAGTTTTGAGACAATAGTGAAAATAATTAAAATTACAAGGACCAAATATGAAATTTAAGGAAACTTGATTTCAAGGTTTAACACTGGTGATCTAATTTTGGATGTGGCATCGGCTCCCTTTTACATTCCACCGGAGACACAAAGTGAGGCTGGGATCACCACGAAAACCTCTTGAGATACCGTGGAAGAGAAGTTGAGGACACAACGTTGAAGCTTCTCATCGCTTCAAACTACAAAAAGAAAATATATGTGTAGAAGAAAGGAGACAGAGTACAGATGTCGTTGTATATATCATAACTATACCACTATCAAAGATATACCTTGACATATCTCTAAAGATAGAGTGAATAACGAAGATGTTGATTATAAACATATTTTCTAGAAAAAAAATCTGAAGAAAACAACGTTTATTTTACAGAAAAAGATTAAAATATGAGGAGGAAACAAAGAAGAAGAAGAAGAAGGTATGTGGGGTCCATTTTATTTTGTCTGGTAGAAAAGTGGTGATTAAATCCCGTAGAAGTAGTTGCACGATTATTTAGTTATGTTATAACTAGAAAGTAGATTTGGCTAAGAAAAACTACTCTAATAGCACAAACTGCCTTAAGATGTAAAATAAACTCAGAAACTGTCTTTGAATGTAATTATTTCCTTTTTAAAGGGAAAAAAAGAATCTTGGGGTGCTCGATGGATAAGCCGAGGGTACTTTCGGTATTTACAGGAATTAATTTTAAATTCTAAACAACTCTGCTAAAAATCATTACTTTGTACTAATGGTCTGTTTAGTGGAAAGCTTCTTGAGCTTTCGGGAATGTAAATGTTAGTTGATTACTTGTACTTGTAGATTACTAACATAGTAACAGTAATTAAACGAAATTAAATGTGTAAGGTGGTAATAAGTTAACAAGGCGTACTATCATTAAATCGCTAATAAGGGACTATAGTCAAAAAAAAAAATTGTTAATAGTGCTCCATGATACAGTGTTGATTACTCGGAATTAGCAATCCAAAGGTGGGCTCTACGTGCATGGACAAAATCTTCTGCTGTTCTGGAATTGTTAATGTTTTTTTCTTTTTCTTTTTTTGAACTGAAATTAATGTTTTTTTCTTGATAATATATAACAGTAAGCTAACAAAAACAACAAGATACGAGATAATAGATAGATAAAGCCATGTGTTTTGTGGTTTTGCTTAGTGTTTTTGGTTAAACTATTTGAAATTTTGGAGATAAAAAAAAAGAGTAGAAGCTGGTGGGATCCAGATGGACTGGCAAGCCATGTGAGGGTTAATGATAGAAATGAGGTGTAAGGTTTTCTCGTCAGCCTGGCATCCAACTCTTTTTGCTCAACCTTCCCAACGGTTATATCGATATCTTTGTCTCTTTTCCCAATCTTCTTTTTGGCAACTTTCCTTTTACCATGTTGCGCATGTTTAGGTCAAATACTAATTTTCCAACTGATTATAAGTTTTAGCCATCTAAGCCATCTGTTAGCAGCAGCAACATGCAAAATATGACTAATACAAGAAGACATTTTTGGGTTAGAGGTTAAATAACATAAGAAGACATTATCAATGGTGGTTAAAAGAATCATTTATCATAGCCAGGAAAAGAGGGAAACAGCATTTGATTGATGGTGTGTTGCACCTTTGACAAAATTGTAAAGATTAAATAATTCACTAGTATATGCTTATATTCTATATGCTGATTAAGATTCTAACGAAATTTGTTCAAGTGCTTTCCTTAAAGTTTCAAATATGTTCAAGTGCTTTCCTTAAAGTTTTAAAGAATATTTCCATATATCAAATTTGTAAATCAGGTCTAAAACTCGATACCTACCAGACTTTCTGCTCACACGAAACTCATATACTTGGAAATTATCATGGATTACTTTTACACTAAGCTTAAGTGGGTTTACTTTTGTGTGTTACACGTATTTATTCGTCCAAGGATGTTAGTTAGAACTAGCTAGGGATTGCATAATACAAACCATTAGCGCAAGAACTAGCAACTTCCCTCCAGTTAAAAGAGGGACTAACGGATAATAAGAAATAAAGCTCGCAGTAACTAGTAAACCAGTGATTATCATCGTTTATTGAGTCCGATTTGAGTCCAAAACCAAGTAGATTTTCATTTTATTTGTTCAAAAAAAAAGAAAACTATACTCTTCTGCTTTTTCGATTTATATATGTGAATACAACATTTGTCCTTATCCTCCCAGCCTTGCTCAACTTTCTTTGTATAACACCCATTATTAAATTATTACCTAATCACTTGTAATTGTTAACTCTTAACTTTTACGCAAATGTGAATGATATATTAACATGTAATGGAAATACTTTTGCTTTCTCTTTTTTGAAAAATAATACTTTTGCTTTTTCTATGATACAGAGATAACTTTGATTAATGTTTATCGTGCAAGTACATCAGAAATATTTAATTTGAAGTCATGTCTTTGCGACATAAAATGCCAGGTCGCTGTGCAATCATGGAAACTGATTATCATTTTCCTCCTTTTTCATGAATGTATGCGTTTTCATATTTGGAAAACTGAGCAAGCTTCGACATTTTTCACGTAATTTGTATCATCAAAATGTATAGGCCTGGCTCATCATTATCTGTATTTATATACTCAACTTGAAATTGATCAAGCCAAAGCTGTGTGGAGTTTGCATCTATATATATATCAATACCTATATAATTTAGACAAACAAATAATCAACGGAGTTGTTATGCATTCTAATATAATTAATCCCTGCCTGATTCAAATCTCCGTGGCGCAGAATAGGTTGGATATCATTGCATGTGAGAACGAGTCATTATCATATATTCATTCATATCATTACATTACTTCGCTGCAAATCCTTTTAGTTGTGTTTTTCATCTAAAAATGAAAGAGCTTGATATTATTATTGTACATCCTGACGAGCATCAATCAATTAATTAATTAAATTCATAAAATAATTATAACACTAATAATTTGAGTCCAATGAAATGACCTACACAAAAAAAAAAACACAGGGGGCAGCCTTGCTTGCAAGTATTTATCTCCAAAATTTCCACGTCATATTTCCACATCAGCTGGCCAAAAGACAGGTCAGATATCTTCCTTTTATCCACAGGTATCGTGCCAGTCATTCTGGTAACGCCTAGATTGATCCATAACATCTTTTCAAAAAAGGAAAATTGTTTTTAATTCACATCCAACGGCCACTACCTTTAAGTTCCAACGTAAACAACTTTTAGAACAAATCACAAATTCTCCCAAGAATTTACCAATGCTTTTAGTGGTTCAATTATTGATTGACACATAAGTACTGAAATAAGCATTATTTATACATAATATATACACATGTTTAGTATGTGGCACAAAAGGTAAGTGAATAGCGAATACGTTTATTTTGAGGATTGTTCTCTAAACAGTCCTCTCATCGTCTGGTAGGTATTTCATATTTGTGACTAATGTGCTTATGTGTATGAAGCTAGATTAGTTATTTTTGTTTTCGTATATTTAAAGTTTTAAACCAAAGAAACTTAGAATCAGCAAGCCTGACTACTCTTCTTCGGTTACGATATTGCATCGATCATTTCATTTGCGCTAAGAGTTTTCATATAACAACACATCATTTTAAATGGTATGCCTACAGGAGTTTACCACTTCTAGATTAAGTGTATGCGCAAACAAAGTTATCTGTCCTAATAAACTTGGGTTTTCCTCAATATTTTTGATTTTCTATTGTTTTCTTCAATTATTGTCATAATCTTTAAAAGTATATTCTGTTATAGTTACTTAAAAAATAAATAGAAAGTGTTGCCTGTGGCAAAGGGAATTTAAGTTAATCAAATGAAACATTTACAAGCTTCTAGCAACAACTTTTGGAGGTGGAGAAAAAGCCTGAAACAGTCGACCAGAGGAACTAGAAAAGTCTTTGTATCTTTTTCTTTTGGAAGAACCTGGACCAAGTGAGACAACGTGAATCTTGTGAATGTGAGTCTATTATTAGAGGCTACTACAGCTCGTAAAACCAATTAACGTCGAAAACTGACGATTGCCTAGCCACTTTATCACAAAACAGCATAAAGCTCAGCAGCATAATTGATACTCTCAAATAACAAATCAGCTGTTTGCAGACAACACATGCGGTCTAATTGATCCTGGGCTTGATTCAGTTATCAAACAAAAATATGGCATGTTGTAAACTCTTTACCAAGAACCTTCTCACTTTACTATTAGTTGGAAATTTCGAGAAACCGGACGTAAACCAAGATTATATACATCTAACGATACCATGAAAATGAGCAATAATTGGTAAAGCGTATAAGTTAGTGGTTGGGCTTGATAGATATTTCGGCCTATTTAGATATCCTTCTTTTGCGTTGCTCCCGTTATAAGTGATATTGCATTTCAACCATTTGGGCTACAGTCTTACTCATAATGGATTTATATTAGTATTTATTTTTTTGCCCATTTGATAAAATTAAAGTTTATGCCGTCCCAAAATCACATAATTCTGAAACAGCTAGAGAAGGTTCGGAGGTGGGGCTAGTCTGGAGTTGATAATCTCGTCTCGCCGCATATCCCAAGGGCCAAAAACATGAAATAATATAAGATCAAACCAAGAGGCATATTCTCCCGCCTAGGGCGTTCACATTAGCCACTTACACGTGGAAACCAAAGAACTATCCACGTCATACATAACCATACTAAACCACTTGAGGTTTCTGATAAAAGGCCAAAAGCACCGGATAAGGAACCGCAACTCCGTGACGTCCTCATATATTCTTTCCTTATTTTTCTCCAAATTGCGAAATGCAGTATTTATTTTGTTTCTGTCGTCCTACCATATAAAAACATATCATAAACTATATTTTTGACAATATCATCCATCCTGGGTTCAGCTTATCTTAAGTTGTCTTGGGAATGTGAATTCGGATGACATTGTATAATTTATCGTACAGTTGAAGGTACAGTACGTGTTATAACACAGCCAAAGATTATAAAAGACGTAAATTGGACATACACAAATTAGAATCCATATAAATGATATAATTTTTAGAAGCAACAAAAAATAACTATGCCATAGTATTCATTGATCGATTCATAACACAGAATAGCTTAAATTAAAAGATAATTTATCTTCTGTTTTGATGAAGTTGACTTGAATTAATCATTTATTTCACGTTACGCATTGTATTCATTTGTATCAAAAATCAAATATTATACGTAACCCCATATTCTCCCATTGATTAATATGAGCTATACATTAGTCCATTAGTACGATTGGCTCGATCATTTTTTGTAGTATTTGATTTCCAAGTAATTTATCCGAAAACAAGAAGAAAACGATAACCTTTAAAAATTCCCCCGCAAACAAAAAAAAAAAGAAAAAAAAAAGAAAAAGGCTTTAAGGCGCAAAGGCACACGCCAGTTATAAATAGGGGGAAGCAAAATATTATAATTATCAACATCACACATCTGATCCTTGTCTTAACTCTCTCATCTCTCTCTCAAGTCTCATCGACTATGGATCCTTACAAGGTAAAAACTCTCTCCATTTTCTCTGTAACTCGTTCGTCTTTAGTTCAAAATGTTGTTTTAGCTTTGGTATTGTACCCGTGCGTGAGTTTCGTATTCTTAGTCTATAGAACTGTTCGATTGGTGTCGATGAGGATGTTTGACTTTATTCTAGTCGAATATGTGAATTTTGATTCGATTCATTCAACTGATTCTATCTTGTCCATGGCCTATCTTGATTTCTTGAAGTTTTATGGAGATTCATTTATGTCATCACGGTTTGACTTGTGATTCTTGTTGAGATGATTATTTCGAATGATCATTGGTTGCTTTTGATAATTGATGATTTATTATTGCAGTATCGTCCGGCGAGTTCTTACAACTCACCATTCTTCACCACAAACTCTGGTGCTCCTGTATGGAACAACAACTCCTCCATGACCGTTGGACCTAGAGGTATATATCTTACTGTAGATGTTTCATCATATGTAATAATTAAATAAAGTTAATCAATAAATGTTAGATGTTACACTTCTGATTGTGTTGTTGTGGCAGGTCCCATCCTTCTTGAGGACTACCATCTCATCGAGAAGCTAGCCAACTTCGACAGGGAGCGTATACCAGAGCGTGTGGTTCACGCCAGAGGAGCCAGTGCTAAAGGTTTCTTCGAGGTCACTCATGACATCTCCCACCTCACATGTGCCGACTTCCTCAGAGCTCCAGGCGTTCAGACTCCACTCATTGTTCGTTTCTCCACCGTTATCAACGAGCGTGGAAGTCCCGAGACCTTGAGAGACCCTCGTGGGTTCGCAGTCAAGTTCTACACCAGAGAGGTACTTTATTTTTGTTAGCAAAGCTAGATTCGTGTTCTTATATCATACTAAAATGTATGACGGCCAAAACCTCGTCTGCTCATGGCAATATGATGCGGTCTTGCTGTGATTTATGAATGATTTATTATTTGCTTGCAGGGAAACTTTGATCTAGTAGGAAACAACATCCCTGTCTTCTTCATCCGAGACGGGATGAAGTTCCCCGACATGGTCCACGCCCTAAAACCAAACCCCAAATCCCACATCCAAGAGAACTGGAGAGTACTAGACTTCTTCTCACACCACCCTGAGAGCTTAAACATGTTCACTTTCGTCTTCGACGACATCGGTATCCCACAAGACTACAGACACATGGAAGGCTCAGGCGTCAACACATACATGCTCATCAACAAATCCGGCAAAGCTCACTACGTGAAGTTCCACTGGAAACCAACTTGTGGAGTCAAGTCTCTATTAGAAGAAGATGCTATCAGAGTAGGAGGAACCAACCACAGCCACGCAACTCAGGATCTCTACGACTCCATTGCTGCTGGAAACTACCCCGAGTGGAAACTCTTTATTCAGACAATTGATCCAGCTGATGAAGACAAGTTTGACTTTGATCCTCTCGATGTGACCAGGACCTGGCCTGAGGATATATTACCTCTTCAACCCGTTGGGCGTATGGTGTTGAACAAGAACATTGATAACTTCTTTGCGGAGAATGAGCAGCTTGCCTTCTGTCCTGCTATCATTGTTCCGGGGATACACTACTCAGACGACAAGCTGCTTCAGACGCGTGTCTTCTCTTACGCTGATACTCAGAGACACCGTCTTGGACCTAACTACCTTCAGCTACCGGTTAACGCTCCAAAATGTGCCCACCATAACAACCATCATGAGGGGTTCATGAACTTCATGCACAGGGACGAGGAGGTCAATTACTTCCCATCGAGGTATGATCCGGTTCGTCATGCTGAGAAGTATCCCACTCCACCTGCGGTCTGCTCTGGAAAACGTGAGAGGGTGAGTAATCAAATTCAAACCTGTGAAGGATTGTTAACATACAAAAGAACATATGATCTGAAAGTGTCATATGTCTGTTTTGTAGTGTGTTATTGAGAAGGAGAATAACTTCAAGGAGCCTGGAGAGAGATACCGTTCCTTCGCACCAGAGAGGTAGCTGCACATTGTTTTTTTCCTTCTTATAGCCAATGCATATTAATGTTTTTTTAATGCATATTAATGTTCTTAATGTTGTATTATGGTTTGGTTTTTAACTTCAGGCAAGAACGATTCGTCCATAGATGGATTGAAGCTCTATCTGACCCTCGCATCACACATGAAATCCGCAGCATCTGGATCTCTTACTGGTCTCAGGTAATCTCTTTTACCATCACTGATCATCTAAAGCCTAAAGACTTAAAAAGAAAAAAGTTGTGAAAGTTTGTAACATTTTGACACTGATTAACTGTTAACAGGCTGACAAGTCGCTGGGACAGAAGCTGGCGAGCCGTCTGAACGTGAGACCAAGCATCTAAAGATGAGTGGAAAAGGATTCTTGATTTGGTCGTTGTGTGGTTTTAATAAGCAGAGAAAAAAAAAGATGGAAAGAGGATATATTCATAATATAGTCTTCATCGTGTGGTTCTTTTGTGCTATGTTGTAATATTAATCAATCCTTCTGTGTTGTCTTGTAACTTTAGACTATAGACTGGTCTCATGTTTAGCAGAATAATACATCAAAGATATATAATAATCGGTGTTGTGTAACAAGAGTTTGACAAACGTCTAGAATTTTTAGATTTGTAACGAACTCAAGTTTATTACACTAAAACGTAAGAACCACATTAAGACACGTTCTAGAGAAAAAGAGTAGAGCAAGTATGAAACGATAAATACAACAAAGGACTCATTTGTGTGGGTCAAGAGAGTTTGGAGTTGTTGTCAACATATACAGTTGAATAGGCCGCCACATTTGAGAAACGTTGTATCAAAGTCAAATAGTCTTAAAGAGTTGTTATGTGTAACACATGATACTAAGAGAAAAAAGAATACATCTGATAATTAAGAAGAAAAAAACTGGTTGCACTTATATTAACTTGTTTGATAATGCAAACAAAAAAAAAACCAAACTTGTCTTAAAAGAAAAAAATAAGAATCAGGAAATAGTCTTCTCCTCCCAAGAGAATTCAAAAGCAAGATTACGAGATTTTGTTCATACAAGCAACTAGTAAATTGAATAAGACCAAAAAAGAACTCTCTTTTTACTTGTAGAGTAGCTACAAATACTTGAAGCTTAGCTTAAACTTTTTTTTCTCAGTAGAGGCTAAAACCAAAGAAAGGGCTGATGACAATCCCCAACCCAAGTCCAATAGCAATCAGAGACGAAACCCAAGTCAGCTTCTCAGTGATCCTCGGCACCTTCTCTTTCAACGCCTCACTACAAGACCCTATAAACGCCGTGTAGCTCCCCATCGCCACAACCGTCCCAACCAGAAACATCAACAGAAAAGCAGACCCTGCTATCCTAGACGGCAGAGCCAACGCAGGCAAAACAATCATCAACGCATCAGGCTGCAACCCGTGAACCACTCCAGTCGCAAAGGTAGCAAACCCGATCTTCTTCTTCTTAGGCTGCTGCGGAGACAAGGCATCTTTCTCTGTTGCCACCAAGCCGCTCACGTCGGTTTCCAATGCCACGCAAGGCTCCGGAGCCTCTGAAGCTTCTTTGATCCCCATAGCACCGATGATGACTAGCGTCAACCCCACGATTCTCGTACCCCAAGTCTGCAACACTTCGATGTGAAGCCGGTCTTTGAGAAGCAGAAAGAGTAAGCCGAAGATGACTTGGCCAGCGTCGTGCCCGCATCCCCAGAGAGCTCCAACAGCAGCGCTCTCCATCCTCGTGCGTCCGATCGAAAGGGGAGCTAGAGCAGCGAGGTGGTCAGGTCCTGAGAGAGTGTGTAAGCAACCCGCGAGGAAACCAGTCCAGGCACTTGTTAGCCAGCCGGTTTTAGCAGCGGTTTGGAAGCTGGCGAAAGCAGGTGGTGCGAGGAGAGGGTTAAGAAGAAGCGCAGCTACTGCAGAGATTAGTATAACCGTTCCAGTAGATAATGTCTGCAAAGAAAACACAAAATTGTGAAGATTTAGTAAACACCTATGCAAAGCACAATGTAACACACACTCATGCAAAGATAAGACAGTGATCAAACAAGTTCAGAGAAGCGTTAACAAACACACTGCCCTTTATCAAATAGTAACAAAGTATCAACCTTTGAACCTATTTGAGATGAAATGAATAACAAAGTCACAACCTTTGAGCCTATTTGAAATGAAATGAATTACAAAGTCACAACCTTTGAGCCTAATTGAGATGAAATGAATAACAAAGTCTCAACCTTTGGAGAATCTGATTCCATGATTCTTGGATCCCAAACCCTACCAAGACTGGAGCTTTTTCAAATATTCTTGGAATCTTCTACTAGATACCAATTTCAATTCCTATCCTTTATCTAACAACGAATCAGATCAAAACCCATAAACCCTAAATCAGAATTAAACGTTTTAAAAGTGAATACCTTTCGTTTCTCAGAGACAGCCCCCACGATCCGTTGGAGAGATCCAGGATTAGGTTTCGATTCTCCAGAAGAAGGAGGCCCATTCAAGGAATTGATAGATAGATTAGATCCCTTAGGAGTATAAGCCGATTGGTTCTGGAAACTTTTGCAGGAAACAGAGCTGACTCGGCGCGAGGAGAGGAAGCCGAGGCTCGATGAGCGGAGACGAGGAAGGAAAGGAGGAGAAGCCCTCGACGGGAATTTGGGAGAGGAAGACGACGGTGGTGGTTGCAGAAGCCTCTCCATGGCGACAAAGCTCCGAGAGGCAGGCGAAAGAGAGGGTCTAAAAAAATTGAGGGAGTACGTGCGCTTCTGTTAAATGGATATACAACTTTTTTTCAAAAAAAAAGTAAATTATTAAAAAAAAGAAATCGGACTTTGAGGGAAATAAATCACGGAATCAGTGAATCACATACTGATCTTTACATTAGTAGAAAATATATAAAATTTTGAATATTCGATGGTTTAGGAAGGTAATGTTAAAAAGCTGACTTACCTAACACATGTATATATATTTTCACATGCCAAAGTTAGATCTAACTTCATAATATAAAAAGGCATGTTCATATAGTGGTCGAATGTATATCACTAAAGTTCCAAAACCCATGGTCTTTAGCCCATTCCATCGTATGTATTCAAATATGCAATTTACTTTCAGACCAATGCAAGATAAAGCAAAAGCATGCTATACATATAGTGATCTCTAGCTTTGTTACATAAAAGAAGCACATTGATGTAGTGAGCAAATGTATTATCATATAGTTCCAAAACCCTTGGTCTAGCCCATTCCATCATCATGTAACTTACTTGGTCGGACCAATAAATGATGATGAAAAGTATATGGTATACATATACATTTGTTTGGAAATGTCAAATATCTCGCCTAACAAAGGAAAAAGTAAAGCAAGGAGATATGGAATCCACGACGCAACCACTTTTTCTTCCTTCATTGTTGGTCTGCTTATATGATGTTACCTACCTACATACCATAGTTATCCAACTTTTTTTTTTGTAACTTACATAGTTATCCAACTTATAATTTCAATATCTAATTCGTTTACTTTTAATATGATATCAACTAAGGAGATCTAATTTGATATTTATGTGTATCTACCTACGTATGTGCGTTGCGTACCATATAGTGGTGCAGTCGTAAGTATTGATCGAAATGTTTTTATGAGCTTATAAAGGCTTCTACGTGGCCAAATATGAAATACGTGAGCATAATAACTATCCATAAAATTAAAGTTTTGGATAATTGCAAAACAATACCTCAATTATTTTTGTTTCCCAAATCTACTTTTATTCGCAACTATACGAGCAGTGGCCACACATCGGCCGCACATGTCCATAGGTTTTAAGAATTATATATTTCTACGACGATAACAAACAACACGTATGTTATCCAATATTAACTACGAGGAGTTCGGCAGCTAGAATACATCCATTTATAAAAAAAACAAAAGTAGGCTGAACAAAGGCAACACGCACATTAAAATAGCTATTTTATTTTGAAATGATCAAGGAATGATGAGGTCTTGAATCTTATAGGTTCAGTACAGTAGTGGAGGGATGTAATTGTCCTGGTTAGTTTATAACTATAGTTAAAAGAGTTACTCCTTCCGTTTTCTTTTAAATGACGTTTTAGCATATTCCATCCGTTCCATAATATAAGATGTTTTGGAGATTTTTTGGTGTTTCAAAATATAAAATGTTTTGATATTTTTAAGGTATTTTAATTTTATTGGGAATTGATTAACCGATAGTAGTATACTACTTTATTTCTGATTAGCTACTTTATGTTTAATTTAGATGATTTAAGTATACTACTTTATTTCTGATTGGTTACTTTATGTTTAATTTAGATGATTTATTAATATTATTTTCTAGAAAGTAAGTTTTTTTAATTCTTATGCATTAATGCCAAAAATCTTATATTACGAAACATAGAGAGTATTTGTTTTGTTTCAATATAGTTGACGTTCCCGGAAAACAATGAGAACTATAGGGAGATATGACTTTATTTATCCTCATGCTGTTATTTTTTCAAAATGAAGTATATTACGAGAGATGATAACTAATCGATGTACAAGGGTAGAAAAGATATTGTATTAAGTGTCTTAATAAGTGTGAAATTCATAAAACGATATGTAAAAGAAAACAGAGGGAGTACTTAGCTGTTTTTTGTAATTATAATTTACTATTTCCTATTGTCTACTAGCTAGAGAAAATATGAAATGTCGTGCGCCCATGTTGTCAAGAAGAAGTCGTAGCAGAACAAAATGGAAACATCAACGAGTGCACGAATGTCGTTGAGCCGGTCCAACAACAATTATGAAACCAATGGGCCGGGTGGTCAGTTTGAAATTACACTCTTGCCTCTGCGAGATTTGAGGAAATAAAAACTGGCACCAAAACTTGAAGAAGTGGGATTAGAGATACTCATTAGTAGGTTGGTAGATTTTAAGTTTTCAACAGATAGTAAGGTAGGCGGCTAATTTAGGCCTTACCCAATATATGAGACTATTCTAATATATATTAGCAAAGCTAATGGCACGAAACACACTACAAACTACTCCCTAGATCAAGGCCGCTGAGCTCTATAGTTTAGTTGTTTTGATGTTAAATTCTATACAACTGAAAAGTGATAAGCTAGCCTATAAATATATGCACTAACCGAAGAATCTTTTTAGTGCAATAATGTCCATGGATAATAATGTCGAATACATGAACAAAAATCTATCAGGATTAATGAAAAAAAACTATCACAGTTGGCATAACTAAAAATCTCTAACTTGGGTGTCTATTGAAAAACTTTTGAGTAAAGAAAAAGATCGATAATAATCTTGTTGCATTATTTATTGACAGATTGTGAATGGTACGTAATAATAGTACAGCCTATACATTTTGACTAGATTACTTTTCTAGAAAACGTAGGTAGCGCAGATCTGTCCAAACAAAGATCGAGAAACGACCATAATGAAAGAAGGCTCAAATGTTTCTGTTTAGGAAAGCGCGAGACCTCAGTCCTCTGGCAGGCCAAATTGTGATTCTCCCCTACTTTCAACTTTGTGCTCTCTTGTCACTGTACTATAGTGTATTGATTATTGAGCAACCCAATAAGACCTCCAGCTTCTTCCGATACGCGTGTCTACGGACTCTAGTCTCACCTCTTTTCTCTAATTTATTCAAATTCGTTTGTTTTAGCTCTTTTGTTGGTTTCGCAAAAACAGTCGAATCTATTTTTTTTAATATTGATTAGATGTATTTTAATAAATCGAATACGTATCTGATGATGAAAATGTTAAGAAAATGTTATAAAAATAAAGTTTGGAAAATATCAAATACTAAAACATATGTGAAAAAATCTTTTAAAAAGATTTGATGCAAAACAATGAATTCAAATGAATCCAGAAAAAAATCTTTAAAAAGATTTATGAAGGAAAATGAATCACGTAAAGAGTTGAATTCAAAAATTCATTACATAGAAATAAAATATACTATGGATTATGTCCATGAAAGCTGGATTTTATATTTCCAACTGTATACAAAATTAATAAACGTGAAATAATCTTTACAAAAGTTTTGATGAAACAAAATGAATTCCAAAATTCATTTTTTTTGGGCAACAATTCAAAAATTCATTATAGAATGAAAATATATAGATTATGTTCATCAAAATCCAGAAAAAAATCTTAAAAAAATATTTGTTTGATGAAAGAAAATGAATCACATAAGAGTTGAATTCAACAATTCATTATATAGAAGGAAAATATATGGATTATGTCCATCAAAATCCAGCTGGATTTCATATTTCCATTGGATGCAAAAGAAACGAACAAAAGAAGAAAAAAAGCAACGCTAATCAGAAATTTACTTCTTGATAAACCTTTTCCTATTCTTTAGTTTCCTCCTACTCTAACTTTCCATCTACCCCTAAACTTCTCGAAAACCACCATTCTACCCTGCCACGTCAGCTCCCCGGTGTGAAAAACCTCTCCGTTCACCGGACTAAAAAGGCTCCTCCACCGATCACACCAATCCAGCTTTCCCCTAGAAAACAAAGGCCTCGATTCTATTCTTCTTGGGAGTGCTACAGATAGGACAAAGAACAAGGCCAGCCTCGCATTCCGTGCAGCAACAGAGATGCCTACACGGCAGAAACAGTACTCTCGTCTCTCCATTAGACCCACAATTCAAACAAGAACCACCCATCTTCTTCGCCGGAAAACTATCATCTCCTCCGCAGCACGACCCTTCGTCCACCGCCGCCGCCGTTACAGCTCTCTCCCGAACCTGTTCGAGCGTCGAGTTAAGCGTCGCGACCATCGCTTCGTTCTCTCGAGCCATCCTCTGCCACGTTTGATTCTCAACTTCCATTCTCCTCAGCAGATCCTCGAGCTCCATGTTCTTGCTCAACGCTCTCGACATCTCTTCTTCCTTCTGCGTCATCAAAACCAAAGCTTTCGTCTCCATTTGCCTCAGCAACGTCTCCATCTCTTGCTTCCTCTGTTCTTGCAGCACGTATCTCAACCTCTCGCTCTGCAAAAAGATGAAAACTTTATCAGTGCCCATGTCATTAAAACATCAAATCTTTATAAGGTTTGATAACGAACCTGTATTCTGATGAACTGATCAATCTCTTGCCTCTGTTTCTCCATTTGAACGACTAAAAGGCTCTGAGAACGTGACTGCTGGCGATGAAACAGAGCATGTTGGTTGAAATCTTTCTGCGTCTGGAGATTATCATTCATCCCGATTCCGCCATTGTTGTTGATCAACGAAAACTCTGACCCACCAGTACCAAACCCGATTTGGTTTGCGTTGGAAGCGTTGTAATTCAACTGTGCTTGTATCGCCATCTTTTTTTCCCCGCCAAGAAACAGAGGAAAAGCTTCAAGCTTTGAAGAAGAACAGAGAGAGGAAAGTAGAAACGATCTTTCTTGTTTATGAAAAAGTTTCTCGGGAAGTAAACTTTGGTTTTTTTCAAAGCAATGAATGTAACCTCTGCACAAGGCCACCTTATAAATATGTATTGATGAGAATCGAAGAAAAGAAAAAAACAAAAGATGAACGGAGTAAAGTAACTGACAAACTTGAAAAAGAGAGAGGGAGAGAGACTTTTTGTTGGGTTAATAGTATTAATCTGACGCTATTATTATATATAGGTAATTAAGTAGCTTTTTGGTTTCTGTTTAATATTATTAGCACTAAAGAAACGACGTACACATGCTGATTATGTGACTGAACTATCTTTTATCTTCCAAGGTCAGAGATTTTTTGCCAGAGCCGTTTTGTCTTTTATTTAGTTTTTTTTTTCTTAATTGATTCTTTCTTGGCTTTTTCCATTATGTGAAAAGGATACTAGTCCAAGTGGAATTATGGCAGGGTACCGTTTATCTTTTTATTTATTTAATTTTCATTGATTCAAAATTTATTGCTTTCTCTGAATTAGTCAGTTTGGTCATCTGGATTGCCTGAATTATATGATATTTTCTATTTTCTTACCACTATTTTCTGGCATTCTATTTATGAAGTATTTGTAATTTTCTTAGTCAAACGTTGGCCGATTTTTTTTTTTTTTTTTTTTTTTTTTTTTTTTTTTTTTTTTTTTTTGTTTATCAGGCTGGGGTTCGGGCCTTCGGCCGTAATCCCCCGCCTGAGCCGGTGCCAGCTTTGCCACAATGGGCGCACCTCCCCTCCACGCGAGTCGAACTCGGGTTCTCCTGGTTAGTCTGGAAAGCCTGAACTCGTCCCAGGAATACCACTGGATTACGAGGTCCGGGTACGTTGGCCGATTTACCATTTTGTTTGTTCTTGAATAGGTTGCACCATTGACATTTACAACTATTGTTGCAGTTAATTGACGTCGTGGTTTTCTTATGTGTTATCCATTACCATAGGCTTTAATTTAGATGTACACGAGAAACAAAATTTGGAAAAAAAAATTATATTGTATCATGGCTCTTAAATTAATAGTTTGGTTTTGCATGAACATAAACATAGACGTAGTATTTTTATGTAAATAATGTATTGATGTTATATTAGCACAATTAAGTCATTGTATAGTAAGTTGTACAGCTTGAGGCAAATGTCTGGTAAACGTGGGAGGTATAAATTCGTTAGTATTGAAGAAAATCATATCCAAAACGTTTTAGTTGACCACTGAAAATTTTCTCGTCAAATATGGCTTAGCAATTTAAAAATTCAAATTGATATATAATATCGCTTTTCCTAAGTAACATTTCTTAGTCGGAATGAAATATGCGTTGAGTAAATGAACTCTTATTTTCTATAGCCAAATCTGGTGGAACGTTATCTTCGGGTCACCATGAAACTATGAACTTTGAATATTTAAATCCAGCGATGGTTGGTCTAACTAAGCAACAATAGTTGAATGACGAATATTGCTATTTTCCTATAGCTTCATGTTAGCAATCTGATTGTGTTTACTTTGAAATGATAAGGATTTCAATATTGTGTATTTTATGGAAAAAATAGCATTTTAAAAGATATTTTACACATAGTGACAAAAAACGAAGATATATATATTCCCTATTTTCGTATAATAATATGAGTTTTAATTTTAGTTAGTAAAATATACATATATCAACAGAGAAGTTTTGAGCATTATTAGTAGATGGAAAATTAGTTTATACTTGGTGTATTATTATTAAGCCGAGAAATATATATTTAACTAGCTTAATACAGACCAACATCGTATTCTAGAAAGAAGAAAAGGACAATTTTATAAGACATTTAAACAGACGACAAAGAAACACATAAATATTAAGATGTGTATTGGTAAGTCATCTCCATGCATGTATCTGTCAAGAGCTGGAAATACACGTTTCTTGTGATTACATAATCTTCTTCTTTTTTTTTTGGAAATACGAACATGTCGCTTAACCCATCTAATGTATGATAGGAAGATTCTTTGACGAAAACCAACAGAAGAAAATTTAGTTTTCCCACTTAACATGCCACATCGCGAAAGTTTAAAATTACATGTAATTCTATATGGTTACGGTTGTAGTTAGGGATGCCCTTAACAGTTTCATATACTATATACGTTGGATACTTGCAGTATAGCGAAAACAATCATGTGTGTTATTTCTTGCCAAGTTTTTCCTAACTATTTTTTCCTTGATACCAAAGACACTTCATCCTTTTGTAATTCAGATTTCTAAATAATTTGTATCATAATATTTGGGATAAATCTTTCAGTAAAAGAAAAAGATTTGGGAGAAATCGTCACACCTAGGGATACACTATTACGATGCATTTTCTAGATATAACTTTGGATAGGCAGATGAAGGGTTAGCTATTAGAAATGACAAAGTTTAATTTGATGTTGGTTTAGCAGTATATTGTTGCGTGCAATCAATCCATGCAAGATCTCAACATCGAGTGATAGAAAAATGTATAAAACCTCAACCTCAAGAGCGTTAGCTTTATTTGTAGAATCAAGCTTCTTGTTTACAGTTCCTATCTAAACATATATTTTTATTTACTAAAGTTCAGTGAATAACATCCATTTAGATGTTCATGCGCCTCTATTTTGCCTTGCTAGTAAAACACTTGTAAGATTTGCTGGTTTAATATAATATTTAGATGGCAAAAAAAAGATGTTCATGCGCCAAACCGTAGGTTATTGCCTCTATTCTATAGGCTTAAAATTACGTGACCCCCTACGTATCTCTCACGGTGCAAAGTTACCAAATATCTAATAGATGGACATGTCTAGGCTGTATTACCGTTTGCTATAGCATGCTCAAAAATAAGAACAATGGCTCACAAAACAAGCATAAAAACATAGTGTAAATGCAATGAAAGCCTTTTCAACAATTATATATAAGTTAAATGCTACTATTAATTAATTATATGGACGGTAAGAATATAAACATGGAGAGAAGGGTGGTCCATATTTATGTATTATGACATAATACACATGCTATAGGAGTGGAGCAAACCATGTGGTAGTTTTCAACTATAAAATGTCCCTCGATCCTCTGTAATGAGTTTTTTTTGTATATATACGTGTGTATATATTATATACTTATGGTGTTTTAATTTAGATATCGAGCGAGTTAGGGACACTTGTTGGCTACTTTTGTTATCATCCGAGTGTGTGTCGCCTGTTTCTTGCGAGGTGGATTGGTTGTGTTGTTTCCCCCTCAGAAAAAGAAAAGAAAACACAAGATATAAATAAAATATTGAAGGACAAAAATTATCGATTTAGGAAATTACTTAATATTTGTCAAAAAAAATACTGAAGGACAAAATCCCCACCTCTTGAATCTGCCGACACGTTTACGATGCATTGCATCTTCCACAGACCCATACCCAATACGTAGCTAGCAATAGTCGCCAATTATCACTTCTAAATTGCTGATAATTGATTCAGCACGCGTGATGTAAGTCTCTGATCTGATCAAGAGCACTGATAGGCCAAAGGGTTGATACATCAAATGTAATTGAGATATTTGATGAATAGTTTTTCTTGTGTTGGTACATTTGTTTTCGAACGATTTTGTTATATGTAGTTGATATATTGATACATCTGATTTACGATTTGTTTATCTTACATCATCATCGCGTGGCATATAACTAACTTCGAATCCTATAAAAGCTGAATATTGATACTAAAATGAAAACATGACAGCAAAATGTTCATAAATACAAGCTGAATATTGAAATGTAGACGTTCGTAAAATGAAAAGATGACAACAAAATGTTCATAAATCACTGTAATTAGGGGATCTCGACCTTTTTTATTTTCCCAAACAGAGAAGATGATCGCGAATATTTCGTGGTTTGCGGTGAAAGCAGACATTGAACCTAATATACTTTCGAAAATCCTTGCACAAACCGACACCGACCCGTCAGTTTTTAATTCGCATAGTCCTTAAAGATAACTAAATATCCAAATTAAGCTCCTAGTTTTTTTACACAACCCGTGTTTATCTACGAAGTTTCCCTTTAAGTACGTGTTGCATAATGTGGGTGAGAGCGAATTGATAATTTAATGCTAGTACAATACTATACAGTCGCGTTCGACCAATATTTTTTCGACTTATTCTTGGGTTCATCCCATAAGGTGAACCACCAACCAATAGGATTGTGTCATTTAAGATTTAGTATCTTTTAAAAAAGGAAACAAAATATTATCGAATTATATTATACTTTCAAAATAAAAATTAAAATAAAAAGTATACTAATCACAAAAATAAGACTTTTTATTCTAAAAAAAAAATTATTTTCAAAATACATCTTTTAAGTTTATAATAATCACCAAAAAATACTTTTTAATCTTAAAAAAATAATTTATTTTGAAAAAAAAAGAATTTAAGACTTTGGATAAATTTTAAATTTAAAAGTTTAAAATTTATCCAATGGTTTAGGATTTACCCAAGAGTTTAGGATTTACCCAAGGGTTTAGAGTTTAGGATTAGGATTTAGGGTATAGTTTTTTGTTGATTGTGTTATAAATAGTGTTTTTTTAAATAAAATATTTTTTTAAAATTTATCTAAGGGTTTACTAAAGTATTTAGGGTTTAACATTTAAAGTTTATTGTTTTTTTGTGGTATTAAGTTTTTTTGAAAAAAAATATTTTTTTTGTAATTAGTATTATTTTATTTATTTTTACTTCTTTTTCATTTTTAAAACATAATATAATTTGACAATATTTTCTTTCCTTTTTTAAAAGATGTCAAATTCTTTCCTTTTTTAAAAAGATGTCAAATTTGAAATAACTAAATCCTATTGGTTGGTAAATCTATAGGTTCACCCTAGGGAGTGAACCCAAGAATTACTCTATTTTTTTCCACATAGGCATCGTGACACCATGCACCATTTAGTGATTTAAATCTCGAGATTTTTTTTTTTTCGAACCGAGATCCACCAAAAACATGTTACATATTTTGAACGTAGAACATAGTGAATTGGTTACATAATAAAACGCAAACTTGGGGTTTATCTCTAATCTGCTAACACGTGAATGTATTTAAAGAACCCATACAAGTATTTATAAGAAGTTAGTTGAAGTACACTTTTAAAATAGCCATATATTTTTTTGTAAACATGAAATAGCCATATATTACGTAGACCTTAAGCATTAATAACCAACTAGATCTCGACCCGCACAACCGTGCGGGTATTTGCTTTCATTTATAAATGTATAACTAAACATTTTAAATATATAAAATATAAATTTTAGTATTTTATATTGTATAACTTTATAATCTTATTGTTTTGATTTTTTTATTCAACACTATTAATATATAATGATTTATTATACACATTAAACATTTTTATTAATAGATATTAAATACTAATATATTTTGAGTTAAGTAAAATAAATTCAAAATCTAAAATAATTAACAGACATACAAAATATGTCTTTTTAATTTGAAAATTTGCCTAGATATATTTTTAATTTTGTTTTTTGTTATACTATTGAAATAATATTTACTTAGAATAATTTATGTTTTCATATTGTATTTAAAATATAATTTATCATCTATCATTTTAGTATGTTGCATAATTCTATAAGTAAATACATTATTTTTTAAGTTGTTCAGTCCTAATATTTTGTTATATTTTATGCATAGCTTCATCTATGATATTATTATTATAATTTTTATCGATGTAGGATGTTTTTTTATGTTATGGTATTAATTTATCTGGTTTTTTTATTAAACTAAGATTTAAAATATTAACTATTTTTCATTTTTTCAGAATATTTTTTTCGTATTTCATTTCAAAAAGTTATACTTTAGGAATTATTTTTTTTTCTTTTGTAAAAATTTGAATATATAATTATGTGTTTGGAATATTTGTTTAATTAACATTAATTTATAATAATATTATATTCCTAATCACGAAATTAATTAATTTATTATTTTATAAAAAAATAGTTGAACTTTTTGGTAAGATTATTTAATCAAAAATAATTACGAAATTAGTTAAAATCATTTACATATAATTTTTTTAAACTAAGATCTTTTTAAAAGATTTGTTAGGATTTTTAAAATATATTTATTTATATTTAAAATGAAAATATATCTAAAGATATTATGATTTAAATATTTTAAAGATTATATATATTATTACTCTTAGTGAAATACATCTGATAAATTTTCTAATGAATAGTCCAATCTAAGAAGTCACACATGAAGTGAAATGGTGACTTCTATTTTAATATAATAGATGTATAATTGAATAAATAATACATATATTAAATTTATGATTTTCTAAAAGAAGGTCCAAATTAAAAAAACAAAATCACACATGAAAGAAGTCTTGAATTTTGTTTTCATATATAAGATTTATTATGAAATACATACTATATGGTCATATTAAATAAATTATATATAATTTTAAATAATTTCATCACTACATTATTTAAAATATACACATTTATTTCTAATATGTAAACTTTTATAAGTGAAAATTTATAAATAATAAATTTAATAAATAGTTAAATAACTATTTTTATGAAGGCAATTAACATTAATATTTAATAAATAAAATGTTGATTTTATGTTCAAATATTAAAATTTCATAAAGTATTTTTATTTAAAAGGTTATTGGAACCATTATTTTGATATTTTCCCCCAAGATCACTGCTCTGCATCATTCAAGTTTTGTGCTCTTGTGTAAGTGATGACTGAGGGCCTGGGATTGTCTTCATCAATCCGTATATCCAAATGCAGTCAAGAAAAAAACAAAACCGATTACGGGAATGACTAATTCAGTAGTACTTTCCATATGTCTCTCATATAAACGACTAAAGACCAAACCGATAGTCCTCCTGATACATAATTAAAGCAAACCAACACCAGAAGCTGAAAGCCATTCAACATCTATATCCCGGCTTCCAATAAGTATGGTTAGTGTTGTCACTTGCGTAGCAGTTTTCCATTTGCCCAAGTTATTTACAGCAACAGTCTGTGGCTCTGTGAGCATATCAGTCAACCAATTCCACTTCATATTCAGTAAGAGCATAAACACAAAGAAAAAGCTCTTATAGTACAATATCAGATATAAAAGTTGGTGATTTAACTTACCTCTAAAATTGTTCTGTTTTTAGATACAGCCATTCTCTCACTGTGGATGTTGTTGCCTTATAGTTAAGGACACATCACTTTCTCTGTGTGAAACAAACTGAAGAAGACAACGAACTTGATTCATATTTTATCTCCCTACCAATGATTGCAATAGAAGTGATGTGTACACCATAAGATCAATGTAGATGCAAACATAAGCTAATTGTTCGAGTTTAAACGACAATTCAAAATAATATCCCACCACTCATAATCGTGTTGGATCAGTCTCCACCTGATGATTGCTTTCTTTTCCACTGTTCATGACTATTATTCTTCTTCCTCACCGCTTGATGACTTCTTACGACCCAACCACCACTTCCTTTGCTTCTAAAATTACTTGATGACTTCTTAAATTTATCTTTCCGATAACTGAAATGTCATCTTCTTTAGTTTTTGACTTTTTGTACACAGCCAAGAAATTGAAATTAAGATAGCTCAATTTCAAAATTCAATTACGAAATTCGTAAGGAACCACATGACATATCTGAGTTGAAGTTCATATTGCCTTAGGGTTCGTGATTACATTTAAAAATTGTGTTCTTAGTGTTTTCTTATAAGATCGTACACGAAAGAAGTTGTATATTTCTATTTTAAAGATGTGAATATTAAGGTGATACTAATAGTTACATTATTAATGATCATAAAATTAAATATGATCAATTTCTAGTTGAAGGTCCAAAATGAAATATCACACATGAATTAGAAGTCATGACTTCTGTTTTAATATAATAGATTAGTAATTGAAGAACCTGTAACCTTACGGGATTATTGATATTGTTCGTTTCTAAACACAGAAGTAAAAAAAAAAGTTGCTTAGCTATCTTACCCCGTACAACTGCTACATCACTCTCCTCCACTACTATATGTTGTTTTCTTTCCTTCGTTATGGCACATGTAGGCCTGTCCACGACACCATTACAGATATTTAATACAAATTTAACAATGAACGACTCAAAACTCGATCATTCCATCAATACTTAAGATTTAAAACATTTTGTTATTTTTTCCATAAAAAGATAAATAGATTGTATAAATCAACCACATCACCTGCAAGCGATATTAGTATTGGCCCTGGCTGTCGCCAACAGCCGTGCCATCGACGTTTGGTAAGTTCGGACATCACCAATTGCATTCAAATCCATAAGGTATTACGCTATGGCCAATGGGTATCAGTGATACCGTATCACTCAAAAGAAAGGTTCATACGTGTAGACGTACGTTATAGATTACGTGTAGTTATGATGTTAGTAATATACAATACTCGGGTTCGAGTTTTTTTTTTTGTAAAAAAGAAAAAAAAATCGGAAAAAACTCGAGTTCCCAGGCTGTACCATGGACATGAAAATGATAATTTTTTTTTTTTTTTTTTTTTATGAAAATGATACTTATTTCACCGATGCTAATTATAACTATTCAAAACTTCAAGGTATGACTGAAACTGTAAGAGCAGATCCTTCACTGTCGCATATGTTGTAAACACATGGTCCGTCGTTCCAACTGATTAAAATGCATTCATATTGTCTTCGTCGATAAGTGTCAAAAATAATTACAACGATATACAAAGAAAGTTGCCGAGACAAAACTATCATTAGAATATTTTTGAAAGAACTAAGCATTATTAATATACTGTAATTGGGATAAAAAGGCGTTTTGCAAAAGAAAAAAAATGGGATAAAAGGTGATAAAATAAAAGAGAAAAGGAATTAGGGTTTAGAGAGTGGAGGTGGTTTCCCGTGGCCATGCAAAGTTGTCAGCTTCGTGTCGTAGTCTGCGATGGACACCGACACACGAAACTCATGTGAACTGTTCTTTCTCTTTGCTGTTCGTTTTCTTTTTCACTTTCTCTCATGTTCTCGATAAATCAACCGAAATGGACAGAGGCAATAACATTGTTAATTATTTCCTTTTGTTATAGTTTCGGGCTTCCCCTAAAAAGTGGAGAAAATATTAATTTAATAAGAATATTTTTACGCAGAAACATTTCCATGTTAATTGTTAAAATATATTTTCAAATATTTTCTTGTTAGTTTCCTCCACACGTTAGAGCATCTCCAATGGTGGAGTCCTTAGCTTTATTTTAGTTTTTTTTTTTTTTTAACAGTTAAGGATTTTAATCAGTCCAATAGTGTTACTCAACTAGGATTCTAATCAGTTCAATACTTGCTTACCAATTAAACAAAGAACAACAATCTAGCACAAGAATTCTGGAAAACTACAATTAATTTTATTGTTCTTGTGTTGTATAACATTCACACGCTAAATGATGGCAAAGGAGCTACAAGAGATGAAGAGCAAAGCAGAGACATTTTTACTGCACATGAGGCACTTGTACGCAGGTGTATCAAGCTATCATACTAAGACATGATGGAGGACACAAGCAGAGAAGAATCAAGTGCCAGCCTTTCACAACACCTGCAAGAAACATATGATGTTGCAGTCAGTGTTAAGACAGGAAGATTCACAGAAAGTATTTCGTCGAACACCTGCTATGCATCATTTCATATAGATAAAGGTCGCACCTTTCGACTTCCAATTTACAACCGATAAACAAAGTCATGATCGAAATATGGATAGGGAGAGAGAGAGAGAGTGAGAGACTAACAGCATTGCGTGATAGCATGTTACAGGAAGAGCCATGAGGAAAAAGAACTCATTACATCTTTTATTCTCCCTACAATCTCTCAAAGTCATCAACTTTACACTAAGAAAGACTCATCTCAGACCCAGTGCTGCTTGCAGACAAATCAAATCACGATTAATAAAACAACTTCTGTGTAAAACCAGTCTTGACAATAGACAATGACAATACGCTTGGAACACCAGCTTCCCTGATTGCAAAAAAAAAAAGAAACTATTTTGATACATAGATCATACCCAAACCCCATATCACCTAAAACCCAAGAACTTGACAAAGCTCACAGTTTTACACATGATTGGTGAAATCTAACAAGTGGGTATTGAAATTGGAACTCACTTGGAGACGAAATTATCACCGGCGAGAACGAACTTGCTGACGCTGAAAACTTCCGTTGAGTTGCTTCGTCGTCGACCAGAGCCACCGTCGATTTGCTTCGTCGTCGAGGAGAGGAACCCACGCTTTGCTACGCTTCGTCGAGGACAGTAACCGCCGGTTCGATTCGACTCAGCAGCCTCCGATGATTTAGACGGCAGAGAGGACAGCCACCGCCAAGTTGCTTCGTCGTCGACGAGATCACCTATGATTGTCTCGGATTCGTCGAGGAGAAACCGATGAATTTCTTTCTCCCCTTCGTATGTATTCTCCGACCAAAACAAAGAGAACGTGACGCGTGTCCAGCAAGAGGATGCCACGTAGTTAAGGATCAACTCTTTTAAATCTTTAGTTACGGATTGATCCTTAGCTTATTTCACTAAAATAATATTATTCTAATACAATTTGCCTAGGATAAGCTGCTAAGGATTCTCCACGTATTCCCGTTGGAGATGGTCTTAGTATTATACCGTGCACCTATACTCTCAATGATATAAAATTCCATGGCTTCCGTTAGTGCATGTCTTTCGAGACCACGACTTCTAATATGAGTAATTGTTAGAAAAGTCAGCCTGAGTATTACGTGCAAGACCGTTTTGATACGACATACTTGGCACGAATCAATAAGTACAGAAATAGAGATTTATATTTGATTGATATGCTTTTTCGTTTAATTGACTGATTTAACTCAACAGACCGTTTTGGTAACGTATAAAAAAAGCTGAACCTAGCAAGACGCTGTTCATGGAAGCATTCTCTTTAGATGTAATGATTTTCTTTGTCTTCGATAGAGGTGAACTGTATTCGTGCTTTAACCGGATGATCGACAGACGCATTGATTGATTCCCACTTTCCCGGTTTAGTTACTTTCGCTGTAGAACTGAATGAATAATGAAATGTTGAAAAAGCAAAAACTGTTGGTAACGTATATATCTTTTCTATCTTTTTTCTCCGGGCCAATTCTTGTTTCCAAGAGGCTTAAAGTCTCGAGGCCACGACCTGTCACACACAACATAATATTCCAACACTAAATACGTTTTTTGTTACCTGATTTATTTTCCTAGTCCCTATTTCCTCATTTCTTTTGTCGCTTTCATCCAACGTTCACTGCCACGAATATATAGTATAACTTTGGGTGACAAAAAACGTATATAGTTTTCATCCAACGTTCACTGCCACGAATACTGAGTGATTTATTAAGGAAATGGGCAAGAAAGTAACCTTTAAGAACTCTAGGGAAGTTGAAATGTATTAGAAGGAAAATACACTTGAGAATACTCAATTCGATACGGTTTAAAATTATAGTGGGCCTAAAAGAACGAAAATAAAATGGGCCGGTGGACTGCTAGTAAGTTCACTTCGAGGACCCACGACTTACTATTTCTCCACTTGTTTTTTTTTTTTGGTTTTCATTTCCATTATGAAAACCAGAATCAGATAATGACATATTAACACAAATTATTGGGTTTTATATATCATAGTTTACTTGTACGAATAATCGATTTTACAAATAATGAGTTTTTGTTTTCCAGCTAATGTTAAAAGTTTCCAAAGGATTCCAGATTATATGAATACTTGTTAGATTACTTAGAATAATTGTTTTATCAGATGTTGATAAATTTTAACAACTGACATATCTGATGTGACAAAATCAGTGTTAAAACTTATCAACACCGTTGTAAAATAAAAATGGGTCAATTTTCAGTGACATGACAAATATTGACTGGACCAAATTATTAGGTTTTTCTCTCATATTTAAATCCAACGAAAGTAAATAGATAAAGACAAGTGTAAGAAACTGATTGAATGCTCATATATTCTAGTTTTTTTATCTCAATTATTTAACAATAATTATTTTATAAAATTGTAATTATATATATAAAAATTTTATATCAAAATTCATCATTTTCCGTACTCTATAAATATAGACTTGTTTTATTTCATTTGCACACGAAAAAAACTCAAATTTTTACTATATTTTTGTTATTATCTCCTGTTAAATATATAAAATAAGAACGAAAACAAAAATGTTTTATAAATTTATTTGGTTTTTAATTATTTAATTTAATTTGAAATGATATCTTTAGTTAATAATATATTATCACAAATGAAAACATAAAATAGAATAAAACTATAAATAAAATTAGTGGGGTAGAATGCTGTAATTTTTTTAAAACAAACCATTATAGAGAATATAAATTAAGTGAGTGCTGAATTGTGATGTGGAAGAAAAAAAAAGATAATGTGTAAAAGATAAAATGTGTTGTAAACATGCAACCAATGTACATAGTCTTATGACAATCATTACATCATTACATATCATTATTATGATATACTATGTATATATCCATCTATAATTATTATCGCTCAATTTTGTTATTAGCCATGAAACACATGGTTGTATTATTGTAATATCGAACTGGTATAACTATAGAAAATTATAAATTATGTTAAAAAAGTTCAAAACAAAAAGTGACGTTCATATAGTTTTAGATTGTCGGCTGTATAATCGTAGGACATATAGAATCGTAAACGTGAATCTTTATAGAACATATAGAATTGTCGGTTGTAAAATAGTTTGTAATATTTATCCAGTTTGTAATAGCAAAATATATCTAACTTTAAAAAAAAGTCTTGGCCGCAGTAGCTAGAAGAAAAGCAAAACCAAAGTTCTCTTAGAGACTTAGAGTAATCAATTTTAAAACCATAACAAACTATATATGATGTTGAAATATATTTTTCTTTGTGCATAAACATGTCAAGAGTGGTTAACCATTACGCAAGAGCATCCTACTTCTAGTTAAAAATTAATCGCCAATTATATATTTGTTTAGTCAACTTTGAAATAATTGCCTAAGGGAACCAATGACAAGCATGTATTATATTGCAAATGTCTATTTCATCTGTCTGTCATGTTTAATTATTGCATGTTATACTGGAGGTGCATATGTAACAAAAGCGACATAAATCGATTAAACTCCTTTTTATAAGAAGATTTATGGACACCAAGAATTATGTCTCCATTGGCTTTTCTTGTTGTTCGGTAGATAAACTCACACCCAAGTCACTCGAGTTGAAACAAAGTATAAGCACATATAAATATATGGTCGAAAACTACTTATGAGTTTGGTAGGTGGTATTTTCAAGATTTAAAACTCATGTTTTTTGTTGAAAAATACCAGAAAAAAAGAAACATATCATATATCTCCAAACTCGAAAGTTTATATCTAATTATTCTTCGCACAACCGAGAAGAGAAACCAAAAAAATTAAGAAGAAAAATGGGTGTTCTTGATCACGTCTCTGAATACTTCGATTGCTCCAATGGCGACTCCAAGAGACACAGAAGTCTACAGGTAAATAAAGTCAACACATATACAGTTTTACGTTTTACATAATCCCATATTTATAATGTATGATTTGAAAATTGCTAGACGGTGGACGTGAGGGTTTTGATAGACTGTGAAGGATGCGAGAGGAAAGTGAGAAGAGCGTTAGAAGGAATGAAAGGAGTGAGAGATATAACCATCGAACCTAATGCTCAGAAAGTGACAGTGGTTGGTTACGTTGAGCCAAACAGAGTGGTGGCTCGGATCATTCACAGGACCGGCAAAAGAGCCGAGCTCTATCCTTACGTTCCTTACGACGTTGTGGCTCATCCTTACGCTTCTGGTGTCTACGATAATAGAGCTCCGGTTGGGTACGTTAGGAACACTGAGTATGATCCACATGTGTCGCGGCTTGCACGTGCTAGCTCCACCGAAGTACGTTATACTACGGCGTTTAGCGACGAAAACGCCTCCGCTTGTGTGATTATGTGATTTTTTTTTGTTGACGTGTTTCCGAGATTTGGATTATGTTTGTTTGTTCATGTTGGTATGTAATGTTTTAAGAGACAAGGCCAAGAAAACAGTGTAAATTATATGTTGTCAAAATGGTATGCATGTTTCGTTTTCTCTTTCGAACGATTAATATCTCGAAGTAAAAGTTATGACAATACATAAGTCACTGGAATCCATCGACTAGTTTAATTAGCAAATAAATAGTGCGAACAACTAATTTGATTTGCGAGATAATAGTCCAATTGATATTACGACAATAAGTTGCATTATTTTAAAACATTATTAAAAGAAACACAATTAGTAATTTTGTCGTACTAGAATAATTAAGAAAGCTTATACTTCGTTTCTTTTGGACCAATATAGTTCGGTGTTCGAAAAATAATGGTTAAGCTGTAATCAGCAATGCTGATTAATACTCTCACTGTTTCTAAATAAATGATGTTTTAGAGAGTTTTTGATGTTTCTAAATAGATGATGTTTTCATATATGATATTTTGTAATCAATGATATTTTGTAGTTTGTTTTGTAATTGGTTAAATATTTTTTAATTTATATTTTAATAACATTACAAAGATAAAAAAACAACTTTTTTAATAATTGTGCATAACTTTAAAACATCATGTATATTGAAATAATGTATATTGAAATAGAGGGAGTATATGACTAGCGTGAGCATATCTTATTCGGTAGCTTGCGGTGCCCATTTAATAACTAGCCATGATGAAAGTCTAATTATTAGCTTAGTTGTCACTAATTTTACCTTTTTAAAAGGAAGCCAGCATCTCATGGTTAACATGGATACATGTCGCCAATGGTCACAAAGGTTGGATTTTGATAGGAATGTAGTAGTGTGTTCTTTGCTAAGAAATTTATCATTATGGGACGTTAGCCATTGGATTTTCTTGGAAGTGTTTTGTCATCAATTTAGTTATGATTGGTCTGCCTGCGCATGTTAACTATATAAATGTCACAGATGAATTTCTTATCAGTTGCATTGTTTGTGTTAGGCTGTGTTTCTGTAGAAATAGTTCATTTAAAAAAAAAAACTATAATTCGATAATGGATGGAGCGTTTACCGGAGAGTTCGTTGGATCATGTGAATCGAGAAAGAAATCAAGCTGCGGATGCTATGGCGAGACAAGCTGTTCATCAAGATCATTCTACTGTATTTTTTCATATTCCACCTGTTTGGTTGATCAATTTCTTGTATTATCCTTTTACAATCTAAGTTAATATAATATGTGGTTAAGAAAAACTATATAATCAAATCCCCAATTAATATCAATATCTAATTCGTAAAAGAAATAAAATGCCTAAATTACTAGAATTATGCATGTGAAGTCGTCAACACTCAACAGTCACCATCAAAAGTCTAGAAAAGAAGTATTATGAAAGAAAGAAGTAAACAATCCCAAGTTGGGCCACCCAGCGAATACTCCACTACAATTTTAATTTTTAGCCTTTCATTAAAATGGTCCACTTGAACTGCTTTTCTCTCATAGAGGCCCACAAGGCCAATATTGCGGACTTTGCTTGGAACAAGGACGAGCTTTGGGCCATCTCAAGCGTAGCTGAAGACAGTGCCCATCAAGTCTGGAAGATGGCAGAAAGCATCTACCGCCATGATGATGAAGCCGACCAAAATGCACAACAAACCAGTGAAAACCAGAAATGTTTCAACACTTTTGTATTCGTTTTTTTTTACCAATCTATATAGATAGTGTCTGATATGATTCTGAAGCTGATGGTTGACTAAAACCCTATTTCAAGTCTGGTTTTGAGAGTGGTTCAAGAAAAAATAGACTATTCATTGAGATGAACATAAGATTTTGTTAAGCAATCTATGATACGCTCTTGTGAGAACATTGATGTAATCTTACAGCAAAGCTAGAGCAGAGTCAGTCCCTCGAATTCTAAGCCATCATTGGTTCTTTACATAAATCTGTGTACGATTAATCAATAAGCTTCAAGAACCCTTCAAAGTCTAGCTGTTATTTTCCTTTTCTAAATACACGTAAGGTAAGAAATCTCAGGAAGTGAATCCTTTGTATAACTCACTTAATATGAGATTTCACTGGGAACACCAAGAAAACAACCAACACCTTAAAACTGTCATTCATACACAAAAGATCACTCTTGATCAGCTTCTTCTATACAAACTTAGAAAGAAGCTACTCAACAACAAAATACAATGGATTGGAAAAATAGTTTTCAAAAATGCAAAAACACAAGAGGAACCTGAGTGAAAGCTGATAGCAGCAGCTGAACTCTACAACTTTTATTAATAACACAGTATCTATCCTGGTATAAAATAGATGATTGGTACAAGCTTGATGATGGCTTCAAGCTGCTCTCGGTGCACGATGCCCACCTAAAACGAACAGTTAAAACCATGAGTGAGCTCATATTAACTCTATGAAGCAACTTGAGGCAAGATCTAAACCATCTAGAAAGGAGACAAAAGACTCACCTCTTCTCTTATTAGAGGCAGATACATTGAACGATCCGTTTCCATTACCAACTAAGTTCTGATCAGTCATACACTGAAGCTGGTCAAAATCACAACCACTTAAACCTTGGTCATTGATGGAACCCCCACCACCACCACCTTCTTGGCTATTATGATTCCCTCCAAACCCATCATCACACAGCACGTTACAAGGACTCATCATGTGTGAGAAGGAAGGAATATTCGGTTTCTGATAAGGGAAAGACCCAACCTCCCCATCAATCCTCCCTCTAAGATCCACAAGCAAACACTTGAGCCTAGAGACCTCAGCTTCCAAGGCACCCTGATTCCCCAACCTCTTCACAAGCTGCTGATTCAACGCCCTTAGCCTCGAACACTCGTCCTCCAAGGAAGCAGCTTTAGCCTTCTTCTTCTCTCTGTACTTTCTAACGGCTTCTCGGTTCCCCAGAGGTCTCTTCTCACCATTCTTACCACAGGACTCAGCTGTATCGTCCGTGGAGACTTTCTCGTCGCTGTCTTCTGGGAGAATCTTGGAGTAGACGTGGCAGCAAGTGTGTTCTGCTCCCGTCGGATTGCTACATGTGTGAGTGTGGGTACAAGCACCTTGATGTTGTTGATGAAGAGAGTCCATGATAAGCCCATCAAAGAAACTATCTATGGAACCGTTGCTCGGAGGTAACCCCCGGCCCACGTTTGAGCTTGAAAACACTTCTTGATTGTTCGAGAACTCAAGCTCGCAGTCTTCCATTGCTCTAAAAAAAACCCCCAAACAGATTCAGCAACAATTCAGCAACAGAGGATACTCAATTTCTGGGAAAGATATGAAAATTTCATCGTCGAGAGTTGAGGAATTGTAGCAAAACCCTAAGGGAATGAGAGAGAAGCTTTTATAGAGACACGAAGACGCACTAAACAGATGGAATCATCTTGGTGGCCGGACGTACGATCACGATTTCGAGTTAACATGGATGTACCAGACAACAATTACATTAGAAAAAGCCAAATCATTGACTTAACAATAATTTCTCAAGTACGATCCTTCGTTTGTTTTTTCTTCTTAATTTGTCAAGTTGCAAAAATAATAAATAATAATATTGTCATGGTTGAATAAGCCAAAGACTAATAGATATTATATGAAAACTGTATAACATGTATAGTGGGAAAGGGAATATAAAGTTTGAAATGTCGACTGCAATGATGTATGTAAAATCCTTCTTTTGTGTTCGGATAAGTGCTTTCGCTTATATTTGTTGTACCACCTAAGACATTAAAATATTAGTTCCCGAATCCTCGGAACTACCTAGAATATTAACTTGACCTTTATATATTTAAATTTTTTAAAAACTATTATATATATGAGGCATAAATTAGGAAAGACAAAATGCATTAAGCTAGCTTAGACAATATCAAAACGATCTAGTGAGTTTTTTTTCCTTGAACGAAGTTCCCAAAACCTTTCTCGTTTGATAAAAATTGAGCAATATACACCTCTTTTATCATCCTTTTAAAGATGTAAGAACTCCATTTTCTTACCAAAGTAATACATTGTTCCACTCCGGCCGAGTTTTTTTTTTGAGTTTTATATTTTCATTTTTTATTTTTATTAAAACTTTTTTAAAAAAAAATATGATTGGCGAATATTAATTAAAATAGTGGTAGATGTGTATTCGTGATGCACTGATTGTATCTGCTTGGATTTTTTTAGTGTTGATGGATACAAATATATAGTACTCCATATGATAGGTTTCAAAGAAAAATTAATAAAGTAGATACGAAATGAGTTCTTTACTTAGTTAATTAACCTAACTGTTCGTTGGAAACAATATTTGTATTAGTCTTGTTATATATTTAGGACAACTCGATTCCACGTTGTTACAAGAAAAAACAAAGATTTATCTATTTTTAAAAAGATATATCTATTATTAAGAAAATAATTAGAATGTTAATCACCAGATGTACTATATTTGTTGTGATTTTGAAAACAAATAAGTCGTTCATCACCATCTATAAATTGATTATCAACTTTTTATTTTTCTCTCTTTTAGAAAGCTTCCATTAGTTAAATGGTCGATTGATGTGAAAATTAGTGATCGTGAGATAAGTGGCTTTCTTTTAGGGTTTTTACTTAATAAAATTTTAAGAGATAAAATTAGGCTTGATGCAAAAATTCTATTTATTTTGGTTAATGGGGGTGTACTTATTCTAAATTTTTTTTCTTGAGATCGTTATTTGTCTTTTTTTTTCCTTTGCACCTTGATGATTTATTCAGATCTGATCAAAGCCTGCTTACCTAATACCTATATGGATTAATAGACGTGTGAGAAAGTCAGAAATGCCTTCATATATTCCATGTATCAATGTATTTTCTCTATGCAAACGTTTCAATCCAACAATGTTGTGTTGATTCTTTAAAACTTGTCTTTATTTTATTTTCGGCTATCTGCCTCATGATTGCTGCTATATATCAGTTTGCCTTCGCGCTCAGTTGGTTTGACATATCTTGTTTATGTCAGCGTGGCTCACGTAATTTCTTAATGTTGTTCATAACGTAGTTGAAATTAGAGTATTTACTACTTGGCACCGTTCTGTCTTATTTGCAAAACGGTTATCTTTAGGTTAACAAAGAAAAATAAACAATCAAACACTTAAGGCTTGTGGAATTAGGGGTGTTCCCGTGTTAACTTTACCGTCGTTGTATGTCATTATCCTTCTATCTGGCTTGAAATATCCTGATTCTAATAAATAACAAATCGAACAATATCGTAATAAACATCAGAGCACACGTTACCATTATCTTATGTTTTAGAATATTTATACAGACCCATAAACGGCCATAGATGAAATTAACATAACCCAGTTATCGTTTACTTACTACTGTATATTATGAAAGTCTAATCAATAATATAATCCCTCATCTTTTAATTTATATGATTGCACAAGAAATAGTCTCTTGTTTTGGATCTCAAGCAGCGCGGATATGAATACAGACAAATTCCATACCCGATGAAATAGGTGGTGTGTTATTATCAAGACAAACAGACTATTTCTTGTGCGATAAAAATGTTATCAGTAGTCAATACAAAGAATGGGGCATGTTTCAGCACTCAACTTCCATCACTTGTTAAAACATAAAACATGATTTATAATATATTTTGCTTCAATAAGAGTTAAGGCTAAATACTGTTTGATTAAGCTTTATTGTTATACATGAGATGTTGAGATAAATTATACATAGAATTGTGGAAATGGAGTATAAGAATATGGATGAACACTCTAAAATACCATAGAAATGTTCTGACTTTTTATCATCTTTGTCAAAATACAATAAAGTTTAGGTTGATGAAAGTTCTCCATCAGTAGATCCTTCTATATGTTTAGTAACATTTTCTTAGTCTAAAACTTGGGGTGTATTTGGACACCACGATTCTGATGTTGATTTAGAGAAACAAAATATGAAATATTGTGTTTTAATAATTGTCTAATTGTTCTTTAATAATTGTTTAGCTTTATGGTTTAGTAAACAACTATATGTAGACGTTTATCCTTTGAGAATAATTAATGTAACAAACAAAATAGTATCTTTATCTCTTATTCTCTCTCTATTCATCATCATCACATCATCGTTTTAATCCATCATCACCATTGACATCCTTGTTCTAGAGATGATCCTTCTTCCTCAGTGATCTTCTCTTGGACTTTTATTCACCAATCTTCGGTGGATTTTTAGGTTGGATATCTTTCCCGTTACACTCGGCCAAAAATTAATCGCCAGTTATCTATCTATGTGTTTAGTTAGCTTTGAAATAACTGCGAAACTGGATTTTGTTTGTCTATTTTGTTCATGTTGGTATGTAGTGTTTCAAGTGCTAAGACGGAGTTCAAAATGTAAACTGCATGTTGTTGCTAAATTGGTTGTGCATTTTGTTTTGTTTTAACTTTTAAAACGATTAGTATGCTAGAAAAGGTGCACAAAAGAAATGTTAAGAAAAAAGTCATGACAAAGAAATCACTGAATCAAATTGTAACTTGCGAAATATATAGTACCAACTAACTAAATTAATTAACGTGCAAAAGAAATGATACGACAATAAGGTGTCGACTGGTTTTCCCGCTGCCACCCGCAAACGCAGTTTTTGCGGTTGGTAGCGGTTGTTGGCGTTTTGCAACAATCACTTAAACCGCTTTAAACCGCTTTAAACCGCTTCAAATCGCTTCAAACCTTATAAATTCAAAAGCTGGTTCCAGCTAGCGTTTGCGGTTGCGGGCGGTTGCGGGAGGGTAAAAAAAAATTATTTTTTTCAAAAACAATATAAATACAAAAATAAAAATATTCAATAAAAATTTTAAATTAAAATTATTAAAATTCTAGAATATATCTATTATATTTCAATTAATACTATAAAATTTTAAAATAAAAGTTTTTTTTATAATTTTTAAAATTTTAAAACTATAACTTTCTAAATATAACTTTGATATTTATTATAATTTTATGATTTTTGGTATTTTTCTAATTATAGAAAATATAAATACTATTAATTTATTTTTCAACCGCTGGTTAACCAGTCATAAGTATCCCGCAAACGCACAAATTTTTAACCGCAGTACCAATCGTTCAAATCGCTTAAAACCGCTAGAAGTCGCAACCACCCGCATTCGCAAACTCCCGCAGCCGCAACCGCAACCGCTGCGGTTGAACCAGTCAGACCTTAAGTCGCATTACTTTATAACATTATTATGAGAAATACAAAAAGTAAATTTGTCGTGTTTAGCTTATATATACAGCGTTTCCCCTTTGGACCCTACTATTGTTTGGCGTAATTGACTAGTACAGTCACAGGGATAGAGCTCCGGTGTACGAAAAGATATAATGCAATTTGGGGTGCCTATCAATCATTAGCTATAAGGAGGTGAAATATAATACAACTTCAAAGGTGGCGTTCACTCACGCTTGGCGTTCACTCACGCTTCGGGAAATATAATAATATATCATAAAGGTTTGTCTTATTCACTCACGCTTCAAAGGTGGTACATATAATACAACTTGATATTTTTAATTTATCTGATATGGCAAATTTATATCGATCTAGTATTGACATTATGATGTAATATCCGCTTCAAGTGGATGGTCAAATACCTCAAACATCCAATCTGGACAACGACTTGTTAAAACGCTGGTTTCGGTAAGGCTTTAGTAAAGATGTCTGCAACTTGCTCCTTTGTCGAAATAGTTAATACTGATTAAGCAACCATGTTGAACTGCATTTCTGACTTGATGGCAATTAAATTTGATACGTTTTACGTCCTTGCAGGGATCACATCATCAGGTGCACATCATAAAGCTTTTCTTATTCATTCACACCTTAACAGGTATATACAACTTGATATATTTTTTTATTCTGATATGATAAATCTATATCGATCTAAATATGAAATGTAATAATTAGTCACTAATTAGTATTTTAACTTTTCAAAGAACATGTATACATGTCGTGGTTTGCTATCTTCACTAGCAGATATCAAGATCCTGTAGTCCCTAAGGTAAGTTAGCTCCCTCAACTCTATGAAAGCTTAATATACACAAGAAGTTTTATTCTTCTGCAAATCACAGTTCTTTACTATTCAAGACTGAGATTCTTAATAAATGTACATAAGTTGCAGCAGGTGGAGATTAGGTAGTAGATACGTGTTGATGGGGAAAGTGGACATAGTAGCGCAGTGTATGCCACAAAAGCTTACTCTGTTGTGGGTGCTAAGATAAGTGGGTTCTCTGAGGTGTTTCTGTTTGTTTACACCAGACACTATGCCAGGCCACAAACAAGCGAGTGTGATCCTGATGCGACACGAACAAGAAGTTTCTGGAGTGGCTTGTAGGTCCTACAAAGAGGGTTATCTTTTGAGTGGCTGACAAGATCCGAAGATCCGGCGGCTATGGGATATTTCTGCTACAGGTTTTTTTAATTGCAATGCATGTGTAAAAGGTAACTTTAAGAATAGCTTTGTTATTTCTTTTCTCCTGAATTTCTTTGAGAGATTATGATTTAGCAACACCAACAGATATCATGAGAGAGGTATAAAAACAAAACATCTCTTATGTCTCAGCTCCTGCATGCCAGCTTTGCTGTGTTAACCACTTTAAAGACTCTGCTATTGACATGTATGGAACAAGGACGAGTCTTGGGTCGGCTTAAAGACAAGGCCATCAGGTCTGGCAGATACCATCGACCGCAATGATGGTGAAGGTGACAAAAATGCACAACAAGCCAGTGAAAACCAGAGTTGACTCAAGTCTTTTGTATTCGAGGAGTGACTCTTATAACTGTTGTCGACTTGTTTAAACCAATTTATTAAGGAGTGTATGATATGATTCTTAAGTTTGATGGCTGACTAAACCATATTGCAAGTCTGATTTTGAGAGTGGTTCAAGAAAGAAAAATTTCAAAACTGTACATTTCCTAAGCAATCTATAATCAAACGCTCTTGTGAGAACATTGCTGCAATCTTACAGCAAGGCTGGAGCAGAGTCAGCCCTTCAAATCATTAGTCATCCTTGGTCTTTCACCACGCAAAATGATGATTAGTGGGAAGTAAATACCGAATCTGGGCACTATTAATCAATAAGACTGTTTTAAAAGAAAAATGCATGAAAGGTAGGATGTCTCAGGAAGTGAATCTTATGTGTAACTCACCTATACAGAGATCCCACTCGGAATACCAAGGAAACACCAACACCTTAACTTTCATTCAATAGTCAAAACAATTGCTACTAGTCATCATACACAGAGATCATTCTCAATCATCGTCTTCTATACAAACTTAGAAAGAAGCTACTCTCATCAAGCATGAAAAAACAAAATGACAAGAAAGATTTGACCTTTTATATTAACAAATCACTCCCATCTGGTACCGGCAAACTCAACAACAAAATACAATGGATTGGAAAAATAGTTTCAAAAAATGCAAAAACACAAGAGGAACCTGAGTGAAAGCTGATAGCAGCAGCAGCAGCTGAACTCTACAACTTTTATTAATAATACAGTATCTATCCTGTTGTACAACAGATGATTGGTACACAAGCTTGATGATGGCTTCAAGATGCTCTCGGTGCACGATTCCCACCTAAAACGAACAGTTAAAACCATGAGTGAGCTCATATTAACTCTATGAAGCAACTTGAGGCAAGATCTAAACCATCTAGAGAGGAGACAAAAGACTCACCTCTTCTTTTATTAGAGGCACTGTTGAATGAACCGTTTAAGTTCTGATCAGTCAAACACTGAAGCTGGTCAAAATCACAACCACTTAAACCTTGGTCATTGATGGAACCCCCACCACCATCATCACAAGGATTCACCATGTGTGAGAAGGAAGGAATATTCGGTTTCTGATAAGGGAAAGACCCAATCTCCCCATCGATCCTCCCTCTAAGATCCACAAGCAAACACTTGAGTCTCGAAACCTCAGCTTCCAAGGCACCCTGATTCCCCAACCTCTTCACAAGCTGCTGATTCAACCCCCTTAGCCTCGAACACTCGTCCTCCAAGGAAGCAGCTTTAGCCTTCTTCTTCTCTCTATACTTCCTAACGGCTTCTCTGTTCCCCAAGGGTCTCTTCTCACCGTTCTTGCCACAGGACTCGGCTGTGTCGTCAGTGGAGACTTTCTCGTCGCTGTCTTCTGGGAGAATCTTGGAGTGGTGGACGTGGAAGCAAGTGTGGGAGTGAGTGTGTTCTGTTCCCGTTGGGTTGTTACATGTGTGAGTGTGGGTACAAGCACCACCTTGATGAGAGTCCATGATAAGCCCATCAAAGAAACTATCTATAGAACCGTTACTTGGAGGTAACCCATTCCCCACGTCTGAGCTTGAAAACATTTCTTGATTGTTCGAGAATTCAAGCTCTCCGTCTTCCATTGCCTTTAAAACAAAAACCCCAAAAATCGAGACTTTCTAGGTTAAAATCTTGAGCTCTTGAAATCAATCAAAAACGCTAATTTCGCAAGAATCCGAGCAATTCAGCTACAGGGTATCGTAAATTTCTGGGAAAGATTGGAAATTTCGTCGTCGAGAGTTTGATGAATTTTAGCAAAAACCCTAAAGGGAATAGGAGATTGAGATGAGTGATGGGAATGAGAGAGAAGGTTTTATAGAGACACAGAGACGCACTAAACAGATGGAATCATCTCGGTGGCCGGACGTACGATCACGATTTCGAGTTGCAGTTGAGAGAGAGTGAGAGATTCTTTATTTTTTTATTTTTTTTTTATTTCCTTTAGGAATTGTATATCTGGACGTGATTGGAGCGCAGCATCTTCTATTATTTAAACAGTTTCAGAAAACTTGTACTACCCACCATAATAATAATCATATAAAAGACTTTAACATGGATGTACCAGACAACAAATTACATTAGAAAAAGCCAAATCATTGACTTTAAAGGGAGTAATAAAAGTTAAACAATAATTTCTCAAGTTACAAAAATTATAGTGAAGTTAAACAATAGTTTCGAAGACTAAATAGATATTATAAAAAAAAACTATAAAACATGTATAGTGGGAAAGGGAATATAAAGTTTGAAATGTGGACTGCAATGATGTATATCCTTCTTTTGTGTGCTGATAAGATCTTCCGCTTATATTTGTTCTACCACCTGAGACATTAAAATATTAGTTCCCGAATTCTGGGAGCTATTTCCTAGAATAGTAACTTGACCTTTATATATTTAAAAATTTAGAAACTATTTTATATTGTTGCTATATATATTTGTGACATAAATTAGGAAAGACAAAATAAATAATACAGTAGTGAATTTGTTCCCTGAACGAAATTCCAAAAATCTTTATCGTTTGATAATAATTGAACTACGTACACTTCTTTTATCATCCTTCAAAGATGTAAGAACTCCATTTTCATACCAGAGTAATACCTTGTTCCACTCGGCACGAGTTTGTTAGTTTGGCCGTAACTGGTTCATTTTATTAGGAATGTCATGAATAAAAAGAATTGATATTTTTGGAATTGAAAAAATGGAATGACAAATAAATTGGAATGGAAACTGAAGAAATTGATTTCACCCATTCACGAGGGTTTTTATTCTGGAACAAAAGGAATTGATTTTACAAAGAATTTTTGTTTTTGTTTCATTCCAAAAATGGAATGCATGAAATTGTTTTGAAATGCTTTTCATTATGACTGGTAATTTTTTTATGGAATGTTATGGAATTGTGCATTCCAAACAAATCTATTCCACAAAATAGCAATCCAGTTAGAGCATTTATAGTTCCATCTTTTGTTTCTACTAAATCTTTTTTGAAAATTTTAGTTAGTGAAAATTAATTACAATAGTGGGTAGATGTGTATTCGTGATATGATGCACTAATTGTAATTATTGTATCTGCTTGGATTATTTTGTGTTAATGGATACATCTTAAAGATCAGATATATACTATTATAGGTTTTAAATTTTTTAATAAAGTAGATACAAAATAAACTTTTTTCCTTGCATTTATTTTCTTATTTAACTTAACTGTTCGTTGAAAAGGGGATTAATAAAACTTCTTAACTAAAGATGTATTTTAAAACAACTCCTCAACTAAAAAAATAGATGAAATTAACCTTTTAATTTGTGTTTTGTCACTTTTCATTTATTATACTATGACGGAGGATGACATGCGTTAACAATTTGTAATTTGAAAGTTTATAATGTTAAATCTTGATTGATGAGTTTTTTCCGGTTTAAAAATAATTGAAAAAGTTTATCACTAAAAATTATTAAACATTTTAAAATCTTTATTATCACTTATGCATTGCTTAGAAGCTTATTTATTTATGTATTTATTTAATTGTCTCCTTGGAAATTGTATATCTGGACGTGAATGGAGCTCCGGCATCTTCTATTATTTAAACAGATTCAGCAAACTTGTACTACCCACCATAATAATCATATAAAAGACTTAAACATGGATGTGCCAGACAAGAAATGACATTAGGAAAAGCCAAATCATCGACTCTAAAGGGAATAATAAAGTTAAACAATTTTCTCAAGTACGGTTTTTCTTCTTCTTACTTTGTCAAGTTACAAAAATAATATTAATGTCAGGTTGAATAAGCCAAAGACTAAATAGATATTGTAGAAAAACTATATAACATGTACAGTGGAAAAGGGAATATAATTTTCAAATGTGGACTGCGATGATATATATCCTTCTTTCGTGTTTCGATAATTTCTTCGGCTTATATTTGTTCTACCACCTGAGACATTAAAATATTAGTTCCCGAATCTTCGGAACTTCTTTTCCTAGGATAGTAATTTGACCTTTACGCATTTTAAAACAATTTTATATTATTGCTAAGAATTATATAGATAATTGAGACATAAATCAGGAAAGACAAAATATATGCATACACTAGCTAGCCAATTTCAAAATGATTTAGTGAATTTGTTCCTTGAACGAAGTTCCCAAAATCTTTCTCGTTTGATAAAAATTGAACTATATACACCTCTTTTATCATCCTTTTAAAGACGTAAAGAACTCCATTTTCATACCAAAGTAATACCTTGTTCCACTGGGCACGAGTTTTTCTTGTTTTATATTTTTGTTTTTATTAAAACATTCTTTTTGGAAAAGTTAGTTAGCGAATACTAATTATAACAGTGGTAGATGTGTTTTCGTGATGCACTAATTGTATCTGCTTGGATTATATAGTGTTTGATGGATACGTCTTAAAGATCAAATATATATCATACGTTTCAAAAGAAAAATCAATAAGGTAGATATGAAATGAGTTTTTTTCCTTGCATTTGTTTTCTTAACTAACTTAACTGTTCATTGAAAACTCATCAACTTAATATATATTTAAAAATAACCCGTCTCCTAAAATTTAGACAAAATAAACTTTTAATTCTAACTGCGTTAAACATTTGTCACCCTTCATCTATAATATGTGACGGAGGGTGACAAATTACAAAAGTTTAAAATGTTAAAAAAATTGAGAAGTTTATTTCCAATTCAAAAATAGTTAAGGACATTTATCACTCAAAATCATTAAACATTTTAAAACATTTATTACCAGTTATGCATTTTTAAAAGCTTATAAATCATTTTAAACAAAGCATAAGTAATAATAAAGGTTTTAAAACATTTAATAGTTTTTAATGATAAAATTAGTCATTGATTTATAATTCAAAGGAAAATCCTTCAGTTGAGTAGTCAACATTATAAATCTTTTAACTTACATATTATTAACATTTATCGTATTTTGTAGTGGTATATTAGCCGGAGAACAACAACAAAATTAAAATTGACGGTTTTGCACTAACAAAATATAAACTAATAAGTATTTGTATAAATATTATGTTTACATAAACGACCAAAACACCTAGTATTTTTGTTATTAAAAAAATAATTAAATTGTTAATCACCAGATCAACTATATCTTTTTGTGATTTTAAAAATGTCGTTAGTCACCATCTATTATCAACTGGTTATTTTTCTCTATTTTAGAAAGATTCCATTAGTTAAATGGTCGATTGATGTGAAATTAGTGATCGTGAGATAAGTAGCTTTATTTTAGGGTTTGTACTTTATAAAATTTTAAAAGATAAAAGTAGGTTTGATGCAAAAATTCTATTTATTTTGGTTAGTGGGGGTACTTATTCTAATTTATTTTATTCGATATTCTCTGTGTTTTTGATTCTCGAGCTCGGTCTTTGTATTTTAGCTTTGGACATGATGATTTATTCAGATCTGGTCAAAGCCTCCTTAAGCTATGTGGATTAATAGATGTATGAGAACGTCGATCTGATATATGGATCTGATCAAACGTTTCAATCCAACAATGGTACAGTATAATATCTAAAAACTAATACTCTATAAATTAATAATTTCTATATATTAATAAATTTTGTCGGTTATAAATTTGGCTGATGTTAAATATAACATAAATCGATAAAATAATAAAATAATAATTTTTTTATACTTTATATGTAAATATATAGTTCCTTTAAAATCATAAATAAATAATATATCTATATATAATTTTTATATAAGTACAAGTTAAATATTATATTGTTGGTTTTATATTCACAATGAAAATTCTTTATTTTCTAAACATTTCAATATATTTTGATAATATTTAGTAAAATTATACCAAAAACCATTTAATAATTTTATGAAACATAAAAATATACACAAAATAAGATAATAAAAAATATGAAAGTGAATTTTTTAAAATTTAAATAGTGTACATATGATAAATATTTTTTCTTTTAAAAATAAAAATATTTAAAAGTAGAAAAAATCTAAATAAGAATTTTTTTGTAAAATAATATTTATATAAACTAATAAAATTTCAAAATTCCAACACTATTAATTTATAGAGGTTTTACTATTTGTTGGTTTCTTACAACTTTGTCTTTATTTTATTTATCGGCTATCTGCCTTGTAATCGCTGCTTTATTTCGGTTTGCCTTTCTCTTCGTTTGTTTGACATATCTTGCCTTATGACACCTGAGTCATCTATATTACCTTGTTTTCGTGCGTAGCTTACATAATTTCTTAATGTTGTTCATAGCGTAGTTGAAATTGGAGTATTTACTACTTGGCACCGTTCGGATTTTATTTGCAAAACGGTTATCTAACGCTATCAAACACGAAAAAAAAACAATCAAGCACTTAACTAATCAGTAAAGTCGAATTATACTTATAAGTGTTTTTAAATTCGGATCGAGCCGGTCGGATCTGGTTCAACCTCGAACCGGACACAAATCCATGTTGGATTAATGCTAAACCTAACTAAAATTGAATCGTTTAAAAATTCATATTAAACCGTTAAAAACTCGAGAACCGGTGATCCAACAAACCGATCAAACTCTGGTTCTTAAATAAACCACAATTTTATTAATAAAAAAATTAAAATTTTCTTTTTAAAAAATAAAATAGGATTTAAGATTAAAGAAGGAGAAGGAGAACTTGATTTTTTCTGAATTATAAGATAAACTTTCTGAAAAATATCTAAGAAATGGCGAAAAATTCGATTATGGTATAATTTTTAATTTTATTTCAAAATACAATCTTTAAATTTTAAACTAATGTGTCTATAATTTTTTTAAGATGATGAAAATTTAGAGTTTAAATTTATTTTTTTTCCTTTTGATTTTGGATTTAAACTATTAAATTGTGTTATCACTTTTATTACATTTTCAATTTGTTACTTATTAAAAAATTTCTAAATACCATGGTTATTGAAATATTATTTTATTTGATATGATATATCTTTATAAGAATATGCAAATTCAAAATAATATTAAATTTATTTTAACACAATCAAACCCGATTCAAACTCAACCGAACCACAATAATCTATGATCCAAAATACTTCTAGTTCGTTAGCCGGTTCGGTTTTAAAAACATCGTTTATAATTAAGGCTTGTGGACGTAGGGTTGTCCCCGTGTTAACTTTACCGTTGCATGCCATTATCCTGCTATCTGGTTTGAAATATCCAGATTCTATAAATAACAAATCGAACAATATCCTAATAAACATTAGAGGACACGTTATCATTTTATGTTTTAGAATATTTATACAGACCCATAAACGGCCGTAGATAAAATTATCATAACCCAGTTATCGTTTACTTACTACTATATATTAGTATGAAAGTCCAATCAATAATATAATCCCACAGCTTTTAATCCCCTATATATTAAAGGAGAAGCATTTTGACAATAATTATTTTAACTTTGATGTAATTAAAAAAAGCCCCATTGGACACATGTCACTCAATTAGCATACTAATTGAGAAATTGAATCATCCAATTTAATTGATATCTTTACTTTCCTTAAATAAAACCTACGGAATTACCATAAATGACTAATATATATGACAATTAATGATTTTAATAATAGATTTGATAAAAATTTATATCTCCTCCATCATTTTTTTTTTAAATTTTATATTATTAAAATAAATTAAACAACCAAATTAGCTACAAATTTAAAATATATATTTTTTCGTATATGTTCTATTTTGAATTTAAAAAAATCTACATTAAATGACTAAAAATGTTAAAATTATTATGTTAAATATAATGATCAATAGTTTAACATTTTTATTATAAAAAAATACACATGATTTTAAAATCATATGAGTAAGAAATACCATTTAATAATAAAATATATGTTATAAGAAATAATAAAACAAATATATATATATATAGATTAAAATATATACAATATGAGATTACATAAATATTTTACTATTGAAACTTTCAATGAATTTTCAAGAACATTTATAAATTATAAACTTAATAATTTTTTCACAGTGAAAATTTTGTTATCAGTGATTTAAATATTTTGTTATAAAACGACATGAATGATCATAGAAACGTATGATTATGATGTCTCATTTAATAAATACCTATATAAAATATAGTATTCTTAAAAAAATAGGTTGGTCCATCTTAACTTATATTACAATATTTATTAAACTAACTATCGAATTGATAAATAATGTACAAAAAACAATCTTGCACTTTCCTTAAATAAAAACTACGAAATTACCTAATATGATTAACGTATATATGAATTTTAATTATCATGAATAATAAATATTTGATCACAATTTTTGTATCTTAGTTCTTGGTATAAAACAGAATAAACTAAAAACCGACGGTATATAAACCAAAATGAACCGAAGTAAAGATAGGTTTAGAATATTAATTATATTTTATAAATTGAAATACCGAAAAAACCGAACCGAACCGAAACCAACCCGATATTCGGATTGAACACTCCTAACCTATATGAAACTAAACTATTGTTTTATTCTCCAAAACATAATAAAAATAACAATTTCATCCCGCGCAAGGCGCGGGTCTTATCCTAGTATTATATGATTGCACAAGAAATAGTCTGTTGTTTTGGATCTCAAGCAGCGCGAATATGAATACGGACAAATACAATAAACCATAAAATATGTGGTATGTTATTATCAAGACGAACAGACTATTTCTTGTGCAACAAAAAAATGTTATTATCAATACATAGAATGGGGGCATGATTCAGCACTCAACTTCCATCAGTTGTTAAAATATCAACATGATATTAAATAAATTTTGCGCCAGTAAGAGTTAGGGCTAAATACTGTTTGAAATTAAGCATATTGTTATACTTGAAATTTGGATATACACAATTGTAAATTTAATTTATACTGTTATATATTTCAAGTTCTGCAGGAGATGTTGGAGATAAATTATGCATAGAATTGTGAAAATAGAGTATAACTAGATGATTACCCGCACCTTGTACGGATTAATTTAATTTTAGTGTTATTTTGTAGTTTAAATGTAAATTATTAAAATTGATACAAATTTTGAGTAAATTATTTAATTTCAGTATTTGTATTGACCATTATGTATTAAATTCTACTTCTTTTTTTCATCTTTGCATTTATAAGTGTATATTTTGGATACAAAATTTATCACTACTAACAACCAATTTATGATTAAACACTTATTTGTAGCTGTATATTAAAAAGATCTCACCAGCAATAAAAGATTAGAAACAATCACAGCTTAAAAAACATCAACAAAAATAACAATGACTAATAAGCTTATATATATATTATTAACAAATTAGATACAAGAAACTGTGAGAGACAAAAAAAAAACAATAACTTATAGAACATATCTTTTTTTTTAGATTATACTTAAATTATTTTATATTATTCAATATTTTATTCTTGTTTTATGTTTCTTTATATTTTTACTAAGTTTCCTATTTCTTTTATAGATTATTTGTATAAGATTTAATATTTTGGTTTTATTACATTGTTGTGATAATGTTTTGTGATTTTCAAGATCAAAAAATAATTTAATGTTCGGGAAATACAAATGAAATTTTGATTTATTTTAATTAGGAATGTGTTTTACCCACACATGCGGACATAAAGATCATATTCTTATCAATTACTTATTAACGTATGTTTTATTAATCTAAAAAGCAGCATAATAAGTTATTATTTATGTTTTCAAATTATTAAATCAAACATCAAAGTATTTATATATGTCTAATATTTTAATATAAAAATATATACTTATTATTGTGTTATTCTTTTTAAAAAAACTTATATCTTAGAAATAGTTTAGAAAATATCTTTATATACATGTTTTTTCTTGACTAATATTTAATTATAATATTTTTTTCATCTTAATTATTTAACCTTTATAATAAAAAAGGTTTTCAGATAGCAACAAAATATATATAAGAATTATCTTATTTTAATTTTTTTGATAATTTTATTTTATTATTTTAGAATCAGTTATTTAACATTTAATATAACATATAATTTTATATGATAAAATAAATCTTTTTTTAGTTATATATAAAATTCATTACAGGTATTGTTTAAATTAAAAAATTAGCAAATTAGTTAGAAACTAATAATAAATCAATAACCTAGCTAAAAGTTATTAAACATATACTTTAATATTATTAAAAAATTTATAACATATAATTTAATATTATTAAAAATAAATTCGTTTTAATATTTATAAGATTTATTAAGGGTATTTTTAAAATTAATAAATTGGTGATTTAGCTAAGAAAATAATAAATCAATGATTTTGTTAAAACCTAATAAAAACATGACACATAAGCAAAATCACCTAAAATTATGGAGAACATGACAACTAAGCAAAATCACTTTTTAAATAATAGTACATAATAATAATAATATATATATAATTTTATATGATAAAATATGTTTTTAATTATATATAAAATTCATTACAGGTATTGTTTAAATTAAAAAATTAGCAAATTAGTTAGAAACTAATAATAAATCAATAACCTAGCTAAAAGTTTTTAAACATATACTTTAATATTATTAAAAATTCTATAACATATAATTTAATATTATTCAAACTAAATTCGTTTTAATATTTATAATATTTATTAAGGGTATTTTTAAAATTAATTTATTAAGGGTATTTTTAAAATTAATTTATTAAGGGTATTTTTAAAATTAATAAATTGGTGATTTAGCTAAGAAAATAATAAATCAATGATTTTGCTAAAACCTAATAAAAACATGACACATAAGCAAAATCACTTAAAATTATGGAGAACATGACAAATAAGCAAATTCACTTCTCAAATAATAGTATAGATAATATAGATGAACACTCTAAAATACCGTAGAAATATTTTAAATTTGTTTTTATCATCTTTGTTAAACAATACAATAAAGTCTAGGTTGATGAAAGTTTTCCAATAACTCAGCAGATCTTTATATATGTTTTAGTAACATTTTCTAAATCTAAAACTTGTGGTGTATTTGGACACCAGGATTCTGATACGTTGATATCGAGAAGCAAAATATGAAATTAATTTATGTCTAATTATATATACAGTAACATTAGTTTTATATATGTAAACAATGCATTATGTTATAACATTGTTGCGTATATACTGGCTTAATTAATCATTAAAACATCATAAATTGCAAAAGGCAAATTAGATATTTCAATTAATCTAGATAATGGATTCTTAGTTGTAGAGGTACCACCAACTACAATTTCGAAAAAAAACAAAATCTTTAAAATCACTGTCGCAACAACAAATTAATCGTCATTTTTTTATTAAAGTCTTTGTTTTTACATTAGTTAGCTTTAAAAATCTGTTTTAAAATTATAAACAGGTCAAAAAATTCGTTGTTATAATTATATATTGAAATTTACCACCTTTTATATCATTTTTTACTTGTATACTTAATTGTCGAAAATGCTGTGTTCACTTTCAATAAAATACTATTTCGTATATAGTATTAAAAGAGACATTTATAGTATATATTTGGGTCGTGGAAATTGGAAAATGGAATTGCCTCTTCGTGTGCTTGGACAGAGAGAGAGCCCCCAACGATAAGGACGACTAGATTCCAAAGTTGTCTTTTGTGTGTGTTTTATCTTGTTAATTAGAACCAGTTTTTTTTTTTTTCTGAGAACTTCAGTCAGAACAAGTTTGTTGAGAGCCTACTCTAATATTAGAAGTTATACATAGACGACAAATAACTTAGGATAAGTTTATAAGAGAGACAAATTAGTTTTAGGACTGTCTTAGCACCAAACAAAAAATTCAGACTGTCTATTTGCATACATATATGTTGAAGCAACAAAAACATTATAAGATAAATCCAATAAATGCATAATTCATTAAGGTTGAAGTTCCCTAGATGAACAACAAGAAGAGAAAAGACTCTTGTAGCTTCTCTCCATGGGACTGATTGATCCAGATTCATCGTCTTCAACCTCAAGCATCAGCGCAAGGCTCAAGTGTAGTTCCGCCCTGATTTTCGGGTAAACCTCGTCATCGAAGCAATCTTCATTTTCTTCTTCCTTAATCCGTTCGGACCATTTCTCGACTTCGTCTACACCTATTAGTAGCCTCAGTATCTGACGAAACACTAAAGATTAGTTCTTGATGATGACGAACTTAGGTTTTCGTGCAAAGAAAACAAAATTTTACTTGTCTAATACTGGGACGATGTGTGGCTGATCTTGTGAGGCAATGTGTAGCAGCAAGAACCATTCTACGGAACTGAGTCTCGTCGGATATCTCTATTATTTTTGGATCCAACAGCTCATTTTCATTTCCTGTTTCAATCAACGGCTTTGCCTGCATTCCAAGGGTTGATTTTAGGGATTTATGTAGTTTTGCTTGCGATACAAGTTAAAGAGAAAACATACCCACATAACCAAGCTCTCTTCTCCTTTTGGATTCTCAAACGAAATGGGATCTCTTCCTGATATAAGTTCGAGAAGAACCACTCCAAAGCCGTAAACATCCACTTTGTCACTGACTTTACCGTACATGAAGTACTCTGGCGCAAGGTACCCAAATGTGCCAACCACGTCACCTTGTATCGAGTATCGAGAAGATGTCGTTGGTCCCCACATCGACAGTCCAAAGTCTGACAGCTATGGTCCAGATCATAAAGCAATACACAATGTTAGTGACTTCATAAATAAAATTAGCAAAATCCTTTATTTATTACCTGAGGTTGGAGCTCATCTGTGAGAAGAACATTTGAAGTCTTGACATCTCTGTGAATCACTGGCTTAGAACATCGGTTATGAAGATAATCTAGCGCTTCCGCTAAGCGGATTGCTATATTGAACCTCTCCTCCCATGATAACGCATGCTTTCCCTTTTGTTTACCTGCATAATCAATAATCATAGTTTATGTATATACATACCCATTTGACATTATTTATATGAAGTTGAGAGCGTTTTGTTACCGTGAAGGGCTTTCTGTAAACTTCCTAAGGATGCAAGGTTGTAAACAGAGATTAGATTGTTGTCTTGAACGCAAACACCAAGTAGCTGTGAGATATTTTGGTGACTCAATGAAGAGATAATGTCAATTTCATGAACAAAATTTGTCATAGCTTCTTTAGATGATGATTTCAAGATTTTCACTGCAATGTCTTTTCCATCTCTGAGAACCCCTCTGTACACTTCATTGCACCCTCCTTTCCCAATAATATTTTCTGTCATATAAAATCAAAGATTAATCCAAAACCCACAACACACATAGTGAGTAAGGAGAAACAAAAAGAGAAAAAAAACAGAGTACCTTGTGAGAAATCTGATGTTGCTGTCTTAAGAACATTGTAGCTGAACCATTTGTTGTTGTCAATCAATATGTCCTTAAGCTGTTTCTTTACAAAGCTTGTCTCAGAGTTTAGATTCTGCTGATGGTCTGGAAACCGGTCAGGTAAGCTCATGACCCAGTTGACCACTGAGACATTCCGTGTGTGCCAATGCTGAACTTCTGGTGTTTCTAAAGTTGCTATTCTAAGAAACGGCCAACCTGGTTTCTCGTCTAATAATATGTTTATCGATGGAAGTGAAACCGACCTTCCTGAAATTTTCCTCTTTTCTTCACTCATCTTCAAAAGTTCTTGGTTGTTAGCCCTTGATACTTGCATTCACTATCAGACCGTTTAGAGCTTGACCTTAAACCTACTTTATGCGCTGAAGTATTTAACCAAAGCCATTGCTGATAGAGGTAGTTTGTGATAGCCAAGACTTCAGTCCTTGGAAGCAGTTTCTTCACGTTGAATTTAGCAATCGATCGATGTGCAACCAATCCTAAAACCTAACTCCCTGTTTAGGTTACATCAAAACTGGAAGAATTTTTTTTAAAAAAGTAGAATGTTCTCACCTCAGTCTTCTTGAAAATCTTGATTCCAAACTGGACTTCCTTTTACCACATACGATCTTCTGAGTCGTTCAAACAAAATGTCCTCTTGAGCTTATCAAACAGAGGAAACAAAGCAAACTTAGGCCCCATTGTGAGAAGTGATTTGTTAATATCGAGAAAAGATAGGACACTCTTCGTTTATTTAATAACTTATGTCAATCATGGAGAAAAAATGAAGCAGAGATGGGTTTGAAAAGACTAAGTAGAGCAGAACGGGACAAGATAGTGTTACCAAAAACTCTTTACATGTATTATTAAATTTTGGTCTTTTAGTAATAAGAACCGAAATCTACCGCCATGTACCGTCAGCATTCTGAACCTGTTAGTGCTATACGAGTAATAAAAAATTGACCTATGTTTTAAACACATTAAAGGACTTGATTTCTCAGACGTAACTGTTGATCTTCTATATCACACTTATGGTTATATCAGAAAAAATATGATTGAACCACGAAAGTGTCGGCGAGAGAGAGAGAGAGATAGTTTTGTGTTTTTACTGATTTTTATGTTCTTTTTTACTGGTTTTATGTTCGTAAGAAGAACAAAAAAGAAGTTAGTTATAGGAAACCGGCAAAACTCGCGGGAAACCCTCGAGATTCGGTGATTTGTAAGGGGGCTTGTGAGTTGTGAGTGTGTGACCACCGGCTACTGAGGGTAAAGCGTAACGAATACGCCTCGACTCAAGCCTTGAAGGCTGCCCTACTACGTACGGCAATTGCCTCGATAATTAATATAACAAAGTCCGTGTACACTACGTAGTTCTTTTCCTATTCATATATTTTAAAGTCTTTCAAACTTTTTTGGAAATATGTGAAGAAATTGATAAATGTCACATCTGTTCTTTCCAATATTTTTAAGTGGACAAGTAGGAGAAGTAAAATGCTAGTAATAGAAAAATGCAATGCATGAAGTTGGCACATATGGGAAGCTTTGTATGACGTTTATAGTAAATTCATTTTTTCTGGACTTATTAAATATGCTAAAGTATAATTAATTCGGTAATCTATCTGGATTATTTGAAGGGCCAAGGAGAACGAACACATTAACTGATAAACTTTGGCTCAATAATACCAAATGTAAATATTATTTTAGTAAATTGACAATAGACGGATTTTTTTAAAAAGCAGTGGTGCAGAGATCATCACATTTTATAATTTACTAAAACAAAAATTCGATTCTAGTGCTTAGCGAAGAAAACATGTTAAAGGAAAGTTGATACGTAGGCCGTAGCCCGTAGGGGGAGTATATTATATAGTCTTTTTTTTTGAGCAAAATATTATATAGTCTCTAGTACAGTGATTGAAATGCTTTTTTAGGTGAATATTAGTTCACTAAACATAGCAACTACTTGAATAATATAGTGTGGTGGGGGTCGAATAAATATTATACGTGGGTCTGAATCGAGAGGCAGTTAACGCAAAGAAAGAGATTGATCAACAAACGAGATTCGTTTGGTGATAAGCCAAAGGTTATATGCCCACAAATTAAATCAATACTCTCCAAAGAGAAAACATCAGTCTATATCAATTGAAATTTAAAGAAAATTTGTTTAAATGGTTTCAACTTCCCTTACCATTTTTCGGAAAGTATTCCAAACTCAATCATGCTAATTCGTTTTCAGATTAGTCCATTTTTAGCACGTGTTTACGAGACTAACCGGAAGCATTATAAGAAAAAAACTTCCCTTGCCACTTTAATCTTACAGAAACATTATAGAAGGCAAGTGGAGAGTTTCATAATCATTGCTCTTGGAGAATGTCCAAACAGATGTTTCTAAACGCTATCATTATTTGGGTGAAACACCCTGGTTCTTAAAACATCATTTCAAATCAGAACTTGGTCTTTCTTAGTGTCACTGTGTAAGTTGGTGTTGAGTTTAACCTTTTTTGGAACGTCATGATGTTAAGTATTTAGATGAAATGAAACGACACAACGTACTCTGTTTGCAAAAGTATGAGATCTGGCCAAGAAAGAGTGAGAAGTCCCCTGAGTTCACATTATTGGATGATAATCTCTAAATAATCCGTGCAATTTTAGGAAGCAAAGAGATCGAGTATTCGTTGAATATATATACAGATCAAAATGCAAACAAGAATACAAATACTTGGTTACTTGCTACTTCTGATTTTTTTAAAGACTACAAACAACAGATTTCCTCCTTTCTTGAAGAAAACAAACAAGTGGAGCTCCTCCAATCATCTCCTGTTGGTTCCTTCTCTCTCTCTATATTGAATCACAATATAGAACAACCTTTCTGAGACTTTCTCTTCTTCCTCTTCTTGTTCTTGGGTGGTTGGAGAACTACCTTGATAGCCGCATCAAACACCGCTTTTACATTCTGTTGGAGAAAGATTAGATACTGTCAGTGGCTTCAGACATGTAAAGTAAAATTCTAGATTAAAGACATTGAAGTTATAGGTATTACCTGTTGTGTTTTTGCACTGCATTCGATATAAGCAGGTGCACCAATGAGCTTCTTCAGTTCTTCACCCTATTTTTGTAACCATCAGTAAGGTGAAAGACAGATGATCACATGAGAAGAGTATGAGAGCAAAGGTACCTGAGCAGTAGAGATAGGCACAGCACCAGGGTGCTCAACAAAGAATTGCTTGTCATCTCGAAGATCTAAAAAGAGAATTAGTCATCAATTTTATCAGAAAACAAGTCCCCCAAGAACAGAAAAAACTGGTGATAGAGTTATATCAAAAGAACCAACCAAGCTTGGTTCCAACGAGTATGATGGGAACACCAGGAGCATAATGTCTCAGTTCAGGTACCCACTGAGAGATTAAAAAACAAACATAAATCAGAACCACTGGATTAGAGAGAAGTTGCAGGGTGAGAACAAACCTTTTTAGAAACATTTTCATAGCTAGCTTTGCTGACGAGAGAGAAGGCAAGTAAGAAGACATCTGCACCCCGATAGCTCAAAGGTCTTAGTCTATTGTAGTCTTCTTGCCCTGTTTCATCAAGAGTCCAAACACACACAAAAATGACTCACTCTCTGTGCAGAGGAAGATGTTCAGAAAGAGAATAATGAAAATCAAAAAGGTAAGCTTGCCTGCAGTATCCCACAATCCCAAGTTAATAGTGTTCCCATCCACAATCACATTGGCGCTGAAATTATCGAACACAGTTGGCACATAGTCCTGTCACACCCAAAATCAACTACCATTAAAGTGCCCTTCCAGAAAGATATCTAACTCACTTTATATGATCACAAAACAGAACAACTAATCCCAGAGAAACATGACTGTGGTATCAGAAGCTGAGATTACACTATAGACATCACTACACTACTAGAGTGCATTGAAATTCCACTCACACTAGCCATAAAATGTCCTTACAGAAAGTTACTTATCACGGTTTCTATCATCATAATACAGATCAACACATCCCACACACACACCTGAATATGGTCTACCATAAAACCGAACTCTACCAGATTTAACACAACCCAGAGAAACATGACTATGGTCTATGAAGCTGGAGATCCTCAAATCCTATAAAGATCACCCTACAGTACAACCACTGAGCTAAAGGTCCTCTGAACTAACACTCACACCAGATTTACCCACAACAAAAAGGACAAGCCTTTGAGTAACTTTCATAGCAAATCTCAAGATTGTCTACATATACATAAAGACAATATCAGATCATGAAGATCAAAACTCTAAATCTAGAAGAAGAAAGAACACATAAAAAGGAGAAGCCTTTAAGGGAGCTGACCGTGGGGAAAGTGTTGCTAGTGTAGGAGATGAGCAGACAAGTCTTTCCAACAGCGCCGTCGCCGACTGTTACACACTTGATAAACCTTGAAGCACTCATCTCTCTCTCTCTCTCTCAATCTTCAAACCCTAAAGACTTTTCAAGATTTGGGGATTTTTGGTAACAGAGAGAAGAGAGAGAGTGAGAGTAAGGTTCTTTAAAGAGGTACAAGACAAAAGCAATAGCTGCTCTAAAGTCTTCAGCTCAAAGTCTCTTCCTTTTTTTTTCATTTTTTTGGGCAAAAAGTCTCTTACTCCGTTGGTACAAAATAAATAAAATTATTAAAACTAAAAGTGTTCAGCTGGTGTGGTGCATTTCCCAAAACGAGACCCTACACGAATTTATGGGATGGAAGTTAAATAATTTATTTGTACTTTTTTCATTAAACTCTAAACTATGCTATAAACTAAGCATTTGTGAAAACTTATTATCTAATACTACATTTTTTTTCGTATAAGTGTCTCACTGTATTTTCTTGTTCAACAAAAAATATTATTTTGCAATTCCAATGCAAATTCTACTTATTTTCATCTGAAAATTAATTGCAAACTGTATTAGTTTTATAAATAATTTCATTTATCTAAAATACTATTGGTCAAAGAAATATAATTAATAACAATTTGCATATATTTCAACAAATTTTTAATCTGTGTGAAAATTGTCGAAATAACACTTATTCGAAAACGGAGAGAATATGAGTATTCCTTTTTCCAGCCACATTTGTGCACGTTTTCTGTTTAGTTTCTGGTCTAAAGTGCACAGGTAAAAATTGAATTTAAATCTTATATTTAGTTAGATATTTTTCAAAAAAATAATAATTAGTTTTTGTATGAATAAAAATCTAGTTATATGTATTTGTTCACCTTAGGTAAAGAAGAGGATAAAAAGGAGAAAAATTATTTAAATCACATTGATAATTTAAGAGAATCCGTTGTGAACAGGAAAAGAGAAAATCTGTTATGTGTTTGCTGGGCAAACTTTTGCCCTCATATTGGGCTAAAAATGGGTTAGTACAAACTTTTAAAAATAGAAAAATAAATAAAATCCAACAAATAAATTAAAAAAAAAAAGGGAAAAAGGAGTTTGAAAGATACAACGGTGGATTCTATTTCAGACGCGTAAAAATCTCTGAAACCTGAAAAGTTGAGTGCTAAACATTCTCTTATATCATTGTCTTTTCTCATAACTTGTTATTTGAGCTCTCCTTGTTGTTTTTTTATTCCTCCGACAAGGACGAGGTTCCAAGAGTACTTGGCTTCTTGTTCTACAATATAATATAAGCAAAATTAATTCAAGAGTTCAATGAGAAAGCATTCTCTTGATCCATGGCTCTTAACGGCCGTTCTTGTGATTCTTCTCTCGTCTTCTTGCACATTCGCCTCAAAGAAGGAGGTGAAAAAGAAGACGAATGGTAAGGAGGTTACTTATGACGGAACATCCTTGATCATTGATGGCAAAAGAGAGCTTCTTTTTTCTGGCTCTATTCATTACCCTCGCAGCACTCCTGAAGTATAATACATTTTAATCAAATAATCATAATTTTCTTATGAGGTTCTTAATTTGTATTGATATAGAGATTTTTTGGATTTTGTCTAGATGTGGCCAAGTATCATCAAGAGAGCGAAACAAGGCGGTTTGAACACCATTCAAACCTACGTTTTCTGGAATGTACATGAGCCTGAACAAGGAAAGGTAGTTACAAACTCAAACCGATTTGTTTGAATCGTGTTCAAACATATAAAACATTACATATATTTGGATTTTAAGTACTTTTGTGCTTTTTTATTAGTTCAACTTTTCGGGACGAGCTGATTTGGTGAAGTTCATAAAGTTGATTGAGAAGAATGGCATGTATGTGACATTGAGGCTTGGACCATTTATCCAAGCTGAATGGACTCATGGGTAATAATAAATTCAGTAATCTCTTCTTTTTTATTTTGCTTATTTCTTTCTTAAACTTTTACCATAATGTTTTACGTGATTTGTTTTTTTTCTTAAATATATATTAGAGGACTTCCTTATTGGCTTAGAGAAGTTCCTGGAATTTTCTTCCGTACGGACAATAAACCATTCAAGGTATTATATTTGAACAAGTGTGTGCCTTTTGTTACAAGTAAAGAGATTAACATATATGACAACAAAAACTACTGCAGCAACATACAGAGAGATATGTACGGATGATACTCGACAAAATGAAGGAGGAAAAATTATTTGCTTCACAAGGAGGCCCCATTATATTAGGACAGGTCCCAAACAACAACCCTAACACACACATACCTAACGATCGATCTTATAAATATGAACGGTTTTGTAATGAATTGCAGATAGAGAACGAGTATAGCGCGGTTCAACGCGCATATAAACAAGACGGAGTAAACTACATTAAATGGGGATCAAAATTGGTCGACTCAATGAACCTTGGTATCCCATGGGTCATGTGCAAGCAGAACGATGCTCCTGATCCTATGGTAAAGTCGTTATAATGTCTAGGTTGTGTTTTGTCTGAAATGGAAGAAATTTTTTTTAAGGATCGATTAAAAAAAACATTGAAACAGATCAATGCATGCAACGGAAGACATTGCGGTGATACTTTCCCTGGTCCAAACAAAGATAACAAACCGTCTATGTGGACCGAGAACTGGACTACTCAGTGAGTTATTACTGTTAGTTAAAAATGTAGAAACTTGAGATTCACTCATGAAAGTCCATAGCTTATGAACAAAATTTACTCAACAGATTCCGTGTCTTTGGTGATGCACCAGTTAAAAGATCAGTAGAAGATATCGCTTTCTCTGTTGCTCGATTCTTCTCCAAGAATGGAAGTCATGTGAACTACTACATGGTATAATAAAAAAAACCCCTTGAAATCTACTAAACTGCCTTTAAAAGCTTACAAAAAAAATTATTGTTCAAATGGGTATTTGTTGTGTTATAAATCTTGTAGTACCATGGAGGAACCAACTTCGGAAGAACCTCTGCCCATTACGTAACCACTAGATACTATGATGATGCACCTCTTGATGAATATGGTTTAGAGAGAGAGCCTAAGTATGGTCATCTTAAACATCTTCACAACGCGCTTAACCTATGCAAGAAACCACTTCTTTGGGGTCAACCTCGGACCGAGAAGCCTGGAAAAGATACAGAGGTATTACAACAGCACGTAGTACTCATCGAGAAAGATTCAATGATTTAGAAATTACTCAACTGTTTATATGTTCGTAATTACAGATCAGATACTACGAACAGCCTGGAACTAAATCCTGTGCAGCTTTCTTGGCTAACAACAACACAGAAGCTGCAGAAACCATTAAATTCAGGGGAAAAGAGTACGTGATAGCGCCTCGTTCCATTAGTATTCTTCCAGATTGTAAAACTGTTGTTTACAACACTGCACAGGTGAATAAAAGTATTAAACTCTGGTGTGGTGTGTATTCAAGGCAAAAATAATAACGAAGTTAATAACGAACGTGTTATTGTTTCTTTGGACTGTGACCAGATTGTTTCTCACCACACTTCAAGGAACTTTATGAAGTCTAAGAAGGCGAACAAGAAGTTTGATTTCAAAGTGTTCACTGAGCCATTGCCTAAAAAGCTAGAAGGTAACTCTTACGTACCCGTTGAGCTTTACGGTTTGACTAAAGACAAATCAGACTACGGGTGGTACACAACAAGGTAAATACTCATTTTTTTTAATTATATATACAAGAAACAATGAAGACAATCTTGACGTTAGTTTTGCCTTACAGCTTCAAGGTCCATGAGAATCACTTACCTAAAAAGAAAGGAGCTAAAACTGAAGTGAGGATTGCTAGTCTTGGACACGCATTGCACGTTTGGTTTAACGGAGAATACCTTGGTAAGAACTGTGTAGAAATGATGTAAAAAAGATGAAAATAAGCTAGCTATGATGATGATGTTATATATTTCTCTACTACCAGGAAATGGACATGGAAGCCATGACGAGAAAAGTTTTGTTTTCCAGAAACCCGTTACACTAAAAGCAGGAGAGAACCACCTTGTTATGATTGGTGTCCTCACTGGATTTCCAGTAAGTAACAAATATAGTTCAACGTCTTCAAGTCAACATATAGATGAAGATATGTTTCATAAATGGTTGGCTTTTTCTGTTATTACAGGACAGTGGATCTTACTTGGAGCATAGATACACCGGTCCTCGTAGTGTTTCCATCTTGGGATTGAGTTCTGGAACTCTTGATCTCACTGAAAGCAGCAAATGGGGGAACAAGGTTTAAAATCAATTTCTTATATAATTTCTAACTGGTTTTTTTTTTGACTAAATTTCTAACTGGTTTACAACGTTGAGAAAACATCTCTCTGATTTGATCCTAATTATACAAATCTTTAGGTCGGTATGGAAGGTGAAAGACTCGGAATCCAAACCGAGAAAGGTTTGAAGAAGGTCAAATGGCAGAAATTCTCTGGAAAAGCACCAGGACTTACATGGTACCAGGTAATGAAAACAAAACAAAAAAAAAGACTATATAGAATGTAATGTAGAGATTGTCTAGTAACTTAATGAATGTGAAACATTTTCAGACCTACTTCGATGCACCAGAGAGTGAAAGCGCAGCAGCCATTCGCATGAGCGGAATGGGAAAAGGGTTGATTTGGGTGAACGGAGAAGGCGTTGGGAGATATTGGATGTCTTTCTTGAATCCATTAAACCAATCCACGCAAATAGAATATCACATCCCTAGATCTTTCTTGAAGCCCAAGAAAAATCTTCTTGTTATATTCGAGGAAGAGCCTAATGTGAAGCCTGAGCTTATAGACTTTGTCATCGTCAACAGAGACACTGTTTGTTCTTACGTTGGAGAAAACTACACTCCAAGTGTTGGACACTGGATTAGGAAGAAAGACGAGGTACAGTCCATCACAGATAACGTGAGTCTCACGGCTACTCTTAAATGTTCAGGCAATAAGAAGATCGCAGCCGTTGAGTTCGCTAGCTTCGGAAACCCTATTGGTGATTGTGGAAACTTCACACTTGGTACTTGCAATGCTCCTGTTTCAAAGCAAGTCGTTGAGAAGGTAAAAATCAGGTTCTGTTTCTTCCTATTGTATAATGTGTAGCTTGTTGTAGAAGTAACTAACAAAAGAAACTGTGCAGCATTGTTTGGGAAAAGCCGAGTGTGTAATTCCGGTGAACAAAAGCACATTCCAACAAGACAAGAAGGATTCATGCAAGGACGCTGTGAAGACGCTTGCCGTGCAAGTCAAGTGTGCTCGTGACAAGAAGAACTGAGGGTTGAATGATTCATATTCTGCGTTTAATTGACCAATCTCAAAAAATGTTGTGGCAGTGTTGATTTTTGTCTCTCGGTTTGTATCTGGTTTCTTAAATTCAAACGTTCACATCCGAGTACGATATTGGGAATATGATCCGAGCAAGTAACAACTACATATTTAAACATAACTTGTTTTGTCAAACAACCCTTTTATTTACTGTTTCCTTTCGTTTGGGAGAAAATAACATATCGAGGAGCTGGTCCATACCAAAGCTGCTAAACTTTTTTAATCCACGACCATAATATTTTGTACTAAAAAGTTAACATTTGGGGTTGAAATTGATCGTTTGATACATGGCTGCGTTACTGTTCACTGCGACGTTTCGTTTGATACACATGATGATAATAATTAACAAAATTTGTTGGATATCTACCAAAGATCGGTTGATACCTACAAGTGGGGCATGACCTGAAACTGGACCTAACATAACGTGTTAGGTTTTGTTAGGTAGGAAGCTTCTTTAAAACCTTTTCTTTGTTTTTTGTATTTTCATTAGGAACGGTAAAGAAATAATGTTGGTTGACAGTCACCCACTAGATTGGTTCGGATGGCATCTAATGGACGCAAAGCGTTTTATTTTGCGTCACCAAACTAGCTTTATTCAAATTTTTGTTTCTATTATAAACTATGTTCTTACGTAAAACAACTGTTTTTATTTGAATGTGAAGATTTATAACCTAACAATAACATACATATAAATATAATCTTTCTAAAAATCCAAATTATTGAGGATTATTAGGAATATATATGTTAGATATTGTTGCACTCTGTATTGGTGACCTCTTTGGGTGTGTATACATTTTAAAATTAAGTTCATATATGTAAATATGTAATGTACATTTATTTCAAGGTGTGTTTGGTGTGTGGACAACAAATCACATGTAGTATACTCTATCCATTTTCTTTATTGTTGATAATTTATGTAGCATGTGTGTCGGTAGCAGTTCAGAGTAAATGTACACCATGAAATCTACCAAACTGTTTAAGATTGTCTTTCAGGTATCCAACAAACTCTTACCAATAAAGCTACTTTCCTTTTCTAAAAAATATCTCCAAGCAATACTGAAAACCATATTTATGATTTATATGCTCTTTATTAATTATTACAAAAAGATGGCTATTTTTGTAAAAGGGTCAAGAATGTTGGTTCGCGTACATGTACAGTATATAGTAATTAGTAAGCCTGATTATACACGTTATATTTTCCGGTTACAGAAATTGTTAAGTAATAAATCATATGTGATACAGTAATTAAGATACATATATTATGTAAGGGTGAATAAGGTTTGGTTATTCGAAGAACCGTTTTTCTGCTATCCACTACCGTCAAATCTTCCGAGGCATGACAACGACTGTGCTACCAACCACCAGTCTTTGATATTTTATCTTCTCCGCATCTAAGAGTAACCTGATTTTTATGAACCCCATTTTTGATTTCTCAACTTAAAAATGTTGTTATTTTGTTGAAATCAGTAACATAACTAAACTCATTTATCTTTATGGAAAATCAAGTGGTTCATAAAATAACACATACATGTTCAAAATCTAATGGATATCTTAAAATTTCGAAAATGAGAACCTCATTTGAGTTTCTCTCATATTTTAGTTTTTTATCATTAGTTTGAGTTGAAATATCTATCGAGATATTCTCAATGGACATGATCTAATACTACAATTTAACATGTACCAATCCGATTCTTAAATGAACCAATGCTTGGTCTTATAAAATATTCCACATGCTGAGCAAATTGGACACATAAACTGTTAATAAAAACTTCAACACTACCGTACGCAATGCTAAACTAAGTAGCAAAATTATAAAATCAAGAAGGCAATGTCTTTTAATATCTGCTCTGGGGAAGACAAAAAGAATGTTCATGGTAATTTACAAATAACTGTATGCAAACAGGTTATATCAGACTATATGATAGAGGTTCAATACAAAGATTTATTCCATGATAGGTTTGCCAAAAGCATTTGTCAAGACACCATGTTTTCTAGAATTAGGTGGAAGTTACAATTTTAGGAAAGCTTGAATTAATGACGAGAAAACAATTCAAGGATTTATATTTGGTAGTTGGGAAATTAAAAGGTGCTTGTTAGGGAAAATCATTAAAGGAGAAACCAAGAAAGCAGGTAGAAATCCACTCTCTGTACTTTTTCATCACATTACTACAAACTCCACGTGAGGCTTCACCTTCCACGGTATTTTTCTTGACATATGTAGTTTTTATAGATATAATTTTTGGTTTACTTTTGCTAATTCTTTTTCAAATATTCAGGAAGGGCAAGGTTTTCCAGAAAACTGTACATTGTAGGAACTCCTGAAGTGGAGCTAGTCACAAGTAAATATTGTTGTTTTTAAGATTTTACTTGTGTAACCATTATCATTAGTTGTGTAAATATTGTTGTTTTGCAGATTTTACTTGTGTAATCATTATCGTTATTTATGTTAAAAATGGAGCTTTGAGAATGAAATACAATTTGAGTGATGTTTAAAGACATCACTAACATGTTTTTCTTTCTTTGTTGAAAATGTTAACTAACATATATTTAAAACTACTGGTTTGAATATTCTACTTTGGATGCTCCTTGCAATTTCCTTACCAAACTCACAAAGACAGCTATTATTTTCTCATTATTGTAAGATAAATGCCCATGATTCTATGCAGTACGAAACCATCATGCTTTGTTCCAAAACAATCCTTCCATGTTAGTATTACTTTTATAATCAAATCTGCTTTATTCTTACGATATTCTTAATATTTCTTGCACAATATCACATTGTCTTGTGGTTGTGGTAGACTGCGTTTACACTTTAGACCGAATCAAGTGGTAAACATGTGGTAATGTCTAGTGGTAATTCGTAAACCCCCTCTGAAAAATGTAACACCGTAACAGTTAATACAAATGTTAGATTCAAATTCAGAAACCTATAAAATATATGTTCTGGTCTGCAGTTTCTCATTAGCAATATATAAAACTCTAGGATTATTCAAGTACAATATAAAAAGGCATATCGCCATTCAAACTCGAACGTGTCTATACGTTATATAATTATGGTTTCGCACAACTACTAGGCTAAGTACAGATTTATATAATTATGGTTTCACGCAACTACTAGGCTAAGAACAGTTGGACTCTCAGTTTGAATAATGCTTTATAGAGTTTTCACATATGATATCTTTAAGAATATCGTCTGAATATTGCAGTTTAGTAGCTTTGATCAAAAAAAGAAAAACAAAACTATCACAAGTTCAATTTTATTAAATTTAAGGAAATGAGAAATCATAAACGGAGCCCACTAGCCACTGCCTACAAACGTGTCTTACCAACTCTCTTCTAGAAACAATTTAGGCTTTCTCACCTTCCTCCTACAACCCTCTCTCTCTCTCTTAAACAGCATCTCTCCATAAAACCCTAACTTCATCGTCACAAGAACCGGAAGAGGAAGAAGAAGAAGGAGAAGATGGGGAGGTCTCCTTGCTGCGAGAAGGACCACACGAACAAAGGAGCTTGGACTAAAGAAGAAGACGATAAGCTCGTCTCATACATCAAGTCTCACGGAGAAGGCTGTTGGCGCTCTCTTCCAAGATCCGCCGGTCTCCTCCGTTGCGGCAAAAGCTGCCGTCTCCGGTGGATTAACTACCTCCGTCCTGATCTCAAGAGGGGTAACTTCACCCTCGAAGAAGATGATCTCATCATCAAACTCCATAGCCTCCTCGGGAACAAGTGAGAATCATAACCAAACCCTTCAAACAAGATCCTCTGTTTTTTCTTATAGTACTCTGTTTCTTATGCTCTGTTTTTTCACTTAGGTGGTCTCTTATCGCGACGAGATTACCGGGAAGAACAGATAACGAGATTAAGAACTACTGGAATACACACGTAAAGAGGAAGCTTTTAAGAGGAGGGATTGATCCCACAACTCATCGGCCGATCAACGAGACCAAAGCTCCTCGAGATTTACCTAAGTCTAGAGAAACAGAGGATCCGCTTGTAAAGTTTCTCTCTTTCAGTCGTCAGTTGGAGAAAAAAGATGAGAGAAATAATCAGGAAGGACTGATTTGCAAAAAAGAGAGAGTTGAGTATTCTGTTGTTGAAGAAAGGTGCTTAGATTTGAATCTTGAGCTCAGAATCAGCCCGCCATGGCAAGACCAACAGAACCATGATGAGACCAAACTCTGGTTCGGGAAAGAGAAGTTTAAGTGCACTGCATGCCGTTTTGGATTGGGAAACGGCAAGGACTGTAGCTGCGATAATGCTAAATGTCAAGTCGAAGACAGTAGTAGTAGCAGCTATTCTTCAAGCGACATTAGTAGTAGCGTTGCTGGTTATGACTTCTTGGGTTTAAACACTAGTATTTTGGACTTTCGTACTTTGGAAATGAACTGAGATTATATGAAATGTTCATGAAAATTATTGAAAGCTGTGAATCATTAACAAGTTTTACATACTGGTCTTTTGTCTACTTTCATATATACTTCCATAACTCCATTCATATTCCTATCTTAGCTACTCAACGGAATAAAAAAATATAACCTTGGCCTTAAATGCAAATCTTACATTACATGGTAGTTCATGAATTCAACAATAAGTTAAATTCATATCATAGTCGTTAGTATTTATATACCATAGAATTCATGCTAGACTACTATAATATGTGAATTTTTTTTATTGTTACATATTTTGGGATTTTAGTGTTTCCTAACTGAACTCATTTGGATAAAGTGAAACTAGGAACAACGTATAAAGCCAAACCCATGCTTGAGAAATGTCTTTGGTTATTCCCATTAGTTTGACATTTCAAGGAAGTAGATAAGCTATGTAAGGATGAGAAGCCTGAGAACGATTGAAAGGGTAACACTATTATTAGTGCATGTTTCTATTCATTGTTACCTTTCGCTAATGTCATAATTTTTTATATTAATACAACGCATACAACGTGTATGTGTGTTGGTACAATGTCTTTATCAAATGAAAGTGTTTTTCATTTCTTCTAATGTCGTAAATATTTAAAAGAAGGACCATCAGACTTTGTTCATCTTTACCTCCTAGGGCGAAATGAAGGAACGCATTAAATGGCGAGTTGGGTATAGAATAAAGACTTACATGTCTTCAAATTTGGATAAATTAAAGCCTTCCAATCCACAACGAACATTTCCTCTCGTGGTGAAAGTGTTACACTTTTGTTTTCTCCGGTCAAAAACGATAAAAGTGAGAAATAACAACAATGCTCTCGTTGAGAGTCGAACTCAAGACCTCCCGCTTACTAAACGGGTGCTCTAACCAACTGAGCTAAGAGAGCCTTTGTACCTCACAAAAAGTATCGTACTTAAATTAGATGTTTTTCGTTGAGTTGGGCTTTGGTGAGGTTGGATCGAAACTCATGAAGCTAATTTATAAACATCCGCAACTTTATAGGCCGTCCAATTACTCTAAATTCGTTATCCCTTAACAAATATTAAAGATCCATTTAGAGGATTTGGATTCCATGATGTGTGTGTGTTTTCCAGATAAGACATGCAAATTGCGTAAATTTAACTCTTTCAGATCCATACAAAATTAGGCCCAGTCTGGAAAGGTTTTTGAACATAACATCCAAGTAATTATGTTGAATGCAAATTCTATCCACAAATCACACACCATAATCTAGTGGTTATCAACCGTTTAAAAATTCTTACATCATATGTTCCAAATGTTTCTAGCCTTCTATGTGTGTTAATCCCTTATCTTCATATTTGATATAATATGATTGGCTTTATTTTATTAGCATTAGCGACATAAAGAGACATACATAACCTTCAACATTTAGACTAAAAAACAGCAACAGAAACAGTAATAGTTGGATAACTCTTGTCAACAAAAGGAAAGGAAGGAAAGTCTCACATACCAAGTTAAGCACTAAACAACAATAACTAACAATAATAGATAATTAACTGCTGTTAATGATCATCACATCACTGACGGTTTAACTCCGGTTGAATGGAATGTGAATATTTTATTTGGTCCGGTCTTGGATTTTGTCGAATCCCATCTCGGTTGGGTCCGTGGCTTGAAGCTCATAGTGAATGCCTTCCAACACTCTTCTCAGCCCGCTCTTTGATGTCGCATACATCATCTTCTCCCTTATCCTCGACGCCTCTGGCGACCTACATATTCCCACAAAACCGAATGCATCATGGTCGGTTTGATATGATTGTGATTGGGTTTCTTCGGTTTGGTTTAGTTGCCAAGAGAATTTGTTGGGGCTAAAAGAGTAAATTCCTAGTACGAGAAGGAAGCTAGAAGGCTTGAAACACGACTTACCAGGTGATGAAGAAGATCTTGCTCATGCGGCAGTTATCGACGGTGACGTAATCGAAATCAAACACGGCGTAGCGACAGTCGTCCTCGGGCAAGGAAGCGGCGAGATCATGATAGGTCTCGCCGGCAGCACCGACCTTGTCCACGGCGACTTTCTTGGATTTTTCCTCGATCTTGAAAACGATGTATCTGTGCACTTTCTTCCACTTCATCTCCATGAACGATCTCTTGCAGTCTTCCAACATCCACATCCCGTTCGTCGAAGCCTACACCATATCGTTATAAAACTTTCAAATATATATTGCACCAAATGATAAACAAATAAATAATTGTTTACTGTGATACAAACTATATCTTAGTCAAAAAAAAAAACAAACTATATCTTATATATGACTTTACCGTCTTCAAAGCCATAGTGATAGTGTTGCTGCTGAGCTAAGTTGGTACGTCTTCTTCTTATTATTTCTTTTGATGTTTTGGGTGTAGAGAGAAAGTGTGTTGAGGAGAGTGTAGGTTGGTGACTTATATAAGTAAATGGTTTGGTAAATGCCACTAAGTTTCTCTAATTATTACAAAACAACCATGAAATTACCACGCCTGGGACTGGCACTTTGATATACTCCCTCTGTTTCTGAATAAGTGTCATTCTGACATTATTCACGCAAATTAAAAAATCATTTAATTTTGCATGTTTTCCATATAAAAACATTATTACCCATACAATTACTCCTATTTCAACCAATAGAAAAATAATCTGCAGAATAAAATCAATAAATTTTGCATCGAAAACCTAAAACGACACTTATTTTGCAACGAAAAATTTTCTCTACAATGACACTTATTAAGAAACGGAGGGAGTATGTTTTTACAGTGATATTTGATGTATTTATCAGAATATTGAGGGGTTTTTTCAAGTTAAGATGTTTACAGCATTTTTTTACTGATTGCTTACAACCTTTTGTTATGAATACTTATAATTATGAACACCCATGTATAGCTCTTTTCATTTCATTGAAAATAATAATTACTCCCTCCATCTCATAAAATTACATGTGTTAAAAAAATTCTTAAAAAGATTTATTTTTTACATTTTCAATACATATTTTATCAATTAATAGTGGGCAAACTTCAAAAAAAAATTACACTTATTTAAAAAAATTGTTTAAAATTATGAAAAATAATGCATATACGAATAAAAATTAATATTTTTTATTAATATGCGTGAACATTTTAAAATATGTATCATTTTAAAACAAATATAATAATTATTAGAAAACTAAATTTTTTTTTTCAAGTATAGTTGTTGACAGCCTTTTCTTTTATTTCACTGAAAATGACAATGGTTATAAAGTAGTACTACTAATTATTTATTTTAAATTTGAATTTGTGGGTTTACCAAAGCAACTAATCTATGTTAGTTAATAATGTTAGCCAATGGCTAATGAGAAAATCAACTCGGGATAGAAACTTATCATTGTTTGTTTGCATAATGTTGGGAAAATTCACCTATTAATAATTTACAGCCATATTAAGTGTTTTTTTTTCTTTTATCTTTTTCTCCATTGCCAAAATTTACGGTTACAACTTTCATTAGCTAGCTGTGTTTTTCCCGTGCGTCAATGCATGTAATAATTATTGCTCTGTTTTCTTCACAGTTATATAAACTGAACATAGTGTAAAATAATTATTATCTCTCCATGATTATTTTATTTCTAAATAGTTTTATTCATCATATATATATAGTATATTTTAAATAAATCAGAATCAAAGTTGCGTATAGAGTTGTAATGTCCTTAAACATAATATAAATGTATTGAGATAATGCTTTCATTTATTTATTTATTTTGTTAAAAGGTTTATATACAAAGGTTCAACCCACATGCACTACTTTGTGCTTGGACTGTTAATGTTAGGACAGAAGTTCCAAATGTTTCCATGCGTGAATTTGGCTTTATTCCTATGGGATGTACATACTGGTGTGCAACTTATTTGGCTTCATTATTATCAGAAAAAAGGAAATAACAACAAGTGTTTGAACATATGCGTCTCTAACATCGAACTTTCTCATTGTCTTGTCCTGACGTTTTTCTTTGTAAATTTTAGAACATATCATCAAAACATAAAGACTAGACTTATGCGTTGTTCTCTTGAAGAAATATAACCACGCTGACACTATAGAATGTGAGAAAGCAAGTGCAAATGAAAACGAAAACAAATAAGTAAAGCATAATTAACCATATATACTTCTACATTAGCAAGGAAGATGATTTAATTAGAACTGAAAATTAAGAAAAGAAATGAAGGAGAGAAAAAAAAAAACAAAAAACGCGAGGAATCGAGAGAAGCTGGTCCCAAATAATAGGACTGGATCCAATGCCTAGCTACATCCTTCATTGGTCTCTCCAATTTCGTGTTACTCAAAAGGCTCAAGGGAACCTTTGCGTGGACTCTAAGGAACGAGACACGATATAATTTTTATATATTTATTATTGGATAACGAAACGTTGGAAGACACAAGATAAGTTTTTCCATTGACTGGTAGAACGGCAGTAACACAACTTTTGAAGAAAAGTTCATTAACTTAAAACTTCGTACATTTTTTTGGGTTGAACAACAAAATATGAAGCAAAATAAGAAACTTCAACTTGAGTTTTAACTAAACAATGAAACTCAAGACTGCTGTTTTAAAATTGAAACGTCTAGGTTGTATCCATTAGATGATGACGTTCATACATGAATAAAAATATGAATAAGTATTAAATATGGAGGTTCTTGAATATTCGTCTAAAAGTCAGCGTATGTAGATATATAACCCAATTTCAATCATGATCAACTTTATGCAACTTAATTAGCATGATTCACATCGTTTCAATTGAATATCGTAATATTTTGGTGTTGGTAAATAAAAGGTTCACAGAATACAACCTAATAAAGATACGGTGATGATAGCCACTACACAATTCCAAGAAAAAAATTGCAGTCCCGAAGTTTACAGTAGTCTTACGATGAAATTGTCCATAACGTGTATGCTATAAGTCGAGCAATTCACACCATTAACTGTATCATTTCGTAAGTACATGTGCATATGGTTTTCTAGAAAATGCATGAATTTAGATATAGTTATAGATTGAGTAGGTATATATGATTAGTATTATACATAGACATGAGTTTGCATGGACCCCTACATGTTATTATTCTGGTGCAACTAGATAAGAAGCCAAAACACTAAAATCTAAAGCTATTGAAAAAATTATGGACGCATAAGCTCGACAGTACTAACACTTCCTGCTCCTTTTTTGTGTTCTGTATCGATCAACATAAGTTTAACCTGATTCGATCTCTCTAAATCAGAGTGTCTTGTAAGATTTAAGAAGCATTTAATCAACTTCAGAAATGAGATTTTTTAGTGTTTTAATAGTTTCAAACGCAGGTTTATAAACACATGTATATATACCAGACCTAAAGGAATTTCTGTTTCTGATTGCCTTCATATTAACAAGGAAAATACTCAACGTTGTACTTTATTTTCTCAGAAAAATACACTATTATAACGCGTAAGTGTAAAAGCAAACAAACACTGAAGATCTAAATCATCAAAAAAGCTATTAAAACAATCACACACGCATTGAGGGGGACATAACATCATGTCTCTACAGATGTGTGGATAACAATAGCCCATGCATGAGTTTGATGAGGTGTAAGTAGATAACAGAATTATCATGTGTCTATCTATGATATACATGTCTTATGATGTTAATTGATTAATGTCTCCCTTTGTAGTTTGTTATTTGGAGGTTGTCTGTAACATGTGGTGGCTTGTCTTCTAAAGTTATCAGTAGTTAGGCTTTGACTTATTGCTCAATACTTGTGTGGTTTTTTCTTCTTTGGAATTATCTTTTTCACCATACCATCCTTTCATTTTTTTGTTGTTCTTTTTCAATATTGTTATTCGATAAATAGAAAATATGAACATTACAAATTGTGAATATTAGGTATTGATTTGTGTGTGTTATCGGTTGAAATCAAATGTGTAATTAGCATTTATCAACGACATGTGAGGTTTTAATCTTTATTAGTTTAACAAGTTGAAATGTCTTTTACTACAATCAACTAAGTATCATGTCTACCATAACTCAACTCATCACATCATATCAACACAACATAACTGTAGATTGAGCTAAAAATCATATAAATAAAGTATACTGAAATTCATGAGAAAAAAAAAACTGAAGTGAAGAGCTACGAATGCGTCCAGCTTTAAAAACACTACTAACTACATTGGCATCGTGTTCAGGATTCAGATCAAGACATCTGCAAAACTATAAATAAAAGAGAGAGGATCTCATAGGAACAGAGCCAAGATTTGCTGAGATGGTGTGTAAGCTTTTATGTTTTGTCATCTTTCTTCATCCCATTTGTCTTTAGGGATCTCTCCAGAATCAGCAATCACAACTTTCTTCCTTGGTTTGCCACTGTAAGTACCGGCTCCACCTTCAATGGCGAACACATTGTCCATTCCTTGTATCACCTTCCCAAACACAACATGTTCCCCTTCCAACCTGTTCACACAAGGTTTCACATATGGATATACCAAAATCTACACTGAAAAAATCACGAATGAAACTAGATGGCCCAAATGAAACTAGAGTACCAGCTGGCCTTGACAGTAGTGATAAAGAACTGCGAGCCATTAGAATCAGGTCCTGTATTAGCCATTGCTACAACACCTACATATAAAAAAGAAATTGTTTCTTATGTCAAGACATGATAATTTAGAAGAATACATATAAACTCACTCTCATAAAAGCTCACCTGCATGTGAATGCTTAATCTTGAAATTTTCGTCAGGAAAGGTACCACCATAGATTGACTCACTGCCTTTGCCATCACCATGGATGATGTCTCCTCCTTGGATTACGAATCCAGATATTATTCGATGAAATGGTGTTCCTTTATAGTGTAGAGGCTTCCCACTTGAAGATTTCCCTTTCTCTCCTAAAACAGCGTTTCAGAACCATTTTAATCAGAAACTGAATCACCCAGTCCGAAGATAAACCTATTCATTTTTAAGTACAAACCTGTGCATAATGCCCTGAAATTTTCTGCAAAGAAAAAACAAAGAGTTATACCATCAGAAACAGTTTAACAGAGTCCTGAAGTTTGCAGTCAAGATGATGAAGACATACCTACAGTTTTGGGTACAACAGTGCCATATAACCCAATAACGATCCTGCCTGCAAGTATTGTGACACATAGAGCGCACAATAAAAGGAAGCATAAGGCAAAAAAAGAGATACAAAAACTCATGGTAACTAAAAGCTGTTTCAATTCAAGAAAAAGGAGAAAAGCAAAACATGTTTTCTTTCCTTATGTCAACTATTTTACAAAGAAACAATAACTTTACCTAAGCGTTGGCCGTCGATATCAACATCGAGAAACACTCTGTGTGTGATTTCGTAGTCCTGGATTACTTGCTTCTCCTCCTCCTAAGCAAAATCAAGAGAGCAGTCACATACGGAAAACAAATAATCCAAAAGGCTATTCAGATTATAGTGGGTCAGTAAGATTTCAACCATGGAAGATACAAAGCCTTAAGAGTACTAGAACAACTTATTGTGTACTTAAAACTATGCTCTCTTTTTTTCACTTTTATAACATATCCCATGAAAAGACCAAAAGAAGAGGCTTCACCTACTGACACTAGGAACTAAGAGTGGAACATAAACATCATCAGATGAATCCAAAAGCATGAGCCGCCGCCACTGATTCTTTGCCACTTACATCATCTGATTAATGATTAAACCAAATGCATAGCCAGACACTAATAGGACCTCACTCGCAGCAAACTCACTTAAAAACACCTCAATGTGCTTAACCAAAAGGGACTAACTCCTAACCAACACTAAAGAGAAAGGCAAGCAGCTTCATAAAAGGGTTTCAGAGAATCAGATCTCTCATAAATGAAACAGATCCACAATCACCAGATGGAGAGACATATAAACATGAGAAAAATCGTACCTTTCCGGTGTTGAAGAGCGCGAAGATGAGAAAGATCGTTAGGGCAACGAGGAGAAGAAGGCACCTCGGCTGTAACAAAAACGACATCTCTCTACCCATCTTTCACTTTCTTCTTAAGAATTCATCTCACCGCCAAACAAACACAGAGCTCGATCTCACCCTCGAAAGTCAGAAACTTTCACTCTTCTGAGATCTCTACCTCTCGAAGTTCGATGCTATCGAAAAATTGTATAATCTTTCGCGGAAATCAAAGTTTACAGACAGAGTCTAAAAGATCGATCTCAGTTCCAACAAGTGTGTTCCGTTTCTTCGCCGAAGATGGTTCTGTCTTCTTGTCATATCCTAATGGGCCTGGGCCTGAAGAACGAGTAATGGGCTATTGTTATTTTTTCTGTTTCAGATACTATCCAATCACATGGGCTTTTATTTCCACATCGTCTGCACATTATTGGTAGCAGCATTCTTTGCAATTGACAAAAAATTTCATGCCAGATTTGTCCCTTTCATTTCGTAATACTCAGCTTGATATTTTCCTGGTCCTACTTTGCTTCATCTACAATATAGAGACATATATCTGTCTATTTTATCCCTTTCTTGGTTTTTATATTCTATCATCAGTATTATTTTTTGTATCCCAAACTTTTTTTTTTGAGTTTTCTAGAAAGCAACAAAAAGAAAACAGTCGTGATGAATCTTTGGTTCAATGGACATATCACATCCACCGCAGCTGGTAGGTGTGAGATATTTTTATAAGCATTTAATTGTGTTATTTCATATCTCTATCTCCCTGAAACCAAATCTAGAGATATAGAAACTTAACGATTCTACACAAACATAAATATACCGCAAGAGAAATCTATGTTACAAGAATTTGGAGCCGAGACTTAAAACTAGTCTCTGCAACCATACGTTAGCTTACCCGTGATATTTTCTACTCTTTTGTGTCTAGGAATGTGTTATGAAACATTGTTGTATGAAACATATGCTTTTCCACCATATTATTGTGAGATATTATTACCTGCGTAAAGAAAACTATATCAGACAACGTACAAAAATACTAAACCACACGATTTAGATAGATGGAAACAAATTCAAGGGTTCGTTTAATATTTTATTTATAGACATATCACACCACCACGTTTAAATATAGCTGCATTGTAGTTATGGTGTTTGCTAGTAGTTGCTATTTCTCAACCGTTGGATTCACTTTATATAAAACATGATTATTAATCTTATGGAATTCGTCGTTTAGGAATCCGACAACTTCAATATTTCCAAATATTTTAGAAAATATCTTTTGTGATAAGCAAATTGTGATAACCTTGCCCACAAATCATATCACATATTTGACAAAGTTATACTAATTGTGGCAGCTGTGATAACCTCGCCTACAATAATAATAATTCACTGATAGAGACATTTCCCTATCATTCACTTACTGTCCGAGTTCCTGAATCCGTCCCATCGATATTCACTATACCATTATCATAAACATACAAATGACAAGTGGTAATCAGCTTTTAAATATAGCGTGAGATCTTTTGTTGAATGGTAAGCTTTTGTTCTGTTCTATCTGGCACAACTTCAAACTAATCTTAAAGCTTACACATGTACTACTTTGTATATTGAGCAAATGATGATAATTTTAACCAAGCGGCCATCATCAACTGAGGCACTTCCGCTTCGGAGCTCCATCAAATTTTCTCGTATATCCACGAGTCCCTCGCCCTTCTCTTTAGTTCTTTTTAGTTTATTACACGAATAGCTAATGGTTTGGCTGGTTGCTTTGTTAAACAAACGTTTCAGCTGTATGCTTGCTTCAAACTTTTGTTAAATCTAATATATATACTTTATGCAAACACAAGAAGCCATACGGAAATCGAGCAACATAAAAACCCCGGCCTAATCATTGTTCAATAAATCTTTATATGAAAAATTATTCTAGAAAAAATGTTTCAGTAAAGTCTGATTTACAGACTCGGCGGATGTCTAGGTGCTGACTAAACAGATTTTAGAACACTGATTATAATGATAGATAATTTCCAAATATTGCGATAAAAGGACAAATTGGCAAGTCGTGGTTTAGGAAAAGAAAAAGTCACATTATTGTGTTTGCGGCTGAGAATTGAGGGTTTAGGATAACACGATAGCATCTCTCTGTATCACATAAGTATGACATTTTTGTGTGTTTCCAGCTCCATTTTCATACAGTTCCAGTTTCATCCACCAAAAGCCATCATCTACAGCCTATAGTAGGAGTGCTGATAGAAAACCAAAGGCTTATTGAAATCAAAACGAATTTCACTTCAAACAATACACTTTTTTAAAAAATTAACTATGTAAGTATGTGGTTCTTTTATAGTCTAAAAGGAACTGAACCGGAATCCACGTCGAACCGATATTAACCTACAAAATAGTGTGTACATATTTAAAATTTTCTTAACATTGTCTATAATTTAAGTTTTGCTCCAACTGTTAGTCATAACCTAAATGATATTTTTTTTTGAAAAAAAATAGATTGCGTGAAAGGAATTATCTCATGACTAAGCTTATAGATTCAATAACCACACTCTACACGTTAAGCAGTTTATGGAATTTGTATAAAGAAGATAATGACTGCGTTCACTTATCAAGGAGTATGTAACTTGTGGAAAATGTTAACTGAGTTCCTTCCCAAATCCGATCAATAGTTTGGCATAATAATATAATATACTACAATAACAACAAGATATACAATAAACCAGCGAGGAAACTTTAATGCAAAGAGCTTACAAACACATTGGATATTTATCCTTTGAGCATTCGAAGAACAGAGAAAAAAGTCGATAAAGATAGTTGTCTCAAGACTCTCAACCGGCTAAATATTTTTATCGTGTTAAATTGTGGTAGTACTAGTATAGTAGTGCATATGAAACTTATAAACCCGCCAAATAACCAAAACCCCCTTTCTCAAAAAAAAAGAAAACAAAACCCATCGTTATCAGAGCGAGAGACTTATGCGCAAAATTATCAGTGTTGCATAAAAATTCCGTACGTACATAAAAAGAAGGAAATATGTTGGAGATGGCTTAGCGATAAGAAACGTTAAGAGTTGTACACGACATGTTTTCATCCAAATTAAAAATCTCTTAATACATTTTTGGTAAATTGATGAAGCCAGCCAAAAAAAAACAGGTGTTGTGTGAACTGGAGCTATTATCAATAACAATAACAATAACATTAATAGCGCTGTGCAGCTTGATTCTACTCATTTTGTTTGGTGAAAGATGTATATAAATTTGTAGCAAAAAAAAAGAAAAAAGATTAGATGACCCATGACGTCACCCATGTTGTTTGGTAAAGGAATGGCGATAAACGACTTTAAAAAAAAAAGACAATCTTGAAAAAATCGAATCGAGCCAAGTTATACGAAAGCAAATTAGGTTGAGTTTTATTGAGTTGATTTGTTTTAATGCTAAGGATTCAGCGCCATGTTTTCTGATTTTTCTTACACTAGGTGGAAATGGTGGTCAAATGGAGAAGAGGCGTACAGGCGGATTGTTTTTTTTTCTGATTTTTATTTACAAATAGTTTTGTTTTCTTCACATGTTTTTTTCTAACACACGATACAAATTGCAACAGTTGACAGAAAAAACACACGATACAAATTTGTTATAAATAGATACATATATTTGTATTTGGACGTACTTGTGACTAAAGGCTTTCTAACATTTTTATGAAAATAGCCGTGTAGCATTTACAACATATATACACATATATAGTAATATCATACTTGTACCATCTATGCATTTTAATACGAAAGCTTTTTACAAAAAAAAAGAAGGTAATATCATAGTGACATCATTCTTTTTCTTTTAATGTGATTTAAGGTCAGAAATGAGTTGCATGTAACACTACGATACGACCATTTCACTGATGAAATACTAAGCACCGCATGAGCCCCTGTTAGATATTATTTACGGTGAGTGCATTGGAATTGTTTATGGGTAGGCACTTGTCAGTATCAATCCCTAGATATAACAGAGAAATTTGTCAGACTTTTTTACTCTTTTGAAATAGGATAGTTTGGTTATTAGTTCTAGAATATCATATAGTAGTATTTTCTTGCACTAGGTGGAACTGGCCAAATTAGTAATATGTTATCCGAGTGAATAGTAGATAAAAACAAACCATGCTGGAAGCTTCTAGTCCCACTTATTGATTTCCAAACTCCAGTTCCAGATCTGAATATCCACTCATTCGATATTTTTATGCCCTGTGATGTCATGTGTCGTACATCTGTTTACGACTTTATTCTCTGCCTGGTTTTTTTAGCGCCACTTTATTAGCAGTGAAAGCTGTGTTGCCGCAATGGTTAAATTAATATAAACAACAGCGAGTCATGGCTCCGATGAATAAAGCGGTAACTATAACTTTATTGACTCCCGACTTTGATCTAGCACGTAAGTATTCTGTTTTGTCCAAAAAAAGAAGAAGCAATTCCAATATTCTTCAAAATCAAATCATTAAAATAGAAAAGAAAACTGTGTCGGTTCACCAGTTTCCAGTTCAATACACACACTGCATATTCCTTTTTTCTATTCTATGATTCCTAGTGGTACTAAACAGAACTTTTAACGCGAGAGACATACCTAATGTCCATGACTCTCCCACATGCCACCATTAAACTTCATTACATAAATCATTTAATTGAGATGGTCAAGATTAAACGAAAAAAACCGCAGCTTTACAGAGGGTTTTGATTAGCTAAGACTTAATAACACATTTCTTAAAGAAAACCATGTGGTCTGTGGTCACGTATACAGGATATTCAAAAGTAAAAAAAAAAATACAGATGCATGAACTTCCATGCCTGAAAGAAACAAAAACAACTGGCTAAAACCATCCACTAACTACTAATCATCCTACTTGACCATATTCTAATCACGATTAAGAAAATATCCCATGGTTTAAAGCAATTTGCATTATAAGAAAACCGTTGTTAACTCTTTTGATGACATTTATTTGACCAGAAAAAAAAAGAGAATGAAAAAGGAATAAAACGGATCACCGTAAATTTCACGGCTTCCAACACCTTCACACCGTACGTGTCCCTTTCGTACTTTCTATGTTCGTCATTCCATATCGACATAAACAAATATTTAATTGTATAATTAAATAAACACTTTCTACAAAAAGATAAATAGGAACTGTGCCAAAAAAGAAAAAGTATTAAATGAACAACCTTTCACCTTTAAAACCGTACGCACATAGCTCAACAAACCCTCACACAAAAAAAAATCTTTTTCTTTTCTTTTCTTGTTCTTGTTCTCAATACTCCAATGGGTTTCGGTAGATCTCCATCTTCCTCCTCGGCTTTGAAATGGCTTGGATTCGTCACGGCTGTTTGGGTCCAAGCCATATCCGGCAACAACTACACCTTCTCCAACTACTCCGACGCTCTCAAATCCCTAATGAACCTCACTCAGCTTGAGCTCAACAGTCTCTCCGTCGCTAAAGACGTCGGAAAAGCTTTCGGCATCCTCGCCGGACTTGCTTCCGACCGTCTCTCCACTCCCGTCATCCTCCTCATCGGCTGCTTCGAAGGTCTCATCGGCTACGGCGTACAATGGCTCGTCGTGAGCCGCACGATCCAGCCTCTACCGTATTGGCAGGTTAGGGTTTCTTGATTTAGATTCCAAACTTTCCAAAAATAGAAACCCTAAAAGTTTCTTTTGGAAACTCTGTTTTCTTGTTTTGTGTAGATGTGTATCTTTCTCTGTATGGGAGGAAACAGCACGACGTGGATGAACACGGCGGTTCTCGTTACGTGCATTAGAAACTTCCGTCGGAACCGTGGTCCTGTCTCCGGCATCCTCAAAGGCTACGTCGGTTTGAGCACCGCGATTTTCACCGACGTGTGCACGGCTCTGTTCTCCGCCGACCCGGCTTCGTTTCTTGTCCTTCTCTCCGTCGTGCCATTCGCCGTGTGTCTCACGGCGGTTTTATTCCTCCGCGAGATCCCTCCGGCTAGCTCCGTTGCCGAGGAGAACGAGGAATCGAGGTACTTCGCCGTGTTCAACGTCGTCGCCGTCGTGATCGCCGTGTACCTTCAGTCGTACGACTTCATGGGAGTCAAGACCGGAGCGGTCTCCATCGCATTCGCCTCCGTGCTTCTTATCTTGTTGGCCTCTCCCATCGCCATCCCTTTCCACGCTTACTTCCGGAGTTCGAGTTTGAAGAACAGCGACGAAGAAGAGGCGGAGGAACCGTTGCTGAGATCGGAGATCGCGGAGGAGACGGTGGTCGGTGCGGCAGCTGCGACGGATAACGTGTTGCCACCACCGTCTCCTAAGCTTCTCAAGGATAAGGAGGAGGAAGAGAAGAAGAGGCCGGTTCTTGGAGATGAACACACTATATTAGAAGCGGTGTTGACCGTTGACTTTTGGGTGCTGTTTGTGTCGTTCCTGTGCGGAGTAGGCACTGGTCTTGCGGTGATGAACAACATGGGTCAGATCGGACTTGCGCTTGGTTACACAGATGTATCGATCTTTGTCTCGATGATGAGCATTTGGGGGTTCTTTGGTCGGATTCTCTCCGGTACCATCTCCGAGCATTTTATCAAGTAAGTCACTTCACTAAACTCTCTCCTACCAGTTAATAGATTCGTTTGAATTGGGAAACTGATTTAATAATCGGTAGCATAGATCTTTGTTAAAGTAGTAACGTGACTTGGAATCCGATCATGATCATTTTATGCACACGTAAAGCAAACTTATTCCAAATGAAGTCAGTCTCATCTCTTGCTTTGCCTCAAAGGAAGACAAGAGTTTATTATTATGTCTTGCTTTTTTCTTCTGTTACTGCTAGTTGAATACTTTTTTCTATTTACATTTTTGTTTTTGAAAAAAATATTTTTCCGTTTACATGATATTTTTAAAATTAAATTTCCAATAAAAAGCATGAAATGTATTCAATGGAGAAGTTTCCTTGTCTAGCAAATAGACCCGTCCGATATCTAGTGGCAGGGACCACAAAAAAAAAGATTTCCATTTTGTTTTTGCGACTTTTTTCTGCGTGGAAAGATCTTTTTGAAAGTTATTTTTAGATTTTTTGTAAGTTATATAATAACAATTTCATTTGACAATTAGATCGCTGGTCCTTTATATAATGACGTTAATCAACTAAACCTTTTATAACATTGACTAATCTTGAACATCTGATTTTTTTTTTGGTCAAGAAAGTCTGATGTTTTCTTTCCTAAATAAATAGAAAATATGGAACTCCAAGACCATTATGGAATGCGGCATCACAAATCATCATGGCCGTGGGATATCTAGTGATGGCTTTAGCCATGCCCGGTTCACTATACATCGGTTCAATGGTGGTTGGGGTTTGCTACGGAGTCCGGTTAGCCATAACAGTACCAACAGCCTCCGAGCTATTCGGTCTCAAATACTACGGACTTATCTATAACATCCTCGTACTGAACTTACCACTTGGCTCGTTCCTCTTCTCGGGTCTTCTCGCTGGTTTACTCTACGACGCCCAAGCCACGCCAACTCCTGGAGGAGGCAATACGTGCGTAGGAGCCCATTGTTTCCGTCTCATCTTCATTGTAATGGCGGCTACTTCCATTATAGGGGTTGGTCTTGACATTTTGCTTGCGTTCAGAACGAAGGATATATATGCGAAGATTCATGCGAGCAAGAATGCTAAGAAACCTAGTGGTAACCTTCGATGAGTCTCAAGTTGAATACTGGATTTTCTTTTAGTAAAACCATTTTTGGGTATGTTACTTATACTTCTATAGTATTTTGTGTCTATTTTTGTAAGTTTTTATGTTCATTGTTTACTAGACGGGATGGATATTGTACATTCATGGTTATTGTTGTGAAAGCCGGTTTAAGTGTATTAAACCAGTTGTATGTCTACGTTCATATAATGGTAAATCGATAAATTACATTTTCACACTATTTGATTTCTGTTAGTTATAATATATCTAAGTGAATGGTATATACCTTGTTCATCGTGTTATAGCTTGTAAATATATTAGACCAAAAAAATGCTTGTAAATATTTTAATCACAAAATTTTTAGTCAACCCAAAAACATATCATTTTCAGATGGTATACAAAGATTATTGTTTACAACAATGTCTAAAGACTTATAACAATGTTTTTCACAATTGTTGTTTACTTGTTTACATGCACTTTCTCAGTTAACAAGACCATTCTGGAATGCAAAGACAATTTATGCCTATAGATTAATTTCATTTACTCCCTACGGAAACAAGCAAAGGACGATTTATACCACGCAAGAAACCTAAGATGTAAAGAGAACAAAACAAGAGGGCAAAAACAAGCTTAACTCGAATATTATTTGGTATATGATCTAAATCGATGTATAGTAGTTTTGACTTACAACATAGTCTACACACTTGTAACAATGTCTATGAGCAACACCAATGTACATATACAGAGCGCTTCATCAAACGTTGGAGTTAGAACACATTCAAAAATGAAACAAACTCGCCTGGAAGAAAAAGACGAGAATGTTCATAACTAGAGAGCGCAGCTTTGCCATAAAAAATCAATGAAATCCTCTTGACCCTCTAGATTGATAAAGCTCCAACCTACTCTTAGCTTCTGGTAATATCTCGTCAATCATCGGTGCTTCGACCAAATGAGATTGCTTTGTGGACCACTCAAGAACCACAAGAACCTCTTCTTGCGCTAGAGTCTCACTGTCCGGTACACTCAATGCAATGTAACATAGTAGTACCAAAGCTGGAACTTGAACCATTTGTTCTCCAAAGTAAACCAACTGAATCAAATGCTTTGCACCACCTGCTGCTATGATCGCTTTAGAGTGGTTATCACGCAAGAAGTTCTCAGTACATGAGAACTTGATAAGCGCAACCGCAGCTTCCATTGAAACCTCAGCTTCTCTTTCATCGAGAAGCTTCACAAGCGGTGCGATGATCCTTGTCTCCGTTGCACGGAACGTTCTCGAAAGACTACCTATTGATTTGATACAGGGGATCAGAAGTTCCGGTATCTCGTTCTCGATCACTTTAAGTAGCTGTTCAACCACAGCTTTTGCGGCAGGAGAGGTTGGTTTGAAAGCTGAACGTCTAAGCTCCGAGTACTGTTCAGCAACGTCGGTGATCTCCATCATTGCTAACGCGGAATAAGACTTGACTTCATCGTCACCTTTCTCTAACAGAACGGCGAAACAGAGCAATGCTCTTGACTCCGTTATGCTTCTGCATATTTGGAGATTCCCTCTTGAGAGCTGCCACAACGCTCTTGCAGCCATTGCTTTCATCTGAGCTTTAGTGGCTGGATCCTCGTACTCTCTTCCTTTAATGCTTGTCCCCATCAAAGAAACATGCGTTGGATTGTTGTTCCCTCTTGGAGTTGGCCCACCTTTTGTATGATGCTGACTGCTCTGTTTCGTCTGATTCTTGTTAGTACCCGAACCTGAAGCCGAAGCTGGACCCGAGCCTGGATCCGAGCCTTTCATTGCTAATGTGTTTGTGATAATGTTATGCATCTGGCTCGGTGTTTGGTTACTCATAGGATGCGAGATATTGCTGCTTTGCGCCTCCTCTTGCTCGTTGCTCGTCTTCTTGTTATCTCCCGGATTCGTGTTGCTAGCCATCACAACCGTGTGGATCGAAGACAGCGTTTGCTTGTTGCTCACGATAGCGTATTTACTATGCTCTTGGACCGTCTCGAAAGCGAGATGGCTCACTAAGAAACGAATAATATTGTTCTGAGCGAAATGGTCTTGACACTTGGGATGATTCGACGCTAGCTCAGACACAGCCCATGCAACAACGGTCTGAACTTTCATATGACCTTCTTTGAGAATCTTCGCGAAGACTTGACACACGCCCGCGTTAACGATCTGCTCGACACTCTCCGGGTCACGCCCTAATAAGCCAATGGCCCGAGCCGCGTTTTCTTGCCCCTCAAGTTTCCCTTCTTTAACGAGTTTTAGCAACGGAGGGACGCCTCCTTCTTCTATGATGAGCCTCCCGTAACGGTCGTTGTCACGTGCGAGCGACACGAGGGAAGCGGCCGAGTCTGACCGCTCGTCGAGGGACCCCGTGAAGAGGTTCGCGACCTGCTCCCATATCAAGCAGAGGATCGGCTCGTTGGCGGCGATGGGAGGGAGACCTAGGTACTCGTCGTCGCGGTCGTCGCCCGAGGCGGAGACTCGGAGGAGCCAGGAGACGTCGCCGAGGGAGTTCTCCAGCTGCATCGTTATTTTTCTAAACGCGGCGGCAGGGATGATGGTGAAGAGGCGTTTCATCAGCCCCGCGGCGCGGCATTTCTCGACTAGGGCGATGGCTTTGAAGAGGACTTGCTCTGTGTCGTCGATGATGCGGCGCGTGGGACGCTCGTAGAGGTCGTTGCTGGCGCGTGCGGCTTGGCGTAGGAGGCCGGCGAGCTTCTCGGTTTTGGCTTTGACCTCGAGGCATTCTTGTCGGAAGGAGTAGGCTTCTTCGGCTGCTTTGGTTATCTGATCCGCTAGTTGAATCGGTCTCACTAAGATCTGTTTCACAATATCCGCCATGAAGAATCAATCAAAGGAAACAATGTGACGTTTGATCGCCGGAGACGACGGCGGAGAGAGAGAGGAGGCGCAGAGAGAATTAGGTATAGGTGACACGTTAATTTCTCCGAAATTTGACAGAAGCTGAAAAGATTCTAATATTAGACGTTTTGTTTTCCCCCAAATGAATCTGTGTTTTCTTTATATGCATAAACTGAATCGGATTCTTCAATAATATAATTATAGTGACATGGTTATTTGAAATATTTGAGAATGTTGCTACAGATTATATATAACGGTCCAATGCTGTCTGAGATGATGAAATACAAATCGGCTTGCCTTACAAGTTATCGTCTAGATGTATAAAGAATTGACCTAACTTGTACCAAGTAAGTTTCACCAGGTATCCAGTTTTGTCGGTTGCTCTGGCGAGAGAATCTTTTGTATGTTAGATTCAGTTTTGTCATGGATTCTAAAAACCAATTGATAGTATTTGGATTTAGGTTTTTTTTGTATATTAGTGCTTGGTCCATTTGAATTTTTTTTTGAGCGAAGTCCATTTGAATCTCTGATGTGAAATTTCAGCATAATAGTTGGTTTCCCCCACTAGGAGCAACTCCAATTGTTTACGTTATTTTTCACTTTAAAATTGAGTAATTCTATAATAGAATTGTGATATATTACAATGATATTTTATTTTAGAGTGAAAAATAGAGTTATAAACAACAAAAGAAAATTGTTTCTCCACTGCTACATTGGTATACAGTTTCCTTTACCGATCGGATGGACTGTATGTAGTCATTGCATGAAAATTTTGAAAGATTGGATTGTTGGAGATTGTCCATGAGTATTTTTGTTTAAGAACTTTTCGTAATAATTTGTTCTAAAAAAAAACTTTTCGTAATAACTAATCTTTATCAACGTGAGCTTTATCATTAGTAAATGTTGTTCTTTATTTGGTATATAATAAAATAATATTAATACCCAATCAGTGGACGATACAAGTGTGAACGACAATTATCCGGTCAGAAAAACGTGTAAAACTGCTTTGTCTTCATAGCCAACAAAATTAACATATAGACAAATAACATATCAGAGGTATATCAAAATGAATCCATGATCGTATGGACTACAGACCTACAGTGTTTCCAACCCTACAAAGTTAACGCATTAATTTCACACGATTTTGTTAGAGCATCATCATAATCCAAAATCTTATCAGAAAAGGATACCCACAACATCTGTATGTACTGATGCTACAAGAACGGAGCTATTCATCGATTGCTGCCTTGTCTCTATTCTAATTTGGGATGACTTTATTCTTCTGCTGTTCTCCCTATTTGGGCATTTATTTGTGACAACTAGTCTAAGAACGTTATCTATTAAATAATACTATAGAGATATGCCGACAGAAGATAATATATAAAAATACAGAAAGAAGTTAAGGAAATATATGCTCTCACTAGTCTACTTTGCTATCTTCAGTAGATTTCATTGGGAAATGGACTCACCGAAGAACCAGACGGAGGGCGAGTTTGAAGAGGCGATACTATACGTCAACGGCGTTCGAAGAGTGTTGCCCGATGGCTTAGCTCATATGACGCTTCTCGAATATCTCAGAGGTACGTATGGATATAACTCTATGGTGCTACACTCACATAATCCTTTTACTCTCTATTCCTTTTGGTCTTTGGTACTACATTTGAGGTGTGATGAGACTACGAGAGTTTAGATCAGTAATATCATTTCACCTAACTAAGTTAATACTAACGCAGCCACGATAAGATATATATCTAAATACGTAAAATGTATTGTGATATATATATATATATATATATATATTTCTTGTAGATTTAAATGATTGATGTCTTAGGATTGCAGCATACATACTTTAATTTATTAGTTTTTACTGGTTTTATTTGATTTTTAAAAATTATTATTTTAAATTATGTTTTAGTTCTAAATCAAAATGCATTAGTTAAAGTTATAACATTAATTTTATTTTGTATACAAGAAAAAGAACATAAAACAGCAATCATTGGTAGACGGAAGAAGTTTTATATACCGGATGAACTTTAAAGACGACGTTTTCCAGCAGACTCTAACAAAATTCAACCATTAAACATGTTACTATGAATCACAAATAACATCGGTGACTGCCGGTCCTAACATATTTGAGGTCCAATACAAAGAGAATTATCGAGACCCTAAAAAACACAAAAAACTAAAATTATAAAAGTTTAGTTATGCAACAAATTTTTTTATAGCATTCCTATAATTACTAAGAATCTATCAAATCTTCTTTTTATTTGTTTTTCCTCGAAATTCATCTAACAAATTTATATAGTTATAGGTTTTAATCACGTTTTTAATCGATAATATAGGCAAAACATTTATTTTTTTGATGTTTTCCCTATAAGTCAATCAAATAAATATGAAAACTAAATAACAAAAAAGTTAATAACAAATTTCTATACTTTTTAGTTTTATTTTTCTGTAAGTCTTGCTGATTGAAGTTTGATTAACTATTGTTATCTTTTTATTTATTTTATATTAGATAGTGAGATATTAAAATCTAGTTTTTTTTTTTAACAATTCCACAAGTCTATATATACTTGAGCATCAAACAACAATGAAAAAAATAGTTACACCCATACGTATGTATCGTAGGAATGGGTTCAGGACAGGCACTGAGTCTGCAACACTATGCATGATAAACACAAGTTCTCAAAGTTAATAAACATTTGCATCATGCTTTGTAAATTTGTTGTTAGACTTGAACATGAAACTAGCTTCGCATGAGCGAGCGCACGTAGTTAGCAATCCACTTAATATGGGCCATATATGGGCCTGAGGCTTGTAGCCCAATCGCTACTTTTTAAATTATTTGGACCAATCACCGAGAGGCGCTGCGGTGGCCGGTGATATGGAAGAGGACGACACCGCGCGGGGGAGCTCATTCGGTGGGAGTCCAGAGATGTCTGATAAGTATTCAGAGGTGGGGAAGAAGAACACCATGGCTGCTTGATTTTGGAAGATACTAGATAGAAAGACGCGGGAATTAGATTGAAAAGTTCAATTCTTTCAATGTTTAAAGTGATGAAAAATTAGATTTGTGTATGCATCCAGTTATGGTTTTTTTCTGATGAATTGCATATGTTTATTGTTTCCTTTTAGGTTTAGGATTGAGTGGGACGAAGCTGGGATGTGGCGAAGGTGGTTGTGGGGCTTGCACTGTGATGGTCTCTAGTTATGACAGAGCATCAAAGACATGCGTGTGCGTCTCTTTTCCCTCTGATATGCTTATGCTCTGGCTGCTTTCTTGCTAATTCTTTTTTTTTTGAAAATGCTGTTGCAGGCATTATGCTGTAAACGCTTGCTTAGCACCTCTGTATTCCGTAGAAGGGATGCATGTCATATCCATTGAGGGAGTTGGACATCGCAAACTTGGCTTGCATCCTCTTCAGGTAAAGTTCTTCTCTCATTTCTAGCAAGTTTATGTCACTGCTAAAACATATTGTTATCTTGATTCTCTCAGGAAACATTGGCATCTTCTCATGGTTCCCAATGTGGGTTTTGTACTCCCGGGTTCATCATGTCTATGTATGCGTTGTTGAGGTCGAGTAAGAACTCTCCTTGTGAAGAGGAGATTGAAGAATGTCTTGCGGGGAATTTGTGTCGCTGTACTGGTTATAGACCCATCGTTGATGCCTTTCGGGTTTTTTCGAAATCTGATGATGGTCTGTATAGTGGTGTATCTTCACTTAGCAGCCTTCAAGATGGTTCAGCTATTTGCCCATCTACTGGCAAACCTTGTTCTTGTGGATCAAAAACAACAAATGGAGCGGCCAGTTTTAATGAAGTTAAATTACAGTCCATCTCTTACAGTGATGTAGATGGAGCTAAGTATACAGAAAAGGAGCTTATTTTTCCCCCTGAGCTTCTTCTGAGGAAATTATCTCCTTTAAAGTTAAGGGGAGATGGGGGACTCACATGGTTTAGACCCGTAAGCCTTCAGGATTTGCTTCAGCTCAAAGCAAACTATCTTGATGCTAAGCTACTAGTAGGGAATACAGAGGTTGGAATCGAAATCAGACTGAAGAGGTTACAGTACCAGGTGCTAATCTCTGTTGCTCAAGTCCCAGAGCTAAACGCTTTGAATGTCAGTGACAATGGAGTAGAGCTTGGTTCGGCTGTGAGACTTTCTGAACTGCTGAGATTGTTCAGGAGGGTTGTAAAAGAGCGTCCTGCGTATGAAACATCAGCGTGCAAAGCTTTTATGGAACAGCTTAAGTGGTTTGCTGGGACACAGATACGAAATGTTGCGTGCATTGGTGGAAACATTTGTACAGCTAGTCCAATATCCGATTTAAACCCTCTTTGGATGGCTTCAAGAGCAGAGTTTCGGATAATCAACTGCAGTGGAGAAGTTAGATCGGTCCCTGCAAAAGATTTCTTCCTTGGTTATCGTAAGGTGGATATGGCAAGCAACGAGATCTTGCTCTCTGTCTTCCTTCCATGGACGAGGCCTTTGGAGTATGTGAAAGAGTTTAAGCAGGCTCATCGTAGGGATGATGATATCGCTATTGTTAATGGTGCAATGCGTGTATTTCTTGAAGAGAAAGGTCAAGAGTTATTCGTTTCTGATGCGTCAATTGCTTATGGTGGTGTGGCACCTCTCTCGTTGCGTGCCAGAAAGACTGAGGAGTTTTTAATTGGAAAGAGATGGAATAAAGGTCTTCTGCAAGATGCGCTTAAGGTCATACAGAGCGATGTCATAATCAAGGAAGATGCTCCTGGTGGGATGGTGGATTTTAGGAAGTCTCTAACCCTGAGCTTCTTCTTTAAATTTTTCTTATGGGTTTCTCATCATCTACATAGTGTATACCCCAGAATAGAGACCTTCCCACCCTCTCATATATCAGCTGTGCAACCTGTTTCTCGGTTATCTAGAAGTGGAAAACAAGACTACGAGACAGTAAAACAAGGAACATCTGTTGGCTTGCCGGAGGTACATCTTTCAGCGAAAATGCAGGTATGTTTCTCCATCATTCAACTCCAAACTCACCTTTATTAGCTACCTAATAAGCTTTTTACCAGTTTTTTTTTTTTTTTTTTTATCAGTTTTAGCTCAACACTTGTATTTTTTTGTAGGTCACAGGGGAAGCAGAATATACTGATGATACCCCAGTGCCTCCTAATACCTTGCATGCTGCTTTAGTGCTAAGCAAAATGCCACATGCTCGCATCCTTTCTATCGATGATTCGGCTGCCAAATCTTCACTTGGTTTTGTTGGTCTGTTTCTTGCCAAAGATATTCCTGGGGATAATATGGTTGGACCTATTGTTGCCGACGAAGAATTATTTGCTACGGATGTAGTCACATGTGTGGGACAAGTAAGGAAATTTGAAACCTTAATTTTCACATTTTTCTTACCTTTACCATATAGCAATGGGGAATCTTAGGAAAAGCTTCGTAGTTTGCATACTTTCTATCACCAGAAAGTAAACAAGGAAGTCTTATGCATTAAATGACTTTGATCCTTCAGGTCATTGGGGTGGTTGTTGCCGATACACATGAAAATGCAAAAAATGCAGCAGGAAAAATTGACGTTAAATATGAGGAGCAACCAGCAATATTATCAATCAAGGAAGCTATTGATGCTAAAAGTTTTCATCCAAACACAGAGAGAATGCTAAAAAAGGGAGATGTAGAGCTGTGCTTTCAATCTGATCAGTGTGACAAGATAATAGAGGGAGAGGTTCAAATGGGTGGTCAAGAACACTTTTACTTGGAGCCTAATGGTAGTTTGGTTTGGACAATAGATGGAGGAAACGAAGTTCATATGATTTCATCCACTCAAGTAAGCCATTTACGTCACTCAATGGAATTCACTTTGATGGCCATTAGGCATCAGCACAATGATAATGTTGTTTCCTCTTAAGCAGCATCGGTGGTTGTGATTAATGTGCAGGCTCCTCAAAAGCACCAGAAATATTTGTCTCATGTTCTCGGTCTTCCAATGTCTAAAGTGGTATGCAAAACCAAACGAGTTGGAGGTGGCTTTGGTGGTAAGGAAACAAGAACAGCTTTCATTGCTGCAGCAGCTGCTGTTCCTTCCTACCTATTGAATCGCCCTGTGAAACTCATACTGGACAGAGATGTGGACATGATGATAACTGGTCATCGTCACAGTTTCCTTGGAAAGTACAAGGTATTGTTATATGTTGTTTCAGCCTTTTTCCCCATTCTTTGAATCCATTTGAGGCAGACAAATAGATTGTTCGAGAAACTAAGACTTCTTTTAACTGTGTTCTGCAGGTTGGATTTACAAATGAAGGAAAAATATTGGCGTTGGACCTTGAAATCTACAACAATGGTGGGAACTCCTTGGATCTTTCCCTTTCTGTTCTCGAACGTGCCATGTTTCACTCGGATAACGTTTATGAGATTCCGCATGTGAGGATCATAGGGAAAGTTTGCTTTACTAATTTTCCTAGCAACACTGCTTTCCGAGGGTTTGGAGGGCCCCAAGGTATGCTTATTACTGAAAACTGGATTCAGAGAATCGCAGCAGAGCTTAATAAAAGCCCTGAAGAAATCAAAGTGAGCTGAACATTTTATAAGCAATTCATTCTCCTTACAGGACTTGTCACTTGTCCTCCTTCTGCTAGCTTCCTATTTTAATAATTACTTTTACTGTAGGAGATGAACTTTCAAGTGGACGGATCAATCACACATTACTTCCAGTCTCTTCAGCACTGCACAATGCATCAGCTCTGGAAAGAGCTGAAAGTATCCTCTAACTTCGTTAAGGCTCGTAAAGAAGCCGACGAGTTTAATAGTCAGAATCGGTGGAGAAAGCGTGGTGTAGCTATGGTTCCCACAAAATTCGGCATATCCTTTACCATAAAGTTCATGAATCAGGTAATCTTTGATTTATAGTGAATCCTTTTTCTGTTAGAATCCAGGATCTTTAGTTTCTAAATATTTGGCTGTTACAGGCCGGTGCTCTTGTTCATGTTTACACGGACGGTACTGTTTTGGTGACACATGGAGGTGTTGAGATGGGTCAAGGATTGCATACAAAGGTCGCTCAAGTTGCTGCGTCTGCCTTTAACATTCCACTTAGCTCAGTTTTTGTGTCAGAGACGAGCACTGATAAGGTACATCCGACTCTGTTGCAAAGCAAGAGTTAGTTATGGGTCTGACAAAACTGTTTTTTGCTCTCTTAACAGGTTCCAAATGCGTCACCAACTGCTGCTTCTGCAAGCTCTGATATGTACGGGGCTGCTGTTTTAGACGCATGTGAGCAGATAATAGCTAGGATGGAGCCTATTGCATCTAAGGGTAATTTCAACACGTTCGCTGAGGTATTCTTTCTCTTTCATTTTGATACGAACTTAGAAGAGTTTGATACCTATTTTGATGAAAACTCTATTTGTCTATGACTGTATGTTAGCTCGCAAGTGCCTGCTACTTTCAACGGATAGACTTATCAGCTCACGGTTTTCACATTGTTCCTGAACTTGGATTTGACTGGGTATCTGGAAAAGGGAACGCATATAGATATTTCACATATGGAGCTGCCTTTGCTGAAGTTGAGATAGATACGCTGACTGGTGATTTTCACACAAGAGGAGCTGATATAATGATGGACCTCGGATATTCTCTTAATCCGGCTATTGATGTTGGACAAGTGCGCCTTCTTCTCTCAACCTGCTCCTTTTCTTTCTTGCAATCTCTTAAAAAAAAACAGTGGTGTAAACTGTACTCACTGTTTGCAGATAGAAGGAGCGTTTATGCAAGGACTGGGCTGGGTAGCTCTAGAAGAACTCAAATGGGGAGATGCAGCTCATAAATGGATTCGACCGGGAACTTTACTAACTTGCGGACCAGGAAGCTACAAAATACCTTCCATTAACGACACTCCCTTTCATCTCAATGTTTCTCTTCTCAAGGTATGCAACTACAAGAACAAACTTGTACTTGGTAGCAACAAATAAATTTGAATCTGAAGCTGAGGTTATACTTTGTTGAAACAGGGGAATCCGAATACAAAGGCAATACATTCATCTAAAGCAGTGGGTGAGCCACCGTTCTTTCTTGCATCGTCCGTATTCTTTGCCATAAAGGAAGCGATCAGAGCAGCTAGAAGCGAGGTGGGTCTTACCAATTGGTTCCCTCTTGAGACTCCAGCAACCCCGGAACGTATAAGAATGGCTTGTTTTGACGAGTTTACAGCTCCCTTTGCAAGCTCAGATTTCTGCTCTAAGCTTAGTGTTTGAGCTGTTTGCTTTACCAATATTCAAATTTATTGCAGAGTACAAAACTCTGATTTGTTGTTGGTGAGAATCCTAAGGTCACCAACACTTCTATCCAAAAAATAACTCAAAAACTCATATTTTGCTCAAAAACATGTGTTTACTCATACTACAAGAACAGAGCTAAAGATTGTGGGTTCTTGTCTACTTTTGTGATCACGAGTCAAAATTTGATTACACGAGCAAAAAGGAGAATCTTAAATTGTCTTCTGTTTCTTGTTGGCCGAGCCGTCGCTAGATCCTTTACCATCTTTCTTCTGGCCAACGCCGCCCCTCTGTCCTCTCTTAGATCCCTGATTGATCCAAGAAAGCAAACAACCGATACAAATAAGTTAGCACGAATCAACAAAAGCAAAGAAGGCAAAGAGAAAGTTATGCAAGTAGTGTGTTTACATTGGCGTTGAAGGTTTTGAGTGGGTCACCGCCTTTTCTGGATCGTTTCTTCTTTGTGTTGCCACCTCCACCTGATCTTCTACTACCGCCCATGGCGGCTCTGGCCAGCTTTACCATCTTACTTGCTTCTTGAGTCTTTGCGTCCACAAGATACTCAGGGATGTCCCTTAGATGTGGTGCAGGTGCAGTCTTGCTCAGAAGCTTGTCATGTTTCAATAGATCCAAGTCTCTTGGATTAGCTTCAAAATGAGACTTTAACCTGCAAAAAGAAAGAGTGAAGTTAACACACCACAGAACAAACCATACTCGCCATAATAACATTCATTTTTTGCTTACTTTTCGGAGTTGATTATCTCATTTCTCAAATCCTGAGCTCGAGATTCCCGAATCGCAATTTTTGTCACACTCTTTGCAATATCCTGCAACAAATAAAAAAACCTTTGATACTTCTTCATTTCATAAAGTAAGCGTCTTACAACAGAGATTACTACTCACCTCAGCTCTGTATCTTAAAGACTCAACAGCATTTTCAGTCAACAAAGGGAAGGGTGTGATGATATCAGTATCCTTGTCCCCTTCGCCTGCTAAGAAGGATTTGATTTCTTCAAACCCTTCCATCTCATCAGGAGACACCTGTCGCAAATAAGAAAGAGCATTAGACTTGCAGATTTGAAGAGACCATACCAAACATAAAGGTATTTCTAAGACAAGAAAACTAACAAGAGAAACAGAAGAACCGCTGCTATAAGCTCTCCCAGTACGCCCAATTCGATGAATATATCCTGTCACACTGAGAGGCATGTCATAGTTGATGACCTGTGCATGCAAAGGGTTTAAGGAAAGGTTAAGCATCTAAAGCAAAGGAAAGATTAAGTATCTGAAACTATTTGAAGATCAAGAACATACCGTGTGAACTTTTTTGAAGTCAATTCCCCTGACTACACCGAACTCAGCGTCCAGCTTCGGTTTGAAACGCCTTTTGTTTTTCTTATTATCCTTCTTATCATCATCACCTTTAGCCTCTTCCTTTTCTTTATTCTGGTTATTATCATCCGTTGCAATCAAATAATCAAAAAGACCTGCATTGAATTGCTGTACAAATATATAGTGATTAACATATGAGATGCAACTATTTAAAGGAAAAAACTTGTTTCTGGTGTGTGACTTTGGTGTACCTCAAGGATATGAAGCCGGGAATTCTGAGGCAATTCCCCGTTTAAGATTGCAGTTTTGATTCCAAACTGGTAGAAACAGAAGACAAATTAACTCTCTAATATTACTACACTATAACAATGCTCTATAAATCAGACTGCACAGGTCAATAGGTAACCAAAACTTACCTTTTCCAAGAATAATTTCAACTTGAAACCCATGTCAATAGTATTGATGAATATCAGAATTTTTTTCTGAACAACCTCTAGCTTCAGGAGAGCAAGAATGTTAAGTAGTTTATCCTGAGCACTGCAAGATATCTAAGACAAGATAACAAAACAGTCATCAATAAACAGAACCACAACTGTGAATTAATAAACCATTTGTCACCAACAAAATTGACTTAAAGCAAATCTAAGCGACTGAAACATACCCAAAACTGCTGAACATTACTTGGGACGGGCTCTTCCTTGTCAGAGCCTTCTTGCAAGGTCAAGACTACCGGGTTGTGCAGAATCAATTTCTTCAATTTCTCAACATCAGAACTGACATTTTGCAAACATGATTCCACCAATCAAGACAACTTATCAAGAGAAAAATGTAAGCTTAACTAGTTTTATTATTAGCCAGAGATGTGTTACATACCTTGTGGTAGCAGACATAAGAAGGCATTGGCAACGTCTTGGGACTATTGAAGTTACAGCCCTTAGATTGTCTTCATATCCATACGACAACAAAAGATCTGCCTGATAGCAGCAGAAATATATCAACATTTCCTCAATAAAAAGAAAACATAACATAATAACCTCTATTAGTTACTTCAATAGTCAAACAACTTCACTTACAGAGCTAACTCTATAGAAAATTCACAAAACTACTGTAACTTCTCATCGTCACTATAAACCATTGAAGGAGAACATTTATAATACCTCATCAAGAACCAGAATCTCAAGGGAGTCACTGATAGCTGCGGGATCTAAAACCCCATCTGCAAAACATTTAGGAATACAAGCAGGTGTGGTGACAAGAATCTCAGGCAAGCCGGCCAATGCGTTACGCTGCAATCCAAAGAAAAAAAAACATTATAAAAGGTTATAAAAAATAGATTAAAGCGGAACGAACTTGCAAGAAAGAAGATGTAACACTAACCATAGCAGATACAGGCATGCTACTAGTCAACTGAACAGCTTTAAGCTGAACACGACACAGCTCGATAAGCCAGGTAACCTCAGTGTAGACCTGCTGACACAACTCACGAGAAGGAACGAGAACAAAAGCACAGGGAGCAGGTTTCTTCTCCTTCCTCCCTGAATCTGAAAACAGCTTCTGAAGCAATGGTAGAAGGTAAGCCAAGGTCTTCCCTGAGCCAGTCTTAGCCCTAGCAACCACATCTTTCCCTTCCTATAACAAGAACAGAGTCAACAAGACAGAGTCTAAAACACAAGGAATAATAAAGGTAGAGACTTTGATGGTTACCAGGATGTAAGGAATGGCTGTTTGCTGAATAGGAGTTGGTTTCTCTATACCCTTTTTAGATAAAGCGCGAATGAGACGAGGATCAAGCCCTAGCTCCTCAAAGCTCTTATCTTTCTCTGCCTCTTCTTCTTCTGCTGCTGCTACTTCTCCGCCGTCTCTCTGTTCTTCGACTTCCTCTACTTTCTCAGCTTCTTCCACTTCCGGTTTCACATCATCCACAGGGCTCATCTTCGCCTTTCCCATTGAATCAGAAGCTCAGAGAAAGGGTTTTAGTTCGAGTTTGAGCTTCAAAACGGCGCTTAGGTTGAAGAAGACGAGTCTTTTATTGTCTGATTGTTTGGGCCTTTAAGTTAATGGGCCTTTATTTAACGGGCCTTTATTTAATGGGCTTCTTAGAAATTACTAATAAAATAATTTGTCAGAGAGAAAAGCAATAAATATGGAAAACGACAGTTTGTTTGCAATATTATAATAGAAGAGGAAGGAAGGATGATGATGATGTCTTCTTCGGGTGGATGCGATCTGCGTATAAAGAAATGGTTTTTATATGTAGAAATAAGGAACGTGGGCAACTTGAGCTTTGACTTAACCGTCAATCAGTTTCACCGTCTTTAGTTTTCGTTTTCGATCCAAATTTGAAGAATCATTTTTTTGAGAAATGGGTTCGCTGAAGAACAACGACGGAGAGATGATCGGAGGCGAGTTTGTGGAGGCGATACTCTACGTCAACGGCGTTCGTAGAGTGTTGCCAGATGGTTTGGCTCATATGACGCTTCTTGAATACCTCAGAGGTGCGTAACTTGCTACATAAGCTCTGGTAGGGGAGGGGATGATTGAAAGTATTAAACTTTGAGCTCAATAGGTTCAGTTTTGGATCCACTTTGAAAAATCTGGATCACTAGAATATTTACTTGTTTGTGGTGCTAAGTAGTTGACTTTTGATCCACTAGCTGTCTGCAGAGCCAGCCCTGAGATTTTGGAGGTTTGTAACAATGTCTTATGTAAAAAAAAAATTTATCGGTTTGGGGGTCTAAAATATTTTTTTTGGGCTTATGTCAACGTAACTTTTTTCAAAAATTTTGGGAGCCTGTTGCAAATGTTTCATAAGGCATTGTTCAGATCCGGCTCTGGCTGTCTGTCTTAATATGTAGATATGCCTGGTTATGCTCGCAGAAATGATTTATTATGAACCATCATGAGGGTTTTTCTAAATTGCAGATGTGTTTTTTTTTTGTTTTCTTTTAGATATAGGACTGACCGGGACAAAGCTGGGATGCGGCGAAGGTGGTTGTGGGGCTTGCACTGTGATGGTCTCTAACTATGACTTGAAATCCAAGACATGCGTGTCAGTGTCTTTTCCTCTCATATGTTGCCTCTACTTTGCTTAAGCTTTGGCCTAACTGAAAATGTTGTTGCAGGCACTATGCTGTCAACGCTTGCTTGGCACCTCTGTATTCTGTAGAAGGGATGCATGTAATTACTATTGAGGGTGTTGGGCATCGCAAACTTGGCTTGCACCCACTTCAGGTAAAATTTTGCTCTGTTCTTCTCATTTCTGGAGAGTCTATGTTACTGCTAATACACATTATTGTTGTGATCTTCATTCATCTCAGGAAACATTGGCATCTTCTCATGGTTCTCAATGTGGGTTTTGCACTCCCGGGTTCATCATGTCTATGTATGCGTTATTGAGATCAAGTAAAAACTCACCTTGTGAAGAGGAGATTGAAGAATGTCTTGCGGGGAATTTATGTCGCTGTACTGGTTATAGACCCATCGTTGATGCCTTTCGGGTGTTTGCAAAATCTGATGATGCTCTTTACTGTGGAGTATCCTCGCTTAGCCTTCAAGATGGTTCAACTATTTGCCCATCTACTGGCAAACCTTGTTCTTGTGGATCAAAAGAAACTAATGGAGCAACCAATTGTAATGAAGATAGAATCCAGTCCATCTCTTACAGTGATATAGATGGGGCTAAGTACACTGAAAAGGAGCTTATTTTCCCTCCTGAGCTTTTGCTGAGGAAATTATCTCCTTTCAAGTTAAAGGGAAATGGGGGACTCACCTGGTTTAGACCCATAAGCGTTCAGAACTTACTTCAGCTCAAAGCAAACCATCCTGATGCTAAGCTACTAGTAGGGAACACAGAGGTGGGAATCGAAATGAGACTGAAGAGGTTGCAGTATCCGGTGCTAATCTCCGTTGCTCAGGTCCCAGAGCTCAATGCATTGAATGTCGATGACAATGGAGTAGAGCTTGGTTCGGCTGTGAGACTTTCTGAACTCTTGAAGTTGTTGAGAAGGGTTGTAAAAGAGCGTCCTGAGCATGAAACATCAGCATGCAAGGCTTTTATTGAACAGCTGAAGTGGTTTGCTGGGACACAGATAAGAAATGTTGCGTGCATTGGTGGAAACATTTGTACAGCTAGTCCAATATCTGATCTAAACCCTCTTTGGATGGCGTCAAGAGCAGAGTTTCGGATAATCAACTGCAGTGGAGAAGTTAGGTCCATACCTGCAAAAGATTTCTTCCTTGGTTATCGTAAGGTGGATATGGCAAGCAACGAGATATTGCTGTCGGTGTTCCTTCCATGGACAAGGCCTTTGGAGTATGTGAAAGAATTTAAGCAGGCCCATCGTAGAGATGATGATATAGCTATTGTTAATAGTGGAATGCGTGTGTTTCTTGAAGAGAAAGATCAACAATTTTTCGTTTCTGATGCATCAATTGCTTATGGTGGTGTGGCTCCTCTTTCGCTGCGTGCCAGAAAGACTGAGGAGTTTTTAATTGGAAAGAAATGGAATAAGGGTCTTCTGCAAGATGCTCTTAATGTCATACAGAGCGATGTCTTGATTAAGGAAGATGCTCCTGGTGGGATGGTGGAGTTCCGGAAATCTTTAACCCTGAGCTTCTTCTTTAAGTTTTTCTTATGGGTTTCTCATGATGTAAACCCCACTACAGCGACCTTTCCACCCTCTCATATATCAGCGGTGCAACCTGTTCCTCGGTTATCTAGAAGAGGAAAACAAGATTATGAAACAGTAAAACAAGGAACATCTGTTGGCTCGCCGGAGGTCCATCTCTCAGCTAGAATGCAGGTATGTTTCTCCATGTACATTTTACTCTTCTAGAACCAATGCTTGCTGTGGTTTGTGAGGTCCTCAGTACATGATTGTGAAATTTACTAGGATTCTTAATTTTTAATTCTTCTTCATATGGTCTCTCTATCTCAACTCTAACCTTCTCCATTATCATCTCCATAAGCTTAGGTATGGCTGGATATTATTTGCTATTAGGATAGTTGAGAACATCTAGCTAATCAATGTTTCTTTTAGTGTAATTTGTTGTAGATTAGTGTCTTGGTGATTTAGAAAATAATTCTATAAGATTGTATCCAACACTCGTATATTTTTATGTAGGTCACAGGAGAAGCAGAATATACTGATGATACCCCAGTGCCTCCTAACACCTTGCATGCTGCTTTAGTGCTAAGCAAAATGCCACATGCCCGCATCCTTTCTATCGATGATTCGGCTGCCAAATCTTCACTTGGTTTTGTTGGTCTGTTTCTTGCCAAAGATATTCCTGGTGATAATATGATTGGACCAGTTGTTGCTGACGAAGAATTATTTGCTACGGACGTGGTCACATGTGTGGGACAAGTAAGAAAACTTGAAACCTCAATTTTGGCTTTCTTTATGATATTTTCTATGGAGATTAAAGTTTCTATGCGTCATAAGAATCATTTCTGGCAAAACTGTTCTTGTGCCAGAAAGTAAACGAGAGTTTCCATATTAATCTAGTTTATTTCTTCACAATTATCTTACTAAACTGCACTTGGTATTTCAGGTCATTGGTGTGGTTGTGGCGGATACACATGAGAATGCAAAAGCTGCAGCAGGAAAAGTTGAAGTTATGTATGAGGAACTACCAGCAATATTATCAATCAAGGAGGCTATTAATGCAAAAAGTTTCCATCCGAACACAGAGAAAAGGCTAAGGAAAGGGGATGTAGAGCTGTGCTTTCAATCTGGTGAGTGTGATAGGATAATAGAGGGAGAAGTTCAAATCGGTGGTCAAGAACACTTTTACTTGGAACCTCATGGTAGTTTGGTTTGGACAATGGACGGAGGAAACGAAGTTCATATGATTTCATCCACTCAAGTAAGTATTTGCATCACTTAGAATAGCGTACAAGTATTTGCATCACTTAGAATAGCGTACTGTCATGAGCTCTCTGGAACAGAAAACCATTAGGGATCAGCTGGTTTAAGATATTGAATGAAAATGTTGTCTCTTCTTAATCCGTCGTATTGGTGGTTGTAATTTATTTGCAGGCTCCTCAAAAGCACCAGAAATATGTGTCTCATGTTCTCGGTCTTCCAATGTCTAAAGTGGTTTGCAAAACCAAACGAATTGGAGGTGGCTTTGGTGGTAAGGAAACAAGATCAGCTTTTATTGCTGCTGCAGCTGCCGTTCCTTCCTACATATTGAATCGTCCTGTGAAACTCATACTGGACAGAGATGTGGACATGATGATAACTGGTCATCGTCACAGTTTCCTTGGAAAGTACAAGGTATCTTTCTCTGCTATTTTAAGTTTTTTAGATTGTTAGACAAACTAGAAGCGTCCTTTTGATTATTTTTCTGCTACCTTTTACAGGTTGGATTTACGAATGAAGGAAAAATATTGGCGTTGGATCTTGAAATCTACAATAATGGTGGAAACTCTTTGGATCTTTCCCTTGCTATTCTCGAACGTGCCATGTTTCACTCGGATAATGTTTATGAGATTCCACACGTAAGGATCATAGGGAACGTTTGCTTTACTAATTTTCCCAGCAACACTGCTTTCCGAGGGTTTGGAGGGCCCCAAGGTATGCTCATTACTGAAAACTGGATTCAGAGAATCGCAGCAGAGCTTGACAAAAGCCCTGAAGATATCAAAGTGAGTTAAAAGTCTTTTAGACCTTCATTATCCTGAGAGTTTGTAGTATTTTTCTTGTCAGTTTCTTGTTTTAATGTTTTCTGGTGTGTTTGCTTTACTTTAGGAGATGAACTTTCAAGAGGAAGGATCAGTCACACATTACTCTCAGTCTCTTCAGTACTGCACACTGCAACAGCTTTGGACAGAGCTGAAAGCATCCTCCAACTTCTTAAAGGCTCGTAAAGAAGCCGATGAGTTCAATAGCCAAAACCGGTGGAAAAAGCGTGGTGTGGCTATAGTTCCCACAAAATTTGGCATATCATTTACTACAAAGTTCATGAATCAGGTACTGTTTTCTCCTTTGGAACTTACTAATCTAACTGTAAAGAATAAGTTTCTTAGATACCATCCATTTTATTGTTACAGGCCGGTGCTCTTGTTCATGTTTACACCGATGGAACTGTTTTGGTGACACATGGAGGTGTGGAGATGGGTCAAGGATTGCATACAAAGGTTGCTCAAGTTGCTGCATCCGCTTTTAACATTCCGCTCAGTTCAGTTTTCGTGTCAGAGACAAGCACCGACAAGGTAAGTTTGTAACTTCGAATTTAAGATGGAACTCTATTACAAGCAGAACAGAGCACCTTAGGCCAAGACATAAAAATCAGAGTTCATTATGCTTGTTCTCTTATGTTTCTACGGTATATAACAGGTTCCAAATGCGTCACCAACTGCTGCTTCTGCAAGCTCTGATATGTATGGTGCTGCAGTTTTAGACGCATGTGAGCAGATTATAGCAAGAATGGAGCCTGTTTCTTCTAAGCACAGTTTCAACACTTTCGCCGAGGTATTCTTTCTCTCTTGTAAACTCGGACCAGTTTGTTTGATACCTATTTTGATGAAAACTCTCTTTGCCCTGTGGCTGTATGTAGCTGGTAAGTGCCTGCTACTTTCAACGGATAGACCTATCAGCTCACGGATTTCACATCGTTCCCGAGATTGGATTTGACTGGATATCTGGAAAAGGAAATGCATTTAGATACTACACATACGGAGCTGCCTTTGCTGAAGTTGAGATAGATACACTGACTGGTGATTTTCACACAAGAGCAGCTGATGTAATGCTGGACCTCGGATATTCTCTCAACCCTGCCATTGATGTTGGACAAGTGCGTCTTCTTCTCTCACCCTCAAACGCATTTTTGCAATCTTGAAGAAGAAAAAAGTGTTTTATTTGAAGTTACTATTTGCAGATAGAAGGAGCGTTTGTACAAGGACTAGGTTGGGTAGCTCTAGAAGAACTTAAATGGGGAGATGCAGCTCATAAATGGATTAAACCAGGAACTTTACTGACTTGCGGACCTGGAAACTACAAGATACCTTCTATTAACGACGTTCCTTTCAACCTCAATGTTTCTCTTCTCAAGGTATGCAATTACTATAACTACATGAACAAGCTTTAAATTGGTAGCAACAAACACATTTGAATCTGAAGCTGAGATTGTACTTTACTGAAACAGGGGAATCCGAATATTAAGGCAATACACTCATCTAAAGCAGTAGGTGAGCCACCGTTCTTTCTTGCATCATCAGTCTTCTTTGCAATCAAGGAAGCGATCAAAGCTGCTAGAACCGAGGTGGGTCTCACCAACTGGTTCCCTCTGGAGACTCCAGCCACGCCAGAACGTATCAGAATGGCTTGCTTTGATGAGTTTTCAGCTCCTTTTGTAAGTTCAGATTTCTCCCCTAAGCTTAGTGTTTGAGCTTATAAACTTCAATGGGACAGACAAAAGATGTAACAGTGATGAAGTTATGTAAGTTATTCTCCACTCGCCAAATAAATGTACATTACAATGATATGTTTTATACAAAACAGCAGCTTTGTTTTTGTTGCCTACTAGTGGTTTCTAACTTTAGGTGGCTTCCTGATCAAAGTAGCTTGTTCGAAGCCATAGGCAATCTCAATGAGCTTTGGCTCTGAGAATCTTAATCCTCCAAAGGTTATCCCGAATGGAACTCCTTCACTATCATATCCTGCAGGGACGTTGATTCCTGGATACCCTCCAATAGCGAGGACAGGGCTCAAAGTTGAACGAAGTGACACGATTGCATCTAACTCCATATCTTTCATCAGCTTCTCTATTCCGTTCCTCGAAAGTTCCTCCATTTTCTGCAGCGCTGCTTTCTCTTTCTCACCCATTCCGTTGGTTGCTTCTGCTGCAAGAAAGAGATCTTGTCCCCATTCTTCCACCTTTTTCCTGTGTTTTATCCTCAGTTCAGTGATCACATTTCTTCAAAAACCGAAAGGGTGAGTTCGTTTTAGCTACCTAGTACTTACCTCTTCAGCGTAGTTCTCGTTGTAAGCAATAACATCTGCTAAGGACCGGACCGGTGATTCCACAAGATCTTTAAGATATGCATTCAGACCCATCTTGAACTCGGCCAAGAGTGCTGTCCTTTCACCGCTCTTAGTCCAATTCATAATGACTTCTATGTTCGGTATCGACAGATTTTCAAAGACGGTTGCGCCTTCTCGTCTTTAACGAAGAAAGATAGTGATTTCTCAGTCGATTTGATTGAATGATCAATGAAGGATTCAGTTTTAGAAAGAAGCATTACCTTAATATATCAATGTGATGATCAAGATGAGAATGATTCATAACGATCCCTAATCTCTTCCCCTTAAGGCCATCATCATCTGTAAGAAACTGCTTGTAACCACCTTCAGGTATGAACTCTGATGCAGTCTTCGTGGCTTCATCCAAGGGATCATAACCCACAATAGCATCAAGAAGATACACAGCATCCGAAACTGTCCTGCATATCGGCCTAACATTTTGCAAACGCAGTACAGTAAAAGAATGGTATAAAAATCAATAGTAGTAAACTAGTAAAATTGGGGGTGCTCTTAAGTCTATACCCAACACTGTCCTGTCTCAAGGAGAGAGGAACCACACCGGCTCGGCTCGTGAGCCCGACTGTCGGTTTAATCCCGACAACCGAGTTCTGACTTGCTGGACAGAGGATGGAACCATCAGTTTCAGTTCCGAGTGACACAGCCACAAGATTAGCCGCCACTGATATAGCTGAACCACTACTTGACCCACACGGATCCGCAGTTAAAACGTAGGGATTCTGCAAGCATTTCAAAAGATCTTTATCATAACCTAACCTTGAGTTCCAAGTTACTAAAAGGCTCCAAACACAAACTTACCTTTCCTTGGAGTCCACGTGCAGACCAACCGCTTGGTATGTTGTTAGATCGGAAATGAGCCCATTCGCTTTGCCCAAGATCACAGCACCTGACTCTCTCAGTCTCTTGACAACACCCGCGTCTCTAGGCACCACAGAACCAAGCCAAGGAGCCAGCCGTGGTGTTAAGCTCATCCTTGGTGGATATGGAATCCTTGAGTAGAACTGGAACACCGTGCAAGATAGGAAGCTCAGTGGTCATGTCTTTCACCTCGCGTTCTGTCTGCGTTCTCTGCTTGGATCAAAGCATCAGGATTCGTCTCGATGACTGCGCAGAGTATCGGATTGAGTCTAGAGATCTCTTCGAGATATAACTCGACGAGCTGCTTCGATGTAAGTCGTTTCTCCTTGAAAGCGAGTCTAATGCCTTCAACTGTAGCTTCTTGGATCGAGAACGTTGAGCTGAGCATGATGTGAAGAAGCGTGGACTTAGAAGATGAAACGCAGAGGCGGAAATAGTCAACGTCAAGGAGCAGGCTGCTTCTTTCTCACGATGATTAAAGAATGTATTCTTCTTGCATACATTACACTAAAGAGATAAATACATTTAACATAAAGTCATAAACAAGTATTTATTTGCCACCAGTGAGAGCTGAGCTAGAGATGTTAATTGCCGTTGATTAAAGAAAATGGTTGCGATTAGCCATTTAATCAAAGCCAAAATTAAAAGTCTCTATTTTGTCGTCTTGCAAGATTCCAAGATGTATTAAGAACACGTGAATTGCAGATCTAAAAAAGCTGATAGTTATTCATTAATTATTCATAGATAGTCAAATCCCAAAACCCGAGGGTTTTACAAACTCAAACGATACGAAAGCAAAAAGCAAAAGATAAACATTCAATCATCAGATTCAAAAGATCCGATCTAAAGCTGACCACAATCAGCAACAACAACCTTCTTCTTAGTCGTCCCGGAAGACGATCCAACCTTCTCGATCGCCTTCACCACCTCAATACCTTCAACAACCTTCCCAAACACAACGTGCTTCCCGTCGAGCCACGCCGTCTCCGCGGTGCAGATGAAGAACTGAGATCCGTTCGTGTTGGGACCAGAGTTCGCCATCGAGAGGATCCCGGCTCCGGTGTGCTTCTTGACGAAGTTCTCGTCCTTGAACTTGGCTCCGTAGATCGACTCCCCTCCGGTCCCGTTCCCGGCGGTGAAATCGCCTCCCTGGCACATGAATCCGGGGATCACGCGGTGGAAGGCCGATCCCTTGTAGTGGAGAGGCTTCCCCATCTTCCCGACTCCCTTCTCGCCGGTGCAGAGGGCGCGGAAGTTCTCGGCGGTGTTCGGTGTGGTGTCTTTGTAAAGCTCCATCACGATGCGGCCGGCGGGAGTGCCGTCGAGGGTCATGTCGAAGAAAACTCTAGGGTTTGCCATTTTTTTTGAGATTGAGATCGGAAGAGGAGGCTGTGTAGTGATTGGTGCTGTTTAGGGCTTTTTGCGATGGGTTCATATAAAGAGGAGGATTCAATGTGGAAAAAAGGAAATTTTGTTTTGTGGCCGTTGATTGACGACACGTGTATGGATGGAGATTAATCGTGGTTGGTTTTAGTTTGACCATGGTTTAACGTTGCGTGGATTTGAGGTTGCTCTACGAATGGAGGTTGTTTATTGTTTAGATGGACCCGACAAACGGACGGCGTTTTTTCTGTGTAGGTGGGCCGAGCCGAAAGTAGAAGCCCGATATCTAATCATTATACTTCACTTTTTAAAAATATTTTATTCAGATAAATAATTGCAAATTTTTCCTTCGACTCTTTTTATTTACTTGAAAAAGAAAAACTTTATATCGAATCTATTAAAGATATAAACCTAATTTTCTTTACCAAAGTATAGCCCACTGTGTTTATTTACCAAAGTGATTCGATTAATTTCCAAGCACAACATTATGTGAATGTCCAAAGTCCAAACCAAAGAAAACAACAAACACCATCAACTTCATCAAATATTCTTTAGACACGCGACGGCTCCTAGTATCCTAACTAGGGTCTATCACTGGAATAAACCATTTTTTTTTTGCACTCCACGACATGCTAATATCATAGAGTATCCGCTATTATTTTTGATCTGCGGCAGTGATGTTACCATTTTCAACTTATATCACATTAGGATAAGCTAGCAAAGAGAAACATGATGTCCCTAAAATCTAAAATGCTAAATCACATCAAAGCACTGGCAAAATAAACTTTTGGAGTCGACCAATAGACAAATTTAATTGTTTTCTCTAATCTGGGATTATTCGTTCTCCAAACTATATAAACTTTTGATAAAAGATTTTTATTATTCAAATCGAAAGTCACTCTTTTAAGTTAAATAGTAAAATATGCGCAGAGACGAACAATTATCAGTCGTCTGACTCTGTGCATGGCACGAGATCCGCTGCCACCGTACACGTGGACAACCAAACATTTTACTCACTGCAAAGATACTGTCTCACGTCACTAGTACTAACTTATCACTAGTACTAACTTATATAATAAAACCATATGTTATTTATTTAAATATTGTATAGTACTGGTGAAACTCGAAAAGCAACAACCTCCGTGCAATCATATCATATGCATGGCTTGATCAAAGGGTAACCTTTAACACCTTCCCCATCGCTAGAGTCACTGCGCTCGTTTCCATTCCCGTCACAATCACATCCTGGTCGTACACGTGGACCCACATCCTCCCTTTTCCCGAGTAGCTGATACGTCCACCCTTCGCCGTCTCGAAAGATTACTTGTTCGACTAGTAGTGTGATACACTCTCGCTTCTCTTTCTGTTTCGTGATCAGAGAGAAAGAGGCGGAGAGAACAGAGAGCAGAGAGAGAGAAGCGAGCTCGTTTCGTCTTCCTCTTCTTCGCTCCACGCTCGATCATCAGGTTCATTATCCCTCTACCTCTATACTGTGGTTTAAGAGCAATATCTATACTGTTTGATCAAGATGAGTTTAGTAACTCCCTGCTTCGCCGGATCTCCGGCGAAGTGCGTTAGCTAGGTTAGAGCTTTGTTTACGATTCGTTCTGTGCGTTGATATAGTTAACAACGAGTCGAAATCTCTCTAGTTTGTTTTCTTGTTCTTTCGAATTTCCGATGTTGCTGTTGATCGAGTTTCTGATTGATTCCGTTTGACTAGTTTTACAGTCATCAGTTTCCACAGAACGGTTTGATTGATTATCACGCCATTGTTGTGGACCTTACTGCGAGCAAAATAGATCTGATATCTATTTATGTAACTGCAGGGAATGATCATTGACTAGGATTTGAATCAAGTCGGAGTAATGTCGAGTTTCAATCTCAAGGTAGATGTGAATCAGAACGGGGATCTCAAGAAAGCTGCTGATACACTTGACGATATCGATGACATTGATTTCTCCAAGCTGCTTGAGAAGCCGAGGCCGTTGAACATCGATAGACTTAGATCACTCGACGAAAGGTCTCTTACTGAGTTGTCTGGATCACCACAGCTTAGAAACGCGGATAACGCTTCTTCTCGGGTACATGATCACCCGGATTATGTGTTTTCACCGAGTGTGGGAAGGAGGTCTGGATTCAACACTCCTCGGTCAGTGCAAGGTTTTGAGTCTCATCCTATGGTGGGAGAGGCGTGGGATGCTTTGAGGCGCTCTATGGTGTACTTCCGTGGACAACCTGTTGGGACGATTGCTGCTGTGGATAACTCTGAAGAGAAACTCAACTATGATCAGGTGAAGAATCTTTATATATTTGCTTAAAACACACATTTTATTTATCACGATTCTATTAAGTAGTGTGTTTGCTGTCTTTAGGTGTTTGTGAGAGACTTTGTACCAAGTGCTTTGGCATTCTTGATGAACGGAGAACCAGATATAGTGAGGAACTTTCTTTTGAAGACTCTTCGTCTTCAGTCTTGGGAGAAAAAGATTGATAGATTCCAACTTGGTGAAGGAGTTATGCCTGCTAGCTTCAAAGTTTTCCATGATCCGGTTAGAAACCATGAAACGTTGATAGCTGATTTTGGTGAGAGCGCAATTGGGAGAGTGGCGCCGGTTGATTCTGGATTCTGGTGGATTATTCTGCTCCGAGCCTACACAAAATCTACGGGAGACTCTTCTCTTGCTGACATGCCTGAATGCCAGAAGGGTATACGGTTGATACTAAGCCTTTGTCTCTCTGAGGGATTTGATACTTTTCCCACTCTCTTATGTGCTGATGGTTGCTGTATGATTGATCGTAGGATGGTGAGTTAAAGTCCTTTTACTAATTTGATTATTTCTACAAGGACAGTTTGAGAATCTTCTGGTTTCCTTGTTGTAGGGAGTTTATGGTTACCCGATAGAGATTCAAGCCCTCTTCTTTATGGCCTTAAGGTGTGCCCTGCTCGTACTTAAACACGATGGAGAAGGTAAAGAAATGGTGGAACAGATAGTGAAGCGACTCCATGCATTGAGCTACCACATGAGGAGTTACTTTTGGCTAGACTTGAAGCAGCTTAATGACATTTACCGATACAAGACAGAGGAATACTCTCACACTGCTGTCAACAAGTTCAACGTAATCCCTGATTCTCTTCCAGAATGGGTTTTCGACTTCATGCCATCTCACGGAGGGTTTTTCATCGGCAATGTTAGCCCCGCAAGAATGGATTTCCGTTGGTTTGCCTTGGGAAATTGCATAGCCATATTGTCTTCCATGGCTACTCCTGAGCAGTCAACCGCAATTATGGATCTCATAGAATCTCGCTGGGAAGAGTTAGTTGGAGAAATGCCACTGAAAGTTTGCTACCCTGCAATAGAAAGCCATGAATGGAGAATAGTAACTGGTTGTGACCCCAAAAACACCCGATGGAGTTACCACAATGGAGGGTCCTGGCCAGGTAATTTTTACTAATCATCTCCTAAACGTTCCTGTTCCTCTGGTTGTTTCTACTATATGCAAAAGCTAATCTGATTTTATGTTCCCTGGGACAGTGCTGCTATGGCTACTGACGGCTGCTTGTATCAAAACTGGACGACCTCAAATAGCAAGACGAGCAATTGAAGTGGCTGAGGCTAGGCTTCATAAAGACAATTGGCCTGAATACTATGATGGGAAGCTAGGGAGATACGTGGGGAAGCAGTCACGTAAATGCCAGACCTGGTCAATCGCCGGATACTTAGTAGCCAAGATGATGCTGGAAGATCCGTCGCATGTCGGCATGATTGCTCTTGAGGAAGACAAGCAAATGAAACCCGTTATGAGAAGATCCAACTCCTGGACTTGTTGAAGTTTGATCATCTTCGTCAAGGTAAAGTAATCAAGAGATGAGATGAGCTAAGAAGAAACTTCATGAATACCTCGTTTTAATGCTGATAACAACTCTTCGTTTTTCAAATAGCACATTTTACGTTTGTTTTTGCTTTGTGAAATATTTTTAGACTATGAAACATTTAAGCATCGTTAAAAAGAGTTCTTCTCTTTAAGCTTCACATTCTTTTTTTTTTTTTTGTAAAACATACTTCATTCATAATTTAACCAGTTACAAAGATAAAAGCAACATCAAAGACCTGATGTGCGATCCTAATGAAAAAATTAATACAAGGCAATAAAGAGATAGAGACACAAGCTTAAATAAACTTGATAATAAGTTGGAAGAGTCATGAAAGGTGCCACGTACGATGAAATCTCTAGAGAGAGTACACCATCCTTCAAATTCTTCAATGGGAATAGTCACTGTATATCGTGACGTTGGGCGCTCCACAACCTCGATTCTCACCGGGGTGAGTATCGTTGTACCTTCCGGTCCCAAACGAACCATCACATAAGGTATCAAGCGGCAAGGAAATCGACAATGATCACTGGCAATGCAGCCAAGACAGGGGTCCATCTCATGAAAAGAGACTTTGGTGGAAGTTGTCACTGTGGAAAAGGTTCTCTCATGGCCCTGGCATGAGGAAGTTTGACTAGCCTTTCTTGGAGTGGAAAAAGCTAAAGGACTACAATCTTCAAGCTTTGATAGATTCCAACATAATGATAATATTGATGTGTTACTTGATCTTGTTGGGGTTGGACTTTGGTAGTGAGTTACGCTTGAGACATTTGGAATAGTTCCAAAGATTGCACCAAGGAGATACGTATGTGCTTCTGAGTTTATCATTTGTGAATGTTTCAACTTGGGTCGCCAAGTTAAGTGTTGACTCCCACAAACACAGGCAGGTCGAACAGAAGTTGACAATGTAAAGCACGAACTCATGAGGCAAGTATGATGTGCGCCTAAGACAATGTAATGAAGATATGAATGATACAAATTAGGCAACACTGATCTTTTTACCTTCCCATCAACGGACATAAGGATGAGCTTCTCAGTAGATTCCGAAGAGGCGAGCAGTGAATCCAGGCATATACTTTCACTTCCAACATTACCGTGCTGGAGCCATAAGAATTTGCCAGAACCAAAGTCGAGCCCCTGGTCAATGAAGTCTATGAAGCTCAAGGAGAGTAAGCTTTCGTTGTTGCGTACAGATTGGAAAGACCTTGAACAAGAAAAGCAAGCAGTAACACCCGGCGGTTTCACAGAAGCAGAGAGGTCACTGGATGAAGTAAGCAAGCACCTCCAGAGAGGAACAAACGCAAACCTCGCCCATACAGGTTGACGATAGGCTTCTGAGTAAATTTCATCGGGGCTTTCACCCGAGAAGCAGTTAACAGCCATGGCTGGAAAGGAGACCGGAGCAGCCGAGCAGAGCACAAACAGCCACAAAGATAGCATCACAGAGAGCAGCGGTTTCATATGGTTCTGTTTTCGTCTCAGTCGAGAGATCAGATGAGATCTCCGCCGACAAGGGCGAGCAGAGGCGGTGGCGAAGGTTTGAACTCGAGATGTGGCACAGCGGGAGAGGTTATGGTGGAAAGGAGAGCTAGCGGCGAACGAAACAGTGGCCTTCAAACACACGCTTGATTTCGAGCAACCAATCGTCACCGGAGGACTCACCGGATTCGAAACAGGTATCAACACGAGGTAGCAGAGGACGAAGGGAGCCGAGAGAGAAGAGAAATGGTGGTGACGCCGGCGACCTAAGCTTCACATTCTTATTACATGCATATCTCTCTCTCTGTTGCTTAAACATCTCAAGGTTTATATATATATGCAGTTTATGACCTGAATATTGTGCTATGAGTCTGTCTAGTTTGGTGTTTGGTGAAGATTAGGTGTGAGATTCAGGAGCTTCATGTTTACTGCATTGGCTTTGTTTGTTGGAATCAGACTTCCAGCAAATCTACCGTTTTTGGATCAAACAATTGGCGCTAGAAGGAGGGGGCCGAACCCAACGTCAAATATGTTGCTTGGCAAAGTCGCTACTCAAGACGAATCGGTCTCTCGCGGTTACTCGGGAAGAGTCACTCTCTCGCGGTTACTCGGGACGAATCGCTCTCTCGAGGATACTCGACATGGTTCGTTCTCTCGCGATTACTCGGCACGGTTCGCTTTCTCGCGGTTACTCGGCACGGTTCGCTCTCTCGCGGCTACTCATGACGAATCGCTCTCTCGCGGTTACTCGACATGATTGCTCCCTCGCACTTACTCGGAGCAGACCGGTCTCTAGCAGTTACCTGGTCGCTCTCTCGTAGTTACACGACGCTCGCTATCTCGCTGCTACTCGGAACAGATCTGTCTCTAGCAGTCGCTACTCTCTCGCGGTTACTCGGAGTGGATCGCTCTCTCGTAGTCACTTCGCTCGAGATAAGCTTACTTCTTCACACTAAAGATAAGCTCTTTACTAAACCATCACATCTTTTTTTGATCATTTTCAAATTAGTTTGATTGCTCGCTTATTAACTATGCAAGAGTGGTCAATGGTCATTTCTTTTGGTTTGTATTGATCTAATCTTGGTAATGCTTTTTGTGAACCAGAGCCGACTACAATCGTCAAGGGCGAGCAACCGCGAAGCGTCTCACCCTTCAAATCGTTGTTCGGCGAAGTCGTTACTCGACGAGGATCACTCTCTCGCTGTTACTCGGCATAGCTCGCTCTCTCGCCGTTACTCGGCACAGCTCGCTCTCTCGCCGTTACTCGGCACAGCTCGCTCTCTCGCGGTTACTCGGCAAAGCTTGTTCTCTCGCGGTTACTCGGCACAGCTCGCTCTCTCGCCGTTACTCGGCACAGCTTGCTCTCTCGCCGTTACTCGGCAAAGCTCGTTCGTGACGATTCGTTTGTGACGGTTTGTTCATGGTGGTACGTTCATGACGATGTTTGTGGTGACTTGTCCTTGGCAGCTAGTCAACTGACACTTCCATCCATAGCGACTAACTCGGGTGGTTCAGAACACTGTCCACACAGATCGTTCACGCAACTATCCCCGAGTAAGCTCCGATTGGAATCAGAAGTATGTCCATGACAGCTCGTCCGAGACAGTCCACCCACGACACTTTGTTTATGACAACCAAGCCATAACAGCCTGTTCATGACAATTTGTCTACGACATGAATATATGCTGAGTCCATTATCTTATAAACCCCTTCGTACAATTCGCAGAGATCAACTTCATCTCTCTCAACGAACTGGGGGGGGCTTATTGTTGGACATGGGTTTTACCCCCAACAAGGCCTATAAGATAATGGGCTCAGCCCATTTAAAAGAAGGTCACTAGGAAACCCTAGACCTATCTTCTATAAATATGGAGGCATCCTCTCCTTAGAAGGGATCTTCCTTTTGCCTCTCAACCACTTCATCTCTACTTCTAGAGAGAAACACCACATTACATGCTTTCTTCTAAGCACTTGTAACCCTTTTGTTGTAGAACTACGATTGGCTTGATCCCCTTTTGGGGTACGTAGGCATCCCTTCACCGGGTCCAGCCACAATCATTTAACCCCTTTTTACTCTTTATATATGATGATTTCTCATAAACTTCCATATAAATTCATTGTCTGATTCCAACAAACACTTCCAGCAAATCTACCGTTTTTGGATCAAACAGGCTTTTTCTGAAAAATCAAATTAGAATTCTTTTGAGAATTTTATTTTGACACATCATAATCTTTGGGTTTTAATAAAAGCTATTTGTTCCTAACCAACACAACTACACAAGAGTGTTTACATTTCAAAGAATGATCAGAAAAACTAACTAAAAGCTTCTCACTATTTCTTAATCTGCCACATATGCTACTGCTCCTCCCTGAAATGCGTAGATACTACACACAAGAAGCAGCAGCAACTGAACAAGACACAGAGAAGCACATAGACTGGAGAAAAGTTCATGGACTGCTACCTCCATGTAGCATCCATAAAATCATCAATGGGCTTACACTTGGACTCGGACTCAATCTCAAACCCAATCCATATCACAAACCCAGCAGACAAGTATAACATTCTTTTTTTTTGGTCTTTGCATAATAATAAATAAATAAATAATGAAAAATGATAAGGAAAACGTTGACGACTTGACGGCCGTTAAAGCCACGTCAGCATATGGTCCACAGCAAGTCGTTCGTTATTTCATATCCTCTCACTATTCTCCTCTTAATGCTTTCCTTTATCCTCTCATCATCATCATCATCATCATCTCTCTCTCTCGCCTGCCTTCTCCTCCAATGGAGGTTACCTCCTCCTTCATCTCCACCACTTCGTCGTCGAAGTACCTCACCTTAACTTCCTACTCTCCGGTGATTCTTCCGGCTTCTAGTCTCCGCTCCATCCGTACGGACTTCCTCGGCTCTTGCCACACTCTCCGTCCTCCTCATCATCTTCGAGCTCGCGCCGGAAAACAACGAAAACATGGTCGTTCTTCTTCAACTCGATCTCCTCGTTTAGTAGTTAGAGCTTCTATAGACTCTGGTCTGATCCTTGTTGTTGTGGCTGTTACTGCTTTTTCCGCCATTGCTTTCGCTTATTGCCAAAGTACTTTCCGAAAACGCAAACTTTCCGACAAAGTCAGTCAATCTTCCGACAAAGTCAGTCAACTTTCCGACAAGGTGAGTCTTCCTTTACCTCTGCATCGTTTAAGCTTCTCCTTTTGATTTTTTTTGATGAATTTTTGACTGGCAAAACTTGTTCAGGTTGCAGCATCTCCTGAAACACTTCATGAAAGAAAGATCAGTAGTGCTACGATTCAGCGGGAAATCCAACATCTTGATGTTCATGAAGGAGTTCCTGTGGAAGTAAATGGAGGTTTTAGAAAGAAGGTGGAAGAAAGTGCCACCAACTCTGAGGAAGAGGAGGCTCATCAAGTCCAGGAAGCTGCTGTGGCAGAGTATGATTCATTTGTGGCCAAAGAAACGGAGGAGTCTCAGTTTGCTGTTGCCAGTGTCAGCACTATCGCCAGTGAACATAGTTTTACAGATGAGTCCCTTTCATCTCCTATGACTAACGGGACTGTTGCTGTGACATTGGGAGCACAAGCACCGGAAAAGGAAGTTGAAAACACTGATGAGCATGTGGTTACGGATAATGGGTTTTCACAGGCAGTGGTGGGAGTTCATTCGGTTGCTTCACCACATGTGGTAGATGAGGATGATGCACATGCTCTCGAGAACAAGATTAATGGTCTGATCCAAAAGCCTGTTGAATACAGCATTTTCAAGGAGAGCAAAAGAGAAGAGATTCACACTTTTTATGGGTCTGATCATTCATCACCCACTTCTTCAAGGCTGACTAGTGTTAAAGCAGTCTCTCCTACTCTTACTTCTCCTGCGACTGATAGTTTATTGTTGGACCACAAGAACAATGGAATCATTGATACCCAGTTCTCAGGACCAAGTTCTGGTACAGGTACGTCAACAGTGTGGTACTTTCACTGTCAGTTTTGATAAGGTCTCGTGTTTAAGTTACTTTCCGTTGCAGGTTATGTTGAAGAGGAAAATCTTGTGGGACACGGTAACGGTGGTTTATCCCTCAAAAGGAAAGATGTAAGAAGAGACTGGGAAGTTCCAGATGATGGGAAGCATGTGGCTCACCAAACTGATGAAAGCATGCCTGAGTTCCCTTCTCAGATACTCAATAGCAATGGGCGCTCTCCAAAAACTAGTGATGCTTACTACCAGTTACTTCGAGATGGGAGGTAAGAAATATTCTTCTGCTGGCATTGCTTATTCTTTCTTGGGAATTTTTATCACCAAACAAAAGTTGCTTGATTGTTTGACTTTGAGGGTCTAATATCCATATATAATAGGCTAAGGGACTGCATAAACCTACTTGAAGATTTGGATCAAAGGGATTTATTGGACATGGACAAGGTATGTTTGCTTTCCCTGGATGAGATCTAATATTGATTCTCCTTTAAATTTGGAACCTTTCTCAGTGATCTTATTTCTCTTGTATCCTAATATCAGATTTACCACGCAAGCTTCTTTAAACTCTGCAAGAAGCAAAGGGCTGTCAAGGAAGCATTTCGCTTTACCAAGTTGATTCCAAATCCAACCATGAGCACATTCAATATGTTAATGTCTGTATGTGCAAGCTCCCAGGACATAGAAGGTGATATTAATATCCATATTGATCTTGTTAACGTTCATTCTTTTAAATGTCTAGTTGTTACTTATGTAGGAGCTCGTGGAGTTTTGAATCTGGTGCAAGAGAATGGTATGATGGCTGACTGCAAACTATACACAACTTTAATATCAAGTTGTGCTAAAAGTGGGAAAGTTGATGCAATGTTTGAGGTATAGTAATCTTCTTTTCCCTGTTTGTTATATGAACGAGGATTCATATTAGGCCTTTTCTTTGGAATCTCTATTATATCATGACCTAAAGTCATATTCATATCCATCTCAAGTTGATGATACTGTCTTAGATCTTAAACACTGACCATAATATCGCACCCCCATGGTCTGATAGCATCCTAAATGGTTCCATGTACTGTACACTTCTTCATGTGGTTATATTCTCAGGTGTTCCACCAGATGGCAAATTCAGGAGTGGAACCCAATCTTCACACGTTTGGTGCGCTTATTGATGGGTGTGCGAGAGCTGGACAAGTAGCCAAGGCATTTGGTGCTTATGGAATTTTAAGGTCTAAGGTAAGCCTGGCACAAGTTATTTAATTGCATCCTATCAGGTTTCTAGATTGTATCTTCTTGCCTTGTGGCTACCAAATGTGTTTTTAATCTTGCTCATTATCTTCATTATGTTTTGTAATATCAAGGCTATTATTACATTGATGACATGTTCGATGCAGTAGAATGTTAAGCCAGACCGGGTTGTATTCAATGCCCTCATCTCTGCATGTGGTCAGTCAGGAGCTGTTGACCGTGCTTTTGATGTGTTAGCTGAAATGAAGGCTGAGACGCACCCTATAGACCCTGATCATATCACGCTTGGTGCATTGATGAAAGCATGTTTCAATGCTGGTCAGGTGTGTGGCTTAATTTTGTTTTTCTTCCATTTTTGTGTTTTGTCATCTCTTTCTATCTGGTTAAGGATAAGTTTATTACAGGTCGAACGAGCTAAAGAAGTATACAAGATGATCCATCAATATGGAATAAAGGGTACTCCAGAAGTCTATACCATTGCTGTGAATAGTTGCAGCAAGTCTGGGGACTGGGATTTTGCATGTAGCATATACAATGACATGAAAGAGAAAGGTGTTATCCCTGACGAGGTATGTCTTTATGAGGCATGAACATGTCACTACATACCTGCTGAAACTCATGGAGTTGGGTGATAGGAGTTAATTGTTTAACTTAGAGAATTTATTGGCAGTTCTTCTAAGGCCATCTTGCTTATATATGCAATCTTGGTTTTGACCTTGTGCAGGTGTTTTTTAGTGCATTGATCGATGTTGCAGGACATGCAAAAATGTTAGACGAAGCGTTTAGCATTCTTCAGGATGCGAAATCTCAAGGCATACGTCTGGGAACCATAACATATAGCTCACTGATGGGAGCTTGTTGTAATGTAAGTGCCTTTTATAGCTCTGGCCTTGATGCCTTGAACACTACTGATACCCTTTTTCTTTTAAATTAGGCGAAAAACTGGAAGAAAGCACTGGAGCTCTATGAAAAGATCAAGTCAATCAAACTTAGACCAACTGTTTCAACAATGAATGCCCTTATTACTGCCTTGTGTAAGACCTCATACATTACTATCTTAAACTTTTACCCTTATTAATAAATAAATATGGTATTACCACAATTGCAATATATCATTACTGGTATGACACTCTTTAGATTATCAACAGGTGAAGGTGGTCAACTTCCCAAGGCTATGGAATATCTTGATGAGATAAAGACTTTGGGATTAACCCCAAACACTATCACTTACTCTATGCTCATGCTGGCCAGTGAAAGGTAACTTCTTTTTTGTGTTGAGTTTTTAGGCTTGTTTGGATCAGTAATCAGTTCAGATTTGAGAATTCCAGTATTCTTTTGACTTTTCTCTGTGTAGAAAGGATGACTTTGAGGTAAGTTTCAAGCTTCTCTCTCGAGCAAAAGAAGATGGAGTATCACCAAACTTCATCATGTGCAGATGCATAACAAGTAAGCTTTTTGTATTTCATATTCACCGTAGTAGTCCATATGATGCAACCAGACATGAACGCGTTTGTTTTAATGTAGCACTTAATTTGTTTTGCTATTCTATAAAGGCCTTTGCAAGCGAAGGTTCGAAAAGGCTTGTGCTGCTGGTGAACCTGTTGTGTCTTTCAAATCAGGACGACCTCAGATTGAAAATAAATGGTCAGTATAGCTTCCTTTTTCAAATCTTAAGGCAGCCACTCTTCCTTTTAGTGTTGGAAAAGGTGTAGAAAAATCTTGTGATGCTTCCCAGTCTAAGAAATCTTGACTGAGGTTTTAGTAAATTTGTTGGATTTGATCTGATGCTTGTGTTACTCTCCCTTTCTCAGTAAAGACCTTCATCACGAATCTAATTCCATGTTGGTATTGATAAACTTCCCTTTCTTTCAGGACATCAATGGCCTTAATGGTTTACCGTGAGACGATATCAGGTGGTACGGTTCCTACTACAGAAGTAGTTTCGCAAGTTTTGGGATGCTTGCAACTTCCACATGATGCTGCTTTGAGGGATAGACTGGTTTCGAATTTAAACATTTCGTCACAAAAGCAACATAACATATTCCCACTAGTAGATGGATTTGGAGAGTATGATCCTCGAGCATTTTCACTGCTTGAGGTATGTTAGTAGCTTCATTAAGTATTATAGAGATTCGTCTGGTCTTCATTATGTTTAATTCATGATTTGCAGGAGGCTACTTCTCTTGGAGTTCTTCCTTCTATGTCCTTCAATAAAATTCCATTGTTTTTCGACACGACAGAATTGCCCAAAAACGTGGCTGAGGTTAGTTTTAATGGATTATACTTTACAAGATTACCATCTGGTTCCCAAAGTTATTAATAGTTAGCTATGAAAAAAATATGGCAGGTTTACCTCTTAACCATCTTTAAAGGTCTTAAGCATCGCCTTGCAGCTGGTAAGATTGTCTGTTTTCTATACTCATCTTGATATAACTTTACGTTAATCTTCTTTATTTTATTATCTTTATTGTTAATCTCATATATGTTTCAGGTGCTAAGATACCTCATATTAACTTGATAATTTCCATAGAAGAGAAGGAGATTACGACTCCTGAAGGAGAGAAGACAATTGACCTTGCAGGAAGGTAAACTCAGAGTATCCTATTGTTTTCTGTTTTAAATTATGCAGAGGTAACGTTTACCATCTGAAGAACATCCCTTGTGTTGACAGGGTTGGACAAGAAATTTCTGCGCTGTTGAGAAGGTTGGGGATACCTTATCATAGAAAGGATGATAGATTAAGAATCAACGGTGTTGCTTTGAAGAACTGGTTTCAACCAAAGCTTGATTCACCCTTCTCTACAAAGCCAGGGGACTTAAGATCATCACAAGTACCATTAGGCAACCAAATCACTCGCCAGCAACGCAGCATTCGACTAGGGAACCTCTCACTTGAGTGAGAACTGAGAAGAGGCTTCTCTCATTTTGATCCTTACCTCCGAGAGTTTTTTTTTACACGCAACGAGATACTCAGTACATGTCACATTCCTCCAGAATCACAGCAGAAAGATGGAACATTCATACTTTGTTTCATTACTCTTCTGCATTGCGGTCCACGCACACGAGGATGCTGCATATTGACAGGAAGTTACTTGCATGGTAAAGCAGTTGGTATGTATATCTGTAAGTTTGTATTTACTCAATATATAAATGGTAAATGATTCTTTTTAAGACTTGGGAAACTTGTCTATTTCACCTTTTTAGAGATAACCAACTATGAGATTGATAAATTTCCATTTCAAGATTAGTTAATACTCATATATCAGTTCTTACAGTTCTCCATGATTCAAAAAAAAATAAAAAATACATGGGAAGAAGATTATGAAGAGATACATCGTCAATTCCTATAACAACTTTTCAAGATTTCTATGGTATATAGATACAATTTTCCTGAGAGGTATCAAACTTCTCTTTTTAACATTATTGTAACCGAGATGCAAGGAGATCAAGAAACATTTCTTCTCTACAAGGAATGGTCAAGCCTCCCATTGGATGATTGAATCCAAACTCTTCCTCTGCTCGACTAAGGAACTCTCTGAAGGAAGGGTGATTCAGAAACGATATTGGAACCACAAACCTCTTCTTCTCCTTCTCAATCTGTTCTCCTACGTACACTGCCACATGCCCTTTAGGGACATGATCCAATGATGATGATGTTCGGTTTTTGTTTGCCCGTGAGTTTAGCTTCATTATCTGTTTTGTTGCATTTGTGATCGCAAAACGGCTCAACCCCATCTTAGTTTTCTGCTTTATGACCAAAGATGCTAAACGAAATATCTCAATGAAAGTTTTTTTTTCCACCACAATGCTTGAGATGAAGAAAGGTGGTGATGATTGTCTCTATTTATAATAATGATTTTTTATTTTTTATTTTTAAAAACGAGTGATAGCTTTTCAGTTATTTAAGGGCATTTATTGGTTTTTTTCCCATGCAAGTTGTTTGACTTATTCATCTTATCACATGCATCGCAACTAGTTCATGTAGTCGTCCAGCAAAAATTTATTTGTTCTTAGTAATATATAAATAATAAAACTAAGAAAAAAATCAAATTATTATTATAATATTCTTTTTCTCTGAATATTATTTGAACTATGCGTTTTGTCCGCACATGCGGACATAATCGTTTTAGGAATAGCTATTAGTTTCCATCTTAATCATTAATTCAAATGTTATCAAAAAGTTTAAATCAAATTTCAAATTATTTATATATGATAAAGTTTTTTATCAAAATATATATGATTATTATTGAGTCCAAATTTAAAACACTCACATATTGAAATATTTTTGAAAATGTTTTACTTATTTAATATTTATTTTTTGCTTATTTAATATTTAACTTTAAATTGTTTTATCTTATTTGTTACTTTTATAATAAAAATATTATTTTCAAATAACAAAATAATATATATTTATCTATATATATATATATAGTAAATAAATATCATTTTTTGAAAATGTTAGAATCTTATGTTTTAAGATATTTATTTTTTCTTTTTGAGTTTTCTTTCTGTATACTTTTGTAGGACATATAATCAAATATTGGATTTGTATAAACATGAATTTTTATGTTAACTTATATTAGCAAATTTTATAATTGTTAGAAAAAATATTTTTTTAATAAAATAAACACTAATGAATCAAATTATAAACTGTATATATTATCGATGAGTTTATATAAACAAAATCTCAAATATATAACCATTTAATACCAAAATATAGATATAATCCTTTCATGATATATTAGAAAAGAATTTTTATATAATATTAATAACATAATATGCAATATTGTGTAAATTATAATTATCATATTTTTCTTAAAACTATTTCTTATAATATAAATATTATAATTTTTTTATTAAAATAGTTGAATAAATAAGATAACATGAAATATATGTATAGATGAAATATTGTAATTATCATATTTTCAAAACTATTAATTATTAAAATATATAATAAAATATTTATTAACTATTAAATAATCCTGAAATCATAGAAAAATTGACTCATAATCAAAATCATTTCATAAATAATAATATAGATTATATAAGTTTTTCTACTTCTCTTCAGCATAGAAGTGTGTGTTTTAAAAAAGATAATAACAAGTGGACAAGCACATGCAACGAAGACAATGAGCAACTTGTCACATTGGCTGAAATAACGATGAACACGAAGAAAAAATTCAGGATAGATTTAACCAATTTGATATTTCAGATTTAAATATAGAAGAAATGTTCAATTTGGTTAATCATTGGATTGGTTTTCGTCTGATAGATGAGAATCATTACGGCCGCAAATATATTCAATTGCTTGAGGCTGCGATTAACAAATCATTAAATTATTATTTTCATCTGCTCAGTCGCATCTAATTACACAATTTTCAGTCTCTAATCGTATGGATGCTTTTCGGAATCATTCTTGATTTTCTAGTTGGAGATTCCATATTTATTTATCTTTAGAAAACAACGAATCAGTAATATTTGAAACTACATGGCAAGTTTGTGATGAAATCCAAGAATATATGGTTTAGTAGCATGTTTCTTCGAGTTAAATATCCGAATACATGTTTGTATATATCAACATACGTATGTTGATATATTACGTCTATGTTTATGAGACAAAATATATAAATTTTCTTCATGAGTTACATTGTAACATAACTTGATTTGATCCGCGTCTTGTATATTTTTAAGATGTCATCAGCCGTTGTTGGGATCATTTTGTTGAAATGTCATTTTCTCTTTAACTTGTAAGTATACTACAAGATAATTGCCATGATCTTATCTTATCTACCATGCACACCCAAACAGAAAATATTTTCAAATCATATACCTCTAATTGAGATTGACAAGATACAGTAGTTAACGCATCACAGTCAGAAAAAGGAGCTTATAATGAAGACCTATCGTTGGTCCAGTAAATGGCCAGTTCAATTGGTTCTAAAGCTGTGTGCTATATTGTTTTAAAAAGCAAAATAAAAAAGGTCTGATAAAAAAAAAGAAGGTTTGGATTCTTTTATTCATTAGTATCTTATAAATTTAAAGATAAAGAATTTGCTTTTGTTTATACAGTAGTGCAGTACTGATTTTCTGCCACCGGAATATTAATTAAAATGATAGTGACATTGTTAAGGTCTAGTGCAAAGCTTCTATTGCTACCCAATTATTTGATAACGAAGGTCTTTCAATTTACATTCGATAATTAATAGGGAATGAATGGAATAGTTAGTGAGTTTATATAATTTGACTAAGTCAATTTGAAAAATGATATGGCCATGCAAATAATGGGTCGAAATAAATGCTGATGACTTGTTTCAAACACCGTCATTGGTCAGGTTTAACTCCGATTTTACTATTGAACCTCTGCAACCATGTGATTCTTAATTATAGAAATCATCAATGCTAAGGAACTTTGGATATTCCGAATCAAGCTAAGATTATCTTTGAAAACATAAAAATCTTTCTTGATCAATGTTTTGTGGAAGTACATAATAGTATAACCTGATTTGACTGGTTATACAACATATTTACAGGCTGATTCAACATGTTCTCCTTTGCAGAAATAAACAAAGGGAACAACAACAAAATTTCTATAACATGGAAAGAAAAAAGCGTTGCGGTTTCCCAAAGAAAAATGATGTCTCAAGTTGAAACAATGCAACCATAAGAATTCAAAAGACCAACGAATATTTCTTCTCTGCAAGGAATCGTTAATCCACCAATTGGATGGTTGAAACCAAACTCTTCCTCCGCTCGACTAAGCAAACCCTGAAACGAAGGATGGTTCAAACACGAGATTGGAACCACAAATCTCTTCTTGTTCTCCATCTCCTCTCCGACGTAAACCGCAACATGTCCTTTTGGGACACGAGACTGCTGTTTTTGCGACTGTTTAGAGTTGATAACACGCGACAATCGAATAGCCATTTCTAAAGCAATGAGATTTATAGAATTTTACAAGAATACTCTGTTTTATGGAAGTGGAGAAAGATTGATATTTTTTTGGTGGAGTTGTGTTTCAGTTAGTTGTTATTTATAGAGTTCCAAAAAGGTCAAGGAATCAAAACTTCGAAGTTGAGTTTAACGATACAAAAGATTTCTGTGTATTATTTTTTATTTTTTTGTCAAACTTCTGTGTATTATTAAAAATAGAGTTTGCAGGGTTTCACATGGGATCTGCTTGATAAAAGATACTAGGGTTTACCTAGAAAAGCATCAAGCTGATTCTTATTTCTCTGGGTGACTTTAGAATATAATCAGATAGGGACCCACCAAAGTTACAGAACTCACATGGGTTCTCTCTCTCACTTATTAAAATCTCTGGCCATCATATAAAACAGGTTTGGCCCTATTGCTCTGATGAATACACAACGGAAACAAGTGTCCTTATTAAATATACTCAATTCGTTCCTAAATATAAGATGCTTTAGGTAAAACATGTTTATTAAAAAATATATATTTTTATCTAAAAGATATTATTAAAGTTATAAATTAAAAACTCCTTAACCAGTTACAAAACAAAACTATTAAATCTGATTGATTACACAATTTTTGATAAAATTAAAATTATTTAGAAATATGAGAATATCTTACATATTTGAATATAGATTATTCCAAACATTTATTTTTAGGAAGGGAGGGAATATTGATGACTATATGCACTTTTGACAAGTCTCTTGAAGATGGTGGCGTTTGGTCTAATATGTGTTGCCCCTATAGCCCCACTCGAGATGACCTATGTGTCTTAATTAACGAAAATTTGTGTTTACAAAACTTGTTCTCTGTATTTATTGTTAATATTATTAAAATACGTAAGAGGACCCTTTTGTGTAATACTAAGCTTGTAGTCATGAAAATGAGGAAACATTGAACATGCATTGTTTCTTTGGTTTCTTTTCTTTGGCAGCCTTTAGTTTGTAGAATCAAGAAGTTTCAAGGCAATGTTTAGGGAGAAGTTGTATGTCCTAAAGAGTTATTTTTAGATTTATTAATGATTTCTCATAACACTCAACTTATCAACAATATAGTTCAGTGGTCTCCACCTGCTCCTACAATAACATAAAGTTATATGAATAGTTTCAGACCAACATATGTTATCTACATTATATCGCGGAGGAAGAAGGTTCAGTTTTAAAGCCAAAAAAAAGAAGTGCAATTTCAAAGCAAAAAAAAAAGGAGGTTTATTTTTTTACAATAAGAAAAAACAATCGGTTGAAGTATTCAGTTACATGTTTGATCTAAAATAATTAATTAAAATATTTAGTATAAATCGCATGTATCTATCTATGTATGATTACGGTCGTTGTAAGAAAATTCCGTTATTGTCACGTGTTTCATTTGCATTATCACAATTATCTCTTCCTAATAACAGAGAGTACCATGTGCTTGACAATCTACAAATGCAATAATTTAGATATGATTTATCGTAAAATTTCTTCAAATAAATTTTCGCAGTACTGTTTCAATATTTTTCATAAATATATTTTATTTGTTATTCGAAGAAAAATGTCCCTCTTTTGTTTTGTTTTTTTTTTTGAATTATACATGGGTATCCTGACATCCACAGAACTGGGTATAGATTAACCACATGTTGCAGTATATATTATCGGTCTATGTGTCAGTCTTTTGTCTCTGGTAATGCCGAAATGTTAATTTCATGGTAGCCAGCGGGATTCAAATCCGGATCCGTATTAAAGCCAAATTTCTTTCAAGTACCACTACACCGTCCTCGATTGGTCGATACGAAGTCTTACATAATGGGAAATCTCTCCATCACATAATAGCAGTTTTTTATTTAAATAACCAGTTATGACTTGCATTATAAATTTAAAGGAATGGTTGATCACATGCACTTTGAATAAACAAAATGGGTTAATGAATAACGAGAGTATATAATTAACTGTTAATAAAACTTCATATCTTTATAATACTGTTTTCTAAACAGTGTTATCATAGGCAGTACAATAACATTTAGCAATTAAGTTTTTTCAAAAAAAAAGGTCTATTTCCAATATATTAAGCATTAATCAAAAGAAAATGGTCAGAAAAATCTCTTTCGCGGAAGGAGCTTTAAATTTCTTGATCCTTCACAAGCTTAAACGTTTTTGAATCCAATCAGCCTCTAAATTTCGAGCTTTAGTGGTTTGGGAATTGGGATATGAATAACTGCAAAACTATTAAGATCTTATTTCGAAATACAAGCTTTGAACAAGTGTCATATACACACACCTAAACTTCATATAACTCTCAGAGTGAACAATAAGAAAAGATTCATCAAACTCTACAAAGACTATTTAATTAATCAATGCGTTTCTCAATGCAGCTGATGAGAAGTAATGAGATGAAGAAATGCTTCTTCTCGACAAGGAATCGTCAAACCGCCCATTGGATGATGAAATCCAAACTCTTCCTCTGCGCGATTAAGAAACTCTCTGAACACAGGATGGTTCAAGTATGATATTGGAACCACGAACCTCGTCTTCTCCATTCTTTCCCCAACGTAAACCGCTACGTGACCTTTAGGAACAAGCCCTGAAGCTGTTGTTGATGATGGTGATCCGTTTTTGTTCCTCGTAGATTGTGATTTGAAGATTTGCTTTGCATTTGGAAGCATGGACCGCACTAAACCCATCTTCTTCTTTCTTTTAAATGAAACGTGATCAAGTTTGTGGATGTGAAGAATATCTGAAGCAAGTGACTTCATAGACAAGGAGGAGAAGAAGTTTATATTTATAGTAGTTAACTTAAAAGCATGCAGCTTCCAGTTAAGAAATGACATGAATGTTAAAATAACAGCAAGATGAGATATCTCTCACTTAAAAAAAAACAAAAGTTATGGGCTGTTGGGCCCTCCCGTCATCCGTCTGGCTCACATGGCTTAGCTCATCTTTATGTAAAGTCACCATATGTATATGTGTAAAATGGGACTGCACATAATGTACATTTTTATATGATTGCCAATATAAAGGTTGGGTTTTTTTTTTCTTGAACACTATAAAGGTTGGGTATGTATATTTAATTAGAGCCTCGAAGTGGTGAATAGTGTGACCTGAGTCATAATAAGTGGGTCCAGTACTCCAGACTCCAGTTCTTAAACCACTTTTAGCAATGGTTGACAGTACGTATGTTAAGTTCCAAGTCTTAAAAGTAGATTTTCCTTTGCTCTCAAACTAGGGGCCGTACTGCGGGACGAACTATGAGCTAGTATACAGATAATTATATATCTTCTTTTTTTGTCACTTTGAAGGTTATATATCATTACTTAATATATTATGCATATTAAAATAAAGATCTTATTTTCATATACAAATGTTTAATACAGCTCTATAAATAGTTTGATGAATTTATTTGCTATTGGATAAGGTCTGACTATCTCTGCATGTGATTTTGATGATGACGATTGTGACTGTTGCTACAGCTGAGTTTGAATATACAACATACTACTGTTTAGTGATCGGAATAGATCGAAAACAAAATTTTCGCTGAACTGTAGCTATTCGCTACCTGTGGCCTACTATCTTCTTGTTTTTTATCGAAGATTATTTGATTCTGTTGAGTAGTGGTTGATATGTATATGTGTGTGTGTCTGTTCTTCGCATTTGAATAAGATGCTTTGCGTATATGTTGAAAGAGAAGAGTTTGCCTATATTAACTGAAAACAAAAAATCATGAAACAAATAAAAATACTTGGCTTACGCATCATCGCGTGTGTGATTAGAAAGAAGCTTTCCGTTCTTCTTCTATGATTTTGAGTCAATTTTATGTTTCATTTGCTATCATAGATTTTTAGAATTATGCCAAAGTTTCATTATTGCACCAAGCATCTAGGACGTAAATTAAGTATACGGGGTTTTCAGATATAAGAGGTGGACCACGTTAGCTTACAATAGATTTTCGTGGCTCCTAACTCCAGTGTCAAAATCATACGGATGATTATTTATGATTATCTATTAGTTATGGTGACTATTGATGGCGGCTAATGATTGTTTTGTTTGGGTCTTCCTGTCACAACCGTAGCTGTACTATTAAACACATGATAGTTTATAGGGGTGTATAATTATGTTGATATCAATAATAAACCACAGTGGTATATAGACTAGTGGAAATTTACTACTAGTAACCATGGATATACCACGATACATATTGTAATTGAGGCTCTATTGTACTAAACATATTATGTCATCCATAAATTAATGGCATTATATTATGTCATCCATATATCGGTAATTGAAGTGACACATGCAAAAGGAACATGGAATTGTTGATGAATTCTCGGATCGGAAAATGAAATTGAACGACCACTCATTGTTACTCTGACACCGCTGAAAGATTCCACCGAAACTATATAATATACAAAATAGTGAAATACAGAAGAACTTGAGAAATTAAAGTATCAAACCGTGGGCGTCTATGAGTATCATCAGTATATGGCGGCTATGACGTTACTACAAAAAAAAACATGTAAATATTCAAAAAATTATAACAAAGATAGATAGGTCTACTAAAAATAGATATAGACAGACCTACGAAATTAAGATAAATATAGATTTAGATACTGTATATCCATTAAAATAATTAATTGGTAGATAAAAATTTAGATGAACAGAAAAAAAAGAGAACCGGTAAGTCAGTTTTCAACAGGATAACTAAGTTTTTTTAGTTCTTAAATTTAGAAAGACAAATCATATCAAAATATAGTATATTTTAGATACTTCTAAATCTACTGTTATTTATTTCAATTAATTATCAAAATGTTATCATTTTTAGTATTTATAATATTAAATAAAAATTGGCTGGGGAATTGTACTCGTGTCTTACTAATATTACAAATATTTAGTTCATTTTGAGTTATTTTACACTCATTCTATTTTACAAAAATTGTCGTTTAAAAATTTTATTTTTGCTTCATAAAAAGTGTAGTTTTATATTTTAATGCAATTTTTATAATAAAATTATAGTTTTATCTCTATTATTTTAATGCATTAATTAGAAATAAAAAATAATTTAGTGTGTGAACAAAAAAACGAGTTTTAGATAATTTATGTATACAAAGTTTTTACGTGACACTTATTATGAAACATAGAAAATATTAAAAATAGTATAAAAATCGCTGACAAAAAAAGCAATATAAAAATCTAGTTTTCAAGTAAATGACATTTTCGCAGTATTACATAATTTATTTTATTTTGGACCTCGAGTTAGTTATTTCACTACTAGGTTTACGGGTACCTTTAAAATTAAATATATTTTTACAATACGTCAACCTGTGTACATGCATCTGACTACTGTAATTTGTTAGGAACATATTTTTCTGGTAAAATTGTTAGGAACATTTTGCATTATGTTAAAAAAAAATTACTGTGGCCACAAAAAGAAATGAATCACTCCCATAAAAAATGCTTGTATAAAAAGAAGCTAAGATCTAATATATATATATATATATATATATATATATATACATAGAGGAAAAGTAAGCAAATCGACATAGAAAAGAAACTTAAATTAATTTTTTGAGCAATTGAATACTTTACAAGTAGAACAGTTAAAAGAACTCGCAAGATCTTCTTAGATCCAAAACTGAAAGAGACTCGCTTAATATCTCAATCTCGAGTTATTCTCTACACTGCAGTGGGTACATTCAAAGAAAAAAAACACAATATATTTGTATAAATAATCTAATTGTCTCAGGATGATCAGTGAGCTCCCTTATCATGAACCGTTTAGAATAGAAGCTAGAGTAGTGAAATAATCTTCAGTGCAAGGGATTGTAAGACCTCCCATGGGATGATCGAACCCAAACTCTTCTTCCGCGAGGTTCAGCAAACTTTGGAACAATGGATGGTTTAAATATGATATAGGTATCACAAATCTCTTCCTTTGGTAAGTCTCACCCACGTAGACGGCCACATGACCCTTTGGGACATTATTAGTACCCGACATGGCCAGGAGGCTCGTGATCCTCGCTGATAAGCTTCTTTGAAGCTTTTGCTTGGCGTGAGACAGTCCAATCAACTGAATACCCATATTTGAGGATTAATGCAAGTAACGGAAAGGAGAATTTTTGAAGAAAATAAATTTTAAGAGATAAATATTTGACTATCTTAGGATTTTATAGGAAGAGATAAATATTTGACTATCTTAGGATTTTATAGGAAGGGATTAGTTTAGTTTGTAAACAAGATTCTCAAAGTGTGTAAAGCATATATAGGGAACTAAAAGAGTTCGTGACCGCAATTCACTCGAGAGTAATAGTTTGGGGAACATATCAGGTGGAGCTATTGGATGAAGTTCACATGCTTATGCCTTGTCTTTTTAGAACCAATATTTTCTCCTTTTAGTGATGAAACATGTTTATAAGACCCTACCATTCCCGAAGATGAATTATAACAACCTACTGTCTCTTATATGAATAGAATCAAAATATGAACGAACAAACATCTTACATTCAACTTGTATGAGATTACTACTTTTGATAAAGACGTTCCGAAGATATACAAAAAATGTGTTCGGAAATTGGATGTATACAATGCTCAATTTGCTAGATGATAATAAAATCTGACTAAAATGCATTCAAGTTAGGACCGGATTATAAGTCACTCGAGAGTAATAGTTCCAGGAACATATCAGGTGGAGCTAGTGGATGAAGTTCACATGCTTATGCCTTGTGTTTCTAGAAACCACTTTGTATTTTCTTTCTTTTTGGTGAAACAAGTATATAAGGCCCTACCATTCCCGCAGTGAATTATAACAACCTACCATCTCTTATATGAATAGAACTAAAACAAGAAAGGAGAAACATGTTTCAATCAACTTGTATGAAACTATTTTTTCGATAAAGACATTTCATAGATATATAGAAGGTGCGTTCTGAAACTGGATATAGATACAATGCTTTGAAAAAAAAAAAAAAATTAAGGCCGAGTGATTTGACATATCATATTAAGCAAACTGTTTCAGATTAGGACTTTTTTGGTTTTGTGGGGCGAGGAGGTATACGATCGATCATAGTCCCATACTTTCGAATAGGCCACAGCCCACATGTAAGAAGTAGAGAATAAATCATACAAGAATTCCAATTAATTATCCCATGCATCGTTTCTCTATACAAGGTTAAGTTAATCCACAACACATGGAGATAGATATTCGGCTACTTGTCTACAGAAATTTTGGAATTTATAGATTTAGAGAATTAAAATGTTTCCTATTTAAGGGCCTAATTTGAGCGTATTTTAGTCTGGTTTAAAATATTTTCTCACCAACAAATTAAAGAAATGATCTCAGTTCAGCTCAAAATTATAATTACTGAAGAACTGAAAGAAAAGGAAATTAAATAATTAAAATTCATATGAAGAAAAACACATTCCTTTAAACTTTATACAATTTCAATATTGATATTCAACTCGATATGTTGCAACCATTGTAGATCATGGCTGCATATGCAGAGATGAACTGAACGTACCCATAAAAAGCAATAACGAAAAAGCTAAATGAACCAAAATCCAAAACTCTTTGAGACAAGTGCAACTAATGTCCCCGTGACCGTTTGACTGTATTTGACATACAGTAGGTCATAAAGGCGAATAAAATTATTGTGCTTCTAAGCTTTATAATTGGGTGGATTTGAATATTTTAGTAGTTGGCAGCTACTTCATACAACACGAGGGCTTCATCATCATCCCACTGACTCTTTACGTTTGACCTAAAAAAGCTAAATGTTATTGGAAAATCTTGTGACGGTCCATTCGTGGATATCCATGTTTCTGCTCTCAGTTCATTTTCGTTGCTTTACACCTATCTGTATATTATTTTAGATAATGGCTTTTCGTATGAATTAGTTAGAGAGCATGTGGTGTGACCCACCAAATTATATTAGAGGGAGCGTTTGATATATATGGCAACTTTTCAAATATGAATCAACAGATACGAGACTCTTCATTAGTGTATTAGAAGGGATTTCAAGGAATAGTAACTATCTAGAAACTGTAGTTTGTAATTCCATTTTCGAGAAGACTAGATATATGTCGAACATATATGGGTTCTACGAACTCTCAGGGTTCAACCAAACAAAAAAAAAAAATCTCTATTCGAACATACAAGAGGATACATAAATAAATAAATTCGAGTGAATGTATCTAACTTTGGGCTAAGCATATAACTCACTGGCCCAAGATTTTATCATATTGGACCAAAGTATCCAAGAAACCTTGGGTTTTTTTTTGTCATTGTTCTAAATGGTTATTTACACACCAAAGCTCGAATATTACGTTGAGTTTTATTTTCCAGAAACTATTTAAGACTCACATAAGATTACTCATCGATGTTTGCTTCTCCGTTTAGTATTAACGTAGGGAGCTCATAAAATCATTGTGAACTCATACCACACAGCACGCAGATGAAAATTGATGCAACGTAACAATAAATGTCATTACTAGAAACGTGGCAAACTTATGTTCGATTCAATATCACCATCCCACCATCTGCTACTCGTACAAAACCTAAAGCCTTTATTTAGGGCTACGATGATTAATTATCTAAACCGAGGCTTCTAGACCGAACCAAATTAAATCGGCTTTTGGTTTATAATCGTTTATGAGCTGTGAACTGATCGATTGTATTATAAAATCCATTCGGTTGATCAGAGAGGAATTGTAGAAATTATGTTTTATATTTTTGCTTATGTTCTATATACAATTAATATAATTTGTTTAAGAAACATAATCTTATTAGACAAAAAATTACATATCTTATTATATAATTCTCTCTTTGTTTTTGCATAACTATATGATTACAAATATTATTAGTTGCACATATATAATAAGTATGTGAATACGTTACCGATATGTTTTTCACATAAGAAAACCTTGTTAATGCGACCCAGACAACATCAAACAACTGAAGAAGCAACGTTAACGACATATTTTCGACGTACGCCTTCAGAGTACAAAGATTAGCTGGATATTAAACACTGACGCATATGATATGGATCGAATGGGTCCTGAATTAGCTGTTGTAATTACACTTCAGTTCAATCCAATAAAGGCCTTTGTTTTATTTTTGATGCAGCGGTCATATTATTGATGATCATTGGTAGGACGACATGAACATGTACGATATAAGGTTTTCTCGTAATTACGATTTGAATTTATATTGTAAAAGTTTTGAAGGAATCATTTTCGCACAACACGTATTTATGACAAAAAGTTATCAAGTGAGAAATAAACGGGGCCAAGGAGTAACATGGGGTTCATGTGCTTACGCTGGCCCCTGCCATCGAACAACACCGCCAACAAAGAAAGACAACATTCACTATGCTATGCAAAATAAATCATCCGATTGATCTGATTTACTGGCCAATAAAATTAAAGAAAGCATTGAATAACTACTAATTTGAAAGGAAAAAAAAAACACAATGGGCCAAATGCTCACGGTCGTCTTATTTCAATTAATTACGTATTCCCACGATCCATCCTGTATTTCTGTGACACGTAACACGCAAAGCAAACAAACAGAAGGCATGAGTACGTACCTGTACGTCTCGTTACTTTTACCCACTAACATGTTTCATCCATCTTTGGATATATCGTTTTTCTTTATTTAGATATCGATCTTTGTTGTGGACTAGACCTTGTGCGGTTGAACAACATAAACCCCTATAAACCCAAAGTCTCCAACTTTCGTATAACTATAAACTGTAGAGTCCGAATTTTCCTTAGTCAGCTATAATTGTACCGGTTATAACCGGCTAGCACAGATTCTGCCATTGCCTTTATATCAAGTTACGAACCACAAAACTTAAATACAGAATGCAATGTTGAAAGATTGTATATCAACAACATTTCTTCCACCGTCTAAAAGACTAACTGAAACTACTTAAAAGCATAGCCTTGCCTTTAATACTTTGTTCTATTTTAATAATCCATTGAAAAAATGAAACGAGTGGAATTTGGTTAGTCGGATCTATTTATTAGAAAATTGCAACTAGATTGCTTATTAGACATTAAATGATCAAATATCTAATACAGTTTTGTATACAAAATGTTGATCGCGTCGGAAAGGTTCAAAAAGTTAGCTAATAATTAAGAGTCGATTAGGACAAAGTGATTAGGACCTACAGTATATAGGTGGCTCCTAAAACGAATGGGTCGTAACTCCCAAGACAGCGCATGTGGGATTGTTTAAGACAAAAACCATGTTTTGTTTTTGTGAGTAATAATCAATTTTAGAAAATCCAACTTTCGAAGTTTTATGACTAAACCAATCCCGTCGATTATGGAAAATATATTCTGTGGTCTTTTTACTTTCACTTGAGTGCGGTATAGGTTTGTAAAGTTGAAATTCAACATCTCGTCTTGTAACCAAAGAAGCTGAGTTTTGAAGACTAAAATAGCTCACTGACTTGTTGAGTATAACCCGAAAAGATTGTGTCTAATCAGATTTTTACGCTAATATGTTAATATCAACAGCTTTCGTTTTTTGGGAGTAATATGAGAAAATACATCGAACGGGAGCGTATACAGAGCAGGCTAGCAGCCCACAACGCTACTGCGTCAGAGCATTACACGTATGTACGCATCATTTTAGATGAGATTTAAGTTTCATATTCTTCTTTCCGATAAATATATTTTCATTTCCCCCCTGCGGATGTTAATATTCATATTGTATATGAAGAATATTCTAAACGAGCTAGATTTTAATTGAGATTTAGGATGAGTTTCCAAGTTCGATTTCGTACTGTCCGAAATCAGAATTAGTTTTTTCTAGATGAGATCAATGCAAACTGAACATAGTTTTTTCCCAGTCAAAGATTATATATATCGGGAAACGAGATTGAAAAAGTGTCCTGCATATCTTTGAATAATAGTCTGCAAGATTATCTTTTACTCAACAGTATGAAAATCTTACAATATGATATTACCATAGATATTTACGAGATTCATTTGGAAATTATAACTTTATTCTTACAAGTGCAGTATCTTAGGTAGATGAGACATCTATTGGAAATTTGGAAGCATCATCAGCCTTACCTTACCTTGCTTCGAAGAAAAGTGGATAAAAGACATAAATTTTTCTCATCTAATTGGCAGGTGGGAAAAGTTTCTCGTTGTGTTTTCTTTGTTCAACTACTTTTTTAATTCATGGAATACGGATTAACAAATTTAATGAAAATAGGTTGAAACATACTGTCCAACTACTCAAACTTTGTTTTTCAACAAAACAAACTGTTTACCTTATATATGTCAGCATAATTACAGGTTCAGGACTATGTACTATATTTCTTCGAAATCATTCTATCTTTTCATTGTTGCACTGATTTTTATCGTTTTCTAATAAACTAAACTAGGATCTGAATCATACTAATTTGAGCCAACAAAAAAAACATCCACAAGAAGCAACCCATCATTTACCAGTGAAATCGCAGAGAGGAAATGAAAACCAAAAATAAGTTCCTTTTGCAAAAGAATATTTCCGTTTTGCATTATTGTACTTGAGATCCAGTTCAGACATCATGCTGTGAAGTGAACTCACTTCAAAGGTGGCTCAGACCTGTTTATATCTTTTGCGTGTCCTTGATAGTTTTCCTTTTCTTTTGGGTCACAAATACCAAGACGTGTTTTTAGAGTTTTTTTTAAAAGAATTATATAAGAACAATTGAAGGCTGGGGATTAAATTAATACCGTTGGAAAAGAAAAACGATCAGAAAACACATAAATTAATAAACAGTACATTTTTTAACAGAACCAATAAATGAAAAAGAAGGAAAAAAAAAAACTACAACGAAAGAGGCACATGGGTGTCTGTCTGCAAAGAAAAGGAAAAAGAAATTTGTTTGGAAGTGTCACAGGCACACTCTCTCGAATCACATTTAACAACACTCCACTCGTCTTCTACTTTGTACTCTTCTGTACTGTATTCATTCCAAAGTCCGTGATTTACGCTCTTCCATGACACCTCTCAAGAGAGAGAGACAGGTGTGCATTTTCTTCGGCCATTCACTTTCAGCTTTTGATGTATTTCTAATATTTAGAACGGTTCCTTGTTAAGGCCATCCCGTCAGCAGTAAATGAGAACTGATTTAGTTTTGACCCAAATATTACTGATAGGATTGCCTTAACAGGAACCCATTCTAACTAAAAACCCCCTTAAACGCTAATCATCCTCTCAAACTATTAACTAGTTTTGTCTAAAAATTTAAAACCAAATTTAAAACTAAAAGCAATGTTATTTTATTATTCAAACCTTTAAGTGAGTATCTTGACCATTGAAATTTCCCCCAAAAACTAGTAACTACATTATTGAAGCAATAGTTACTTTCATAGAAGAATCTCTTTTCATATTACTATTACTCTTTACATTTAAATATGGATATGTATATATTTAAAATTATAGTCTTGTATATATATTTTTTTTTCTTTTGGTTGAAATATATTAAATAAAATTGCATAAAATTAAGAGAAATATTTGTTCAAAATAAGATTATATAATTATCAAAAGATAAAAATATGTCAAGAGATTGTAAATATTAAAAGGTTAATGATATCAGGAATATAAATTTATAATTTCTTTGAAAATTGCATACATTTTGAAGAATGTTTTTAGTAATAAGAAACAATATTTTCCAAAAAATTAAAAATATTGTTATATTTCTATTTTTCTTATTATATTTTCGTATTACATTTAAGTAGATTTAATTTACTGATAATGTTTGAGTTATTAGTATATTTAAAATCTTTACCGAAACTTTAAATCATCAGTAAATGCAAATGATCATGTCACAATTACTTTCAAGTTATGTTAGCATTTTTATAAACCATATCATCTTTAAGTAAAAAAAAGTGAAGATGATACATTAATTTTTGTTTAATTCACTTATTCAATAATATATGCCCATCAAATCATCCTCAGTGCAATATTATATAATATCTATACGATATTGATTTGTTTTTAGCAGCGATGGACCGATGGTATATAGTTCACCTAGCCGTTCGAAGATTAAAGTTCCACTGGACACTGCAAGCCTGCAACTAACATGGCACATCGCATATCTCAGGAAAAAAAATTATGGTCCAATGAAACCGATCTTCGTATCAATAAGGTTATAGAATATGTACTTTTTAGCTGAAATGTACTTTCATAAAAAAATGTACTTGTTTAAATAGCTTCACTGTTAAAATTTATAGTTTGTTAGTTATTTGCCCTATTTATATGTTAATTTAATTAGTAATGTGATGTAATATTAGTATTTATTATGATAGTGACTCTAATAAATCTAGCCATTTTTGCGAAATGATGCAGTTTAGCTAGCTCGTATCTATAGAAAACAGGTATACTGTCTCTCTGGATGAAAGTAACGGAATTAGAAAGGTTGTTGCGTATAGGCATGATATTGAATTTAGAAAAATAAAACATAAGTGATTATTTTGCTTACCGATTATTTTTATACACGCAGAGTCATACATACGTGCTTGAAGTGAATATTTAAACCAAAAAAAAAAAGGAAATAATATAATATGTATGGTGTATCTTGGTAAGGACCAGGAGATCAACAGGGGCCACAATGTCACAAAGAGGACCAACAATGAAATTAAATCCTCAGCTGGCCTTTGCCATTTTGGCTCCCACCTTGTCCTTCCACACCTATGCACATGTCTTCATGTCCTTCTCTCCCTACACTAAAATACGCAGAGACACATAGACATGCAAAAACTTTATTTATAAATATATACTCCTCAACTCCTCAATACTCACCCATCTCCTTCTCCACAACTCTTCCTCTCTCTCCTTCTACAACCAAAAGCTTTTCTCTCCCAAGATACCAAAAAAAAATGGCTATAACGAAGAAATCTTCAAAACTCACTCAAACAGCAATGCTGAAGCAGATTCTGAAGAGATGTTCGAGCTTAGGGAAGAAAAATGGAGGAGGCTACGATGAAGAGTGCCTTCCACTCGATGTACCAAAGGGACACTTCCCTGTCTATGTGGGAGAAAACAGAAGCAGATACATTGTCCCAATCTCCTTCTTGACTCACCCTGAGTTCCAAACTCTTTTAAGACGAGCGGAAGAAGAGTTTGGATTCGATCACGACATGGGTCTCACCATTCCTTGTGATGAACTCATCTTTCAGACCTTAACCTCAATGATCCGATAATATATTTCAGTTAAATCATTTGAAGAAGAAGCAGAAGGAGATGGTTAAAGAAGAATATCTTTACAAAAAAAATAGCATCTCTTCTTTTATTTAAGTTTTTTTTTCTTCTATTTTAAGCCCATCTAGGGTTTTTTACGAGTTAATTTACTCGTCTAACAAGAAAGAAACCCGTATGAGATAGAGATTATATGGGTTTAGATCTGTAAAAAGGAACTTGTAATGTTTTCCTCGCAGTTTTTGATTCTGTGAGAGAAGTTTATTGATGCAAGTAAAAATATTCACATGTTTATATTTTTCTAATACAGTATTCCCTCCGTTTCAAATTACTTATTGTTCTAGGTTTATGCACACAGATTAAAAAAATATTTAATTTTACATATTTTTAAATAAAAATACTGTTACCAATAAACCTAATCATATTTCATCCAATATAAAAATAGAATAGAAAATATTGTCAATAAATTATGCATTGAAAACCGAAAATAACTCTTATTTTGAGACGGAAAATTTTCCTAAAACGACATATAATTTAAAACAAAAGAAGTATTAGTTTTTATTGATTCCAGTGCATTTTAATCTATTGCTGTCATTTACCTCCTAAAACAAAATAATTTAAATAGGTGTTTCACAGATTTTCAGTACATTTTTGAGCGCATCTACCAGAAGAAACGATGTTTAACTTTGGGCTTAACTAAACTACTTCCATGTGATACCAAAATATTTAGGGTTCTTATACAAAGAAGATTATATGTCAAATCATATACATAAGTTTTTCAAAATGCATGTTTGAACATGGGTTTGTCAGAGAATGTAGGGTACTTTATCATGTACGGACCCAGATAAGTTTTTTCCTACAGTTGTTTGAAGAAAAAGGTTACTAGTATAAGGACTGAATTTTTAAAACCCAATAAGATCTATACCCTATACGTTATTTTAGAATTGATTTACCATTTGTTATTTTTACAACCATTTTCACCATAAATATGACATGACTATTAAATTTTATGACACGTAATGTTGATTTATATATTAAATATTTTTAGAATATTGTAATAATTCGTACATTATATTTAATGTGTATATTTATTTTGGTAATTTTTTAGATTATGGTAACAACTCATATATCATCATTAAAATAAATAGGTTCAAATATAATAATAAAAATTCAAAAATATTATTTTTTATTTTTTTATTATTATAAAATTTAACACTAAATTTCAAAATATTTCTATAGATCTTTTTTAAAAAATATTACTTTGATCATAATTTTTTAGTTTCTTATATATCTACAATTTTTAATATTGTTTAAGTTAAAATTTTGATAATTATAATAATTTTGTATCAATTTTTTTTATAATTTACAAAAATTTATTTAATATGTTTAACCAAAATAAGTAGATAGAACATCTAGCTAGGACTATAATTTTAAATATATACATATATATTCTTAAAAAGAAAGTCGATGAACAATATTATTTTTATCTTAAATTTACGTTTAATTAAATAAAATTTATATAAAATATTAGTAAGAAAATAATAAAATCTATAACATTAATAAAATTTTATTTTAAATAAATTTAAATTTTAATAAATTATTACCGAATATGATGCATAAAAACACCTACAGTTAATTGGAAAACTTTCAGCATCTCTTGTAAACCATTTATGTATAAGGGTGGTTGGGACGGAAATTAATGGTCACCAACATTTGAAAGAGAGTTTTTATATGTGTATATATGGCTAACTCACCATATTCAATTCGAGAAAATACATCAGTAACTTATTCATGCCGACCGCACTAACCACACTAGTGTTTTTTTTTAGCTTTTTCACTGTACATCAGTAAGCTCTCTCTTACATAACTAAATTGATAACCACTAACAATAAGTATCAATTTTTGAATAAAGATTTTTTAAAAAATGAATAAATGAACTTTTTATCACTTTAAGATCAGTTGATATCCTTGAGTGAAATGTTCTATAATAATAAATCAATCTCGTGGTTGAATATTTCGAACACCAAGACGTAGAAAACTTGCATATGAAAAAGGTCATAACGTTATGTTCACTCTCCAAATTTGAAGATCTTGAGTTTAATTATATTTTGCTTTCTTAACTTACACCACTTATCATTTTTTTCTAATAGTCCCCTCCCTCCCTGAACTTTTGGATAAAATTTTTATACCAAAACTAAATTACTTTTGACGTTGATTGATCACCACTTAATTGTCTCATTCCACAATATTGTATATAAATCCTAGTGGAAGTTTGTTCATTTCTCATTGAATAAAGGGCTGACTTATTTTTATCAACTAGAAAAATGCTTTAAGCAAAAAGAACTAGAAAAATGCTAAACATTGGAAATGTTGAATTCACTTTAAAAATATATACTTTAATGTACAATAATGTTTGTATAAGCAGTGAAAATGACATGAATAACTACACATTTATATCTTACAAACATTCACTACCGTAAAACATATAAAATGATTCAGTGCGTGGTAATGGAAGTAGTTGTACTGAAAATGACTTTACAAATGATATTGCGCTGTTTCCAAATATGGTGCCCCTTAATCATTCTTAAAGTCAGCATTATATATATATGGACTGCATGCGCAATTAAACGATTCCTTCTACGGCTTTTCCATACTCCGTACATGTATTAGAGCATGATTATCAGAAGTAAGGTTTTGGATCTTTAAAACCATAAAAGCAAAGGATGCAGGAAGGACAAGAAAAACAACACAGCAAAAACGACGAAGGATGTTCCTTAGTTAACAACTTTTTCTCTTTGTCACTTTAGGTCTTTTGATTTGTGGTTCATTTTTCTTCTAAAGATCTTTTAAGGACTGTGCGATAATTATGACTTTAAAAATGCATTTAAATAGTTATTTAGCTGTTCTAAAAAGGTTTGACGTCCCACGACCAAATATTAAGTCATTAGTGTATAGTTGATGTATATTTATAACGTTGATGGACAATTTAATCACGCTTTTAAACTTTAGTTTTGAATAATTGTTGATTTTGATACTTGATGCAAGATTTTTTCACGTATTCCGAGCTCTAGTGATTTTATATCCATCGTCTGCGGCGTTTGCAGCAGCGCTACATTGCTAGTCAAGCGCAAAATTACGAGGAACACTTAAACAAATACTTTGGAAGAACACATAAATATATTATTATAATAATATGGATTAGTTGGTTTTAAATCATACCGTTATAGCATCAAGCAAAATTATTTATATCTAACGATATGACATTACCTGACCACTACAACATACTCACATTGTTAGTCTACAGTCGTACAGTTGAACCTTTGTATTAAAAAGCTTATATCAACATAATCAAACAGCTGCTGATTGGTAAATTAGACGACAAGTAAAAGATATTCGCATTGGAATATAATGTACTATATTAATATAGCAGTATAATATAATCCACTTATGTATATTGTAACTAGATTATTTTGGTGATAGAGTACTTGCAAGTTGTAATTAACAAAGCAACGAATGTCATTTGTTAGTTAATAATTTAGGAGACACTATGATCTCTCGTGATCACTTTCCAAAAAGGAAATCATAATCATTTAGAAGGATTATGATTTATGACGACACATACTACTCAACGAATGATCTTACAGCAAATAGTGTCTTACTTTATGAAACGTTCAAATTCTACTTGTGCATTAACAATTACTCCCTAATGTACTGTCGATTTTTAGTGTCGGCTGGATTATTAGATTGGTTAAAAGAGTTAGACCATAACGATCGGTTCGGCCAATTTTAGGTATTTGAACAAATCAAGATCAGGTTTAATCGGATCCGTAATTTTATTAATCTTGGCAGAAGTGCATGAACACGAATCTTTCAAAACAGGTTATGGTATGCATGAACACAACTAAAACGCTTAAACATTCTTACGGTAGAACAATGGCTATTTATTTTTAGAGGTTATTAACATAAAATATTTACAAGATTAGAGTAAAATTATTAAATTGGTTAGTGCTTTGATGAACACTTACGCAACGTCCATATAATTTTATTTACTAAGATGTGGTTGTCTACTAAAAGTATGATTTCAATTTCTCAATTGTTTCATTGAGTATTCAGTTTTACATAAATACAAAAGTTTAAAATGCAACTACATCTATAGATTATTATCATTTATCAATGCCAACTGTTTTTATTGATTTAATCGAGGCATTTACGTTCAGTATTCTGATATACTCAATGGGAGTATGTTGCATGTACAGTTATGTGTTTAGATAATTTTGTTGTTTCTCCTGAAATCTAACTCGAAATATTCGTGATCACGTTTAAATCCATGAAAAGCGATAACTATTTTTCAGTTTCTATTTACAACGCTAGCGTTCTTCTTTTTTTTTGCTAAAACGTAAATATCATAGAATGATGAAAGAGTTTACAAATCTCTAAAAATTGAACCATCTTGGCAAAAAATAGAATAAAAAACAAGATGAGACAAAGAGTTACACAAGAAGAGCTATCTCAGCCATAGCACCATAAGAGAGTTGAAATGCTTCCTATGTCTCCTAGCTGAGATAATATTCTTCATCTCCTTTTCAATACCCGAAAATATAACTGCAGCCGAAAGTGAAATCTGATTGTGAATCAAGTTGTTCCGTTGCTTCCAGATGTGGAAGATGACAGTGTGGGCTGCAAGTTTCCTGAGTAAAGTAAGCCTTCTTGAAGAGGAAGATCGGATCCAAGAAAGGAGCTCCGACCAGGTTGTAAGCAACGATTGTGGAGGACGACAACGTGTGAGAACTTCCCTCCAAACATCTCTGCTGAGCACGCATGATAGGAATATATGATCTCTGGTTTCTTCATGAGCAGAGCAGAACGGACATAGAGGTGAAATTGGCATCCCCCAAGCGGCGAGTCTAGCTCTTGTTGGTAGTCTGTCATAATTTGCAACCCACATGGTGAAAGAGAACTTCGGGATGCTCCCCTTGAACCACACCACGTCTGTCCAATCCTTTGAGTCCCCTCTCGGACGCAACACTTCCCAAGTGGATGAAGACCTGAAAAAACATAAAGGGGAATCACCAGCAATCCATTCATATTTATCTATTTGATCAGTTGGAAGAGGAAGGGAAATAGTGGTAAGGTAAGCATGGAGATCAACTTCCCTTTGTGAACGAGGGTGAGGTAGAAGCCAAGTTGAGTTCCTGATAGTGTCCGCAACGACTGCGTTCTTCCTAGTTCGGAGTGCTCTAGGGCCCGACTCTCCAATGTATTTGATCAGCTGACCCATTGGAGACCACACATCATACCAGAAGCTCGCCTTCTGGCCATTACCAAGCTTGATTCTACAGAACTGCAACGCAAGTGGTCTGAGATCCAGGAGTTTCCTCCATGCCCAAGAGTCAGCCGCAGACGGTTCTATTGTCCAGAAGGATTCACCGTTTATGTGAGTGCACTGGTGCCAATCCACCCATAGCGATGGGGAGTTTGATAAGAGTAGCCAGATAAACTTGAGGCAGAGCACATGATTCCACACAGTAAGATTTCTCAGTCCCAGTCCACCTTCATCTTTAGGCAAACAGACCGTGTTCCAGTCCACCTTAGCAATACCTTTTTTCTCTATATTTCCGGACCAGAGGAAACGAGAGCACAGAGCCTCAATGCTTTTGATACAACCTTTTGGCAAGATGAAAGCGGATAACCAGAAGGAGACAGTACCGAAGATGACTGTTTTTAGTAACTGGAGTCTACCTGCAAACGAAAGCAGCTTGACAGACCATGATTTAAAGATCGCAGTTAACTTTGTCATAAGTGGCGAGTATTCCGATATTTTGAGCTTCCTACTCATGAGGGGAAGACCGAGGTACCTTACGGGTAGCTGACCAGAGGGGAAACCAAAGCTTGTGATGGCTACGGTTTCACATTGGTCCAAACCTGCGGTAAAGATCTCAGTTTTCAGGCTGTTCATATGAAGACCTGACCATGAGGCAAAATCATCAAGACACTCAGAGATCCCATGCAAACTATTACTCGACCCATCAAAAAATACCATGACATCATCAGCGAACATAAGATGGTTAATTTTAATCTGTTCGGTTCCTGGGTGATAACCAATGAGTCCTGCGTTGTAACGAGAGAGGAGGAGTCTTGATAGGCCCTCCATGGCTAACACGAACAGATAGGGCGACAGGGGGTCTCCCTGCCTGATTCCTTTCGAGCTTTTGAAGAAACCACCAGAGACCCCATTAACTATAACCGAGAACGATGCAGTAGAAATGCATTCAGTGATCAGTTTGATATATCCTTCAGGTATGTCGATGGCACGCAAGGTGGCAGTGATGAAGTCCCAACGCACGCAGTCAAAAGCTTTCCTCAAGTCCACCTTTAGCATACCTCTAGCCGATATAACCTCTCTGTTGTATCCATTTACTAAATCAGTCGCCAGCAATACGTTTTCTGCCAAGAGACGACCCGGCAGGAAAGCTGATTGTGACTTTGAAACCATTAAAGGGAGGATCTTCTGTAACCTGGATGCCAACAGTTTCGAGATGACCTTGTACACAGAGTTTAGACAAGAGATTGGACGGAAGTCTGAAGTCTGAGACGCGTTTGGCTTCTTAGGGATGAGAACAAGATTTGCAGCATTCCATTGTTTCAGTAATTTACCAGAGTGAAAGAATTCAAGGACTGCTTCCGTTACCTCTGCTCCAATGATTGGCCAAGAAGCTGTGAAGAACTCTGCGGAGTAACCATCCGGGCCTCCTGATTTATTTTTAGGCAGAGAAAAGAAAGCTTCCTTTATTTCTACAGCTGAGAACTCTGCGCCAAAACTACTCTTCTGATCAGCTGAGCATTTGAAGTCAAAGAGAAGATCAAGATCGCTTTGGATAAACATCGGTGGGGAGACTGGGCTTCCTAGCAGATCAGTGAAATAATCAATACAGAGCTCATGGATCCCTGCTGGAGAGTCTATCTTTACACTACTGCTCGAGTAAAGAAAATGAATATGATTCATTGCTTGTCTAGTGGCTGCGTATCTGTGAAAGAGTTTTGAGTTACCATCGCCACAAGACAACCAATTTATATGTGATCTCTGAAAAAAGAACGAAGTCTCCGCAGCTGAAAGTTCCTCCCATTCATGAGTAGCCTGTAGCTCAAGTGAGGCGTTATGAGGAGAGGGGTCAGTAAGCACAGCTGATTGAGCGTTGAGGAGTTTCTCGTGAGCCTGAGCCGTCTTTTTCTCAATACCAGAGTAGTTTATTTTGCTAAACTCCCTGATAATATTTTTAAGCATCTTCAGCTTCCTTGACAGTCTGAACATTGCCGAACCAGTGACGTTAAGTGAAAACCAGCTCTCACAGATCAGATCGTGGAACCCCGGGTTCTGGATGAGGAAGTTGTAGAATCTGAAAGGCTTTTTAGTTCTGAGTGTAGCAGGATCGAGTGTGATTGTAATGACTGCATGGTCAGAGAAGTCCGGCTTGCCAACAAACGCCACTGAGGAAGGGAAGACAGAGTACCACTCATCATTTACTAGACTTCTATCTAGTTTCTTGGCCAGAGGGGTGAGCTTGTGTTTGTTCCACCAAGTAAACGTAGTGCCCCTGAAATTTAGATCATCCAAGTTAGCATTTAGGAGGCAATTGTTAAACACCCTACAACGTTTATCAATTTTTAAAGAAGGGGGTTTAGAGTGCTCAGAGGGGTCTCTAATTTGGTTGAAGTCTCCTAGAAGCAACCACAGCTTTTTATCCAGACCATAGACTGTGACCATCGACTCAATATCAGACCAGAGGAGGTTTCTCTCAGCAGGATCATTCGAGGCATAGATCACAGAGATGAAGAACGAGGTCGGGGTTGATGAGGGCCAAGTAATCTCCGCTGTTATCATTTGTAGAGACTTGAACAACACAGTCACGAGTAGAGAAGGGTGCCAAAGAAGCCAGATTTTTCCAAGAGGCGAGAAGCTGTAGTTGCTCTCCATAGACCAACCCGGGAAAATTTGAGTAACGAATTTACTCATCTTGAGCTGCTTAACATGAGTCTCAAGGATGCCGCCAAAAAGAGGAGAGTTTTTCCTAAACCATTTACGTAATCCGCTGCGGTGATTGTATTTATTTAACCCGCGAACATTCCAACAAAAAATGTCTGTCGACATAAAAATTAGTTGAGTTTGGGGCCCCTGCCCCTGCTTCCTTTTTGGCCCGAACTATTCAGACCTGAGAATTTCTTCTTGTTACGAACTGGTTCGAATTCCAGCTCAAAACGCTCTAGCTCTCCTTCCTCCAGTTCTGTGTCCGACGATTCTACATCAGAGGAGTCAGATGGAAGGTCAGACTTAGAATTCCTCGAGTTACCGGACTCACTGGTCTGTCTCTTGAACTTGAGGTACTCCGGTGTCTCCGGGGTTTTACTTGTTCCGCCTTTTTCCATCTCCTTTACGTTGCCCAGAGTGGGGTGTAGTACGATCTCCGTACGTTGCTCCTTGTTTGCTATGTCTGGCGGTTCAGAGGTTGCTGGAGGAGGAGGAGTTTTGTTTGCATCTGCAGGCGCTACCTGTGTTCTGTCCACTTCTCTCCAAACTTGTTTGTTTCTTGATCTGCTTCTTCTTGTTTTCCTACCAGTACCTCCATTGCGTTTTTCAAGGGGACAGTTAGCGAAAACGTGCTCCGTCGAGTTACAGCGCTTACATGCTTTAACCGCGGAGGGACATCTTCTATCAACGTGGCCAATCTCTTTGCAGATACTACACACTGGTGGCATCCATGGGCTGGAGACTAAGACCCTGCAAATCTCTCCTGATTCAAATTGAGCATTCACGGCTACTGGAAGAGGTTTCCGAGGATCTATGATAGTAAATACTTTAGCCACCTCCAAGTTTGTTTTATTTGCTGTTTGAGGGTGCAGATATTTCGGATGACCAACCAGACCTGCGATTCTCTCCAATGCTTCCTCATTAAAGAACTGAAAAGGCACCTGCCTTAGCTCGAGCCATATAGGTGCGGAGGTGAGTTCAGGTTTGGATGGGACGATCCCTGGTTCCCATTTGTCTACAAACATAGTCTGCCCTTCTATCAGCCAGAGGCCTTGCTTTACGACTCTGTCTCTCGTTGCTGCGTTAGGGATCCGAAACAAGTACGAGAAACCTTCCATTTTTGAAACTGCGATATCTCGATAGTGCTTGCTCCAGATACCGTTTACGATGTTGTGAAGCGTTCCATGGGAAGGGGGATCAGAGTAGAACTGTCCCATGACAAAGGGCTCCCATGATTTTCTGTTTCTCTCAATCACGGAGTTTGGAATCTTGATACAAGCCTCACCCGAAGGTAGAGTGAAAGCCTCCCCCTTCTTGGAAAGCTTTTTCCCTTTTACATGAGCACACCAAGTATCCGTCGGGTCCTTCTGTTTGGTCACTTGGGCTTGTTTTTCAGCAGTGGCTATGGGGGGAGACCCCGGGTTACTCTGGGCCTCAACCGGAGCACACTCAAGTGGTGAGTTTTCATGTCTATCATCGCTCTCCACGAGAGCAGGAATGACAGTAGTATTGGCATCCTCAGCTATTAGCGAGCTCACCGGAGCAATGGTGGCATCAGCTGTAGCATCTACGTTTGTGTTATCCTGGGTAAACAGAGCCTTAAGTTCTGCTTCACCTTTCGATTGAGCTGCAGAGGAGCTTCTCGACACGCCGCCAGAGCTCGACTCTTGGTTCTTTGATTTCGCCTTCATTCCAATTTGAGATGGATCCGCCGCGCAATCGGCGATCTCTGTCTCTTCTGCCTGGTGAACATTCGAAGATGGGGCCAGATCTGAAGCTTCCATGGAAGACTGAGCGACTGAATCGAAAACGGTTTCGATTGGTGCATCAGGGGTTCCTGTGGAGGCAGAGACCGGCGGTACCTGAGACGGAGGGGATTTCTTGGATTTTGGGGGTGATTTTTTTGGGGATTTTTTGGGTTTCTTTTTCTTCATCTCCGGCGTCGGAGAACCGGAGGAGAGACTCGCGAGAAGGCGACTCCGGATGAGTCGCCGGTGAGAAGCCGATGTCGGCACCTTCTTGGAAATCGCCTTATATGTCGCCAAGGAGAGAGAAGAAAGTAGCCGATGTCGGCACCTTCTTGGAAATCGCCTTATCTGTCGCTAGCGTTCTTCGAAAATACTTTTATAGCGTATTAGTTTAAACCTAATATCTACATTCAGTATGTTTGATAAACACATATTTTAAAATTGTTCTCGCAAATATTGTTTTGTTTTTAATTAAATATTCTTACAGATTGCACCAGCATAACTAATTTTTTTTTTGACAAACTAAATATAAATTATTTATTTCATATGTTTGGTTTATTTGCATAAAATCTACAAAATTTAATTATATAGAAGAAGGATATTTTAAAACTATTTTGTCTGCATTGCTGATATGATGTTAATCATTTATAATTGTGTATGGTATAATATCTTAGTAAAATATATGCAGTTGTATCAATATCACATTCCAGATAATAATTAATTACATATGTGGAAGTTGATCTCCTAATTACAATTCAAGCTCTAACTACTTACTGATCCCGGTTTAGGGTCTGACTGGTTTAACCGCAACGGTTGCGGTTGCGGTTGCGGGAGTTTGCAGATGCGGGTGGTTGCGGTTTCTAACGATTTTAAGTGATTTGTACGACTGGTAAACCGTACAAATTAATAGTATTTATATTTTCTATAATTATAAAAATACCAAAAATCATAAACTTGTAATAAATATCAAAGTTATATTTAGAAATTTATAGTTTTAAATTTTTTTAAAATTATAAAAAAAACTTTTATTTTAGTTTTTTATAGTATTATTTGAAATATAATTGATATCTTTTAGTATTTTAATAATTTTAATTTAAAAGTTTTATTGAATATTTTATTTTTTTATTCATATTGTTTTTGAAAAAAAAAAATTTACCCTCCCGCAACCGTCCACAACCGCAAACGCTAGCTGAAACCAGCTTTTGAATTTATGAGGTTTGTGGCGGTTTGAAGCGGTTTGAAGCGATTTGAAACGGTTTAAAACGGTTTGAGTGATTGTTGCAAAACGCCAACAACCGCTACCAATCACAAAAGCTGCGTTTGCAGGTAGTAGCGGAAAAACCAGTCAACACCTTAATTTCTCAATCAAAGCATCGGGTTGAGAACAAAAAAAAAATTATATATATATATATATATATGTGACGATATAATCATAAGGACGATATAATTCCTCTATGGTTTCATAAGTTTACAAATTAGATTTTGTTGTATTTGTAAAAAAATGAAAAGAAGGTCTAACAAACGTCATGAAGAAATGTATATATAAAGGTATATACATATTTATTATTGTTGAGAGGATTTCGGTAACTGGAGTGAAGATAAATATGAGTAGAATGAAGGTATATGTCACATATAAAAGCAATTAACCAGATTTGAAAATAACAAACAAAACAACATCTTCAAATTTCTTTATTATTTCCTCAGTTAAAAATCCAGAAATCTGAACCATACAAAATGAAAATAGCCAAAAACAAAATAAAAAAGGAATTTTTGACTAAATCCAAAACATCTAAAATCTAAAACCGAGGATCTCTAACCAAACACCATCACCTTCAACCTTTCTCTCAATCCCTGGGATGACATTAGCGGTAAACCAAAAAAAAAAAACAACCAACCAAACCCCTAACTGCCATCTCCTTAATCAGCAAAACCAAAATAAAATAAGAAAAAGACATTAAAAACGAAACCAAATATCTAGTTAGAGAGATTGAAAAAATTCTCTCTCTAACCAAAGCATTCAATCAAATCCCGGTTTTGCCAAAATTCCTCAGCATACAGACTTTTCACCAACCCTAGGAAGCAACGGCCGAGACTCAACCTTCTTCTTCGCCATTCCCACGTGGCTGCATCTCCTGATATCCTCCAACGTCGCCGGACTGTCACGTCCCGTCACGATCCTAATGATCTCCTCGAACAACGACTCGTCGCAAGGGATCGCCAACGGACCGACATTGGAGAACCCGTACTCCTCCTCCGCCTCCGCTAAGAGCCGTCGGAAGATCGGGTGGTTCAGATGCTTCGCGCGGACGACGTACCTCCGTTGATTCTCGCCGACGGTAACCGCCACGTGGCCGGGAGGTACGTCGGAGACAGGAGGCTCCTTGTTGGATCCGATGTGAGCTTTCTTCTGCCATTGTTTCACCATCTGACGGATACGCACGACGCTTCCGATCTTATTATTCTTCCCCATCTCTCTCAAGCGAACAGGTTTGCTTCCTGGTGAAAATGTTATGAAGGAGGAGAGGAGAGGAAAGGTTAAAGAAAAAACATTTTCAGGCGTTGCGTTTTAGTTTTTTGGGATATAGTTTCGGCAAGCAGAGGAATGTTGAGGGGAGAGCGTGTGATATTTAAAAGGTGAGCTAGGTTTTTTCAAATGGTCCTTGATCTCTGCTTATATTAACAAACTATCTAGTCAAATTTTGTAATTACTCTATATATGGTTTTTTGTTTATTTATTTAGGCTCTTTTTCTGTTTTTTTTGATCTTATCCTTGTTTTGTAAAACAAAATCAATAGCAGTAGATTTTTAAATAAAATGAAGTATTACTTAAAAGTAAAATATCGGCACATATTAATTCTTTAATAACAATTTTTTTATTGTTTTTAATTTAATTTTTACTTGCAAAGATCAACTGAAATCTATAAGAAAATCTTACGGTTAGAATAAGTTATGTATTTAAATGAGGAGATAAATAAGGTAAGCAAACCAAATATTTTGATTCATGCAAGTTTTATTTGTTGTCTTTTGTTTACTTTTTTTCTAGAATATGAGAAGCAGGCTGTCACGACCGTTGGAGAAAGCCCATATCATTTGATATTAGGAAAGTAAAATTGCTTTCTCTAAATGTTTGCCAGGCCTTATATTCTTGATTTTGGACATGTTTGGTGGACAAAATCGCTTTTTATGGGAATGAATCAGGAGGATACATTGTATACGCGCTTAAAGGCCTTTTCCTTTCCATTTATTCCTCTCTATTTTTGTATATGAAAGAAAAACAAAAGTTGTTGAACAAAAAAAAAAGAAAAACAAAAGTTAATCACGATTTATGTCACTGAAGGGGTCATCTTTACTCAATACCACCAAGAATGAACATCAGTCTTAGAAATGGTAGAGATCATAATACCAAATACAATAAACATAAAATTGAAACTGAAACAACAAAAAGAAACTAGCCCTGCTAGACCAAATTGAAACTGAAATAGTATCGGTGTTCTCCATCTAACTTTTTCTCCTTTCCTTATCTTAGCCCTTACGGACTATTTGAAACAAATTTGTGGGTTCGACCGACTTCAACCATGTCCGGTTCGCTTTGCAATTTGCAACTAGAGCTAAGCCACAAAAACAAATACTCAACAAAGATCAATTCAAAAATACGGGACCCACCGCGAATAAAATAGAGATTCTCCACTGAAAATATCAAAGGGCAAAGAATTAAAGACGAAGGAAAAAAGATACTCGAGGGTGAGGCGGTCACTTCACTGACGTGTGCTTTACATACTCAGTCATAAAACCCTTTCCCCAATCTGACCCTTAAAAGTTAAAACAAAATTAAAATTAAAATAAAAAAAAAACCTAAAAGAGGCATTTCTTTCACAAACCTCCACCATCATCATCTTCATCCATGGCGGCCACTTCCAGCTTCTCACCATCCCTCTCTCTCAATGCTAAACCCAACAAACCCTCTAACCCTCTCCGTTTCCCCCGTAGCCCTCTCCTTAAACCCTCTTCCTCCTCCTTCTCTCCTCGTCCCGCTTCCCTCTCTTCCTCTTCTCCTTCGCTCCAACATAGAGTTTCTTCCTCCAGAAACGCAAACCACCCTCTTGCCCTTGACAACAACGATGACTACGACGAGAAGCCTCGTGAGGAGTGTGGTGTCATGGGAATCTACGGAGACTCCGAAGCCTCCCGCCTCTGCTACCTAGCCCTCCACGCGCTCCAGCACCGAGGCCAAGAAGGCGCAGGCATCGTCACCGTAAGCAAAGACAAAGTCCTCCAGACCATAACAGGCGTCGGCCTTGTCTCCGAGGTCTTCAACGAGTCAAAACTCGACCAGCTACCAGGCGACATCGCCATAGGCCACGTCCGCTACTCCACCGCCGGCTCCTCCATGCTCAAAAACGTCCAGCCTTTCGTCGCCGGTTACCGCTTCGGCTCCGTGGGCGTCGCTCACAACGGGAACTTGGTGAACTACACGAAGCTCAGAGCCGAGCTCGAGGAGAACGGCTCGATCTTCAACACCAGCTCTGACACCGAGGTCGTGCTGCATCTGATCGCCATCTCCAAAGCGAGACCGTTTTTCATGAGGATTGTTGATGCGTGCGAGAAGCTACAAGGAGCTTACTCGATGGTGTTTGTTACTGAGGATAAGCTTGTCGCTGTTCGGGATCCTCACGGGTTTAGGCCATTGGTGATGGGGAGGAGGAGTAACGGAGCTGTTGTGTTTGCTTCGGAGACTTGCGCGCTTGATTTGATCGAGGCGACTTATGAGAGAGAGGTACATCCTGGTGAGGTTTTGGTTGTTGATAAAGATGGGGTTAAGTCTCAGTGTTTGATGCCTCACCCTGAACCGAAGCAATGCATTTTCGAACATATTTACTTCTCGTTGCCGAACTCGATCGTGTTTGGTCGGTCTGTGTATGAGTCTAGGCATGTTTTTGGGGAGATTTTAGCAACTGAGTCTCCAGTTGATTGCGATGTGGTGATCGCTGTGCCTGACTCTGGTGTCGTGGCGGCGTTGGGATACGCTGCTAAGTCTGGAGTTGCGTTTCAGCAGGGGTTGATTAGGTCTCATTACGTCGGGAGGACGTTTATTGAACCTTCTCAGAAGATCAGAGACTTTGGAGTGAAGCTGAAGCTGTCTCCCGTCCGTGGGGTTTTAGAAGGGAAGAGAGTTGTTGTTGTGGATGACTCCATCGTTAGAGGAACGACTTCTTCAAAGATTGTTCGTTTGTTGAGAGAAGCTGGTGCTAAAGAGGTTCACATGAGGATCGCGAGTCCTCCTATTGTCGCTTCTTGTTACTACGGTGTGGACACGCCTAGCTCGGAGGAGTTGATTTCGAATAGGATGAGTGTTGATGAAGTTAGGGATTACATCGGAAGCGACTCTCTTGCCTTCTTGTCGTTCGAGACGTTGAAGAAACATTTGGGGGAGGATTCGAAAACCTTCTGCTATGCGTGCTTCACAGGGAACTATCCGGTGAAGCCAACGGAGGATAAGGTGAAGCGAGGAGGTGGAGATTTCATTGATGATGGTCTCGTTGGAGGGATTAACAACATTGAAGGAGGTTGGGTTCGATAGGTGTCGCGAGTTCGATGTGCGCGTGTGAAAACATTTTTGGGTTACTAATGGAAGTTATATGATGACGAAAACCTTGTTGAAACTTTGATCCATTTGACCTGATTACTGCATGTTTACTTAATATTATTTTGATGTATGAGATGGGAGTGGACAAGAGGGTTGTTCTTGTCTGATGAATCTTTGAAAGTGTTTTTTGTCAAATCTCAGAGAACTCTTAGAAACACAAGAATTATAAAGAACAACTTTTCTTTATTAGCTTTAGAAACTACTCAAAACTAAAGCTCTCAATGTTTCTCTCAGAACTCTTATCTATAGCTCTTAGATCATTGATCTCTAGCTTAGATCTTATGGAACACCTCTCCATGAGACCTATATTTATAGTAAAGACAATTCCCTTTAACATGTGGGATATGAAAAACACAAACCTAATCTAATAGAAAACTTCCTTTTCCTATTTCTAGATTTCCTTTTTGTGTTTATACTTAACATATTAAACATCTAATAATATGTTAAGTTTCCACAAGCTTGAAATTATCCAACATTCACCCCCTTAATTCCAACTTGAACTAGGGAGGTCAATTTCTTGAACTCCAATTAAGCTCCTCATTTGCTTGAACTTAATCCTCGAGTGATCATCATTCACCACGCCATGGTGTGTGAATCCACCCATTGAATTCACATCTTTCTCAATGTTAGACTGGATGCGCTCCTCGCTTCTGTATCGCATCTTCTTAGAATTGACCCAGTTCTTGTAGAACCTTCTCCTGGCTTCTTCACTTAAGTTGCGATAAGTCTCCTTGTGAACTCTGGTCATGTCCACCATCTTGTGTACGTGCGTTGTAGTGGTCACGTCCGCCATCTTGCGCACGTGAGTTCTGATAAGGATGTTGGCCTTCTGCTCAACATCAAACACATGCTTTACTGGTACGTGTATTGTGTTACACGCTTCAACATGTGTGTCACATATTCCTGCGTGAGTAGTGTTACACGTTTCCGTCTTTGTGTTACATACCACTGTATGCTTAACACCAGCCGATCTATCCACAAGCTCCCACGTCTTGGTTCTTGTGATAGAATCCATATTGGCCATAATAGCTTCAGATCTACTTTCTTCACAAAGTAGATTGAGTGTAGCTGAGGTAGACTCTCCTCCTCTATCGGTGAGAAAGGTTTTGATGGGTTCCTTCAACCTTTTGAACCGATCGAATACCTCATCACATTCTTTGGGTGCCTGGCGTAACACATGCAACTCCTTGTGTAACACACAAACTCGATCTTCTTCTCTTTCCTTCTCAGGATCAGTTGGTCTATCTACAAGCTCCCATATCTTGTTACTTGTGATAGATTTCAACTCGGCCTCCATAGCTTCAACCCAACTCTCTTCACAAATTAGATTGAACTCATCTGAGGCAAACTCTCCTCCTCTATCGGTGCAACCTAGATTAAACATAGCTGAGGTAAACTCTCCTCCTTTAACTGTGCAACCTAGATTAGCTGAGGCAAACTCTCCTCCTCTATCGGTGTGAGATCTTTTGAACCGATAGACTGCCTCACGATTAATTGCTGGCGTTGGTGGTCTGCTTCGTCCACACAAATCTCCATGCAATAATTCCAATGGCTTTGATGTAAAAACCATTACCTGAGATGAGATTGAGTCTCTGATTTGCTTCCCTGCAATACATGTGTCACACACGCCTTCTTGGTGTGTTACACACGGTGTTCCTACGACCATCTCCTTCTCTACCATGTTGTTCTTCACTCCATAACTTATATGTCCTAGTCGAGCATGCCACCTCCATGTAGCATCTTGATCTCTGACATGTAAGCACTCCGGGTAGCTAATATCCATGGGTGTCTTGTAGAGACGGTTTGGAGATCTTGAGACACGTATAAGCAACCTTCCACTCGAATCTGTGAGTGTTAAGTAGACATCTTTCATGTTAACCTCACATCCGTTCTCTGTTGCTTGTCCAAGACTCAATATATTGTGCTTCAGGTCGGGTATGTAGTAGATGTCTTTGAGTGCCTTCTTCTCTCCAGTCTTGCACACAAAGGTAATCACACCCTTTCCAACAATATCAACACACGATCCATCACCAAACTTCACCTTGCCTTTGGTGTTTAGACTCAAACTCGAAAAGAACTCCTTGTTTCCCGTCATGTGATTGCTCGCTCCATTATCTAAGTACCAAACACTTGCATTGCCTTTGTTGATGCCTAGATTCTTCGGAATCACCTTCTCCTCGTTCAAGAATACCACCTCGTGTACATAGAGTGCATCGGCCTCTTCTACCTCGTTTAGGTTGGTTTCTTGACTCTTCTCTGACTTCTCGGGGCATGAAGTTGCGTAGTGACCCGGCTTGTCACATCTCCAACATATCAGCTTGGAACGATCCTTCTTCGAGTTTCTGTCGTCGGTGTGTGACACATGATTTTGGTTGTGTGACCTACCACGACCTCTGCCTCTACCATTCCGTCCTCTACCTCTACCACGGGAATTATCATAGCCCCTCTGATTATGATGTTCGTTGTTGGAGAACATAAGTTTCCCTTGGTCTACTTTCTTGGCTTCCTTGTTTACACGATCCTCGTACGCCTTAAGCCTTCCAACAATGTCCTCAAAACCGATTGAATTTAGGTCTAGGACCTGCTCAAGCGATGCCACGATCTGTATGTACTTCTGACTCGGAAGACTCATCAAGAACTTCTTGACCATCTTGGATTCTTCTATGGTTTCTCCCAACGAAGCTGCTTCGGATGATAAGCCTGATATCTTCCCCGCAAAGTTATCAATCGTCTCGTCATCATCCATCATCAACTTGTCAAACTCCGCCATTAACGTCTGAAGTCTCGCCTCCCTTACACGATCAGCTCCACGGTGTCGTGACTTGATGGCGTTCCAGAGGTTCTTCGCTGCGGTTTGTTCTCCCACCTGGAGAATCAATGTCTCGGGAATGGATTGATACAAAAGAGTAGTCGCCATATCGTTCTTCTTTTGATCATCCGAACCAGGTTCGATCGTGTCCCACACTTCATGAACACGAAGTAGAACCTTGATTCTCATCGACCAAACTGTGTAGTTTGTCGATGTCAACATCGGACATTGGATGGAAGTGGATCCAAAGTCCTTCGTGCGTGGAGGCCTAGTCACGTCCGCCATCTTGCGTTCGTGAGCTCTTCTTCACAAGCACCAGGATCGAAGCTACAACTTTAGCTTTGATCGAGTCTCCAACCTGAGGCTCTGATACCAATTCAAATCTCAGAGAACTCTTAGAAACACAGGAATTATAAATAACAACTTTTCTTTATTAGCTTTAGAAACTACTCAAAACTAAAGCTTTCAATGTTTCTCTCAGAACTCTTATCTATAGCTCTTAGATCATTGATTTCTAGCTTAGATCTTATGGAACACCTCTCCATGAGACCTATATTTATAGTAAAGACAATTACCTTTAACATGTGGGATATAGAAAACACAAACCTAATCTAATAGAAAACTTTCTTTTCCTATTTCTAGATTTCCTTTTTGTGTTTATACTTAACATATTAAACATCTAATAATATGTTAAGTTTCCACAAGCTTGGAATTATCCAACATTTTGTTCGTTTCTCTCATTTGCATATTTCTTAAGCAGAGTTTTTGAAACTCCTTGTTATTTCGGTTTAAACTCTAACCGGTATCGGTTTACGTGGATTAAACAATCCCACGTCAGCGTTGATATTGCAAAATTACGGATATACCCTCAGATACATCTCTTCTGGATATTGTTCTTGTCTCGTTACTACTTCCTTCTCCAACCGATAAACACAGAACAGAGAGGAATCGAGAGATTAACGATTGCGATGGCTAACGTGTTACACGCCCACCAATTTCACTTATTCTTCCCTCTCAATTCTTCAATCTCCACCGTCAATTCCAATACGCGGGCTTTGCACTTCCCGCAATCAACGGCTCCGGGTAACCTCCGTACAAGCCTCTCCGTGCGCCAGAGGAGCGTGAAGTGTATGGCGAACCCGAGACGGGTGAAGATGGTGGCTAAACAGATAATGAGGGAGCTCTCCGACATGCTTCTCACAGACACTGTGTTGCAACACGCCGTGTTGCCTGAAGCTGCTCTCGGAGCCGACCGCTACCTCTCTTCTCTCACAACCATCAGCGATGTCGAGGTCTCCAATGATTTGCAGGTAAGAACCATGTGGATGAGGTAGAAAGTTTGGAACTTTTGAATTTTTTCTACATAACCAGTTTGTATTATGTGTGTTTATATGATTCATGATAAGGCTTTGTTGTTACAACTTGTGCATCTTTGTGCGTTAGAAGCTGAAATGTTTTTGGGGTTTGTAGATTGTGAAGGTATATGTATCGGTGTTTGGAGATGATAGAGGGAAAGACGTTGCAATTGCGGGGTTGAAATCGAAAGCTAAATACGTTAGGAGTGAGCTAGGGAAGCGAATGAAGTTGAGACTGACGCCTGAGGTCAGATTCATTGAAGATGAATCCATGGAAAGAGGAAGCAGGGTAAGCCTTACGTTTCCTGCATTTTATGAGACTTATGCAAGCTGCAGTGTGTAGATGAAGGTCTCAGTGTTTGATGGTCTTGATTGTCGTTTGATTTCATGATTATAGAAAGCAGATCCAAAGCTATAGCTTGATCTCATTTACAGAACATATAGCAGTACATAGTCCTTACCTAGTTGATTATTCTTTGGATGTCTTCTTTGAAAATCCAGAACCAGCTATTGCTAGTTGTTGCTATTTAGTCAAGCAACTGTCTCATGTTTTGTCTGATCTTCGTTTGTAATAAACCTTCACAAGAAACTGAAAATTTGGAGTTTGTTTCAGGTAATTGCAATACTAGACAAAATAAAAGCTGAGAAAGGAAGCGAAGGAGGACCAGAAACATCTGTATCACCAGAGGATGATCAAGATTGGGGAGTGGATGACCCCGACGAAGACATCATCTATGTAAAGTAAATGGTCTATAGCACACAAACTACTCAGAGATTTCCCCAGGTGAGTCATCATAGTTTCAACTCATTTAGGAGAGAGATCATTCACATTGGTGCAACAAGAATATTCTAAATCATTTGACTCTTAGATAATCCCATGTTTTTTTTCTGTGAAGCTTAGACAGAACTATAAGGAAGATGTTAATGACCCGGCATTGAGAACTAGAGAAGCTGAATACCCGATAATATAAATAGCTCGCATGGCTCCTTCCTCAGTATCGATCCTGAAAGCTTCTTTAGTCCTTGACTCAAAATCTCTCCATTTTGGATGAATCAGTGTGGGTCATAACTCATAAGCCCTTGTCATTTGTTGTTGTTCTTTTCAGTTGAAGAAGTAAACCGATTTGAAATTCAATTTCTTTTCAAATTGGAATTACCAAAACTAAACCAGATTGACATATTATAAAGTGGGCTTCTTAAGTGAATCACATCTAGGCCCACCAGGCTCAAAGAAAACACGTGGTCGTCTCTGTTGTTAAAAAGAACAAGCTACGTTGCTCCCTTCCACTCATCTGAAAGAAGAAAAAAAAAACAAATAAATAAATAAAAACACGCAGCGATATCCACGCTGCTCCATCTCTCTCTCGCCAGATTTCAATCGTCTACTCGATTCTCAGATTTCAGATCCAAATCTAAACAAGAAAAAAAAAAGAAAAGCTTCAAACATGTCTACCTTCAGCGGCGATGAAACAGCTCCTTTCTTCGGCTTCCTCGGCGCTGCAGCCGCTCTCGTCTTCTCCTGTAATTCCTTTTTGTTTCTCTCTGATTCCACATCGTTTTGTTCCAATCCGATTGATCTGCATCCTTGTTCGTTATCTTCTCACTAGTTTCTAGGGAAAAAAAACGTACGAGATATGTTTAATTGCTTGAGGATCGGCGTCGGAAACTACGCCGATCGCTTGTATGATGACGAATGAATATTTTAGGTTTGATCAAACGAATCTGCGATTGTATTAGCTGTGATTCTTCAGATGAATCACATTGGACCGTGAACAAATGAATATGTAATTGTGTTAGATAATGGTCTTCTGATTGAGATGAGATTCAGTTCAATTTTGTTGTGCATTATGTGATTTATCGAGCATACGTAGCGCTATAATTGGAGTGATATTGTAGGATCCAATTCTATTTTTGTTGATCTTTTGGAGATGACGTTTTTGAATTTTTCGTTGGGAGTGGATAGGTATGGGAGCTGCTTATGGAACAGCAAAGAGTGGTGTTGGTGTGGCTTCCATGGGAGTCATGAGGCCAGAGTTGGTGATGAAGTCCATCGTCCCCGTTGTTATGGCTGGTGTGCTAGGTATCTACGGTTTGATTATTGCTGTTATCATCAGTACCGGAATCAACCCCAAGGCTAAGTCTTACTACCTCTTCGATGGTTACGCTCACCTCTCCTCCGGTCTTGCTTGTGGTCTTGCTGGTCTCTCCGCTGGTATGGCCATTGGTATTGTAGGTGATGCCGGTGTCAGGTTTGTTCTTCCCTCCTCTTAACAAATGAATGTATATACAGTAACGTTTGGTGATTTGACTTTTGTGCGTTTGAAACTTCGTCCCAGGGCAAATGCTCAGCAGCCTAAGCTCTTTGTTGGGATGATTCTTATCCTTATCTTCGCAGAAGCGCTCGCTCTTTACGGGCTTATTGTTGGAATCATCCTCTCCTCTAGAGCTGGCCAGTCTAGAGCTGAATGAGAATGTGACCCACAAGATTTGTTGTCATCGTTCTGAGGATGAGAGAATGTACTTTCCTTTTTTCGTTCTGTGTGCTTTTTTTTTTGTTCTTTCCTTCTTTAGTATTTATCATCGGGAACCAACAGATTTACCTATCGGAAGCAAACTCACCTATCGTCATCCCTTTTCTCCTTCGGTGGTTTGCGTTTGGGTTGTAGGGGTTCTCTTATTGTTCGGTTCTGTAATAAAGAGCTCTGAGGAGCTTGGTATGTTTCTGTATTCTTGTCAATTCCTGAGGAAGTTTAAAAACATTTATTTGTTTTGATAAAAAAAAAATACATCTATTTGTGACAAAATTTTAAAATTTTCGTTGCGAATGCTACGTTTTTTTTTTGCATTAATTTTAAAAGTTTTTGTGACAAAATTTTAAAATAGAAAGAAGTTGAGCATCAGCCTTGATACATTTTTTGATGTAATATTACATACTATGGTATGTGTTGTTAAGGCTCCTATTGACTTTACCAGATTAGGAACAAAAGTTGAGTTCATCTAGACGGGTAAACCAACTCAAACCAAATCATATCCATGTAAAACCAGTTTTTTATTGGTAATGGTTCAACCCAAACCATTTACCTAATAATTTGGTTTAGTCTCTAACTCATTCCGATTAATGAGTTATAAATCAAAATCATAAAATTTAATACAATGAAAAACAATGTATAAAAAGCATGTTTCACAATATTTTTTTTCATATTTTCAGCAGTTTCATACAATAAAAAACTAAAGCATTGAAACATGAGTGTCTAAACATGAAGATAACATGAAGTGAGCTAAATTGTCTAAGCATTGAAACAGTAATTCAAGAGAGAACATATTGTAAGATTAACTACAGTAATTTGAGAATCAAGAGGCTGAGACATGTCTTCGTACTCTCCTGTTCATCTCTTCCTTACAAGTGCCTGAAACATGAAGATAACATGAAGTGAGCCCATAGTTAATCAACTTGTGAAGCTCAAAAAAATTGAAGCTATGAACCATTACAAACCAAGCAGAGTCATGTTCACATATGCTTACAAATCTAATGAAAATAATCAATCACAAGCTCGAGCACACCACAAAACTTACAAACCACAGCAGAAAACTACAAGTCTACGACAGTGGGTTCCCTTTTAATGGAAGACTCAAGCTCAAGCACACCACAAAATACACAAACCACAGCAGCTTAAAAAACTCAATCTATCTATAAGCTTTGAGCGCTTGTAAGAATAAAAATCATCTCACTTTATGGATTGGATTGAAGGTTCTCAGTTCTTTGGCTGCTTCCAGATTCTTCTATTTCATTTGGACCTGGTCGAATAATAACCATCTCACCTTCGCCATCTACAAATATAACTGCACTGTTAGATATATCTCAATTCATAGCACACAAATCATGCTAATCAACAGATAAAATACTTATACCTTCATCATCAAGTAGGTAAACATGTATCCAAGAATGTGTACACAACAGAGTCTGGACAATACTAGGCAACAATCTACTTTGATACTTGCTTATAATCTGAGAACCAATACTAAACGAAGATTCAGAAGCCATTGTAGTTATAGAAATGCTAAGCACATCCATTGCCATATATGTCAAAGCACCAAAACGATATATGTTTTCCTTCCAATATTGCAGAACACTCAAATTAGGATGACTCCTCATTTCTAACTTTGGATCCTCTAGATACATATCCAAAGCTGACTTTCCTTCTTCCATATAATCTGGCACATCATCTAACTCAAACAGATCATGTATAATTTAAAGATAAGAGATCAAAGATCATTTAAACGAATCAAAAAGAGATCAAAGATAAGTTAAATAACTTACATCTTGTACATTCAAGCTCCCTCTTCCTCTTTTAGCAACTCGAGAATCTACTCTTGTAGAATCGTTCATCCATATGGTAAATTCTCAAATTCACCCTAATTCTATATACCAATCAAAGTACCATGTAGGATAATTAAATATGGATTTTTTTTTTTTTAAAAAAAGAACAAGTTGAAAGAAAAAGACATCGTTGTTGCTTCTTCTTCTTCATCTTCCACAAAAAAAATATATAAGGATTTATTTGTCAAGCTTGAATCTCCAATTCTATGCTTTTAAATCCATTTTCAACTCCATCTTCTCTAAATCAAATCAAGCCATGTTCTTTTATGAGATAGAAATAGTAGTTTGTGTTTGTAAAAACAGAGCTGCTAAAGATGAAGCCAAAAAGATATACCCTAAACCTAAACCCAAACCATAGATATTAAACCCAAACTGTAAATCATAAACCCAAATTCTATGTATTAGGTTTGGGTTTAGGGTTTACGGTTGAGTTTAAGGTGTATAATTTGAGTTTAAGATATAAATTTGAATCTAAAAATACATAATTGGAGACTCAAAGCTTGATAAACAAAACTTCATATTTTCTCTAGGAATATGAAGAAGAAGAAGTCGACGTTTTTTTTTCTTTTCCTATTTTTCCTTTAATTTTTTTTACTAATCCTACATGACAGTTTAATTGGTGTAAAGAGCTGAGGTGAATTTAAGAATTCACCATAGAGTTTTGTTCCTTGATAAGTATGGAAATCTCACATGTATTATTTATGAGAGAGACTTGGGTTCATCCCTTGTGGTGAATTCTCTGATTCACATCAGTCTTCTACACCAATTAAATTGACATGTAGGACTAGTGAAAAAAGAAATATTTTTATTTTTAAAGAAAGAAAAGGAAAACATGTAAAAAAAAATGTTGTCTCTTTCTTCTTCATCTTTACAGAAAAAATATTAAGTTTTGGTTGTCAAGGTTTTTGAATCTCTAATTTTGTGCTTTCAAAAACAGTTCTATACCCTAAATCTAAATCATATACCCTAAATCCAAACTGTAAATCCTAAACCCATACCCAAATTATAAACTATAAACCCAAACTGTAAACCCTAAACCCAAACTTAATATATCTAAATAGGATTTGTGTTTAGAGTTTACGGTTTGAATTTAGGATCTACGATTTAGGTTTAGGATTTATGGTTTAAAAATTGATGCAGATAATTGTTTATCTATCTCATAAGAGAACATGATTTGATATGATTCCGAGAAGATAAAGTCAAAATTGAATTTGAAATTATAGAATTAGAGACTTAAACTTGACAAACAAAATTTTGTATCTTTAATGGAGGGATGAAGAAGAAATACTCAATGGAAATCATGTTCTTTTAGTTTTCGCACATGTTTTTAATTTTTTTTAATTTTTTTAATTAGTCCTACATGACATTTTAATTGGTGTAGAGTGTTGAAATGAATTAAAGAGTTCACCACAGAGGTGTACCCAAATTTTGTTGTTATTTATATCAACAAAGTATTGCTTTGAATAACTTTTTTGAGATTTTTTACTGGAATTGCTTTTAAAAGAGTACTTGAGTAACATCTTTGTTTAAAATCGAACGAATAATAGTTTATGGTTACCTTCTCGTTCTCGATTCGTGAATGATAATTGTTTAGATTTTATAGATTTTAAAAATAAATATTTATTTTCAATGTGATTGTTTCCACTGATACGGATTAAGGGTCCAGGATTAGTCCGACCATTTCTAGTTGGGATGTACACCGTTGATCGATATGCTAGATATTTCACGTGTATTTTTTCTGGAACTTTGTATCCTTTCACTTTCGCATTATTATTTTTTTGTAATAAATGTATAAACGTGTTTAAATGTTTAGACATTTAGTTGAAAAGAGGGGTAGTTACCAATTTAAATATTTAATGCAGGCCCACAAAACCAACACCTCCCCCTTTGTGAACTCATCCTCAGCGAAGAGAAACTCTCATGTTCTCTTAGGCATGCCATTTGGGGTTCCAATCAGATTTCAGTTTTATTCAATCGGATCTTAATTTTCTAAGTTTATAAAATCAGCTCTATTCAGATTATATGCAAGTTCGGTTGAAGATCAGTTCGGATTCTATCAGGTCCTGACTACTAAATCTTAAAATAACTGGTACAATTAAATATACTTTCGGATCCGAGTTCCAACCAATTATTCGGTTTAAAATAGCTGATTTCTACTTATTTGTAACCAAAACATAAATAAAATTGGTTGTATTGTTTTCAAATATTTGATTTGTCCCTATTTTATATCCAAAACATAAGTAAGATCGATTCAAAAAGAAGAAAGAAACATCAAACGTTATCATTCAAAATCAAATGAAAAGTAAACATAGTTATTGATAGAAAAAATAAAAAAATAATATTCAATGAAAATAAAACCAAAATCTTAAAAATCCAAACTTCAACTTTCACCTTCAAGTATAAACTTTTACGTCATAGATACGTACTTTAGATGTTCAATAATATATTGACATATTTTGGATACATATTAGGAATTGAGATGATGTTTGCTACAAAATTTTTTTAGGATTTTAAATGTTTTGGATTCTATCGAATATTCATTTAAGTTCATGTTCGGTTTGAGTAATATCCACAATCCTACCATAAAAAAAAGATCTATTTGATAGGATTCAGATCAGTTCAGATGTATTTTTATCAGATCGAATTCGGTTTTGATTTTTGGAGTTGGTTTATTTGCCTAATCCTACGTTCCCTTAACAATTTTTTTTTAATCATAAATTTAAATATATATTTTAAATCAGTTAAATTACCTTGAGAATAACATGTGTTTTGGAAGTTTCTTCCCATTGGTTTATTTGCCTAATCCTACGTTCCCTTAACAATTTTTTTTAATCATAAATTTAAATATATATTTTAAATCAGTTAAATTACCTTGAGAATAACATGTGTTTTGGAAGTTTCTTCCCATCTCCGCATCGTCCTTAAACGACGAAACGATTTCCATTCTCTCTTCTATGTTTTGAGTTGATTATCTTTCTTACTTTTTCCTTATTTTATAATTTTGAAATGCTGAAAAACATATGAGGGAAACCCTTGATGTGACTGTTCTGTAGGCATTATTGGCATTTAGCAGTAAACCATTTTCATTCTCTATATTCATCTCTATGATTATATAAGAAATTCTATTTTATATACGAGTTTGTCTTAGTTTATATATGTTCTTATACTAGAGTTATTTTGTATTTAAAAAGGAAAATATAAAAATATTTTTCAAGCTTAAAAATTTATTTTCAAGCTTAATATAGAGAAAATAGTAATGTTTATCTATATTTTCTTTTAGAAATAGAAAATTATATTATAAGACATGCATAAAGGACGACAGTCTTTATAATAAAATTCTCTAATTTAGAAAAAAATGTATAAAATGTACATTAAAAGTATTCAAAGAGACCATAAGAGTCTTATTAATAATCTAACTGGTTTTAATAAATGGAATCAAATCCATTGTTACACATGTTATTACAATCTGTTTAAATTATATATTTTCTCAAAAAGAATATTTCTCGTATTTTTTCTTAATTATTTATTATTAAGTCTTCCATTGAAAAACTAACAATGTACATGGCCTTAGACTTTTTACTTTGTGGAGATAGAAAACCCACGGTATTTGTTTGTTTTGTGAATAAATTATGAAGCAAAATGTATTTCCTAATTAATTATCATATTAGTTTCTAATATCGTTCCTATAGTTTCTCTTTTGATGAATTGAACTAATTACTTGGCCGGTTCACACTCTAGCAATTGTTGGAAAGTATTTAAATTCAGATCAAATAGTGTAATATGCTTTCGTATTAGTCCATTTTGTTGTACAAAGTATGCTTTTTCCCAAAACCGACTGAATAGCCACTAGAGTTTATAAAACAATTACTTTGCCTCAAAGATGAAGCCTTTTTTGTTCTCAAAAAAAAAAGAAGATGAAGCCTCGTTTAACTGAAAACCACAATTATCTCTTACCTCATGTTATAGTAGTTTAAAATGGCTTACCAATATTTTTATGTCACTATTCAACAGTTGAGCGTCTTGAGATTTATGTCATACATAACAAAAGCAACACAATCCACTTGAAATGGTGTGTGTATGGCAAATAGTTTGATCAAATTTAACCTAAATGTACTGTTTGGTTCATACCTTACTGATTGAACATACGAGAAAATGGTTCCGATGAACGCACATACAGTTTATGACAAGAAAAAGTAGAATAAATATAGACAATGGTAGAATAGTATTTAACCGCGTGTCCATTAGAGTAGATTATCAAGAGTCACAAAGTCATTGCGTACCCTTGATTTGACCACCACAACCACATGACAATGAATCTTCAAATCGTACATATCACGTAATCAAGAGCAATGTTTTGTTGAACGTTGCCTGTTGCGATATTTGGATCTACTATCTCAATTAGAAATCATAATGCATATATACTTTTGACATGAGTGTATAGTGGCGGAACAAGAAATGTATTGTATCCGTTTAAAACCAAGATAAATCCAAAGTTCTAAAGATAAAAAGTATAAATATTTTAATTAAATTTTATCTTTGATGTTTAATATTTATTTTTGTGGGGTCAAAACTATTTTTACTGGAGTCAATACAAATTTTATTTAAAAATAAATTTCTTTTAAAAAAGTAATGTTAGCTGACTTTTACCTCTGCGAGTGTATCATAGATTTATGGAATAACACACACTGATTTTCAAGTGGAAGTGTAATCACAGATATAATTTATTTCCAGATATTTCAAGAATGAAATGTTTCTGAATCCGGATTTCGTAGCAACTTAAATCTCGTCTGGCTCTAGTCTACCATCTCATGGTTAATATTTTGCATGACTCAGTATGAATATCATTAGCTAATTAAATGATAAACGCGATTATTTATTTAGTTTCTTTTGAAAAGAAAAAGGGATATAGAAGAATAGTGATATGAAAGAGCAATCATGTACCATGTCCATAATAGGAGTGGTGGACGTGTTCAGGTCCTGTAAGCGGCCGTTTACGCAGTCGACGCGTTTTCTTTTCACTTATTCTGTTGTATATTCCAATTCAATATATCAGATTTATCATTTATCGACATCCGATTCAGATGCTCTTGGAATCTCCTTTCCTTTTTTTTTCTTAAGTTACTAAAGAAAAGTGAATGTACTAGTGTAACTTTCTTGTGAAACAATTAATTCATACCTACGGTAATTAAATAAATTGCACGTACAGACGACAAACACGAGAGAAGAACGGAAAATTTACTAGAGTAACAGAAAGTAACAAAATCACAAAGAAAGGGAAGACTAAACATAATCATTTTAGTAAATCATATATTTCCTGACATAGGTTTAACTTAATACTAGAGCTCAGGTGTTTAATAACATTTCTAAACATGTAGATTATTTGGATATTTTTAGATTTCTCGAACATATCCGAATCCAGAAGGATCCGGCTCAAATCCGTCCATAAATTTATAATGTCTGGTTAATTTTAAAGTCCAAAAACTCAATATCCGAAAAAGTGATATGTACCAGAACGTAAACCCGAATGCTTATAAAAATCATTTTTTGTCATCAATTTACAGACTTAACTAAGACTCTCTGTAAACATCATTTTTTGTCATCAATTTACAAACTTAACTAAGACTCTGTAAACTAATTTAGTAATTCTGCGTCTATATGAATGACAAAGAAAGAGCATAAGAAATCACTTTAAAATTGATAAACATTGTTTTGTAATTTAGTTTTAATAAAATATATGCGGATTACTTACAACAATTTTATGTACATGTTTCCAAATAGAAGCGGCTGCTAAATCTGTAGAGTACTGCTGATAACAATGTATTTATATACTTCCAAATAAAGGATGGCCGTACGCACATTTAAGACATGGTATTAACACCCAACAAAGTTGGTTGAGATTGAAACATCCAACAGAACTATAAACGTGAAATAATATCGTGTCTGGTGTACGTAGCTGGAATCGTCGTTTCGTGTCTTGATAATATCGTGTCGTGCAGTAAAACAAAGACAGTAACTCAACGAGCGATACATTTAGGATTTTAAACCTGAAATAGAGCGATACAGAATCTTGTTCTTATAAAGAAAAGTACTACCAGACAAGCTCAACCAAAATAATAACTAAAAGAAAGAAATTTATACCATTTTGCTCTTTATGGTCGACAGAAAATAGGTCTTTAAGGTCGAAAGATCACCATGCTACTATTTTAAGTAAATATCTAAGAAATAATAATCTTTATGCTCGACAGAAAAAGGTAAAAGATATTGTTCATTAGGTGCACAGTACACAGTTACCCAATTACTTGTCTTATGGTCGAAAGATAACTAACTGTGACGAGGCATGCATGATGCACGTTAAGATTTTGAAACCTAAAAATAAAGAGAGAGAAAAAAAAGAAGCGCAGAGGAGACTACATTACGCGAGTACATCCCTAAGACGACAACGCCGTGACTCGTAGCTGAGTGTTCGTGACCAGTCCGGTTTGTGACCAAAACAAACAAAAAAATTCTTAGAGCAACCTTATCAGTTAAGATATCCACTTCGGATTTTCAACATTTTCTATCAATATTCTAATGCAGTTTTGTTGTATAATTGAAATTTCATTTTTTAAATATATTAGACCAATAATCAAGTGTCATTTGTGAGTTGAGTATCTACGTCTCTCTCAAGTCTATTTTTATTTTTAAATTATCAAATTTATTTCAATCCAATATTTTGAAATCCAGACTAGATACCAACTCACCACTATTATTGAGTGACTGATCTGGATCTGTCTAAGCGGTTTAACCGAGTTTTTAAAAGTTTACTATCTGTATATGATAAAAATAAAAATATTAAAAATATTTCATATTTACAACTCGAAAAATATAACTAAAATAGTTATCAAATTAAATATATTTGTGATCACTATTGGTTTATGTCATTTCATTCATTTGTTAGCACTATTATTTAAATATAGAAAATTAAAAGTTTGACATCCCCCCCCCCCCAAAAAAAAAAAAAGAAAATTCGAGTAAAAATGTAAAAGAATGCATTCTGATTCATTTGAATTGGGTATGTAAAATTATTTATATTGACGTATATAATAAAAGAAAAAAAAGGAAGAAAAAAATGACTAGTTTTGAAAAGAAGATTAAGAATCTTGAATCCATCAAGAATTGCCATTTATAAATATTTTAATAAACAAGAATAGCCAAATAAAGTTTTATATTTGATACTGACCATTTCACTGGTTTTGCGAGGTTTTGACTGAAATACGTTTATGGATATATAGAACTAAAATTTGATTTGTTGATGATCTACTTTATATTTTTTTTCTTACAAAATAAATGTGATTTTTTGCTCTGGTTTTAATTCTTTTTTACTGTAAATTTATTTTTAAAACACTCAATAAAAACTGTAGAAAAACTGATTTTGAGAACTAACATATTTCCTATTCTAGCTTTTTTTGCTGTAATTTTATTTTTTTTTAAACCAAAGAATGATTGCTTTATAAAAAAAAATATTTCTGAAAGAAAAAATGTTGTCCAAAGCACCACAACCATTATCAATCAACCACGTAAGTCTTATAGACAACTTTTAATATGCTAAAAATGCACCAGGTGAAACTAGGAAATAAATTATAGTGATAAAAAAAGGAAATATCATAACCATTTCTGTTTTGCTTTTCCCTCGCTTATATAAACAAGTAGAGTGTAATCTGCCTTCATCATCCTCAAGCTTTTCTTCTTCACATTCTCCGTTCTAAACCTTTCAACGCCCCTCGAAAGATGTCTCCTGTAGCTTGCGTCGATACTGGTTACGTTTTCTCCGGCGATAGCTCTCTCCCCACCTCCGCTGACGTGTTTATCCCGCCGTCACCAACTTCATCCACCTCTGACAGCTCTTCCCGTTGGAGTCCCGCTCTCTCCGCCTCTCTCTACCGCATCGACGGTTGGGGAGCTCCTTACTTCACCGCAAACTCTTCCGGTAACATCTCGGTCCGTCCTCATGGCTCCGGCACTCTCCCTCACCAAGACATCGATCTGATGAAAGTCGTTAAGAACGCGACGGATCCGAAAACATGCGGTGGTTTGGGGTTACAGTTCCCTCTCATCGTACGGTTCCCTGACGTGTTGAAAAACAGGCTCGAGTGTCTCCAGTCAGCGTTTGATGTCGCGGTTAAGAGTCAGGGGTACGGTTCTCATTACCAAGGTGTTTTTCCGGTTAAATGCAACCAAGACCGGTTCATTGTGGAGGATATCGTGAATTTTGGTTCTCCTTTCCGGTTTGGTTTGGAGGCAGGTTCTAAACCGGAGATCCTTTTAGCTATGAGCTGCTTGTGTAAAGGCAACCCTGATGCCTTTCTCGTCTGTAACGGCTTCAAAGACAGTGAGTATGTTTCTTTGGCTCTCCTCGGGAGAAAGCTTGCGTTCAACACTGTGATTGTTCTCGAGCAAGAACATGAGGTTGATCTCGTTATCGAACTGAGCCAGAAGATGAACGTGAGGCCTGTCATTGGGCTAAGAGCTAAGCTGAGAACCAAACAATCTAACCATTACGGCTCGAACTCAGGTGAAAAGGGAAAGTTCGGATTGACTAGTACGCAGATTGTTCGTGTCGTTAAGAAGCTTACAGAGTCTCGCATGCTTGACTGCCTCCAGCTCTTGCATTTTCACATTGGCTCAATGATTCCAACGACTTCCTTGCTATCTGATGGTGTCTCCGAAGCTGCTCTGATTTATTGTGAGCTTGTGCGTCTTGGTGCACATATGAGAGTTATTGATGTTGGTGGTGGTTTGGGGATTGACTACGATGGGTCTAAGTCTGGGGAAGGTGACCAGTCTGTTACTTATACACTTGAGGAGTATGCTGAAGCTGTTGTATCTTCCATCAGGTATGCTAAGGCAAACATTCTCTTAGGGCAGATTATTCTACATAAAATTGTAAGGGTATGTTTACAAAATGTTTTTTTTTATATAATCTATCGATAGATTATTCAAGTTAAAAAAATGTTTTAACTTGAACCTAAATTACTACTAATATTCTTATAACTTTTTTTTCTTTGCTATGATCATAATTTAAAATAATAAAATCAACTAATTGCAATGCAAATTATATATCCATGTTAAAAAGATCTTTGAATATTTTTACCTCTTTATTTAATTTTTGTCTCTTAATGTTTATTTTTAATAAGAAAATCATATTGTGATACAAAATATACTATTCTAAATCTAAATCACTCTTTATATCATTATGATTACTTTCTTTAAGTATATTCTTATTTATTTAAAATTTGTAAATAAACCTTTACGATAAAAAAATCTGAATATAATTTATATATACTAAAATAAACCTATGTGGTACATTTTTTTACAGTGATGTATACTTAAATAAATGATTTCCGGTAAATTTTTCTATCAAGAAATTAATTTACAAATATAACTTTATTGTAATATTTTACTGTAATTAATTAAATAAGTAATTATGATAATATTTTGCAGGTACGTATGTGACCGACGATCGGTGAAACATCCCGTGATATGCAGTGAAAGTGGAAGAGCAATAGTCTCTCATCATTCTGTGTTGATCTTTGAAGCTGCCTCCGCTGTTAAAACAGTGCCTCATCAACCGAAGCCCGATGATATTCAGTTCCTCCTCGAAGGTGAGGAAGATTTTTACGCTGCTGTGATGCGTGGAGACCAAGAAGGGTCTCTACTTTACGTGGACCAGCTGAAACAGAGATGTGTTGAAGGTTTCAAAGACGGTGTTTTGAGCATCGAGCAGTTAGTTTCTGTTGATGGGTTATGCGAATGGGTTTTGAAGGCTATGGGCGGGTCTGATCCGGTTCAGACTTACAACATCAACTTATCGATTTTCACTTCGACTCCTGACCACTGGGGGACGGTGGGACAGCTGTTTCCTATAGTTCCTATCCATATGCTCGATCAAAAGCCTGGGGCTCGTGGGATATTGTCTGATTTAACGTGTGACAGTGATGGGAAGATCGTTAAGTTCATAGGCGGCGAGTCTAGCTTGCCGTTGCACGAGATAGACAGCTATGGAGGTGGAGGAAGGTACTTATTGGGTTTATTCCTTGGAGGGGCTTATGAGGAGTCTATGGGTGGAGTCCATAATCTGTTTGGTGGGCCAAGCGTTGTCCGTGTCTCGCAGAGCGATGGACCACATAGCTTTGTAGTGACCAGAGCCGTGTCTGGCCAGTCCACGTCTGATGTTCTCCGAGCAGTGCAGCATGAGCCCGAGCTAATGCTTCAGACACTAAAGCACAGAGCAGAGGAAGTAATGCATACCAAGGGAGGTGGCCAAGATGAAGAAGATGGGAATGAGTACAAGAATGTGGCTGCTTGTCTCGACCGTTCGTTCCATAACATGCCGTATCTCGCGACCGAGGAGGGCATCAATGAGTAACTACTCTCTTTCAGCTGCGATGTCTTTTACTAATGCAGTTCAATTATCATTTTAAGTTTCTTAAATAAATTATTGGAATAATCAAATGACGAGATCCATCGTTGTATTTGTTTAAATTGTAAAATTCAGATTTTTGTATCTTATTTTATTTATTTTATCGTTTAAATGCAGTTTTCCGGTTTCATTATTTAATGCAGAAGACTATTTTGTGAGCTTCAGAAAAATGAACAGCTTCACTGTTGGAAATATACAGAAGACTATTTTGTATCTTAAGAGAAAATTATTTTTTATTTTTTCTGTGATTGCTTGCTTCTACTCATGCGGATAAGGGACTAGTACGACCATTAGTTATAAACTTATAATATACACCAATGATTGATATGCAATAGTTTTCACGTGTATAAAATCTTTCTAGAAAGTTTTAACCTTTCACTTTCGCAATAGCTTTTGTAATAAATGTATATACGTGTTTAATTGTTTAAACATTTAGTTACAGAGATGGATAGATACTAGATAGTAACCAAATTTGATGCAGGGCCACAATTCAAGATCTCGCCCCTTGGGACCTCTGTCAGGACATTAGTAGCAGTGAAATGCAAGGCCACAACTCAAGACCTCGCCCCTTGGGACATCTGTTAGGGCACTATTAGCATTTAGCAGTAAACCGTTTCATCTATGTTCATCTCTATATTTATATATAAATTCTATTATATATATGTTTAGTTTGTTCTAGTTTATATATGTTTCTATAGTAGAGGTTTTTTTATTTTAAAGGAAAATATAAATAAATATTTCCATCCTTAAATAGGGATAAAAATAATATTTAGCTATATTTCTTCTAAAAAATAGAAAAATGAACTATATGACATACATTAAAGTAAAACAGTTTTTTTATAACAGAATTCTCTGTGTTCTAAATATGTATAAATGTACATTAGAAATGATCTAAGAGATCACAAGAGTAGTCCTACAAAAATTTAATTTAACTGGTTTAAATACCCTGAATCAATATGAGACTCTAATTATATAATGCTGACACTAATATCAGATCATCTTTAATATTAATTTCTTTATAGAATTTTTGCAGAAGTTTGCTACATTTACTCCTGAAATATTTTTTAATGGAAATATATAACTAAAATTTGATTTCAGATATTACAAATTTTAAACGTAGCTATATTTTTATTTGACTTTGCCAGTGATATATGCGTAGACATGTTTGGTTAAAAACTACTTTTAATAAGCTAAAAGAGCACCAGGTGAATCTAGGAAATAAATTACAGTGATAAAAAATAAAACATAAATGGTCGTCACGGCTCAATTCCAGCTTGCCTCAAGACATAACCATCTTCTCTCTCTGTCTGCTTGCTTTTCCCTCCCTTAACTAATGAACAAGTACAGTGTAATCTGCCTTCCTCAACCTCAAGCTTCTCTTCTTCATTCAAGCTTACTTAGATTCTTCTTCTAAGCGGTTATCACGGCTGCGATTTATACATCTTCTGCCTCGTCGGTTCTAAACCTTTCAACCTCTTTCGAAAGATGCCTGATGTAGCTTGCCTTGATACTAGTTCCGACAGTTCTTGCCGGTGGAGTCCCTCTCTCTCCGCCTCTCTATATCGTATCGACGGTTGGGGAGCTCCTTACTTCACCGCCAACTCTTCCGGTAACATCTCCGTTCGTCCTCATGGCTCCGACACTCTCCCTCACCAAGACATCGATCTCCTGAAAGTAGCTGAGTATTTGACGGATCCGAAACCCTCCGGTGGCTTGGGGTTGCAGTTCCCTCTCATCGTACGGTTCCCTGACGTGTTGAAGAACAGGCTCGAGTGTCTTCAGTCCGCGTTCGATGTCGCGGTTAAGAGTCAGGGGTACGGTTCTCATTACCAAGGTGTTTATCCGGTTAAATGCCACCAGGACCGGTTCATCGTGGAGGATATCGTTAATTTTGGTTCTCCTTTCCGGTTTGGTTTGGAAGCTGGTTCTAAACCGGAGATGCTTCTTGCTATGAGCTGTTTGTGTAAAGGTAACCCTGATGCCTTTCTTGTCTGTAACGGCTTCAAAGACAGTGAGTATGTTTCTTTGGCTCTCCTCGGGAGAAAGCTTGCGCTCAACACAATGATTGTGCTCGAGCAAGAACGTGAGCTTGACCTAGTTATCGACCTGAGCAAGAAGATGAACGTGAGGCCTGTCATTGGGTTAAGGGCTAAGCTGAGAACCAAACAAACGAATTATTACGGGTCAAATTCGGGTGAAAAGGGCAAGTTCGGATTGACAAGTGCTCAGATTGTTCGTGTCGTGACAAAGCTTGGCGAGTCTGGTATGCTTGACTGCCTCCAGCTCTTGCATTTTCACATTGGCTCAATGATTCCAACGACCTCTTTGCTATCTGATGGTGTCTCCGAAGCTGCTCTGATTTACTGTGAGCTTGTGCGTCTTGGTGCACATATGAAAGTTATTGATGTTGGTGGTGGTTTGGGGATTGACTACGACGGCTCTAAGTCTGGAAAAGGTGATATCTCTGTTACTTATACACTCGAGGAGTATGCTGAAGCTGTTGTAGCTTCCATAAGGTATTGTTAATTTTGGAAGTCTCTTCAAAATCTCTGTGCAAAAAATGTTTCCATAAAAGGAAAAGAAAATCGGATTTTAAGGGTAACTAGATCTCGACCCGCACAATCGTGTGGGTGTTCGTTTTGTTTTATATATATGTCAAATTTTTATTTTTATATTATTAGTGGTATAAGCTATAAATATTAACTATATTTTGAAATGAATATATACACATATATATATATATATATTATTTTCATTTTCAGAATGTTATAGTTTACATATTTATCACCTAAAACTCAAATTTATACCATCGTTTCTATTTGTAATTTTTTATTATATATTTATTCCTCTAGATTTGTGTCTGAATATTAGATGGATAAATATATATTTAATTCAACGGATGTATGAATTATTTTGTATTTAAACCATATGTTATTGAATAGTTACGGATTACATGTAATAAGAATAAATAATTATAATTTTAGTATCATAGTTGTATTTTAATGCAATGATTTCATATTCATATACATTAGTATTTAAACACTTAATATTGTTTGTTTATAAATATGTAAACTAAACTATTGAATTTTGTTTTCATTTTTTTTGTAACACAAGCTAAACTATTGAATATTCAACAAATACTATTGATATATTTTTTAGTATGTAAGATTTGAAGGTATATTGTTAAAACATAATTTTATACCAACATATTATTACCAACATTTCATATGTGAACATAAGTGCTTCTGAAAATAAAATATATAAACTTAATAATTCAATATAATTTATCATTTTTAGTTAAATTTTTTATTCTACATTTTATAAAATATATTAATGTATAATAAACTTTTCAAACTAATTACGAAATATTAAAATATTTACACAGAATTTTTGAAAATAAAAGATCTTGTTAAAATCTTTTAAACAGATTTATTATATTTTTTTAAAAAAATTATAATGTGTTTACTAAAGAATCAAATATGTGTTTGTTAACCAATCCGATTTTATAGGAGTCTATTGTTGTATTAGAAATAAAATATTATAAAACCATATTATTAGAAATAAATGAACAATAATTGATTTTTAGTGAATGTCCATTTTTTTAAATATCACACATGAATTAATGTTGTGACTTCTGTTTTAATATAATAGATATAAATACGAGTTTAAGAGAGTAAATTTATTCATGCACATTATCGTTATAGAAACACAAAAATTAGTATTTGCCTCAATTCGTTTTGTTATAAGTTTCTTTTCTTCAAAGTAATTCGCGTTTGTTGTTTATGTACAGGTATGTATGTGACCAGAGATCGGTGAAACATCCAGTGATATGCAGTGAAAGTGGAAGAGCAATAGTCTCTCATCATTCTGTGTTGATCTTTGAAGCTGCCTCAGATGTTAAACCAGTGGCTCACCAACCGAAGCCTGATGATATTCAGTTCCTTCTCGAAGGTGAGGAAGATCTATACTCGGCTGTGATGCGTGGAGACCAAGAAAAGTCTCTATTTTACGTGGAACAGCTAAAACAGAGATGTGTTGAAGGTTTCAAAGATGGTGTTTTGAGAATTGAGCAGTTAGGTTATGTTGATGGGTTATGCGAATGGGCTCTGAAGGCTATAGGCGGGTCGGATCATCAGGTTCAGACTTACAACATCAACCTATCGATTTTCACTTCGACTTCTAGCCACTGGGGGATGGGACATCTGTTTCCTATCGTTCCTATCCATAAGCTCGATCAAAAGCCTAGGGCTTGTGGGATCTTGTCTGATATAACGTGTGACAGTGAAGGGAAGATTGTTAAGTTCATAGGTGGTGAGTCTAGCTTGCCCTTGCACGAGATAGACAGCAATGGAAAGTACTTATTGGGTTTATTCCTTGGAGGGGCTTATGAGGAGTCTATGAGTGGAGTCTATAATATGTTTGGCGGGCTAAGTGTTGTCCGTGTCTTGCGGAGCGATGGACCACATAGTTTTGTAGTGACTGGAGCCGTGCCTGGTCAGTCCTCTTCTGATGTTCTTCGAGCAATGCAGCATGAACCTGAGCTAATGTTTCAGACACTGAAGCACAGAGCAGATGAAGTGATGAATACCGATGGAGGTGGTGAAGAAGAAGATGAGAATGAGTGCAACAATGTGGCTGCTTGTCTCGACCGTTCGTTCCACAACATGCCGTATCTCGCGACCGAGGAGGGCATCATTGAGTAACTACTCTCTTTCAGCTGCGACAAGAACCCTGGCCTTTACTACTACTGGTCGCTGACGGCTTTGATGTGGTTGTATTGGCAGTCCAGTTATCATTTTAAGTTTATTCAATAAATTCTTGGAATAATCATATGACAAGATCCATAGTTGTATTTGTGTAAGCTTTTTAAGTTTCTTCAATAAATTCTTGGTAGTTTCTATTTGTAGTTTATGGATATCTGATATTTCGATTTACTTTGCAAAAATATTTACAAATACTTCATCTACTTTGATCGATATCTCATCCACTTTGGAACACAAATCAAGTTAGTCAGCTATTTGTCAAAAGAGGAGCCAAAACAAACAAACAATTTGTGAGCCAGCCATGGAATCCAAAGTTCCGTTCAGTTTAAACCCGCCTTTTTCGGTATGAAAAATCAACCATGATTAATTAATTCGTTAAAGATGCTTACCAACAATATAAAGATCAGGGTGTCGCATTTGTCGTACTCTGCTTCACCATGAGCAGAATTGACCATGGGCAATCAGCTTGTCGATTCTGTCAACATACTCCTACAGACTACAGTACACTGCTACCCTATTACTTGTCTTATGGTCGAACAAATACAGTAATAAACTGGGGACGAGCGATGCATCTTAAGATTTTTTAACCTTCAAACAGAGAGCCAAAAAAAAAAGCGCAGAGAAACAACATTAGGCGACTACACCCCCACGTAAGACGGCCAGACCGCGACTCGTAGCTGAGTGTTCCTGTCTTCCTGACCAAAACAGAATCTTGTCCTTATGGGAATAAAACTATACTATTTCGCTCTTTTTTTTCTCGAAAGAAATACTATTTTGCTACTTATGCAAATATTGACTAACAGAAAATTTTAAGTAAACATTTATTGATATAAAAGGAAATATCATAAATGGGCCCCATGGCCCAAATCCAACTTGCCTTTTTCTGTTATGTCTGCTTGCTTTTCCCTCCTTATATAACCAAGTGTATTCTGGAAACTTCATCCTCACGCTTCTCTTCTTCATTTAAAGCTTGCTTTCATTTTTTCTTCTGAACGGCCATCTTTTACTTCATAAAACCTTTCAATCTCTCTCGAAAGATGCCTGACGTGCCAACTTCCTCCGACAGCTCTTATCGTTGGAGTCCCTCTCTCTCCGCCTCTCTCTATCGCATCGACGGTTGGGGAGCTCCTTATTTCACCGCAAACTCTTCCGGTAACATCTCCGTCCGTCCTCATGGCTCCGACACTCTCCCTCACCAGGAAATCGATCTTCTCAAAGTCGTTAAGAACGCGACGGATCCGAAACCCTCAGGTGGTTTGGGATTGCAGTTCCCACTCATCGTACGGTTCCCTGACGTGTTAAAGAACAGGCTCCAGTCTCTTCAGTCCGCGTTCGATTTGGCGGTTAAGAGTCAGGGTTACGGTTCTCATTACCAAGGTGTTTATCCGGTTAAATGCAACCAGAACCGGTTCATTGTGGAGGATATCGTGAAGTTTGGTTCTCCTTTCCGGTTTGGTTTGGAAGCTGGATCTAAACCGGAGATCCTTCTATATATGTATGAGCTGCTTGTGTAAAGGTAACCCTAATGCTTTTCTTGTCTGTAACGGCTTCAAAGACAAAGAGTATGTATCTCTGGCTCTCCTCGGTAGAAAGCTTGCGCTCAACACTATGATTGTGCTCGAACAAGAACATGAGCTTGACCTAGTGATCGACCTTAGCCAGAAGATGAACGTGAGGCCTGTCATTGGGTTAAGAGCTAAGCTGAGAACCAAACAAACTAACCATTACGGCTCGAACTCAGGTGAAAAGGGCAAGTTCGGATTGACAAGTGCTCAGATCGTTCGTGTCGTGAAGAAGCTTAGCGCGTTTGGTATGCTTGACTGTCTCCAGCTCTTGCATTTTCACATTGGCTCAATGATACCATCGACTTCGTTGCTATCTGATGGTGTCTCCGAAGCTGCTCAGATTTACTGTGAGCTTGTGCGTCTTGGTGCACATATGAGAGTTATTGATGTTGGTGGTGGTTTGGGGATTGACTACGACGGGTCTAAGTCTGGAGAAGCTGATCAATCTGTTACTTATACACTCGAGGAGTATGCTGAAGCTGTTGTATCTTCCATAAGGTATTGTTAATTCTGAAAGCGTTTTTAAAATCTATCTGTGAAAAATGTTTCCCTTAACAAAAAAAAGAAAGAAACCCTAAAACTGGTATTTGCCTCAATTCGTTTTGCTCTAAGATTCTTTTTTTTTTCTTCAACGTTAATTTGTGTTTGTTGTTTATTCCCAACAGGTACGTATGTGATCGGAGATCGGTGAAACATCCGGTGATATGCAGTGAAAGTGGAAGAGCAATAGTCTCTCATCATTCTGTGTTGATCTTTGAAGCTGACTCGGCTGTCAAGCCAGTGGTTCAGAAACCAAAGACTGATGATATTCAGTTCCTCCTCGAAGGCGAGGAAGATCTTTACGCTGCTGTAATGCGTGGAGACCAAGAAAGATCTCTACTTTACGTAGAACAGCTGAAACAGAAAAGTGTTGAAGGTTTCAAAGATGGTGTTTTGAGCATCGAGCAGTTAGTTTCTGTTGATGGGTTATGCGAATGGGTTTTAAAGGCTGTAGGTGGGTCTGATCCGGTTCAGACTTACAACATCAACCTGTCGGTTTTCACTTCGACTCCTGACCACCGGGGGATTGGACAGTTGTTTCCTATCGTTCCTATCCATAAGCTCGATCAAAAGCCTGGGGCTCGGGGGATCTTGTCTGATGTAACGTGTGACAGTGATGGGATGATTGATAAGTTCATAGGCAGTGAGTCTAGCTTGCCGTTGCACGAGCTAGACAGCAATGGGAAGTACTTATTGGGTTTATTCCTTGGAGGGTCTTATCAGGAGTCTATTGGTGGAGTCCATAATCTGTTTGGCGGGACAAGCGTTGTCCACGTATCACAGAGTGATGGACCACATAGCTTTGTAGTGACCAGAGCCGTGTCTGGCAAGTCCACGTCTGATGTTCTCCGAGCGGTGCAGCATGAGCCCGACTTAATGTTTCAGACACTAAAGCACAGGGCAGAGGAAGTGATGCATACCAAAGGAGGTGACCAAGAAGAAGAAGATGAGAATGAGTACAAGAATGTGGCTGCTTGTCTCGACCGTTCGTTCCACAACATGCCGTATCTCGCGACCGAGGAGGGCATCAATGAGTAAAACTACTCTCTTTCATATTATAGTATTTGAATTTAGGATTTATTGATTATAATTAGGAATGAAATTGAATTAATAAACTTCTACAGATGTTTTAAATAAACTATTCTTAATAATTTGTGAAGATTAGTTTTAATATCTTCAGTCACAAATTAAAGATATTGATAAAAATGATTGTCTTTTAAAAGTAAACTTGAAAATGATATCAAACTTATTTGCAATAAATTTGAAATGACCACATAATTTAATTATGGTTCAACATCCATAAATCATAATTCACATGGCTGGAAGCTAGAGAGCAGCTGGAAATATTTTCTGATGAAGAAATACAAACCAAGTTCGAAACATCTTTAGAAACAAGAATGTCTTATTGGAACGAAACATCTTTAAAAACTACAATTGGTTCCTCAAAGTTTCAACCTTGAAAGTCTTTAATAAATCTTCTGAAACATAGTAAGCGACCCGGATGCTTCAATTTGTGCAGTAGATAACAAACACAATGAAACCTAACAACTTAGTGGTTTTACGCCAAGGCATGTCTTATGAGACAATATTTATGAGACAAAAACGAAACTATTTAACCATGAAACATGAGCATCTGATAAATGACCAAACTTACTTTATTGCTGGATGGAAACTAAAGGTTTTTATGGGTTGTCTTCTTGACCGTAGTTGTACACAATCTCAATCTGCATCAGACACACAAGAAGATCAGAACTTAGGGAATAAGAAAGTGAGATCATAACAAAGCGTTTAGAAGAAAGATTACCCCATCAGGGGGAGTGGGGTTCCTACAGAACTTCGAGCCACCAGGTGCCCATGGAACTACAATACAAAAAAAAAACGTGGGCTCATTTAAAAATCCAACTCAAGAAGTGGGATCGTTCTTGTTCTCTAACATGACAGGCCTTCCCATTGATACCAATCTACCATGATTGTTTATTAATTGGGGTTAAAGATGATATATACCGATATAAGGATCAGGGTGTCGCCACTTGTCGTACTCTGCTTCACCATGAGCAATCAGTTTGTCGATTCTGTCAACATCTTCCTACATCAACCAACGGACAAACAATGAGAAACATTAGAAAAAGCATTAAAACGTTACACAAAGACTTATATAACAATCTCTAAACACCTAAGCGTGATAATGGGAAGAGAACAATATACCACATCTTGGTTTGCATTGAACTTCTCGCGAAGATCAGAAGCCTGATAAAGGGAACGAAGATCGACGGATCAAATAACCCAAATCGCGAGATCGGTGAAACGAGAATAGCCACAGGAGGAGAGGAAACACTTACGTCTCGGTAGAAAATGTGGCGATGGACAGCCCAATTGAGAGTATCCTTGAGAGCACGTCGATATAGGATTCGCACTCTCTCCTTCTGCGCCGCTCGCCGCCCAAAGTACGCCGCCGACGATACTCCGCTCATTTTTTGTTCTCTGGTTCACGATTTGATTTCGACGAGTCTCTCTTACACTCTCTTTCTTCTTCTTCCTCTGACCTTCTGGACCAGTTAGAGGGACAGGGGAAAAAGTGTTTGATGGGCCTGTAAATCTGTAATTTCAGCCAGCATTTAGCCCATAAGTAACAACATGAGGGGTGATGAATACAGTTTAGAACTTGAACCCTACTATGGTCCAAAAGGGAAATGTTGTTTTAATAGACTGGGCCCTAAACCAATTAACTGTTAAAAAAACTCCGTTGCCGGGACTCGAACCCGGGTCTCTCGGGTGAGAGCCGAGTATCCTGACCAGCTAGACTACAACGGAATGTTGAATTGATACTTATTTGTTTTTAATTGTACGACACTACCAAATAAATATTCTGAGTCTACTTGGATTATGACTTTATGAGAGACTTGCGTTTCTCGTGGATGCTTTGACTTTATAATTTGTTTTTACTCTATGCTTTCTTTTGATTTCTTGTACCATCTTATGTTGTTGACCTAGTTTTAGGGACAAAGCATGGGTAAAGTTTGCAAAACTAGATCAAGTGTTGTGATTGTGAGAAGAGTTATCTCGGAGAAACCAAGCAAAACATGATTTAGAGTTCTTGAGTAATGTTTGCGCTTGGGGAAGATCAGAGAGAGACAGCACGTGATAAAGCTACTCTTCTCTTGATATTTTTTTTTATGAAAAAAACTTTTTGAAATTACCGACCAAAGGGTCCATTCATGGGCACTGTGGTCCTTCTATTGTAAGTTTCTATGTAGAGGATTATATACAGTAATAACTTGAAGCTATAAGATTAAAGTCAGTATATAATATGTGCAGTGCATGCTATTATGTTGTGGTTAATTATGTTGTAGTTAATCATGTTGTCACCATTCTAAAATTAAACATTTGTATGCTTGTAAAAGTCTAGACCACTTCACATGGACCAAAATCATTCTAAGTAGTAGTGGTGGTGGTCTCTCACATCATTACAAAATTACATAATCTTGTTTAATAGAGAAAGCCTTTTTTATAGACTAATTCCAAAACAGCTTCCAGTGCCATGAAGCAAGTTGTTAGATTACACAACACTAGAGATAATGCTAAAAAAAGTAGGTTTACATTTTACCTAAGTCTACTCTACCACCTGGCTGCCAGATTTGACTTGGTCTGATTTAGTAATAGCTCCACCTGTTTCTTCAACCAACTCTTTACTCTTTCTCAATTCCAGAACCTTCCTATGAAGATTTGAGTGAATCTCATTAGAGAACGTCGGACTATCCGCCGGTCTGTATTCAGGACATAGCCTACCGGACTTGAACCGAACTCCACAGGCGTTACATAAGGTTTTTGGACCGACCGGGCCGGTTCTCCACTGAGGTGTTGTGTTTGTCCCACAATGGCTGCATCTTCGTTGAAACACAACTGCTAGTTCTTGTTTCTTCTTCTTCTTATTCCAGTGCTGCTGTCCTGCTGCATGTTGGTTGGTGGAAACGAGTGGCCAGACCCTGTCGCCGGTTAAGCTGTTTCGAGGCCGCTTGGTTCTTGGCTTAACCGGAACTCGAGATGAGAAGCTTGGTTTGGTTTTGTGGGCTTGTGTTAAGAGAAGTGAGACTTCTTGTGATGAACAATCATCAACCACTCGAGATACCCATTCAAGCTCTTCAACATCTTCATCCTAAAAAAAATCAGAAAATAATAAATAAAAATTCAGCTGAATTTGATTTAATTATAAGAAATATTTTAAAAATACCGGCAAAGCAGGAAGTTGGTCAAAGATGCAAGGTTGTGAACTAAAGATACAACAATCTTGTTCTTCTTGTGATGAAGAAACAGAGACAAGTTCTTCTTCTTCTTCTTGAACTTCTTCTGAGAAATCGAGGAAACACTCAACAGAGAAATCTTCAGCAGAAGAAGTTCGGCTTAGTTCCTCAGACACAACCACTTGATGTTTGATAGCTTCTCCTCTTAGACTTGCCTTCAGGGCTCTAGCTTCTGTCCACAGCTCCATTCACTCTTTTCTTCATACACACATACATATAAAATCTTTTAAAGTTTCAACACTTGACATAGTCTTTGTTCTCACAATTACAACAACCATGAACCATACATATAAAATAGCAAAAAGGGAGAAAAGAAAGCTAAACTTTATGATATACAAAACCGTCTGCGCATGCAAACTTTTTTTAACAAATTAGAAAGAGAGAGAGGTATGTGCAGAGATATGCTTATCATAATTCTTTACCTGATAAAGATGAAAAGCTGAGAGAAGGCGAAGAAACAGAGGAGGAGAGATAGATAGATAATAAGCAAAGTAAAGAGGGGGCACTGAAATTAAAGGAAAATTCTTGAATGGGTTAAAAGGTGAAACAGAGACTTTGTGTTTTGTGTGTGATGTGCCTCCAATTCCAAAAGTTAAAGCTCTTTTTTTTTTCTTAATGGTTTACAGTTTGTGGAATATTACAAAATCTTCTTTCAAGTATGATTCTTAGGTATGGAGTTTGGGAATCAATGCTATACGTCTTCTTTATTTGCCTCTTCATTTTGGTGTAAAATGATGTGTCCTTTTATTTCTTCAAAATCAGGATTAAGTCTTAATCCATTTAATATATAAAATCATTCATGTATCCATCGTTTTTATTTCTCTAGTAATTACACTATTTAGCACATGACCGTAGACCAAACAAACCAGCTCTGAACATTAACGTCACACTCTGGGCTCCATTCATCAAACTACTTCCCATATCCATAGCTTGGTTTTATCTGTAAAGCTCTTCCCAAGGTAGTGTTAGCTAGTATTTTCATATTACGTAGACAGGACATGTTATAATTGATTTTTTTTTTTTGTAAATATTTGAGTAAAAATATTATTAAGAATTCATTAAAATAGAATCCTGTATATAATTGGTTTTACTATTTCTATAAATAATGATTATTTGGAGCTTTGGTTGTGGCTGCTACTCTTTTTTTTTGAACAACTATTTGAAACTTTTGTATATATCTGAGTAAAAATGTCATTAAGAATTCATTAAATATAATCTTTTATATAAGTGGTTTTACTATTTCTAAAAATAATGATTATTTGGAGCTTTGGTTGTGGCTGCTACTCTATTTAGTTATTTTGTCAACCTCACGTGGATGCTTGGCCTGGGCTTATCTTTCGTCAGAAAGTGATAAGTCAGGTCCGTTTAACATTATTCAATACACTTAATTAGTTTCTTGATTTTTATAATATGCTATTTTAAAAATTCTTCTCAAGGGTTATATCATTGCCAATTTAGCTTGATACTGTCAAAAGAATTTGACCATATCTTCTTACGAAGTGCTCCTTACTACTGAAATGTTAGTTCATCTTTTTCTTAAGATACTAAAATATAAATTTAAACCAAAGAAAACAAAATTTCATATCAAATTCAATTCAAACACTTCCTCAACCCAAAAACAGCATAACAAAACTTCAACTAAACAAAACTTATGCTACATAAATAAATAAATAACTTATCATAATTTTTTTCTAAAAGGGGACTTAAGATAAAGTTTCTTTTGAACAACAACGAAAAACGTTCTTTTACAATATCACTACATAAAAGAAGAAGAAGAAGAAGAGTGTGGTGTGGATTTTGGTAGTGTGATGGGAATGGAGAAGATGCACTCCACCGTTGGAGTGGAGTTCATCAAAGCGACCACTATAGCCAACACTTTAAATATAATTTTGTATAACAAAAATACCTATCAGTATAAAGTATTTCTTTTAATTATACAGTCTTTTCTTATTAGTTTATGTTTACCAAACCGAATTATTATAATCTTCCTCATATATATTTTTTAATTATCTAGCTTACTGTTTTTAAACTGAAGAGTCCTAATGTGGAATCTTTTTGTTTCTTATGTAAAATTCTATGTTTTATAGACTCTTTCGTTTATGTAATTGGATTCTAGCTTTGAATTCATACGAAGTAGACCAAACCCTTCTGCTTAGATATTACAGAATATGGAAAGATCGTCGCACTGTATCTTTAGAATCATAATGGAAGTATGGAACAAAATAAACCATTGTAGACATTACATCCCCAACCTACACGTGTAGGGGTTGGTATTATGAACGAGTCGTTACGATCACATAGTTTGGAACTGATTTATTTTGGCCAACCTTAGTTGGTGGTGTTATACTTTTACTTGTATACTTCTTTATACAAATTCATGCATCTTTAACTTCTTTTCGAAAGCTAGTGTATACCATTCTTTTTGGCTGATTAACTTTTTTGTAAAACAAGTGAAAGAACCGTATAATAATACCGATAGGAAAAGAAGAAACAGGCTGGTAAGGTGAGGAGTGACGAGTACGGAATGGGGGCAAAAGGAGAACGAGTCACATTTTCCTCTTACTCCATCCACTCTTTTTGCATCATTCATCACTAGCCTTTTTCATTTTCTCTGCTCTGACGTCAAGGAAATGGAACAGCTTCAAATATGTGTATAATCAATGCAAGTTGTTCTCCACTTAGTGATCTTTGTTTCCTTGTGTTCAAGCAACAAGTCTACTATTCAATAACTGTATATAAGTATGTAAGTTAGTTTAATAACATCCAATCGAGGCGGAATGTTAAATCTTTGCAAGTGTACCACGAATTAAAGTTGCATTTCTCCTAAATAGAATTAAAAAAGCTGGATTGAAGATTAGAACTTGGGGCACTAGTATAAAAGAGGTGAAACATGCTAAACAAGAAAAGTAATAATAGAGCATCCAGACAGAAAAAAAAAACGAGTTCAAAACCAGTCACCACTGAAGCAGAGTTCTCCTAACAAAAACTCAACGACAATGACGACATAAACATCAGTTTCAAGAGAGAAACGAAAAGGGAAACAAATCTATGATCCTCTAAGCTCCGATGATTTCGGTTGGCTCTTCAGCCACTGCCTCATCTGCTGGCCTGTCTACCTTCACACCAACATCCTCTGCGGTGTAGTCTCCGTGTACCTTAACAAGAAAGAGACCAAAACAGAAGTTAGATTCAACTGTCTTCATGGTTAAGAGCAAGACCAATACAAACAATGATTGACAATTCGATTCTAACCTCCATGAGCTTTCCAAGGTCGAACTTGGGAGCCTTGAGGATCTTGACTTTACGGATAAACACGTTCTGCAATGGGTAGATGTTTTGTGTGGCCTTCTCAATAGCTTTTCCAATGGACTCAGGGATGAACTTGGCCACAAGCTCCTTAAGGTCACAAGATGAAGCTTCCTTCACCATAATTTCACTCATCTTCCTGCGGATCTATAAAAGCATACATGTCCACGTCAGAGACTACTATAGAATACAATTTTTAAAATATATATGTTATGATTGTGTTGTTATTTACCTGGCGGACTTGGCTGGACTGAGCATAGCAAGTACGCTTCACCTGGTTAGCACGCCTCTTGGTGAAACCAATGCAGAACATCCTCAAAGTGTAGCTGTCAGTGGTCTTCACATCGACATGAGCTTCAATCAATGTCTGCCACTTCTTCACCAATGACCTCAGCTTGTCGGTGGTGAAGTCCATACCCTACAAAGAATGTTTATACATTGTTCAGTTACTTGCACAACAAAGTAACAAAAAAATTATAAAATATTAAAAACAAAAAGAGTCTTTTAAACATACCCAGAACTGGGTCAAGACATTCCTGCCCTGGACATCTTCAGCTCTGAGACGGATCTTCCTGTAAGCGTGGTCCTCATCGCTTTGGAGATCAGCAAGAGAAACCTCGAACACCCTGTGTTTCAACCCCTCAGAGGCAATCTGAAATCACATAAACATAGTTTTAATATCACAATTGCAACAATGTAAGCAACCAAATGCTAATTCCTTTATCAACAAGTAAGACTACCCAACAAAGCTCTAAAACTACTAGAAATGAACCCTAATTTAACCAGTAAATTTACCTTGGTACCCTGAGTTCTGGAAACAAGGGTCTTTCCGACATTTCTGTGAGTGAAGTTAGAGGGAGCCTTGATGTCATACCAATCCTTCTTGGAGAAAGGATCAACACTGCCATCATCATCAAGTTCAAGTTAAAAACATTTACTCAAACATACATATTAAAAAAAATGAAAACTTTTTTTTTAAATCAAGAGGGATATAATGGTAACTTACATCTTCTTCTTTCCTCCTTTACGACCCTTGGAGATCCTCTTGTTCTTCCTATACAAATTCAAAAACCCCGTACATCAGTAAATGATACTCGGAAAGCTATATAATGAGAGAGAGGAGAGAGAGAGAGGGGAGAGAGGAGTGTACCCGACAGCCATGGTTAGGGATCTTCAGAAGGTGCCGACGACCGAGCAAGCAAGATGAAGAAGAAGAAGCGGCTTCAACAACTGAGATAGAAAACCCTAGTTGAACCAGGCTTCTGCTTTATATATATCTCTAGGGTTTCTCACGGGCCGATATTTTATTCCCCTCGCTTTTTTTTTTTTAAAGAACACTTGTTATAGACACTAGATTTGATTTTTCAAGCCCAATGGGCCTTTATAGCAACCACCCACTTTTGGAACCTTCTGTTCGGACAGAGACTATCTTTGATTTCTTCGTGTCGGAACATAAAAAAAAAATTAATACAGAGAACTTTCTCGGGGGAGGCCAACGCGATTTCACGATTACGAATCTCTTATTCGTTAATCGGAGGGAAGTAAGGTGAGAAGGAGGAGAAAGAGGAGATTTTGAAAAGAGGTGTGTGATCAACAGATTTGAGGGGAATGGATGCAATAAGGAAACAAGCGAGCAGGCTCAGGGATCAAGTCGCGAGACAGCAGCAGGTGAGAGAACAAAAAAATCGAACTTTACTTTTGCCCATTTACTTAGATCCCGTTCTTTATATAACCCATATTTTTGTTCTGAGGAATTCCTTGTGGTTCCGTTGATTTGTTGGTTTCAATCAATAAAATGTGATGAGGAAAGGAGCTACCTTGTTTTCTTCTTTTTTTGGATCGATAAGTTTTTTTGACTTAATGAGCACTTGGATCTGAGAGTACCCTTAAATGATTACTCGATGTGAGATTGGGATTTGTTTCAGTCTGCATTATTCGATATTTGGTTTGACTCTTCAAATGCTGATGGATGTCCTGTTACTACATGTCAAGATCATTAGTTATTGATGATTCTTTTTATTATTAAATGATCAGATAGTTGAAAGCTTTTTTTAGTTCATGGATTATCTTAGTTCTATAGATAATATTACCACCTGATTATAAAAATGATGTAGGCAAGGAATATTACAGATAACTTCTCGTGCTTTTTGTTTGATGCTTTGTGTTTTCAAACTTATGTTATGTTGTTTTGTTGGCTACATGTTTCAAAATTACCATGAGATCGGGTGTTAAGTAGTAGTGAACTGACTTAGTTTTTGTGGAATTAATGGTTTTATTAAGGCTGTCTTCAAGCAATTTGGAGGAGGAGGACATGGGTCTGGTTTATCCGATAATGCTGAACTCCATCAGCATCAGAGACTTGAGAAGCTTTACATCTCCACCCGTGCCGCCAAGGTTTGATTTCTTCTTCTTCTTCTAATGCCTTTTAATGCTCTTGAAGTTTTGTACAACTGTCAATTTGGCACTCATGCGTGCTTCATTTTTTTTCAGCATTACCAAAGAGATATTGTTCGTGGAGTGGAAGGTTATATAGTCACGGGTTCCAAACAAGTTGAAATAGGTGATTTGTTGCCTCCCTTGAGTGTTGACTTACAAATGTCTGTTCTTAGACATGAATTTTCTCATTGTGTGCTCGTTGTTCCTCAGGGACGAAACTTTCTGAGGATAGCAGGAAATATGGTTCAGAAAACACATGTACAAATGGTAACGTCTTGACTAAGGCTGCACTGAGCTATGGACGTGCTCGTGCTCAGATGGAGAAAGAGCGTGGAAATATGTTGAAGGCTCTTGGCACACAGGTTTGTCTTTCTCTCATCTTCCATTCAAAATGCTAACCTTTAGTACATATCATTTCATATCTTTTACATACTACACAAAGAATTAGTTTCCTGCCATTGTTAGGGGAATGGCTGCTTACTTTAGCTGGAATTTTCTTTTGTAACATGTATCTATTGATGATCCTTAAATTCGTTTCGATTCATGAAGTTTGCTTTCGTCTTTCTTTATTGCAATTTAGCTACTACAATCACATCTCAATCTGGAATTTTTAACCTGAAACTTTTAGGTTGCTGAGCCATTACGAGCAATGGTCATGGGAGCTCCATTGGAGGATGCTAGACATCTTGCTCAACGTTATGACAGAATTCGCCAAGAAGCTGAAGCGCAGGTACCATGGAGCATTTTGATTGTCTTTTATTACTAGCATGATAGAACTTTTACTCATGCATACGCTTTATAATCTAAACAGGCTACAGAAGTCGCCAGACGCCAAGCAAAGGCGAGGGAGTCTCAAGGCCATCCTGACATCTTGACGAAACTGGAATCTGCTGAAGCGAAACTTCAAGACCTAAAATCAAATATGACAACACTGGGGAGGGAAGCCGCTTCTGCTTTATCTTCCGTTGAGGATCAACAACAAAAATTGACTCTTGAACGACTTATATCAATGGTAGCGTGATTAAGTTACTAGCTCCCTTTTAGATTTAACTTTGATTAACTTACCTATATGTACTTCTTATCTCAAGGTTGAATCCGAACGTGCTTACCATCAAAGAGTCCTCCAAATACTTGATCAGCTGGAAGGAGAGGTTGGTGTTCATTAGTTTTACAGCTCTCGAACTTCCTGTCATAGTGGTTGTGAGTCAACTAACTGCAAAACTGAACATTGTTTGAACGTACAGATGGTGTCTGAGAGGCAACGTATTGAAGCCCCCACTACTCCGTCAAGTGCAGACAATATGCAGCCACCTCCATACAATATGCCGCCACCTTCATACAATATGCCGCCACCTCCATCATATGAGGAAGCAAATGGAGTGTTTGCATCTGACATGCATGACACCTCAACAGATTGCATGGGTTACTTCTTAGGAGAGGTATGCTTACAAACTGTTTCTCCATCTACATTTCTGTTGATCCTTGTTTGATGTTCCGTTTTAACATATTGTTCCCTCTTGAATTAAAAAAAAAACATTTTCAGGTCTTGTTCCCATATCACGGTGTGACAGATGTCGAGCTGAGCTTAACAGCTGGTGAATACGTTGTTGTTAGAAAGGTTTGATAGTAAACCAACAATCTTTCCTCCTTTAATAACACATATTAATCGATACAGTTTTTTCAAGAGTGATTGTGTGTATGATGATGATAACAAATTTGTGTGGTTGATCACTGTCAGGTAACTGGTAGCGGATGGGCAGAAGGTGAATGCAAAGGCAAGGCCGGTTGGTTCCCTTATGAGTACATCGAAAGAAGGGAACGAGTTCTTGCTAGCAAAGTCTCTGAAGTCTTCTGAGAAAAATTGGAAGGTAAAGCGTTGTGGTTCCAATTGAGTTGCTTCTGTAGAAGAGTTGTGTGTGTTCTGTAGAAAGAAAAATGAAAGAGGGAAAAGATTCACCGGGCGAAACAGTAGTCCCATGTTGATGAGATGATAAAGAGCTGATGCAGATTTCTGTGATTTTCTGAATCTGATAGTGAAGCCACTTTGAACAAGAGTTCAGTTTTTATGTATTTATCTCAATATTGGATTTGAGTCTTGTCTTTTGCATTTGATGTTAACGCCTAATCTCTTATCTCAATATTCATATGTGAATACACTTCGTTTTTTTGGGATTTTGTCTGTTACTTTTATTCAATTACTTTCACATTGTGATTCTTTTTTCAAATAATGGTGTTACAAATTTTCCAGTTCATGTCAGTGTTTGATACTTTGATCAATGTACACGAATGATCATACGCTCAACGTTGGGATCTGGTGTTTGTACATTATCATACTTAACTTTAACATACACTACAGAGAAAAACATGAAGGCAGTAAGTGCTAACTTCAACATACTTAGCTCGTGGACTCAGAGCTAACCAAGTTCTGTAAAAGCGCTGGCGAGAAGAGAGTTATGAAGTTTGATAAATATCTTCTGAGGAACCATGAAATTATGTTCCATCATGCTTTCAAGATCTTGAAATTGTCTCAGTTACGAGTCATTCACTTGCGTTATTTTGTTTGTGTTTAGATACGCAACGGCTAGTATGGCCAGTAGAGGAACAAGCATTAAAAACTGCAAGTTACGTATATACAGAGAAGGATGATCAGTAAACTATGCTATAAGAGGTTATATATTTTGATGAAAACATATCATATAAATTAACTTACCAAGAGAGCCTTTGACTGTGTTTCGTCGTTAACATAAGATTTTCTGACCAGATAAAAAGAAGAGAGAAGATTTATTAGAACTTCGAAAACAAAGAAGAAACATAGAAGAAAGAGAGGTCACCTCTTGTGAAGGTCTCCATTTTCTCTGCAGACTTTCTCAATGGTTTCCAGTCGTTTAAGTGTTTTCATGACATTTGGATCTTTCATGTCTACCTATTAACATATTTCAATATACAAAAAGAAGCAATTCATCTTCCAAACGCCAACATAAACAGTAATATACTAATATATTCCAGAAATTTCCTGTAAATATCAAATTTCACATGACAATGTACCTTTGACTTTAGCATGTGAGAAAAATCATAGAATGCACCATAGACATCATCCATTGTCTTTGTGCGATCAATCACTTTGGCAATTAGACCTAAACAACATAAACAAATCTTTTGCAAGTAAATCATTTTTCAGATATAGCAATGTTTGTATAACATAACTCAGCCTTACGACTTAGATGATGAGAATGTATTAATGATTGCAGAACCATACTTGAGATTTAAGAAGAAAAAACATCTTACCTCGCCTGAGTTTCACGACCCCTCTAAATACCTGTACATTGTTATAGCATAAAGCGAGTGTTCCAATCGCCACAATCTAATACATTTATAAACATATTAGAATTAGATAGGAAAAGCTAAAGAACATAAATGGTGACAAATTATATTCTGTCCAACCTGAGGGATGACACAAGACTTTAATATTGCAGGATCACGCAATCCAGCCATAGATTTCAAGCAATCTTCAACATGAACCAATGCATTAGTGACCATTTCATTCAAGCACTGCACTGCTTTTGTTGAGTTCTCCTCATTTTTGAAGTCCTACATTATAAGAAATCACAAGAAAAAAAAAGAGTCAGGTAGGGTTTTTATACATGAGATCTATAGATGAGAGCTTGATGTAAGCACCTCGAGCTTGTCAACATATTTGCCCCAAATCTCACGAGGCCAGAACATGCGCGGTTTTGGTATCTCATTAACGTCTTCAAGGTAATCTTTGATGATGTTTGTTTTCTAGCAAATAATATAGACAGTTTCTTTTAACCAAAATGTAACAAAATAATCTCAAACATGTCATATTGTGATGATCATGATACATACTTGCAGAAATAAACCTGTAGAATTGGAATTCTGCTTCCAGTCTGGAGTCAATATTTCTAATCCTGAAGTGAGCAAGAGTTTTGACAAACCTAGACCCACAAGTCCAGCTGCATAATGGCAGTATTCATCATAATCATCAACCGTTTCTACCTGTCCATACACAAATCATTTTAGGCTTATAGCTCTTAACAAAGCAAATTTATTACTAAGTTTTGATAACAGCTTGATTTTTACTTCCAGATATTTGAACAAACTTAACCATTGAGAGACTTGTAACTGAAACAGACAACATTCCAAATTACAAACCTCCTTGGAAATGAATTTGGCCATTCCTGCACCCATTCTTTTAGTTATATCTTCAATAGCCTCTTGGTACCTTTTATGTAAGTTACGGAAACAAGATAAATTTGTTTACATTTCCGTAAAGAGATTTCAAGAACTAACTAACTTACTAACCCTTTTTCAAGCTGCTGAAAAGCAGCAGAAACATGGTGAAACTGGTCCATAAGAACCTTGTACTCCTTCGTACCACCTAAAATCGATTTAAGAGTAGATCAAGAACAAAACAAACACTTGCATCTGAAAATATCAATATGTGTAAGAGACTCTTCTTACTAACATGAAAAATGCCAGCCAGGATCGTATATATGACGGTGGAAAGCTAACAAAATTGGAACCTTGATATCAATTGGTATGCTTGTGTCATCCTCTGTAGTAATAACAACAACAGAGTAGATGATAGTAATCTTTTGCCATTGAAGAAAGAAAGATGGAACTATAATAATCAAGACATGACCCACTAACCAACAGTATCAAGAGCACGGAGAATCAAGTAGAACACACACACCTAGTAACAAAAATGAAATATTAAAATGGTGAAAAATGTTGCTGTACCTAAAAATATAAGCATAGCTATATATAAAGAAATGTTTCCACACAGAAACAGTTAGTTGGGCATATAAAGTTTAAAGTCTGCAATAAATTTACGTACGGCGTTACGAAGCTCGGTGCCTAGTTGTTGAATAACAAGAGAGAAGCTCTTAGAAACTTTTTGTAGCAACGAGTAGCAGAGAGCTAAGTGTGGATCATCAAGAGGGATCTGTTTCTGAGCTTTCGTAATCGCAAGTTTCAACTTTAAGAGTGGATATATCTCATCTGGGTGTCGTAAAATTGTACTCAAGCTTCCCATCTTTACAAACTCTGGTCAAACGCAGGGGGAGAAGAATGGCGGATTCGTTGGGGGGGAACAAAACAGCAAAGCTTATGTAATGAAAAACGTAAGACTCATAACGTGCCACGGTGATATATGTATTATTGGGTCAACAATGTGAAACTTTGGCATTTTAAAAAGCTTGCCGGGTGCTACACGTTAAACTTTGGAAAATATCATACTTTCTGTATATATTTAAAAATTATTGCTGCCGACGCCAAAATAAATTTGCAGGGCCCAAATTTTAGTGGAATAGTAAGGGAGAGGGACCAATGGTTAGAGTAATCTTAGAATAGTATCTAATTTTTGAATACAGAATAGGAAAACTAACAATATAGCGACTGAGAGCGCAACAATCATGACAATATGACATGATAGTAAAACGGACATCTGATCGCAGCCTGTTAGTCACAGATTCTCAGGTTGCGGACACCAGCGATCTCCAAACCAATATGCCCTAAGTCAATACGTTGCTTTTTTTATTGTAGTTGCATATGGAGTTATTTGTTGCTGGTAACTAATTTTGGATCCAATTGGAATTCTATTAAACATGCTAAAAAGAAAGAACTTCATACATAATGTTTGGTCCCACAAAGCAAACACAATGGAGAAAAATAGATGAATAAAGGCGCACGTTTATCACAACTACAGATAAGATATAACTAAAACAGAATCCATGGGGTTTAGAGGACCACCAAGTTTAAACTCTCTTGTTCTGGAAAACAAACTTGAATAAGTTCTATGGAAAGAGAGTGGTGTGAATAAAAATGGAACCTAGGAATCATCACACTGTCCATCACTGACCACTCAGTTTGCTCTGAGATATGCAAAGATTATGGCCAGTAGAATCACAAGCATTACAATCTGCATTTTCGGGTAGAGAAAAAAGGATGATGATGACCATTAGTAATCTACTCTAGTAAAACAAGAGATAAATGTATACTCATCTGAAAAGGGGAGGGAATATGTAACTCACATAGACATTGTATGATTTTCCTTCGTCATTAACATAAGATTTTCTGAGCAAGAGACAAAACGATTCATCAGAAACCCAGCCAAAAAAATATAAAGATTCTGTTCATTTTATTCTATTCTGAGATTAATCTAATAATGCAGCTTCTGGGATAAAGAAAATTCTCTCATGTCACCACAAAACAGAAAAATGTGACTTTAGATCCTTATAAGCCCTAGGGAAAGACATAAGTGTATTCGTCGCCTGGGCATAATAAGCTGTATCATAATAATTTATCTAATAGGATAAGACAAAAAGATGAAAATTACGCACCTCTTATGAAGGACTCCAGTGTCTCTGCAAACTTTCTGCACAGCTTCAAGTCGGTTTAGCGTGGTACAGGCATTTGGATCGTTCTTATCGACCTATGTACATAAAAAAAAATACTAATTCTATTATCCTCTTCTTCGAACAGAGCAGAGTGAAAAGTCAAAAATAACAAAAGATAGCTAATGGCATACCTTTGTTTTAAGCATGCAAGAAAAATCGTAAAAAGCACCATAGACATCAGCTATTGTCTTTGTGCGATCAATGACTTTGGCAGTTAGACCTACACAGTTGAAAGTTGTTCAACAATGTTTCAGACGAGTTTGCTTGTAACACATTCCCAAGATTGTTTATGATAAAAACATAAGGCTTGGGATCTAAATGATATGATGGTTTGAAAAGGAATGCAAACCAAATTCAAGGCAGAACATCTTACCTCGCCTCAGCTTCACGACTCCTCTAAATAATTGTACATTGTTATAGCATAGAGCAAGTGTTCCAATGGCCATAATCTGATCAAAGAAACAAATCACAGAAAATTGATCGTAACTTCCAAGACATTCTAGATCTATGCAGCGCAGTTAAAGAGGAGAAAGTAATCACGTGGACAAGAATTCCCAAAACTGGTTTTGTATTACGTGGAAAACAATATATAGTCAAATTGTCTAATGAAGATTCTAAAGCAAAGTAAAAAGTTTGGATATAAAAACCAAGAATTACGTGATTTATTTCTCTGACCTGAGGGATAGCACAGAACCGAAAGATGGAAGGATCACGCAACGCAGCCATGTACTTCAGGCAATCTTCAATATGCGTCAACGCATTGGTGACCATTTCGTTCAAGCAGCTCACTGCTTTCGCTGAATTCTCCTCGTATTTTAAGTCCTACATTGGGATTTATAGTTCAACAGAAAAAAGGAAGAGCATTGTTAGAAAAAGCTCAATATGGGTAACAGCCGACATGAGACGAGATACTGAGAAAGGTGTATATGTACCTCTAGCTTGTCAGCATATTTTCCCCAAATCTTGCGAGGCCAAAACATGCGGGACTTTGGTATCTCATTAATGTCCTCAAGATAATCTCTGATAATGTTTGTTTTCTGCAAATACGATCAGTGTTATGATTTATAGAAAAAATGGAAGATAGAAATTCTCAATAATGGCAAGAGATTTGAGAAAGAAACATTGTACGTGTCATAATACATTCTTGTACCTGAAGAAATAAACCCATTGAGTTGGAAATATGAACCCAATCTGGAGTCAAGACTTCTGATCCTGAAGCGAGGAAGAGTTTAGACAGACCTAAACCCACAAGTCCAGCAACATAGTGGCAGTACTCATCGTAGTCATCAACAGTTTCTACCTGCGTATAACAAGGAAAACTAAATTACGACACCAAACATTTCAGAAACCCCAGTCTAACTCAAGTCTGTTTTGTCACCATAACTCAAAGACAAATCCCACACTAGAAAAAAAAGGCTTGGTATCACAAACCTCCTGGCAGATAAACTTGGCCATTCCTGCGCCCATTCTTTTAGTGATTTCCTCGATAGCCTCTTGATACCTTCATATACCAAGGTATAAGTTATAAAAAGAAACATAAGTCACGAGAAAACAGATTGGACTTTCAACAAATTCAGTAACTCAGTCAATAAACGTGAAACAACATAAGCAAAAAGAACGATCAAACAGAACAGAAGCGTATAGAGCAAACATGAGAACTAACCCTTTATCAAGTTCCAAAAATGCTGCAGAAACATGGTGAAATTGGTCCATCAAAACCTTGTACTCCTTGGTACCACCTAAAATTGAATAGGTAAAATCTGTAAGTCAAACAGTAAAATATACAAATAGCAAGTGAAAGACAAAAGATTAAAAGAGTCGGTAGACTTGCATGAATAGTGCCAGTCAGTATCGTATATGTGACGGTGGAAAGCAATCAGGATGGGCAGCTTTTCATCAGTTGGAATGCTTGTATCATCCTCTGTAGTACCGGAAAAAATATATAAAATATCAGCCGCAGGAGCAAGACTAATGAAGATGGACGAATGTCATAATGGAAGCATAGTTAAGAGACACTAACCGACAGTATCAAGCGCTCGAAGAACCAAGTAGAATACACACACCTATACAAAAAAAAACAAAAGGCAGCTACAAATGAGATACCTAAAAAAATTAGACACAGCTATATTGATTGGCATATGAAGGAATCAATACACGTGGAAACGTTATAAACAACTTAAGAGCATCTCTAACCCCACTTCATAATGAACCTATACAAAAAAAAAGTCATTACTCTACCGATCTATGCGTCACACATCACTTAAAAGCCTCATATGATATATAGCACAAGAGGTAACAAACGTATATATGAAATTTCAAATAACAATAGATTCCCCCCAGCTCAAGAAAAACAATCTCCGATTCTACTGAATAAACAAATGATCGCGAGAGTTTAAACGTTGACCACATATACACATGTATCGATCGATCGAGAGAGAGAGAGATAAGAAACGTACGGCGTTACGAAGCTCGGGACGAAGCTGCTGGATAACGAGAGAGAAGCTACGAGAAACCTTGTGGAGCATGGAGTAGCAGAAACCCCAGTGTGGCTCAGTAGGGATCTGCTTCTCCGCTTTCTCGATCGCTCGCTTCATCTTCAGGAGCGGATATATATCATCGGGATATCTCAGTAACGTCCCCAAGCTCCCCATTGTTTTTCTTAACAGAGCCGAGCAATCTCCTTTTTTGACTAACAACAACAATGTGTGTGATTCGATGGCAAAAAAAAAAAAACTTATATCCTGCGACGATCTGAGAGAGTCAGAGACAGTTTAAGAAGTGGGAGAAAATGCAGGAGCCTCCCTCTCTACCTGCTGCGATGTGGATCGATTTGGTTCGTCCAGCGAATATTCTGATTTTTTTTAATTGGTTAGTTTATTCATTCATCGATGAAAACAAAGGTCATGGTGCAGGCTTTTTCCCAAAGTCACCAGGGGTTCACATTTTTTATGTTTTTTTTTTTTAAATGAGCTAATGAAACAGAGAGGCACACAAAAAAAAAAAGGTTGCGTGGGCATGAAAATAACGAGTGGAGGAAGAAACGGGCCCTCTTGCTTACGGTGTCATATAAACTAGAACAAAGACGACAAGAAATGAAGAGTCAGTGGTTGATAAGCCACATACTTAAGTCTGAATATTTTGTGATGGATTTGGGCTTAGTCCCGATTTCGATCCAAAAGGTCATAAACCTAATCATTTATAGAGCTTAAGTCCATTGATTCATCAAAGAGCCAAAGCCCACTAAAAATGTTAACGAGGCTATTTTCTGATATTAAAAAATGTTTTCCTCTATAATGTTTAATTTTCTTATTTTTCTGTCATGCCTGATTGGAATAAAATGTGTGTGTGTAAACACTTGGGTTGAATGAAATTATGAATGTTGAGCCATTAAAAAAGGTTTTCCTTACTAGTGAGGCAACCAGCACTTTTGGTCGGAACAAAAAGTTTTCCTTTTTCTTTTTCCCTTTGTTAAAATATTTAGTGGCTTTAAATTAAAGAAACATTTTAATCTAAACAGAATTAGAATCTTTTTGAGTTATTTGTATACAAAATTACAAACGAATAAAAAATTTAAATGGTATTTTTGCTGTTGAATCAGAAATGGTATATTCCTTAAGCCATACCATTACTGGATGAGATCGAATTACAGTTCCAGTTACTAAATTTTTTTACACCGCCAACTCTGATAATACGCTGACATGGCACAAGAAAGACGACGTGTCGAATAATAATTGGCTTCAATTACGTATCCTCCACAGTTGAAACTACCAATCGCCACACGTTAACACACGGTGACGGTGATTCTCCCCGCTTTTGCTTCTATTAAAAGGGAGTAACTTCCCTCATTAGAAAAATCAATCCAACAGTTTCCAAAAAAATCAAAAGAAATCTCAAAATGGCGAATCGATCTAGGGTTATCACCATGTCTCCTCTCCTCCTCAACCACGACGACGATCTTGATCTCGATCTCGACCTTTGGGAAGTTGTTAACCCCTCCGACGGCGAGTTCTCCGACGATTCTTTCTCCGTCGACAGTCTTTCCGACGATGACGTCATATCTCTCGACGACGCTTCGTTCATCTCACCGCCTCCTCAGATTCTCCCCGTGACTGACGGTGTTGAACTCCCCGCGGATCTGGTTCTCGACGGTGCCGGCGATGCCGTTCGCGATCAAGTCGATGATAAGGACCTCCGATGGGCTCAGCGGCGGATTCTGCTTCTCCGCCGGGGCTCCACCTGTTCTTTCGGTATCGCGACGTTCGGAGATTACGCTAATCGCGGTGGTTGTTATGACGACGGCGGCGACGACGATCGCGACGGCGAATACGACGATTCGTACGATCTCGACGAGGAGCTGGTGCCGAGGAGCGTGTGCAAGAAGCTGGGGAGGCAGAGGATGAGGAAATTGGGGAAACGAGCGATCGCAGCGAAGGTCTTGACCTCGAAGACGTCTCCGTATTCGCACTTGAAGCCTGGTTGCTTCCGCGGTAGTAAGCATGGTCTCGGCCTCAAGTTCAAGTGCTGATTCATGATGGATTCCAAGTTATGCTTTCTTCAAATAATCAAGAACCATCGTCTTCTTAGTTATGGATGATTTAGTAGTACGTGTCCGCTTTAGATTTCATCAGTTTCATGGGTTGATTGATGTGTAAATGGTAGTTCAATTTGCTTTGTCCTTTTGATTCTAAGCAAGTCTGATTCCTCTGAAAAATTTCGTTGTACATGAATCACATCTTTTATCAGAGGTCAGGTTATGGATCTTTAACTAATGTTAAAATCAAATGGAGAATCTAATCTTTAAGCAGTGACTCGTAAGCAAGAAGGGTTAATGTTTGGTTGTGGTTAATCTGGTTATCTTTGTGAGCTTGTCAAACTTGTGAACGTTGCTTGCTTGGAGAGTCATTCTCGTAGGATGTACGCATCATTCTGAGTCTAGACATGTGGGTGGTTGAGGTTTGAGATAACTTTTATGTCTTGAAAAAGATTTTATATCTCACGTTAAAAACTTGAACTGTTTGCAATGTGGCCTGAACATAGCTTGCTTGATACGATGCCTCTAAAAAGTTATGGCTGTCAGTCAATGTGGGCCTGATGCGTCCCAGACTGCTCTGCTCAAGTAAATAAAACATACTAAATCGATTAATGACGCAATGAAGAACTTGTACAAATGTGGATACCAACACATCCATTTCTCTATGAAAATGTATCTCAAAATTAAGAATATCCGGCTGGGATCCGAATGTGCAAACCAATCAGGAAGTTGGTGGAAGTTATTAACTAAGATTAAAAATTTACATTTAAAAAAAAAAATTGCAAATCCAAAATCACATTATCTGCGCTATATAATCAAAACCACATTATATATGGGCTAATAATCAAAATCAAATTATTTGGGCCATATAAATTTGGTGCCCATAAATAAAATAGCTCATGTAATGAAGTAAGACATGCCGTTTCTAATGAAATAAAACGGCACGTTGTTTTAGCTTTTCTCCAATGGATATAGAATGCGGATAGGATAGGATAACACACAAACCACCCCAGCTTAAACCTCACTAGTCTTCTTCTCTTTGTCCTCCTCAGTTTCCAAGTAGTAGAAATGACGGTGAAGATAAGGCTCGCGCGTTTCGGTTGCAAACACAGACCCTTCTATCGTGTAGTCGCGGCGGATGACAAATCTCGGAGGGACGGCAAACAAATCGAGGTTTTAGGGTTTTTTGACCCGCTCCAAGGTTCGAATCATCTTCTCCTCAAGTCATTTTCAATATCTATGCTTACATGAATTTATACCTTGTAATCTATTCAGGTAAGGACGACGCGAACAGAGTGAGTCTCAAATTCGACAGAATCAAGTATGATTCTATACCTTCTTCATTTCCCCTGTTTCCGTGTATATTTAGGGTTATTAAGATGTGATAATCTGATATGGTGGAAACAGCCTTGACACTATCCAGATGATTCTTCTTCTTCTTGCAAGTGTTGTTTTAGATTGTATACTCTCTCTCTAAATGCAAGTTTACCTTCAGCCTTGATTGTTTTGGTTGTTATGATTGCAAATTGTTATCTTCCAGAGTTCAGCTGTTGAAAGAAATTGATTCCCTTGCATATGTTTTTTTTTTTTTGTGATTGTGTTCTGATCTCTTACCCTCTGCAGGTACTGGATATCGGTTGGAGCTCAACCAACAGACACAGTTGAAAACATGCTTTTCAGGGCCGGTTTGATTCCTCCAAAGTCTATGGTTGTAGTTGGTTCCAAGAACGGACAGCCATCCACGAACCACCATGTTTCACCCATTACAGGTGAGATCTTGAACTAGGAGTGTTGGTGTGTAATGAGCAAAGAGCTAAAGCTTTGTGTGTGTCTATGTCAAAGGTGTTTGATGTTATGTTTGGTCTTTTGTTGTATCTGGACAAAGAAGTTTGGTGAATTTTCAATATGGGTTTGTAGCATACTATTATTAATTGGGCTTTGGTAATATAAGCCCACTTTTTCTTACGTTTAGATATAAGGCCATAATAGAAATATTATTTTGATTTTGAAATATGTTAGTTTGCCAAATGAGAAAATGATGTTAATTAAGCGTTGAATGACAGAGCAAAACAAAAGAAAAGTTTGGGACAAGTATCTGCAGTCGAAAGCTCTTAATAGAGCTCTCAAGAATAAAAAAAAATAGAAAAATAACAAAAAGATGAAAGAAAAGAGGGAGCTCATTTGATTGATTATTATGTATTTTGTATAAGGTCTCAAACTGGTTTGTACAAATTGTTGAACTGAAGAATAGAAATGAGGCTTGTACATAAATAGGGCAAGCTTCAGGTTCTATTTCTAAGAGTTCATTAAGAGCTTTAGGAGAGTCCTAAAGTATCTATGAGTGTGAAGTTAAGTCCAGGAGAGGCTTAGAGTGATTATGAGAAGGTTATTGAGAAGTTTGGGAGGAAATGGTCGATAGTGCAAAGTTAGGGTAACATGTACGGACGGCCGTACGAATGGTACGGACCGTACGGACATGGTCGAACCAAAACTTATACACTCGACCATTTAGCCACATTTCAGAGATGTGCAAAGTCAGGGCACAAATGTGTACGGCCAAGAGTCCGTACAACATGGTCTGATCATGGCTTGGAATACAAGGCATGAAGAAGAACGCTGGTGCAAAGTCAGGGTGTGATTTCTCTTAAGAGTGATCCGTTGGAAATGAAGAAAGCAAAGAGAATATACTTAGGCATCTTTATGGTCCAAGTGACAGGCTGGAAAAGGGAAAGAAGCTTTACCTTTACAGCCTGGTCACACATGAGCATATCACAGCCATTGATTCAAAATGGTGTGATCCTAACCATTCAGTCAGCACACGCCTTCACCTTTACAGCCAGCAACGGATATGTTAAAGACTGATCTGGTCCATTCATTCAAACTAGAAGATCTCAGCTCTCCATTCCTTATCTATAGCTTAGGGTTTTCTAAAGCATTCATGTATTTAAGCTTAGAGCAGCCGAATGTAAACATTAAGAGAGAGAGTGGGGTTTCCCCTCCTCCTTCACTAATCTAAAAGCATTTGTTCTTAATCTCAAAGTCTGGTTACCAATTTCTAATCTCCTTTCATTAATCTCTTAATCTTATAGTCTTGGTTACAAAGTCTCTTAATCTTTCTTAATCTCCCTCTCTCTACAATCGTCAAACACTCTCTTATTACACACAAACACATCTAGAGTAGAGATCTCTGTAAAAATCTCATGGTATCAGAGCCAGGTTACTTAGAACTTGGTTCCAGCTTCCGCTCCAGCACAAGCTCTCTCTCCCTTGCCGGTTCTAGTCAAGAGAAAGCTTTCTGGTTCATCCGGCTGTTCAACCTCTTCAAGAAGAAGATGTCGTCATCCATGGTGCCCAGAAGCTTGTCTTGGTCGTGTACTACTCCCTCATGTTCGCCAGAAGAAGGAAGGCCATTGGAAGCATTACCAAGCCATTCCCGGTTCCTGTTCAAGAAGAAACTATCCAAGAAGGAAGCTTTCATCTTGCAACTGGTGTGGCGACTCAAACATGAAGAAAGGAGGGTTCTTTGGCATGATGAGATCAGGGAGAAAGGTCATCCGTGGTGTTGATTGCTTTGGAGGTTCAAGGAACAAGCACTAGTTCCTTGTTTGTAAGCTAAACCTCTCTCCCTTAGTTAAAGCTTGTGCCTTTATGATCTGGTTGTGTATTGTTGTGTCTTTGATAACCTGTGGACTGTTGATAAATTGCAAAATGTATTGTCTTGAGTTGTTTATGTCCCAGGATGCTTATTGTGTAGTGTGTTGATGATTGAATTGTTTAAAATGGATAGCCTTTGTTCTTAATGGTGCCTGTATAATTAAATATGCTTGCATACATGAATAGAATCAATTCAGTAGCTATTGCATTTTATTGGGAAGACTAGTATGCATGGACTTTAAAGCTAAAGGTTCTTTAAAGAGGGTGCATACTGTCTAGGAGCTACCTTATATTGAAGCATTAGATTCATGTCTAATAAGCTGAGTAAAGGAGCTTAAAAGAAAGCCTAAGTATATTGAAATGATCATGTTAAGATCATTCTTTAGCTTAAAGATGTTTTCTTGCAAGGATTATAACTTGATGTGTATCTAGTTTAATCGCTTGTATTGCCTTTAAAGGCATTGGTGTTGCTGCCTTAGGTTGATGCATTTTGATTTATGTCAAAAGATGCAGTTAAGGCAGAAGTCAAATTGTCTAAGTATTTTGCATTGAATCTGTGGTGTTCTTGCTTGTTCTTAGTGAAATAGCTTGCAAAGATATGAACTTGCTCATGCTTGTTTCAGTCTTGTGCAATGCATGTAACATTGGTAATCAAACTTGATGATTAATCAAGGGTTGATACCAATGCAAGTGTGGCTGATCTTGGTTGGAGTTTTAGTGTTGTTTCAGGTATATGAGAAATGTCCTTGATCATCACCAATCCAAGTAGAAGAGAAAGCCCTTGTCCCATTGCTAGAGCAGTGGAGAGTGTCTTGTATGTCTGATCGGTTGAGATAGCGCAGCTTTGGGAAGTGATGCGCTCCTGGTCATGATAAGACATACAAGAAGTGGTCGTGGGAGACTGTTGGTCCATTGTTGAAGCAATGGAGAGTATCTGGTGTGTCTAACCGGTTGAGATAGCGCAGCTGTGGGAAGTGGTGTGCTCCTGGTTGTGATAAGTCACACAAGAAGTGGTCGTGGGAGGCCTTTGGTCCATTGTTGGAGCAATGGAAGTTGACTTGTATGTCTGGCTGGTTGAGTTAGCGCAGCTGGTGAAGGTGATGCGCTCCTGGTCATGAAGAGACATACAAGGAAACATCAAAGTTGAAGGGAAGAAGATGGATCAGTGAGTTAAGCGCAGCTGTTAGGGTGATGTGCTCCTGGTCTTGAAGTTCTCTGAGAAGTGTTTAAAAGTGAGTGGTCTGAAGTTAAAGCTCAAGACCAGTAAGTGAGGGATTCAAGTGGAGAATAGCCACTCCTCACCAGTTATACAAGGGAGTAAACCTAATCTCTATCTATTTATTTTCTTTGTGTTTATCATCATATTGTGTTGTGTTTAAGATACCATTTATGGGTTGTAGCCTCTAGTTCTGTCTAAGCTACTTGCATAATGGTACTGGTGTTATTGATGTGGTTCATCCTTGTTTCTAAAGCCTTTAGTCGAGTGCATTGTCTAGCATATTGTCTTGTTCTTTAATCATGGATGTGTTGCAAAATTGAGAAGTGATCTCTGATGCTCCCATCATGATTAAGAAGCTGTGGTGCATTCATATATTTATCTCGTTTAGTCTTGTTAGCGATTCAATCCGGTTCATATTGTTTTGGTGGTGTCAAGACATTAGTTAATCCATCATTGAATACTGGCTGTATTAGTAGTATGTCTAAGCAGCTTAGATCAATGTTTTGATTAAACTAGTGTGTCTTGACATGTCTTGCGTGCATTCATCTTTGCATTAGTCTCTGGTACCTATGCCATAGCTAGATCCATTCCTGGTGACTTGTGGTAATTAGAAGTATGTCTAGGCCACTTGCATCATGGGCTGTGATTGAACTAGTGAGCATAGGTTCCTGGTTTCTTTGAAGCATTTCTAGGTTGTAAGATTTGCTATAATCATTTGGATTGAATCTGCTGCATTCATATAGCCTTGCTTAAGTTGTTGCATTCATATATTATTGCATAAAAATATGCCTAAAGTGTCAGTGTATTGTTGAAAGCATGCATTGCCATTTTAGAGATTGAAAAAGGACTTGATCTTGTTCTTGTGATTAGCTTGTTTCAAGATCATTGCTAGTGTCTCATTGGTGATCAAACAAGATATAAAAATCTTTGTTTGAACCCAATGGGAGGATCTAATCTTGCATTGAGTTGTGGTGATGGCAGGTACACATAAAGATGTATAGCATCAATTCGCCAACAACAAGGGGTGTAAAGACTAAGGTCTAGTGGCAGTGTATATCATCACTGGATGTGTCTATCCATAAACTACAGGAAGTGTAGTGTGATGATTTATACAATGAGGCCTCTCTATGGTGATTCAATCACCTTTATCCTTGGATAAGGAAGAGAGAATGCCATTGCATAATACCAAAGGACATATCTAGTCCAAAAGTCTACAGGAAATGTAGTTTGGGACATTATGCAATGAGATCTTGTGAACTCTCTATGGTGATTCAAACACCCTAGTTCTTAGTATAAGGAAGAGAGTAAATCACAAGATCTAGACTATCACCAAAGTTGGTTGAGACTGGTGGTCTTAAGACCATGAAATTGCTTATGCCATACACAAGCTTAGTTCCAAATCTAAGTCTCGGAAACTAAGCTTGAGGGGGGGATGGTGTAAAGAGCAATTCATGGCCTATCAAGTGTGTGCAAAGGCTTCTACAAAGGATCATCAGCCGGAGCTGTGTGTATGAAGGCTCATGAGAAGCATGAAGCTGAAGGATGCACATTGAAATCCAAGAAGTTGATGATGCCATGAAGATGGTGCACTGGTCGAGTTTGGAGACTCACCAAAACAAAAGGGAAGAATCATATACTCTTTAAACTCTCTTAATACAATTTATCTATCTTATTCATTGCTTGAGCTTGAAAAGATATTAAACTTGTGTTGATTGTCTGAAAATTGTATTGATTGAAGCTTAAAGCATCAGTGTGATGCATTTTTGGTTCTTGATAAGTACTGATGTACTTTTGGGATAATGTATCAGGTACCATTGTTTGGCGCCTCACTGAAGTGTTCCTGGTCATCTCCTAGCTTCTCTAAAGAGGCTGTGAAGTCTGTTGAGAGGGGGAGACCCAAACCAGGGTCTATGAAGAGGGCAAGTTGAGTTTGTTGGGTTGATAAGTATCAGTGTGTGTAAAGAAGCTCTGGTTGCCTCCTAGCCTTTCTAAGAAGAAGCCTTGAAGCTTATTGAGAGGAGGAGACATAAAGTGGTTCTAAAAGAGAAATTGCAGGGAGCAAATGAGCGTGGCACAAAGAAGGAATGGGATGAGTTTGGGAAGCATGTGTATGTTTTGGCTACGACCCGGAGTCTGGGTGCTCCTGCCAAAGCATCCACATTCAACAAACTCATCACCATGGATTCTAGAGTATGTCATCACATGGTTAGTGATAAGAGCTTGATGAGTGGTGTGAAGAAAGCCATAGACAGTGGCGTGTCTAGGCAAGAGAATGGATGTTCAGAGCATTCTTTGGGGTATGAGAAGATGAAGTCTTCCCATCAGGTACAGCATCTAGTGAGAGTTGGGTGAAGAACCTACACGCATCTCATGAAGAGGAAAAGTTCAGAAGATGCTGTAATGGAGTGATGGTTTGATCATGAAAGCTAGTCTCCCAAGCTTGACTTGTTCCACATGGTTAAGCTTGAGAGAGACTGAAGCTTACATGATTTGAGAACCTTTGGGTGTTATTCAAGAAGGGAAGACTACCTAGTGAAGAAGTGTAGTGAAGAATGAGGAAGCAATCTTAAAGGCGGCCTCTTGAGTTGATATGATTGGAGAGTAGCTGAGGCATGTTGTTCAAGCGAGATATGATCTCTTAAAGAAGAATAAGAAGAAACCAAGGTTTAGTTGGTGTTGATACACAAGAAGGAGAAGATCAGGAGGTCCGAACTCTTAAAACTCAACAACAGGTTGGGAGAAAGGGGAAGTGACCGAGATCAGCTTATGATGAGTTCAAGAAGTGATCAGTGATGAGCAGGAGAAGTGGTGATCTATTGTGCATCATATGAGGGCTATGATCCAGAGTCTTTGTGTCCCTTACATTGTTGGTAAGGCACAAAGACTCACTGGCCAATCCCTAGGCCTTGGAGATCTCTACTCTTTTCCTTGTAAGGTTTTGTCCCATAGGATTTTCTTTACAAGGTTTTTAATGAGGGAGACTCTTCAAGGTTCCAAGCTTGACTTAGGATCATAGAGTCAAGCTTGAGGGGGAGTGTTGAACTGAAGAGTAGAAATGAGGCTTGTACATAAATAGGGCAAGCTTCAGGTTCTATCTCTAAGAGTTCATTAAGAGCTTTAGGAGAGTCCTAAAGTATCTATGAGTGTGAAGTTAAGTCCAGGAGAGGCTTAGAGTGATTATGAGAAGGTTATGGAGAAGTTTGGGAGGAAATGGTCGATAGTGCAAAGTTAGGGTAACATGTACGGATGGCCGTACGAATGGTACGGACCGTACGGACATGGTCGAACCAAAACTTATACACTCGACCATTTAGCCACATTTCAGAGATGTGCAAAGTCAGGGCACAAATGTGTACGGCCAAGAGTCCGTACAACATGGTCTGATCATGGCTTGGAATACAAGGCATGAAGAAGAACGCTGGTGCAAAGTCAGGGTGTGATTTCTCTTAAGAGTGATCCGTTGGAAATGAAGAAAGCAAAGAGAATATACTTAGGCATCTTTATGGTCCAAGTGACAGGCTGGAAAAGGGAAAGAAGCTTTACCTTTACAGCCTGGTCACACATGAGCATATCACAGCCATTGATTCAAAATGGTGTGATCCTAACCATTCAGTCAGCACACGCTTTCACCTTTACAGCCAGCAACGGATATGTTAAAGACTGATCTGGTCCATTCATTCAAACTAGAAGATCTCAGCTCTCCATTCCTTATCTATAGCTTAGGGTTTTCTAAAGCATTCATGTATTTAAGCTTAGAGCAGCCGAATGTAAACATTAAGAAAGAGAGTGGGGTTTCCCCTCTTCCTTCACTAATCTAAAAGCATTTGTTCTTAATCTCAAAGTCTGGTTACCAATCTCTAATCTCCTTTCATTAATCTCTTAATCTTATAGTCTTGGTTACAAAATCTCTTAATCTTTCTTAATCTCCCTCTCTCTACAATCATCAAACACTCTTTTATTACACACAAACACATCTAGAGTAGAGATCTCTGTAAAAATCTCACAAATGTGCGTGTGAGTTTATATGGAAGCCGATGGTGGAAGAAATACAAGGAGGAGTTCACTGTGAATGATTCCAACTCGTCCTCCGAAAATAAATCGAAATAAAGATCGAGCTCAGAAGTTTTCACAAGACCGGACTAATTAAACAGGATCATGGCATGGTCCAGGGCAGTTATGGATGGCGGTTGAGCCAACATATGGGATGTCAATATCTGGTGGTGCTAGTGTGTTTTTGACTCCACGGCTTCAAAATTCACAAGGATATGATAATGTTGTTGCTATGTCTAGAGCAGTGAGGCGTACAACAGCTTTTCCGAGGTGGATATTTGCGAGCATGCCATCCCCGGAGCTGAACTAGAGTAATTGTGAACCCTTGGAGTCACCAGAACAGGACAAGTTCTTCACAGTTGGTCCATGATTTTGTATCTTGAAGAAGAAAGCAGATGGGGATGAATAAAGAGTAGGTGGGAGTGATGTTAAATGTTAATCATGTTATGATCAGTCTCAATTCTGCAGTTGAAGAAAATTGCTCAGAGAAAAAGTTTTTTTGTAAAAAAAAATATTTGTATAAAGAAAACATTCTTTTTTGTAAGAAAATATATATAAGTGACTAGTGAGGTTAGGTCACCGTGACCAAACACAATATGGGTGGAATGAATTTTGAGAACTTCAAGAGGTGAACATTAATCCTGGTTTCCTGTAATTAAAGGAATGCGGTATGGTATCGATTAATTTTTGTTTAGAGGTAGACATGAGCTAATTGATATCTAAGTCCAATTTTTGTTTTTAGTTTGGAAGGGATGAGCATAAACAATGTGTATCCGTTATAGATGTTCAATTATATTAAGATGCTGATTTTCAACCAAAACTATTTGATAAAATAAATTGCAATAAAAGATTAAAATTCATTCAAAGACCAATTTATTAATAAATATTTTTTTGTGAAAAATTGCTTATATATACACGTTTATGTCAAGACGTTTATTTTTTTGTTTCATATTGAAGCAGAAGATATTCCATGATTTTATTTATTTTGGTACAACAATATAACAATCATGAGATTAAGAACTCTAGTGGAAGCTTCCCAAAAAAGTTGAAAATACATAGTGACTTTTAGTAAGCGAATATAGCTCATTAATGCTTTATCATCCAATAATTGCAATATTGCATGATAACCAAACCATATACTGTATCGATGAAGGTGGCATGCACTTCCACCAAACTCACCTTCAAAGACTATAGAACCGTTTACTACATAACATATCTTCAAACTTCAGTGATAACTTGCAGCTTTAGTCTTTAGGTATATGTATATCGTACATCTCACAGAGTCGGCATCTATATAGTTGATCCATATATAATAAGAATTATTCATGTTTTCAGTTGGGAATAAGCTTGAAAGGAGGCCTCACGAGCTTTGGAGTAGGAGTGAAGTGACCATAGTCTCTTGAATTCATCCTCAGAATTCTCTCATGTTCACGCATCCTTCTTTCCACCAACTGTCAACATATACAAGATACTTATTCACCATATGTATAGTAGTTTTTCTTGAAATCATCTGATTAATTCTTGAATTTTGTTTTAGGAATAATAACCATATATACAACGCATGTTAGCTGCCAACTATAAACGACTAACCTCCTGATTATTGTCGTCATGGCTATAGATTAGAATGGATGGCCGGCCTACAAAAAAAATGATGATATTAGTTTAGTTATGCACATGTGCAGCACAAATATTAATCTTACTTTCTAATAGAGTGAGCAAGCAGTATGCACATGAAGCTGAGGTGAAAAGCTGCAAAAATACGATATATATAAATATGTAGAGCGAGGGGAAGAAACAAACCTCCACAAGAAGAGAGTGCAAAAGCTGAAACAAGAAGAAATACGAAACCTAGTTTTTTTATTAGTGGCAACAAACCCATCTTATTCTTGTTTTCGCTATGAAAAGGGAAGTTTATGAAACTGTTTGATGTGCTTTATACACCTTGTCAAAAAAAGAGAAGCTCATGCGTTTGGTTAATCACTATATATAGTCGCTAAGGAAATAACATTGTTACAAGTTAACTCCGCTTTAGATTAATAAAAATAACCTTTAGAGGCTAGTTTGTGTGTTAGTAATGAGAATGCACTAGTTATAAATACTTTAAAATAGCATTATATGATTTATCCATCATCTTATTATCAATGCAAATATCTTCTAATGCTTTTTGGTTTATTTATTATCGTTAATGGAAATGGTGGGATTGAAGAAAAAGTTGAAAGGAGACCACTTTCCTGGTGTTGGCCACAATAAGTCTAAATAAGTTAGTGGATTAATTATTTAATATGAGTAGATTTATTTTTTTTATTTGTAGAAAAGCAACATTCTCTCAATTACCAAACCATCATAAATTCATGGTATAGAATCCTTGACTAGATATATAAGTATCGGTCAATCATGACGCCTAGTAATTGGTATTGCCATCATTCTTGTGGCATCACTCTGATATAGATCAGATATTATTTACAGTGCTAAAAAAAGAAACCATTTTCAGTTCGTCAAAATTTATTTTCATCGGATTCTCTGAGTATATTTTAGTCATAATCTTTGTATAATAAATAAATAAATAAATTAGTATATGCAAAGTGTCAAATTCAAATGGATTGCTGATCGAGATCAAGGTAAGATAACAAAGTTGTTTGAATTATGCTTTAATGGACTGATTCGTCACTATAATTAATTCTCGACGTATTATCTTATGGCTACACTTAAAATAGGATGTAAAGATGATGTAGTGGATGGTGACCGTACTCTCACCATTCTGAATTTCAGTTCTGATTTGTCACGAATATTTTACTGAACTAGTAAGTATGAACGCACATCCTTTAATAGGATACACACAGCAAACCTACTATATCTTTATCGTTTACTCTCAATTAGTTAAGTTTTTCTTCCCACTCGAACCAAGGAAATTTATAGAGTTTGACCCTCACGACAGGCCCATAGAGGCTAGTGGCTGGATTATTTAATATGAGTAGCGTCATTGTTTAATTTGGAGATAGGCAACAACAATAACTCAATTGGCTAATCACCATAATGGTAGAATCATTGAAGGCTAGGTATATAAATATCGGCCAAACATCAATTCTTGTTTTTCTTATATACAAAAATTTCATTGTTGTCAGTAAATAGCTAAAATATAATTTTAGAGATATCGAAAGTTACAATCTAGCTTTTCATGGAACGCAGGTTTCGAGACTAATGTACAATCCAGAATGTTTGATGACTAAAGATGTGATTCTAAGAAAATATTATTGAGACGAAATTTTTTCAGATTACTACTAAGGATAAGAAGAGACGTTCTTGCATATAGAAATCTATGATACAGGGTAGTGGAGAAAAACAAATCAAATTGATCCTATAAATTGTTACATATTTCTCAAACATAAAGACATGGAAGTTATGAACAGCACCAAAGATTAAACATTAACATTTTATATGGAGGCTGGTCCCTGGTACTTTGGCACAGGAGAAACCTTAAAAAGAAGGTATATATATAAACAAGAACCTTGTATATTGAAGATGCTGTCAAAAAGAAGAGAGATAAACACACATAGTCTTTGATTGTTTATATGTTCAAGCAATTTGAAGAGCGTCGAGAATTTGAATTGCTATCCCCTTTGGTGGCAGTACCCAATATGGTGGTATGTTTGTAAGTCAGAAACCCAATTTTGGAAGATGATATCTGTACCCATAGTTAGAGGCCCATTCGATGTTAATGCTATGTAGCCCAATTATTCTAAAGCTTCTACAAAGTTGCTGAGGAAATTGAAAGCCTGAAAGCCACAATCAATCTGTTACAAGAAATTTGACGAAATACGTTGATAAGTCTTAATAAAATAATCCTAATCTAAAACATTAAATCACTTAGACCTATAAACAATAATGAAAGGATATAAAGGAATAAAAAGTTATCAAAGTTTATCGCAAAAGAAAATTTGTCTTTAAAGCTTAAATCACCTTCGTAGCATGATTTGATTTTATGGTCAATTGTTGGGGCTCATTAAAGGACTAATCAAATTTGGAAGTCGCTTACGGAACTCTAGGGACATTTTTACCCTAATTTATCATATTAATATAGTTGGCGACGACAAATTATGATTTGGACAACCTTTTGAATACCTAATCTTTGCAATACGAGAAAAATGCATGAACTACTAGCTGACAAAAGATTGCCTTCGTTTCGCCTGTGAGCTATAACAACTAGAAACGTTTTTAATCACCTCTTTATTTTTGGAGGGTTTTGTTTCCTCCTTTTCTTTAATCGTTCCTTTAAAGCTTTTTCTTCCTTCCTTTCTTCTTTACACTCTCTTTTCCTTATTCTAATCAAAGTATATAGTGTTTCAAAAAGAAAAATCAAAGTATATAATATAATATGATATATATATATATATATATATATATATATATATGTTATATTCTTATTCCAAAAATATATATATTCATCTTTCCAGACTGACGGAATGTTGAAAAATACCCGGAGAAATTTGTGTAAACGATTTGTCGTATTTTTATCTATAATGTAGATCAAAATGAAAATGTTAATGTTTAGTTTGACCCATCGAATACAATATCGGAAAAAAAATGAAAGTGAGTAGTGACGTCAAAAAATTTAGGGGTTTACGTAAAGAGGATATGCTTTTGCGGGGCTAGAGTAAAGTAAATCAAGTTTGATTAAGCGCTCTAACCTACCCACAATCTCTGCTACCAAAATGCATCTATACGTCGAAGCTCGACCAACGCGTCCACGATCGTACGTCGTCTAAAGTTTATAATATTATAATTTATACTGTAGACGACAAGAGTACTCTACAAGTGCGGAGATGGATCGCCTGCAATAATTAAAGAGTTAAAATATCGATCAATGGAAAAAAATTAGTTAAGAAGTAGGCAACTCAAAATTGATTATGAGCTTTCTCTACTCTTGACATTGACTCTAAGTCCACAAAACGATATATTATTTTTTATAACCAAAAGAACCTTAGGTTTTCTTTTTTTTTTTTTTTGAAAAAAGGGCTTTCAAGTGGTTGTATTTGTTGTATACGCATAGCGAATTATCATGGTATTGTGTATACGAACCAACTGATTGTCGATTATGTTCTTCAGGTAAATCTAAGAGAAAGAATGTTAATTATAAAATCACGTAATCAGGAGATCTACTATTGAACTCGGTAGATCATCATGTGTTTTTAGGTCACGTACCGGCAAATATTGTCTCCTGCACATGACAAATTTCTTATAATTGATCACGACATGTTAATTATTCTGTTTTTTTTTTAATTTTGTAATAACCTCTATCATAAAAGGTTAACATGGGAGATGTTTATTTGCAAAGTAAGAAATATATAAAGTATGCAGTAATGATCATCATTGTAGCTTTGCAGTCTTAGTTAAGGTTTTCCAATCAAGTTTCAATATCCTTATTTTTCCTTCACATTCCCTTACAGAAATGTACAATAAAGCACAAATAATGTAGAGTATGATGTCGGGAACTAAATCATTATATCAATCACTCCTTTACCTAAATTACGTTTTGGTCTTAATTTCATAATTTGTTCTCTTCGAAAACTACAAAACTAAGCATTTAATTATACATTTTCCATGTTATTACGACCCTAGGTCAAAACACATAAGATGCCCTTTAATAGTCCCACGAGTCTTGACACATGCACGATACTCTCAAGAAGGAATACAAAACTCGAAATAAGGTAGAAAATATTGCAATTATCAAACTGATGACTCCTTTTCTATAAAAATAAAAGAGGCTTCCATGTGTAATATTCATGAATGAACCATCCATGATAAATGGATACAGAACAAACTACGAAGCATCTAAAGTATAATAATAATACTGCCAGGAAATAGTAGAATAGGATTCCCCATTAGGACTCACGATGTAATATAGCCATTCTTTTACGATGTACTGGTGGATGGTTTTTGGTGATATCGAACTTTGAAATTAAAATTTGTAAAGCCAAAGAAACTCGAGATAACAAAATCAAATAAAATATTAGACGAGTAAAATCAAATATACACAAGGCCAAGATTTCACCTATATGGCTATAAGTCTAGTACACATCAAAACCTCCCAAATTCACGAGAGATAAGTTTGAAAATATTTTACAAGAATATGCATGTGTGGCGTTAGGATAACCCGTAGGCTAGCTACTGGCCAACTAGGAAAGCTAGGAAACATGGTAATTAATCAGTCCAGCTTCAAATATGATAGTTTGCGTAGCTGATTCTAGAAGACAGGAGCGTACAACTAAAAATACATATGCTTATTTTATTTGACAATACTATACATAGTGCAAAGTGATACTTTGGTCGCAAAAATCTTTATTTACTTTAATGATGACGGTTTCAAGTCCTTTACTGATATATAGTAACACTCACGAAATTATATACTAGTATAAAATAGAGGTACAGTACTTAATTAAGATGATAAAAGTAAACTACAAGAGTAATATTAAGAAAACACTTTGTACTCATGCAACAACAGAGTATTTATTACAAACACGCTCATAAAGATGCTTTTAATATACCTAGCGCCAAAGACGGAACAAAGCACAACAAGAAAATGAAATACACCTAGAACAATCAAACAACATACCCATTAATACATATCTCTCTCTTTCTCTTTGGACATATCTTAAAAACTGACAAAAGAAACGGTCCCATTACATAATTCGAGGTTCTTTGTTTGGTCCACATTTCTAATACAGCAAAGCATCAGAAGATGCCATGAGGGGCTGGTTCATCATATGAAACATGTTCATATTCATCTGATTCACGAGGAAGTCATCAGACTCTGGACCAGTCAGAGGGTTCGGACAAACCCCGCTGGTATTTTCTAGGAAACTGATGATGTCGTTGAGAGATCCGAGCCTGTGGCTGAGTTCATCTAGCTGAGCTCTGAGAACAGAGTTCTCTGCTTCCACGGTCAAGTAGTGCTGCGTCGTGATGCTGACACTTGTCACGAGCTCGGTGTTCTCTTTCTTGAGCAGGTTTACCTGAGCCGTTAGATCGTCGAGGAGCTTCTGTTTCTTCATCCTAGATCTCCTCGCTGACTCACGGTTCGAGATCATCCTCTTACGTTTCCTCTGCTCCATGAGATTCTCCTCTGACCCGGAAGACGTTTGAATCGCCGACGAAGTTGTTCCCGACGACGACGATTCCATGCAGTAAACAAAAAAACAAGCCTCCAAAGAGAAGAGAGATACTAATATTTTTTTAAATGGTTTATTAGAGTAAAATTTTAAACAGGGCAGGACCAATACTGACGACAGACAAACGAAGAAAAACTAGAGACAATATTAATTTTTAGAAAACTAGGGTTTGGATGTAGTTATAAGAGTAAATAATATATATGGAAGATTAAAGTGGAGGGTTTCAGAAACTATGAGACGTAGTAAAGCCAGTAAAGGAAGACAACAGAGAAAGATTGAACGAGATGGGTCCTGCGCCTGACTGTGGAGTTTAGCATAAACCCAGAGAGGAAGATCTCACTGAGTATAATCGGAGACATGTGTCTCAAAGACCAAGAACTGCTGGTTAAGCATCAATGTTTTTCTTCTCTCTTTTTTTTTAATGGTGTAATCCCCCAAAAGAGATGAGATCTTTGAAAATGAATCTTGAACCGAGGAAGAAACAATGAGATCAATAGAAGAAGAAGGAAGGCGAAATTATCGAAGAGAGAAGAGAAGGAGAGAAGGGGGAATGTGAATGGTTTATGAGAAGGAATTTATAGAAGAAAATTTCAAGAAAAACATGAGTGTTTGTGCAACTTGACAAGAAGCTGTACATTTGTTTTGATTCCATTGGATGATTATTTTTTCACTTACTTCTTTTTAGGAATTTTTTTTCCTTACCCTTGAAAAGGTTTATATAAGAGTTTCTACATAAGTCCGCAATATTTTCAAAAACGATCTAATTAAGTTCATCCGAATATAAATATAAGAAAATCATTGACAAATGATATTTTATTAATCCTCCAGTAAATAAATTAGTTGATATTTGAATACTATGTCGAGATCAAACAAGTTTAAACCAAGTCATGTTAACTAGATATATTTACATAATTCATGAATGTATTAGGAAATGAAAAGATGAAATATTCCAATATTTTGATTTTTATTGATCGTATATTGGGATCAATTTTCTGGCTTAACATTTTCCCTGCTAGAAATCTACTACTCCCTCTGGTTCTAAATAAATGTCATTCTGATATTATTCACGCATATTAAGAAATCATTTAATTTTGCATGTTTTTCATATAAAAACATTATTACCCATACACTTACTCCTATTTCAACCAATAGAAAAATAATCTGCAGAATAAAATCAATAAATTATGCATCGAAAACCTAAAACGATACTTATTTTGCAACAAAAAATTTCCTCTACAATGACACTTATTAAGAAACGGGGGGAGTATTAATTATACCGCACTTGAGGGAGTTTACCGCACGAATGTCAACTTCGGAAATCATAAACCCTTGCCCATTAGTTAGATATTTTGAAATAAAATGCATTTTCTGTTCTCATTTCATTTTGTAATTTAAATGTTAAGATGTAATTTAGTGATATCAAACTATACTTTTGTGTTTATAGAAAAGCCATCTTAAATTAATATACCCGTTCGAGTTTTCTAGGCTGAAAACTCGAACGGGTATATTAATTTAAGATGGCTGTATACTCAAATTGAAAACCCTTTTTACAAAAAAAAAAAAAAAAAAAAGGCTGTATACTCAAATAGCGCAAGTAAGCTCACACAAAAACTATAAAGTTTTAACCTGCCTAGTTTTTCAATAGTAAACTGTGATTTCTTAGGAGTAAAGGAAAAAAAGTATTAGATTCTTTTACAAAGAAGAATGCATATGAAATAATTTATTTGTCTCTCGTTTTTTTAAGAAAAAAAACTATCCCTAAATGTAAAAGTTAAGTTGAGTGGAAAAACTGGAAAACCTTTGTCAAAAAAAGGTTGAGGGGAAAAACTGTAGTTTAGTTATTTGTTGAACTTTCTCAAGCAAATCACATATTCACGTAACGACAGAAAGGAGAAGAAATAATATTCGTAGAATGTCCTATCTATAAATAAACAAATAAAAACCATTGAAGCCAGAACCTGTCTGAAAAATCTATGAAACGCATATAAGTAAAAGTAAAGACCACCAACACCAAATAAAATAGCACAAATGTAAAGTAAGCAAATGAAACGCCTGAAATTAGAGGTTGCAAACACAAAGGAATCTGTGCTAGAGTAAAAATAACTAAATAAGTAGACCATGTGTAAGTAGGCAGCAGAAGAAAAGGTGAGAGTGACATGTGAGGTCGGGAAGAGAAGTCTCCAGACTCAACACAGCTGTTTCGTTTTCCTATTCTTCTCAACTTATATTTCAAAATTTTATTCGTATTAATTAGTTATTCAAATGCTAGGAGCCTAGGATGACAGGTTCGCAAAATATATGCTAATCAATGTATTTCCACTGTCCTAATCACAATTGATATTTTGTGTAAAAGTTGTCTTGCAAAACTCACTTTACGATCAAAATCATTACCCTTATTTCTTTTTAAAGTTAATGTTTTTGAAAAGGGTCGAAGAGATCCACTGAACCAGCTCATTTCCCAAAACGTTGCATGAATTTCAACAAACACATTAACTCTAGCTGCACTAATAAATCAAAACAGTAAAAGATGTTTAATATTCTTTGCATTATCTTTTTATTTTTATTTTATTGTGTACTATCATTGATGATTTTGATGTTTCTCCAGACTTAACAAACGTCTCTCCGAAATCCTGAAAAAAAATCTGAGGAAGTACATGTGCGTCCATTTACTGCACGTTCACGGTTCACTTGATTACAGTTTTGATTTACGTTTAAATTGAATATTTCTAATCCCTAAGTACAATTATTATTTCCACTAATTTTGACAGTGGCTACTGACCTTAGTAGAAACATCGTTTGGCCTTGTCCGGACAAGTTGGCCCAATGGTTAGGACGGGTCCCCGCCTGCACCCAGGTAGGGGGTTCGATCCACGCCGGAGGGAACTACTTCAACTTGCTCTGGACACCACACGGATATGGGCTTGCTTTAGGGCCCATTTGAAAAACTGGGAGGGGCGTCTATCCGTGGGCATTCCTTCCCCTTGGGGATTAGTCTGGGCCTCTGGGTCTGGGATACCCCCAGGTTAAACAAAAAAAAAAAAAACATCGTTTGGCCTTTGAAGTAAACAAATGGCTGAACCCGTTCATGTGTTAATAATAGTAATAGTTACTTCCTCTCTTTTTCATAACGTCTTTGTGTATTTCGTTATCTCCAATAATTCACATATAAAGCTAGCAGAGAGACCAAAATTAGAAGAACATCTTTTGGTTTGGTTAATGTGCCAACACGTGTGTACTGTGATCTCCTTCTAAAGATTGCTAGAAACCAAATTCGTTTGGTAACACAATTAGTCTTGATAAATCAAATTTCCAGATGAATGTCGACTGAAGTTGTTGTTTTCCTTTATAAATAGTTATAAAATACTGTAAAATAAAAAAGAAAAGTAAAATGTTGCAAGAAAAATATGATCCGTAAATATCATGGAAGGTACATATAATCTTTGGTGGGGACTAACCAAAAGAGACCACGAAGGGGAGAGGACTAAAGGAAGCAATAAAGGCGAAGGCAAAAAATGGGAAAACAAAAATCAAATTTGTGATCTATTTTTGCAATCAGTGACCAACAAACAAATCCTACATCTATATATTGTTTTCTATAAAAAACAAGTAATTGGATAATAATCCAAAGCGCCACCACGTTTAATTAGAGTTTTTAGGACTTTTATGTTACAGACGGTTGTTATAATACAATTAAATCAAACGTAGTTAACTTTTGATCTCGTGGGCAAAATCACAAGGAATGTCAAAGAGAAATTGGAAAACAATCACACAAACAATGTCACAGGCAAAATAAAACCAAAATAGTTTAACTTCAGATAAATGTACAAGTCTGTTGCTTTTAAGATGAATCATCTATTCCTCATAAAAAGAAATACAAAATCACAAACAAGTTTTCTCAGTTTGATTCAGCCCCTTGCCTTGATCATCTCATCTTCATTCTTCTCACCACTTCAGAACCCGAAAAACTGGAAAGATGTAAAACTGATATTATAAACAGAAACAATAATGTGAGAAGTTTAAATAGTAATTCATGTCTGGTTCTTACCAGCTTCTTCTTTTTCTTCTTCTTTTCAATGTATGCTAAAATCTCCTTCTGGCCTACAAGAGTTTCTTCCAAAGCCTGAACCATAAAAAAAAACAGCTTTTCAATATTTTTAGGTTATTAATCAGGCTGTTTTTTTTTTCCCGCTAAAAACGTCTCTAGTAGTTTAAGGTTTGTTTTACCTTCTTGGTCTCATTCAACTCTTGCTCAAGTACTTGAACACGGTTAAGAGCGGCCTGAAGTTTCTCCTCTTTTTCAGTGTCTACATTAGCCGGTTTCAAGTCAAGGAACATGCACTTTTCTTCCAGCTCAGCCATACGTTTCACCATCAACATGTACTCTGAGCTCGAGACGGGTGCTGCAAATTGAGTTTGGTTATGCTTAGACAAAACCTCCTCATAACAAACTGAGTTTCCATATAAAGCAGCCTCTGTGAGTTTCCGTGGAACGTCTTTTGATAGCCTAACCATCGCAACAATTCCCATCACAAAGGCCATGACCCCTCCCACAAGTAACCCATCCCCTTTCTTCGGTGCCTCCTTCCTCACGTAGCACTCTAACCCTGTAGAAACTTTAGTACCCGCAAAAGACCAAATACTTCTTTTGAAATGGAGCTGAAAATGTGAGTGTATATACTATATACCTTTAGTGACAGGGAAGTTTTCGATTTTCTGAGTTTTTGTAGGCCATTCCACCATGGACTTGTCAATGGTTGCAACTTGCTTCTCAATCACATTGTCTTCATCCATTTTCTTACTGTTTCTGGCAAGACTCTGCAGCATTAGTGGAAAATCTCAGTATAAGCTTACCGTAGAGTAATAATTAGCTGATTTAAATTGTATTGTTGTTCTTTAACTTACTTCTTGGTGTTTCAAAAAAAAAAAAAACTTACTTCTTGAAATGAAGTTGATCGTCCTTGGTCAACATTCTTGTATTCATCTTCTGAAATTGGTGAGCACTTGGATTCACGGTTTATAGCCATCTGATTCCAGTTTAAATATGTTTTTGTATGTATCAGGTTCAAGATATTAATAGTTTAGTTAAATTAAATTTCAGTGTCCAATTAAGAAATATGTAAATCGTTAATTACCTTGAGAACCTCGGGATCATTCCATGGACCTTTGTCAGAGCGCATACAACCTCCTTTGTCTTCACAAGTGCAAGCACCTCCAAAGAACTCTGGCAACTCGCTGTTTAAATAACAAAGAATAATAATGCATATGCAAGTTTCTATAGCTAAGCAGAAGTTCTATTTAGTGATTCTTACCTAGCATCAATGACTTCAAGCAATTTGCTATGATATTTGTTACCAAGAACATGAATCTTTGCAGTAGTCTTGGGATCAAGAAACGACTTAACTGTACTCCACAAGAGCCGGAACCCGGAACCAGCATTGATGATGAACATTCGGTTCAACGTCTACAAGAAAATCCCAAATTCATCAACAACTTTAAGATCTTGATTTATTTACATTTACATATAGTACGTAAACTTTTCAAAAGTTATAGAATCAATTTACCTCAGGATAATTGTCATTGTCAATCTTGAGAAGCCTTTGAAGAAGCTCTCTCGCAGATTTGCTGAAGTTCTTAAGTCCCTAATCATTCGGAACAAAACACACCTAGTTTAAGACAATTGAAAATTTAACATATGTATTCATCAGAGACATGTTGGATGAATTTATTGTATACCACGCCTTGGACGTCAAGAATAGTTGTGCTCTGATCAATGTGCTTTTTGGCAGCGACAGAACAAGCAGGGAATTTGATCTTGAAAGTCTTCTCAAACTCTCTCACATGATATTTCACGTAACGGTCCATCGTTGTCACTTGAAGCAGCTTGTTAGCATCGATTTGACCTAATCTCTCAATGTACACTGGTCTGCCTTCCTTGTCTACTCCATGATAGCCTTGAGGGTAATGCTTCATGACATCATCGATCTCTTTAAACTCAAATTCCTTTATCATAATCAGAAACATGCATTGTAGAACTTGTCAAAGAATATTCACCAACATGAGATGAGAGTTGGGTCCAAAATGCTACCATGTTTTAGCAAAGAGATTCACCTCGATGATTGTATCAGCGCCGAAATCTTTCCTCCATTGAATCATATCACTCCACATTTGCTTAGCTTTCTCAATGTCAAACTTTCTTGCCCTGAGAAATCTGTTTTATATTCAATATAAAATTTTAAATATTCTGGATGATTCATGTTTTCTGATTATGACTACGAGAAGGGATCATGAATCACACTCTATCAATTCTACTAATTCATTTTTTCAACCTATCAACTGCTTCTTTTAAAACTTGTTGTAGTGTATTAAATATTTTATGCTGATAAAATATAAGATATTTGGAATCGTAAACTAACCAAAAGGAGGGGTTGACTTATAGCGCCTAGCGGTGTGTCTCTGTCCACCTCTTTACAAGTTAAAATTATTCTAATAAAATTTGTATCATATTTTATATTTCTAGTTGGCGTTTACGTGTTTTCCCCGTGATAAATCGAATACTCTAAATAATCTAAATATGATTTTATGTATGAAGAAATATTTTGCATATATTAGTGACTGAGAAGAAATAAAAATTTTAACTTTGCAATTTGTGTCCTTTTGACACAAAATTTTCAACCTACAATATCAAATTTGGTAAATCTAATATTCGTTATATGCTCAAGATATGGTCGATATGTATATCTACTTTGACCTATTTTTTTCCCAGGAAGTTTAGTCCAACCAAGCTAATCAGGCACCTAATAGTCAGGTCTAGAATGCAAAGATTTTCTCTATGATTATTCACCCAATTAATGTCATCATTTTGGTAAGAAATAAAGAGAGGCTGACTGGTAATGAAAATGAAGAAGTGTATACCGAAGCATCATATGGAGATCATCGAGATTAGAGGGCAAGAGCTCGTCAAGGACAAGAGCTTGACGAAAAGCATCAAGAGATTGAAGGTCTTCTGCGTCGATGTCGTCTTCAATGGTTACGCACATGACTTTGCTGCTGCTTTTTCGACCCTTTTTTGAGAAAGAGTTCTTGAATCTGTTCGATGCGTTTATTGCTTTCTTCTTCAGCGAAGACATCTTGGCTATCTTCCTCTCCTCCTCTGACATCTCTATTTCTGATATCAACACGTTCTATCTGCATTAGTCTCAAGAAAACATTACATGAACTATGACAATAAATGAAATCAGGACTGACCAGGTTTGGTCTCAGCCATGGTTAGATGATCTTAAAGCACTGTGTTCACACGGCAATTGAATACCTGCCAAGAGAATATTGTCAAGATCATTTTAAAAGAAGTTTAGATCAAAATGTGAGATGAATATAAAGAATCAAGATGAGGTATAAACCAGGATGTGTTTTAGGATCCAAAAGATGAGATAAATTAAAGAGATGAATTGAGAGAGCTTTTGTTTTACCTTGTTGGAGAAGAGTGTTTGAGGAGAGGTAAGGGAGGTTGAAGATAAACTACTTCATAACATGTAGACAACTCTTTTGGTTCTGATTCTATCAATTTATATATTGACATGGCCCTTGACTATTTTGAATTATATCTACATTTTTAAAGAAAAAAAATCTAACTTTACAAAATAAAACAAATAAATAATAATGGAGTTGTAATTAATGAGCCATGATCAGTCATCTATAAATAAGTAAATAAATTAATTACGAAGATAAGAGAAAAGCGTGTCTTTGTATTAGGGGAAGTGCAGCCCACTACTTAAACCTCTAATGGATGTTAAAAAAATCTTGATTTCAACCAAAGTAGTGGTCTATTGTAACTTGTACCTAAGATTTATCTACCTAATTAAATACATAGTGAGTTTGGTTTACATGAAACACTAGAAACATCAAACAGAAAATGTTTGTTTTTTCTTAGAAAACAATTAATTAGCAATCTACAAAGAATCTTATTATTTAAAAGAAATAATGGCAAATAGACACGCAAATAACTATTTTGTACATAATATAATTTCCGATGGCCACATGGATATATTCCTCTCCATATACGGTGCTGAGATGCATAATTGTTTGTTTGTTCAAATATATCATTCAACAATTATAAGTTTGGAGAAAGCTGGTCTATAACATTGTACAACAAGCCAAACTTTCGATCTAATGATAAGTGATACACCTGACAAACAATCTAAACAATGTTTTTTTAAAGAAAATCTATATCATATTTTATGTTTATAGTTTTTAGTTTGTGGTCGTTTATTTTTTGATCAAATAAAATACTGTGAAGCTGTGGTCGTTTATCCATGTTAGTAATAATATTCTGAAGTTAGTAATAAACGGGCCTAACTCCAGTCCGTTTTAGGCCCAATATATTAGTGTGTTAAAAGTCCATTCCACTATAAGTTAGCGACTAACCAGCGCCTCCCGCCGTTTGTACCCTCTCCGTGAGCTCCGAGCGACGCTTCACACACACACACACACACTCTCTCTCTCTCTACTCAGCCCCCATCTCAGATGATTTCCAAATCTCTTCCCTGAATCTCTTACGCGCTTTATCCATTCTCAAGGTTAAGGAATCTCATGTTTTTTTTTTTTGGGTAAAATTCATTTGAGTTCTGTCGTTTTAGCAAATTTATTGAGTGAATGTGTAGATTTCAAATAGGCATGCGGGTTGAAACTGGTGAACTCCAATGAGGTTAGTTTTTGAAATTAATTAGTATTTGACTTTAGGGATTATTAATAACATATCTTATGAAGAAGAAGAACATAGAATGTGTTTGGTTAGACTTATCCCAGTTTTTTAAGACAAGTTTATTTGAGTTTGGTACTGAACGTGAACGGGTTGTCTTTTTTTTTTTTTTTTTATTTCTTAGCAGGTGCAAAGAACGAATCTTTCCCACTTTGTAACTGATTTGGCCTTTGTAAAGCTTGTAACTTTACGGTTTCTCTGTTTAGGTGTTTGCACAATCCTATAAAGATTCTACCTTTTGCGTTCAAATCGGTTAGTGATGAACTTCACTCTGTCTCATTTACTTTTTTTAAACATTTACTCTTGTCACGCGTTTCCTAGTGGTGGAAGTGTACTTGGTCCCCTTTAGAATGAAATAGTTATCTTGAAAGATGTGACCTTGTTATTGCTGTAGTTTGGTCTTTAATATGACTCGTGATATCGAAATCTATGTGTTGCAATTGTATTATAGCTTGTTGATCTTCTCATCTGTGTTCAATTCTCAGGCTTTGCTACCTTTGTCTCAAAGGTGGCTCTGTAAGCTTCCTCCCAAGCCCTCCTCACTGCCAAGCATCTTCAAGGCTTCTCTTTCAGCCATGGCAAACAGTCTCAACGGACACGTCACCATGCCGTCAGAGCCTCCTCAGAGAGCTTACCAAGTCGTAGTCGCCGCAACCAAGCAAATGGGCATCGGTAAAGACGGGAAACTCCCCTGGACTCTCCCTACCGACCTCAAATTCTTCAAGGACTTGACACTGACCACTTCTGATTCCACCAAGAAGAACGCTGTTGTCATGGGCAGGAAAACGTGGGAGTCTATCCCCACCAAGTACAAGCCCCTCTCTGGTCGCCTCAACGTTGTCTTAACTCGTTCAAGCGGTTTCGACATAGCCAACGCAGAGAACGTTGTAACTTGCAAAAGTATAGATTCTGCTCTAGATTTATTAGCTGGACCTCCGTATAGTCTCTCCATCGAAAAGGTGTTTGTGATAGGAGGTGGCGAGGTATTCAGGGGATCTTTGAACGGGCCGAGATGCGAAGCTATTCACTTAACTGAGATTGATGCGAGTATTGACTGTGATACGTTCATTCCTGGGGTTGACGCTTCTGCATATCAGCCTTGGTGTTCGTCTCTTCCAGTATGTGAAAATGGACTTCGGTTTTCGTTTACCACTTATGTTCGTGTGAAGAGCTTCCCTGAGGGCGAGAGTGATGCGTCGAAGGCGGCGCTTCAAGTTGATTGGAAGAAGTTTTCTTCTTTGCTTCCTAAGAAGATTTTTGAGCGGCATGAGGAGTTTCTCTACTTGAATATGGTCAATGAGATCATCTCTAATGGGAACTTGAAGAACGATAGGACAGGGACTGGTACATTCTCTAAATTCGGTTGCCAGGTGCTGTAAACAACAACTCCTCTTGATATGTAACCAAAAGTCTTGTTCTGGTTTGCTTGTTAAGGTTTAATTATCAACGCATCTTTTTGATCCACAGATGACTTTCAATTTGCGCAGAAGTTTCCCACTTCTGACGACAAAGGTATTCTTACCTGCACATTGACTTTTCATGTTTAAACCCCCAATATAGTTTGCTTACAAGATCTGTTTCCATTTCATTTGCAGAGAGTTTTCTGGAGAGGTGTTGTTGAAGAACTTCTATGGTTCATAAGCGGTTCCACTAATGCAAAGGTAAGAAAAAAATTTATCCTTTTTATCATGTTCTTCATGCCTTAATCAACCTGACTGAGCCACACTTGGATCATATGAAAATAAACTATATTATATTTCTGAGAAGTTTGTTTAAGTGGCAGCTACTACAAGAAAAGGGTATCCATATCTGGGATGGGAATGCTTCAAGGGAGTATCTTGATGGGTAAAGCTTTAAATTTTCTTTTTAAAAAATTGAAACTTTTCATTGCCATCATCACACTGACAAACTTATACCAACTGATTTCAGTATTGGACTGACTGAGAGAGAAGAAGGTGACCTTGGACCCGTTTATGGATTTCAATGGAGACACTTTGGTGCTAAGTCAGTAGCTTCTCTCTGTTACCATCTCTTTACTTTTCCTGAGCTTTTTGGCAACACATTTAACCTCTGTCTTAATAGGTACACAGATATGCATGCTGATTACACTGGCCAAGGATTTGATCAGCTCTTAGATGTAATCAACAAGATCAAAAACAATCCTGACGATCGCCGGATTATAATGTCTGCTTGGAATCCCTCTGACCTTAAGCTGATGGCGCTTCCTCCATGCCACATGTTTGCTCAGTTCTACGTTGCAAATGGAGAGCTTTCGTGTCAAATGTATCAGCGCTCGGCTGATATGGGTCTTGGTGTACCGTTTAACATTGCCTCGTACTCGCTTCTTACATGCATTCTAGCTCACGTCTGTGGTAAACGTTCAAACTTTCCTCTACAGAAAAGAGGCAAATCTGATTTTTGAATATCTGCCATATTTTTTGATGTTTTGTGTTGATTATTATGCAGATCTTGTTCCTGGTAATTTTATACATGTGATTGGAGATGCTCATGTTTACAAGAACCATGTTAGGCCTCTGCAAGAGCAACTTGAGAACCCACCAAAACCATTTCCTGTGAGTCCACATGATTCTTAAGTTGGTTGAAACTATATAAGGTTGTTTATGTTTGGGCTCTCTATACAGGTTTTGAAGATAAACCCAAAGAAGAAACACATTGATTCTTTTGTCGCTGCTGATTTTGAGCTCATTGGCTATGATCCTCACAAAAAAATAGATATGAAAATGGCTGTTTAGCCTCCCACCCCCTCCCCACAAAAACAGGGTTGAAAGAGTGTTTTTTCTCTATTTAGCCAAAATTTATAGTTTTGTGATTGTATGCTGACGTTCTTTGATTAAAACGTGTCAGATTTTAATCTTTGTTTTCATTTAGTTCTGCTATCTAATACTCTAAAGGTATTTTATTTCTTCTAGAAAAGAATATCTAGAAAATTCTACTGAGAGGAACTTATAGTTGATTCAGTTGATAATAGAGGACTTATGCTAAAGGAAAGATTCTAAATGATGTTGTGTCTCCGTGACATGAGCAAAGGAATGGGATCCTGATAACCCTTAAAATAGACAATACGTTATATAGCACAAACTCTGCTCTGCTACCTCAACTTTGTATGCATATAATTATATGGTGACTAGAAATTCAAGTTAACTACATACTCTAAGATACTTAGTCCAATGTGTGTAAGTGTGTTTATACTCCGTAAGCTTGTATTAGAATAAATAACAAATATAGATGGAAATAACAAATATAGATGGTGACTCAAACTTTATGGTCTGCTTTTCTTTTGATATAAGAATTATAAAGTACTCGTAAGTAATTTTCCAGTAATCAACTAATCACATGTTAGTAATACACTAATACGTATAGTAAACAACCATATTATATGATTTGTTCGTGACGGGTTCTTGTCATTCTCACGTGTATCCTTCTTCATTCGCATTAGATTCTATAGATTTGCATCAATCTTTTTCTCTCATCCGATCGAGCATATCCTGTCTCTTTTCACCTTTCCAGATATTGGTTCCTACACGTCATATACTTTCCGACGTAGTTACTCAAAAGCAAAATCATATTTTGTAGCTAGTTCTACTAATCTTACATCCTAACTAAAATTATTATTGTTACAAACATTTTGTAGATTACTAGCAGAGTAATAAAACGTGTGAACACACCAAGAAGAAAGACAAAATTGCGAGTTACCACTGTTATTATCATTTTAATTCGAGTTCTTGTTGGACACAGTGCCCCTGCGATGAATTTTTACTGCTCTAAACACATTAAAAAATTTGAAAAAAAAATATTTTATAATACGTAAAACTTTTACAGAATATAAACTGTTTGTTAATATAAATATAAACTTTTTACAAGAATACAACAAAAATATAAATTTATATAGAACTGTGATCCATATTGCAGTAATAATTTATATATAGTTATGTAGTATGACTTTTTAAGTAAGTAAAATTGGAATAAAAGTTAACTGCCATATACGAAGTTAATGAAAATATTATTCAGTTTTCGTGAAGTTGAATATAAACAAGTGAAGTATTAGAAATAAACATTAATTTTGTAAAAAGAAAAAAAAATACTTAAACCATATGAAAAAGTATTTGTAGACATACCTCTAAAATGTATTTTGAATCAAATTGATGCCCTGAGCCATTGTTTCTTTTTCAGCCAAATAGGCACGGCTCTAGTTGGACATGCATGCTTGGAATTTTTAGTTTTACGTAATTCATATTTAGCATATATACTTAATCTCTATAACGTATAATGACGCGAGGAATATATAATAGTACCAACAATTCATTCCTCTATAATGTATTTTATTCCTTTTTATCTACGACCATGTAAATAATGCTATCCAGCATTTGGAAACACAGTTTTATATGCGTTTCTACTTTATATCTGTGCTCTCCAGAACATGGAACTAACCAGTACATAGAATATTCGATACTCTACTAGTGTAAATATACTAAATAACCACGTTCGCTATATCACATCAAACCCTAAACTCGAAGTGTATGTTAGCTTGTGATCATAATTCAGCTCTTGCGATAGTTACGTTCCACTGTTAATTCATTTTCAGTATGCCACGGTCGTGAGACAGCTGAGTGGTAAAAATAAAAAACAATTGTCGATGTAAATCACCACGAGAGATTTATTTAATTTACAGTTACTCTACATCAAGCACACTATTATATTATGGATTCACCATGTTTAAGTGTTAAAGTCGTTAGTACTATAAACGAAATTTGCATGCAGCCCACCATATTTATAACGACCTTAACAGCCATTACCATTTTTACTATTTATATCAACCTTCAGACTTAAAAAAAAACAAACAGAAACGCACATTCGCTAGAATGTCAAGTGTTCTTCATCCTTTTGAATCCTCTTTTGTCTCGCTATGAATGCTTCAATCTTTGTCCTAAGCTGTTCGTTGCTCATTGTATCTTCTGGTTTCTTAGCTCTCACCACTAATTTCTTGTCCGAATCACAAACCTTAAAATGCTTCTCCGAATCATACCTCCTCATTATCTTCCCACCATGTGTACTCTCAAGCGGGTGAACCGCCTCAAACGCTTTCTGCGATTGGCATCTCTCGAAACTAACCCTTTTCAGCTTCTTGGACTGTTCTGTTTCCGTCTCATGAACTTCAGATGCCTTCTTCTCTGTCTTGTAAAGAAGTTCTTGGTAAAGATCGTTGCTGCTCACCGCTTCTGTTGTCTCGTTAGCCGAGCTGTATCGTCTGGACTTCGCAAAAAGAGTAATTACAATAGCGTTTCCGACGAAGAAAACGAATCTCGGGCTAACGAGAAACGCTGACGCTTCCCTGAAAATGTCACCGGAGAGTTTCACTGAAGGGAAAGAGAGTTTTGAGATCAAGACTAGTAGAAGAATCAGTTCAATCAGTCTGAATATGATCGTGAAAGACTTTATTGCTGACATGTTAAAGATTCCTCTAGGTGTCTCCATCTTAAAGTGTTGAAACTGAATTGAATCCATTGAGATGATTCTCTTCAACAGAGGACAAAACAAGAAAAATAAATTTTTTCAAAGTGATCGTATAGTATGTATGGGACTGAGTGGATCTTAGATCACTCCAAAGAAATGAGTTTTTCGGAAAAGAAGTGAGAAGCAGAGACTTTTGCCACGAAGAAATGAAACAGAGGAAGAAGAACAATAGTCATGGTGAACGAAGACCAGTTCTTGCTGTTTATGTTTCATACAAAAACAGAGGAATCTTTGTGTGAAGGTCTCTATTTTTTTTCTCTATGTTTTGTTTTGTATGTTGTTGGTGTGGAGTTGGTTTCATTCCTTATTTATAGCAAAAAATGCTAGTACTGCAATAGTTTATTTATTTTTGAAAAAATGGAAACAAATTGGACTAGTTTTATTTTTATAGCTTCAGTTGTGAACAGCATAGTATTTTTTTTTCACTTTATCCACAAAATTATTCTTTAGTGCTCCCAAAAGCTGTCCTTGCTATTGTTCATCTCCCACGAGGCCAGACCAATCACATCTTCATTTTTTTGGTAAAAACATCTTCGTCATATTCCCTTCTTTGGTTTCATCATTTATTTTATTTTCTTCAGACACGAAATGTAAGTTTTAACTAATTTGGGATGTAATGATTTGTTTGTTTGTTTTCTTTTTTGTAAGTTTAAAATACTTAAATGAATATGTAGACAAATAACTCTGATATGTGTACTTACATATATTAAGAATATGGGGTGTTACAAAATGTCATAAAAAATTGTGATGTTACGTATGGCTGGTAGATTTCTTTCCTTTAAGAATGGATAATACTTCCTTTCTCAAAAAAAATAGAATGGATAATACAAGATTGTAATTAAGCTCCAAACTCTAAGATAATCCCCTTAAGGAACCAACCCATCTAATAAGTCATCCTACTTTGTCTTTGTATCTTTATTTGCGTACACATGTCTGCAGATAATACTGGAAAATAATTGTATGTTACATTACGTACACGTGAGACTCTAGACTATATCTCCATGTCTAACTACGCACACACGCCCTTTAACAAACAAAAAAAACTACGTACACATGCAAGTGTAAATTATATAAAAATGCAGATGCTTTTAGTTAGTTATGAAGAAATGCTATCTTCACTTATATTCTAAGCTTGCAAAATAATCAATATATTTGCAAATATAAGACTTACTCGACAAAACATAAAACACAAACAATGCGAGGGAAGTTAAAGAAACCAAGAGGCTGTACTTCTATGAGTCGTCGGTTCTATTTAACTTCCAAAATTCTCACAAAAAAATGGAAAAACTTCCAACCTAACGATAACATTTTTCTTTTTTTTTGAAAAGAGACCCCAACGATAACTTACGTAGTTAAGGAGGTTATTTCGGTTAATTCTCCAAATTGAGAAACTTTGCTTTTCTTGAATTGTCGACATAAACGTTTGGTTCGATATGAAAAGGAACTTAACAGTGATAACTTTTTTTTTTGTTTATTCATTTTTGATATTCTTTGGATTAAAAAGAGATATCAGGCTGAAAGGCCACAAAACAATAAAGAGGCTGAAAGGCCATTATGGTTTGAATGTTCTAATGGCCTTTCAGATTATAGCTCCTCTCAAAACAAAACAAAAAATTTCAGATTTTTAGTTATTGTAATGTTTAGTTTAACTTGACAATAAAACTATACAACTTGAATAGCGGGTCTAATGATTTTTAGCCTTCTTCTTGAACTTGTTTGAAAACTCTTTCATCAAAATGAAAAAAAATGTTAAAGTTTTAAATGAAGATCTTTCATACTTAGAGAAGGGTTAAAAAAACAAAATAGCAACAAACAAAATCATACTAAATATAAAAGAGAAGATCCTCCATTAAATTTATATAAATAAAAAAAATCACAATTTATTCCCTGACAAACAAAAAATATTTAAATATTCCAGAAATATGTAGTAAAGCATTAGAATATACATTCCACAAATTATGCAGATTTTATGCCAACAGATCTATAGCAGAAAATCCATTTGACAATATGGATCACTTAATGAGAGTGATTGCCTTCTTCACTAAGACATGCTCAACATTGTTAGACCCGTTTCGTCTCGCTTTAATAATTTATGAACTTTAACTTTGCTTTTCTTCGACACGAAAGACCCACACCTTGTGAAAGCATCGTCATCAATTTCTCTTTGTTAGAGTTCTTGACTCAACTATTAAACTTTCCGTTATGGACATGATTGATTTATAAAAAGAAGCTTAAAATTCATTTGGTGGCTAGCTAAGTAGGTGAAACTCTTCAAGTTCTTTAGATTATCCATTTGTTTTGTAGACGTTGTATCATCCAAAATGTTCTCTCACTCTTTGAGATTTTAGGCGTTTACTAAACCTTTTTAACAGATTTTGTTTTTTTTTTAAAATGAGAAGGTTGGAAGTCACTAAGCATGGTCCCTCTAGAGGAAGAAATTTGTATACGTATGGTTCTTGCTAAATAACTTTCATTTTATTCTACAGTATGCTCTGTATACGGTTATAAGACCATCTCCAATAGTTTGCACTATATTTTACTTTAAAATAGAATGATTCTATAATAGAGTTGGAGTTTGCTCCAATGATACTCTATTTTAGAGTAAAAAATAGAATGATGGACAAAAAAAATACAACTTACTATATATTTGGAGTAAACATATTTTTCACTCTATTATAGAGTGAAAAATAAAGTACCATTGGAGCATTTTTACCCTAAATTCTATTTTAGAGTGAAAAATAGAATGTGGTTGGAGATGTCCTAACAATGAGACACATTATCTGTATATTCTTGGCCTCATCCATTTGTTTGACTTAATTTAAATCAGTGTAGTGTAAACATGAGGAAACTTTAGATATCTATTGGACTAGGCACTAGTGTAGAAATACTTATTGCTGACCAACAACAAACCCAAAAATGTTTCCACAAATTTTTAGTTCAATGGATTCCTTTTATTCAATCATCAGCAGAACTTCAGAAGTAATGTCTTACCGCTAAACTCAGATCCGTTGGGATAAAGTTAGATAATTTCCTCAGAAAAGAGAGATGTTTTAGAAATATAGAGACCGCCCTCTCTCAAAAAATGAGTAAACATGTGATCTTGGTTATAATCCTAGAGAAGGGTATCAAGAAACTCGCTCACAGTCATGTACTTGACATCAGGGTAAAGCTCAGTACCATTCACTGCCACCACAAGACTCATCAATGTCAAAGCAAGTGTGATGTCCTTTTATAAAGACAGAGTATATGAAGACCATCTCCATGTCATCCGGGTATGGAGTCTCTGCATCATAGAAATAGAAAGAGCTGAGAGTTAAAGAAAACAAAAAAAAGAACTTTGATGCAGTTGCGTTGACAACAGACTTCTGATCTTCTCAAGTAGTTGACTTTCAGTAACAAAAGTTTTCTCAAGCTTATTCTCGAATTTCTTTTCCCATAGCTCAACAAGATCATTCATGGAACACACGTTTCCAGGAGGCCTAAGATACAGTGTCTTGTTCAGTGTTCTAGGATCATCAATCGTCTTGATAGTAAACGCTGCAGCATCAACCTCATTCACAAAAACAGCAACACAAAACAAGCCGACTGATTCATAAGACACTCATGAACAGTCCGCAGCAAATGTATGTGTGAGGAATCCCTGATGATTCTGTAAGACGTCTTATCTCAGACTTCTTTAAGTAGAAGCCGTGATCAAGATCAGAGACTTGTGTTTTGTCCGGATCTGCTCTGTATTCAGCAGGGATAAACCTCTGCAACAAACAATGTCATGTCCAATGTCCAATACTAAAATATGAATGATGGAGAGTAAGAGAGAGAGACCTTGATGGATGGAGCTCGTCTGATGACACTGATGAGTAGTTTCTGGTCAAGTACATGTTTTGATGGAAATAATTTAAAGCCAATACCGTCAGGAATGTGGCTTTGTTTGGAATCGGTAAGATTGGGTGTACACCACGTATTATTGCTAGCCTTGGTGGTGGTGTTGGCTTCGCAGAAGAAGTGAACCAAGGCGTGGATCTCTTCAACAATAAACTCGAAGCCCTAGTCGCTGACTTCGAGGACAGACTTTCTAGTGTTAAGTTCACTTACGTTGACCTCTTCTCTGGAGATGCTGAAGAAAAAACAATGAAATATTTTTAATCGAGAAAAAAGGACATTTTGTTTAATGAAGAACTTGCAATGATTGATTTTGCTTTTCTTGTGGAACACTCTAGGGATTACTGTTGGTGATAGGAGTTGCTGTACTATATGTCCTTTTCTCTTCTACTCCATGTCTTGATCGTATTCACACTTTACAGTGATCTATTATGCAAGACGATCAAGAAAGAGTGGAGAGATTGCTTGCGCCGCAAGAAACATCTGCTTTGTGTTTTTATTTTAACAAACTCACTTTCTCCCGTTTCAGTTTACATCCCGGTTAGCTCCTGATGCTGATCTGATGTGGCATCCTCTGGATGGTTAATGAGCATCGAGTGTTCATAAGCCTGAGGTTATTGCAACTTTTCCACCTTGTCAGCTTCAACAAGCTCCATACTTTGTTAGTTTCAATAGAATTTCCAACCAAATCCTTTTTGGGAAATTTCCAAACTAGGAAACGATGTTTCAAGTTTGGTTCTGTGGAAGACTATGGAGAGATGTTATGAGACACATCACTCTCTACGGAATGACAGCTTTAAAATCCTGTTGTCCACAAGCTTGTTCGGGTATGTTCACAAAATGTCCACAGGAAACACGATGCCTTTGCTATTCCTGGTAATACCATTACAAGTTGAATCCATTAATTAGGTTGCAGGAGATGGGGCACTAGTTTCTGCTTTCTGAAACGGCGAAGAAATGTTTGAGGTCAAGGACTTGCTTGAGAATATCCTGGATATAGTTTTCGCTTTGGTGATCTACCAGTCATGCAAAGTGCAATCAGAAGGAAGCATCATCGAGCTTGGTCTCTCTTACTAGAGGAAGTTGTGTCCAAAATATGGAGTTGGGATCAAAATGCTTTCATTTTCACTATCTCACAAGTGCTACGGTTTCTCATGACTTGCAGAAACACTCAACCGAACCGAGCCACCTCGATCCGGATGAACCAGACAAGTAATCAAAAATATATATCACTGATATGAACAAGTTTGAAGGGTATCTTGCAGTATGAGGGAAAAAATACACTTACAGATGAGAGGACAGAAGGCTCATCGAAATCTGGTTGCTGGCCTTGAGGCTTCAAGGAAACCATACTTGACCCAAAAAAAGTAAATCTACAAGTAGAAAAAAAGGAAATTTTCTATTTAGATTGGGTAAGTGTTTCCATATCTCCTACATGTCTTTCACTATAAATATAGGTGTTCCATATCATCTAAAGAGAAGATATACATACATTGAGAGTTTTAGTTTTGAGAGTAGTTTCTAAAACAAATAAGAAAAGTTCTTATAATTCTTGGTGTTTCTAGAGATTTGACAAAGTTTCTTTCCACACTCTCTCTCTTGAAATCATGTCACGTTGGGCTCATAGGCTGAAGACTGCGTATGACATCGCTGATGATTTTAATGATAGGACTCAAAAAAAGAAAGAAGTTGACGAGATGGAAGAAAAAAGGAAGAAAAGGCTAGAAGAAAAGAAGAGAAAGGAAGAAGAAGAGAAGAGAAAGGAAGAAGAAGCTAAACCTAAACCCACGTGTTTGCCTTTCTCCTCCTGGTTCCGTCGTTTGTTTGCGCGAGAAGAGAAGGTACATAAGAGGGTCCAAGAAGCCTTTCCACCACGCCAGCGCACCCTTGGCGAAACCATCGTCACAAAATCTAAGTGATTCGGTTCTTTTACCTTATATATCTTGTTGCTATTCTCGATTTGGATGTAACAAGACAATGAGTTCAAAGATAGAAGATTAATAAAAAAGAAAAGTTCCTTTTTTCATATTTTTGCATGTTAGATTAGTGAAAAATTATAATCATTTGATAATATAGCTTCGCATCAAACTAAACAAATCTCAATAAAAATAAATTTTTATTTTAAAATTTAATTTAATTTTAAATTTTTACTTTTGTGCATGGCTCAAAATAAAACACATAGGGGTTGACTCGATTTCTCGCTACCACCCGCAAATGCAGCTTTTGCGATTGGTAACGGTTGTTGGTGTTTCGCAACAATCACATCAAACACCATAAACCGTTCCAAATCGCCACATACCTCCAAAATCCAAAAGCTAGTTCCAACTAGCGTGTAGTTACAAAATTCCAAATCTGTTAACTAAGTAAATGGTTCGTGTAGTTACAAAATTCCAATTTTAATATCAACCTTTTAAAATTATTGCAGACTTTAATTTATGTTATCAACATTCTAGCTTTGCTTCTCTGAGCAAGAGCAAGCTCTCTCAGTTTTTCTCGCATTCATGAATTCTCAGCTATCGGGTTTAACCTAAAATGGACAACCTGGTAAATTAATTATGCAACAAAACTCTTAAACGCAACAGCAATGGCTGAAACAAATATCAGGAATAGTCCAGTCCCAATTCAAAATCATTCAGAGACTTCAACAAAGTCAAAGGCAGCAGACTCTACTCTTAGAGCAACAACTTCCCTCTGCTCAGTTGCACCAAAACTCCATGTCCTTGAATCAGCTGCAGCAAATGCCAATAAATCAACAACAGCCATCTCCAAGGATGTCGCATCATGCAGGGCAGAACTCCTGCTAGTTTAGATCGAGAAAGTCGGGTACAACATAAGCAACAAACCAACTGTTTGTTGGTAAATTGACTAACATAAGCTAAATTGAATCCTCAAAATGGGAGACTAACATATGACACGCTGCAACGTTCTTGTATACATAGTTATGATCTTAACATGTATATTATCAAATATATTAAATAACATAGTTATGACTTTAACATGTATATGACATACAAATAGCTATAATGTTGTTTATAACAACATAACGCTGTTATTTAGCATATAACAACAACTAATGTATAGTTATTATGTTTTTATAAATTATATATTATAAAAACTAACATATGTTGTTATACATATGCTATTATAACTATGTTAACATAGAATTATATGTTATAAATAACTATGTTATATGGAACATAGTTATAAAATAGAACATAGAATTTATGTTAACAAAGAATTATAAACGTTATGTTAACATAGTTATGTATAGTCGAACGTTATTATAATTATTATAATAACTATGTTAACATAGTTATTCTATGCTCTATTATTAACATAACTATTTATACCATAATAACGTTTTATAGTATATGTTAACATAACTATAAATAGTTCTCGGCGAATAACATGTTAACATAATAACGTTCTATAATAACTATTTATACCATAACTACTTGTACCATAATGTAAACATAATAACGTTCTATTTATAACATTATAGTTATGTTAATATGGTATAAATAACGTTAACTATTAATATTATAAATAGTTTATAGGACACAATTATAGTTACATTGTTACATGTAAATAACTATGTAACGTGTAATTATTTATAGTTACAATGTTATAATTATTAATGTATTTAACGTTATAGTATAGCTATATAATAATGTAATTATATAGTTATTATTAATGTTATAGTAATAATGTAGCAATAATTGTTATTAATTTAATAATGTTAAGTACATTAATAGTTTATTTAACATTATAGTAATAATGTTAAATACATTGTAATTGTTTGTAGTATAAACAATTACATAGTTTATACTATTAACTACTAATGTTACATTGTTATAACATTATTTATACATATATTTAAAGCGTTCTATAAATATGTTATGTTATGTTATAACATTATAACTATTTATAAATAGTTATGGAATAAATAGTTATTGTTATGTTAATTATAATGTTATACCATAATAACTATAAATAGTTATGGTATAATGTTAACATATAGTTACATTAACTAGTAATAACTATTTAGAATTATTTACATGTTATTATGGTATAAATAGTTATGTTAACAACATAGTTATAATAACTATTTATATCATATGTTAACGTTATTATGTTAACAATTCTATATAATAACGTTCTATAGCATATGTTAACATAATTGTTAACAATTCGCCGAGAACTATTTATAGTTATGTTAACAATTTTATATAATAATAGAGCTATTTATAGCCGAGAACGTTATTATAATTATATGTCATAGTTAACATAGTTATTTATAGCCGAGAACGTTATTATAACATAGTTATACGAACATATGTTAACATAGTTATTTATAGCCGCGAACGTAACATTGTAACATATGTCTGTTATGAACGTAACATATGTTGTTGTTATGTTTAACAATATAACATATAGTTAATAGAAATTATTTATGCATAATTGTTAGCATAGAACAATCATAGTTATTATGTTAGCATGTCATAATAGTTATAACATACTATTTGTATATTAAATAACAACTATCATGTTAACATACTATATTATTTATACTATCAAATACTATCAAATATAACAACATGTTGGTATAACATGATAGTTATCGGTATCATGTTGTTTAACTTATCAAACATCATGTTTATAGCTACCGGTATAGAGACATGTAATTTGAAAGTAATATCACAATGGCCATCTATGGAGACTGATATCAAACTTCTATTATAAATCATAAGCACGAAGTGAAAGAAGAGATGTAAATCATTAATAAAGGTCTAACCTTTTTTATGTTTCAGAAAGAAAAAAAGAAGCTAAAGAACATTCATGAGCATCAACAACATTAGCAAATGAAATTACAAATGCTGCTAATGAAATCCAATATTAAAAATAAAAACATCAAACTAGAATTTCTTAAAATCCATGAAGAGATTAGCTTTGTCAAAGCTCTCATCTCTCTCTTTCTCCTCATAAAAGACATGACGGTCCTTGTCTAACTGTTCTAAAGATGTTTCAAACACAGCGATAACCGATTGATAGTAATCACGGTGAGAACACATACAATTGAGCAGCATCCCCGCGATCTACTTACACTTAGTGCTACGAGGTCTTTCACAATCTTCCAGAGCGTTGAAAACATCTTTGCAACCACCTCCTCTCATGAACTCGGCAAACCTAGCTTATGCGGCTTCATCACCTGATGATTCTCCGGCTCTCGATGGGAACAAGCCAAAGGCGTTCTTTACGAACAGTTCTAGGTTAGCTCTTTTCCAATCTGGCCAATCACTGTAATCTTCCGGTTTCTCTTGCTCCGGTTTTGGCGGCGAAAATTGGATGTTTCCTAACACGGTGGATGACGTGATCCCCATTCAGCGGTTCATGATGCGGACAGAAGAACACAGTGTGAATAACGATATCGAGAGGTTGATGAGATTTTTTTTTTCGGTGACCTAACCTATTTACACAATTTTTTTTATATATGCAGCTAATAGAACAGCCCTTCCAACGATTCTGGAAGCTTGGGCCTTTAGTGGGCTTGTGGCTTGATATTCTCTGGACTTTTGAGGATTTTGGTGAAAAGCCCAAACCTTTTTTTCTGAAAAGGGTTTAATATAATTTACAATCATCTATATTATCAATACTATTAAAAGAATATCATTCCCAAATTATACCCTTAATGAAATATTCATATTTTCCAAAAATATCATTAGTTAAATTTTTTAGTTAAAAGACAACAATACCATTAGTGAATTTTTTTAGTTAGTCATATCACTAAGGGTATTTTTAGAAAATTTGAATATTTTATTAATGATATAATTTGGGAATGATCTCCTTTCAATAGTATTGATAATATAGATGATTGTAGATTCTATTAAACCCTTTTCAAAAAAAGGTTTGGGCTTTTCACCAAAATCCTCATTAGTCTAGAGAACTTCAAGCCGCAAGCCCACTAAAGACCCAAGCTTCCAGAATCATTGGAATGGCTGTTCTATTAGCTGCATAGATATAAAGCAATTTGTGTAAATAAGTTAGGTCACCAAAAAAAAAATCTCATCAACCTCTCGATATCGTTATTCTCACCGTGTTCTTCTGTCCACATCCTGAATCGTTGAATGGGGATCACGTCATCCACCGTGTTAGTAAACATCTAATTTCCACCGGCAAAACCTGAGCAAGAGAAATCGGAAGATTACAGTGATTGGCCAGATTGGAAAAGAGCTAACCTAGAACTGCTCGTAAAGAATGCCTTTGGCTTGTTCCCACCGAGAGCCGGAGAATCATCAGGTGATGAAGCCGCAGAAGCTAGGTTTGCCGAGTTCATGAGAGGAGGTGGTTGCAAAGATGTTTTCAACGCTCTGGAAGATTGTGAAAGACCTCGTAGCACTAAGTGTAACCAGATCGCGGGGATGCTGCTCAATTGTATGTGTTCTCACCATGATTACTACCAACCGGTTATCGTTGTGTTTGAAACATCTGTAGAACAGTTAGACAAGGACCGCCAGGTCTTTCATGAGGAGAAAGAGAGAGATGAGAGCTTTGATAAAGCTAATCTCTTCAAGGGCTTTAAGAAATTCTAGTTTGATTTTTTTCTTTTTAATATTGGATTGCATTAGCAGCATCTCTAATTTCATTTGCTAATGTTGTTGATGCTCATGAATGTTCTTTAGCTTTTTTTTTCTGAAACATAAAAAGGTTAGACCTTTAATAATGATTTACATCTCTTCTTTCACTTCGTGCTTATGATTTATACTAGAAGTTTGATATCAGCCTCCATAGATGGCCATTGTGATATTACTTTCAAATTATATGTTTTTATACCGATAGCTATAAACATAATGTTTGATAAGTTAAACAACATGATACCGATAACTATCATGTTATAAACAACATGTTAAAAACAACATGTTGTTATGTTTGATAGTATTTGATAGTATAAATAACATAGTATGTTAACATGATAGTTGTTGTTTAATATACAAAATAGTATGTTATAACTATTATGACATGCTAACATAATAGCTATGATTGTTCTATGCTAACAATTATGCATAAATAATTTCTATTAACTATATGTTATAATGTTAAACATAACAACATATGTTACGTTCATAACAACATCATATGTTACAATGTTACGACATTACGTTCTCGGCTATAAATAACTATGTTAACATATGTTCGTATAACTATGTTATAATAACTTTCTCGGCTATAAATAATTATGTTAACTATAGGCATATAATTATAATAACGTTCTCGGCTATAAATAGTTCTATTATTATATAAAATTGTTAACATAAATATAAATAGTTCTCGGCGAATTGTTAACAATGAAGTTAACATATGCTATAGAACATTATTATATAGAATTGTTAACATAATAACGTTAACATATGGTATAAATAGTTATTATAACTATGTTGTTAACATAACTATTTATACCATAATAACATGTAAATAATTCTAAATAGTTATAACTAGTTAATATAACTATATGTTAATATTATACCATAACTATTTATAGTTACTATAGTATAACATTATAGTTAACATAACAATAACTATTTATACCATAACTATTTATAAATAGTAAAATAGTTATAATTTTATAACATAACATAACATATTTATAGAACGCTGTAAATATATGTATAAATAATGTTATAACAATGTAACATTAATAGTTAATAGTATAAACTATGTAATTGTTTATACTATAAACAATTACAATGTATTTGACGTTATTACTATAAAGTTAAATAAACTATTAATGTATTTAACATTATTACATTAATAGCAATTATTGCTACATTATTACTATAACATTAATAATAAATATATAATTACATTATTATATAGTTATACTATAACGTTAAATACATTAATAGTTTATAACATTGTAACTATAAATAATTACATGTTACATAGTTATTTACATGTAAGAATGTAACTATATCGTTCTATAAACTAATTATAATATTAATAGTTAACGTTATTTATACCATGTTAATATAACTATAATGTTATAAATAAAACGTTATTCTAAATAGTTATGGTATAAATATTTATGGTATAAATTAATAGTTATTATAGAACGTTATTATGTTAACATATGCTATAGAATGTTATTATGTTAACATGTTAACGTAGTTATGTTAACATGTTATTCACCGAGAACTATTTATAGTTATGTTACATATGTTATAGAACGTTATTATGGTATAAATAGTTATGTTAATAATAGAACATAGAATAACTATGTTAACATAGTTATTATAATAACTATAATAACGTTCTCGGCTATACATAACTATGTTATAATAACGTTCTTGGCTATAAATAACTATGTTAACATATGTTCGTGTAACTATAGTTATTTATAACATATGTTAACATAACATTTATAATCTATGTTAACGTAAATTCTATGTTCTATTTTATAATTTTGTTCTATATAACATAGTTATTTATAACATATAATTCTATGTTAACATAGTTATAATAACATATGTTAACGTTATTATAGCATATGTATAACAACATATGTTAGTTTTTATAACATAAAATTTATAAAAACATAATAACTCTACATTAGTTGTTGTTCTATGCTAAATAACAGCCTTATGTTGTTATAAACAACATTATAACTATTTGTATATGTCATATACATGTTAATGTCATAACTATGTTATTTAATATATTTGATAATACACATGTTAAGGTCATAACTATGTATATGAGAACGTTGTAGCGTGTCATATGTTAGTCTCCCGTTTTGAGGATTCAATTTAGCTTATGTTAGTCAATTTACCAACAAGCAGTTGGTTTGTTGCTTATGTTGTACCCGACTTTCTCGCATCTAAACTAACAGGAGTTCTGCCCTGCAAGATGCGGCATCCTTAGAGATGGTTGTTGTTGATTTATTGGCATTTGTTGCAGCTGATTCAAGGACATGGAGTTTTGGTGCAACTGAGCAGAGGGAAGTTGTTGCTCTAAGAGCAGAGCCTGCTGCCTTTGACTTTGTTGAAGTCTCGGAATGATTTTGAATTGGGGCTGGACTATTCCTGACATTTGTTTCAACCGTTGCTGTTGCGTCAAGGACTTTTGTTGCATAATTAATTTACCAGGTTGTCCATTTTGGGCCAAACCCGATAGGTGAAAATTCATGAATGGGAGAGAAAGTGAGAGAGCTTGCTCTTGCTCAGAGAAGCAAAGCTAGAATGTTGATAACATAAATTAAAGTCTGCAATAATTTAAAAGGTTGATATTAAAATTGGAATTTTGTAACTACACGAACCATTTACTTAGTTAACAGATTTGGATCATATCTAATTTATTTAGAAACATGAGATAGAATAAAAAATATTCATATTAAAATTAGAATTTTGTAACCAAACGAAGACAAAACTTAAACAAAAATATTACTAGTCACTTTAAATGTTTAGCAATATTTTTTTATAATTTATAATTTTTTAAAAAATTATATAATATTCCAAATACGAATTTTGGATACAACCATTGTTTAACTTATTTACAAACATAAAATGGTTGTGTGACACATTTAAATTTTGTCATACAGTACACACTATAACAAACTCACATAATTGAAACTTGATCATGGTACAGTTTATATAATTAAAACGAAAAATTATCAATATTTATATTGAAAAAACAACAAAAAAGTATATGTCCTTTCAAGCACGGGTCAGAATCTAGTTAAAGATTAAAGTTGAAGTACATTTTGGAGATTTTTGAAAACAAGTATAGTATTCTAAATGAAAGTTGTTTGGAAACATAAATAGTAATATTACATTAATTGTATTTCTATATTTAAGTTAGCTTAATAATTTTATTAATTATATTACCTTAACGATAATACACATCATTAATTATATTATCATAATAATAATAGTGCATATTTTTATTTATTAGTTTATTAATATTGATTTTGTGCCAATTATAAAATCAAAAAATGAAAATAACTAAGTTTTATATATGGTTAAATGTTCGATTTAGTAAAAAAAGATTATTTTAGTTTCAACCGGTGGAAAATAACGTAACCAAAAATATTATTCAAAACCATGTTTTATTAATAAAATAATAACTTAAATAAATAAAAAAATGTGTTACATTTATCGTCACTTAATTTTTCATTTAATATAATTATTTTACTAAATAAACAGTCTTTTAATCAGTTTATAAAATCAGTTAGGCATAAACATCTATACTATTAAAGCATAATATTTTTTTATTAATATGACCATGATTTTTCCAATTAATTACAAATATTGTATGTACATTTTTGACAGCATTATTTGCAACCAATAAAAAGTCTTTATTTTGCAATTACATTAAAGTGTATTTAATAATTCAGTTCTTTGCCTTTTAAAACATTTTATTTCTTAAATATTTACATCATATCTTTCCAAAAAATCTTTCATTTTATTAATTATTTTAAAGCATTTACTAAATGAAACTTCACAATAAAATCAAGTTGAAATAACAAATAATTAAATAAAAAAAAATTATAATACGGATTTGAATTATCTCAACTTCTTAAAAATAGTTTCATTTAAAATAAAAACTAAATCACATAAACTAAGTTTAATAAAATTATATAAAATGCTTTGAAACGCACAAATAAATTTTCAATACAGAGAGTGTTGAAGATATAAATATTTTATTTAAATTAAAAAAGTCAGTGTAAAATAAGTTTAACTTTGGGTTCAATAAATAAAATTATATTACGGATTAGAATTATCTAGAGTCTTCAAAAATTTAGTCATATTTAAAATAACAAAAATAAGTCATATAAGTAAATTTAAGATAAATTTCATACAAAGTTAAAATATATAATTTATCAAAAATCATAATTTTTATTACGTAAAATAATTTTTCAATAAAAAATATGTCCGCTCCTTTTATGGGCGGATCAAAATCTAGTGTTATTTATTAACTAGACCCAAACAAGTGTATAGGTGGCATATTATTTGCTCTGGTTTCTGATGTAAGACAGATTTGTGGAATTGTTACTAATGCATAGTTCAATTTGTAAGACAGGTTTGTGGAATTTTTATGGGCGGATCAAAATCTAGTGTTATTTATTAACTAGACCCAAACAAGTGTATATGTGGCATATTATTTGCTCTGGTTTCTGATGTAAGACAGATTTTTTTTTTTTGATAATCCTGGTGTCCGGACGCCCCCGTAGAGACTCCGACTAGCGCCCAATGACCGTCCACCAGAACTAGCCGGGGAGCCCGCCGAGGGTCATCCAGGAGAGCTGGTGAGCCTCATTTTATAGCACCAGTGGTCACGCGCAGAGGAAGTGCCCGTATCGGCCCCGTAGGTGCCTCAAGACAACATCCGCGAGACGGTCCCCTCGAACCCGTCATCCACAATGTAAGACAGATTTGTGGAATTGTTACTAATGCATAGTTCAATTTGTAAGACAGGTTTGTGGAATTGTTTTGTGGAACATGTATGAAAATTTAGAGTAATCTATGTCAGATCTTCTGAACGAAGAAAAACAAAATTGTGTCACAAGTTGCATTCTTAAAATCATATGAGGACGGTAATAAGTTAATATATTATACATGCGATATGAGCAGCTATGTGGCCCTTACTGTGAGCATGAGCCACAAGAAACTGATATAATCATTGCTTCGTTCCCTAAATCCGACACTACTTGGCTCAAAGCTCTCACAGTTGCTCTCCTAGAGGAGAACAAACCACTCTACTAACCATCCTCTTCTATATATCTGACAACCCCCATGGCTTAGTACCAGTCCTCGAGCTCAGGCTATACAACGAAACCTCGAAACCAGATCTAACCAGTTTCCCATCAACCCCGAGGCTAATCTCCACTCACGTACCATTCCACACGCTTCGAGAGGCTCTGAAGAACACTCCTTGTAAGGTTTGTGTACGTTTGGATCAGGAACGTGAAGGAAGCGTTGGTGTCGCTTTGGTGTTTCGAGTGTGCTAATTTTAAGATCAAGATAGATGATGAAAGAAGCTTGTTGGAGTCAATGTTTGAGTCGTTTTGTCGAGGAGTTAGCTACTATGGACCGTTTTGGGAACATGTGTTGAGCTATTGGAGAGGAAGCTTGGAAGACTCCAAGAATGTACTATTCTTGAGGTATGAGGAGTTGAAAATGAAGCCTCGTGCGCAGCTTAAGAAACTTGCCGAGTTCTTGGGGGTTCCTTTTTCAGTGGAGGAAGAAGAGAGTGGATGTGTGAAAAAGATCTTAGACCTTTGCTCCTTGGATAACTTGGAGGTCAACAAGACTGGAAAGACGGCTAGAGGCGTGGAACACAAGTTATTTTTTTCCGTAAAGGGGAAGTTGGCGACTCAAAGAACAATCTGACTCCTGAAATAAAGAAGAGAATAGATATGATCTCATCGAGGAAAAATCTCGAGGTTCGGATTTGAAATTCTGAAGCAAACTACACATGTGGTTTTAGATTACATTGATGAAATTTCCAATACGAAACGGCTCTTTAACGCACATGAATTAGAACATGCATCAGTCTATTATTATGATTCTGTCTTCATGTTTCATAATATTGATTCAGAATTCCAAAGAAAAAAGTAGTAGCATCCAAAGTTTGTTCAAGCAAAAGTTTCTCCAAAGCTGTAAATTCACTCTACTCTACCCGCCATTATTCAAACCAGAGACCAGAACATAATCTTCTTGAGACATCTCATACATACTAGGTATAAAGGTTTTGACCAGAAAACATACCCCACAAAAATCAGTTCCTCGGCTTCTTTACCAGGCTCTATGTTGTTAGCGAGTTTAAGCTCTGGAGGAGTTTCTCTCACAGCATACCTCTTGCGTAGAACCTTCGATCACATTTAGTGGCTTTGCATTCTCTGCAGCGAGGTTTGAGTAGTTTTCAGCTGACTTTGGGATAAAATCAATTTTCTCACCGTCTCGGCCAGCGTGGGGGTGGTGCGGAGGCATCGCCTTATCCACCGTGAATTTGCAACGGGAGCCGCCGCCGGAGTTGCGTTGGCGTTAATGACATTGACGGCGGTAGACTTCTCTGTCTCTTCTCTCTCCTTCTTCTTCTTCTCTTTTTCTGCCTGATCTGTGACATAGATACAGAAAACTTAACAAGACCAGCACTTGCTCTAGTTCTGCCTGATCTGTGACATAGATACAGAAAACTTAACAACACAGTACCAAACATACATTTGATTGTTTGGACCCGCTACGCTTCGAGACACGTATGTCTACACTTCGAGTGTAGTGTAACATGACGAAACTTTAGATCTATTGGACTAGACACTAGTGTAGAAATACTTATTGCCGACCAAGAACAAGCCCAAAAATGTTTCCACAAACTTTTAGTTCAATGGATTCCTTTTATTCAATCATCATCAGAACTTCAGAAGCAATGTCTTCTTACACATTAAACTCAGATCCGTTGGGATAAAGTTACTACATGGAAGAGATAATTTAATTTCCTCAAAAAAACAGAGATGCTAGAGATCTCTCTCTCAAAAAAAAATGAGTAAACATGTGATCTTGGTTATAATCCTAGAGAAGGGTATCAAGAAACTCGCTCACAGTCATGTACTTGACATCAGGGTAAAGCTCAGAACCATTCACTCCACCACAAGACTCGTCGATGTCAAAGTAAGTGTGATGTCCTTTTATAAAGACAGAGTATATGAAGACCATCTCCATGTCATCCGGGTATGGAGTCTCTGCATCATAAAAACAGAAAGAGCTGAGAGTTAAAGAAAAATAAAACAAAAACTTAAATGTAGATGTGTTGACAACAGACCTCTGATCTTCTCAAGAAGTTGACTATCAGTAACAAAAGTTTTCTCAAGCTTCTTCTCAATCTTCCTTTCCCATAGCTCAACAAGATCATTCATGGAACATACGTTACCAGGCGGCCTAAGGTACAATGTCTTGTTCAGTGTTCTAGGATCATCAATGGTCTTGATAGTAAACGCTGCAGCATCAACCTCATTCACAAAAACAGCTACACAAAAACAAACCAACTGATTCATTAGACAGTGTGTATAAGCAGCGAGACTTGTGACTTTATCCATCGGAGGAGATTGAAGACCCAGTTGAACAAGAGATGGAAGTAGAATCCTCATGAACAGTCCGCAGTAAATGTATGTGTGAGGAATCCCTGCTGATTCTATAAGGCGTCTGATCTCAGACTTATTCGAGTAGAAGCCGTGATCAAGATCAGAGACTTGTGTTTTGTCCGGATCTGCTCCGTACTCGGCAGGTATAAACCTCTGCAACAGAAAATGTCCTGCGCAATTTCAAGAGCCAATGATGAAGAGTGTGTGAGAGAGAGAGAGAGAGAGAGACATTGATGGAGGGAGATCGTTTGATGACACTGATGAGTAGTTTCTGATCAAGAACGTGTTTTGATGGAATCGCGGAGATCACCACATCTACTTTCATAAGAGACTTTGAGGAGAGTGACGCCGGCGGAGGAGAGAGATTCAAGCTTAGCGGACTTGGAAGGATCATCGGAGAAAGCATAGTTTCTGATGAGGGCGAAAGTTGTGCGAGCAAAAGAGCCAAAAGAACGTTTTCAGACCACATTGTCTCACTGCAGAACTTGGCTTCTATACCAAACCGTATCATCACCAGCGGTAAGAGCAGGAGCTCTTGCATTTTCACTCAGCAAGGACGCAAGGGTATTAACCAGGACGCCATGATTGTGTGGGTGGAGAGTTCTTGACTAACATAAGCTAAACTGAATTCTCAAAACGAGAGACTAACATATGACACGCTGCAATGTTCTTATATGAACGAAAGTAATATCACATGGCCATCTATAGAAGCTGATATAGTATAAATGCACAAAGTGAAAGAATAGATATAAATCATTAATAAAAATGTAACCTTTTTATGTTTTAGAAAGAAAAAAAAAAAGCTAAAGAACCATAAGCATCAACAACATTAACAAATAAAATAACAAATGCTGCTAATAAAATCTAATATTAAAAGCCCTTAAAAAGATTATCTTTGTCAAAGCTCTCATCTCTCTCTTTCTCCTCATGAAATACTTGGCGGTCCTTGTCTAACTGTTCTAAAGATGTTTCAAACACAGCGATAACCGGTTGATAGTAATCACGGTGAGAACACATACAATTAAGCAGCATCCCTGCGATTTGCTTACACTTAGTGCTACGAGGTCTTTCACAATCTCCCAGAGCGTTGAAAACATCTTTGCAACCACCTCCTGTCATAAACTCGGCAAACCTAGCTTCTGTGGCTTCATCACCTGATGATTCTCCCGCTTTCGGTGGGAACAAGCCAAAGACATTCTTTACGAATAGTTCTAGGTGAGTTCTTTTCCAATCTGGCCAATCACTATAATCTTCCGGTTTCTCATGCTCTGGTTTTGCCGGCGGAACTTGGATGGATGATTTCTCTTGCTCTGGTTTTGCCGGCGGAACTTGGATGGATGATGTGATCCCCATTCAGCAATTCAGGATGCAGATAGAAAAACAAGGTGAGAATGAAGATATCAAAAGGTTGGTGAGATTTTTTTTTTTTAGGTGACCTACTTCTTTATATATATGCAGCTAATAGAAACCCTACCAAAGCTTGGGCCTTTAGTGGGCTTACGGCTTGAAAACGGTTTAATAGAATCTAGAGATCTTTTCGTTGCGCACCCGAAGCATCCTTGATTCTGAAGAAGATACACTGAGTCGATCGCCTGCAACAAAAAGAAGTCGACGAGTCAAGGGACGACGACAATGGCGTTGGAAGCGACAAGAGGCTCCTCCCTTACGATATGGAGGTGGAGACACTGATTAGATTGCCTGGAAAGTCGCTTATGAAGTTCCTATGCGTATCCAAGACTGGTTGTAATGTGTTCCAGTTCATTGTATGTAATCCTAGCACGGGGCAAGTCATTACCTTTCCCTGCAAGGCATGGGGCACATGCTTGGGATACGATCCTGTTGGTGATCAATTCAAAGCATTGACCCATTTAACATCTATGTTTGATCATATGCATAACCCTAGTTGTCTCATGGTGCACGAGGTTATAACACTTGGAGGAAGAGGAGGTGTAGTATCTCGTAGCAGCAGAGTTACCTCCCCGTATTATCGCCCTTTCACTGTGGGACTATGCATCAATGGTTTCTTGTATTATGGAGCTTCTGTTCCAACAATTCAGACAAGTATTCGTACTCTTGTCTTTGTGTGTTTTGATGTTAGAAACGAGAGGATACTAAGTTTTATCACAGCGCCTCAGGAGGTCCTGGTTTGGAAGCAGCATACATCTTTGATTGAATACAAAGGTAAGCTAGCTGTTGTCCTTGTATCAACAGAATGTTTGAGAAGTGCTTCTTTCGACCGTTTTGATCTTTGGATACTGGAGGATGTGACCGTTTGCCTCTTATGACATAGGGATCTGTTTGATATCTGATAATCAGCAAGGAACACAAATGATAAGACATAATGAGAGTATTGCTGAGTCTAAATTTTGAGAGGGAAATTTTCTGATTTGATAATTACCAGTGTTGTGTATGTGTCTCCATTACATGGTATCCTATAGCCAAGAGTCTTAAAAGTCCGATGTTTCATATTTTTGTAGGATAAATGGCGTAATTTAAGTGTTGCCCCTGATATTCAAGGGTCAAAGGATAAGGTACGGACACCAAAAATCAAAGCTGCTGCTTTTCTGCTGGCGGCAGTTGCAGCTGCCAGTACTCCGTCTCCTAGTTCCAACCATTCTCCAGTTCCTCCCCTTCCTCGTAGTGGATCCGATCTGAGCATTGATGATAGTTGTAACTTTAAGGTTGATGCAAAGAATGCTCCCAGGTTTGGTTTGTTTTTTCTCTCTCCGAGCCACCACTTACTTAATCCTCTGTTGATTCTCTCTAAGTTCTGTAAAATTGCTAGTCTACATGCATTGTGACGCTTCTGATGAGTCAATATTTTTTTACTAAGGTATGATGGGATGATATTCGAAGCTCTTTCATCGTTGACTGATGCTAATGGATCTGATGTCACTGCAATTTTCAGCTTCATCGTGGTTAGACATATTTTCCCTCTCTTTATCCTGCATTTGTCAGTATTCGCTGTTGTTATAGTTTGATCTTAGTTAGTAGTTATTGCATTCCACTATGATTATCATTGCTCCATTAGGTTATTCGATATTGTTGTCTTAGCAGCTAACCTTGTAATGATGTAACGATCAAGCTCATGATAATTGTCTGTTACTTATGTGTATAGCAAAAAGGACATGAAATGCTACCGAACTTTAAGAGGATCCTCGGTTCAAGATTGAGGAGGCTTGCTTCTCTGGGCAAACTTGAAAAGGTTAGCCAGTTAAAATCAGGAGTAAGTCTTGAAAAGCCTTGCTTTGAACAAGAGCTTTTTCTTTCCATCTGTGTTGATTTCTGTCTGCCTTTTCTATGTTTTTGGTTCTTTCAACAATGCAACAATACACATAACAGATGCAGAACTTCTACAAGATGAATGGTAATAGCTTCATGGCAATGAGAACGCCGCTTGCAGCGAGACCAAAATAAGTGAATGTGAAACCCCGGCAGGCAAACAGCCAAGGACCCACTGTTTCCCAGGAGAAGTTCGATCACGCTGCAGGAACCGCAGCTTTCAAGTTCGTGGAGGTAGACGGGAAATTAGAACAGCTCAGTGCAGCTGTAGAAGAGAGAGATAGGATGATAGAACTGGCAGAACAAGCTGAGTTGATTCTACTGTTAGCAGAAGAGTTGCACAAAGAATGTAGATAATTTTGTGTTCTTCCATCTCTAAAAATATCTCAAGTACTTTTGGTGTCTGATAATTTTGTGATTTGTTTTATTGCAGGTTCTCAGGGAAAGATTGTGGCTTTGAATTGAGTTTAAGTCTTTGGTGTTCTATCAGACTTTGTTGTGGTATATATATATACATACTAATAGTAATAGTAATAGGCTATTAGGTTGCATTTGTTTTTTCTTTTTGCTATATCAAATTGTTTTGACAAAAATAACATTTAACCTTCTTCAGTGTAACATTCTCGTGTAAGACTTTTTTGATTCTTGTAGTTGAAAGTTTTTGATTCCCAAAACATTCTCTGAATCAGTAATAATAATCAAGAACCATGAGAAAACATGTTTCTGTCAGAAAAAAATCTATGTAAATCTATGTATAATGTTTGTTTCTGATACAAACAAAAACTAGATTCTAACCCGCGCTGTGCGCGGAAATTGTTGAATTTTTTTTTTTGAAATTTATCATATTTATATATATTTTTTTCCTTTAGTTATTTTTGTATGGAAAGTAATTAATTGTTTTGATATAATATAATTTTGTTTCTTTTAATTTTCAAAATTTCGTATGATATATTTCTATAACATGGAAATTTTTTTTGATTAAAACACGTACGGTTTTACATAAGGATGTTTTTATAATGTATAGTTTGATAAATGGTAATTATGGGATTTAATTAGATGATTAACAATGTACACGTGTATTTGTTACAAATATTAAAGTACTTTGGAACAGATAACATTAACATTTGGATCCATTAATATGCTTTAAAAAAGCAAAAATATGGACGTTCCCCTTTAAATAATATAGCTAAGCCCACGAATAAAAACTTCTGACCTGTCCATAAACCAAAACGAAGCCCAAGTGTAATAACAGATTTTTTTCCGGGAAATAGTTAAAGCCGAATAAGGTCAACAACTTTTCTCAGAATATTATATTCAGTAGGTGAGAAAAAAATATCATCGATTTCTTCGTTGATCTCTCTCTCATTCTCTCTCAAACTATCTCTCTTTCTTTTCTTCGATGATACCTATTATCTGGTTCAACAATACAAAGGAAATACAGTGATCTTCACACCTGACAGCATGAAAGATTTTTGAAAAGTGAATCGGCCAAAGTCAATTTCGGGTAATAATTTATACACTATCAATTATACTTTGTTTGATTTAAATAATTAAAGATCGTATCATAATATGTTTCTTTCCTAATTTAGGTGATATAAGATATACAAATTATGTTGATTATTTTGCACGATTAGATTCATGTAAAAGGAGAAGTGAATTTGATTTCCAATCTAATCTCCCATCGGTTGGACAATCGGAATCTATACCAAATAGGTCAGATTTTGTTTAACAAATATTGTAACTTAACTGACGATGATTGCAGAAACCGATTTTTTTTAAATCAAGCTAATTGTATTATTCTATTTATGATTTGGCCAGGTTCTGACATGTGTCATTCGGAGTTTGTTCTGTCTTATAGCAATAAGCAAGTGGAATTTGATGATAACAAAGGTTAGTCCTATCTCGATCATCCATTAGATATAAACCATGATATAATACTGTTATACAAATGATAGGTTGCTGGTTTAGAATTTTAGTTAGACTTTTCTGAAATCTTGGAATTGCCTGGTTAGAAATTATAAGTATCTTGCTCATTATTGTACGGATTTTAATTTGATGATTGAGTTCTCTAATTTATATTATATAAGTTACAAATTCATTTGGATTCAAACATAATGATCAGTTACTTGTTTGGAGAATGATCCTAAATTACGAACATATATTTAAGTAAAAATAACAGTGTCAATTCGGAATTATTTAATAAGATTATAAATAGTAAATCGAGAATTAAATCAAAGTCAAAACACCAATTTAAATCTCCAAAAGTAAAAAAAAAAACAAACTTGCTTCATAAAACTTTCACTCCTCTGCTCTAAAGATTACTAAAAATCTGTTTGAAGACAACATTCATAGTTTTCTTCTGTGGCTTCCCTTCTTTATCCACAATCAGAATTTTCAAACCTTTTTTAGAGGTTACTCTTGAAATCGCCACATAAAGCTGTCCATGAGAAAAAACTGGTCTAGGAAGAAATATTCCAACCTCAGATAAAGATTGTCCTTGACTTTTGTTGATAGTTATTGCAAAAGCCACTGATAAAGGTAGCTGTCTTCTACGCATCTTGAAAGGGAGTCTCTTATCTGTGGGATTAATCAGCAATCTTGGGATATAAACGGTCTTACCAACATTCTCTCCAGTTATTATTCTAGCCCCAATCATAAAATCCATAAGTTCAGTAATCTGCAATCTTGTTCCATTCATCAAACCTTCATTAGAATTGATATTCCTAAGCAACATAACAGGACAACCAATCTTCAATCTCAAGCTATGATTAGGTAGGCCAGAAACTTTAATGCTGTTTAGGAAATCAGTACTTAGAGCTTCGTTGTTGACTGAAGCTGTATCTGATGGATCAATACTGTCAGATGAGATATAAATCATTTCTTCACCTGATAGATTGAATTAAAACAATAAAAAGGATACGTGTTAATATAAAATAGTATAATGCAATCATATAGACAGTTTAATAATAAAAGTGTTTAGATAAAGAATCATCTTACCATCAAGTTTCGATAACATATGATCATTAATCATATTAACATCCTCATTAGTTGGACATAAAATAGCTCGCTCCTGGAAAAACTTAGGATCTTTCATTCCTCTTAATGATTCAGTATCTCCATAGATGGCATGACTTATAGTTTCTATAGGGTCCTTTTGGTCCATGATCAGAAACTCTTCTGGAATGTCAATTAATGCTTCACCATCATTAGGCTCTGCTATTCTCCCATCACCAACAGCCAAAATCCACTCAGAAAATTCTTTGAGATCTCTGGCCTCTTCATGTGACAGATTGTTTGAACACAATCTCATATTCTTAGTCAGTTTGAGAACCTTGCAATATTCCCAAAGATATGACGAATTCATGGCAGACAACACAATCTCAGGCCTGCTGGCTCCAGTAATAACAGGAAGTACTTGCCGAAAATCACCTCCAAACACAATAACCTTTCCACCAAACGGTTTTTTATCGTGATTTCCCATAATATCATTCAAACTCCTGTCTAAAGACTCAAAACAATGTTTGCTCATCATTGGTGCTTCGTCCCAGATGATAAGTGAAGCTTCCTTGATCAAATTAGCTTTATCTGATCCACGAGGCAATGTACATGTACTAAACTCGTCAGGATTGATAGGTATGCCAAATCGGGAGTGAGCAGTCCTTCCACCTTGTAATAACAAAGAAGCAATCCCGCTAGATGCAGTAGTTAGAACTATATCTCCTCTACATCTTACTGCAGATGAGAGCAGTCTCCAAAGAAATGTCTTTCCAGTTCCACCAAACCCATTAACAAAGAACATACCCCCCTTATCTTCCACAACCGCAGAAATGATCTCATCATATATCTTTCTTTGTTCATCAGTCATCTTCAGAATATCTCTATCGTGAGTGGATTGCATTTCTTCAAGATCGTAACTTAGTTCATCCAATATCAAAACATTTTCGACAGGCTTGTAGTTTTCAGGAAGTTTTGGCATAGATTCATATAAAGAAAGTGAACTCCCGCTCCTTCTCAGCAATTTATCAATCTCTATGAGAGCATACAGTTTCTTCTCATCGTCATTTAGAATAAGTGCTGCAAAAAAATTCAAAATTTATAAACACGTGAAAAATACTATATATAATAAATTACTAATATCATCATTCATGTTTAAGAATTATTGTACCTGGCCTGTTGAAACGCTTTCTGTGTAAATACTCAATATCTTCCGATAATAATTCCCAAGTCTGTTCTCAAACACTCTCTGGCTGACATAGAGTATCTGACATGAGCATCACAACAAAAAGATCACGAACAACAGCTGCAGAGCTATCATAACTACGCCTCACTAAGTCATCTATATACTCCTGGTCATCGTCCAATAACCCTCGAGCATAACATGCATCTTTGTAGCTCTCATAAACGACATCTTTGTATGTTCTAATGTCTTCAAAACTTGTAGGACCCCTGACATAGTTCAAAAATACTCTAAGATAATAAGCACTTTCTTGCTTACGTGGTGCATAATTAATTCTTCCAACGCTAAAACCTTGTTTCCTTCTATTGAACTTCTTCTGGCTCTTCGAGTACGTGTAGTAGTTGGGAAGCTGAACATATGTAAGGGTTCGAGCGAATGCATCAACCTTGCACAGCTCAAACCACGCCAAGAACATTGTGTTTTCGATGAGTTTACGACCAACAACTTCCTTCAATTTATCCTTGCCTCTGAAAATAATGTTTTGTTTCCCAGGAAGATGAAATGACAGCTTCTCAACCGCTGTCGATCTGTAATGTATAGGAAATGCAAAAATCCTCCAAGCTCCTTCACAAGTAGAAACATATCTACAAAAAAAAAATATGTATAAAAGTGTTAAAAGCATACGCTATATATAATAAGTAAAGAATCTAAATATAAAACAACAGAACATAATTTAATAAGTACCTGCAATCAAAGAAATCCTTTATTTCATTCCTTTTAGGCTCCATATTCTGTTTTAAAACATCCCCATCACTCCCAGTTGTTGAGTTCACTGCAGCTGACTTTGAGGATGGTTGAGTCGTTGCTGCTGTTGGATCCACTTGGGGAACTGGTGGTTCAACAACAACAGTTACACGGTCCGCTCCTTTATTAATGTATTTAAACAAATACTTAATAGAACCAGTCTGGTTGCACCACTCTACATTAATATGTGCTCCATAACGGAGAGACAGTTTCTTGTTGTAAGGGATGACCCATCTATTATCACATTTCACACCTTTCTTCTCAACATAACGGTTAGGTAGATCACGTCTTCTGTAAATAGGGAATCCATCTTTCTTCACTGTAGTGTTCTCAGCAAACTGTTTCGGAAAATTTTTCTCACACCTCCCATTTACCATACATGGCGAGTTCATATTAGCTGCTCCACAGGGACCATGGATCATCATATCTTGTACAACATTGTAAAGATCAGGATCAGTTGTCTTGTCTGGGATTTCTGCTGATATAATCTTATCTATGTCTTCGGTTTTATGATATTTGGAGCAGGCTTGCATAAAGAGCAGAATGTGAGCATGGGGCAAACCTCTTTTTTGAAACTCAACAGTATACATAGCTGAAATGAATTAACATATAGTTCTTTATTAGAAGACAAACCATATATCATAATATGAAATAATCATATTAAGATAAAAAATAAATGATAAATTAATTTATAAGAATAAAAAAACTTACACGAAGCTGTCTTTCCCAGAACATTCTTCTTTGTTAGATCATGCATCAAACAATCAAGTTTCATCTTAAACATCCGACAAATAACATCTGGTCTGTCGTCAGAACTCAAGCCTCTTTTTGTATTAAATCTGGTAAGCTCAGGCCACTTTGGATTGCACGTGAATGTGATGAAAAGGTCTGGAAAACCAAAATGTCTACAAATTGCCATAGCGTCTAAGTACATATTCTTCATGTATCTTGGACTGCCGGTGAAGGTAGCTGGTAGAACAAATTCCTGACCTTGTTCATTCATACATGTGTTGCCAGCATTTTCAGACTCCTTGATAGAGTCATAACTATCTGAACGCAAGCGAGTCTGATTAAGTTTCAAATACCTGAGTCTGTTTGATTCTATTGTAGTATAGGCATCCACTATGAACTGTTGAAATAACCTTCTTGAATAAAGCAGAGCATGTGACTCATTTTCTCGCTCTTGAATTCGGAAAGCAAAAAACTGCCTCATACTAATGGTGCGCTTTTTCTGTTTCTTTGAAGCCTCTGTATCACCCTTCATAATTCCGATCCTGAAACCATCCTCCCCATACACGAATAACAGAGGATATTGAAGGGCTAGATAGGATATATGAACCTCATCTATCCTGGTAAGTCGTCCAGACTTATGCTGTAGAACGATATCGCGCTTATCCATTCCTAAATTAAAATCCCCAGGAATCAATGCAGCAACCTCAGAAGCTGTTGGCATATTGTATGTCCTACCATCTGTGTCACTTCTACTGACTATTCTCATATGAAAAGTCTCTTCAGGATTCATCCGAAATCTCTCTTTAGCTGTTCGAAACTTCATCACATATGGGTTCACATCGTTCAACATCTTGATAAGCTGTTCAATTATTTCCTTCTTCAAACCGTCTGCTTTACTCTTTGATGACACTTGTTTGGAGTTGCTGAAAACATACACGACAAAACAAAAATTTTAGTATAAAATAAAACACAATTATAGTAAAATGTAGACATATCGGTTTTTGGGGATAAATATAAAATGACCTTTACCTCAGCGCATTATATCTATTTTCTACTTCATTTTCTGTGTCAACAATGTATAGCTGTCCAAATGCAACTTTGTTTCCTTCATTTGGTGTTAAACTTCCAGTCAGATGATAGTTTTCACCATGAAGCTGGAACATTTGTGGTCCTGCTCCGTTTTTCGCTGAGTTTTCTACTTTCCCACCAAGAGAAGTGAATGAGAAAATCATATTATATGGTCTAGTATTTCTCTGAAAATGCTTGCTAAGCTTATCATTTCCGGTAAGAAGCTTCATTAGAAAATCAGGAGGTTTCTATAAATACGGCAGCTGGACCTGCCCTTGCATGCAGCACAATGTAAATATAGGTTTTCGTCTGTATTTGGTCTTATTTATGCGCTCCCCATACCACATGATAGCTCCACAGTGAACACAAGTATAATCAGGATCACCCTCGTCAACATAATCTGCGTTTAAAAATAGGGATTTAAGCAAGAGTTAGTAATAATTCTGAACATATAATATAAAAATTTAGGTTTTAAACTAACCATCCTGTTTGGGAGCTACGGGTTGAGTTATTTTTTTCGGCTGCTCAAAGGTTTTTTTGAACAAAGCTGCCAGAAAATGTACTCGTTCAGACTGGTTTTCGTTAACTGGTTCAGGATCAATAGGTTGTTCATCATCTGAACTATCAGACTCAGAACTTTCCTGACTACTGCATCCGAATTCGAGATCACTATCATCCATTGTGCCGTCAAAATCTGCCAAAATATATTAAACAGTTACAATTAAATGAATGAGTTTGAAACTTAGTCAAAATAGCGAAATAACCTTCAATCCCTGGATCATCGTTTGAAACTTCATGTTCCAAGTTAGAATTTTCTGTAACCACGGAATCTCTTCTTTGAACTCTGTTGGATTTGTTTTGCAAAGTAGAATTCGGTGTGCCTCGACTTTCATTTATGAGTTGACTTGAAGGTGAATCTGCATAGTATTCTCCATTTTATATAGTGTTCTATACAGTTACTGCTTGTAATATCAATCTCAAGTTCTGAAAAATACCTTTAGTGATTCGGTTCCTTTTATTGTGGTTAGGATTGTTGTTATTGTCTATCTCAAAAGAAACTACATCAAATAAATGCAAACATTAAAAAATTAAGATGGGTGATGAAGGATCATAAAAATTTGTATATCAACACTAAGTATAGCTAACTTATATAATCACCTCTTTTGTTTGTAGGATTTGAGGCTTTTACTTGCGACTGCAACCTTGATGCAAAGTCCTTGTTGGTAATATCAGTCAAAAGTCGGTCAAAGGCTGATCTCAAAGGGATGTCTCTTGATCTCGCAGCAACTGTTCTATGATTAGAAACGTCTTGTGAACGTTTTGGATGACCATCAGCTCCACTGGTATTTTCTAACTTTCTTTTCATCCTGTTAATACAAATAGGTATGTAATCAGTGTAGTTGTGGTGATCAAATCAATCAAGCCATTTAAGAAAATTAATCCACATATTCAGAGGAATATAAAAGTAACATGTTCATACGTTTGAGAAAGGGTTAGGGATGTGTCAATGACTGCTGCACATTTTGACGTCCTCTTTGTTGCAGGGATATGACTCGTGCTCTTTTTAATTAAAAGTAATGGCGGGATTATAAAAGTTTTTAAATAAACTTGACTAATATTGTTTATATACATATATAGACGTGGTTTAAACTATGGGTGTTTATTATTTTGTTAAGATTCTCTAAATATATATATATATATATATATATTTGTACTAAGATCTTCAAAAGATTCTGAGAATATTTTGTTTAGATAGAACATAACCAAATATATATATCAACAAATTTTATTAGCACAAGGTTTTGTTGGTCAAAACGGTGTCCTTTAGTTTTACGTTTGTTTAGATAGAACATAACAAACTATATATATTTATTAATATTTTTTTTTTCTTGATAACAACTATACATAACTTTATGAGCCAATGGTTTTCACAGGATTCACTATGCTGTTAAGATGAAGTAACAAATACTTTAAGGCTCGTGGACATGAATTATGATACACGGTATTCAATGTAAGTATATGTTTGTCTCATTCCTTGTGTTTAGGTAGGATAAAAAATCTCATACTTATATAGACCGAGTTCTAAATTTGATCAATTAGCTTTCATCATAAATTAAACATTTAAGCTGAATAACAATAATTAGTGATGACGACAAAAAAACAATGTTGAAATCCATAGTACCTCAAAATGAGACTTCATTCATATTTTAAACATAAATTATATAAATTTTATTAATTAAAAGTCAAAGACAAATGATTTATTAAAAGCGACCAAACAACATCAAAGGAAAAAACCCAAACTTCAAAGAAAATCAAATTAAAAAACAAAATAAAAGCATTCCGGTAACAGTTTCACGCAGACTTGAACTAATTCTTTTCCACTTTGATGACCTTCGAGCGTTGCTTCTTTGAAGTAGAAGAAAGGTCATCAATATCAGCGTCTCCTCTGCGTTTTGAAACTGGAGTCGATGACAGACAGTTGTTGTCCTCACTATCAAGGCTAATAATCGAGACCTAAATAATACGTGAAAAACATATAAGAGACGAATAAATATATGATTTTCATAAAATAATTATAATGAAATTTTTTTGACAAACCTGCCCAGATGAACGATCAGATGAACCTGCATTAGATATGACACTTTCATCGTCAGTTATTATTTCATCAGCACCCCAAACCTTCCCGATATTAAATATATCAGCTCCATACTCAACATTATCTTTGTTCACATAGACACCAAATTTGAAAGTTTTCCCAATAAGCTCATTTATTGCATCAGGCAAGTCTTCAGGATCCTCGACCTAATTAGAAAATTAGAAAATACACATAATAATTTACGAAACCAATTACTATATAACATATTTGAGCTTGTAGATTGGAGTATACATACCTCTTCAAGAGAACCATCAAGGAGAACAGTAGCACTTACTCCCAATATTGGTTCAGCAATGGTGTCAAACAGCATCACTTTGGTTTCACCGCAGTCATCCTTTATCATTAGATGTAGCTTAAGCCTTATAGGAGTAAAAAAAAACATTAGAAGATAAATCTAATGTATGAAGAAAAGTTTAAAAAACATACTGTGGTGTAACATTGGTAATCGATTGTTTGCATGTATCACAGCGCCAAAGATGTTTAACAGGTGACACATCCCTTTTAGTAATGTCAGTGACCTTTTTGAAGTTGCACTTAACACAACCAAAGTAATACCAAGCATAGTCTGTGTCAATTGCATAGACTGTAGCCTTAACAATGCATTTCTCGATCTGGAAGATTGAGCTTAACTTTATTATCTATAATTATCTAAAAATTAAAATTGATAAATACAAATACGCGAGTAAACAATTTAAATATAACCTCAGTTGCCATTACGATATCCAGTACAGATCTCTCTGGATAAAGAGACCATTTTTCAGCTTGACGCTTGGATCCTTTTGGTTTTACGACCTCACGAGTAACATTAGATATAGCAAGCTCATCATTTGGCGCTCTTAAATATTCAGGATTCAAATATAACAAAGTTAGGTTATGATCAAGAATTATCTAATATATTTAAGATTATAATGCAAACTCACAGTACAGAGTACTCTTCCACATCAAATCCTTCTGGATTAATAACCAAACTGGATGTTTCAAATGCATTTGTTATCTGGACTTGTCCTACCAAGACAAAAAAACTTAGAATTAATAATTAACATTACCAATCAAATGTTAAATATATAATTTCAGATAGTTCATCAGATATCTTACCCTTGTAAACATTGATTTTAGCAAATCTTATTAATATGAGGAAATTGGGTGAAGGACCATCTTTGTATGTAGAGAACACCTGTTCAGCAAAGCGACCCCATAGACAACATGCTATGTGTTGATCACTGAAAATATTTACGAAGAAAGTCAAATACAGTCCATAGGTTTGGTACACAAAAAAATATTTTTACACTTCTTATACCTGGTATCTGCCAAAGTGAATTCCAACTTTTTCTTATCTTTACCAAGCACTTGGACAACTTCAATTGGTCCAATATCAGTTACTTGACCAATAACGTCTACAACCATATTGCATAAATAGTATGTCAATTTATATCAATGAAAGTATATAGAAAAAAAGATGAACGATTTGTTTTACCAATCAAAAAATTTGAGTCAAGGCTGCCGTTAATGATTGCTTGAAATGGTGTTAATGTCAAAAAATCATCATCATTTTCCAGGGATGAATCAGTGACATTTGAATTGCCAGTGATCTGCAGCTTGTATTTATGGCTCGTTGGCCGGTACTTCCCGGTAGCTGGGTTAACGGAGAAATTCTCAAGGAACCTCCATTGTCCAACCTGCAGTTTCTTAACACGACCAAAGAAGACCCTCTTACAGGTACAATGTATCTTAACACCCTACAAAAAGTGATAAAAGATAGGTTTAGACAATGTATAATAATACATGTTAGATAGATGTGGTTTCAGTGCGATTCAAAACATACCATACTGTCTGCAAGTATAAACTCGAGAGAATCTCCACCAGAATAGTTTGAGTGCTGTGTCCATGAATGGAGAACTTTAACCAAAACTTTCCAAGTAGTTTTGAATGGCTTGACCTTGCTCAAAGTCATTTCGTTGGATGAAACCATAGCCATATTAGTCTTTCTTTTTTGTTTGTGATTGTGAAAAGATATGACACTAAGAATGATTATTTATAGTGAGGTGATGTATGTTTTAGGTATAAAGAGCATGGCACGGTATATTCCGAAATCAAAAATCTACTGGAATTATAGAATATTTGATTCTCATGTTTGTTAGAAACTGTTAAGATATGAAAATGATGAATCTAGATAGGAAAATGACTAATAGGGAGATCGTGATTAAGGAAGCATTTCAAGTAAAAAATTTACTATAAAAGATCTATGTTGTTATGCGGTTGTTTTTTTGTTGCAAAATAATCTAGAATAGTCTGGATTAAATACATTATATATGTTATTAGAATATTTTACGTTTAGATTATATATAGGCATATCTATTAATTTTGAAAAAAAATCTGATTTGAAATTTTATCGCTTCATACAAGTTGTTAGACGGTTTTTAATCTTGCAGGAATATTGAAGATGTTAGACTGTTTTTATATTACAATAAAAGCTAGATGGTATTAGTAGAGTAGTTTATTAATAATATTCGTTTTTGGTTAATAACATGATATGATACGTGTATGAATTATACATTTAGGTATGATAAACAAAAGTATACATTAACAACTTCATATGGCTAACATTTTAAAAATTGTTGAGTTTTGTTGCAGGTATATGCAAGTTTATAAGTAGAACAGGAACTACATCTTACTAACGCAAATAAGGTATGTAATGACACTCTATACATTTAGAACTCGATTAGGTGTGGAACTGATTATGGATAGTTAGGAAAATGGAGAATACATGCATTGTTATTGTGATTGATAGTATATGCAAATAAAATCAATTAAATTATGTTCTAAAAAACAATTCTTATAATAGTGATAAATAAAAGATAATTTTATTTTATTTATTGAAAAGAAATAAAATCAAAACAATGAATTAAAAATTACTGAGAAATCAAAACCAAAAAAATAAAGCAAACAAATATAGAAAAAGCAATAATTTAAAACCAAACACCAGAAAACAAAAAATTTCCCGGTAGACTGTACTTCAGCCACTTTCACCAAGCTCTTTCAAATGTGTGCAATGCTTCTTCCTAGAACAGATGGAGTTCTGGTGCAGGTATTTGGTTTTTTTCCATATAGCATCACTGAGACTCCATACTTTAATGGCATTGAATGTAGTAACCACAGAAGATATATTGTTTTCATCAATGCAAATTCCAAATCCAAAAGATTTGCCAACGATGTCAACAATCTCACGCGGTAAAATATCTTCATTTTCAATCTGGTGCTATTCACAAAAATAGAGGATTATATAATGTTTTTTTATGAAACAATGCATAAATTAGTTACATATGGTAGACAAAATATATCATACCTCGTTTGTCAAAACATTAACGATTTTTGATGCAGCTTTGTTCAACAGATTTGTTGAAACCGAGTCTGAAAGGGTGAATTTTGATTCCCCAGTCTGATCTTGCACAAGTAAATCCAACTTGTACCTAAACCCAAAATGAAGCATAAGATTAACATCATTATAATCTACTCAATTAAATTATTAAAAACGAACATATGCTCCTTTATCACAGATGTTAATTTTAAATACGACCTTGCTGATACCCTGGTAACCTTACGTTGACAGCAATCACACCACCAACTCCCTACTTCAGTTTCATCAAATGAAACAGTCTGTCTAAAAACCTTATTATGGCAAAGCACACAAGCATAATACCACCAACCGTCCAAGGTATCAACAGCATACACTGAGCAAATTACCCTACAATGTTCACCCTACAAACAACACAAAAACACTTTAAAATGGATTTATAAAAATAACTAATAATAGTTTCTCAAACTGTCAAAACCTTTTCACAGTGTTTCATCTCTTGAATAGATTTGAAAGGATATTGCGACCATTTTTTGCGCTTTTCCTGAATCTCCAATTTATGAGCGCTAGGTTGGCTCTTTTCATTTCCATCAAAATGAAACCTACCAAAACATACAACTTCATAAATCAAACGGTGTAATTCTTTACAAATAAAATTTGTAAATGAGACTTACTTTTGTTTAAGCATTTGGGCATCCTTGATATCTGGATTTATAAACACCAAAGTATTACCAAACGCATTGTAAACTCGCCACTCATCTAAAAAACAAAAAATTATGAATATTCAAAAAATTGCGATTCTGCTAATATATGAAACGAACCATCTCATATAATCTACATTTTTAAAAAAAAATACCATTGTATTTTCCGATTTTTGCAAATCGGATCAAACAAATATCACCATTTTTTGGTGTGGCCTCTTGGATTAGGACGACAGCTAATTTTCCCGAAATGCAGCATTGTAGGAGGTTTTCACTAAGATTAAAAAATGTTACGGCATTATATAATCAAATCACAGTTGGAAATTCCAAATATTATAAAAATATCTCAAGTACTTTTGGTGTCTGATAATTTTGTGATTTGTTTTATTGCAGGTTCTCAGGGAAAGATTGTGGCTTTGAATTGAGTTTAAGTCTTTGGTGTTCTATCAGACTTTGTTGTGGTATATATATATACATACTAATAGTAATAGTAATAGGCTATTAGGTTGCATTTGTTTTTTCTTTTTGCTATATCAAATTGTTTTGACAAAAATAACATTTAACCTTCTTCAGTGTAACATTCTCGTGTAAGACTTTTTTGATTCTTGTAGTTGAAAGTTTTTGATTCCCAAAACATTCTCTGAATCAGTAATAATAATCAAGAACCATGAGAAAACATGTTTCTGTCAGAAAAAAATCTATGTAAATCTATGTATAATGTTTGTTTCTGATACAAACAAAAATAATCCAGAATATCATACAACCCAGAGGTACATAGAACTTGTTGTATTCTTTCAAAAGTAATATGGTTCAAAAACTTATATTGTGAGAGAAGGTATAACAAATGATTCAGATACAACATAATAATCTTTCTTAGTTGAAACCATTGATGACTACGATGGTGAAGATGGGGAACATTCATCAGCTGAGTTTATTGCTTAAGAGGAGCTTTCTTCTCTCTGTCTGCAATTCTGGCAGGGGCATTTGATTAGCTTGATGTGGCCAAGGACGTCTAACACAATCAGTAAATAAATTATCTTCGGTGGGGTGTTAAAACCTGCTCTGAAATTTGTATACTTGGGCTATAAGAAATTCTGAAATTTTCTACTTTGGCTCTGACCAGTGTGAAGTTATAGGTCGGCTGCTTCGACGAAAGTGACGTCTCATTGTTCAATTTTAAAGATGTCATCGGCCATATGAAGCAAAAAGCTAATCATATTTGTTTTGTATATGTCTTATCTTCTTTGTTTTTGCAGGAACTTTGGAAACACGTTATAAGAAAACGTAGATGGATGAGGCAATGGCAGAAGAATCAAGAGGGGGTGTTGTGAGACATACAAGGACACGCGTTGACTCTAAACTGAAGTAACTTGAGCCGATCGCAGTATTCATCATCGGAGCTTGAGCCGATCACAATAATCACGAGAGTGGTTGAGTTTCGTAAACTAAGAACAACAGTGCTAAACCTAGACAAGACCTACACAATGACAAAAAAAAAAAAAAGGAAACCATACTTGACCCAAAAAAAGTAAATCTACAAGTAGAAAAAAAGGAAATTTTCTATTTAGATTGGGTAAGTGTTTCCATATCTCCTACATGTCTTTCACTATAAATATAGGTGTTCCATATCATCTAAAGAGAAGATATACATACATTGAGAGTTTTAGTTTTGAGAGTAGTTTCTAAAACAAATAAGAAAAGTTCTTATAATTCTTGGTGTTTCTAGAGATTTGACAAAGTTTCTTTCCACACTCTCTCTCTTGAAATCATGTCACGTTGGGCTCATAGGCTGAAGACTGCGTATGACATCGCTGATGATTTTAATGATAGGACTCAAAAAAAGAAAGAAGTTGACGAGATGGAAGAAAAAAGGAAGAAAAGGCTAGAAGAAAAGAAGAGAAAGGAAGAAGAAGAGAAGAGAAAGGAAGAAGAAGCTAAACCTAAACCCACGTGTTTGCCTTTCTCCTCCTGGTTCCGTCGTTTGTTTGCGCGAGAAGAGAAGGTACATAAGAGGGTCCAAGAAGCCTTTCCACCACGCCAGCGCACCCTTGGCGAAACCATCGTCGAAAAATCTAAGTGATTCCGTTCTTTTACGTTATTTATCTTGTTGTGATTCTCGATTTGGATGTAACAAGATAGTGGGTTAAAAGATAGAAGATTAATAAAAAAGAAAAGTTCCTTTTTTTCATATTTTTGCATGTATCATGTTGGTGATCAACTCAAAGCATTGACCCATGTAACATCTATGTGTGATTATATTTTTAACCCTAGTTGTCTCATGGTGCACGAGGTTAGTATCTCGTAGCAGCAGAGTTACCTCCCCGTATTATCGCCCTTTCACTGTGGGACTAAGCATCAATGGTTTCATGTATTACGGAGCTTCTGCTCCAAGTCACACAAGTATTCCTACTCTTGTGTTTGTGTGTTTTGATGTTAGAAACGAGAGGATACTAAGTTTTATCACAACGCCTCAGGAGGTCCTGTTTTAGAAGGGTTATACATCTTTGATAGAATACAAAGGGAAGCTAGCTGTTGTCCTTATACCAACAAACTGTTTGAGAAGTGCTTCTTTCGACCGTTTTGAATTTTTGATCTTTGGATACTGGAGGATGCGACGAAACATGAGTGGTCCAGACAATCATTCCAGCTTCCCTCGTCTCTTCCCTTCGGTTTTTATGATGCTCAGCGTATGAATTCCCAAGGAGCCAACAAGGCCGGTGAAATCATTTTCTCCCCAGCAATTCTGCCAGGCCGTGCCCAGCCCTTCTATGATTTCTACTTCAACCCTGTCACGACCAACATGAGAAGAGTCAGGATCCACGGAGTCGCTGATACTGAAGAGTTCTGGAGCCGTTATGGACTCACTGGCACATGTTGCGTCTCTTTCTCACCCCAACACGATGATAGTATTGCTTTTTTATAAATCCCAAGAAATGTGTGTTTTTATGTTCTTGACAAAACTAAAACTCTTGGGGATTTTTATCAAATATTTAAGACCAGCACGTGCTGTAGTTCTGCTTGATCTGTGACGTAGATACAGAAATTTAACAACACAGTACTAAACATAATTTGATTGTTTGGACCCCCTACACTTCGAGACACGTATGTCTACACTTTGAGTGTAGTGTAACATGACGAAACTTTAGATATCTATTGGACTAGACACTAGTGTAGAAATACTTATTGCTGACCAACAACAAACCCAAAAATGTTTCCACAAATTTTTAGTTCAATGGATAACTTTTATTCAATCATCAGCAGAACTTCAGAAGTAATGTTTACCGATAAACTCAGATCCGTTGGGATAAAGTTAGATAATTCCCCCCCCCCCCCCCCAAAAAAAAAACAGATGCTTTAGAAATGTAGAGATCGCTCTCTTAAAAAATGAGTCAACACGTGATCTTGGTTATAATCCTTGGACACAAAGTGAAAGAAGAGATGTAAATCATTAATAAAGGTCTAACCTTTTTATGTTTCAAAAAGAAAAAGAAAAAAGCTAAAGAACATTCATGAGCATCAACAACATTAGCAAATGTTTAGCAAAAAAAAAAAAAAAAACAACATTAGCAAATGAAATAACAAATGCTGCTAATGAAATCCAATATTAAAAGCCCTTGAAGAGATTATCTTTGTCAAAGCTCTCATCTCTCTCTTTATCCTCCTTGTTTAACTGTTCTAAAGATGTTTCAAACACAGCGATAACCGGTTGATAGTAATCAGGGTGAGAAGAAATACAGTTGATCAGCATCCCCGCGATCTGCTTACACTCAGTGCTACGAGGCTTTTCACAATCTCCCAGAGCGTTGAAAACATCTTTGCAACCACCTCCTGTCATGAACTCGACAAACCTAGCTTCTGTGGCTTCATCATCTGATGATTCTCCCGCTCTCGGTGGGAACAAGCCAAAGAGGTTCTTTACGAACAGGTCTAGGTGAGCTCTTTTCCAATCTGGCCAATCACTGTAATTTTCCGGTTTCTCTTCCTCCGGTTTTTCCGGCGGAATTTGGATGTTTCCTGACATGGTGGATGACGTGATTCCCATTCAGCGATTCAGGATGCGGACAGAAGAACACGGTGAGAATAACGATATTGAGTTCTTTTCCGTGACCTAACCTCTATTTACACAAATTGCTTTATAGAAGAGCCCTTCCAACGATTCTGGAAGCTTGGGCCTTTAGTGGGCTTCTCAAGAAATCAATAGTAGTCTCGACGGTGGGTTTGACGGTGCCCAGTCCTTCTATGTTTTCTACTTCAACCCTGTCACCAACAGCATGAGAAGAGTCAGGATCCACGGGGTCGCTGATACCGAAGAGTTCTGGAGCCGTTATGGACTCACTGGCACATGTTGCGTCTCTTTCTCACCCCAACACCATGATAATATTGCTTTTTTATAAAAGCCCAAGAGATGTGTTTTTTTTATGTGTAGCAGTAGGAGCTTCTTGACAAACAAAAACTCTTGGGGATTTTTATCAAATATTTAAGACCAGCACTTGCTCTAGTTCTGCTTGATCTGTGCCATAGATGCAGAAAACTTAACAAAACAGTACCAAACATACATTTGATTGTTTGGACCCGCTACGCTTCTTCGAGACACGTATGTCTACACTTTTGAGTGTAGTGACTAGTGTAACATGACGAAACTTTAGATATCTATTGGACTAGACACTAGTGTAGAAATACTTATTGCCGACCAACAACAACCCCAAAAATGTTTCCACAAACTTTTAGTTCAATGGATTCCTTTTATTCAATCATCAGCAGAACTTCAGAAGCAATGTCTTCTTACACATTAAACTCAGATCCGTTGGGATAACGTTACTACATGGGAGAGATAATTTAATTTCCTTAACAAAAACAGAGATGCTAGAGATCGCACGCTCTCTCTCTCTCTCTCAAAAAATGAGTAAACATGTGATCTTGGTTATAATCCTAGAGAAGGGTATCAAGAAAATCGCTCACAGTCATGTACTTGACATCAGGGTAAAGCTCAGTACCATTCACTCCACCACAAGACTCGTCGATGTCAAAGTAAGTGTGATGTCCTTTTATAAAGACAGAGTATATGAAGACCATCTCCATGTCATCCGGGTATCGAGTCTCTGCATCATAAAAACAGAAAGAGCTGAGAGTTAAAGAAAAAACTTTAAATGTAGAATGTGTTGACAACAGACCTCTGATCTTCTCAAGAAGTTGACTTTCAGTAACACAAGTTTTCTCAAGCTTCTCCCCTATCTTCCTTTCCCATAGCTCAACAAGATCATTCATGGAACACACGTTTCCAGGCGGCCTAAGGTACAATGTCTTGTTCAGTGTTCTAGGATCATCAATGGTCTTGATAGTAAACGCTGCAGCATCAACCTCATTCACAAAAACAGCTACACAAAACAAACCAACTGATTCATAAGACACTGTGTATTAAAAAGCAGAGAGACTTGTATGTAGTTAAAGAATAAAAAAAAAGGAGAAACCTTTAACGTTTCCATCTCCAAAGACGGTGACTTTATCCATCGGGGGAGATTGACGACCCGGTTGCACTAGAGATGGAAGCAGAATCCTCATGAACAGTCCGCAGCAAATGTATGTGTGAGGAATCCCTGATGATTCTATAAGACGTCTGATCTCAGACTTCTTTGAGTAGAAGCCGTGATCAAGATCAGAGACTTGTGTTTTGTCTGGATCTGCTCCATATTCAGCAGGTATAAACCTCTGCAACAAACAATGTCATGTCCAATGTCCAATACTAAAATGTGAATGATGGAGAGTAAGAAAGAGAGAGAGAGACCTTGATGGATGGAGCTCGTCTGATGACACTGATAAGGAGTTTCTGATCAAGTACATGTTTTGATGGGATTGCAGAGATCACCACATCTACTTTCCCCACTGCTTCTTCTAAGCTTCCTTCATCCTCCAATGAACCCTACACCCCAAATCAAACGAAGAATTAAAAAATCAAAAGTTTTGATTTAATGAGGGAGATTATTGGAGAAAGGAAGAGACTTTGAGGAGAGTGACGCCGGAGGAGGAGAGAGCTTCAAGCTCAACGGACTTGGAAGAGTCGGAGAAAGCAGAGTTTCTGACGAGGGCGAAAGTCGGGTGACCCGATTGGATGCTGAAACGGGTCAAGTAGTGCCCTAATCTTCCTGTTGCTCCGATGACCAATACTCTGCTCTTCTCCATATTCTCCCGTACAAATTAACTCAGTTCTCTTACACTTTTTAGAAGCAGTACTTTGAACTCAAAAAGACGTTGACTTTCTACTTAAAACTATAAACTCAATAAAGTCACATGTCTAAATAACAGATCAGTTTAACGACATATATTTTTATTCCGACAGATAATTCATGCTAGCATTGCAATATATTTTTGTAATGTTATGGATCGTTTGTGTAGCCTGTGTAAATTGATTATCATCATGCATTCTTCTAATTGTTTGAAACCAAGCTTTTGGAGGAGTTGTTGAGAAGATATTTATCAGAGAACTTTGGAGAAAGAGTTAAACATAGGCCACTCTTTCTTCTTTTACTTTGTTACTATACCTTTTTTTTTCTGTTGAATGGTCGAGTAGAGTTGTGACAGTTTTATCATGAAAAGTCCTATGTATGAACCCCATTAGAGAGCATAATGATTAGTGAGACCCATTCATAATGCTCTAATAAGAAGAGGACACAGATTCATACACTGATAATAAAATATCTAATACTGTTTTGCAATCTATACACACACACAATAGTATTGTATATACTCTTGTGTCTGATACTAGTAGTATACTGCAATGGTTTGGATAGTTTTAGCCGGTAACATCATGATTACCATCATGCAACTCTAATTGTTTGAACACCTTCATCGAGGTTTTGGAAGAGTCATTGATAAATTATTTATCAAAGAAAAAACTTTGGAGAAAGATTCAACTTATGCCACACTTTCTTTTACTTTGTTACTGCTTACCTTTTCTCTTTTTTTCTTTCGTTGATTGAGTGGTCGTGGACTTGTGTGACATTGTGTAAAGAAAATTCCTATCTATGAACCCCATTAGAGAGCATTATCTGGTGAGACCCACTCATGATGCTCTAAGAAGACGAGAAACACACATTGAAGAGACTATTTGATAAGAAAAATATATATTATTGTTTGGCATCTATACACACAATACAGTATACACTCTTGTCTCTGATACTACAATGATGGGCTGAGAATCTTTAAGTTAATTTACTGAAATTAGTAAATAACTGGTAACTTAGCTCTCTTTTCCGATGAAAATAATATTGAGTTTGATCGTCCCACTTGAAAAAATAAGCTGCTTGTATCCAGAGAACCTGCATAAACAAATCTTATGTTATGTAAATTTTGAATGAAGTGTGATATTTGAACCTTGTCCTAAACCATAAGGGAGCCAAAAATTTATGCCAATATAATCACTGCTAGTAAAATATTATACCTGACAATGGTCTAGAACTAAGGAACGCTTTTAAATTTGCGGATCAACTCCTAGACTGCTATAAAGATTCTGCACACCAGAGTCCCACATAGTAGCAGATTGACCATTCTGTAACAAAATCAAACATATGCAGATTATTAGTAAACCAAAAAGTTATATTGATAACGGGAGAGAAATGAAAACAACATAACGTACGTTGAAACATGACAGTGGATCAGAACTGGTAACCACTTGCTGCATTGGATTGAAATGAACATAACCGGAATTAACCATCTCATGAGGATAACCGGAATTCACCATCATATGAGGTGGCATCACAGTGTTTGGTAAGTTCATCATTGGAGCTGACACAACCTGGATTCAGTTCATATTATTAGCTCATCTAATTAATCTACAAAAAGTTTTTGCATATACGACAAATCAAAATAGACTAACCTCTTTGGCAAAAATGTCATCGATGTTGAAATCCAGCCTTGGACTAACAGTTGCTAGCTTCATCGATAAGAACTGTTTCAAACATGAACGAACCATATGTTAGAGAGTATACACTATAGTATTTATACACTTAATAAGATACTGGAAAATGAAATTCAAACCTCGACTTGTCGCTGAAGAGACTGAACATAGTTAATGATCTCGTCAAGCATCCCTGCTTTGCCAGTGATCTTGTCGCATCCAGGAACCAAATCTTGTAGAAACTTCATTCTCTCACTGATTTTTTCTCTTCGAGCCTTCACAGTTTTAACAATCAATCAATTAGTCTCAATGAACTTTTTCAAGATATATAAATAATCAACGAAGTCTCTCTCACTCTTTCTGCAATGCTGTGGCTATCAGTGGCTTGGCCTCTCCGTGCACGAACATGAATATAATCCGTTCTCTGAGAGTCTTTCGTCACTTTTGATGAATCGTTAGAGCAACTGTTCTGTTCTTTCTTGGCTTTGTTCTTCATCTTCATGATGCCTTTATTGCTCTGCTCTGTTACTTTCGACTTCTCTTCTTCTTCTTCATCGAATACTTCTCTGTTCATCATCATCTGCTTCTTCTTCTCATTACAAACCTAAAAACCCATAAGACAGATTAGTAAATCTCAAAGTAATATCTTTTTTTTTTTCATTTGTAGGATTCAAAGTTTTAGTCTTTTTAGTTCAAAAACAGAGCTATACGTATACGAACCTTAGTCTCTGTATCGACGCAGTCAAACTTCCTTTTCTTGAAATTTCCAGACTCAGTTGTAACGTTTCCCGGCGAAGCTGAGAGTCTCGCGTCACTGTACACCGTCGTATCCCCGTAAATCGCCGGAAGATCCAAACCAGCCGACGCCAGAAAGCCGTCAATCTCGCCGCCGTTAATCGTCGGAGAATTGGAGAAGAAGCCGGGATGGTAGTTGAGGTGAGCCCTTTGGCGCTCTAAGACAGACATGTCGGCACAGTTGAGGAAAAGGTCAGCTTCTGTAGCTTCTCCGTTTATCATCATCATCTTCTACTACTTTAGCAACTGGAGTGGTAGAGAAACAGAGTAAAGGTGAGGGTAGAAGAGGAAGGGATATTTATAACCGAACAAAAGAAGCTTTGTACTTAGTCCAAGTTCATCGCATCAGATAAGTAGGGCCATGTACAAATCTGGAAGTTTTATATGATTGTAGATAATTGAGTTTTGGGATGCCCTAGAGAAATGATGATAAAATTGCTAAAAATAGTGACACAGAAAACTTAGGAAATACAAAAAAAAAATTAAATTATTACAACTTATTTATTAGGGCAATTGCACTCAGTGTCTACGTTTCAAACATTATTTAGGTAAATAGCATATGCACTGTTGACAATATCATAATCCCATCCATACCCCTGTTTCTAGTATATTTCCTGCAGAACCTATAACTGGATATATCATATCATATTTTCTTTTAATTATATTCCATGATTCTCTCTCTCTCTCCTCTGAACAAAAGCTTCGTTCTCTCACAGAAGTTTATTTATTAAAACTATTCATGTTAATCTGAATAAAAAGAAAATGATTTTATGGGAGTTCGAATCTACACAGCATATGATGTTTTCTCGAAGGAGAAGAACCTGTAGGCGTGAGAGTCCTCCCATAACCCGTATGATGTTTTTCTGCTGTTTTTGTTAGGACGAGCCTTAAAAAAATCTGGATTTGTGCTATTTGGATACAATTAGGCATGACTAGATTGATTATTGAAACCAACTCAATTCTTCATTACATAAACAATGATCGGTTAAGAAGCTAGGAATCCAACAATGATTGCTGAAGAAGATGGTCTCGTGGTTGTTTCAGTAATTTCACACGCCCCTCATGCACATCGGTGCAAATATTTTTGAATTTATACCATCCGCCTAATTATTATTTTTTCTATGTATATTCAGCTAAATGACCCTATTTATTATACATAATGTATATTATATACATTTTGTATATCGCTGGATTCGATTTTCATTCATTTAAGAAAGGATAAGCATGGGCATTTAGGGGCAAAATCACGTATAGTGTGAAGAAGACTCATTTCTAGCTGGAAAGGTCTCAAAGTTTAATTCACTAAACACGAGCAAGTGAACGTCACGTGGGAGTGGTTGTCCCTTTGTAACCACAATGAAAGATACTATCATTGTGTAGTTTGACATTCCCTTTAATTTGATTCGTGATCGAAACTTGAAGTTCGTTTTACTAGTGACAAAACATTTGTGCCGTAACCGCCTAAAAACCATATCATAATATTCATAAAATCAGGGCATTGGTCATCATCATCTAGCGCTAGCGCCAAGACGCATCTAATACGGGCCGCGTAATTGCATATTCTAGAAATAACCTCCCATACAAGTTAACTTAGAAGCCAAGTACAAAGACGAAAGCATTATACATTTGATTTACCCCAAGACGGTTTAACTATAAACAACTTTTCAGGTCATTTTATAACTTTGGTGTTTGGCTACGAGAGTATGGACACTGTTCACATGAATTTATGACGCAAGAGGCTTTCTGAATCTTGATATTCAGATCGATCCTGCTGCTTCTGATGGCCATGCTATACTGGCTTCCTATATCGTGATTGGCTAATACTGAGACGGCGCGAGAGAGACTGCCACGTGATCGCCATGCTCTTTGAATGCATGTGCTTACAAGGCCCATCACATGAATTACTCACGACTAGTTAGCTTTGGATCACTTTCACCGAAAACCAGTCAGCAAAATATTTCCATGAAAAGACCTATCATAAATAAAGCATGTCACTAATATTGTTTGGTTTAGTAGATTCTCAAATATTTCTATTTATCCTACCTTTTATTTAAGTCACTGGAACACCCTTCGTGTGAACATAAAATCCAATATTTTGTTGTTTCGGTCTAATCCAACTATATTAACAAGCTTTTAAAAAAAACAAAAATGAAGTTAGTAGATAAGGAAAGGGGAGAGGGTATAAAGTTGTTTGAAATAAAGAAATGGTCATTGCTTTTTGATGTGATGAATTCGGACCAAGTCCATGGAAGATGAAGGCTATTTCATTATCATACTATTCATGCATACACTATTAAAGTAATGTCACACACCTAATCTGTGGGTTCCCCATTATCTTATATACAAATACGCATAAATTCGTGCATATATATGTTTGTACATGCATCAAGGTATATGTCAACACTTGTTTCTGGTGTATCGAGTTGGAGGTAAGTATACCCTATAATTACTACACAAAACATGTGTTTGGAACAATAACGAGGGCGATCCAATCAGGCGCGTTGTAATAGCATTCTTCATGAAGTTTAATCAGAAATGGTATTTATTTACACTAAAAGATAAAAAGAATGAGGGGGATCTATTTAGTGGTCATGATATGATGGGATCCTAATCACAGTAAAAGTGTTATAGATGTCAAACCATACAAATTTACAAAATACATGTATATTTACCTAAATAAATGTGAACTACTAGCACATGATACGTAACTAACTAGTACTCAGTATCTACCTGAGACGATATAAATTTTTAATTATAAAATTCTTATGCAAAATTTTATATTTTCCATTTATTGGTTAGTCTTGTATAGTTTAGAAACCAGAAGTAAGATCAACTAAACAATTAGTGTATGTAATAAAATAAAGCATTTGGTGTTGCAAATGAATTTTGATGTGCAATCTTTTAATTTACTTTCACAAAGGAAGCACCTATTTTTCTTCTAAATAATCGGTGAATATGTTGAAAAAGTCGAACAAAATTATAAAGTTTTACTAGGAAAACACGAACGTGGGTGCATATAGGTCATAAATAGATAAGATGATTCTTTTGCTGAAGTATGTTCCTCGGGGATTGCTCCAATTCTCTGACAGCTATCATTAATTTCTCATTATTCAACCATCTACTGAATTCTATGGGCGCCCTTCTTTTATGTTTCCAAATTCAAAATCATACAACAATCTAACAATGTGCATTTTATTTTGAAACTAGATATGGATCCGTGCGTTGCACGAGTTTATTTGATATTTTAATTTCAAGAACATATAAAAATAATGAAAATATTTTTTCACATTAGTTCTTGAATTTTCAGTATATATTGGTTACATTTTAATAATAATAATCCGTTTGTAAATTTTTATTTGTATTTGTATTTCAATATTCATGGTGTTTTAAATAGTATATTGATATTTTTATTTTTTAATAAATACTTCACTTTTAATTATTTTTCAAAAGAATATTATTTATAGTTAATTGAAACATATGGAATTGTGAACGCTTTATATTGTTTATATTGTGTAAGACAAATTAAAACAGCACAATTCAAATATTAATGTTACACAACACCAATCAATATGTTTTATTGATTGTCAGCTAAAGATTGAATATATTGCTAGATAAAACATCAAATTTGTTTACTTTAGCACTCATGGTGTGACTTTAACCTCTATATAATATTTTGTAAAACATTATTGTCACTATTTTTTAAAAATCTGAAGCTCTTTAGTTGTGGTGACTCTTGATAGTGCGACGTATAATTGTAAGAACAGACTTGACCTTAACTCTTGTTGATAGTCATTATATAGCTCTTATAGGAAATTAATGTCTTTTCAGTTTGAAAGGCCTTCCTGCATTTGTTGGTATAAGACTTATTCTAGGAATAAAAATCTGTTTTTCCACATAACTTCCGATTAGGATTCCGACTTCAATAATCATGTTTTCTAAGTGAGTTATCAGTATCATTCTTCTATTGTAAAGTCTTTCTCTTTGATTTAAATTCCTTAATAACATCACCTACAACAATTGATTGCATAGTCGTTCTCTTTGATTTAAGTTCCATAATAGCATGAATTATAACAACATAACCAATTTTATATGTCGATAAGAATAAACACACACATAAGTATAATAGTCACATTAACTTAGTCACAACAACATAATATCTATATAAAGCTGGACAAAATAGTGGTAAATTTTGATTGGATTCATTATCCGTTTTGATTTGAACTGAAATTCTGAATATCCGTAACTCTACAAAGGAAAGTAAAAACTTATATAAAATATCTGTAGGAAACAAAACAAATCACAAATACTAATGCATTTAAGAATGGATATCCGATCCGATACATTATATGGATATATATATATATATATATATATATAAGTTATATAAATATTATATTTTATATAAGTCTTATATTATTTTTATTTTCTAAAATTATTAGGTTATTTATTAGAACTTTTTAAAAATTGTTATTATTATTTTATCTTATTTTTGGAATTTTATTTGTTTTTATTATTTATTTTTATGGATCGAACTGGATATCCGATGAAAAATCTAATTTTTTTAGATATCCGGAACACCGAATATATAGGTGGCTACGGATCAAATCGTATTGAATATTTGAGTATTATGACAAAATGGATCTGATCAAAATATCTTCAAAAGCCTTGATATCCGATTAATGTTCACCCCTACATCTATATGTACAAACACTTAAGTATCTCTGTAACAATAACTAACGTACAACATCGTGACAATTATATTATTTTAAAAGTTCGACATCAATTTAATGTGAAGATCAGAATATCGAGTTATTTTCTCAACATGTGACACCCAAAAAAGATAACATGCGAAGATGTGAAAGAACATGCAGAAAAACTCACATATAATTTTCTTGTATCTCTTCACAATATATGAGAGAGTTTAATCACATCTATTGATCAATATATGAATAATTATAATTTCTTTTGGTTTATGATTTTCAAAAAAAAAATAGAGAGTTTAATAACATATATAGATGTGAATATTTTTTGTTTCTTTTGGTTTATGATCTTAAAATAGGAAATTAATTATTCATAAAAAAATATTTGAAATAATTATTCTAAAAATAGTTTTGATTAGGATTTAAAGAAACTAAAATTACTATTAAACATTCTCTTAGAATTTTCTTTTCTTATGTTTAAGATTTTGGAAAAGGACAATTATTATCAAATAATTACTATCAATCTTTTACAATATATTGACTAATTATGAGATATTTTAAAAATGTCAAAATTGTAAAAGGAAAATTAATATAAAATAAGTTTTTAAAATTATCTTTTGTTTTGGATATTACAAAAGGATAATTAGTATTAAATAAGTTATTTTACAAATCAATTTTTTTTCTTTCGGATTTTAAAAAAGAAAATTTCTAGAAAATTACCCTTAAATATTTTTTAAATAAATTTACTGTTAAATAGTTTTGAAATAGACTTTTTCAAAATTCGTTTTTATTTTCTTATTATATATTCTTAATCATGAGATATTCTAACACATGTTACAATATTAAAAAAAAACTACTATCAAATAATTATTTTGCAATTATATTTTTAAAGATCTTAAATTGGAAAATTACTATATAATTATTTTTAATAAAATTTTTATTATCTTAGCATATTTATTTTTAATTATGAGATAGTATTACCACATATTACAACTTTAAATATATAACTGTCATGTATCACAATCATGTTAGTTAACAACTTTGAAGAACCAAGTTTATTATAGTCTTTTACAAAAACAATTATTCAGGATTTTAAAGAAAAATTTCTATTAGAATATTATTAAATCATTATTTTTTTACTATTAAATAAATTTCAAAATTCGTTTTTTTCTATCTCTTTATATATATTTTTATAACATTATAAATTTTAACATATTTCATAATATTAAAAGGAAAGTTACTATCAAATAACCATTTTCAATTATTTTTTAGAATTTTAAAATAGAAAATTACTATTAGATAATACTTACAATTACTTTTTAACAAAATTTATTTTTTATTATCTTAGTATATATATTTTTAATTATAAGATAAGTTAACACATATTACAATCTTAAATATTTATTGACACATGTTATGATCATCTAGTTAGTAACTTTGAAGAACCAAACTTTATATAATAAGAAGAGAACCAAAATCATTTATTATTATCTTAGTATATATATATATATATATATATATATATATATATATATATATATATATATATATATATATATATTAATAATTATGAGATAGTTTAATATATATCATAATTTTAAATATATAACTGCCATGTGTCACAATTATGTTAATTAACAATTTTTAAAAATCGAACTCTATATAATCTTAATTGTAAATATTTTTTTGTTTAGGATTCTCAAAAAGGAAAAATTCTGAAAAAATATATTAAATAATTTTTACAATTACATTATTCGAAATTTGTTTTTACAACAATCAAATAATCTTTTACAATTATCTTTTGTTTAGATTTTTCTTAAGTGGAAAATTACTATTAATAATAATGATAATAAGATTTTTAATTATGGGATAGATTAATACATGTCACAATCTTAAATATATAACCGCCACGTGTCGCGATCGTGTTAATTAGTAACTTTGAAAACTAAGCTTTATATAATAAGATGTTTTGTTTCTAAATGTAACTTCAATGGGAAAAGGTCGTTTGATTTAGTCAATCAAATGCTAAATTTTTGAGTATCTTCGATGGGAAAAGATATATTTATCGATATGTTTGTAATAACTGATGTCCTCTTGGATCAAAATCTTCAAGCGAAGAAATGAATGACTCGATCTTCGAGTGTTGGATTTGGAGATTGGATCGGTTCACATGGCTGATGATATTTTACCACATCTGTCTAACCAAATGCGAGTTTAATTGCTTGTTTCTGGTTATGACGTTATATATTTCACTGGAAGAAAAAATCGTTGTTGAAACAACTGAATACTAGAACAGCGATGTATTCTTTATATATAATGAACATGAGAAACATAGTATACATCAGCCTAATAAGAGAAGAAAGAGAGCGTGAAGGATGTCATTTCAGATACATCAACCAGGACCGACCGGTTTGGATATGAATATCTATGGCTTAGCTGAATCAGAATCAATTTTAACCGGATATCTATTAGTGCAATGTTCCCAATGAGGCAATGACTATGTTGAAGCTTTGACATTGCACAGAGCCACCCAAATTTAAACTCTGACCCTAAAGCAATCCGCCAAACTTTATTTCCCTTCTTCATTCTTCCTGTTGCATCTATGTATGCCAATTCATACCATATTGAGCTAGACAAAGTATTCCAAATATGTGTAATTGATCTTTGATCCCTCAGACATCTATCGGTGGTAGGTTTGAGTTCTTTGCTAGAAAATTGATCACACGATCTGTCTCCAACATGAATGCAAAAGAGTCAATTTGAAGCTTGAAGTTAGGGACGTAGTAATGCTTGAATTTTATCTTTCAAAAGTTTCTTGGAAAATGAAGGTAGCTAAAAAAGGAAGTTTATATACTTGGATCGGTTCTGATCAAGGAGCCTTGTTCGAGAGCAGATCCGCGGATCCACCAGTCCAAATCAAGAAATTAGGGATCAACGTTGCTTTCTTGTTACCAAATTTCAAGCTTGCATATCAATCTAGGAAAAAAACGAATCTTCGTCACGTGAAAATGGGTTTGGGATTGGCCCAATTCTTTCATTGACACCCATAAATATTGCTCTGCAGTTTATTTCATTATTGCATAGAATCGGCCCATTACAACAAAGATCTAACATTTTCATTCTTGGGAAATGGGCAATCTTTCCTCGAGATACTTCAAGAAAATATAATTTAAATACAGCTCTATTCGTTTAAGATCCCTAAGAAAAAACTATACTGGTATTATTGTCCAATAATATAGGTCGGAGCAGCAAACCAAACATTATATGCTTAAGCATAAATTAATCGATTTTGATTAGGAAACGGCGTACAATTAACGATTCTAATGGAAGCCAGCTATTAAAATTACGAAAAACAAATACTACTACTATACATGCTTATTGTAAACACTCGCGTAATATCTACTCCTTGAGCGTAGATATATTTTAGCTTAGCATAGTCAGGGGGCATTCTCGTAATAAAACGACAACAACATGTCTTAAATCCAACGCTCGCTTTTACTACCCGTTGCGGTCGTCTTGTCTAAATCACTTTGCAACGTTTTCGTGAAAGCTATCTTCTTCTGCTCCCAACGTTTCTTTTATTTCTTCTTTACTCCTTTCAGACAACAACTCTAAACTAGTCCCATTCTCACCATGTCTGGTTCTAGCGACTCGGGAACCCAAAAGTTCTCATCTAAATCCACCGTCTTCGGACTAAGCCTCTACTTAGTCATCGCGATATGTTCCGTTTTCATACTGTTGATCTCGCTCTTGATCTTCCTCTTCGTCTGCTTGAACCGAGTCTCACGCGCGCGTAGAATGCGGGTGAAACACAGCTCCGGATCCATCCCATTGGTCTCCAAAGAGACGTCGGAGGTCAAGACGGTCGGGAAGTTTCTGAACTGCGACGATTCGATGAGGAAAGTCGAAAACGAAGTCGCTGTTGTGGTCGCCGAAGCGACGAGTAAAGAAGTAAGCGGCGGGTTCGATGAGATGTCGGTGGCTTCGAGCGGTGACGTTGGTTCCGAGGTGATGGGATGGGGAAGGTGGTACGGCTTGAAAGATCTGGAGATTGCGACGCGTGGCTTCTCCGATGAGAACGTGATCGGAGAAGGAGGCTACGGTGTCGTTTACAGAGCTGATTTTCCCGACGGTTCGGTCGCTGCAGTCAAGAATCTACTTAACAACAAGTAAGTTTTGGAAATGTTACTATAAGATCATTTTTTGATAAGTAAATGAGGTTAAACTTTTTTTTTGGATTTATTTGAAAATTTTAGATCTTTATCTGAGTTTGTGTATTAAATATTATTGCTCCTTCTGACAATTCTCATTTACTCCGTTTCACGGACTCCGTAATTCTGGGGTCAAGGCTCCATTGGTACTTGGATTTTAATAAGCTTCAAAAAAACATTATTTTATATATTTCTTCCGACAAGTGCTTCTTTAGAAAAATATAACATTTTCTCCGCATTAGATTAATTTTGACTAATATTATCAAATCAAATTATTAAGTTGTAACCATTATTGACATTCTTTTTCTTTCTTATATGTCAAGTACATGCTTTTGCTACCATCGAACTGTATATTCATGTTTTCTACCTAAGGTTACTAAACAAAAAGTAAACATTAATTTAACTAATTAGTTGTGCTTTGTTCTTTATTCTCTCCATTATTATTTCTTTAAACTTTTCCTTTTGTTTTTGGTCTTTATCTTTTCTTTTTGTTTTAGTATTTACCTTTAAGTGATGAGATAGTAGTCTTACTAGTATAAAACTTGCTGGAAAATGAGATACCATTGAATCAAATACCCTGAAAAGAATCTGCTAAGTTTGCTTTCTGTATCTCGTCACTTCATTGTTCCAACTTATTTTATGATTAATAAAATATGGATAAATCTTCTATTTAGGTAGCGAGCTTGTAGAAATATATTATGAATGGTTGTTAGGTTTGGCAGAATCAGGTTGTTAGGTTTTGCAGCACAACCACCTATCTTCGTCTTTACTCTCATTGTACACCTATCTTCGTCTTTACTCTCATTGTATATGTTTTGTCAACAAGTTAAGATTCTGATATAATAAATGAATCTGGTCAAATGATGGTAAAACGTTGTTTTCTTCAGGGGTCAGGCAGAGAAAGAGTTTAAAGTTGAGGTAGAAGCAATTGGGAAAGTAAGACATAAGAACTTGGTTGGTCTGATGGGTTATTGTGCCGACACTGCTCAAAGGTTGCTAAAACAAACAAAATTCACGAAAATGAATTAGTAAACTTGAATTCATATTTGTTTATAACGAAACTTGGGTTTATTTCTTTGTTTGTTTGATTATAGGATGCTTGTATACGAATATATTGATAATGGAAACTTGGAGCAGTGGTTGCATGGTGATGTAGGTCCCGTGAGTCCTCTCACATGGGATATCCGCATGAAGATTGCCATTGGAACAGCTAAAGGGTGCGTGCAGTTTCTTCTTCTTGTCAACTACATTTTCTAGCTAACGATTGCGGTTTTAAAACCTTGGCTTTTGATGAACAGATTAGCCTATTTACATGAAGGGCTTGAACCAAAGGTTGTGCACCGTGATGTAAAGTCTAGTAACATCTTGCTCGATAGGAAGTGGAACCCGAAGGTGTCTGATTTTGGTTTGGCCAAGTTGTTAGGATCTGAAACGAGCTATGTGACAACTCGTGTGATGGGAACTTTTGGGTGAGCAGATTGATTTCTTGACATCGTTAAAAGAGATTACAAGAAGTTACTAAACTTCTTAATATTTCTTGTGCAGATATGTTTCACCTGAGTATGCAAGTACGGGTATGCTTAATGAGTGTAGTGATGTCTATAGTTTCGGTGTTCTGCTTATGGAGATTATAACAGGAAGGAGCCCAGTCGATTATTCAAGACCCCCTGGCGAGGTAATCTCATAATACATAATTAACAATCATTTCCTCCGAAGAACATATGTAAACGTTTGTTTATTTGTGAAACAATTGTTCAGATGAACTTAGTGGATTGGTTTAAAGGAATGGTTGCAAGCAGACGTGGGGAAGAAGTTATAGACCCTAAAATCAAGAATCCACAACCTCATCCAAGAGCTTTGAAAAGAGCATTGCTTGTTTGTTTGCGTTGCATAGACCTTGATGCTAGTAAACGGCCAAAGATGGGACAAATCATTCACATGCTTGAGGCTGACGATTTCCCTTTCCGTCCTGTAAGTGTCAAAAAACTAAAAAGATATTGCCTCCCTCTCTAAACAAGTTGGTTGAGCTTTATGTGTTTATTTCCTCTTATTTATAATAGGAACACAGATCAGTCCAGGCAAACAAGAATGCTCATCATCACAGTGTTTCAGGGAGATCACTTGAGAGTTGATGCTATTGGCTACACACAACCAGATTCATAGATGTGTTCACGTTTGTTCTGTATTGAGTATTACATAGATTCATATGAGTTGAAATTAGATAATATGAGAGAATGGAGTTCAAATTCTAAGGCTTGTTAGTTTATATGTAAATATATATAATATCAATCATATATGTTGAACACTCTAGTGCATTTCGTATCTTTTGGTTGGCCACGTGAAAAAGTTGAAGACTAAAGACAATAGACCTGAAGATTATATCCAACCATCCAACGAGTGAGCAAACCAAACCAAACCGCATATTAAACCGCGATTACTGTTGGACCGATCACAGAAATCTGAAAACAATCGATTGATTCCGTATCCGGTTTGGGTATACCAGATCCGACAATCCACGACCACTCCACTAACTTCGATTGGTATAAAAATTATCCAAAAGTCGCCAGGTGGCATCACGTATTCTCCTGACTTCTCCATCATAACACAAACATACCCCCACAATCCACATTGCAAAAAAAAAAAAAAAAAAAACCAATTCCACTTATTAAAATTCGATTATTCATCTAGATCTGGTGGGAACTCTGTTATTGAAACGGAAGATGGATGAGAGTTTGATCAAGCGTCTGGAAGCTGCGGTTACGAGGCTCGAGGGGATCTCAAGCACCGGAGGAGGAGTTGTTACTCTTTCCCGCGGAGGAGGAGATTTCTCCGCCGGCGGCGCCGGAACCGATGCCGCGGCGTCTGATCCGTCGATTCTGGCCTACAAAGATCTGATTTCGCAATGCGTCGGCAGAGCGTTGAGCGCTGCGGAGAAGATCGGTGGACCTGTTCTGGATGTGACGAAGATCGTCGCCGAAGCGTTTGCTACGCAGAAGGATCTGCTCGCTCGCATCAAGCAAACTCAGGTAAGTTTGAATTGGATTGGATTGGATTTTGATTGAGAGATTGGATTGGATTGGATTGGATTTTGATTGGATTGGATTGGATTGGATTTTGATTTGATTGACAAACTCATGTAAGTTCTTGTCGTGGATTGGATTTGGATTGGATTGGATTTTGAATCATTTAGATGTGGTTTTTGATTTGAGAGCAGAAGCCTGACATGGCTGGATTAGCTGGATTTCTCAAGCCGTTGAATGATGTTACGATGAAAGCTGACGCAATGACTCAAGGAAGGAGGTCTGATTTCTTCAATCACCTTAAGGCTGCTTCCGATAGTCTTTCTGCATTGGCTTGGATTGCTTTCACCGGAAAAGATTGTGGTAAAAGCAGAGAGACATTATTGTTTGATAATTTTCTGTAGAAATGATTGATTTGTGATGTAATTTTTGCTCTTCATCTTGCAAAAGGTATGAGCATGCCAATCGCTCACGTGGAAGAAAGTTGGCAGATGGCTGAGTTTTACAACAACAAGGTGGATTAGCTCTTCTTCAAAACTCTTTCTATGAGTTTTGATGCTCTTTGTACTCTGTTAATTATGTGATCTCCATGTTCTTGTTTTAGGTTTTGGTGGAGTACCGTAACAAAGATGCGAATCATGTGGAGTGGGCTAAAGCCTTGAAAGAACTTTACTTGCCTGGTTTGAGGGAATATGTGAAAAGTCATTACGCCTTGGGACCTGTATGGAATGCATCAGGGAAACCTGCTAGTGCTCCTCCTGCCAAAGGTCCGCCTGGTGCTCCTGCTCCTCCCCCAGCACCGGTCTTCAGTTCTGAATCTTCAAAGCCATCATCTTCGTCGAACCAGAAACAAGGGATGTCTGCTGTTTTCCAGCAGCTCAGCTCTGGTGCTGTGACCTCAGGTATGTTACGTTGTATACGTCTTCACATTTCTGACACAATCTCTGTTTTGGAACGTGAATCATAGATAGTTTATTATTCTTTTTCTTTGCTTTCCAGGTCTTAGAAAAGTGACAGATGATATGAAGACAAAGAACCGTGCTGGTAGAACCGGAGCAGTGAGTGCCATTGAGAAGGAAACTCCTGCTACTAAACCAGCATTTTCGAAAACTGGGCCACCGAAACTGGAACTTCAAATGGGTCGCAAGTGGGTTTTACTAACAAATACTATATGGTGCATATTCAAGCTGTGTTAAGATGTACTCTAACATGGTTGTTGGCTTCTACTGAATCATATTAGGTGGGCTGTTGAGAACCAAATTGGGAAGAAGGACTTGGTTATCAGCGAGTGTGATTCCAAACAATCTGTGTATGTATTTGGTTGCAAAGATTCTGTCTTGCAGATACAAGGTTAGTTTGTGCCATTCCAAGCTCACACTAAAAGTTGGATATCTGCTAAAAAGATCTTTGAGTCCCTTACTGTTGTTCCATTATTTGTAGGAAAAGTTAATAACATCACCATTGACAAATGCACAAAAGTCGGTGTTGTCTTCACGGTGAGTGGAATAATACTGTTGCCTCTTACATTCCAACAGTATAAAGTTATTTGATTTCTGATCATGTAAAATCTAACATGTCTATACAGGATGTTGTTGCTGCATTTGAGATTGTGAATTGCACCAACGTAGAAGTACAATGTCAGGTATGTTTTCTACCATCTTTGGCTCTCCTAATGACCGAAATATATCTTCTAAAGGACGACATTGCTTTTACTTCTCAATCTTATGATATAGCTCTAACGGCTGGAGTCTTTCTTGAGACACTAATGCTCTTGCTTTGTCTTTACGTCATCTGTGGGTGTTCCAGGGTTCAGCTCCCACAGTTTCTGTGGACAACACAACTGGCTGTCAGTTATACCTAAACAAAGACTCATTAGAGACGGCTATAACAACAGCCAAGTCGAGTGAGATCAATGTAATGGTCCCTGGTACTTCCCCTGATGGAGATTGGGTATGATTTCCTCTCTTTGTAACAATGAAATGTTTCTATAGTCCAGTTTCTTTGGGTGAGCAAAAGTCAGAAGTCATTGATTTTGTAACCAAGCGACTCGTGTCTGTGCGAGTGAGGGGACACTGTTCTTTAAAGTATTCATTCTCATAGTGGTTTTTATCACAACATTGTAGGTGGAACATGCACTGCCGCAACAGTACAACCATGTGTTCACTGAAGGGAAGTTCGAGACAACGCCGGTCTCACACTCAGGTGCCTAAGTTAAAAGGGAATCTCTCTCTGTGTTCAGTCTGGATTTTGCTTAAATATCATCACGTCTTGTTTTAACTTGTTTTCTTCAGATTATAAAAGAGCAGAATCTGTTTGTTTGTGGTTCTGTCTCTATATTTTGGGATTGGAGGTTCTTTTGTTTGTTTGTTTGTTTGTTTGTTGTCATCTCGGTCATCTTCTCTTTTGTTCGTCTTTGGGGTTTTGGATTTGATTTGGGCTTTTCCTTGTTGGTGCGCTCATACTTTTTCTGAGTTATTGCTGATGAAAATGTGAACAAATCCTGGATAGAAAAGGTTGTGGTCCTATTCTTGGAATATGCAAATTTTTATGTATTGTCAACCTTCTTAAATTCTTGGTCGTTTTGTTTTGGTAATGATGCGAGCGTTGGTTAAAAATCTTGAGGAAAAGTTTAAAATGATTTCAAAATGCGAATAGAAGCATTAGTTAACCTAACAGTCTTACACAATAATTGAGTTGAAAAATTGTGAAAATCACTAAAAGCTTGGAATATATAGCTTGTGGTGGGGTTGAAACGTAAAGAACGGGCTTAAACACTGGGAAGTAGCATGGAAAAGGGGGAATCATGCCATCCGCATTCTTGTGAGATAAAAACCTATATGCATTTATCAAGCTACATAAACACGAAACTAATGCGCATGTTCACAAATTTAGCATCCTCCTTCACTTCAATTTACTAGATATTACTAATAAATGTCACAACCATTCTTCTGTACTTATGAGCCCTACATGCTACCTACTCTTGATCAATTTTTTACAGCCGGTGTTACCTGCTTTTGGACGGTAAAACTTTTGTTGAAAGATACTTGTGCATACATTTATCTCAAGACCTTGTAATATGCAACTTGATGGAGATTATTGAGTCAAATCCTTTCTTTTTTTTTGTCGAGAGTCAAATCTTTTCTAAAAGTCGATAATTTACGATTTCAGTTTTTTTCTTTTTTTGATAGTATAAACAAAACAAAAGCTCTCTTTCAGAACTTATCTTGCAGAACAAGTTCTTACCGGAATTGTCCTATAATATTACAAAATAGTAGACCAAGACCGAAGACTTACATTTATCAAAATAAAAATTAAAAAAGACCGAAGACATACACACTTCAGACAGAGAGAAACACAAGTCAAGACGTGGACTGTGGAAAAACGAGTACAAACGTGTATTCTTTGAAAACTCGTCTCTCTTACAACGTAACCGTTACAGTAAAAAACCTCTTTTTCAATTCACTTATAAAAACTTTCACAGAATCTCTGTCTCATCCTTCTTCACCATCATGATGGCTATCTCCATCTGCTTCTCTCTCCTCCTCATCCTCCTCTCTCACTTCCCTTCCTCACCACGTAAGTATCTTCTTCTTCAATACGACGTAGCTTTTACCCTCTGTTCTTCCTCTTCAATCTAACCTTAATTTTCTTTCTCTATTTTACTCAACAGATGCAGAGCCATTCATCGGAGTTAACATCGGTCAAGTCGCCGACAATCTCCCTCCGCCTGCCGAAACCGTCAAGCTCCTCAAGTCCTCTTCTATCGAGAAAGTGAGGCTCTACGGCGCCGATCCCGCCATTATCAAAGCTTTGGCCGGAACCGGTATAGGCATCGTCATCGGCGCCGGTAACGGAGACATTCCTTCCCTCGCCGCCGATCCTAACGCCGCCTCTCGATGGATCAACTCCAACGTTCTCCCTTTTTACCCCGCCTCCAAAATCATCCTCATCAACCTCGGCAACGAGGTTCGGTTCGGTTCAAATTTATGAAAATTAAATTAAATTGATTTTTTTACGAAATCTTAACCGGTTCGTTTGCAGGTGCTGATGTCGAACGATCCGAATCTAGTGAACCAGCTACTCCCGGCGATGCAAAACGTCCAAAAAGCACTCGAGGCGGCGTCGCTCGGCGGGAAAATCAAAGTGTCGACGGTGCATTCGATGACGGTGCTCGGTAGCTCGGACCCGCCGTCTTCCGGTTCGTTTGCGCCCGGTTATCAAGCCGGTTTAAAGGGGATTCTACAGTTCCTAAGCGACACGGGATCGCCTTTCGTTATTAACCCGTACCCGTTCTTCGCTTATCGAGATGACACGAGACCCGAAACGCTTGCGTTTTGCCTCTTCCAGCCTAATCCGGGTCGACCCGACGCTAACACTGGAATCAAGTACATGAACATGTTCGATGCTCAGGTAAATTAATTACATTTGGGGCCCACGCTTTTACGAGTCTTGTCTGAAACTAATCCATTCACTTTGTGTGTTTGGTAGCTAATTTAAACTTACGCAAAATTAGCTAATGATTTAGCTAGATGTCAAAGCATAGTTTAACAAGGTCGGTTAGTTTCCAGTAATCTCTTGTTGATCAGAGCAATGATAATTAGCAGAATTCACGTGAAACAGTATAAAGTTTGAACTTTTTGTTTTAAATATTTATTTTTGTATAAGAATTTCTTTGCAATAGATTGTAGCAAGGAACTTATTCTGTCACTACTTTACCACTTATAAGGAATCTATATTCTTATTGTATGTAGTACAAAAGACAGTTGTTCACTTTGGATGATACGGGTCCATACGAGCCGTATGTGTCTCACTCTCACAGTCTACACTTTCTTTTTTTTTTTTTTTTTTTTTTTTTTTTTTTTTTTTTTTAACCAGGTGTTGACCACCCTTCGGGCAGCCCACCACCTAGGCCCGGCGCCAGCCTTTGCCTGTACCTTTTACGGCCCTGGGCACGCCTCCCCCTCCCCGCGAGTCGAACCCCTGACCTCCTGGTTTGGGTGTACCTCTCGATACCGCTGGACTACGAGGTCCTGGGTAGTCTACACTTTCTTAGTTACGTCTGCTTTGGTTTTGTGATATTACAAACGTTAGTTCTTGTTTTATATTTCGTGTGTTGTAATAATTATCTTCTTAAGGGAATAAATCGTTGTCAGCCGTTTACTGATATGTCTGACAGGCTGGATTCCCACTAGCTGTTTACTTATTTTAGATGTTTCTTGAAACGTTTGTTTGCACTAGGCATCATCAATTCCACGTAAGGTGTGGTGACAAAAATTAATAAAATAACTAAAAAATAGAAGAGAAATTGAAAACGGTGTCTCTTCAGGTCATACTACGTGTTTGTGTCTTCGTACAAAGCAGTATAAAAATCCGTCGTTACTTGCAACATACGCTACAGTCTCTGTTTCATTGTTCGCAGGTAGATGCGGTTCACTCGGCTTTGAAATCCGTTGGTTTCGAGAAGGTGGAGATCGTGGTGGCGGAAACAGGTTGGCCTTCACGAGGGGACCCCAACGAAGTTGGACCGAGCGTTGATAATGCTAAAGCATACAACGGAAACCTAATAGCTCATCTAAGGTCAATGGTTGGCACACCTCTCATGCCTGGGAAGTCCGTGGACACTTACATCTTCGCACTCTATGACGAGAATCTAAAGCCTGGACCATCTTCAGAACGCGCCTTCGGGCTTTTCAAAACCGATCTTTCCATGGCCTATGATGCAGGCCTTGCCAAGAGTAGCGGTAGTAGCAGCAACAGTAGTAGTCAGGTTAGATAATCTCAATCCTAGTTCCTAAATCATTTAGGCTCCTAGTTACTGATTTATATATACACTTGTGTTTTTTGAAAGAGAGATTTTTTTTTTGAAAGAAATATTACACTTATGTTTACTTTTAACAAAATAACATAATTCTGTTTACAATACCAAAGCTATGGTTTTATTTGTAAAATAATATTTACAACTCAACATGTAAAGGGCAAAAATCATTATATATCATTTACTCCTGACGCAAAAATGATTTAGGCTCTAAATATTCAGCATTTGTGTTTATATTAGCAGAAAAAATTCATTTAAGTAGTAGAAGTGGAATAAACTATCTTAAATTAGGAGGTTATGTTTTGTATCATTGAATCAGACGCCATCAGGAAAAGTGACGTCGACGGGGTGGTGTGTGCCGAGGAATGGTGCGACGAATGAGCAGTTGCAAGCGAGCTTGGACTGGGCGTGTGGACAAGGAATAGACTGTGGACCGATACAACCAGGAGGAGCTTGTTTCGAACCAAACAATGTGGCGTCACACGCAGCCTTTGCTATGAATATGTATTATCAAAAGTCTCCTAAAAAGCCTACAGACTGTGATTTCTCACAGACCGCAACACTTACCTCCCAAAACCCTAGTAAGTTCTTTTTTTCTCTTTTCACGGTTAATCTCACACATTAACAAATACTACATCAATGAACTGCGATAGGTTTTAGGACTGGTCTGAAAGATGCTATGTGAAAGAGACAACATTAAGTTCTTTTGAGTATATACCAACCTAACAAACTTGTTTAGATGAAATTAGAAAGGCTTCATTAAGTGTAGTAAAAGAGTGTAGCTTCACTTAAGTATATTAGCTGAAATAGTAAACTAAATACATGAATAAACAAAGTCTACTAACCAACAGTAAACCGATGTATGAATTCTATTAAAGTGCTTATACTAATATGGTTTTGCTTATCTTGAATTTGAATATTGATAGGTTATAACAGCTGCGTTTATCCTGGAGGAGGAGGAGCAGGAAACACAGGAGTAATGAACAAGTATGTGAGCTCCGACAAAGTAGATCAGAGAAAAGAGAATGGAGCAGTTCAACCAAAATTTTCTTCTTCTCTATCTTCACTAGTACTCATCTTGATTATGTCCCTAATCTTCCGTGTTAATAATATGTAATGGGCACAATTAGCATCTTGGGGTAGTTTAATTAACTACTCTTACCTCCTCCCTCCTTATGATTCGTGTAATCAAGTTGTTATTAGTTTTGAGGTAGCTGCGTACATTCTATAATAAAATAATTATGGTAGTCGGTAACGGCTATTTTCCACATGACAAGACTTTCTTTCCATTCTCATATGGATCTGAATATATTAAATTAGGACAAATTTCACATCCCTTTTATTATTTTTACACTAGTCTCTAATCTTTGGTTATACAGATATGAAACAACTGAGTTGCTCCATTTATTTTTTGTTAACTGGAAACTCAAGGAATGACATTTTTTTCAATATTTAAAATCTATAATTTTCATAATAACGAAAACAGTATTACATAAAAAAATCATAATTAGGAAAATACTAGAGAAATTAGGTGGTATAACCATGAAAAAAATCATAATTCACCAACTAGCTATTTTCCTCACCAAATCTATACACACTGTTATATATCTATAATAATACTGTAATACCCTTTCTATCTACCGGTTTAACCTGTTAACAAAAAAAAAAAAATTCTTAACTCACCAAAAGAAAATTGTGGATTATCCAACTTCGAAAGACGAAGAAGATGCCACTGCTAGTTCTCAAAAAAGTTTTGTGGAGGAGAAGATTGGTTAGAAAGCTTTGTCGGAAACAAAATGAAAAAGCTTTTCTGATTCCAAAGCTACAGTCGTGAAGATGCTATAATATGTACTTATTTGGTTTGAAGTAAATCTATGTATCATTTTGGAGAAGATGAACAGTTTTTTTATTATGTTCTATTCCATATAGAATATAAATGTAAAACACTATGTATTTTTATACGATAAATTTTATTTCATTTGACGGTTACTAAAAATGTTCTATTTTGTTTAGAAATATATTTCATATTTGGGTTTAGAGTTTACTTTTGGAGTAGAGTTTACATTTATAATATAATTTATAGTGATTAGAATTTAGGGTTTAGTATTTATAAGGTGAGAGAGTATGGTTGAAATCAATTTTAACTTCTTTAATGCAATCATAAACATTTCATAATTTCACCATTTGTACTATGTTATTTACTATGTTCCATTCTATTTGGAATATTACGATATTATAGTATACTATCTCAATAGCTGTTAAAATTGTTGATCAAATGGATTTGGGTTCACCTTTTCTAAATTAGGGTATAATGTTCCCACATTCTATACTGTTATGATTTAACTTTCATTTTTTTAGTATTAACTCTTAGTAATTATACTGTCTCAAGCTTTCCATATGGAATATTATGATATTATAGTATACTATCTCAACAATTGTTTGTGTAGTTGTAATACTGTTGATCAATGGATTTGGGTTTACTTTTCTCAAATTAGGGTATAATGTTCTCACATTCTATAATGTTATCACATAGTATGTGTTTCAGATGAATTGTCTAAATTTTAGCATTGACGTTGTCATTTACTAGTTATGGAATAGTTTTTACTATTTCATATGGTATTGAAAAATTTATACTATTTCATATGGTGTTGAAAAAAGTCGTGTTACGTGTTCTCATTCATCGACGTCATCTCTTTTTTTTATCACTGGCAACTTGTAAATGGGAAGGATATAACCGGATAAAAGATGAGCTAAATGCTATTGTCTTAATAACGTCAAAATCATTGCCACATTCTTCATTTTGCTTTCAAATATGGCTATTTGACAAATTGACCCTAAACTAGTCTTTGGTTATACAGATATGAAACAACTGAGTTGCTTTGGTTAAATTAGGACAAATTTCACATCCCTTTTATTATTTTTACACTAGTCTCTAATCTTTGGTTATACAGATATGAAACAACTGAGTTGCTCCATTTATTTTTTGTTAACTGGAAACTCAAGGAATGACATTTTTTTCAATATTTAAAATCTATAATTTTCATAATAACGAAAACAGTATTACATAAAAAAATCATAATTAGGAAAATACTATTACTAATACGTAATTTAGAAAAAAAACATTTACAAAAAAGAATTAATCAACGGGAAAAAAAAGCTCAAAACGACACCGTTTGGAAACAGTCAATTTAGGATTGACTATGGCTATTACTCTTCTCTCTTTCTATCTCTCAGGTCAGAGCCATCATCAACCACAACAACAACAACAACAACAACAAGCGTGTCTTGACTGCTTCGTCTTCTTCTCCTTTCCCACGTAATTCCCCCAAATCAACAACTCCCTCTAGGGCTCAATCAATCATGAACCTTCTTCCTCTCTTCTAGACTTCTCCACCCCAAAACTTCCCCTCTCTAAATTATTCTCTTTGATCGGGCGACGGAGAAACCTGTAATGTCTGTCTCCGAGCTCAAAGAACGCCACGCCGCCGCTACGGATACCGTCAACAACCTCCGTGACAGACTTAAACAGAGACGCCTCCAGCTCCTAGATACCGATGGTTTGTGAATATTCTCTTTCTTCTTCTTCGCAATTCTTAGATCTGCTTTTTTTTATTAATATCTCTGGGGGATTGAATTTTCGTCAGTGGCTAAGTACTCGGCCGCTCAAGGTCGTTCTCCGGTGAAATTCGGAGCCACGGATCTGGTTTGTTGCCGTACTCTTCAGGGCCACACCGGAAAAGTGAGTGAGAACCTCGATCTCATCTCTCTATCTTTCCAAAGTGAATTGACTGTCTGATTCATTGCTAACACATACTTTACTTATACTCAGTTTGCTGCAAAATATCTGCTTTTGATCCTTTCCAACTATGCTTCTTTATGGAAAGTGTAAACTAAAAGCTTCATCCTTTGTAGAGTTTTAGGTTGCAATTAGTAGTTTATTCTTGGAAGATTTTAAACATGTTACATGTACTTAAAAACCGATTTTTTCCTAGACTTCCCTTGTGTGTAATGTGAAGAATTGGAGCTGAGCTATTGAGATTAACGGTTTAGGGAGTGTGATTATTATAGGGTTAACCAAAAGCTTCATTCTTTGTGAGGAATTCAGAATGGGGAAGTAGCTTTTTAACATGTGTAATTAAATTACAGGTTTATTCGTTGGATTGGACCCCTGAAAGGAACCGGATTGTCAGTGCATCTCAAGATGGGAGGTTAATAGTCTGGAATGCTCTAACAAGTCAGAAAACTCATGCTATTAAACTCCCTTGTGCGTGGGTTATGACCTGTGCCTTCTCTCCAAATGGTCAGACGGTTGCGTGTGGTGGGTTAGACAGTGTGTGTTCTATCTTCAGTCTTAGCTCGACTGCGGACAAGGACGGAACTGTGCCGGTTTCGAGGATGCTCAGTGGCCACAGGGGGTATGTTTCGTGCTGTCAGTATGTCCCAAATGAGGATGCTCATCTGATCACTAGCTCAGGCGATCAGACATGTGTCTTATGGGATGTAACTACTGGCCTTAAAACTTCTGTTTTTGGTGGCGAGTTTCAGTCTGGACATACTGCTGATGTGTTAAGGTACGGATGTTGCTTCCATCTGCTTGCTTTGTTGGCATCGGTTTAGTTAATATGGTTTAGAAAGCTTACACTTTCTCATCCAGAACTATATCCATTTTGATCGACCGTTGGAAGTTTGGAATCAGTCTTTAGGTTTGGTCCATAGGATAGGAAGTTCATTATAATGCGATTCAAGTTTAAACTCATGCCCTTGTACACTGTTATTGTGCCCCCATTTCTTTCAGTGTCTCAATCAGTGGATCAAACCCAAACTGGTTCATATCTGGTTCATGCGATACCACTGCACGCTTGTGGGACACTCGCGCTGCAAGCCGAGCGGTGCGGACGTTTCATGGGCACGAGGGAGATGTTAATACTGTCAAGTTCTTTCCTGATGGGAATAGATTTGGGACTGGATCAGACGATGGAACATGCCGGTTGTATGACATTAGGACCGGTCATCAACTCCAGGTGTATCAGCCACATGGTGATGGTGAGAATGTACCTGTGACTTCAATTGCATTCTCTGCCTCGGGGAGACTTCTTTTCGCTGGATACGCGAACAACAACGCCTGCTACGTTTGGGATACTCTTTTGGGAGAGGTAAGCTAACTAATATTAGGTAACAGTGGTGGTGAAAGTTGTTTTTCTTGGCTCATTCTGATGTGTAGTTGTTTTTAATGCAGGTTGTATTGGATTTGGGGGAGCTGCAGGATTCGCACAAGAATAGGATAAGCTGTTTGGGAATGTCAGCAGACGGAAGTGCCTTGTGTACAGGAAGCTGGGATTCAAATCTAAAGGTTAGTGTCTCTAAAGCAAAAGTAACAACATGAGAGAGTTGTGATTAAAGATGATAGACTTTTGATGATTTGTGTGTATATTTCATTTCTTCGTTAAATTAAACAGATATGGGCATTTGGAGGGCACAGGAGAGTGATATGAAGAAGAGAAAACAAACATAGGAGTCGTGTCTCATCAGCTGTATCTCCAGTTCTTGTGGTTTTGGTTAATATATTCTGTACTCTTTGTTTGTTTGTAATCTGTGTGAAAAAAATGGGGATGGGGAAAGTGTGTGTTGCTTTTGAAATAGTGGAGTTGTGTTAGAGAGGATCAAAAACTTCCTTTTTGTTTACTAGTGTGCCTTTTGATTTATTTTATTCTTAGTTTGCCTTTGCCAAGCAATATTACCGCATTATTGAACTTGTTAGGTTACCCCCCTTGAGTGTTAAATTCTCTAATCAATTCGTGCTTAAATCCTCAAAACCTAAGATATACAAAGGATCATGTCCTCGGAAGCATTGGAGAACTCTATTTCTCGGTTTTGGTAGAAAAATTAGATTTTAGGTTTTGCGGGAATACTCGATTTATGAAGACTTCAATTTAGTAGCTAGACCACCAATTCATGAGTCATGAAATCAGCCATACAAACTACATTAGAGCCAGCAGCAACATATAGATATCTCTGCAACTATGAGGATTTTGAACGTGAAACCATTGCAACCATGAGGATTTTGAACGTGAAACCAGTTGCTATAAATTTTAAATTCAATCAGAGCACGTAACAAATTGGTTTTATACTAAAATGAGTGTTGGTTAGGAGATATGCCATTAAAAAGTCAAACTATCTACACTGCATCCGAACTGGTTTTATGTAAAAAAATTTTTTTTTTTGTTTAAGGAGTGCTCAACTCAAGCTCACGTGTGCAAACCAGGAAATCAATGTAAAGAAAGTAATTATTCACCATCTCAACTAGATTTCATGGTTTTGCCGGAAATACGCGATTTCTCGATTTTGGCGAGAAATCCTGATTTTCTTGTTTTTGATGAGAAATCTTGATTTTTCTATTTTGGCAGGAAAACTCTATTTTTATAAAAAATTATAATTTTTGGTAAGGTTTTATAAATGTGTCAATGACTATTAATTCATATATCATTATTAATGATAAATTTCTAAAATTTTTTTTGGTAAAATTATGAAAATAGACTAGAAACTATATTTCTTTATTGATATTAAAAATTTATAAATATATTTCTTTAGTTCTTTTTTTTTAATTTTTATATTTTTTTTTCAAAATTTGAGCTTTCGTTTTAATTCTAGATTTTGTTATCTTATTAGGAGGTAGAAACATTTTTTATTATTTTTTCTTTTATTTAAACATATAATCTTTTTAATAAACGACTGTTTGACAAAATGACTCTAAAATTCATATTATATGATTTTAAACTAAATAACTATGTTTTTGGTATAAAATTGAACAACTGATAACTTGTGGTATATAAACAGAACCGAACACAAGTAAATATAGATCTAGAATCGTAGTTTATTTTACCAACCAAATTATCAAAAAAGAATAAAATGACATCTGCATTGAATACCTCTATATATAACAAAAATTTCTCTTCATTTTATAAAATTTGATTCAATATATTTTAACCAAAATAAAAAAAAATATTTTCAAGATTATAATTTAAAATGCATACATAAATACTCTTAAATATAAATTTAAATAAAGCTTTATTTATTTTATATCAATTTAAACATATAATTAAAACTAAAAAATAGTATAATTTAAATTTAAAATTTTTATTTGTGCATATGGTGGAAGAGAACACCTGGTTGTAATGAAAAGCAATTCAACTATTTCGTTTAATCATCAAAATCAAACACAAAAGTAACAAAACCCATCATATAGGAAAAACTCCAATATTTGACAATAATAATAATGTAGAAAAAAACAAGGTAACTATTCAAAACAAAATAGATGAAGAAATCTCTTGTTTGTGTTTCAAAAAAAAAACTCATGTTTATTTCTGGTTGTACTTATAATAAGTAAGACACTATTTGGAGGTACGAAGACGCGTGAGAGGTGATCCAATCAGAGTTTTAGCCGTTGGCAACAATCTCATGAATGGCCTCAGCAACAGAGACGTCCTCTGCTCTAACCGCCAGTTTCATTGCAATCTCCTTTGAGCTGTCCATCCCAAACTGTGCCCTCACTAACACTTTCACGTTCCCTATGTACACACCTGACAATAAGCAAGTGTGTGACCTTGCATTGCTCGGAACTGTCTCCGTCCCCTGCAATTTTAAGTGTCAGTTTCAACTTCTCACCAAACCGGGAACAATAAAACTGTCTTGTATATATACTCAAGCTGTGACCCCGGATCGAGTATGAGAAATAACTTCCTTCTGCAGTTTCTCTTTTTGAGTTAAAAAAAGCAGCAGCAGTAATAGATACTAACCTCACAAGGCTGCATGCCAAGAAGATCGATGACAGCCTTTATAGCTTCTCCCAAACTCTCTCTCTGGCCAAGCCCATATTCGTCTACGTGTTCATCTTCTTCATTCATGCTTTCCCATGCATTCCTGAAATTGGAGACACTCACTTTCACCATGTAATCTGCAGCTACAACTTCAAGATCCTCCAGCTGGTACTCATCTTCTACTCCATCGTCCTCTGCTTCACCTGTGCTCGGGTCAACCTGTTACAAATACATTTATAATTCATTGCTTTCCTTTGTACCTCTGAACAACCTTCAGCGTGTATACAGTAAATAAATAATAATCAGAAGGATATGAAACGCAACATGTATACCTCCTTAACAACAAAAGTTAATGTGTTAGAAAACTTCCCAACTGCAGGGACACCTGCTGGCTTCTCAAAAGCAACAAAGGCTTGACCAGGCGAATCATAAGGAAGTGAGTTCAGGGCCTTTGAAGTTAATTCACTGAATTCCTCTGCTTCTGAAGCATCTACAATGACATTAACCTACAAAAAAACCCGTGCCAGTATAATGAAACGAGTAAAGAAGGTAATAAGAAACATTTTTACACCAATGTTCTAGACCAAAGGTTCAGTACCCTCTCCAACAACTGCTCTGGTATTGTGTTAGTGCAGTTGTACTGAAACACCACATGATTATCAAAGATATGCTTGACAACATTGACGGCATATTCTGTTTCTGCTTCCGTTAGCTCCACAGGTGAAGAAGACTGAAAAAGGAAGAGCAAGTTAAAGCAGTGGAGATAAGCCAACAACATTAGATTGAAATAGAAGAATACTCATCCCTAACCTTGAAAAGTTTTCCAAACGCGGCAAACTCCGGAATAGACGAGAGAAGTCTCTCATAGCCATCAAATCCAGAAGCAGGTGCAGCTGGTGGCGCACCGAGACCAGTGGGCTTTTTACCCTGGGCTTTCTTCTCTGCAAGGGGCTGGGATTTTACTTCCCTAGGCACAGAGTTGATATCAAAAGCTTCTTCAGAGGGATCCTGCAGAACAACGATATAAGATTAACTGATGATCGAGGAAACATACAAACAAACGAAGAAAACCGAGAAATGTAAAACTCACATAATTCTTCAGACTAGTTTCCATGTTGACCAGAGGAACCTCCAGGGAACCAAATAGAAACTCCTTGCTATCTTTATCATTGTCAACAGTACCATCACCACCAAGGACGCTCAAAAATAGTGTTGCTCTATCACGGACCTTGAGATTTAAAAATAGAGGTAACTCATGGTCAACGAAGAAAACGTCAAACAACTTGCATGCATCTTCGCAGAAAATGTTTACAAAGGCAAACACATGTAGGCATGTATAATGATGCAACCGACTCAAGGGTGTACAAACAGCATACAGAAACAGAAATGCACTTATATATTACTGCAACCAACTACTAGAAGATAGCTTTTCTAGACTAAGACTAGGAACGCACCTCGTCATCACTGTCATAGATGCAGCGCTTCAACAGAATGGTAATACGTGGCTGCCAAGAATCCAACGATTAGCCTCTTTATCATAGTCAAGGACGCGAAAAAAGACGGGTAATAAGATAAGTATACACACCTTAAGGGAATCAACCATAAATCCAAACTTTGCAAGCGTTGAAACAGCAGCAGCCCGGACAGTGGCATTTTCCAGATGCACACGATTATAAATATATCGTATATACTTGCTTGGATCGGAGGTATGAGGCCCCTCAATCCCCAGAAAATGAAGGATCTGTGCGAAGAAAGATTTAAATACCATATACGAATTTTTCAATTGCAACCAGATAGATTATGGAGAAAATAATTTACCTGGGTTGAAAGATAAGTGAATTCACAATCTTCGATGAACTCACAAAGATGAAGTAATCCACTTTCTTTCGCATCAGGGATATCTCTGATAATGGTCACAATGGAATCCACTATTGCTCTTTTATATTCAAATCCACCTTCTTCCCTAAGAATGTTGCTTAAGAAGGTCATCCTGCAAATGAAAAGGTGAAACAAGATTAATCAAAAGCCAAAAACCACCATACCATTTTTAAGTCACTTCGAAAGAATAGCAGGCTAAAGATCAGAAGTACGAATAACACAGCTTAAAACGTCACTTACAGGGATCTATACTTCAGTGGGAATTTCACACACAACGATCTTATTGCTTCCACGACCACAATTTTGAACTCATCAGCAATATCTGACATGAAATTAGTTATCTGCTTCATCAAGCGCTCTACACTTGATTCGTTCCCTGTTTTCAGGAGAGTAGTGATTGCGAGTGTAGCAATGCTTCTATTTTGATCAGAAATTAAACTCTCCATATCAATGTTGCAGTTGGTGACAGCCATAGGATGAGTCATTGCAACCTGTGGTTGAAACTTGCGTTTAGCATACGTTGAAACATCTTTTCAACCTTGATGGTAAGGGAAATAATGAAGCTATCCAAAAAGAAAATGCTTGAAAGCCTTGTTTTTTTAATGAAAATTCCAATCTTAGAAAGTATTGTAAACCTTGTTCAGAGTTCGGACAGCAGCAAATCTCAACACTGGTCTGGGTGAACTCAAAAAGAGCTGGAGAACAGTGATTGCTGGAGTCAATTCTCGGCTTGTCACACCATCAAGCTCAGTGATCGCCCTGGCAGCTTCCAGGATCACCATTTCTGCCTTATGGCGCAGGCAACTCTCCAGAAATTCATAGAATGGACGTTCTCCAGACTGACCGTGGTTGGACATGTCACGAATAACCTGAACAATATAAAATAGAGAAAAATCACACAGATATTGTTCCCATTATCGAAGTCAAACGGCATAGAAGACTAACCTGACTGGTGTAACGTATCAAAAGACACTGAGCCAAGGGAGAGCGGACAGATCCCCTGGTCAAGCTACCAACCAACTTGCTAACAGCCAAGCGATCATTTTGGCGTATCTGTGTATGGTGATAGATTGTTAGCAGCTATAAGACAATTTTTCACTACCTTGTAACTAAAGAAGGATGGTATATCGTGTTGGGAGGCTGTAAATGAAAACTTATTGTTTATGTTTCTAGCCAATACTCATAGTAACACCTATCTATTTTCAAGGTTTTTCTTCTCAGTACATAAACCAATTAACTTAGGTAACACCAATGCAACAGACTTACCTGATGAAGAAGAGCTAGGGCATGAAACTGAACGAGAGCTGATCTGGATTGAACACCTTCCTGAACCTCATTGCTCCATCTTTTGACAATTTCTGGGTTAGTCTGAAAACAACATTACAAAAGAGTATTAAGCATAACGTAGCAACTGACAAAGAACCTAATCGTTGTGGTACGTGTAAAAAGTACCTTAAGCAAGTGAAGCCCACTGACTAAAGCTGCACTTGAAACAACGGGATTCTTATCCACAATGGCTTGTTTCAAGTAACGCTCAATCTGAGTGAGAAGAGTTCCGTCTATAATCCGGCAGAGGACACGGATAGCATTTGCTCGGTACATATCAATTTTACTGTTCATGTCCTTCATGAGAGAGCTAGTCACAATGATAACCTATGGGGGGGAGAAAGACCAAACAACTAATCAGGAAAATATACATTCAATTAATCACGTTAAAATTTGAGTAAGATGGGTAAACCTCATCAGATGAAGGAGATAACTCCTTAATGATCAAGTAGACCATTCTCCTCAACCCTGTGTCTTTGGACTGGAAAAGCTTTGTAACTGAGAAGAAAACTTCAGTTGCTTCATTCTGCAAATGAGAAAAAAAAAACATAAACTTAATTGACACAATACGTGCTATGATATTAAAAAAAATCAAAACGAAATTAGAAGAAAAGAAGCTTGACCTTGGTGAATGACTCCCCTTGATTAAGCAAATAAAGAAGCTTGGTGATGACCTGGGAGCATCTTCTGGGATCAACCTGAGCGTCGTTGAACACTCTAGCTTCTTGAAGAACTGCTCCCTTCTCTATTCCCATGAATGGAGAATACTCCACTGGTACAAAAATTGAAATAAGCAAACAATTCACAATAATCACTAACACAAAACTTGAAAATTTGTAGATCTACACAAAACGGAATCTACAATGCATAGACTGTCAGATCGAATGAGAAATAGAATCGTAACAGATCTAGAAGCTTAGCATCTGCTGATCTAACGCCTTGGAACAAAACCAGAGAATCGTAAATTCATGAGAAGAACAAAAAAAAAAAGAAGCGGAGAACGTACACTCATCGTCGTGATCATCGTCTTTCTTAACGTAGGGTTGCGCCATTGCTGATCTACCTTCCAAATGACTCCGTCACTCAGATCTCGCTTTTGAAGAGTCGGAGGTTGGATCGAAAGAGAAGCGGTAGAGGAGCTCCGATCTGCTGCGGTAGTCGTCAGATTTATACGCTGAGCTCTTATTAATAAGATGCTATGATCTTGCCAGAGACTGCCACGTCATTTCTATGAAATTTTAACTCTTTAATGTTTATTTTGGAATGATGATGCAAGCCCCCCTATTGCAAAATTTGATTAATTTATTTTCTTGTCGAGTTAATTATTTCATCTAATGTTTTTCTTTTCAAAATTATTTTGGATTTCAAATCTCAATTAGATTCAGTAATTTAATACAACAACAACGATTAAACATATAATAAAATACTGATTTAGCGTATCATTACAAAACTATAAACTCTTGTATAGCCAAAGACTTTTGTACTATACATTTCAGATGAAAACACACACTATAGTATCTCTGGTCAATAATTACTCCTAACTAACAAGAACATAATAATTTTTGAGACTTTCAAACTGATGTTCTCTGATGCAGAATGAAACAAACTGCCTTAACCAAATATGAGAGGCAGAAAGAGAGAGATGATGAAAGTGAATGTGATCAAGATTGTGTATGTGTGTGTGTGTGTTTCTAATGATTGCGTCTCATTGAATCTCTGTGCATCTCTTCACTACTTGAAGCAGATGGATGCAAACCATATTCACTTGTTGCACCGTACTCACTGCTCTGATACTCTTTAGTCTCTAACGCTAATTTCCTTATTTTTTTCATGTCTGCACTGTACGAGCTTGCGTCATACTCTGAGGTCATGCCTCCTGGGCTCAAATACGAGCTTTGTCCTGGTCTTCCTCCGTCGTTTAGATCCTCCATTGACATATCTCCTTCTAATGCTCTTACAATCTTTCATTTATATTACATAATTTCGTTAGTAGTGTAATCACGATTGTGACTGATTTGATAACCAAAAAACTAAGGAGTGTTTCTTTATTTTTACCTGGCTCATCTTAGGTCGTCTTCTTGCAGAGTGTCTGATGGCTGCAGCTGCACAAGAAGCCATTCTAGCCATCTCTTGTTGATTGTAGTTTGTCTCTAGACGAGGATCTGCTAATTGGCTGTAATCTCCATCTTGAGCTGCTTTCATACACAAAGGCCTTGCCTGCAAAACAGATGGTAACGTTAGTTTTAATCTTTAGTGTTTTGAGTATACAACCAAAGAGAAGATGGACTTACCCAATCTACCAAACTGTCTTCCATTTCTCCAGTGAGATCCACTGGAGGTCGTCCTGTTATGAGCTCAAGAAGCATTACTCCAAATGAGAAAACATCAGATTTGTCAGATAACTTGCCGCTTGACGCATACTCTGGAGCCAAGTATCTGAACCAAAGAAACATGACATATAATAAAACAGAGTGAATAAGCGCGTTACATGCAAATTTGTTAAGACAGTTCAAAGCTGCTTTACCCGAATGTTCCCATGACACGAGTGGAGACATGAGTATAGTTGTCTTGAGACAGCTTAGCTAATCCAAAATCTGCAACCTGTGTATATGTAGATTGATTTACACATCTACACAAGAGATATGAAAAGTAATAACAATACAAGGGTCAAACATATATACCTTGGTTTCAAAACTGAAATCAAGAAGAATGTTTGCAGCTTTGATATCTCTATGGATAATTTTAGGATGACCTAGATATCATTCATGTAAATATATACAAATCTTTAACTAATTATAGAGAGAACTTGACATAGAAAGTGAATTGGTTTGAGGTAAAGATTTTCTTACAGTCTTCATGCAAATATGCAAGGCCTCTAGCTGATCCCAATGCAATCTTCACTCGTATAGACCAATCCAAAACAGGACGACCCTTTCCTGATATATTTAATTTATGTTATTGATAAAAGAGAAACCATTACTCAACCCAATAATATGTTAGATGAATGTACCATAAAGATGGAACTCAAGAGTGTTATTAGGTAAAAACTCGTAAACTAGTAGGCGTTGACCACCAGAGATGCAATATCCAACAAGAGAGACAAGATGACGATGATGGACACGGCTAATGATCTCAACCTCTGCTTGAAACTCTCGTTCTCCTTGTCCACTTCCAAGTTTAAGACTCTTCACCGCAACTTCTTTGCCACTAGGCAAAACACCCTTGTGAACATACCCAAACCCTCCTTGTCCTAGCAAGTTAGACTGCGCGAAACCTTCTGTTGCAAGAGAGAGTTCTTCGTAGGTGAAAGTGCTTTGGTTGTGACCAAGAGTCGCAGCTTGAGGCGGCGACGGTGTTGGACCGACTAAGTTGGAACTGTCACTATGAGGACCAGACACAGGCTGCTGTGGGACCCAGTTTCCACCACCAGCCATATTCACCACATGATCTTGAGGTGTTCCGTTGTTGTAATAACCACCGTTACCTACACTATGCAACAACTCTCCTTTAGCTCCTAAATTGCCTAATCATTGATTTGAGTTAAAAACACAAGTCTTTACCATTAGGTGGTCCAAAGGGACTGTTATTGTAGTAGTGCAAATGGTTGACTTGAGGATCACGTTTCTTCTTCTTTCTCTTGCAACAGATGCATATAAGCACTAGGAGTAGAATCAATACCCCTGCTCCTACAAGGACTCCAATAATCAGTCCAACGTTAGCTTGTTGATGATGTTGTTCTCCTGGAGACGATGATGATGAGTCTGAATTTCCACTGTTCCGAGGAGGGCTTATTGACCGAGGCGGTGAAGGTGAGTCACCGTCGCTGGAGTTTCTGTTCCCTGACGGTGGAGACGGCGGAGAACCGTCTCTGTTGTTACCATTATTGTTGCCGCCATTGGTTTTGTTACGGTCATCATTGGCAACAGGAGAAGGAGGGGATGGTCTTTGTGAAGGGGGTGATTGGTTGGCCGGCGGTGCAGGTGGAGTTACCGGAGTTTTGCCTTCAGGGGAAGGTGGAGATGGATTCTCTGGAGTTTTTGGGGGTGGATTAACTGGAGCAGGCGGTGAAGGTGGAGGTGATGGAGGAGGTGAGGATTCTTGGCTCGTTGGTGTAGGTGGCGGTGAAGAAGCGGAGCTGTTATCAGTTGGTGGAGGAGCAGAATCAGGGGCCGGTGGGGATGAAACAGGTGGTGCTGGTGGTGATGTTTCATCTGACGGCGAGCCTGTGCCTGCATTGGGAGTTTCCGGGGCAGGAGGTGAATCCACGGGTGAGTCCGCCATGACTATGATGTGTTTTTTTTCTTGGTGAAAGGTTTCTCAACGACGGAGAAACCTTTGTCCCCGGTGCTCCTGGATTCAACAGCCTTGTATTCCAAGCAAACACACAAATAGCTTTATGCGATTCCAAAGTTAGAACTTGGAGACATTCATACCTAACCTGGTGATGAGAAGATTGTTGGAAAGTTAGAGAGAGAGAGGGAGATGGAATCGTGATGTCTTTTAGCTTCTCCTAGGAACGAGGAGAGTTCTTCTCAACAAATGAAAAGCTTTTGCTATAATTAGAAGCAAAGCCTCTCTCTCTCTCTCTATACCATAATCATCTATATTTGCTCTTTCAAGAACAACCGTAAGCCTCTGCTACTTTCGTACGCGTGTGCCGTTTGAAGTTTGGTAAACACTGAGAGACCAAAGCGGTTTAGATTTAGATTCAACCGGATTGGATAGAGATTAAAAAGAACCACATGTCTTGAGCACTGTTGCAAGCGTGAAATCATCGGATCTCTCTCTCTCTCTCTCTCTCTCTCTCTCTCTCTCTCTGTTTCTGCATCAAACCGAAGAGGGCCATCATTACCGTGTATAAAACCAGACATCATGGCATTCATTACAAGCAACGAGGTCGAAATTTCTCTCCAACAAAATCTCTGCCTCTTCCATACATGTTCCAGAGAGTAGGCGTCAACCAGAACAGTAGAGACAAAACTGTCAGTCATGGTACAATGGATCTGGGGTAAGGCCACAACGTACCAGGTGCATAAACAGGACACACTGCTTCCACTTCTAGGCCTACATTGAGCAAACCCGGAGATAACTGAATTCCACTAAATCAAATCTAGTCAGTCAGGTCTATTGGCCACTAAGCATCAACAGAAATTCTAACTTCAACGCCATACAAAAAAACTTGCTGCCCTGCTCTGACTGCTAATCAACAGCTTCTAGTTTAAAAACCCATTATCCAAGATAAGCCTTCAACATCAAGTTCCATAACACAACTATCACTGATTCCTAATTCGACTAACAAGCAAACACGGGAAAAAAAAGAACACAGTCTTGACAAGAAAAACACAAACAAACATGAAAACAAGCAAACAAACAAGAAAGAAAACATGAAACATCTCTAACGATCAAATACATGACAGGACTCTCATTCTATTTGTTTACATGAATTTACACCTATCTCTCCATTATCAATCCAATAATATAGAATCTCCCTTCTCAAAAAAAAAAAAGCTTTTGACAAAAAAAACAGTGAAAAAAAACGATTTAAAACAAAGTTTTACAGAAAGATGAACTCAGCACATAAGCAAAGAGAGATTACTAGTTTTATACCTTACGAAATAACCACTGAGAATATGACTACGGTGGCGAATCAGATTTCGTAGTTTCCACGAAGCAATTCTTAGGGTTCGATAGCGGAGGAGGAGCCGTCGCCTCGGAGAGAACATCTCTCATCACGCCATTCGCTGGAATAGGGATCCGAAGGACAAGTCGGAGAATATCAGTGGTGGTGGTTTATGGTTGCGGCGGAGGAAGTCATCTCATCGAGGCTAAAATTACCAGAAGTATCGTTTCTTTTTCGATAGTGGTGAGTCCTTGTTTTATAGAGAAGGATACATATGAACTTTTCCAACAAAAGCAAAAAACAAAAAGGAAATTTTCCTTTTCACTTGGATTACGAAAAGGAAATTTTAGTCTTCGCCTGATTTAAGACAACAAAAAGAAAAAGAGAGACTTTATTTTGACGCAACTTGATTTTTCATCTTTTTTATTTTTATTATTTCAAATAAAATAATATTTTGAAGATTCAATTGAATATAATTAAAATTTAACTAGAAGTGACGTGATTTCGTTATCGCCGTTTCTCTTGTTAAAATCTCCGGCAAAACCCTAATCTTTTTTTCCGGTTCCAGTTTCGGTTCGTAGAGCAAAGAATCGAAGTTACTGACAATGAGTAGTACAAGGATCCAACACGTCGATGATGAGACTTGAACAGTCTGCAAGACAGAAACTGAGGGTGTAGCGACTAATAATCTTCAGAGCAATACATTTCTGTTATAACCGTTATAGATAATGCAGAGACGTCTAGCTTGTGAGATGCTTCACGGAGCTCTAAGCTTCTTCCTCCAGTCCTTCAGTTATTCCATCGACTTGGTTGAATGTAATGAAACAAATTTCATTTGCGAGAGGATTTTTCAGATTTCTTTTTTTAGATGGATGTGAAATGATTTCACCTTTTCACTTGTAGGCCATTTAAAAAACATAATACATCAAACATTCAACCTTCTGCAGAAACTTATATCTCTGCTCAGTGTTCATAGAACCATAAATAAAACACATTCACATATCTCCACATGTTCCATTTGTCACTTACATTAAACATTAACTGATGGGTCTACAACCTCTAACTAACTTCGTCTCCTACATAAGTCCGATAAATCTCCAGAAAAAAAAAATAAACCAAGCTCTTAGATTGAAGCCGCAATAGGTCGGACAATGTACCTTAAGTCTTACAAATAGAACATCAACACTATCATGTGGAACCACTAAACTGAAGAAAACACTGTCTGAACCTGAAGCTGGATCTGAACTTCAGGAACAGCGACAAATGATGTTCATGTACCTGGTCCTGGAGGTCTTGGCATTGGTGGGCGTGGAAAGCTCATTCCCATGGGAGGTCTTTGAGCCACATTAGCAAAATTTGCAGCGATTCTGTTTGCTGGTAACGATGCTTTTGAGGACACTGAAGGCGTGACACCGAGACGAGACGCTATGATCTGTGCCCTTTCGTGGTATAGCCGTTGCCTTGACCGTTCTAATTGCTCTCTCACCCTCGCTGTAACGCTTTCAGCGTCGTTGAAGATAGATAGCTTTGCTTCTAGTTTATGTAACTGCTTAGGCATACAAAAAAAAAACCCGCCATTATTATGTCACAACTCCTGAACAATACGGCACTATCAAAGGTGCATATACATGAACGATATTTTACCTGCTTTTCTATTAATGATCCAGAAAGTTGTCGGATTTGATCTTCTTCAAGCTTCGCCAGATGCTTTGCCTTTACTGCTGCAGCTGAGAGAGCAGAGATAGCTGCACGTTTAAGCTTATCACTGTTATGTTTGTCTTTTGTCCGTGCACAGACATTCTTCTCTTTACTTCCTTCTTTATTTGGATTATCACCTGCAAACAATGTTTAAACAACAAACCAATAAGATATAAAAGAATAATGCAATGCATGTCCATTTTCTAATGTTCCAGAGAGAGAAAGACAACCATCTGTTCCATTTTCCGGTAGAGAAGCTAATCCAATGGGCTGCTCCCCAACAGACGTGTCTGGCATACTCTGAACATCCTCCTTAGCCTGTTCAACCTCCTCTCCTGCTGTTTTGACCATAACTTGAGGATCCTTCTCAGACTGTAATGTATCCTTCATCTCCACATCTTTTGATGCTTCTGTCTGAGAAGCATCTGCACCTGCCTTGGAGACAGTTGCTTGAGAGGCAGCTTTATTTTTGCTAGAAAGCTTATCCCCATCCTTTAAAGGTTCTCCGAGCTCCTTCCCTGAACTTTTTCCCTTCAATGTAGGTTTCTTTGAATTTTTAGTTGCGGCTGCATTACTAGTTACTTTATGTCCTTCAGAATCTGGATTTCCAGCAGAATTTTCAGTTAGGGAACCAGGTTGCTTTTCTTCAGATACTGAATCCTGATTTTCTTTGCCTGTCATTTCCCTACCATCTGAATTCGAGGAGACATCTTCTGCTTTCTGGCTTTTTCCTTCTGGGTGCTCATCTGTACGGGCACAATCCACTGCATCCACACTGCAAATGTTTTGCTAGTTTCAGATTTAAGAAACAACAGCCAATATCTTCAAACTATTGGGAGAAGAACAAAAACACATAATGAAAAACATTATCGGATACAGATAAATGTGAAACCTTTTTGATTCAGCTAAGTCCTTGTTTTCTGGTGGATCTTCGAGAACAAAACAATGTCTTGTGGCAAGCAACAACCCAGAATTGCTGTTAAGAGATTTGACAGAAGCTCGGGCTGAAGCAGTAGCAACGTCAGATCCCGCCAATCTCACCAGAAAAGCTGCCTATAGAAAAAAAACCTTGCATGATCAGAAAGGGAAGGGGATGCACTTGTCACTTGTGAATAAAAAAATAATTCCACTGTTGCAGCAAGTTTTCTGCTTTACATAACAACTTACCAGTCCCATGACAGGATTTCCCAAATCAGCAAACGAAAAGGAGGCTTCGGGTGTAATGGGATAACCAACGTCTTCAAAAGCTTCAGTCAGAGCTTTCAGAGCAATGTTTTCATCAGCCTCATCTTTACATCTTTCATCAATGACAGTTTCTACCTCGGGCGTTTTCTGGTCCGCTTCCACTTTCTTAGTTTCTTCACTCCCATCTCCAGGCTTTGAAGACTCCTCCTGAGGAACTTTTCCTTCATTGTCATCTTCTTTTTCCGGAGCTTCCTTCACAGTTTCAACTTCAACAACAGGATTCTTATCCTCTGTCTCTTTCTCTTCAGGTGCATCTTTAAGGACAGGTTTCTCATCTTTCGACACAGCTACATCCGTAGTGTCTTTTACACTTGGATCTTTGTGGTCAATTTGATCAAGAAATGCATCCTCGATTGGCATTTGAAGAAAGTGTAGCATACACTGAGCTTTCGTTTTTGTAGCAACATGCTCCGCAATCTCACTCCAATTCTCCTTGAAGATCTCTAACCCTTCGAGGAGAAGAAGAGTCTCTTGATCAGTCCACTTCCCACTACCAACGCCAGGATCCTTAGCAGGCTCCAACAGTATAAAGTCGGAAGATGACATATCTGAGCTGAACTTGCCACTGTCAAAGCATTCCGTGCATAAGTCAAAATCTGCCTGTCAAAATCTCAATATTAGCATATCAATTTTAAATAGGAGAAAGAATGAATATTGGCACAAATGGTAAAATAATAGTACAGTGTCATTGCTAAATTCTGTATTCATTTCTATCTCAGAAAAAAAAAACATTACTTTACAAAGACGGGACTAAAATAAAGTGACAAAACACCTGTTTCGGGCAGTGGTAGCGCTTGAGAGAGCAATCAGCAGAACAAGAGTTGCAGTGATATTCAACCGCAGGACCCTCTTGCTTCAGCGAGTCATCAGCAGCAGCCATGGGATCTGGGAACAACCCTGATGATGATGGTGTAGCTTGTGCTGTTGTGAGACGAGGCTTCTGAACAAAAGCAGGGCGAGCTGCCTCATCAGCTACTTGGAAACGGTATAAACTGTCAAGCAAAGACTCCTTATCACCCCCTGAAGCATCAACACCATCATGATCACCACTAGCATCATCTGCTTGTGGTGGGAATGGGTGAAAATTGATTAACCCCCAGTAGTCCAAGAACTCCATCACCTCTTGCTTTGCTTCAACGTCTCCAACCTCGAGTTCTGTTAAATCTTTTGCTTCTAATTGTGTGTTTGGATCGGAATGAAACTTCCTCATGATCCAATCCCTAATTCCCCTGTAAACCTCGGAAGTTCGATTCTCCAACTTGCCGTTAAAGAAAGAAGGCAATGAACGCTCTTCAAGCGGGTGAATCTTTCCCCATGAGAACCAACCTACATCAAACAATATGGACTATGAGCATCAATTAATCGCCACGTGTACTTAGATTCAATCATATCACACCCTAGCTCTTAATTAACACAAGGTAACAGACTATGAGCATCAATTCATCGCCACGTGTCCCTAGATTCAACAACGATTAGGAAGATGAAGAAGGAGAAGGAACGAACCGCAATGATTAGGCACCACATGAACATTACTTCCGCGAGATCTAATCCCTTCGAAATCAGCTTCGATCTTAGCCTCCAGAGCCTCCCACTCGCGGATCGCCTTGTTCCTCTCCTCCTCCTCCTTCGGCTTCTCGCCGTCGGCTGGATTCAGCAGCTCCGGCTTCGACTCAACCGCGGACGGCATGTTGCTCGGCGCCTGTCGAGCTCTGGTCAAAGGTCCGTTGTGGACGGGAGAGAAAGACGCGAGCATCGCCTTCTCGCGCGTCAACATCCGCTTCGAAGAAGTGGATGAGGAATTGGAGGTCCCGAGGGCGTTGGATTTTCTTTTCACGCGCCGTCGCGGCGGCGCCGGCTCGGATGCCGGAGAATCTCCGGAGCTGCCGGCCGAAGCTAGGGTTCCTGCATCGCGTCGTTTCTCCTCCATCTCGAGAGAGTTGGGAGCCAATCTTCGGGGGTTGGAATTTCCGTCAGTGACTAGCGCATTTTATCTTTATTTGGGGGCTTTCTGCTTCTTAATTTTGTTTTTGGGTTTAGAGTTAGATAAGTTTATGTTTTAAGGGGCAAAACTGAAAAACAAAAATGTTGAAATCGCCTGTTTCATTCGGTTTTACTTCGGTCTAACTCTCAAATTAGCATCCGGTTCGATGGAAACATTTGGTTTTCTCGGAATTAAACTCGGTTTAAACAGCTTTGGTACAGCTTTTTGCGCATAAACCTTCAAATTCTTGTTTTTCTTTTCCAAGAAATCTACAATCTTTGGCCAATTAAGTTTTACTTGGATCTTCTTGAGTAGCTAATATCCTCGCCATATAGCGCTAAGATTGAAATGATGACCAAAAAGTTTCCTACAAGGTTGTTTTGTGATGTATATAAAGAAACTTAAAAATCTTGGCGCAAAAGGTTTTCGAAACTGGTTCCTTTTAGTGTGGCTTGAACCTCTTCCCAGTTCTCTACATGTTGTGACAATGAACCTCTATGAATCTTCACTTGCCGACTCTTTAACTCACGTTTTGGGACCTTTAGAAACTTCTGTACATCGTCTAGTCTCTGCGTTCAAAACAAAAACAAAAAATCATCTTTTAACACATAAGAAAAAAACAACAATATCACTCAGTGATATTATATGTCGAGTGGTGATTAAGTAACAAACCACAACGCGGTTGTCTACAACATCTTCGTAGTAGAGAAGGATATGTCGAGTGGTATTAAAGTAAGCCAATGCTTTCAGACTCGTGTCTTGAATCTTCTTCAGCTCTGCTATCAAAAGTGTTGTGTTGATCACTGGCTTGTAACCCGCAAGTATCTCAGCCTCTTTGGGCGAATGGACGTGAGACTTGTGCGTCCCGTTTAATAGCTTAGCGTCTCTGTCATAAGAGTTTGCGAGCACTGATATCATGCGGCTCAACAAGTTTCTTCTGAATAGGAAAATTGAAGAGACGCCTCTGGTTTTGAAGTATTCTACTATTTCTTCATGGTGTTTCATTAGACCCTACAATATTCATAATGTCACCAATTAATATGGTATGTAAATCTAGCATTATCTTTGTGCAACATTACCTGATTAAGCATCCACTTGAAGCCAACAGCGGAAGTACACTCATTCTTAGAGGCACTACTTAACCAGTCTAGATTATAGACCTTGTCAAGTGTCTCAAAAATGGATGAAACATTAGCCCTCCTCTCTTTATTAGAAAAGATTTCTCCGTTGGAGCTTATGTTAGTATGATTGTTAAGTAGAGTCTCAAACCAGCCACTACCAGATCTCTGCATGGAGATAATCGCAAAGTACCTAACCGGTTGGCAAGAACATTCGTCCCTAATATCATTCGAAACACCACAAAAGTTACTAATCAATATAATTAAAGTATAGAACCAAGAATCATAAACGCTCTCTTTCTTTCTGTTTACCTCACCTGTTATATGTGTTTGGTTTAGGGTAATGCATGAATGGAATGTCCCATGGTTCGGCGTTAGGCTCAGGACAAGGTCTCTCAAAGACTTCAACGTTCAAGAAACCATAGTTTGGGCTGACTCCAATCTGCTTGAGACAAATCGAGCAAATGTACACAGTGCACACCATTACAAAGAAGAGAACGACCATTCTTAATACAAGTGAGGACTGTTTAGGAAACTTCATCATGACAAAAGTATCCTGCAAAATAAAAAACAAAACATTTACGTCATCGTATATAATTAGCTATGGTTTGTTGCTTGAATCAGATAGAAACAAAAAATAATCAAAGAAATTTTGTTGTTGTTTTAATGAGCCAGACCCAGCTTGCTCAAAGAATCAATTTGTATGGATTAGAGTGAAGGTAATGGACAGATCAGACCACTCACAAGTCATAAAAGCCACAAGCAGATTAGAAATGGGCAAGGCTTTGAATCTAAAAGCGACACACGAAATGTACCTTGGAGAGTAAAGAATGATCGTCGGCCATGGCTGTCTTGGTAAAGAGAGAGACAAAGATGTGAGATCAAAAAGGAACAGAACAAGAGAAAGACTGAGAAAATTTTCAGACAAAAGTAACGTGAAACTTTTGTTTTAGAGATCAACGCAATGATTAGAGTGAAGCCCCACGACCTTTGTTTTTTTCACTCCTTTTCTGTTCGGTTGCTTCGACTTCACGGATTTCGATTTTAATGATAATGAAAAATAGAATGAAAATTTCAGGAAAAGTAGAGCGTAAACTCCGAGACGAACAGGTCAAGATTCACTAGCTACAACGTCATTTTTGCTGACATGCACCGTGTTACACCAGTCACCACTGTCTGGCTTCCTTTTATATATTAGCGTTTAATTGTTTGAATAGGAATCCACTTTGCATGTAAAAACTGTATACAAATTTAACATGTTTTTTTTGTTAAAGTTTACATCAACCTCTAGTATTGTCTCGGGGCATGTTTATTGAATGTCCCTAAAGTTGAATATTTTAACATATGGTTCCTTAGTTTTTTAACTAAAAAAATTAAGAGACGTCTCTTAAATCATTTATTTAATTAAGAGTTGTCATTTAGTTTTTTTAGTTAAAAAAAACTAAAAATCGTACGCTAAAAGATCCAACTTAAGAAACATTCAATAAATATGCTTTGAGGCAACGTTAGATGTTGAATGCTTTCGTCTATTATATCATGGTATCTACAATCGCAACCTTTTTGACAATTTGCTTATATATATATATATCAACAAACTACGCGTCTGTGGTCGGATGGTAAAGGTGTTCCGTGAATTCCTAAGAAACTCAAATTCGAATCAACACCACACAATATTTTCACAGTGCGTAGCCACTAAAGTTTTTACATTCTCTTTCCGGAGAATAGTTTACCATTTATATATATATCAACACCACGTACGAATTTAACTGTTTCAAAAGGGTAAAATAACACGTTACGTACATGATCGCCACATGTGACCTATAAGACCATGTTAATCACTCTTTAAAAACATAAAAGATATCATCATAAAAATTATGATTTTGTCAATCATCTTTCTTTCCCAAGCTTTACTTGTAACTTTATTTTCCACATTGGAATTTAAATATGAAAGCCCTTTTTCATAAAAAAAAAAAAAAGCGTTAGTTTTGGCCAAATAAGTTTGAACTTCTTGTTAAACGTACGGGTTCTTTTGTCGATTCTTTGGATGAATGAGAAATGTTTGAAAAAAAATTCGACATAGCCTTTTTTTTCTTGAAGATTATGGAAAAAAGAAGAATATCATTGGAAAATAAAAATAAATTCTTCAACCGCAAACAAATTTTTACATCGGCGAGTAACAGTGAAGATGTGAGAAAAAAAAAACAGAGAAAACACAATTAGAGACCAAATTAGCAATACATCCCTACGGAGAGAAGAAACACAAAAACAGAACATAAAATAACGAAACATCGAAGGTCATTGTGTAGTTGTAGAATTTGCTTCTAATGGTGATAAAATGAACTTCTCTTGTGATCTTTCTTGGACTTGACGAATCCTAAACCTAGCCTCTCTCTCCACCAACCACTGGACCCTTTTGATTTGCTTCTCGGTGAATCACTGTCTTCTTCACTGAGTTCCTCCCTCAAAGTTGACATTCTCTTAGTCGTGTTGGCTTCTTCCTTGAGAGGTAAGATCATGCCATCAAAGAAGATTTCATCTGCTGTGATCATGGAGAAGTTGTTGACACCGAACTCAAAATCATCTGACGACACCGGTGCCTCCTTGTACTTGATCATGTCGTTCTTAGTAGCTGCGAAACCGCTGGAAAACGAGATCCTTGGCTCTGCATATGCACCGTACTGGTGATGTTGCTTCATGTTGGAGCACTCCATTTTTTATCTTTCTATCTATCTTTGTTTGGTATTCTACTGTATTTGTTGCAGTCTCTAGTGCACTGTCTGTATTTATATGATACATTGGATTCATGTACTTCCTTTTTTATACAAATATAATAGGGATAGATAATAGTTAATCATCGCATATGATGCCACAGACACACAAAGGGACGAAAGTGGTGTCTCTTGGAGGCTAGAGATCTAAGATTAGATTGTTAATTGATTTAAGTTATCTTCAATAATAACTTAAATCCATTTTAGGGGTCAACAGCGGGAAAACTTGATGGTTTGATGATGTTAATAGTCTCTTGATACGTAAGAAGAGCCATTTACGATAACAAAAAAACAAGACTACTTCTATTTAATAGTTGGAAGATTAAACCCTAAATTAACGCAAAGGGATGTTTTAACCACATGTACGTTTTAATTTCATGCACATGCATTTTCAGCAGAAAGAAATCTAATGCTGCTTCTGAGAAATTTCCCAAACTCATTTGATTTATGCTTCGAATAAAAATGGGGATAAAAATATAAATATTTTGATGGCTATTCAAAGTCGCCAAAGGTCGCACATAAATTATTTGTTTAAACCATAAACTCTTTAGAAGCTAGGGATATCTTATTTGAGATAATATGGAGTCTGAGTAATTAACAGTTGATTAATATTAATAGTTATACTGCACATCTCAAAAGACCATGTGATAATGATAGCTGGTTATTGGCTAATGCACACAGTAATTACTAATCTGAGTTCCCACGCAACTGGGTTTCCGACAAGTTAACAGTAACTACACACACACGTTGCTACTCAATCTTCACTCCAACAACCAAGAAAACCCATTTTTAAATCAACGAAAACGAAAAAAAACTATACTTAACCGTACATTTCTTGTTGTATTCGTTTAACGAGATTATTCATTAGCTATCTCGACTTAACTAAGACCTACAACTCTTAAAAAGTGAATGTAACAGATATCTATATATGGAGTAAAAGCCTATGTAATAATAATATCCTAAATGCCGTCTGCTTGTGAATATATTAGTGTATATATGAGAGTGTGTCTCTCCCATGGTCTCCCATATAGTGAACACAAGTTGTCTCTTGCAGTCGCAGTTCACAAAATTTTGAGAAACTTTTTGTCTTCTTGTGATGATTAAATTAAGCATCAAACGCATTATTATAACGTAACAAAAACAAAGGCTCGACGTACAAGGTCGGATCTTGGATTTCACTTGGTCTTGTGTGATATTTGAAATAAATAATACTATAAAAAGAAGAAGGTTCGATGAACTTCGTGCTAGCTGCTTTCGACTTCTAACCCCAGTAGCTTTTTTTAAACTAGATAATGTCGGTGTTTTCTTCTCGTGAAACAATCGATGATTCCAGTTACTGATGGGTCATGCATGGCTGGATGGGCAGAGAACATATCCGTAAACATCCAGCTCACTTTTGAGGAAAATTAATATTAGTTAAAAAAACTTGAATGTGGGATTATCGATCTTTTAATTTATACGGCCCGTACTTGAAATCTTTGTACATTTGAGGAACATCGATAATATAAATGGAATTTCAATGTTAGGCGTTTGTGCAATAATTCTATCAAATGTCTATATATCTTTTTGGTTTTGTCGTCTTGGCTGTGTATAATTGAAGCTTTTGATAAGTTTTTTGGACTTCATGAGGATGTTATTAAGGTGATTGAGTTTGGCTTTGTGTTCGTAGATTTTATTATATATATAATCATATATGTTGCTTAATTTGGCACCATATAGATATTTTTTTATCGATGGCATTGTAGACAGGATACTATATTGTTAGTTTGAAGATTTAATATTGAATAATTGTGAGTACAGTTGAATTTTTTTAGAAAAACGAAACTCGAAAATCAATCAAGACTATTAGAAAAAGCAGGTGAATGTAGAGCTTTTAAGCACGTCAACCCTCATACATATCCTTATCATGATAGGGAATATTTAATTTTCTGTTGAAGAATATTGATCACCGTCTGGCTTCCTTTTGCTTTGATCCCAACGAAACTAATTTGTAACTTATAGTATTGATTTTTTTCCTATCTTAAAGAGCATATAGTAAATTTGATCACGTCAAACTAGAAACTATCCAAAATATTGTATCATATATCATATACATTACTCTAAACCGTGTTTTGACTTCGTAATATCATAATTCGAATGTTAGTAACTTGGTAGAGATTAAGACTTATAGTTAACTTTTATAAATTGTTTATATTTAATATCATAGAATTACAATCGCAACGAGCGCCTGTAGCTCAGTGGATAGAGCGTCTGTTTCCTAAGCAGAAAGTCGAAGGTTCGACCCCTTCCTGGCGCGTTTGTTTTCGTTTCCAGTTTTTTTTTTTTTTTTTCATTTTTCTTGAACAGTGTGTATTGACTTGCCGGATCTGTGTCTCCAACTCCGGTGGCGTCAGCCCTAAACTCCTCCTCCCTACTTTCCCCCCGCCGACTAAAGGGAATGAAGGTTTTCCAACTCGACCGTGAGAACACTCTCTCTGTTTCTCTCTTCTCCGATGTCACCAACTCCAAGTACTCTCTCCCTTGCGTTTTACGTTTTCGACAGTGTGTTAATGTTATTGGACAGATACTTATGAGAATCTCTGTTTAAAGCGTAGATGAAAACCTTAACACTATGTTCCTTGTTTTGCTTCAAACTCTCGATTTTCTTACAAATATTATGGGAGTTTGTTGTGTTCAGGGACCTCTTGAGTTCGATGCTAGATGGAACTCTGAAGCTTGAGGTCTCATTCCTCAATGCATTACTCGTAAGCTCTTCCGTTTTTTCAACATTCTAGAATGACTTTAGGTTTCTCTGGTCGCATTTCTCAATGCATCAACGGATTGTTGTTTATCAGATACCAGACGTTTTTCCTCTATTAGCTGCTGCTCAGAAATCAATTGTCTCTAAATCACGCGATTCGTTATCAACCCGAACTCTTCATTCTGAGCTCGTCTACAACTACTCTGGTTCTAAACATGTAAGCAAAGACACGTTACTTGTGGTGGTTCTTGTCTACTTCTGACACACTGGGTCTAGTTCATTCGTTCTAGCTTCTTTAGTTATTGATTTGTCTAATATAACTAGATTATAGCTTGTTGTGAGTTGTTTGGAGAGAACAGGTAGTTAAAGTGTTAAGCGTCTCTCATTAACCAAGTTTTTTTGGTTTGGTGAATTATATGTAATTATAAGACTAGTTTACAGACGGTTTCTCTAATGTTGTTTTTCATTTTTTTGCTCCAACTAGATTACAGAATCATTGAAACGATGTGGGATATCTGAAACCTCTACTTACATTCTAGCTGCTCGGTTCAATGCTTCTCCCCTTGAGGTCAATCATCATCTAAAGAATTCATGTTATTGCTCTTTGTTTAGTTTCTGTTTTCTTTTGTTCCTATCAACCATGACGTGTTTTGAGAACAAAATCAGACGGAGGAGGTGGCGAGATTGATCAACGGGAAGGAAATTGACTTGGAGGAGTTAAAGACGCAAGCCAATCAAGCCCATATTTTAAAGGTAAAATATTTAGTTACGGAATCTGTTAGCATACTATGTTTTATTATACAAGCAACAATCTGAGACATTTCTTATTTTCAGCATTACAAGATAACTAGCCAAGAACTTGGGATATCCTCTCTAGAAGATGCGATTGTTTGCAGGATCGCTGCACGCGATGCTTTGTAAAAGAAGAAGGCATTTTTCTTTCTTTGTCACCAACTATAGGTTCTGTTTCTCAGTTATAAGTTTTAACTACATATGACTATTCGTTTTGTAAAACTATGCATCTCTTAAAAACCGATGTTAAGGTTTCTTAAACTGTCCTCGTTTAATTTTGAACTCGGTTCTTTTTATGAGACGGAACAATTTAAAATACAAATTTTATGGATACACTAGTAATTACATGTTCTTTGCCCAATAGTCCTGAACAAGCCAAGCCAGTCTCAACTCTTTCCTTCAACTAAAACAAGAAAGAGCTCAATTTTTGTTTATGAACCAAACAAATTCCATGAAAGAGCAAAGAAAAAAATCACTGGAACATATCAGCAATAGTGTTTCCTGAATCAGAAGAATCCCCACTCCCAAAATCCATCATCATCATCTTCAAATATTCATCCATATCACAATCCCCTCCTCCTTCTCCTCCACGCCATTGCTCTGCTTCCACTGAATCCGCTGCGCTTACGCTCGTACTCGCACTTGCATTCACACTCGCACTCGTTCCCACATCGTCAGCTGCAGCAGGGGAAGAAGTAGACGAAGTGTAATCAACAAACGGGAAGTTGAGCTTAGCCCGCGGCCCACGGAACCCAATAGCTGCTCTATCATAAGCCCTAGCCGCGTCCTCGGCGGTTTCGAAAGTTCCGAGCCAGACACGTGTCGCTCTCTTGGGATCTCTGATCTCGGCTGCGAATTTACCCCAAGGTCTCTGCCTCACTCCTCTGTACCCGTTCTTCTTGTTCTTCCTCTTCCTCACTTTCCCTCCTCCTTCCGCTTTCTTCCCCGCCACGGCACTCTCTCTTCTACTAGTAACCCCTTCTTCTTCTTCTTCTTCCAGTCTGTTTTCGATTCTCTGATTTGGCGCGAAAAAGTAGTTGCAGCCGAGACAGCCATCGATCCTGCACACCTGGCAAGTGTCGGAATCCGAACGAGGCATTCCCGCGCTTATCACTGTGCTGTGATCGCTGGAGAAGCCCTGATACGGCGCCGTTTCGTTTTCCCCTGAGATTACGTGTTGCAAGGCGGAGACTATAACGGATAGTTCTTGCTCCGGCGACAACTGCTCCTGGTACGGATACCGGGTTCGGGTCAAATCTCGATCCGATGATGAAGCTCCGGCGAATTCGGGTCCGTTGTTAGGATAATGCATTTGATTTTGATTTTTTTTTTTGTTGTTGACTCTCTGTTCGAGCACCTGGGAGATGATGAAGTGTGATTTGTATTTTTCGGTTGTGTTTGGGGGAAACTGAAAGTGGAAAGAAGGTCCTTTATATATGCGTGTTTTTCGAATGTCTATGTGGATTGTTAGTTGCCAACTGGCACACACACTCTTCAGACACGGGCTCGTTTTTTGTGATTTGATTCTTTTTTGGAAACACGTGCGTTATTTTTTTCGAATGTCGATAAGGACATTATTTATTTTATTATTTATATTTTGGGGATGGGTTTACATGACAATGACATTTCTTTTAAGTATTGAATCGTTGTTGTCATATATGTGACGCTTTTAAGAAAGAACCACCTTTTGTGATTTGTTATTTAATTATTATTATAAAGCTTATGTTCGCTTTCACACACAGTTTTACATTTAAATTTAAACATGTTTAATTGGGAATAAGTATCTAGGTACGTTATTGATTGGGTTCGAATAAGGCACGTGATACTTGTAACTTATTATGTCGACTGTTTAATGTGTGAGCAATTTGTCTTCACATTTAGAGCTTGTGTAGATCAATTTGTCTTTCTAGATGACTATATCCATATCGTCTCAAACCTCAAAAGCATATCTATCCTGTTTGTCTTTTTATACTATAGTATACAACGAATCAATCCAACAACATTTTTTCTAAGTTATGCCAATAGACATGTGTAACATTACAATAACATTGTGTTTCACACAAACTAGTGGTGAATTAAGAAAAAGACTATTCATTTTGCGAGCGCAAATATAATCGCGTTGAGCTTTGCTCAAACATTTCTGTTCTTAAGTTAACCGACCTTGTTTTACACACTGCTTTTCTTTAAACCTTAATGATTCAACGACACAGCTTTTTAATCATTATTTCTTGATTTCTGATATGCTTTTGTTAAGAAATGTGCGTTGAAGTGATCAGATGAGACCTAAATTACTAAGTTAAACATGGGTCAAATTCCTATAGTCATCTCTGATCCAAGTATTATGTTTTGCGGATTCTAAAATGGATTTAAGTAGAAGATAAATCGTATAATTTATCATCTTTTGTATATATACATAATCAAATTAATTTACATAATATACACAATATTTATTTATTGTTAATTGGTTTCAAATTAAACGTTAGTAAAACTTAATATTATGTATTCTGGATATTTATAAGTATATAACATCAACAAAATGAGCTGTCTTTACAATCCAACAAATTGTTACCAAAATGAACATTTACCGTCTCTTACTTCAAACCAAATATATGTATATATTTTTTGGTATGAATGTTACTTCAGTTAATATAATTGGTTTATGACAATAATGCTGTATATATAATTTTAATTAACTTATTACATAAAATAGGATAATCACGATTCCCGCAGTTATGTTTGTAAGTTTACAATACGAATCATACTAAATATCAGCATACTTTTTCTTTTTGCAATTATTCTATACTAGCATTCTTTATGTAAAGAAAAACATCTAGTATTAAGAACAAAACTTTGTGAATTTGTCTATACATTAAACCGACACTAATACGATATTCTATTGAAAAATTCAATGAACATGAGAGAAACTTACTTTTATTTGTATTTCTTTTTCTATTAGCTTAAGACATGCAAAATGAAGAAAATGAGTTTAATCAAGTGAAAAAAGGAGATAACTTGTCAAAGGTGGTGAATGAAAGCGAAAGCCTGTTTCTTCATCTCAGATAGTCCAATGATTTATGAGTGATTTATAAAGAAGTTGAAGTGTACATCATGACGCTGAGCTGGCATATGGATTCACTAAGCCCTTACGTCACTCTATCACAGTGTTGACCCTTTCTCCACGCTGACCCACCACGTCTTCGCTTTCTAGACTCTCTTCTTGCTATTTCCTTTGGTTCTCTTCTTGGTCTTTGACTTTGTCTCGTAGCCAATTATAGGACACACGTCGTGACTCTTATGGATATCATAGAGGCAAACTAATATCAGTATGTACTGTACTTCTTTATTATAAAGGAATTTGACAAAAAAAAGTTTCATCATTATCAGAAGAGACTATGTGAATATCTATTTTTTAAAATATCAGTATTTAACATTTTGATTTTATTACTATTTTAACGTATTTAAAAAAAAATGAAATATTACTAGGCTGACATTTGGATAGTAGTCTTTCAAATATGTGGGAAGAGTTCTCAAATATTTATTCTCTTTTTTTTTCGTTTGTTTTAACTTTGAGAACATGTATAAAAAACCTTCAATTGTGGACGTATATACTTGCCTTTGAGATTTGAACAACAAACAAAAACTTTAAGATCTAATGTTTCTAACAAACTTTTGTTGCTGTTATGCTCACATTTTACTTCATAGCATTTAAAGTGTAACAGTGACAAAATTACTCAAAACTTGGTGAAAACTTCAGTTGTTTTTACAATATACAATGTTAAAACCTGTTTTTGTTAAGACGTTTTAAGTTACGTATGTCTCAATGTATGAGAATATTTGATTGAGAGACTTAAGGACGGCAGGATGCGATACAAGTTGAAGTAGAGAATAAAATATAAACAAATCTAACCCTGAAAAGAAAGTAATGGGAAGTAAAAAGCTTCAAGATACCAAGGCAGAGAGAGGCACGTTGAGCACGTGCAGAAAATGATTGTAACACGTTTTTTGCGCTGACCAACGTTTTCCTTCACTATCTCGCCGCGTCATAACTTTTTCACTTTATCTCTCCTAATATGTTCTCCACCTCCCACTAATCAAATAGAATTCTATGGATTAGTACTAAACACCTTCAATATTTAATTAACAGCGGTCGATCACCAACTCTTCATCCCTTTACTTAGTTTTTTCTAATGCTTACTTTCATCCCCTACGAAATAATGCATCAACTCTCATTTATTAATTAACTATAAATAAATATCTCAGCAGCCTGAATCGTCCATTTCATATACAGAATCAAATAAAAAGTAGTATATGTGGATCGAGTATATTTAATTAAGGTGATAAAGCAAGACAACTGAATTAGAATTTTCCTTTAATAAAAAGGGAATCACTATACAGTTCTCTTCACTAGATCATCCTACAAGGATTCTGAAGATAGCAAATGTCTCAGCGGCTTCTGAAACTTTAGTTCAATAAAATTTTGAGAATTTGAAGAGGCGAAATTCAAGCCTCGAAACCTTATTATATAGGTTTGCTAATTAAACGTCAAATGCCTCCGTCATTAGTTAATCTTCTCATAATTTGATTAGCAAACTGGAGATATGATTGCTTATGTGTGTGTATTTTATTATTGGAGAGAAGATCCCACATCGGAAAGATGTAAGGGACATGAATAATATATAAGGGACTTGAGAGACTCCACTAATTGCCAATTGGTTTTAAGTGGAAGCCTAAGAAACTTATCATGGTATCAGAGCGGACCCAATACCCTGACCTATTAATTAATCCGGCCCGGACAGTGGCCCGATCAACCCATTAGCTGATGGCCCGTAGAAGGTAAAGAACACAAAAGTGTTTATGAAAAATCATATTAGACTCTCATGAAAATAATGTTACAAGATGCATAGTTTATATAGAAAATAAATCAAACTAATTTCCTAAACTAATATGAAATAGTATATAATAGATAATGATAAGTTTCCTATTCTAATATTGATGTATATTATAATATTGACCATTGGATTAGGTCGATCTTCCAGATCTCCTAATACCCTCCCTCAATCTCATACGTGGTAACACGTATGAGATTGGACAATCTTAAAAATATATTAGTAGAAATAACTCAAAAGCTTGTGAAACAACGATTGTTGATGATGTTGCAGAAGCTTGATGAATGTCTCGTAACTCTTCTGCGATTCCGCGAGTTGAGATAGATGTTTGTTTTATCCATCCTACAATGAGATGATTGTTTGCTATCCAATTTTCACGGTAGGTTGAATCGGCTGCTGGTAGACTGCCGTTAAGAAATCTGAATCTCTCGTGAGCTAATAGGCATACGAAAGTAGATGAATGAATGTTTTTTTTAGAGATCTCGAAACACAAAGAATCGAGAAGAATGAAGAAGATGATTATATGTTGTACTGCGATTTTGCAAAGACAACAAGATGAAGAAGATGTTTTGAATTGATGTTCTGTGTTTCAAAGATCACGAAATCACAGGATTTGATGATGATATGATATGTTGATCTTCAATTTTTGAAGAGCAACGAGATGATGAAAAAGATTAGAAGTTTTTAGTTTTGTTTAGGCTCTGATACCATGACAAATTTATGAAAGTAAAGAACACAAAAGTGTTTATGAAAAATCATATTAGACTCTCATGAAAATAATGTTACAAGATGCATAGTTTATATAGAAAATAAATCAAACTAATTTCCTAAACTAATATGAAATAGTATATAATAGATAATGATAAGTTTCCTATTCTAATATTGATGTATATTATAATATTGACCATTGGATTAGGTCGATCTTCCAGATCTCCTAATAAAGTTTCTTAGGCTTCCACTTAAAACCAATTGGCAATTAGTGGAGTCTCTCAAGTCCCTTATATATTATTTATGTCCCTTACATCTTTCCGATGTGGGATCTTCTCTCCAATACCCTCCCTCGAGATAATGGTGGGTCTAACCATTAATCTCGCAGAATCCATCATACCCCTCCGAAATCATGCTTTATCTTCTAGCGATCTCGGAGAACTGAGCCTTCTATGGGCCATCAGCTAATGAGATGATCGGGCCACTGTCCGGGCCGGATTAATTAATGGGTCAGGGTATTGAACCTGCTCTGATACCATGATAAGTTTCTTGCGCTTCCACTTAAAACCAATTGGCAATTAGTGGAATCATCCAAGTCTTTTATATATTATTCATGTCCCTTACATCTTTCCGATGTGGGATCTTCTCTCCAATATTTATCCTTTCACATTGGTGTTTAAAGACTGAATCTCCCAACTGTAATCATTTTAAAAAACATGTATGTTTTCTTTAAAGATTAACTGGCACACACACATCATACAAACACAATACATGTATTATCCACAAACTCTAAAAGAAGAGGAAAAAGAAAAAGAATTTTCAATTTTGAAAGAATAATCAAGAGGATAAGCTGGCTTCGATACTAGTAGTGGACATCTCTTGGAACATGGAAGTTTCTTCAACATGCCACTTAAGAATCTCTCTAGCATACCTCAGCGCATTGTCCACAGTATCACTCTCCAAGCTCACTTGAGAAACAAACAGCTTCGGCCTAAAGGACCTACCACCACCACGGGTCGAAAAGGGTTCCACAAGTGAATCATACAGTCTCTTGTACTGATACCCGATGTAATGGAAAGCACGCTGAGCCATCGGAGGGTTGTGTCTGCTCGTCTGGTTCTGGCTTACCAACGGGTTGAAGTCTTCGAACCACTCACACGTTCTTAGAGGAACCTCCTCGATTCTCTCTTCTAGGAGATCGAATTTGGTTAGAACCAGAAGGAACCTTTTGTTAGCTAGGATCGGGTGAGTCACCATGCTCTCGAAGAGCTGTTTGTTGGCTATCATCTTGTTCACAAGAACCCCTTCACTGTCTTCAATGCATTCTCCATAATCTGTTAGTGAAACGCAGAATATCACCAAGTCAGCGTCTTCAAACATTTCCAGCAATTTCCAGTTTTCTCCAAGGCTTCTTGGATTTAACCGGATGAGTTGGTACCTGATAAAGGAGATAGAGTGTGTGTTAGTTCAGAGTTTATTCATATAGTTGAAGGAAAAGGAACAAAACTAACTTCATGTTTGGATCATGTTGATAATCGATGTCAAGAGAGTCTTCTTGAGCTGTTGAAGGGAAAGAGAACTCCACACAAGAATGTCCTTCTATAGACGAGAGTCCTTCCGCTTGCAATATGTCCATCTCAGTAGGATTGTACTCTGCTCTCGAGATCTCCAGAATCTGTCAGTAGAAACAGGTTAGTCCTCTAAACAAGTTTAGGTTACAGACAAAGAAAGCATTTGAATGCAAAACTCTTACTCGTCCAAGAAAATAAACAGCGTTTCTGGGAAGTGTATCACGAAGTCTTTTGTATGTGGCTTGAATGGCTGGTACTCTCCAGAGCTCTGCAACGGTTTGAGCATTCTCACGGCTTGACGCTGGAAATATCTTCAGGTTTCCTTCATCCTTTTCTTTCAGAAGCCAATCTGAAAAATGTTTAAGTCTCGGGCTGATGGAGCTAGCACTAGTCTCATCTCCCGTATTGTTAATCTCTTCTTCATAGTGTGCCTCAAGAACCATTGCCAGATAAGCATAGAGATTTGTTTGGATAACGACTTTGATTCTTTCACGCTCGTCTTCAGTGAATGGGACTTTATAAAGAGACCTTGCCTGAAACAAAAGAAAGTCAATTACCAGAATTCTCTACATTCGACTTGTGTGGCATTAAAGATAAATGAAAAGCTCACTTGTTTGTAAAACGTAGTGGCGCCACATTTCTCTTCACCAATCAGAAGAAGCTTGTTAAGCATTTTATGCTCATATACGGGTTCATCATTTGGTTCTACTGCAGATGAAGCCGGAGGAACTGGAAGAGAGAACACAGCGCAAGCAAGTCTAGCTCTTTTCTGAGAAAAAGCAACCATTATTGTATAAGGTTTTATATTCATACGCTGTGAACAAGAAAATCCCCCTGTTCTCTCGGAAAGTCAGTCATACCTTACTCCAGATGTTCCCCATGATACGGTTCTGACCTTCTTCTTGGTAAGTTCCATCTGCATTGACCCAAAAATGAGGCTTCCCTTCACACTGCACCCCAACCATCTACATCAAAGAAAAAGAGGCACTCAGTTTCACATGATAAGTTAAAGATGAGAAAGAGGAGTTTGTCCAGGCAAAGCACCTTGAGCATCGTGAGCTCACTCTTGGTTATTTCCCGGCCATTAATGCAAATCTCTGTGTCGCCATTGCTTGCATCCTTCTTGATGTTACCTCCTATGTTCATGTGAGGACTTATAATCTGACAAGGCTTCTCTCCCATCTTTCCCCAATAGCCAGCAACTTTATCATACCAATAGTCTCCAGGTTTCAACTTTTTAGGTGGATTAGGACAAGTCTGCAACATGTAAAGCTCATCCTCATCCAAAGACTTGCCATTAACAGTGATAAGCCGAGAAGGCAGCTGATTCACCTTGCAGGACATCTCAGCCTGCATAACCTGTTTAAGCTCAGAATCAGTGAGAACACGCTTCAACATCCTCGAACACTTTCCAAGACTCTTCCTGTTCTCCTCCGCGATTCTGGAACCAATGCAAGTCTGACACTTTCTTCCTTCAGGCATCGCACCCATTGCTCTCCTCACACAGTTGGAACAGTACTTAGCACAGCAGACAATGCATACTTCCTTCTCTGTAAACCTGTTCCCTGTAAGGCATCGGTAACACGACCCTTTTTTCCCTTTCCTTTCAGCTCTAGGCGTCGCAGCAGCTATGCTCTCCCCATCAGACATGTAAACGCTTTCATCACATTCACTCTGTACATCGAATCTCACACGGTTTACATGTTCTTCATCCGAACAATCACCACCATCTGACTCCTCCTCCTCTCTTACTTCTGCTGATGATGATGGTGAATCATCAACAGAGCTTTTTGCTTCTCCAGCTACATCCTCCAACCTCTTAGATAATGATGATGAAGATGATGATGAGCCAGAAACAACATGATGAGGCCTCAGAACCACACTAGGACTAGCTGCAGAATCAACCAAACCGTTCTTCTTCTTCTTATTCTTCTCAGGTGGTTTCTTAGCTCTAACCGCAAGAGGCTGAGCCACAGGGTAAGAGACACCACTAGACAATGAAGAGAACGAAACGGGGAGAGCAGTAGGAATCTGATCAACTTGAACTGGATTAGCTCGTGGGAGATTAGCAATGAGAGGACCTTTATACTCTATGGCGAATGAATAATCATTATGACTAGTTTCATCACCATCCTCCTCACTATCTCTTTTAGGAATCGGTGATGGTAAAGCTGAGAACTTTCTTACAACTGTAGCCATCATCTTACCTAATTAAGCACAAAAAGAAACCCTAATCCCTAAAAGTTCCTAAATCGGGAAACTTATTGATCCAACTTAAGCAATAAGAGAATTATGATTAACGACCAAAAGTCAATGATAGCTTTAATAGTCAATCAATCAATCAATGAACAGAAAGAACTCAACTCTACAGAAATTATATCAAAATGATCTTTTTAGCTCTAAGAAAGGAACAAAAGTCGACTTTTTCTTAGATGCGAAGGAGAAAGAGGTTTTCTTGGGGGGAAAGGGAGTTGAAAGAGTGAAGAAAAGGAAGAAAGACAGATGGTTGGATCTTCTTTTCTCTCTCTCACACTAGTAAAAGACAACGAGGAAGACTTTCTTTCTGTTCTGTGAACCAGATGAAAAAAAAAAAGAGAATTGAAAAGTTGTTTTCCGGGAAAATTCTCTCTCGCCGTCAACGCGGGTTGTGATGAGTTGTTAAACGCTGCGTTGAGAGGGTCAAATAGAGGGTACTTCCGTAAAATCGTGGTCGTTTCTAACAACCACATGTTCGAATAACCGGAAGAAATCACGCGGTCCCAAGTAAACCGGATGATTGATTCTGGCTGTGGATATGTTTTCGGTTTGGTTATTAATTGGTTGACTTTTAGAAGGATTTATTGCAGATGTTTATTCTTTTCTACATGTTGTATAATATTGCGGTTGTTCACTAATCACTATGGGTGAGAAATAGGAATCTGATAGGTCTATAACCTTATATGAACTATGAAGGATGGGTGTGTTATTTTTTTTTGTTTGTAACTAAGGATGGTTGTGTTAGTGATCAATCGTACTCTTCTAACGTATTGTCAAACTATTTATCTTTCATTCTTTTGATAATTATTATTTTTACCATGAAATAAACATTTGTGATAAATAATCAGGAGATTATCATGTGTATTTTATAAATATAATTTAGAAAGACCAGTTCTATGGAAGACAATACGGGTGTACAGCGCCGTCCCAAACTTTATTCGGGCCCCGTTCAGAAAAAAAGATTATTTTTAATAATTTGAAATCATTTCTATTTTTTATACAAAATATCAATAAAAAATACGTCAGTTTAATTATTGTATATTTAAATAACACCATTTTCTAATGCAAAATCATTAAACTTGATTATTTGTAACTTTTCGATGCAAATCATCGATCAAATTATCAAATTTGATCATTCTTCTAGCTTTTTACGTCAATTATATCTACAATCAGAAATTATAATCCATAAATATAAATACAATAGAGTGAAAAAAATGTGGATAGTAGTTAGACCAAAAACTATATAATCTTGACTAAGACAAGACACTTTTTTTTCTTCTCACATAAATTATAGGCTGTTTTTTTTTGTTTGCTATTTTTTAATTAAAAAATTGTGAAGAAAATATATTTTGTTCGGTCTATTTATAATCACTAATTGATAATTGTTTTCTAAACATAATCAAAATAGGATATTAACTTTTTACATTGTCATTGAATATTCAAACACACATCAATAACTATTTTTTACTTTTTAAAATATATACTTGTTATAAATGCTGATTACTTCCTAGTTTATTGCATTTTAGTTGATTATATAAACAAATAAAGAAATTTAATTTATATTTATTGGTTATAAATACGAAAAAACTAAATTCAAATATAGTTATTATGACTTTTTAAAAATTCATGATTTTAAATTTATAATTATTACTAAACCAAAAAAAATTATGGACCCTCAAAAATTTTGGACCCTGTTCGACCGCACTACTTGCACGTGCTAAAAGACGGCCCTGCGGGTGTATTGTATATTATAAAGTTCCAACCACCATCTTATAGAGGGGTTTTTTTGGCTGGTAAAAACCATCTTATAAAGTTGCAACCACGAAATAAATCACACACGGAGAAGAGACAAACATGTTTGATTTAGTCTTTGTCCTTGCTATAAATTGAGGGAAAGGAATAATATTACATTTTCGTTTTAATGATTTTTTAAGTATAAAGAAGCAAAACTCATCATTACGTGAAAACCACTAAGCTCATGTTGACTCACTCTTTAGCTGACTTGGCACAAATCTTTTCGTCGACTTGGTCACAAAATTGAAAAACAATCCTCCGTCTCTTCCCTCGTCGTGAAGACGGTCATCGTGAATGATCAACGACGACGCATGTTCGTAACTAATCACACTATGCTCCTCCCACCACTCCTTTTTTATTTTATTTTCCCAAATCATGTGAACTCCACCCGCAACTCTCTTCGTGCAAAGACGGAGATCTCTTCCACCCGGAAGATGCTGCTGCTGCTGCTGGCTCTTCTTCCATCTCCCTCCACGTCGCCATCTTCTCTGACACCCGCCACACTTTCACCGACTTATCCAAACTCCCGCTGTATATAACCCACTTCCTGTCTCCCTCCATCGAGGCTTTTGCTCCTTTCACACGGCAAGCTCGTTCCTCCTCCACAGCCAGACACTTGACCGGTCCCATGTGTCCCGTCAAAACAGACAGACAATCATGAGACCCATCAGCCGGGTCCCGCCTCCACACACATATGTTCTTGTCCGCTGAACCACTCAACAACAAGTTCCCCGCTACAGCGAGACACAACACAGCGGACTTGTGCCCTTTGAGTATCCCACCTACAAACACACGCTTCGTACGCTGCCAATAGTTCACCACCCCGTCCGATGAACCGGAATAAACCATCGAATACTTCGGTCTAACCGCCAACGCCGTAACCGCGTTCTCTTGCTTGAGCAAAACCTGAACCAACGTATGCCTCGTTTTGACTTGCATCTCACGTTTCCACACTTTCACCGTACCATCCGCAGATCCCGTGAACACCAAGTCATCGAAACCGGTCATAACCGAGTTTATCGCGTCCTCGTGCGCTTGTATAGACTCCAAACATTTCGAATCCGACACTCTCCACACCTTGATCGTCCTATCCCAAGAGCTGGAGTACAACAAACCTAGCTCAACGTCCATGCTGAGACTCGAAACGGCGTCGTGGTGCTTCGTTTTCACCGAGTTTTTACCGCGGTAATGCTTAGGATTCACGGAGCTTTTGACCAGCGATTTAAACGTCGGCAACGTTCCAATACGTTTGTGCTTCCCCGGTTTCCTCTTCGAGACTTTCCATATCCGGATCTTACCGTCTTGATGACCGGTAAAGACCCGGTCTTCACCGAATATCACAATAGCCTTAATGAGTCCACTACTCGCTTTAAAACCTGCATAGTCTTTCAGATTCTTCCAAACCCTAATGTTCTTGGAGTCTGAGCCTGTGTAGAGAAGGTCACCAGATGCTGCTAGAGAGTATATATGACCTTCCTCACGCACGATGGACCCGATGAGACCGTTGGTCTCGAGGAGATTGTCTTCGTTGAACTCCGTAGCCCAAGGTGGCGAGACACGGGCCCAAGGGGACATCACGCAAGGTGAACCGTCTCCGCTTGCTGGACCGCTGCTGCTCATGGTAGAGGCGGAGACGCTGCTAAACCGTTGGTGAGTTAGGTTGGTGTTGATGACGATGGGATCAACGGGAGGGAATATTCCGTCGTGGTCAGCTTTCAAGAAGTCGCCAAATTTAGCCCTTGGTTTGTGGACATTGCCGGTGATCTCGTGGCGATGGTGATTGTTGTTATATGGATCGGTTTGGAGATCGACGACCATTGTACCACCACCCGCTTCGTTCCTCATTTTTTTTCTTTAAATCTTTGTCACAAAAGTCAAATGTTTGATTTAAAACAGAGAATGTAATAGAATAATGATGAAATCTCTTCTTACTTACTCTTTTTTTTTTGTTTAGGAGTTTTTTTTTGGGTTGTGTGATAACTATGAAAATAAGAATGGTTGGCAAAGAGAGACAGAGATTTTTATGGAGATATTGACGGGGAGATTGGAGGGGTCTGGAGTTATTTTGACTTTTTGAGAAGTTTTTTTTGTTTTGTTTTGTCAACGGCTCTTTGGGGAATTGTTTATGGATTGTGGGAATTGATCTTATAAATGCACACTTATATACACAAACGAAATACAACAAAAAGGGTTGGTGATCGTTATGTAATATGAGGCGGGGTGCTTCACACGTGGTTGTTACTAGAGGAAGAAGACTCTATGATAAAGTATATACAAATTTAGATGCCAAGTTTATGAATTACTACTATCTTGCTATATTTAAAAAACACTAGTACTAGTTTGTCGTCTTTTTTTCTAAAGAATGATATCTATATTGTTCTCTTTCAAATGTCAAAAGGTAAAAAATATATTTATTATACCCTTGGATATTTTTAAAGATTCGTTAAATGCCAAGTCTATTAATTATATAGTTTTGTTGGGGTTGACATGTACTCTATTGCCTAGAACTAAGAACATTCTTTGTAAAATGCAATTAAGGTTCTTACCAACGCACACAATGCATTTGAGGCTGTAGATACATTGGAATATTAGGCACGTAAGCCGAAAGATTTGTAAATCTCCTCCAAAGCTCACTTCACATTAGCTTTACTGCCTAATATACTTTTTGTTTTGGTAAAGATTATTAAACGAATGTACCATATTGTCAAGCATTAGTTGTCCTTGTTCCACAAGGTTACAACACTTTGATATATCCATATAAATCATCTAAACGACGAATTAATCTTACACATATATTATATCGAAAGACTGTATACACAACTTGATAAAGATTAGGAAATATCTTCGGCATGTTTCCACTACTTGTTAATTGTTAACTATCTGTGCTTATCTCCATTGGATTGGATTGGCTTTTTATATAGCAAATAGCTATCTTAGGATTAACAGTTTGAACTTAATTAGAATCTTTTTTTTATTTCTATATATTTTTTGAATCGTTGTAATTAGAAGGGATAATAGCTGAGATTATCATAAGAATAGAAAAAACACTGATCTTTTAAATTATCGACTAACAACTCCCTTGAGTTTCAAATATACATTCTCAAAGGCATTGAGAAGTAACAGAGTTCATAAGCTGAATCAGAGATCTATACATATATACATATATATATATATATTTTGACATCAAATCAGAGATCTATATATTAGAAGTCTAAGACAAGAGTTATAAATAGTAGTAACCAAAAACTATAAGAAAGAAAAATAATACTAAAAACTATAAGAAAGAAAAATAATAATTAGTCAGTCTATGACTCACGAATCTTCAAGGATATATAATTAAACACCTTTGTTTGCCATGTCATATCATTTGGACAAACCACAAACAAAAAAAGGGATTGAAGTTGAGCTTCAGTTCGCCTCAGTTCAGTTCTGGTCGATGAAATCAGCAGGCAAGTTCAAGTCCAACAAAGTGACTTTGCTGTTTGTGAAACTACCTTCTCTTCTGGGACGTTTATGCGAAGAAGGGCAAACCATTTCTTCAGAGTCCCTTGATCCTGAAGCTCTCTCAGACTTCGATGTCTCTCCTGTTACAAAGAAAATATTACATCTCATTAGTATTTGGATTCATTAAATCATCATGACTAGAATATGATCACACAAAGAGGGTTATAGTTTACCGCTTGTACCACTACTATCCAGAGGCTTGGAACTACTCCACGAAGCATGAAACTCAGCTGCTTGCTCGATCCCCTTCGAGCTGTAAGGCGCGATGTTGTGGATACCAGACTGGAGAGAACCGAGCAAGTCATTCTCAATGCACTCGTACATCTTCTTGCAGAGGCTATCCACGGCAACGGACAAGTTGATGACGTGGATCCTCACATCCATGACTTTCTCATCGCTAAAGTCATCAAAGGGCTCCTCCAACAGCTGAGAGAGCTTCTCTACGTTACCCTCGAGCTGCTGCTGCTGATCCTCGAACAGATTCTTCTTCATCTCCCTCTCCTCGGAGCTCATCTCGTCTTTGAACAGCTCCTCACCAAACATGTAGTACGCGAAGGCGTACGAATAGGAAAGGATCCGTCTCGATCTGAACAGCCTGTTGAGCCCGTTGGTGACCCACGTGAAGTCTTTGAGCTTCAGCTCCTTCTTCTCTGAATTCGACACTTTCTCGAGGATTTTATCTCTAAGTTTATCCTCCAGCTTTGATGAATCCGTGTGTGCTTTGTAACGGTGATGGTAGTGTGTGTACCTATCTAAATCCCTTTTGGCTCTTTCCATCTGCCTTTCTTTGTCGTCTTCGTACCGACCGCAACTGTGACCAGCGATGCTCCTATAAGTGTGATCCCTTCCAGTAGCTCCACCACATAGCCAACTGTACAAGACGACCAACCAAACAGTTTGACATTATGCCTAAGTAAACACAAAGCAAATAAAAAAGAAGAGATACTAAGATTGCTTACCAAAAATACTGTCCACAAATACACCTCACGAGATTGCAACCACCATTCTTCTCCACAGGTTTGAAACATTTGGGACACAGCTTCGTGTGAACAGTGATCCAGTTAACCGTCTCCGACTCATCTCGGCACTTCTTTCTCCACAGCTCCCACATCAAACAAGAGCAAGGTGAGTGGGCTTGGCACATACAGCTGAAACAGAACTGAAGACCGCAAGAGCATTCCACTTCGCAGAGCTTGTCGTCCTCGGCACGTATCGCATTCCCGCAATGAGGAGTGCTCGGACACCACTTGACCATCTTGTTGTCTTCGATGTACGACTCCACGAGGAAACGATCAAACTTCTCAGCTAGGTCAGGACGCTTTTTACTGACGAGGTTCCTGACAACGTCTTCATCGCAGATAGCGTTGCATTTATGAGCCATGCATCTGATCCTTTTGCTCTGGCCTTCGTTGATCTGCACGGTGAAATGCTCCGTCCAACCTAAAACCAAGACAAGAACTGCGTTACATCTCTACCACTACGATTAGTAAAAATAAATCTGAGAACATGGACACTCACAAGTGTTGCAAAAGCAATGGCCACAGTCCATCCTCTTCATCTGATCACCTAGCACATCCTCTAGGCAGACATCACAGCTCATGTTGGAAGATGAAGCAAGGGATCCAGAGTCGCCATATTGACAGTCGAAGAGAGTGATACCAGCTCCAGAGAACAAGCTGTCTTTTCCTTTATCAACAAACACAGCAAACAGCTTCTCCACATCCCACTGGTAATGAATGAGAAGAGTTCGAGCATGGTGCTCCTTAATCGATAACAGTTCCATCACCCTTAACAAATCTTCTCTCTGCATCACCAAACAACACATAACCAATTTAAAGCTTGCCAAAAAAAAAAAAAACGTTAGAAAAGAATCATCTCTGCCTATTCACCTGAGCTGCAAGAAGCGATTCCTGCGTGATAACCTGCGATTGATCAACATTACCAAACAATCACTACGTTTACTAATAACATAACAACGACATTTAATTAATGTAATTGTCACAAAAATTGAGCTAATTCCAGTAAAACTACAGTAATTCCCAAACCCTAATTTCAAAACAGAGGAGAACATACAAATCAACCCAATTTCATAATCCGATACAAAAAAAGGATGGAGCTTTCGAAAAACCCAGAAGATTCATAAGAACATACGATAGTTTTCAATCCGCAATTACAATTGTATAATCGAAAGTTCGAATCTTTTTTCAGGGAAACAATCAAAATCAGAGAGAAGGGGAGGACCTGAGTGGATGATTTCTTAGAGGAGGAAGGGTGAAAATCGGAATCGTCGTTATCAATCCCGCCAAGAGACTCCTGATCGGAGGAGTAATAGCAATCCTCCTCTTCATCAGCTGTGTAGTAATCATCCATCGTTCCCTTTTCTCAATTATGGAAGAATCGAATTCATCGAAATACGTTTAAAATAAAAATAATAAAACTGTGAAGGCCACACGAATATTCAGGCGAGATCACAAAGAAGCTAAGCTATCCGGTTATTAAAAAGAGTAGTTAAGAAGCGAGAGAAGAAGAAGAAGAAGAAGAAGAGGAAGCCGAATCGCGTAGCAAAAAGATTCCTATCTCTCTCTCACGCCTTTTATTCGGAGCATACCACTCTTGCTACGGCGTCGTTTTTGGTTACCAGTGAAACTTGTGAATTTGCCAATTTGGGGTTTTTTTTAATTTCTTTTCTTTTCTCCCGTTTTCTTTTTACAATGAATGGCATGTAAAGGCTTTTATAGCAAAGAAAGGTAATTTGGAAAGGTTATTAATCTTTGACCAAAAAAGGAAAGGTTATTAATAACAGGAGGAATTAGTTTTCATTCTACCTTATTGACCATCATCATAAATGATCTGAATAGCAGATGAAATATTAAGTTCACATTTTTAAAATCGGTTTTACTTAGATCTTATTTAAACAAAATTGAAGGATACTAGTCGATAAGTTATTTAATAATTTCAAGTTATTAGTTTGTTAGGATTGTTCAGTTAGTTTTCTTTAAGTATATCAAAGTTAGTAGTCAAGGAAAAACGATTATCTTATTAATCACACATCAATTATATTTTAGGATTATTTTGATTAATTTTATTTTACAGTTTAGTTATAAGATTTAAATAGTCAAGCTTGTGGAGAAGAATTACAAACTTACCAAACAAGTAGTCAACCGTTTCTCCAAAAAGACATTCTGACAAAAAAGTTTGGTGTATGTATACATTGGGTTCCACGTACGTCCATATTAAAGTACTGGACTGTAAACAGTATGTTATGGAAGCAGAAGTTTGGTTTGACTCCATTTCTTTGGTTTAATCCTTTTTGTCTTAAAATCAAAAAGATGAGTTACAATTACAAATCAAAATAGTTAGAACATTACACAGCCAACAAACAACTAATCTTCCTCAGAATCGATGTTTGTTCGGAAAAGGTAGTCTTCACCTTCAAGTTCATCTTGATACATATTCATTGGTGGATCATTATGTTTCTCATCTTCTCCTTTCTCATCAACACATCTCTTTCCCTGAACAAAAAAAAAAAGATATTGGGGTTTCAGTGAAATATCACAAGTTAAAAGTATGCAAGGCAACATAAACTGCCAGAATTTCTCAAGTTTGACTACTGAGAAGATAAATCAAACTCATCCTCCGACTATCCTGTTAAAGCTCAGTTTCAAACGATATGAAGGCTTGCGCCATAGTCAAACTACATTCTCTATATAAAATGCCTAATTTGATCATGAAACTTGGTTGAAATAGTATACTAATTACTAAGTACACCCTTCATGATCAGATTGCAGATCAATATTTCATTTCTGGCACATATGGTTGTTGGATTCAGTTTTGTGACCGAGTTAAATTGTTTTGGGAATAAGCAAAACTTATTACTAAGAGCTAGTGAGGATTCACTAAAGAGCTACCCTAAAAGACAATAGAAACAATGAACAAAAGCTAATCCTCGAAAGGCAAAGATTCTTCGAGCAATTACCTTTCTTAAGATGTAGAAGAAATAATGGAAGCCATCCCCAAAAGTGCTGTACTCCATGGACCAATTAAACTTGGGATCCATAAACAACGGACGCCTGAAATGCGGCTGCATGCCAAGAAAACAAAAATATTGTGTATTTTTAGAGCTGATAATTGAGCAAATTCATGAATATCATCATATATCAGATCGCTAACAAATACCTGGCCAAAAGTAATGGAAATGAAAATCCCATCAGGTTTCAAAACCCGGTGAACTCCATCAAGAGTAGCCATGACTTTGCTAACGGTTTCTTCACGGGGATTCCATGGATCACCAGCATCCACAAACAGTACATCCTTCACCAACATTGATTACCAAGGAAAAAAAGAGCAAACAATCAGCTTCCTCTCGACATATTTCAAGAGGACGTTCAAAGGAAGTTTAGGTCAGTTTTTACCATGGTCCCTTTCTCAATAACCACATCAAAACACTCGCCGTCAAAGGGGAGATCTAGCATGTCAGCTTGCACCACTTTTATTTCTGAATATATATCAAAGTCCCACGTCATTTATAAACATCCAATGAATCATTTGCTTCATTCAACCAGCAAATACAATTACACACGGCAGCAAGAGACTAATCAAGTTCCAAGCATAGAGATTTTGAAAAAACCAAACCAAAATTTATATAGACAACGATGACACAATGTTAAGAGTTACCTTTGTAGCCTTTTGAGAGCAATCGAGTCTGCATCTTGTCAACAGCAACAGAAGATAAATCAATGCAGGTGATATCAACGATCCCATCCTTATACAGCTCGTCACACAACTGAGAGTTCCCACATCCTAGCTCCAATACCTTTCATTAATCACACCAATGTAAAAACAAAATCAAAATCATATTTTGCAATTTTAAAACATTAGAGCGGAGGAAGGGAATGTACGGAGGAAGAGGTGTTGATGTTGGATTTGATGAGATGCTGGAAATGAGAGTAGTCCTTGAACCATTCGTAGTGTTCCTCCGAAGAGAACCTCTCGTCCCAGTAGTGTGGATCCAGGTAGGTCAGAACAGAGGGAGGACCGACGGAATTTGAATTAGGATCCGAATCACTACCATTGGCGGTTGGTTTACACTCCATCGCTTGACTTGATCACCTGCTCGATTCTTAATTAGCATCAGCTCAGCTCCGGGAAGATAAACCCTAAACCCCTTTTACAAATCAATTTGGGCTTTGTTTAAACCGGAATATATGGGCTTAGTAAAGCATACAGGCCGAGAAAATGACGGCATTAAGGCCCATGTGATGTTATGTGTGTGTTTTTTTTTGTCTTGGCTACAAAAAACTAAAGAAAGAAAGTAAGAGCATGCGTATTGGAGGTTCATATTTCAAGTTCACACAATTTTTAAGAAAAGAGTTATAATAATGTATATTTGGTGAATTCAGGTTTTGAAGAGTCTTCTGTTTTACGAATTTCATGCCACGTGACAGTCCGCGAATGATACTTTTATTAATTTATTTTTTAAATAAAACAAAAAAAAATAATCGAAATTGGACATAGACTCGAGCTTCCCTGATTCACTGATGCTCCTGCTCTAACCATATCTAATTAACCGCCAATGAAAATGACTGCAGGTAAGCAAGATGACAAACTTTGAAACAATCTAGAATCCCCAAATTAATATTCACAATCACACGCATGTTTTAGAGTTTAACAACTATAAGACTCGTCCACGGTCCGTCTTTGTGGCGTAGGTTATACAAACAGAATATTTGCACCAAAACATGTAATCAAATCACAAAATAAGACTTGAAACTACAAGTCCATGCGGTTGGTGGCATTTTACACGTATTTCAATTTTCCACGTTGCTTGTTGTCTCTACCTTCTTCTCTCGCTATGGCTGTTGCGCTCCAGTTCGGCCGATTATGCGTGCGCCCGGATACTTTCGTACTTGAGAACCATCTCTCCGGAGGAGGATCTTTCCGTCCCCGCAGACCTTTGTCAGTCCGATGCTCGTCTGGAAACGAGGACGTGAACGCTCCTTTGCCGCCGATGGGGTCCGATTTTGACGCGAAGGCGTTCCGTAAGAACTGGACGAGAAGCGAAAACTACAATCGTAAGGGGTTCGGTCATAAGGAGGAGACCCTCAAGCTCATGAAGTCAGAGTACACCAGTAAGTTCCATTTCCATACATACTTGTTGTTTATGAGGAACAAAGAAGAAGTTCTGTGGATGTGTGTTTCATTTGGTTAATGTTATTTTGTGTGGGGCCACCTTTTCTTTCTTAGGTGATATATTGGAGACGCTGAAAACAAACGGATATACGTACTCTTGGGGAGATGTTACTGTGAAGCTTGCTAAAGCTTATGGTTTTTGCTTGGGTGTTGAGCGTGCTGTTCAGATTGCTTATGAAGCAAGAAAGCAGTTTCCAGACCAGAGGCTTTGGATTACTAACGAAATCATTCATAACCCCACCGTCAACAAGGTAGAATATGTACTTGTCACTATGCTCTAACTAATCTAATTAATTTTAATATTTGTATTAAGGGTATTAAGTTTTTTTTTTCTTGCATGCATCTCAAATATCTAGAAATTATAGATTGTGCATATAGATGATGATACAACAGTGTCCCCCCCAACGAACAACATCTCAATATTCGCCAGCGTCTAACAGCCTAGCCTTAGTTACCAGCTTAGATGCTATCTCTTTTGATGTAGTTGAATTTCTTTTGATCATTGGTGAGTTTTCTTTGTGGCAGAGGTTAGAAGAAATGGATGTTAAAATGATTCCTGTGGAGGATTCAAAGAAGCAGTTTGATGTAGTGGAAAAAGACGATGTGGTTATCCTTCCTGCCTTTGGTGCTGGTGTTGATGAGATGTTTGTTCTCAGTGATAAAAAGGTTCAGATCGTTGACACCACTTGTCCTTGGGTCACAAAGGTACCTTACTTCTTTTGCTATATCATCACTCTAATTTCATGTCTCTAGCCGTTACTAATTAGTTACTCTTCCTTTTCTTGACATTTGTGTGGCTTTCAAGGTGTGGAACATGGTTGAGAAGCACAAGAAGGGGGAATATACATCGATAATCCACGGTAAATATAATCATGAAGAGACCATTGCTACTGCATCTTTTGCTGGAAAGTACATCATTGTCAAGAACATGAAAGAGGTAATGACTTTATTTTTGTTTATACTTTGCAAGGCTGTTATTGTTGTTGCTGATGTGTACCTTATAACTGAGCAACAGGCGAATTACGTTTGTGATTACATTCTTGGTGGTGAACTCGATGGATCTAGCTCCACAAAAGAAGACTTCATGGAGGTAAAAGAAGTTTCCTCTCAGTCTTCAGACTGATGCTGTTTTGTACTGATCTATATATATGGTGGATGGCCTTGTAGAAATTCAAATATGCTACTTCAAAGGGTTTTGACCTTGATAATGACCTTATCAAACTCGGTATTGCAAACCAGACAACGATGCTCAAGGGAGAAACAGAAGAGATAGGTTAGTTACTATCTCTTACTACTACTACTACACAGCTTTTTAAAATCTCAATCATTGGAAACAAGTCGAGTCTCATGCCCATGCCCTGCAGGAAAACTGATTGAGAGGACAATGATGCGCAAGTATGGAGTGCAAAACGTAAACGGACATTTTATCAGCTTCAACACCATTTGCGACGCTACTCAAGTACATACCCCAAAACCTCTAAAGCTAATTTATTGTTCTTACACTCAAGTGCTAATCCTCTTTTTCAGGAGAGACAAGATGCAATCTATGAGTTAGTGGAAGAAAAGATCGACCTCATGCTAGTGGTTGGTGGGTGGAACTCAAGCAACACTTCTCACCTTCAGGAGATCTCTGAGGTCCGTGGAATCCCATCTTACTGGATAGACAGCGAGAAAAGGATAGGACCTGGGAACAAGATAGCCTATAAGCTCCACGTAAGTGCTGTATATCCACCACACAAGAACGTCCGCTCTTTCTCCCTTGAATAGCATTCAACGATCTTATTATTTTACATTTGACAGTACGGAGAGCTGGTGAATAAGAAGGACTTTCTTCCAAAAGGGCCAATAACCATCGGTGTAACATCAGGTGCATCAACTCCAGACAAGGTAAGCATATTTCATATATATATAAATGTGTGTGTGTGTGTGTTTCATTTGCAGCTGGTTTTGGTCCTTGCACGACATGAGTGAAATGTGTTTGTGTGAAATATGGTAGGTCGTGGAAGATGTTTTGTTGAAGGTGTTCAACATTAAACAAGAAGAGAAGTTGCAGCTGGCTTGATACAGTCTTGTGATTGTATTCAAATGTTTTTTTCCATGTTCAAGGATTGCGTGCGCTAAAATAAAATGTAGTCTCATGATTTTGTCTTTGTAACTTCTGTCAGTGATGTTTTTGTAAGTTTAAAGTCAATAATCCCTATTCATCCTTTTTTTTGGTAGGGGATAATCTCTATTCATCCTTGGTCCAATGAATGTTATTCCACCACAATCAAACCTTTACAGCAAAAATCTTGCTGCAAAAAAAAAAATAAAAAAATACAACACTTCATCTTCATGTTCAAACATTTAAATTTAGACTTAAGTTGGGAAAAGAGCTAGAAAAAATCTAATTTTGTAAAAGAAAAATTAGACGAACTCTTTTTTTCTTAACATCAAAAATTGTTATATTATTCAAATTTGTAGTGGGATGAAAAAACAAACCAAAAAACTAATAAAAACAAATCGCAAAAAGTGGTATAGTAAGAAAAAAAGTTATAGAAAAACAAGAGTATATTTTGTTATATACGCGGCATTTCTATTTTATTTTTTGATTATATTTTAATTTGTTTCATTTATCAAAACAAATAAATTTGCTGGTTAATTAGTTTTTTGCGGTTAAGTAGAAGCCGCTATATAACGGAGAGGAGGAGAGACCTTAAACGATCCCTCTTCTTTTTTTCCGTTGCTCCGTCGTCGTTAGGTTTCTTTCTCGTTGACGGGAGGCAAAATTTTCCACAGCGGTGAATGTAGTTTGATCTACGCGAAACAAAAAACCTAATTTTAGGGATTCGAAAAATTATTCAGAAGAGCAATGAGCTTAGAGAGGAGAACACACGACGGTGACATAAAGGATCCAGCTTCCTCCTCCTCGTACGAATTCACCCACGCCGCCGCCAAATCCGCAGTAGCTCAAATCTGCGAAACCGTCGGCTACAACCATTTCAAGGATCCGCCTCTCGAATCCCTAACCGGAATCGCGATCCAGTACATTCTCCAGCTAGGTAAATCCGCAACCTCCTTCGCTAACCTAAACGGTAGGAGCCAGTGTAACGTCTTCGACATCGTCCTCGCTTTGGAAGATTTATCCGGCGAGGAAGAAGAAAGAGTCTCGCTTCTTGAGAGCTGTTCCGCTTTGCGTTCGGCTAAGCTTAGGGAGATTATCGATTTCGTGAAAATTAGTGATGAAGAAGATGAAGAAGAAGGGGCTTTTATACAGCCGTTGATTCGTTTTCCTGTAGGGTTAAGTGATAAGAGGAAGAAGAAGATTCCTAGTTTTGTTGAGGTTGGTGAGACTCCACCTGGAAAGCATATTCCTTTATGGCTACCGGCTTTTCCTGATCCTCATACTTATAAGGAAACGCCTATGTGGATCGAGAGAGGGTTGGATCCCAGAGGGGATAAGATTGAGCAGGCGAGGCAGAGGAGGAAGGCTGAGAGAGCTTTGTTGAGTCTGCAGAGGAAGCTTGTTTGTAGGATCTCTTCGGGTAGTGGTGATCGTGTGTGGGGAGATATGGATGGTGGTGTGAAGGAAGTGATTAGAGAAGATGAGAGTGAAGTGCCTGAGGAAGAGAGCAGAGATGGTGGTGTATCAGTGGTGGAGGCGTTTGCTCCTGCCTTGGAAGCTGCGAGAGAAGGGGTTTTCAGTGAAGATCGGAATGAGAAGAAGAAGCCTGGTGCTCTTTCTAAGCTTAGGACTGAGAAGAAGTTTCTTGGAGAGCCGTTGGATCTGACTCTGCAGATGAAGGGTGAAGATAGACCTATGTCGTTGCGTGAGGAAGATAGAGATGACAAGAGGAGGAGGGCAGAGTTTATCTTGAGACAGTGCATGGAGAATCCGGTGGATCTCAATCAGTTGTAAAATAAAGGGCCTCAGTTTACAGTCTCTGTAGTGTAGTTTCTCGAAATTGTTCTGTAAAAGCTTGTGATTTTGTAGCCTTTTTCTATTTACAGGATTATGTTTTATGATTACGACTTTTGATCTGAATGGGATAAGAGTTTCTGACCAATCTCTCAAGCGGTGGATAGGCCTTTGTCTCGTGTTCATAACTTTTATCTAAGTGTTTATTTTCATTGTTCCATGAGTAGGGAGGGAGCCAGGAGACTATAGTGTGGTTGTTTGTCTTGGAACAGTTTGTATGTACCTGTCATAGTCTGTCTTTTGGTGATCTAGTCGTCATACATACTATCATAAGTAAGAGAAGCACGTACAAAACACATCTTAAAACAATCTTTAAATACACAACTAATACTTATTTTTGAATGTCCTTCCTATATCCTTATCGTTTACCCATGTTATCAGCATCTATTTGATGATATACACTATACAGTATCTATTTCATGAGATCTCACATAAAGAAAACAATTTCATCAACGAAGTACACTTTGGAAATGAAACTGAGAATCCTTTTGTATATACCTTCAAAGTGTAGTTGAGTAATACAAATAAAACAATGAGTAAAGAAGACACAAAAGAACCTACCGTGTTTTTCTTTTATGTACACAGAAGAATTGAAAAAAAAACTATTGTGACAACAAAGTTGTAGGTCAGTTAGCACAAAGCACTGACTCAGTACCAAACCACCTCAGTTCATCTTAATCAATCATGCATCCCAGATTCTGGTTTAACATGAGATCTTGACCGCTGTGAGCTGAGCTTGCGCAGGAACTGCAACGCCTCAGTATAAGAAGGATCCGAGCGGCTCAGTGGTTTACATGAGTTTATATGGTCTGTTGACTCCAACACCTGTTTCATCATACGGTCGAGTAAAACCAAACAGTTTTGGAAGTTGCTACTATAATTAAACATGAGTTTCATTACACGTTACTTACAACAAGTTCACCAAATCCTGGGTATGCTGATTCAATTGGCACGATTTCCATCCGAAAAGCCCATCCTCCGTATCCTTCCACTATTGGGGTTACTTTTGTCTGCAGTCGTAAGCGATGATGATCAGTCACCACAGAATCAATTATAAAAAGGACTCATGTACATGTTGACTTATAAGTGTAATCAACAACCTCACAGAAACTAAGGACTTCTACAATCCCTTTCTTATGTAACTGGCGAAGCAAGTCATTGAGCTCCACTAGTCTTGGAGAACCACTTCGAAGCTCCCCTATCTGTCACAATTCACCATACATAAGTTTGATTAGATACCGAGAGCTCGGGATGATACAAAGGATTGAAATCAACTCAATAATGGTAATCGTATTACTAACAGATGGAGCTGGTCGCAACACAAGACCCATCCGCCATGGCATATCTGCTAACTTGCTACCAAAATGTGGACAACTGTAGAATATCTGAAAAAAAAGAGGTCAACGATGTTGACATTAATTCTTCAAATGAGCTAATTCGCTGATAGAAATTAGAAATGGTATGAAGCGTTGATACATACAACCCCAGCGGTGTTATTCACTAGTTTATCGAGTTTTTCTTCCTTTGCTTTGTGTAGAATCTGCTTCACAACAAGGCCTCCCATACTACAAGATAAAACGTTTCTTGATCAAAATTTATGTATTGATGTTCCACGAGACCAAATTTAATCTCAATAAAACACCAAGACTAGTGATAAACTTTAACTGATAACAAACCAACGAGTATAACCATCAATGGTGGCCAATTAAACGAGAAGGAGAGTAACAAAGTTTGCGTTAGGAAATATCTATTGACTGGTTCAAACCTGTGAGTCACGAAAACAACAGGTCGATCTCCAATGCCTGCAGAGACCAACTTTTCCAATATCATAGAGCTAACCTCCTGCAAGTTAGCAAAAATCCGTCATACAAAAAGAACTCAGGCTAAATGATACGGAGATGATGTAAGTACATAAACGGAATGCTGTATCTAATCAACTCTTCCAACTCTCGACCACTTTTCCAGTAAACGTACCTGAAGAGGCAAGCTAGCTCCAGACCATTCCGTGAGGTTTGTCTGTATCAAAAAAAATCAAATTGGCAACCATCAATGCACAAGGAAATAGATAAAGACACAAGTTATAGATTAAACACAGTTACAAAGATCTCCACTGAGTAGGTATGAGCATAAACACAGACATACCTTGTATTTAAGGGTAAACATGCGGGCTTGAGGGAAATCATTTGAAAGCCATTCACTCGGCCAAAATGTTCCCAGCTTTCCTGCTTCCTGGTCAATCTTCTCCACTAAGCCAGATTTGGTAGAGGACTTATCCTCAGCTATTCGCCAAGTTTTAAAGGGTCCACCACGCAATCCGTGAAGAAATATAACATCAAATTCAGGATCATGCACACGTGAGCCACTACTGGAGGGATTCATGGAGCTAGACAAATCGCTAGCATCAACGACATCATCTCCGACTGTATCAGCAGCATTGGTTGCTTCACCTTCACTAGATTCGTTCTTCTTACCACTTTGTTGTTCTTTTTCAGGACATTTCCAATGAGGTAGTCCGGGATTAATTAGAAATATCATGTCTCCATAGCGAGGACAGTTAGTGTTCATGTTGGAGATGTCTGGCTTGGAACTGCCACCATTTCCAGATCCACTTTCAACTTGCTGATTGCAATATATGTTTAACAGAGAAGCCCTCGCATAACTTTGTGTCTTAGGGTCACTGCAACCGGAAATTCTACCTCGTGCACAATCATCAAGCCATTTGCACCATGTTTCATCAGCTAAAATGATCTTCTGGACTTTTGGAAGAAGCGAAAGAATGGTTAGCAATCTAGCAGCATGCCTTCGTATGTGTGCACTAGCTGGGACTTTCACACTAGATGGATCCTGCATATCTGTGATTGAAGATTCACCAACACTATCCGGAGCACGCTCTCGAGCTTCCAGGGATCTGGACGCATCATAAGCTTCTATTGCACCTAGCTTTTCATAGTCATCACTTAGCAGAAAGCGCCTTAGCAAACAAAGAATACCAAAATCAACTATTTTGTTCTGGCATATAGAATCTTCAGCGCAAAGATCAGTCAGTGATTTGATAGACTTAAGGGTTGCCAATGCAGACTCGGCAGCATTAAATTTAGGGGGGCTGTCCTTCTTTAAGTTCTTAGTAGGTACCGCAAAAGGCTCTGAAAGGAGCAGATCTGCCAGTGGGACATTATTGATAGAATCTGGGACTGTACCCAGTTGAGCCATGGCAAGATTAACAACAGCCCCTGCTAGCTGATTGGTTGACTGAGTAGCAGAAGCAACTTTTGACAGATCTACCTGCACATTCCAAATATAATAGCTGTTATTTACTACGTCTTAAAACCGAAAGCTGTAACAAACTAAAAAGTCATAATCCTCAACTGTTCTTTATACAGATAACATAGTAAAATGACCATAAATTTTGTGCACCTTTGGTTTCTCAGTTTTAGGTAGGCTAGCTCCTTTAGCTGACAACGTCTTGCTGTAGTTCAAAATCTCATTCATTATAAGGGTTAACCATCCCTGAGAAATTGGGATGGAGCGTGGTCCGTAATCCTCAAAAGTCCTTGAAAGGATTCTTCTTGCCGAAGATTGAACAGTGTCAGATGCAACCTTTCCAAGAACCCACGAGAGTAGTATGCCTGACCATTTCTGGCTCTCTTCAAGAGATAAATGCGTGTCGCCAGCACAGAGTAATTCAAGAGCCTTTGACAAACCTTCTTGCACTGCTTTGTGCTTCTTCGTTTTCCTAGCACTGTCTCTCATCAGATGAAGACCCTTATTCATTACCATTTTCCGTGCTTCGTCACTTCTGTCAACAGAAACTAAAAAGGCGGACAACGCAACTTGAGCCAAAGGGATATCCTCAGTTTTACTGGCGTGTGAAACAGTGGCAAGCAAACTCGAACTCCAGTCGGAAACAGAATCGCTTAGCGGGAGATTAGGATCTTCCAACAACAACCGAGCCACCAAACTCCCATGCCATTTTACAGTCCTCTCTGGTGCCATTAAGGCTGTCATGACAACTTGCCCATCACGATCAAGTTCTTGAATATGAGATCTATTTGTATCAGAAGCCATCGCCCAGTTTGCCAAAGCCCACACAGCAAATGGCACCGCGACATGTTGACAATGTAAATCATCCCAAAGGCCAGGAATCACGGCTGATGACAAATTAGCTTGCGAAGAATGATCATGTTTACTTAGCAATGCAAATGTTTTAGGAATCTCCTCTTCCGCATTAGTATCAAGGCCACCCAAGGGCGCAAGTCCATTGGTTCTCGATAGCCCCAGAACCGTGGTTCCTTCAAGGATTTTAATTCCAATTCCCTTGATCCCACTATTTCCATCGTCACTATCATCATCTTTTTCAGGCTCATCAAAATACATACCACCTTCCTCGATTACTTGAATCGCGGCAGCAATATCTCTCATCTTGGCATTTCCAGGCAATGACGACTTAAAAGAAGTGTTTTCTATTGTGTCGCAGTTGGAAGTGACGATATCCATAATGGCAGTCACGAGCATGCTCCTACCTTTCAAAGAATCAGAAATATCGAATGAAGAACGTCTTGAATGCTGCTCCCAAAGAAAAGCTACGTATCAATCGCAACACACACAACCCGAAGCATAAAATAATCAAAACTCATATGTTCCAAAAAAGCATCTCATATTAAACAACCCTAAATAGATACATAAAACACATTGTTCTTGCCTATCCATCATTAAAATGCGCTTAGATTCTTCAATATCCTACAATGCTAATATGCTATCTAGATTCTAATCAGCTGGCTCCAACACAATTCATAACATCTACTACATTCCACTACGAAATCAATGACAAACTCTACCTTTTTGTTCTTTGGTTGACAGGAGAATATGAACTTGAGCAACTTAGGCACAGCATCAGGCCTTCCTAAAGCGTCTTTACGCACCGTCGGATCAGCAATAAGGTAAGCCAGAGCCCTGGCGGCTTCGTCCTGAGCCCCAATTCTATCTCCAGGGAGAGCAACCGTCTCCAACAACCAATCAACCACCGCGCCGCCTCCAGCTCCGACGATAGCCGATCTCCGAGCAGCATTCGCGGACGCAATATCCGCAAGAAGAGCAGCCACGCGGAGCTCGAACCCCGCGCGCACCTCGTGATTCGCCGACGAGAGCACCGACCTGAGCGACTGCCACAGAACCGAGGCGGCGACGCCGGTTTGCCTCGCGTGGTGGACGACTCTCCTCAACGAAGCTCCGGATCTCTGAACCGCGTGCTCGATAGAATCGTAGAGACGGCTGTTCCCGCCGCTAGGGCTGCCGCCATCCGATTGGTCGTGATCGGGAGTGTAGACAGCGGCGTACGCAATCGCGGTGGATAAGGCTGCGGCGGAGAGAACGAAAACTGATTTCTTAGAGAAGGAAGAAGGGCGGGAGAGGTTGTAGATCGAAGAGGGAGGACGTGGCGACGGGCGATTGGGCGGAGGAGGTTTGAGATTCAAGGGAGAATCGGTTGGTGAGGGAGAAGAGGAGGAGAAAGTTCGGGGAAGACGGTGGAAGAGACGGCGGTTACAAGATCGGAGTAGATTGTAACGGAGACGGAACATTTTCTTTTTCTTTTCTCCTTCGCGTCCTTTTCGGAAATTAAAATTCGTTCTCACGTTTTGTAATTAAGATGAGAAAATATTGGATATGCGATATACAAGGGAAGATTCTGCGGGTCTCCATTTTTGCTGCTAAGGTTTGAACCAGATAATGATTTGTATTAAACTGATGGATGATATAATAGTTGATCAAACTAAATATCTTTTGATACAAGAGAAAATTAATTTTTATCTTGAAATTAATTAGTTTTGACTTCAGTCTAAATTAAAATGGTAGGTTTGTTGACAATACGAAGAAACGATGCATCAAAGAGTTGTTCAAGTCCTAACATAATACAAAGCATATTTTAACTGCAATCGGAAGCAAACGAGACACATAGCTAGCAAAAGCAAAAGCATAAGCAAAAGCAAAAGATATTGTCCAAAGGCCTTGACTACTACTTTGTTGCATAAAAAGTTCTTAAACCTAACGTTACTGATATATAATATGATACTTCATAGCCTTGAAGCTCGCCGAAACATACGCTAGTGATAAGATTGTCATCTCTCAGCCAAGTTTTTCATTCAGAGGAAGTGAGGACCGATGAGCTTTGCAATCTCCAAGAAGCCAACACGGTCTTTGCCTGCGAAAATCTTCTTCAGCTTCTCGTCGCAAATGATAACCTTCTTGTCTTGTGGATCCTGGAGAATAAACATTTACTCATTTTAAAAGTCACCAAAGTTAACACAAGTAAAATAGTCTACACATGACTTGTTGTCGTAAAATCTGTTTTAGAGTATGTTGGAAAGAGCAAAATGTCAAGTACCACATGAGAAAATAGTAAAATACACAAGCAAACTGTCTTAAGGAGCTGATTCAGATTCCTAAACAAATCCAAGAGTGGAGAGCACTACAATAACAAAACCTTATCCACGTACTTGAGAAGCTATCTCCTTAAATCAGTAAGCAATTAGAAGGACCCTGTTCTGTATTAGCCCTAGACTTTCAACTATGAAACACTAAATCCAAACCCTGTAGAGAAATCCCACAACAGATAGCAAAAACAGAGCTTTTCAAATATATATACAGAGAGATGAAAATGATATTAGCATACCTGAAGGTCGCGCGCCTTGATGTACTCCCAAATGCGCTTGAGAGCCTGCGTGCGAGGAATCACCGACTCACCCACCACGTCCTGCATCTCAGGGGACACTGGCCGAGGCTTCATGATTCCGCGTGGCTCCCGAGTCTTGGTGGCTGACGGCTCGGAGGACGCCGCCGTCGCGGAGGTCACGGCTCGCACCACGCGCAGGTTAGCCGGTTGAGGAGGGGAAACACGAAGGGACGGTGAGCCGCGGACCGGCGCCGTTTTGAGGCAGAGGAAGGAGGTAGAGAAGATTCCAGTAGAGAGAGCCATAGTGAGGTGAGGTGGTGGAATTTGGGAAGACGAGAGGTTTTGCTTTATCCGTGTCTGAGGGCTCTCACTCGACCTAATGTTTGTTTATATATTTTTTTTCTTACACAACCTAACTTTTCTTTATTATTATATATATAGACCAGCGGTTTGGTCTTAAACCGGACCATGTTGTCTGCTGTTGGTCTGGTTTTAATGTTGTTGTCTACACTTCTCTTGAGATTTGTACTGAATGCAGTAGTCTATATTAGGAATAGACAAATATTATAATACAACAAATGTGCCTCTACCAAAAATTATACACTTTCAAAGCAGAGTTTAACACACTAGTTGATTGTTTTTTTTTTTTTCTAATGCGAGTTTCCTTTAGCCTCCCATGCTATTCGAGGGGTAACAATGAAGACCACAAGATTGCTCTTCTATATGATCTCTTGGAGCTAGCAAATTCACCTGCAAATCATTTTTTTTTGTTGCCACAACTCTGTTATAAGTAGCTGAGGTTTACTTGATAGAATTAGAAGTTGTGTCTATGTGTATGTTTCAATGTACCTTGACTATTTCAGACACTGAGCTAGGTCGTGTGTACGTAGCCAAAACACTCATGTTGAACTCCTGCAACAAGATAGAGAAACCAACCATGCACAAGTCTTTGAATCACATTCTTCTTATTAAATGGTAATTTCGAGAGTTGAAAAAAAAAGACTTGTAAACTGAACTCACCCTGAAGGGATCACCGCGTAGTGACTGAACAAACATCATGGAGAATTCCGAGCCGTTCCCCTGCAAGCCAAACTAAATCACATAAGTCAGGTCAATATTCTCTCACTCTCTCTCTCACTACATATAGCAGCTCAGATTCATACCTCTAGAGATACATCCCTGAGGCGTCTTCCCGTTTGAGCACAACAAACACGGACCATGCTCTCATCGCAGCTCCCACTGATGATGTAGTCATTACCATTCATGTAATACGATCGTGTATAGTTCATGGAGCTTCCTGTTGGGACTATGTCAAAATTCAGATGAAGCCTTCCATCAACCGTCAAAAGCTGCCTCACCTGAGAGACAATACTCAATGCGTTACTAAAAAAATCAAATACATGAAGCTTCAAGGGTCGATGAGAGAGTGTACCTCGTTGTCCACGGCTGATGCTAGAAGATAACGATCATCCGGAGAAAAGCAAACCATCACGTTTCCTTTGGTACTAGAAGCCGTGTAGCAAGGCTGTGACGGGTCTTGTCTCAAATCCCATAGCTTAACATCTTTGTCGAAAGAAGAAGTCGCGAAAAGTGAAGGGGAATGGTTCGAAAACTTTACAACGTTGATATGCTCTTGATGCATATTAGCAAAAACCTGAAGGCGTGTTCCGCTGCCGATGTCATACAACGCCACGTCCTTTGAGTATCCACTAGCGAGAAACAGTTTGTCCGTCGAGTTAACATGAACTGAGGTTAACTGATCGAACTCATCAAAGGTTACAGAACCAGAAGTGGTGTGACTGGTCGTAGTATTAAGTGTGGTTGACGCTTTTTGGATGTCGTACAGCTTCAGTGAGCCGTTGGCTGAGCCAGCTATAACCATGGATGGATACGTCTTGAGCCAACAAAGTCCTAAGATACTACTCTGAGCTCCATGAGAAGGGATGTAACGCAGAATCTTCCCGCTTTCATGATTGAGAACAACCACTTCTCCATCTAAAGTCCCATACACCATGAGGCTAGGATCCAGCGGATGGTATTCAAACTGCCTTGGACTCAAACTCCTGCTCTCATCTCCAAACCTACCAAAAGGAATCGAATGCAAGAGAGGCCAAGCAGAAGATCCCATCCTAGCTGCACAGAGAGACCTCGTGTATGAACTCCGAGATTTCCATCTGCTTGATCTCGTCTCGCGCTTCTCGAGGACTCTAACTACGCTTTCCATGTTCTTTCTCCTGTAAGGCAAGTGCTCGAAGTTCTCGGAGTAAGTCTCGGCGGCCCTGTCTCTGTCGCTCTTTCTGATAGCAAGACTGTCCAACATTTTTAGTTTGGGCAGAGAGTTTATCATGTAGATTCTGTAATGCTTTTTGGAACATATCGGTGATGCTTTGGTGGATATATACTTCAACCCAACGTCGTTGGTTTCGTCCAGTATGTTCCCTTTACTAACCTGCCAAAACCGTATAAAGAAGCTTTTAATTATACTCAGTGTTCTTCTGTAAAACAAGAAACATATAGATATGTTTTTTTTTTTTTACCTTTTCTCTCATACATACTTCTGCATTCAAGGACTCCAAATCATCTTCCTCAGGATCCATCTGTTGGAAAACGCTTGAAAAATCTTCTTCAATGCGAGATTTTTTTGATTCATCAGACATGTTTTCATCAGATGACTGGGTAGAAGATTCACTGCAACAAACCCATATTTGGAACCGGAGCTCCTCAAGAGAGGGAAGTTTCAACAGAGCAGCGCTCGCTGTCCAAAGATCAGAGACAACGGTGTCGCACATCGAAAGACAAGTCAAGTTTGGCATGCAGGAGAAACAGCCTTCCCCAAAACCAGTCACACGGTTGGAATCAAGTACAAGGGTGTGCAGCTGCGCGAACTCTCCAGCGATGTTGAGCTTGCGGAAATGCAAAGACCTCACGTTTAAAACTTGGCAGCTCAAACCTTGAGAGAAGACATCCCTAAAAGAAACAACCAAACTTAAGAAATAATGCAAATAAAGTACAATGTTTAACGACAAAAAGACCATTTGCTTACCGCCAGAAGCTTGTCCCAAAACAATCATGTACATCAACACGTCCAAGTTTTTGATTGACAGAACGTATCAAGGACAATACGTACTGATCTTCCAAAGAACAAGATGACCTCACAGAGAGATCTATCTCTTCCACCTCAGATGCGTTGATCTCATTGCATAGCTCAAAAAGTGGATGAAAGTCCTCGTACATCACTCTGTCAACTAAAAGGTTCATGACGCATCTTTGATTCCTTGATTTTTTATCCTCCGCCTGTTGATTTTACCGGGTTCAATTGTAAATATTACTCAGAATAACACTAAGATTAAGCTAAAACAGAAACAATAATTAGATCATATGAACAGTAAAAGGTGTGCAAACCTCAAAGAAGGCAGATAAAATGGAAGTGTTGGGTACGGTTCCATGCTTCTTGCACAATTCGATATACCTAACAAAAAACAAAGATAAACACATTGTAACTTATCAAGGATCCTACTTTACTTCCATCAAGAGATCTCTAATCCAATACTAAACGAAATTACCCAGAATTCAACAAATTAATCTGATCCAGAAACCACCCTGAAGCAGATATGTTCACCCCCCAAGTACAAGAACAAGACTTTAACAAAAAAAAAAGAAAAAACTTCACTTTCTGATTCCTTAGAGCGAAAACTATATAACCGAATCAAAGCCATTCATTAATCAAAGAACGAGTCACAGATTCACGATCACATCTCAACTTTTTTTCTATCTTAATTCAAGAAAAAAAAGACACAAAAAAAGGTGAGAAACAGAAAGAAAAAAAAATCGAAACTTACTTCTCCTCAAGGGTGGCGATATCAGTGAGCATAGCCATTCAATCAAATCTTACGCTTGAACTCCGACTCTACTTTTTTTTTCTCTTCGATGTTATCACAAACTTTTCGACACGAAAGCAAGTTCCGAGCAAGTATATCAAAAATAGACTTTACACCTAAAACCTGCCACTTGGTGTAGAAGCTCTTACAATTATGCACCTTAATCAAATAAAGTATACTTAAAGTTAATTTATTCGGAAATCAAGGGTCTGATTTTTATAATATTAAAAAGAGCAATGGTTCGGGCTGGTTCACTAGCTCAACCGGTTTTCAACTGATTCATAACCGGTTTTATTTGAAACGGTGTCGTTTCGCCGAACCCGAGATCTCTATTTTAGTGTATCTCTCTCTCCATCCGGTTACATTCGTCACCTCAAAACTGAATCTCTCTTTCGAATTCAAATAATAACGAGGCTCCGTCCGACAGATCTCGCCGGCGTTTCACAATGGATAATCCTATTCAAGAGGTAACAATTGAAATGTGTGCTTTGAATTTGCGATTGATGGTTACACTTTCGCGCGATTTGGATTTGTGATTTTGATTTTGATTTTTTCCATGGCAGATTCTGGAGAAGCAGCTTCTGACGGTGGCGAAAGCTATGGAGGACAAGCTCGACGAGGAGATAGCGTCACTTGAAAAGCCTGACGAGGACGATCTGGAGGTGCTGAGGGAGAGGAGGCTGCAGCAGATGAAGAAAATGGCGGAGAAGAGGAAACGCTGGATGAGCCATGGACACGGAGAGTACACCGAGATCCCTTCCGAGAAAGACTTCTTCGCCGCCGTCAAGGCCAGCGAACGCGTCGTCTGCCATTTCTACCGCGAGAATTGGCCCTGTAAAGTATGAATATTCACAATCTCCTATTGGATTCAATTTGAGTATCTATTGTGGAAAGTTTCATACTTTCAAATTGTCTTGTATGTATTACGTAAGAGGGCACTTAGGGTTTGCGGTTTAGCCTTTCCTGTGAAAAAGTATGGATATTCACAATCTTCTTATGGATTCATTTAGATTTCATTTGAGTTATCTCCTGTTCGAAGATTCATACTTTCTCATTGTCTTGTATGTATTAGGTAAAATGAGGATTAGGGTTTGCTAGGCTTCGTCTTTCCTTTGAAAAGTTCTCTCCTTTTCGTGTTACTGTTAGGTCCATGTATGATCTTGACAAGAGATGTTAGGACAGAACCTTGTCTCTTGTCTGTAGCTACTATACATACATGTTAGCATAAGATTCAGGAGTGTATATTTATAAAGGGAAATCTTTTTTTCTTTTTTTGTTGCAGGTGATGGATAAGCACTTGGGTATATTGGCAAAGCAGCACATAGAGACACGTTTTGTGAAGATCCAAGCTGAGAAAAGCCCCTTCTTGGCTGAGAGGCTCAAGATTGTCGTTCTTCCCACCCTTGCCCTCATCAAGAACACTAAAGTTGATGATTATGTGGTATAATCACTCACAGAACAAACTCTCACTTTTGGTTATTGTCTTTTGGAATATGATTGATTTTTAATTGTTGTTGGTAGGTTGGGTTCAATGAGCTGGGAGGGAAAGATGATTTCAGCACAGAGGATCTGGAAGAGAGATTAGCTAGAGCTCAAGTCATCCATTACGAGGGAGAATCGTCTCATAAACCAAAGTCTACTGCACAAACCAAGAGGAGCGTCAGGCAGAGTGCTAGATCAGATTCTGACTCTGATGAATAAATCCCAAGTTTTTTTAACAAAGGCTGTCGTCACTATCTTCAGCCTTTTCCTGTGACTCTATGCAAAAGAGTAATACATATATGCGCGCTTGTTCGTGAGTTGTATTAAACGCATTAAGTTGTGATTTGTAATTTTGATGCTATGGATTTTGACCTTTCCTTACATGTTTAGAGCATAATGTGTTGGAGAAACAAGCCTGTACCGATAATAGGTAGAGAAACTCTGAACGAGAATCCAAATACAAGGAGGAACATCAGGTTAAATGAAAAAGAATCTAACACATCATCTTTTGATTTTTAACACTTTCAATTGAGTTATGGTGGGATACAAAGGTTTTACATCAACAAATGATCGGAGCAAATGAGATTTAATTTCGGATTCTAGTATATGTATGGGGCTTTGCATCTCTATAGCATATTAGCATTACAAAAACAGATCACGGATAAGACAAGAGGAGAACTTATACTCTTCTAAACTTATTAGCCTTGCAAAAACATAACCAAGTTTCAAATTCCATTTCACTGCAAAGTTATGATATTTAAATAAAGAAAGAAAAAATGTAACCCAAACTAGGCCCATGTTACTACCTTCAAGCCCATCAAGTTCTTAACTTAAGTCAATGTCATTGTTTCACCGGTTGATCGCAAAAGTGAAACGGACGGAGAAAAAGAAGAAGAGAGTTGCCAACAATTGCCGGCGATTCAGATGGAGACGGAGGTGGATAAAGAGATTCTAAAATCTGCCGGAGCTGAGCTCCTTCCCAACGGACGTAAAGGCTTGCGCATCCATGACTGGGAGATCGAAACCATCCGTGGCACGATTCTCACTTCTCTCGCCCACGAACAGTACTCAATATCTCTTTCTCTCTTGGTGTCTATTCATTGTTTTTAGTGTTGTATCTATGCATTATCAATTCGATTGAGAACTGAGTAGCTTAAATAGCAATCTTCTGAGAGTCAGAGGTCTTTCAAATTCAATGTCATTGTGAATGTGTTGTTTGATTGTGATACAGGTGGGAAGAGAAGCTCAAGACTTCTCATTTACCTGAAATGGTGTTTGGAGAGAATGCGTTAGTACTTAAACATTTGAGCAGTAACACTAAGATTCATTTCAACGCGTTTGATGCACTTGCGGGTTGGAAGCAAGAAGGGCTTCCTCCTGTTGAAGTTCCTGCTGCTGCACAATGGAAGTTCAGGAGGTATGTTTATGACGTAGATTGACCCTTTTGAAACCTCTTCTTTTGTACTTAGTTGATACGATGTCTCTGATGCAAAATTGCAGCAAGCCGTCCCAGCAGGTGATACTTGATTATGATTACACTTTTACTACGCCGTACTGTGGGAGTGGGGTTGTTGAGAAAGACCAAGACACGGTTTGTGTTTCCCTCATGTTCAATTTTGTTCTGAGCCTATCACACGAGGACATTAATGTATCCTGCTTTTAATGTGAAGCAGGTTGAGGGAAAAGCAAGTCCTGAGGAGGATGCTAGTCTTAAGTGGGAGAACTGTGAAGAGCAGATTGATTTGGCTGCTCTCTCACTTAAAGAACCTATTCTCTTCTATGATGAGGTTTGTTCTCTACTCGAAACAATCATAAAACATGTACTTTCGTCTATTGTTACATTTTTCTGTGTGTTTTGATGTACTATTTTCGATTCCTTCAGGTAGTTTTGTATGAAGATGAACTGGCTGACAATGGAGTGTCACTTCTGACTGTGAAAGTGGTAAATAAATCACAAAGTCTTTCTTGACATTCACATTTTTTCACAATGCTTTTGATTTGATACAAGTTATGTGTTAGTAACAAAGGATAACCTGTTTGTTTTCTTCAGAGAGTCATGCCAAGTTCATGGTTCCTCCTCTTACGATTTTGGGTAAGTCAAATCGGTAAAAAAAAACACTATTCATAAAAATAAAATCATCATGCACCAGTATGATGCTTTGATTGTCATTATCTATCCGTCGCCTCTTTACAGCTTAGAGTGGATGGTGTGCTTATGAGGCTGAGAGAGACGAGAATGCACTATGTCTGTGGCAAAGGGGAGACACCCACAGTTCTTCGTGAAAGCTGTTGGAGGGAAACAACATTTAAGTCTCTATCTGCGGTTAGTGTTTCTTCACTTTTAGGACAGATTACCAAATCTTACACCAAACCTGGAATTGCTGGCTGATGAATGATGATAGACCTAACCATTTTAGATCATCAACAACTACATAATATTTTTTGTTACAAAATGAGGAAATACTACAATGTTTCTATGGATAGTAAATATAGGTCATGTGATATAACTCTTGATTATATATATATATGCAGAAAGGATATCCAGTTGATTTAGCATTCTATAGCGACCCAGGCCCTATCAGTCAGAGGCTTCCAGTGATTAAGCAGATAACACAGAAACTGAAGATTCCTCCTAAAGTGTGACCTGTTTATAAAGTTGCAAGTTAAACGAAGAAGGTACTGATGAAGAAATACTTTCTCAAGTATTACTATTGAGTTTGTCGTTGTAAGGAGTTACTTAGCTGATTCATGGATTTCATTTTCACGTTAAACACTCGAACCTTTTCATGTTATACTCTCTTTTCCTCTCAAACACTTTTCTCCTAACTGTTCAGATTTTATGATCCGTTTCACATAAATAATGGTCATTCGATGTCTGAAAAGTGAAAACGAAGTTAAACTTGTAAAAAAGTTCTTCATTTATTTTATCTCGATTCAGTAAATGATAAACGAATGAAGCTAATAACATACAAGATGAAACAATGGTTATTCAAAATCATACTGCCGTTTGAAGGATCAAATAAATGTTTTTGTCAAAAGTAAAACCAAATAATGTAGTAAAGTATTTGGTTCCTAAACGAAACACAACACGACCAATGTGTTCTTCTTGGGACACCCCTTTTTAAAGTCTCCATCTACTTCAAGATGATTGATGCAACACACTTAGTGCATTCAAGTACCTGCCATCAATCAAGTCATGGACAAAAAAAAAGCTTTGGATCAGAATCAGATCATCATACCCAACTTATATCAGCTATTCAAAACTCTACAACGAATAAAGTGTACTCTTTTGGATGGAAACGGATGTCAAAAATTCTCTATGGGATCTAAAAGGCGAGGCATAGGTTTCTCATTTCTTAATGCGCTATAACAGAATAACCCATTCATGTATTTAGATGGAGGAGCATGGCCGATACGCATTGTAATGAAATACTTAATTGGATGTTTAAATGAAGTAAAATGAACAAGATGTTATACGTTTCAGGTTCCTAAACGTTGAAAACAAGAACTAAGCATAATAGACAAAGAAACCTACGAAAGCAGTAGCACCTCTCTTGACAGCAACTGAAAATTCCACTTCCATCACCCATCTTTTCCATTCCCTATCAAATCCCAAACCCAATATATGTTCTTAACACAAAAATACTTAATGACCTTTTGCTCAAAAAAAAAAAAAAAAACTTAATGACCAGAAAAAAAAGAACGACCAAATCCAATTTTTTTTTATTCGAAGACAAGAGTAAAACACAGTTGTTCAAACAAGAAACTTTAAAACATGAAAAATAAAAAGAAAAGAGTTATAGTTTGGCTCTTTGCCAATGACATCTAAAGAAGAGTAACAGTCACAAAGGGAGAGAGAGTAATTAGCGATCTGGACAAGTGCGTTGGAAGGTACCGTTAGGGAGTTCGCAGAAAGCTCGCACGTTGAGGTTAAGGTGAGAAATGAGTCGAGCTGAAGCCACCACATTGTGCAGAGGCAATAGAGACTGTGTGCACCCAAGCTCTCCCAGATTCCTATTGCAAACAACAAAAAAAAACAACACAACATTTTACAAAAACTTCATTTTTATCAATCTGACAATGAACATTTTCAATTCTTCTCAAATAGGGATTCACACTGTAATCATCTACCAAAATCATCAAGCCTTGCAAATCTTTAGTTCATGTTTGAAATGGATTAAAAAAAAAGAAATGATTAGACCTTGGATTTGTGAAGGAGGCAAATCGGCGGCGAGGCAAAGAGGACTGGGAAGGACGGAGACGAGGAAGCGTTGCCGGCGGAGATCGGAGAGACGGAGCTCTAGCTGTAGCGGAGGCGAAAGAGCGAGCAGCAGATCCTGCACTGCGCCAAGCCATTGTTATTATCTTAGCTTCTACTTCGAGCAGAATCAACAAAGGAGAAGAGATAGTTGACTCAGAACAACAAGCAACACCGGAGCCCTAAACGAGGAGTGAGCGAGCTATTGAAACTAAATGGGCCATAAATTTAATGGGCCGAACATAGACAGAAGCCCTAAACGAGATGGAGAGGGAGACATTTTGAAACTAAATGGGCTACAAATAAAATGTGCTATGCATAGACTACTACACACAAGTAACATAAAAACCCTAAACGTGTAGGAGAAAGATCTATTGAACCTATCTGTTTATCACTAGTTTGCAGTATCAGGAGCTTAGTAGATACTAGAATCAGTTGAATATGAAAATTTATAATTGTAAAAAGTTAACTATTGATATAGTATGAAGATACAATGAAAGGTAATGACACATAGTAGATAGATACCAAGATACATTACTTCACTGTAAACTTGTTTCTGAGGATACATGTGAGTTACACTTGTACATAGCTCGTTGAACGATGAACAAACAATGCTGCAAAACATATGATGACGAAAAACAGATCTCGTATCTTACTTCTATAAGTTCTCTGTCCGAATGCATCTCAAATCTTTGTCAAAAGTAAAGAGTTTCCCTGGAGACAATGTGGTAGCCACAGAGTTTCCTCTGTATACTATTCTGGTAGACACACTCTGTTCCGACCCAATATTAAACTCAACAAGGTTCCCTTCCATCCACCTTATATTCACCGTCACACCTCCTCGTGCTCTTAGCCCTTTCACATAACCGTTAGGCCATTTATCAGCTGGAAGCGCAGGTAGTAAATACAGATCCTTCATTGTGCTCTGCACTAACATCTCTGCTACAGCTGCTGAGAATCTGACCAAGTAAAGAAAAAGAATCATGTACAAGTCATTGATTTGTTATTAGAACTGAAGGACTTGCTTCCGACATATCTTAAAGGTTTAGTGTTTGCAATATCTTGTCCTGACTTACCCAAAGTTGGCGTCAATCTGGAACGGCGGGTGAGCTGTGAACAAGTTAGTATAGAGTCCTCCTTCATAGTTACGTTCGTTTAACGGATCCACCAGATCAAAAATATGAGTAACCAGTCTATACGCATGCTCGCTGTTGTGAAGCCTTGCCCACAAGGCAGCTTTCCAAGTGGTGGACCACCCTGGTCCTTCCTCTCCTGCACCCAATCAGCTCAATATTTACATATTGCTCTAACCAAATCAATGAATGGGAATGGAAAAAAAAAAAAGAAGAGAAAATTACACAAACCTCTTTTCTTAAGTGATACTTCCACAGCTTTAGCAAGCTCCGGAGACTTTTCAAGTGTGATTGAGTGACCCGGGAACAGACCAAAGAGATGTGAAACATGTCTATGATGCACCTCTGGGTCCTCAAAGTCCTCTGCCCATTCCATTATAGAACCATCCTTTGATAGTCTAGTGGGTGGAAGGTTTGCTTGTGCAGCAATGACTTTTCCTATAAGAGTCTCATTCGTTTTCCCCAAAACCTGTTTGACAAAAAAACAAGGAGAAAGAGTTATAGCACTCGGTATCAATGAGATGATGATGACTTTTCATTAATTTTCTGTTGCTATTACCTCTGATGCGGAAACAATAGCAGAGAAGACTTCTTTTACAATGGCAATGTCCATGGTTGATGAGTAGCTAACACTGGCGGGTTTGCCATCTGGAGAAGTGAACATATGCTCAGGTGATGTGGATGGATTGGTCTGAAGATATCCGTCTTTGCCTTTGATTAGCCAGTCCAAAAGAAAAGATGTACATCCTTCCAACAATGGATATCCTTTCTTTTTAAGAAATTCCTAAGAAAAAATGAATAAACAAGTAGAGGTTCAAACACAGTCAGGTTAAAGAAAGCTCAGTAAAAATTGATAGGACCTTTTACCTTGTCCATTGTGTATGTATAATGCTCCCATGCATGAGTGCAGAGCCAAGCTCCACCCATTGGCCATAAAGCCCATACTGCCTCACCTCTATCCGGTGAAGTTTTCGCCCATATGTCAGACACTTGATGTGCCACCCAACCACTTGCTCCGTAGTTCACCTATATGGCACCATAAAATGATAATTAGACTTGATGACTCATCATCTCTAAGAATACATTCAACTAGTTTCACACATTGATGTAATGACCATCAATGCCGAAGTATAGGAACTTACTTGTGCTGTCTTGCGGCCATTGATAGCTAAAGCAGACATATAATCAAACAAGGGTTCTTGGCATTCCCTGATATTAGCAGGAAGAGAATGCCAATAATTCATCTGGAGGTTAATGTTCAGGTGAGGAGCACCACTGGAGATAGCCACCATAAGAAGTGAGTTAGTGAACACATCAAGTGAAAGAGAAATGATGAAAGAAGAGGGAAGAAAAACGCACTCCCATGGCGGCTGAATGTCTCTGTTCCATATCCCTTGCAAGTTAGCCACCTGAGTTCCAGGTCTTGAAGAAGATATAAGAAGATACCGACCATACTGGAACAAAAGCTCCACCAAAGAAGGGTCTTCATCCTTTCTAAATGATCGCACCCTTTCAGCAGTTGAAACCGCTTGTTGCTGCACTGTTTTATTATTACCTCCACTGCTAGAGAGTTGCAGAGAAACCCGGTTGAAAAGCTTCTGATAATCTCCCAAATGACGAGAATAAAGATCAGAGTATGAATACTTCTGAACCGAGCTGATTCTCTCAACGCATTCCTTAGAGGGATCTCTCTTAGAATCAACCGGCATGGTAAACGGACCGTCGAAGTTAGACGCAGCAGTCAGAACCAGAACAGCCCAGTCAGCTTTATCAACGCTTAGTTTCTTGCCACCCAAGGAAGACACAGAGCCGCCACTGCTCACTCTCACTTCAAGAACGGAAGCAAACTGCAACCCTTTGTGATCATCGTAAGGTATGTTTGTCGCGTTGATGCTTTTGCTCAAGTTCACAGGAAGACGCTTGGGGCGACAGCTTCCCTTCATCAGAATCTGGTTCCCCTTAGTCTCCGAGTGATGGTGCAAGTCACTGTCGAAAGACGCTGTAAAAGACAGAGACCTCGGTTTGTTACCAGAGATCTTGACTACAATCACTTGATCCGGATTAGAAGCGAAATGCTCTCGAGAGAACTCCACGGAACCAACGGTGTAGCTTACTTTAGCTAGCGCTGTTTCCAAATCGAGTTCACGGCGGTAAGAGTCTTGAGCGTACTTGCGGTGCGAACTGTCGAACTGTAGATTCAAATCTCCCACTATCTGATAAACCTGTAGAGAGACACCAAGTAACAGAGGATTAAATCTTTATAATCAAGAACTCAAAAGGAAAAGAAAAAAGAATCAAGAGAATTACATCAGAAGGATGGCCTGATAGTTTGACAGCTTCTGAAGTAGCTTCAGCGTATTTTCTTTCGTCGACAAGCTTCCTAACTTGTGCTAATGCTTCTGGAGCGTTAGGGTTCGTGTAATCAGCTGGTACTCCAGTCCAAATTGTGTCCTCTGTCAAATAAAATTAAAGTTGATTGGTTAAAGAAAACACAACAGAGCAGCAAAAGTGTTGGCTTTTACGCTTTTTATTACAAAGTCAAATAAGAGTTACTGTTTGATTAAGGTGATTGGTTATATGACTAAGACTATGTCTGAAAGCATAATCTCATGTTCTGTCATGTCAATAAATGTTTCCGAGAAACACGAGTCATGCCCAACAGTCTGACATAGCAGAGACTGCAGAGCTTCATTTATTACCAACCTCCTCAGAATATTTTTTTGGAAAAAAAAAACGCAAATGAAATTGAAGACTACACAACACAACGATGGAAACAAAATAAAAAGAGAAAACGAGGAAGCGACGTCGTTTCACACTGCACAAGACAAAAATGGAAAAAAAAGGGGAAAACGAAGAAACGACGTCGTTTAATACACTTACCATTGATGTTGAGAGTCTCGGAGGAGACGCCTCCCCAGATCGTAGCTCCGAGACGGCCATTGCCGATGGGAATGGCGTCAGTCCAGTTCCGAGAAGGACCACCGAACGTCAGCTTCAGAGGCCTCGAGAGATCGTGGCCGTCGTCCATCAATGAACGCCTCGCAGGACTACTCCCTCCCTGGCAACATGTTGTTGTAATACTCAGAAGAAGAAATGTGAAATGGACGAAGAAACTCGACTTCTCCGCCATTGCTGCTGCTTCGAGAGAGAGGAGTTGCTTTCTTCACTCGTGAAGATATAGAGAGAGAGAGAGAGAGGTCTGTCTGGTCCTGGAGTAGATATATCGCACTGTCCTAGAGAAGTGGATGTCAATTATTTTACGCGTTTTTTCTATACCCGATTATTCAACTTTGTCAAAATCTATTAATTGTTTTTAAACTAACCCGAGATTCAAAAGAAAATCTAATTTTTTAAAGAAGTACTTCTTTATTTTTTTTTATCAAAAATACTTTCTTCGAAACCAAACATCGTTTAGAAAAAAAAAAGTTGTATTAATATCTTTTCACGTAAAGTTGAAGCAACGCAAAATAAAAGTGTTTCAATTATTAACGTGATTTTGAACCTAATTATCAGCATGTTCATCATTTTGGGTATGAATGTTAAGTGGCAGATTCATCTCCATAAAATATACTATAAACAAATATTCGCAAGAGTGTAATTTTGTAAATTGAATGTAACCTTTCATATAAATATTTTATTTTTAATTAAAATTAACAACAGTGTAAAATACGATAAGAAGAGTTCACGGATCGATTATATTTTGTTGTGACAAATATATTCTATAGTTAATACGATACTAGTGTAGTTAATATTGAGTGGATAGAGTAATAATAACAAACCAAAATTTGAAGGCGATTTATTTTAGTAATGATTTCAATCCATATAGCGAGACCACAAATGCAGGTAAAGAATGGAACGTGTTGACTGTACCAAATAAGTCCATAACTAGGATCCAAGACAGAAGTTTGTCCAATACATAATCAAATCCATTTCTGGAGTAAATAACGAGGACGAGGAACATGCAACTTGCTCAATCCAGTAATACTGTTAACCATGCTACTGATTATGAACGAGAAGACCAAATTAACTAACAAAATTTTTGAGCATCTAATATTTTTTAACCACCGACTTTCGTTTTCTGATTAATTCATTGTATAAGAATAAGAATAATAATATTATTTATTCTATCTCGGTTGTACACTTGTACTAATCTATTATATAATGTTCAATAGACACATGATGTTTGCAGTAGCGAACAATCGTTTCTTCACATAGAAGGAAAAAAAGGATACAGTAAGATCTTATATATAGCATAGCCATCCATCTCACAACTAAGGTTTACTTGCGCGATCATGAATTGGTTGTCGAAAGATTGATCTCACGTGGTATTATTATTTTGTTTAGTGTTACGAACTAAAATTAAATAAAAACAAACGTACGCCTCTTTCAAGTTTCAATACACAAATGCTTGTTCTTTTTTTACCAAAAAAAAAAATGCTTGTTCTTTTCTTTTTGCCTAAACACAGATGCTTATTCACAACATGAAAATATATACCCAGGAGGTTCGAGGATAGTTTTTACCTAAAAGAAGGTTTTGAAGACAGAAACTATTATATTTGGTTGTTTAGCAAAAAAAAACTATTATAGTTGGTAAAACGTAAATACCTAACCCAACCTAGATAAACCATACATAATACCATATGTGTTATCTCTAAATAATAATATTTATGTTAACAAAAAAATGATAGTATTTAATATTTCGGTTGATTTCAGGGTTTCTTTGTAAAGGTTTTGTAGCAAGGATATTCAGGTTGTAGGGTTAGAATTTTCTAGATCGATTTAATAAAGAGTTCAATCATAATTTATTATATGTTCTCGTGATAGATAGATTAAAACAAAACAAAAAGGTCGGCCTAGTCTTGTACATTGGTTACGTTGTCTTTATCAAGATATAGAACAGAGGCACATGACTTGGCCTTTTAGGCATGTCTTTAGATGCATTATCAAATTCAGCTGATTTTGTGTCTCTATCCCTTTATCGTTCTGTTTGTATTGTTAAAGTTTTAAACTTGGCTATTCGGGTTTGTCCGAAAGAGCTTATTTGCTATGTAGTGTTTTAACTATGAATGAAATTAACTGGTTGCAGACAAAAAAAAAGAACAGAGGCACATGACATTTTCAAAGCTTGTTTTTTGCAACTTGTGGTATTTACATATTGTTGGGCTTTACAATTTGTTTATAGAGACTTGGTTGTTAGTGTCTCTGCTCCAGCTGTTTTCCGAAAGAACCTTACCAAGCCACGCTAAAAAATTTGCTTGCCACACGGTTAAAGAGATAAATTCAATGATGATCTTATCAAGCTGCTTCATGTAAAAGACATATCTTCAGATTATTGATGCTGCCACCGAAGTACTATCGTTTATACCGAGACCAGTTTCGTCATCTCACATGCAAGATTGATTTGCTGAACATTTTCTCCCCACTTTTAAGGGATATCTTAACATGCCTATGGCATAATGCAATCATAGAACAGTAGAGTTTGTTAGAGAAAACTCATTAACTCAGTGTGATGTTTATTTCAAGATTACGGAAATCCCATATAAAATATATCAAATAAGATATTCCGATGTCTTTTTTTCATGATTTTGAAATATCCACAATGAAATATACATATCATATTGAGTTTACATTTACATTAGATTTTAAACTCTTTATTGAAATACTCGTAAAACTATAGGATATCAACATGTCCAGGTACGACAATGTATCCTTTTAGAGAAAATAAAGAATTACATTTTCCATTATCCATGAAGACAACCTTCTTATATGTTCTATACTATGCTATCTATGAGTTGTTTATCTATAGATATTGAGCACACTGGTTCTGATAATCAGAAATATCCTACAAGTTTAGTCTCCGAAACATGCGGTATTTAATTAGGAAATTTGATGATAGATTTAAAAACGAAAAATATAATGATGTATTTCGCCTTATACAGTATATATTTGATAGAAGAACTTATGTATATATGAAATCATTGCTTACAAACTATTTGAATACTGAGAGAGAGTAATGATACTCCGTGTAACAAAATTTTGGAAAGTACGTACACGAAATGTTTCACTATATTGAGTTCACGAAAGCAACAGTGCAACACAGCAATGACAGCATAGAAATAAAACAAAGAAGAACTTCTGACGAGAGCATTTAAGGTACGCGATCCATACCCTTCCATTTTGGTAATTTGATAACGATGAAAAGAATCACTAACTATCCAGTCTATCCTCAATCATATATCGATCTCAACTGGATATTTGTGCAGACAATCTTCCCAAGGATTATTAGCAGAAGGCTTAACGTTACGGAGAGCCACCCAAACAGAACTATTGCACTTAAACCCTGACCCCAATGCTATCTGCCAAATCCTATCTCCTTTCTTCATCCTTCCTTTGGCTTCAGTGTAAGCCAACTCGTACCAAATGGAACTCGACGAGGTATTACCAAACCTGTGTAACGTCATTCTCGATGCTTCAACGTGTAACGGAGACAGATGAAGATTCTTCTCAAGTTCATCTATAAGCGCTCTACCACCGGCATGGATACAAAAATGCTCAAAAGCCAACTTGAAATCTGGCATGTAATGCTTGATCTTGGGGTTGATAAACTTCTTCTTAACGAACGTTACAAAGAAGCGAAACTTCTCGCTTATTGGAAGAACAAGTGGACCTAAAGTTGCGATGTTAATCTTGAGAGTTCTTGCAGCTACCATAGGTAGATCCTTCGACAAGGAAACTCCAACCAAACCATCTTCATCATCTTCTTGAGTAGCGCATCCGTAGGATCTGTCATCTGATCCGGTATGGACCCTCACCGTGTGAGCAAGCTTGTATTTAGCCCGTTTCCGGTCTTTAGAAATGTTGGAAAGCAAAACCGCAGCCCCACCCACCCGGAACAAACAGTTTGTAACCAACATCGATTTGTCGTTACCTAAGTACAAGTTCTGAGTGATGTTCTCGGTGCTGACCACTAGAGCATAAGTGTTTCTATGAACTTGTAACAAACTCTTAGCGACATCTATAGCGATGACGCCAGCACTACACCCCATCCCACCAAGATTCAAGCTCTTTATATTATCCCTAAGCTTATACCTATTCACTATGATAGTAGCTAACGAAGGAGTAGGATTAAAAGTGCTCGAGTTCACCACTAATATACCTATATCACTCGGGCTAACTCCAGTGTTGCGGAGAACATTGTCGACCGCTCCTAGTATAACGTCTGTAGTCTCTTTACGTGACCCGGCCATCGTTTGCTCGATCGGCAAGCAATGTAGACCTTCCGGTATGTAGGTCTCTTGGCCTAGACCGGACCGTTCAAGAATCTTCTCGACGAAGTCCATCAAGTAATCGTGCTCGCCTGTCTTCGCCCACATGCCTTGCTCGCGTATGACTCTTACGTGGCTCATGATCTTCTTGACGCTGACTTTGAGATGAGACGGTGGGAGGTAGCAGCTGAAGTCAACTAGGTAGACGGGTTTGGGTCGGTTCATGATGTAAAGCGTCAAGCCGAGAATCAGAGAGATGGAAAATATGGTTAGGGATGTGGAGTTTTTTTCTAGGTAGAGGTAAAAGATGTGGAGATCTTGTGTGGAAAGACGATAAGCTTTCATGACTATAGCAGCCATTAATGGGAGGAAACAGAGCTTCACTGAGGAATACATTTCAGTGACATATATATGATATATCGCCCGTTTTGTCTTTTAGACTCTTTGGTGTGGTCTCTGTTCGTTCTGACTCGTATTACATTTATAGAGGTTGATTGAGTAAGAGAAAGGGCAATAATAAGAAGAGAGGTAGAGAGAGTTTTTGCATGCAGTTAATGTAAAATATATAAATAAGAGACACGTTAAATTTTCCTTCTGATGGTGTGTTGTCTGGATAAAGACCTAAGCCGACAATCCGATTCAAACGTTTTCATATAGATTGTGTAGTCTTGCTAGAAAACTGGATTTTTCCAGGCTCGGTCTTGTCTTATTTGGTAAGCAAGTATGCATTATTAAGGTTAATCTGTCTAGATTTTAGCCTATCGATTTATTAAAAGGTGGAACATTTTGACTCGCGATGGGTCAATTACTAATTGAATCACACGTTTCTGATTATAAAGATATTGATTCTTTTAAGATATTGAATTTAGCTTTTATGATAATCGTAACATAAGAACATCTTCATGTAAAATTCTATTTTTTTAAATGAAATAAAGTAAAAATATTTTAGTTCATTTTATTTTTCACTCCATAATAGATTAATAAACAAATAAAAAACAGATTATTTTATTCATAGAAACTCTACTATAAAGTGAAATATGAAGCAAGTTTAAAGTATTTGCATCTGATATTCCATTTATCAGATGGAATAGCTTGTTGATTGGCTGCCCTCTCTCGGAGACAACGGTGGTTGAATTCGTGATATCACCTCTATCTTTAAGCTTTTATTTAAGTACTTGTTGTTTAAACTTTCTCATTTGCTTGTCCAGTGTATTGGTCTATGCTTTGGTTTGTTTGGCTCCTTGTAGCTTCGTTGTATCCTCCGTTGATGGAGGTGAACTCTTTTAAATTTCAATGAAAGTTTGTTTGATAAAAAAAAAAGATATTCCATTTTATTCAATTTTAGAGTAAAAAATTGGAATAAAGTTAGAGATGTCCTAAGAAAATTAAAATGTGCAATTTATCCAGAAATTTGAAGGACATTTGCATTGTTTGGTATAAAGAGCCATTATTGAATCATAAGACAACGTTAGCACTAATATGAATTCAAATGAAAACTCCAATACAAACCCAGTGTAAATGCAATCGAACCAATAGGCCGGTTAAAGGATGATAAAAAGGGTACACAAACCAAGGAGATCACCTATCTTGAAAACAATGGCTTAGTTAGGTGCAGCTTCAGACTAGGATTATCGAACCAGATGGAAGGCTATAATCTTATGAAAAAGTCAACATAAATGGATGGAAACACTATGCTGTTGTCTTCTAAGTTCACTCTCAATAGTGGAGGATGATGAAACGTGTTCGATTGAGGACAGAAATAGATGCACGCGCGAACATACTTTTGGCCAACCATATCATATCGGTCACGTTACTCTCAGACATTAGTCATTGTCTAAGATTGGCCACTTTAACTAGAAAAAAAAAACATGAATCAACAACAACTCATGGTAAATACTATTTCAAATGTTCATGCATAATATTAGTTTTTGGTAGTCGACCATGATTAGTCAATGAAGATGCAGTAAATGATCATATCACAAATACATTCGATTTTTCATATATACTATACATTTTATTATTTTAATGTATCAGAATATGTATATTATAGTTAAGTTTTTAATACATGTGCATCTTCTCAAATTGAAAAAAATCCAAACTTTACACAACACTCAAGGTAGTGAATGCGAGTAAACAAACAACCACCTAACTTTTCACTCATGTCCGCAAAATAAGCATCTCTTTGCTTAAGAGTTCAGAATACTAAGACATTGTCAGGGGACAAGGGTTTTACCTCTTTTTAGTTTCTGTATTGGTTTTTTTATGTACGCCAACTTTTTGTTTAGTCCTTCACATATTGAAATCTCATAACCTTTAACAAAATCTAACAGCTTTTTTGGTATACTTTTAGTAGAGAAACAAAATACACTTCAGGCAAAAGAAAGGTTTCCTCGAGGAAAGATACCTAACACTTCCCATCATGATATAAAGACACCTAATGCTAATACTATTTTCGTTCTCTAAAGTAGAATTTTTTAAAGTTTTCACGTTTATTAAAAACACAATAAATATTTACTTTTTAATTAATATTTAATTTTCTATGCATTTTTTAGTAAGTATCCACCAATGAAATTTAATTAATTCAAACATTCACATTTAGTGTTTTTTAAAAGTATACAAAAATATCTCAAAAATATAGAAAATTCATCTTTGCGGAACAAAAATAAAATCTAGAAAATCTTAATTTTGGAAACGGATGTGGTATTATCTACTAGTATATGGCAAATACTCCCTCCGTTTCAAAATAAGTGTCACTCCGACACTTTTCACACAGATTAAGAAAGCGTTGAAATATATGTAAGTTGTTATTAATTACATCTCATGACCAATAGTGTTTTAGATAAATATATTTATTTATAAGAATAATGTATTTTCCAATTAATTTTGAGCTGAAAGTTAATAAAAATCGCATTGGGATTGTAGAATGACACTCTTTGTGAAACAAGAAAAATGAGCTAAAATGACACTTATTTAGAAACAGAGGGAGTATTGAATTGCATAGAGTGGAGAAGTAGATACGGGTCATTTATGGGAGTAACTGTATTCATATCATTCGCACTCGCAATTTAAAGCGGAGGAATGGTGCACAGATCTCAATGTTGAAGTAAGTATGGTTGGGCAGACCCATATAATTACGAGTTGCTCAAATTAAATTACACAATTTATGAATGATAAAGACTTGGAGTGTGACGTGCGAGACAAAAGCATGGTCCGGTTAAAATATTTATTTTATCATAACTGAACTTTTTTTTCAAACCCTCCACCATATCTGGAGTTCAATCGAGTTTCCCATAACATTTCACAGTTGTTAACATTATTAATGCATACCAGCGTTTAAAATTACGATAAATCGCTAACTGAGGGTTTAGAGTAGACTCAGACATTATCTGGGATTAGTTGGAATATGTATTTTCTACGTTTAACATTAAATCAAGGTAGTTAAGAAGATGATGTTATTTAACCATTATTCATTTATTTATTTCTGACACCGATCAATCCTTATAACAAAACTTTTTTTTGCGACACTAATCCTTGTAATAAAACTTAATTAACTGAACGTCTATATAAGAACTCATGAAACATGTGTAGGTTTTTTATTGGAGAAATACGATGACGGTACAGTTGGTGTGGCCATCTGGATTATATCGAGGGATTGACCAAAGTGGTCTCGGTGGTAGTTCGGCGTGACCATGTCAATTTATTGCAAGTTTTTTTGTAATGGAATCCACCACAGTGAAATGAGCTGTGGTAATGCCAGTAGCTAGCCTTTTCCGAGATTTTCAACCAAAGCATTAAAACTAAATATGATTCTAGAAACTTTGCATTATACTACAAATTTCTCACATCTCTAGCGTGCAACAACATTGGTATCTGGAGACTCAATCCTTCAATGTTTTCATGTCATTTTAAGGCTTCGAATAATAACGATCAGAACTGTACCGCACTCCGAGTTAACAATAACAAAAAAAAAATTATATAAATATGTATACCATTAGGACAGTAAATTACGCTGCATAGTGATATGAGTTTAGAATACGATCATATTATTCGCTATTACAAATGAAGAACTTACTATTCTCATGTATGGATTACTAATTAATACTCTATTGTGTTATAATTTTCAAGTACAACCATGCCTCAATGGGAGGCAATATTTCTATTCATACCCTAATCTTATCTCTTAATGTAAGTATTCAACACACGCAGTTGTATAATTCCAGCAATTTCAATGATAATAACATGTGATCATGATTCTTTAGAGAAACCAAAGAAAGCCAAAATGGCACCAAATATGTCTGAAGAGAGCAAAGCCTTAAGCACCCTCTTCTTCTCGGGTGTGTAAGGAGGGTATCTTAGATCCGAGTCACCATCAAAGCTCCTGTAAAGAACTCCTTTCTTATGGCTAAACGTCTCATACGAGAATTTACCGTGGTAAGCCCCAATCCCACTCTCCCCAACTCCTCCAAACGGTAAATCTTTCAAAGTTACCTGCAGTGAAAAAAAAGAAGACCATCTCTAAGTGAGAGAGCTAGCATCTATTTTTGTATGGTTTGGAAAAGACGTTCTCTCTTACATGTAAGACGGTCTCATTGATGCTCATTCCTCCTGCAGACACGTTCTGCACAAACTTGTTCTGCAACTCTTTGTTGTCCGTGAAGAGATACGCAGCTAGAGGCTTTGGCCTTGACCTTATAACCTGAAACCCATCTTCAATCTTTGATACGGTAATCACAGGAAGTAATGGTCCAAATATCTCTTCCTGCATCATTGTAGATCCCTCTGGCACATCAACTAGTATCGTCGGAGATATCTTCCTGTCAAGAAAACACATTGATTATTAGTTTGTTTTATCCATATGAAGAAACAATGTTTATTAACTCACAGCTTATCTTCCATTGTTTGGCCTCCATGAACAATCTTGTCAGCAACTCCATTCTCTTTCATCATACTCTCCAAGCGTCTGAAGTGGAAAGAATTCACTATCCTTGACACGTCCTTGGATTTTAATGGATTCTCCCCAAAGAATGTCTTCAGTTCAGTCTTCAGAGCATCTATCTGTACTGCTTGGTTTAGCTTGAGAAACAAAACAAGAGTATATAGTTTGATCATTGGCTTAGACTTTTACCAGTTTTGGTGCAAAGTCTTTTGTTGTGATCACATAGTCAACGCCAATGCAAGCCTGTCCATTGTTACAAGCCCATTTCCCTGTTATGATCCTCCTAGCAGCAACCTTCAATCACAAACAAATACAGTTTTTAGAGTAATGTAACCCTGAATATAATGCTTTTAGAAGTAGAAGAAACTGATCTTAACTTTTAGATTAACATCTGAATCAACAAGAGCTGGACACTTCCCACCAAGTTCTAGGACCACTGGTGTAAGGTTCTTCGCAGCTGCAGCCATTACAATGCGACCAACTCTTGCTCCACCAGTGAAGAATATCTTGTCCCATTTCTGATCAAGTAGCGCCGTTGTTTCAGGGACTCCTCCTTCGACAACTCTGATTGCTGTCTCGTCCAAGTATTCACTAAACAGCTTTGCTAAAAGAGAAGATGTTGCTGGAGCGATTTCAGAAGGTTTAAGCACCACAGCATTACCAGCTGAGATAGCTCCAATGACTGGCTCAACAGACAATACTACAAACAATAAACAAACACACACCAAGAAGACATATTAATGTGTTTAGTCAAGAGAAAGTTTCATAAACTTTTTAAAAGCAGTTTTTAAAGCTTACAGAAAGGGAAATTCCAGGCAGAGATAACAAGAACAACTCCAAGCGGTTCTGAGACTATTTGTGCAGATGAAGGAAACGTTGTCACCGAAGTCTTGACCTGAAAGGTCCAAAAGCACAAGGATAAGGAGGCAAGTGGTTTTTAGACTCTTGAACAGTTAATAGTTACCGTTTCAGGAGCCATCCAGTTTTTCAGCTCTTTGATTGCAAGCATACATGATGATTTTGTATTGGAAAGCTGATGAAAACAAGATGACACTTTAGAGTGTGATTTAAACAATAATAGATCAACACGGTAGGAAGGGTATTAAAAGTAAATGTGAAACCTCAGCGAGAAAAGCTTCAAGCTCAGGCTTGGAAAGATCTTGATACAAAGCTTCGGTGATGCATTTCTCCTTCTCGTCGATCATCTTGGCGATGTTCTGAAGCTGAGAGATTCTCCACTCGTAGCTCCTTGTTCTGCCGGTGTTGAAGTTAGTTCGGAGCTCATCTACAAGCAAAGCTGCTTCTTTTCCATCGAAAGCTGATTCTTGCGTCTTTACCACAGCAGATAGTGTTGCATAGCAAGTACTGTTTCCTCCACAGACCCAAAAAAAAAAACACGCAATGTGAGAAACTTAAAAGTACATTTGGCATAATGGTTCCACTATTGTTCTGACAGCATACTATTACTAACTACTGTTTCTCTAATTTAAAAATCCACTTTACTAAACGAAATATATGCAACAGAGACGGTGTTAGCATAGTAAAAAGGGTACTCACAGTTTCAAGCGGGAAGGGATGCAAGTTTTGCTGCAGTATCCACCAGAAAACTGAAAGGGTGAAGTAGCCAATGCCAAAGTAGCAACATTTAATCTGCAACTACGAAAAGACGGTTTCTTTTTTTTGCATAAAATGAGAAACCCAAAACGCAATTAACAGAAAGAGACAGACTTTGTTTCTCGAACAACACAGAGTATCAGTTCCTCTGATTCCGTTAGCAAGTTTCAACTTTGTAATCCACAAAGAAGAGGGACGGGAGAGATAATTTAAAACTAAAGTACCTGGTAGTACGATAAACCCCTCCAGCAAAACGAAGGGTATGACGAAGATTCATCTCAAGAAGCTTCGTCATAACTCTGTGTCAGTCAGTTAATAATCTTCAAGCAAATTGGGGAGAGACACACTGCTGCTTCTTTTTCTCAGAGAAGAGAACCTGTGGTGATACGAGGAGAGACGTGTGTCTGTGTGTTAAAAGCATTGGACCCCATTTACAGCCACAAGTCCGCGTAACGTTTTAATGCGCGATGTAACACGGAGACCATGACGTTCACATGCTTCTGTTTCTTTCTCGGCGGATCCATTTCCTCGGTCCTTGATATTCCACCTGAATTACATTGATTATTACCGGTTCGAATCTAACTCGGCGGTTTATTGGTTCGTTATCCGAAAACCGAATTATCTTTCCCTTCTAGTCTAACGGTATGGGGGCCTTATAGACACATTACCAAGCTTCAGTTGATTGTAAGACCCAATCACATATGCCCACTACTAAAAAAGCCTTGGATAATATATACATTGCTAAACTTCAACAGTTACGTTACATATAGATGGAAGCATTTTTTGAGCTACTCAGCTCAGACCATAGACTATAGTTGATGCCATGCCTCCTCAGCTCCGATTGATATATAGTACGCTCATAAAACATTTATACAAAGCAGATCTGGGCCCTCCGTCTAAAACTTGGGAGTAAGAGCTATCAAGTATTTACAGCTGATCTCAGCCGTCAAAACTATAGTTGCATATACTATAAGTAACAACACGTGTCCGACCGATACTGTATCATGACATGATTTAAACCGAGAAACACGTGAGATTAGACCCCTCACCCCCACAGTATTTGTTTACCGACTCCAGTGGACCCCTATAGCTGACGAGACTGTATCAGAATGCGTGATTTTCTTCGTTTTTAAAGCTGACAAATTCTTCTTCAATCTTGTTGGGCTTAAAGTTGCAAATTCATTATTTATTTTCTTGGTCTAATGCAAATTCATCATTTCTTTCTTAGTTAATTTTGCATTTTAATACTTTAACATAAATTGGAAGACTATCAAATTACGAATGTGAACACAATTCATATAATTCCCCACATTAATGATAATAAATGAAAACTGTAGAAAAAATAGAAGAAAGAAATTATTTTCTAGAAGTTACTACAACGACTAAAAGTTTCAAAAACTTTGACAAATTTGTCAACAAATATACACCAAACTAGCCACCCAAGTGTACGCTAATGCATGCACAAATGCCAATTATTTTATGACACATACACACGCATGCGTTACGTTTCCAACTTTCTCTATATTATATATATTAACAATAATACACGCTCATAATCTGCAAGAGAGTGCAAAAAAAAGGACCAAGACGAATTAGAAACAGATAATGGGAAAAATGGAGGTGGAGAGGAAAACAACAGGATTGGCTGCGAGAGACCCATCTGGTTTACTCTCTCCTTACACTTACACGCTCAGGTTAACTTTATCTTCTTTCGATCTTTGAATCTTTCTGTGTTTTCAGTTTCATTACATGGGTTTGAATTTGAACTTTTATATTCTTACAGGGAGACAGGACCAGAGGATGTACACATAAGAATCATCTGCTGTGGAATCTGCCACACCGATCTTCATCACACTAAAAACGATCTCGGCACGTCTAACTACCCCATGGTTCCTGGGTATATCTTCTTCTTGCTTCTCCTTAGATAATAAAATATATAGTAGAATCTGAAAACTCAAGTTAATAATGTTCTTTAGGCATGAGGTTGTTGGGGAAGTTGTGGAGGTGGGATCAGGTGTGAGCAAGTTCACCATAGGGGATATAGTTGGAGTTGGTTGTCTCGTTGGATGTTGCGGTGGCTGTAGCCCCTGCGAGAGGGATCTAGAGCAGTACTGTCCCAAGAAGATATGGAGCTACAACGATGTTTACATCGACGGTCAGCCTACACAAGGTGGCTTCGCTAGAGCCACCGTCGTTCACCAAAAGTAATCTTCTTTCCTTTTATTTTCTATAACTTTATGACTTTCTAAACTATGCGTTATGATCTTTAATCTAGGTTGTACTAGATTTTAGGTAATTGCGTTTGATTTTGATGCTAAATGATATTAAGTTGTGGTATATGATTACCCACTTCACAAACGTTAACGGAATGAATTATGTCGAGTAGACCTTGTTGTTTTGTTTTATTGCAAGAATTCTAAATTCATGATATCTTTTTTTGTCATAATCTTGGTTTTGTTCGACTGACGATTTTTAGTATACAAACTACTTAAAACCCATTAACACTTACAAGGAATAGCAGTATTCTAGAAATATGTCTTAAATTATCATATACTGAAAGAGCTATATGTGTATGAATTTGACTATTTAAAATTTAAAATTAACCTTTAAACCTAACTATAGATTTTGGTTTTCTTGTGAAACAAGTTAGGGCATGTGTAGCTAAAGGTTAATCAATTTGTGTTCAGGTTTGTGGTGAAGATTCCAGAAGGAATGGCGGCTGAGCAGGCAGCCCCGTTGCTATGCGCCGGTGTGACGGTGTACAGTCCACTGAGCCACTTCGGGCTGAAGAAACCAGCCCTAAGAGGAGGCATACTAGGGTTAGGTGGAGTTGGTCACATGGGTGTGAAATTCGCCAAAGCAATGGGTCACCACGTGACTGTCATAAGCTCATCAAACAAGAAGAGAGAAGAGGCTTTGCAAGATCTTGGAGCCGATGATTACGTGATCGGATCGGACCAATCAAAGATGAACGAGTTAGCGGATTCAATGGATTACATAATCGACACGGTCCCTGTTCATCATGCACTTGAGCCTTACTTGTCTCTGCTTAGGCTTGATGGGAAACTCATACTCATGGGAGTCATCAACAATCCGTTGCAGTTTCTCTCTCCTATGGTTATGATTGGTGAGACATTCATAAAAACTAATTAATTGAATCAGACTTAAAGATTGTGATTATTTGAGGAATATTAATTTGGGTTTTGATGACGATTTAAATCAGGGAGGAAAGTGATAACTGGGAGCTTCATAGGGAGCATGAAGGAAACAGAGGAGATGCTTGAATTCTGTAAAGAAAAGGGTTTAAGTTCTATCATCGAAGTTGTTAAGATGGACTATGTGAACACTGCGCTCGAGAGACTCGAGAAGAACGACGTGCGTTATAGGTTTGTGGTTGATGTAGAAGGAAGCAAACTCGAGTCTTGAATTACTTTTGAAACCAAATCACCAGTTTAATTCTTTACAAACCCATTTACGCCGTTTTATGTTTGTATGTGGCATTTAATATGACTTATCACTCTCTTTCACGCCTTTCACGTGAAAGGATTACAATGTTATTGGGATTAAAACGTTTCTGCCTGAGCATTTTCCCTTTAAATAACGAGTTACTTCTTTGATGGTGTAAGTTACTTGCCCTTAGTTTGGACTTCGAAATTAGTAAAATAAAGAATATTTTTTTTAACATCATCTTCTTATTAAATCAAATGCCAACATACATAGTCTTGATGTAGTGATGATGTAATAAACATTGGAACATAATGAAAACACTAAAACGTAACTCCTGGTTGTAGAGAGCTTTTTGCCAATCTATCTGCCACCATATTACCCTGTCTCTTGATCCATTTGAATTCCACTTCTTGAAATTTAGTTGACCACCGTCAAACCTCTCGTACCCAATTATACAAACCAAATTGTAACACTTCTATCTTATTAAAACTGAAGTACATTTAGAGTTGTTTGGAAACAAAGTAGTAAAAAATATATTCTTGTTTGGAAACATATATAACACTATACTAAAGAAAAAATATTGGGCTTAACTTGATTCATAGATCATTATGACCCAAAATACAATTAATATTTATTCTTAGATTTTGTATGATTGTTATTAATTTTTTAAAGAAAATTATTAGAATTATTTATAGTTTCAATTTAAGGTATTTTTAATAAATAAAGAACAAAATATAATCTATATAATATATATTTTGTATTGTTACTTTTTGTTTTCATATATTTCAAAATATCTTCCCCAAAATTTCTTTAATTATAAGATATATAATTTAACAAATACATTATAATTATAAGTTATTCACTCATGAGTTATTATGTGTATTTACGAATGATATATTATTTATTAGGTTAAAAATATTAAATTACATAAAGTAAATATATTTGTAAAATTCTTACTACAGTGTTTATGGTTTGCATTATTTTACGGACGTTCCTGTTACACGACATAAAATACGTAACTTAAACAATAAAAAAAAGCAAAACTGAAACCGTAAAATTTTAAATTTCTAAAATTTGTACATACTAGATATATATTGTAAAACATGCACCGGCACAGTTGTGCGGGTCAAGATCTAGTTACGATTAAAAATAATCCATTATGATGAGACAGTGTTTGGTTTGATTTACAGTATCTATCTCTGGTGTGATTAATTTAAAATGTTATTGAATAAATTTGTATTATATATTTCCTCTATATCAAAATAAATGGTTTTAAAGTTTTTGCACAATGATTACAGGATTACATATTTTTTTTTTGGTTTATCTAAAAACAATAATAATCACAGTTGTTAATTCAACCAACAAAAGCTATACCGTAGAATATAAATGATTAAAATATTAAACTACATATTTTTGTTATATAGAAATTTGAAAATGTCATTTAAATGAAACAAATTTTGTTTTCTTAAAATATCAGTTAAATTGATACGGAGTTAATACGACACATGAGACCGTTGTCGTTGATTATATACTTGCATTACACGTTTGGTTGATGCACCAAATGCGGAGTTGGTAGACAAAGACAAGCGTCTCAGTGCTACCTGATATCTTCTTTTAGGACAGACCAGAGAGCGCGGTGATAATATTTAGGTTTAAAGTTAGAGATCATCACTCATCAGTACCCTCTTAGCATTTTTATATGTTCTCTCGCCTCTATGGGATCTTTCTTCTTGCGCCTTGAACTGGGAGGTAAAACGTGCCCAACCTGCGCTAGAAGCCTATAACAATTTGTAGTGATTGGTGAGTATGAAAGAATAAAGAGGAGAGCGGGCCCAAAGTTAAGGCCTAGTTGTCTGATTCAACCTTTTCTTTTTAAACCAATCTAAATAAATAATATAATTTTTTTCAACTCTGTTAGACAGTCTTTTCTTTTTGAAAAAAAAACTCGGTTAGACAATCTTAATTATGGATTTAGATATAACCCTCGCTTACTAGTCCTGCCTCATTTCAGAATTGGTCATCTTCTGTATCATCTGTGTGTTTATGTCTTCTGATTTTGGGTCTTTTCGTCTCTGTCGGGATTCTGGGATTCCTTTTACTCTTTCTGGTTTCAGAAAAAGAAATTAAAATTATTTGAAAATAATTCTACTTTGGGTTTCTCACAATTATTGGGTCTATTCTATTTTTTTATTCGTAGCGTATACATTTTTTCTTCTTTAAATAAAACAAAAAGGGTGCTACTTTATTAATGTTGTACGATACGCCAATATTTTAATGTCAAAAGAAACCACTTATTGAATGCCAAGTGTCAAGATATGACAAGAGATGTATGTTTTATATAGTAAGAAGACTTTTGCCCTAAAATTCCCAAACTAACCATAAACATATGTTCTTTCCTTTTGTGGGCTCTTCTCTGCTTTCTTCTCTGTCTCTTTCTTTCTATTTATATTTTCGATCATAAAACCCACATTGATTTTCTTAGATCTCGCGTGATCTGTTTTCTCTTGTTTAGAAAAGGTAATTAATTTCGATTTTTTTTTAGTTTAATTGAATTCGCTCGCCCTGGCTATGGTTTGACCATGTTTTTGGATGGAATGAATTAAAGGTTGTAAGAAATGGGAAGGGGAAAGATCGCGATCAAGAGGATTGATAACTCGACGAGCCGTCAGGTGACTTTCTCCAAGCGAAGGAACGGACTCTTGAAGAAAGCCAAGGAGCTTGCGATTCTCTGCGATGCTGAGGTTGGTGTCATCATCTTCTCCAGCACCAGCAGGCTCTACGAGTTCTCCAGCTCAAGGTGTGTATCCTCTTTTTGTTTCTTCTTCTTTTGTTCTCTGTTTGGTTGACTTTTGATGGTATGGGTCCATTGTGATCGATTAGAGAATCTACCGGTGAGTCATCCGGTTTTGTTGACCACAAACCAATTCCAAGTTTTTTCCATTCCATTTTTAGTTATTTTGTTTGTTATCTGGAAAATTCAATTGATTTTTGTGCACATCCCTGAAGATGACATAAGCAGCATTATTTTAGTTTGATTCATATTATATGACAATGAACCTCAGACCTGAAATTTGGTAGATCACTTGGTTGGTTTGTCTGGCTGGAAAAAAATACAAAGCCAATACAGTTTGCTTGAGATTCATAGATTATAGGCTTTTTAAAGGAGTTATGAGATTGTGATTCATGGGTTTGTATGTTATGTGTGTATGTTAGTGAGATGCATGACAAGACAAAAGTAAAATGGATTTTAGAATTGGCCAGGACTAGAATGATGCAGATTTGTTTGAAGCGTAGATAGTAAGGGACTTGTAGTGTTTCTCAAAGCAATACTAAATTTGGTATAAGCTATTTTCAGAATGGAATAAAAAGTGGTTAGTGGATAGTATGGGTGAAGAAACTCTTTAATTCTCTCACTAATCACCACTTCTTCTTCTTCTTTTTTTATGTCTTCTTGGGTTTGGTTAGAAAGAATCATATATTGAGCTATTTGCTTTTTCTCTATTGGCAACTAGTTGGTGGGTGGGTTGGCTATACATATAGTGAGCTGCACTATTTAATATTAGTACAGAACAGAAGTGGGGGAATCATTTCTGCTTTCGTTGCCATCCATAATCAACTTTTTTTATTTATTTTTTCCCAATTGGGTAATAAACAACCCCATTTTAGTGCTCTAATTTCAACTTGGTCATTGTTTATAAGAGTATATTCTTTCTTTTTTAGGGGAAAACATTATACGTATCAATCATCAAAATCCCTTCTGCTTTTCTACTTTAGGAGGAGTTCCTTTAAGTCAGAGTGAAAATTCCATGTAGGCAAAGATGTCTTAGGGTAGCCTAAATATCTTTAGTTAAAAGTTATGACACTGAAAAAATGTAGGAAGAAATGTTTCAGTGGATGTCTCTTGAATTACCTTTGTTTCAGTGGATGTCTCTTGAATTACCTTACCTGCCAAACACATTGAAGATATACAATTTACCATATTTTTGTTTGGCAGCATGAAGTCGGTTATAGAGAGATACAATGAGGCCAAAAGTGAAACCAATTCGGAAATTAACCCAGCTGCGGAAATCAAAGTACTCCTTTTTGGTCCAGTTTTCCTATTAATTATCCTCTCTATGGAGCTACAGCTAGACTAGTACTTCAATCACCTGAAACTAATTCTGCTGTATTATAGTTTTGGCAAAAGGAGGCAGCGATTCTTAAGCGACAGCTACATAACTTGCAAGAAAACCACCGGTATGTTTTGCATCCTCTTGAGCTCGTCAAACACTCTCGATACTAACAAACTAGAACAGAGAACAATGTACTATTATGTCCAAGGCTACAATTTGCATTTTTTTAAATAGGAACTTTTTTTTTTGTTTTTGAGGAAAAAAATTAGGAGATATTAAAAACAAAATTCCAAACTGATTTACCACCTCTATGACTTTACCATGATGCTGGATATCTTTCCCATAATCATCACTGTCTATAATCACTTTGGAAAAGTTTGCATATTCACAAGTGATGGAGGAAGAGCTTGTACTTGGCAGGCAAATGATGGGGGAAGAGCTCTCTGGACTAAATGTGGAAGATTTACAAAAATTGGAGAATCAGCTTGAACTGAGTCTTCGTGATGTACGAATGAAAAAGGTATTTACTGGTGTGACATAGTAGTCAGATATTCTTTCATCTCACGTAAAACATTTGGATAACAAGTAATGACTATACTCTACTCTTTTCCTATCATTTACACTTTGTAGGATCAAATGTTACTAGAAGAAATACAAGAGCTTAACCGCGAGGTGGGAAAAATCTGATTACTTTAATATATGAATTAGACATTCCCTCAGTGCTGATTCCTATATTTTTGGTATCAGGGGAGTCTCTTGCACCAAGACAATCTAGACCTTCAGAAGAAAATAAACCTGATGGAACAACAGAATATGGAGTTACATAAAAGGGTACCTTTAATTTTGGGAGGCACAATTAATTATTTTTGAGCTGACAAAAATAATTATTTATTTTTGAAAAGGCTCAAGATGCGTTTTAACTGATGATAATGTGATGTGGCTACTACTTGCAGGTTTCAGAGGTTGAGGGAAGCGCAGAGAAAGCTTCTCTTCTCACAAATGGTCTAGGCACGAGAGATAACTCGAGGGAACATGTCCATCTTCAGTTGAGCCAACCGCTGCAGCATGATGAGACACATTCAAAAACTATCCAACTAAGCTATTTCTCCTTCATTTCATAATATATATAATTCAATGTTTACTGTAATAGCTTGCCACTGCATAAGCAAAGAAAAGCATACACGAGCAGACTGTAATGTTTTCGATCAAAAACCAGCTTTGTACTTTTGTTTTATTTTAACTCTTTCACTCAGCATAGAACTTTGGTTGTCTAAGCATGTACCTACGATGATTGAAGAACATAGTATTCTTTCTAAATTTCGGAGAAATGTTAAATATAATTTTAAGTACAATCAGACCATCGTGATTTCATGTTTAAGTTACAGTCAAATTTTCTAAGATCTTTTTTTTTTTGTGTGTAAAGTTTAAATCTATTATCTTTACCACATGCAATGTAATCCAAAGTTGTGGGGAAGGAAATGGGCCACAAGCCTACGACAGTTTGTGGTGTGAATATGGTAAGGAGTTCACATGAGCTTATCTTCTTCCGACAATAATAAAAGCAAAACGATTCAATGTGTAAATTTATCATCAGTTCTTATGATTTATACGGGATTTATTTTTGAGACTGAATGTAAAACAAACCTGATTAAAGAAATTAGAGAAGTAAGTCTTATAAGAAAAACTTGATTGAACTATATGATGTGGTTTTTAATTTAAAAATCTATAAAGTACAATAAAATCATTGCCACTCAACACCCAAAATAGTATTTGCTAGATGAGACACATGCACACAGCTAGAAAGAGCTGAAAGTAAACATAACTATAAAATAAAAACGGAAAGGGAATATAAAATACAAAGAGAGAAACGACATCAACCCGTGATCGTCATGTCGAAGCCATCAGATTGATATACTTGATTCTTTTGTCACTTATGTCCAAAAATACTATCGCGTGAAAATGGACTAGGTTTAATCCCCATCATATCGATGGGCACTGATCCTTTTATAACGCACATGTGACGTTGTCAATGATTATCATTTGAACTTTCTCCAACGAATTTTATATAATACTCAACTAAACCGGTTATGAATATTATTACATCTTATGAGCGAACAAAATAAGATTTTACAACAAAATAAAATTTAAGAAGTATAATCTTGTGCGTTGGGATTCAGTTTAGGACTCTGTGTTTAGTTTTCGATAGTAACATAACTCTGATGTGATTAATTAGCTTTTAGTTTTCTTATATGCTGTGTGCCTACACCATGTGCTATTGTGCTGATCTACAGTGAGATCCACATACCAAATATTATATATCTTCTTATTCACAATTTTACTTGATATATTATAGACTAAATGGCTTAGCCACTTATCTCTCGGACAACACAACACCATCGTTTTTCTGGCCTCCATTTTCGATCATTCGAATCTAAATTCACAAGAAACCAAATAACATGGACCACTTGACCCGTAGTGTATCGGTTTTCTATTCGCCTACGGGCAATGCACAGAAAGTGATGCGGCCATTAGTCGAGACACTCGTGCCTTTCCTGTTTTCTTTCTCAAACTCTTTTTTAAGTTTTTTTCTTTGATCACGTTCTTGGCGATCATTTACATATGTTTTTCTTTTTAAAAAAAATAGTTCAATATCATATAATATGACTATAACTAATTTCTTTGTTAGAATAAAATATATTTTCAACTTTTTAATTTTTCCTGAAGACTCGGTTTGTCATGTGAACATGCAATCAACCTCTGCAATGTCAATTTTCATTTCGAACAATTTGTTGTTATTATGATATTTTATTTCAAAAATAAAGATGAGGATAACTGACATGTCAGTTGTGTCCCTTGTTTTGTCCTTGATGTATGTATGGTGTTTCATTTCACACGATGAGAACCTCTTTGTTTAAACCTAATCGATTTTCTTTTCAACTTATGTTGAGAGGACAAGGTACTCAATTTTTTTAAAAGCATAATCACATATATCAAATATGTACTTAGTCACTATGGTCGGTGACTAGTAGTCCTTTTATAACTTTCTCGATTCTACGGACCGCATTTTTCCAAATTAACTGCATGACTTCTAACTAAAGTAGAAAGTTATTTTCACATATTGGAAACCTCATGAAGTGTGGTTTGTTTTATTTCTTTTGGTAAAGCATGGTTAAGCCAAAAGCAAGCGGTAATAATTATTCTGTCTCCCATGAATTGCTTTTACTACATGAGAGCTGTTTATAAACATTTTACACTGGTGAATAGTGATCCAGAATCATTGATTCCTACACCTTGTCCCCATGTCTAGTCAAAAAGGTTCTTTCATCAACTCCGGCTCATTAAAATTACCTCTCTCTCCTCTCCATCATCATCTCAGAGATTGCTCCAATAACACATAGATTTGGTGACCAGAACAACTATTACTTGCAGTGGTTCAACCTCTCTCTCTTTTCTCTCTCTTTCTCTTATGAATATGCATATCCATATGTAACGATAAGATAGGTTGACATCTAGAACTAAGAAACCATGACTTTCAACCGAAGCAACCTCTTCTCATTATTCCTCCTCCACCTTCTAGTCCCCACACAAGTCCAAGCTCTCAACACTGACGGAGTTCTTCTTCTATCTTTCAAATATTCTATCCTCAGTGACCCTCTCTCCGTTCTACGCAACTGGAACTATGATGATAAAACACCATGCTTGTGGACAGGTGTCACATGCACAGAGCTTGGGAAGCCCAGCACACCAGACATGTTCAGAGTCACAAGCTTGGTACTTCCCAACAAACACCTTCTTGGCTCCATCGCTCCGGACTTGTTCTCCATTCCGCATCTAAGGATCTTGGATCTGTCCAGCAACTTCTTCAACGGGTCACTCCCGGGCTCGGTCTTCAACGCTACTGAGCTTAGTGTTATCTCCCTCGGAAGCAACAATCTCTCTGGCGATTTGCCTACTACTATCAGCAGCGTGACAAACCTCCAGCTCTTGAACCTCTCTGCCAACGCATTCACCGGCAAAATACCGCTCAGCCTCTCACTCCTGAAGAATCTAACTGTGGTTTCCTTATCAAAGAACTCCTTCTCAGGCGATATCCCAGGTGGTTTCGAAGCAGCACAGGTTCTTGATCTCTCTTCAAACCTTCTGAACGGCTCTCTTCCTCAGGACTTCGGAGGGAGAAGCTTGCATTACTTGAGCTTATCACACAACAACGTCTCCGGCGTGATTCCTCCAGGGTTTGCGGAGAAGTTTCCAGCAAACGCTACAGTCGATCTCTCCTTCAACAACCTAACAGGCCCAATCCCAAGCTCCCTCTCTCTACTCAACCAAAAGACAGAGTCTTTCTCCGGTAATCCAGAGTTATGTGGGAAGCCATTGAAGACCCTTTGTTCAATACCTTCTACTCTTTCAAACCCTCCAAACATACCTGAAAACACTTCACCAGCGATAGCTGTCAAGCCAAGAAACTCATCTCCTCCAACAAACTCTTCAGCAGAGTCACAAAACCAAACGGTGAAGAGCAAGCTGAAGCCAAGCACCATCGCAGGAATCATTGTTGCAGACATAGTTGGTCTAGCTGTAATAGCTCTGTTCGTGCTCTACGTTTACCAAGTCAGGAAACGCAGAAGGTCCGCAGAGCCCAGCACATTCAGCCTCTTCACAATTTGTCTGGACAAAAACGAAGCCAAGAAGTCAAATTCACAATCAAAACCAAGTCTCACAGAGGTCAACGTCACAGACTCACCAGATGCTAAAACGGCTTGTGGCTCCTCGTGCATAAACGGAGGAAGGTACGAGGACACGTCGACATCAGAGAGCGACGACGTAGAGAACCACCAGCAAAACGTTCAGGCATTCGATCGAACAGGTGGTGGGCGTCTGAAACAGAGCACTCAGACTCAACTAGTCACAGTCGACGGCGAGACTCGTTTGGATTTAGACACGTTGCTAAAGGCCTCGGCTTACGTATTGGGAACTAACGTGACTAGGATCGTGTACAAGGCGGTTCTGGAAAACGGCACGGCGTTCGCTGTGCGGCGGATCGAGACGGAGAGCTGTGCGACGGCGAAAGTTAAGGAATTTGAGCGGGAGGTTCGCGCCATCGCTAAGGTTCGACACCCGAATCTAGTCAGGATTCGTGGGTTCTGCTGGGGAATCGACGAGAAGCTTCTGATTTCCGACTATGTTCCCAATGGCAGCCTCCTTAGCTTCTTAACCGCAAGTAAGTTACTCTGTTTCCTCTGTTTACTCTGTTTACTCTGTTTCTCTGTTTTATTAAGGCGCACGAACTAAAAATACGCCTATCGCTTGGCGCAGTTTAGCAATTTAATACTTTTTTTTTTATTTTCCTTTACAAACAGCAAAGACAAGCGCAAGTTCGTCTACACCAACTATGCAACACCCACTTTCTTTCGAGGCACGGCTCAAGATAGCTACAGGAATAGCTCGAGGACTATCTTACATCAACGAGAAGAAACACGTGCACGGTAACATTAAGCCCAATAACATTCTCTTGAACTCTGACAATGAGCCCATCATCACCGATCTAGGCCTAGACCGCCTCATGACACCGGCACGTGAACCATCGTCGATCTCACCGTGCTACCAACCACCTGAACGGTGTACAAGCCAGAAACCAAATCCTAAGTGGGACGTTTATTCCTTCGGCGTCATTCTACTCGAACTTCTCACAGGCAAAACGTTTTCTGTCGATCAAGATATCGATCAGTGGTCAGAGTTACTCGACGGTTCTGAAGAGAAAGGACGGTTCTTGAGGTTAGTCGACGGTGCAATTAGAAGCGATGTGGCTCGGCATGAGGATGCTGCAATGGTGTGTTTCAGGTTAGGGATTGAGTGCGTGTCTTCCTTGCCTCAGAAGCGACCGTCCATGAAAGAAGTAGTGCAAGCGTTGGAGAAAGTGAGGGTTTAGTTTGGTTTCTTGAAACCCAAGTCGTTGGCATTATTGTAGAAAGTGGATTTTGCTTTGTGTGCTGCTTACTCTACTATTGTATAAGATGTGTAATTCCTTCTAACTCTTTGTGTTTCTTTGTTAGTTAACCACCTTTAATAATTAAGCTCCGTTGTTCTTGTAACAGTAAACCGGTTAAACCAATTCTAGTTTGATCGTGATAACCAATTGAACCGGAGTTATAATCTTAAAACAAACAAACCGAACCAAGTTCCAAAAGTCCACGCCTAATCATCACCACCAAACTCTTTTTCCGACCAGACATTTTCGAATCTCCGAGACCACACTGTGAGCGTGAGCTCTCTGTCTAAAAGACATTTTCTTTCTTTTCTGATAACATCTCTAGCAAAAAGTTACTAAAAATGGAAGGAAGATCTACCACCTCCGCCGCGGAGTCACCGGAGATCCAGTCCCATCCCCCGAATCAGATCTTTATCCTCTCCGGTCAAAGCAACATGGCCGGACGCGGCGGCGTCGTGAAAGACCACCACCTCAGCCGCTGGGTATGGGACAAAATCCTTCCGTCGGAATGCGCGCCGGACTCGTCGATCCTCCGCCTGAGCGCAGATCTCCGATGGGAAGAAGCGCGTGAGCCGCTTCACGCCGACATCGACACCGGAAAAGTGTGCGGCGTAGGTCCGGGGATGGCGTTCGCAAACGCGGTGAGGAAACGATCCGACTCGGATTCCGGCGACGTGATCGGACTCGTTCCGTGCGCCGTCGGCGGGACGGCGATAAAAGAGTGGGAGCGCGGGAGCCGTTTGTACGAGACGATGGTTAAGAGAGCGGAGGAGAGTAGGAAAGACGGAGGAGAGATTAAGGCGATGCTTTGGTACCAAGGAGAGAGTGACGTGTCGGACATCCACGACGCCGAGAGTTACGGGAGCAATATGAGCCGTTTGATTAAGAACCTTCGTCATGATCTTAACCTTCCTTCTCTTCCCATTATTCAGGTAAACGCGAAAGTGTTTGTTTAAATTTGATGTTTTTTTTTTATTAATACAAAATGTGTTTGGTTGAAGCAGGTGGCGATTGCTTCGGGAGGAGGATACATAGATAAAGTGAGAGAAGCGCAGTTGGGTCTGAAACTTTCTAATGTGGTCTGTGTTGATGCCAAAGGATTGCAGCTGAAGCCTGATAATCTTCACTTGACTACTGAGGCTCAAGTGCAGCTTGGTCTTTCCTTAGCTCAAGCTTACCTTTCCAATTTCTGCTAGACTATCAAGTAAGTTTGTGTTCTCTCCATTGTGTACATATGTTATATGGATAACACTGGTGAGACGAGGCATGTGATAATGGAATGGTAGAACATTACTGCTTAGGGTTAAGAACAATCAGTTTGTTCTAGAGATTGCGTCTGCCATCAATGGCTGTGTAAGAACTTGTTTAGTCCTTTGTTCATTGAGAATCTGTGATCATTGAAGTTATGAATGGTCATGTCGGTGCACTCCCTTAATACATATGTGTATTCTAGAGAAGCTAGAAGTTGATTTGAACTGCATAGAAGATTGTGTATACATGGCGGTTATGTTGTCATTTCTTATTATGATTCAAAGATGTTTAAGAGTAGAGTTTGTGTGTACGATAACAGTGGTCTAAGAAAGTTTTGCTGATGTCAATTTCATCGTTTCTAACGTAGGAACCACAAGAAATGTAGACTGTTAATTTAGTATTACCATTATTAGCATGGAAAAAATTGAATTTGTGAATTGATGTTGAATATGTTTTTTATTTATTTTTCAGGTTAATTTGTGTTGAAGAAGTGAGATGCAGTTTGAGTGATGGCACTGATGTACGGAATTTGTAACTCTTTCACCTATAGAGCAGCACACACATTATTCTTCTCCATTCCCACGTTGAAACAACCTGCTGCTCTTTGTAAAATATTTTGAATAACCCGTGTTTCATATGGACATTCTTTTTGTTGTTGTTTTGGTTGTGTCCTTGTTTCGACCCAGACATGGTAACAAATAAAATCGGGTTTTAGTGACTAGTCTATTTAAGGCCCGAGTTATGGACCAAACTAGAGTGGTTTCTATACGCAATATATATTTCTATGAGATTTTGAAAACATAGAGCAAATCCAAGGCATCTTAAAAAAATGAAAAAACCAATTGTTTGTTTTTGTCGTGATCCAAGTAATTATACCCTTTTTTCAATCAACAAAAGCTTAAACTTAAAATGCTTATACAAGAAAATTCAACAGTTCAAAAAAAAAACTCAACAGTATGTAAAGCATGTATGTTAAGGGGTTTTCGACAGATCGACCTACCAAAAACAATGCATCTTTAAGCAGTTGCAGACACACGAGCAAATCTTTCACGTGCCATAAACTAAACTTACGTCATAGCCACCAGTATATCCTTTAAATATTCCGGGTAACACCTACTACTGTAATATTTGACTACCAACGAAATAATGACGTTGTTGACACAAACGAGCAACTTGTATTTGTACTATATAGTAATATATAATATAACAATTTTTCTTTTTGTATTTGTATGCTAAGCTGACACAAACGAGCAACTTGCCTTGAACATTGAATTGGATACTCTATACAACTCAAATTCAATTCAGATCTGAAGTCTTCGACTATTTTTCAATAACTGAAAGTGCAACTCTCTCTAGTGCATACCTCATTTATTAATGGGACCCTAAACAAGTAAACAAGGACATTTTCTTTTGAAACCATTAATCTATTATTAGGTTATAAAGTTTAGCATGTCCAATCTCTGCTGCAGTAATGTTTTATGGGTACACCAAAATCCCTTGTATTATTTTTCTCTCTTGGGGTCAATGTTGAACATTATTATATATGCGATTAAAGATAAATTGATAAAACAAGGAAACAAACTGCTGGACAAAATTCATTTAACTCGACTAAATAACTGGCTGTTCTGTATAAGATTTTTGGTTTGATTCAGCTCCTAATACGCAAAACAACTTTGTTAAGTGTTAAACATATACTACTAATGAATCTCAATATTGCAGCAATGATCTTCCAGACCCCACCACGTTAATCACGATCTAGTTTTTGCAGTGCCAAAATCTTCCAACATGTAAATAAATTTGACTTTTCCTCAAAGTTGCCAATATTTTCTGACTGGTTTCAGTTTTCCTTTAATAGATGCACAACTCTATTCGCCGAAATTTTTGGAAACTACAAATGCCCCATTCTCAACCCTGAAAAGCAAACCACTCGCAAGACCAGCGTAAATCAATTAAAATAATTCATTATTTGTGCTTATAAACTTGAATGATTAGTAATTCTATTAGTTTAATTCAATTTAATATGTCATAATTAAAAGATTCAGGGAAAAAGCTTTCTCTATTGTGTCTTGGTCCGACAAAAAGCTGTTGTAGTTGATGTTTCCGCGCAGTCGCGTATATATTACACGAAGGCGCGTGAGATTCCACCGCCGTCTCCTCCAATATCCCTCACAATCACACCAAACCGCTATAAATACACCAAACATCACTTTAGATCTCTCCCTCGTGCCACCACCAACAACAACTTCCGCTCCACTTTACTCAACTTAACCACTTTCTCCACAAAACGCGGTAGCAATGTCAGCCGCCGCATCTTCCGCCATCTCCGTCGCCACCAAGCCCCTCAAGAGCTTGGCTCTCTCATCCTCCTCCAGATCGCCTCTCCCATCTGCCGCTTCCATCTCTTTCCCCACTCCTCGCCGCCGTCTCGTCCTCGTGGCGTGCACCGCCGGAGACGGATCCAAGCCAACGATCCTCGTCGCCGAGAAGCTCGGCGAGGCTGGTGTGAAGCTTTTGGAGGATTTCGCCAATGTGGACTGCTCTTACAACCTGACTCCCGAGGAACTCAACACCAAGATCTCGCTCTGCGATGCGTTGATCGTTAGGAGCGGGACCAAGGTTGGACGCGAGGTGTTCGAATCTTCTCGCGGTAGGCTCAAGGTTGTTGGACGCGCTGGTGTTGGGATCGACAACGTGGATCTGAGTGCAGCCACGGAGTTTGGGTGTCTTGTTGTCAACGCGCCGACGGCGAACACGATTGCCGCCGCTGAGCATGGGATCGCGCTTTTGGCCGGCATGGCTAGGAACGTCGCTCAAGCTGATGCGTCCGTTAAGGCTGGTCAGTTTCATATTTGTGCAATATTCATTATTGTTATTGTTAATGTTTAAGAAATTTATTATTCAAAAAAAAAATGTTTAAGAAATTTATAAGCAATAATTAGGTCTTCGGGATTATTGATTAGGCAGACGTTTAAGCCGAAGACTAACCTCTTAAAAAATTGTTCAAGAAAAATTGTTTGTTTAAGTTCGATTTGGCGTCTAAACCGATTTTTATTACACTAGGTTTTGTCCTTTTGTTATTGTTGCGATGCCTTGGATTACAAGTCTAGTTGTATTTTGCTAAATCTTGTTATTGGAAGTAGGGGAAACATTTTGAGTTTTGAGTTCAATTTGTCTGAGAGATCTTGGCTTTGAATATCTCTGTAACGCAGGTGAGTGGAAGAGGAACAAGTATGTAGGTGTTTCACTCGTTGGGAAGACTCTTGCAGTGATGGGATTCGGGAAAGTTGGTACAGAAGTTGCTCGACGTGCCAAAGGTCTTGGCATGCGTGTTATTGCTCACGATCCCTATGCACCAGCAGACCGTGCACACGCCATTGGTGTTGATCTAGTGAGCTTTGATGAAGCCTTGGCCACTGCGGATTTCATTTCTCTGCACATGCCTCTTACGCCGGCAACATCGAAGATATTGAATGATGAAACCTTTGCCAAGATGAAGAAAGGAGTTCGTATTGTTAATGTTGCTCGTGGAGGTGTTATAGACGAAGACGCGTTGGTGAGGGCTCTGGATGCTGGTATTGTTGCTCAGGCTGCCCTTGATGTTTTCACTAAAGAGCCGCCGGCTAAAGATAGTCCTTTAGTGCAGCATGAGAGGGTCACCGTGACACCTCATCTTGGAGCCAGCACAATGGAAGCTCAGGTTTGCAATTTTTTTTTTTGTTATGATTTAATACTCCATCCATTTCATATATGATGTTTTAAGATTTCAAGGTTAATTTAACAATTATGTTTTATAGTATTTTTTTATGATTAGTTAAATCATTTTAATATATATGCTAATGATGTTTTGTACAGAAAAGTAAGTTTTGAATCTCTGTGTGTTTTAGACATAACATCTTACATTTTGAAAATGTTTTTGCTGTTTGGGTTCTGTTATATATAGTTTGTATTTTGTCTTTAACAGGAAGGAGTTGCCATTGAAATTGCTGAAGCTGTTGTTGGTGCTCTGAATGGTGAGCTTGCTGCTACTGCTGTCAATGCACCTATGGTTTCTGCTGAGGTGAGCACACAAGTTGTTTTTGCTTATCAGACTGAATGTAGCAATTTAGAGCTGTTCTGAGTTGGTTAGAGAATAGCAGTTTCATATTTTAACATTTAAATATATATATATTATTTGCTCAAAAGCTTGCATGATATGTTTCTATCCTCAGGTTCTGACCGAGCTGAAACCATATGTGATACTAGCCGAGAAGCTAGGGAGACTAGCGGTGCAACTAGTAGCTGGAGGAAGCGGCGTGAAGAACGTGAAAGTCTCGTACGCGTCAGCACGAGCCACTGACGATCTCGACACAAGACTTCTACGAGCCATGATCACCAAGGGAATCATCGAGCCAATCTCTGACGTGTACGTCAACTTGGTCAACGCGGACTTCACAGCGAAGCAGAGAGGTCTGAGACTCTCAGAGGAACGTGTGCTCTTGGACGGTTCACCAGAGAACCCGCTGGAGACGATAACCGTCCAGCTAGGCAACGTGGAGTCAAAATTCGCGAGCTCGTTGTCTGAATCAGGAGAGGTGAGAGTGGAAGGAAAGGTTAAAGACGGAGTCCCGCATTTGACAAAGGTTGGATCGTTTGAGGTGGATGTGACTCTTGAAGGTAGTATCATACTGTGCAGGCAGGTGGATCAACCGGGTATGATAGGGACGGTGGGGAGTATACTTGGAGAGTCTAACGTGAATGTGAACTTCATGAGCGTTGGAAGAATCGCACCGAGGAAGCAAGCGATCATGGCGATTGGTGTTGATGATCAGCCAAGCAAGGAGACGCTTAAGAAGATTGGGGAGATCCCAGCGGTGGAGGAGTTTGTTTTCCTCAAGATCTAAGTTTGGTGTGTGTGTGTTTGTGTGTTAGATTATTGAATCTTGGATGTGAGGAGTTTGAGTATGTTGGGTTAAGGCAATAATGTTTATCTTTGGCTTTTTATTACACAGTTTTGGTAATGTTGAGAACAGTAGTAGTCTCTTTGATGTTTCAACTTAATGGTTCTGATTATCCTTGGACTTCTTTCTTCTCAGCTTAAATTTACTATTTCTTGAGTTTTATGGAGAAACAAATCAGAAGATGGTTTGCATCCTCAAAATCTAATCATAAATTCAACCAACAAAAAGGAAATTCGATAATGCTTCGCTCTGGTTTAGTCTAAATAGTCCGGTTTGGATAAAATGTTTAAAACGCTGCCGTTTTTAAAAAGATATGAACTTAATGAGTGGAGAGTAAACACGTGTCGCGCGCTCCGACAGATAACTTTGTGCGGCTCATGACAAAGAAGATGAAAGGTTAGTAGAAGCAGACAGGAGAAGAAGAAGAAGGGTGGCGCGAATTGAAAATTATCAGCGAAAGATCTTTGCAATAGAAGGAACATGGCCTTATCTCAAGTATCTGCGTCTCTCGCTTTCTCTCTTTCCAGTACTCTTCCTCTCTCTTCAATACGTTTCTTTTTCTAATAGTAGCCTCTGTATATTGTATTTGACTAATTTTGGATTTTGTCTTTGCCAGATCCTGGCGCCATTAAGCTAGGCAGAATCACAAACCCTTGTAGGGTTCATGTACCGCAACTTGCTGGAAGCCGATCTACCTTCGCTTCTGGTTCTTCTCTATGTACGTCTCCCTTGTCCCTGAGCTGTTTCCTTTGTTTTTCTCTCTAAATTGAAATTCGAAAGTTGAAATATTGGAGTTTATAAAGTAGCTGAAATCAGATTGACTCAAGTAACTAGTTTATTACTTGGTGCAAATGCTGGTAAGGAAACAGTTTCCTTTAATTTTGAGTTTTTGGTGTTTCTGTCTCTCTGTTTCAGTGCCATCGAACTTGAGAGTGACTCGTGGAAGAGGAAGAAGTGGGAACAGAAGAGGAGCATCAGTTTCCGTCAGAAGCGAGCAAAGTACAGAAGGAGGCAGCGGTTTGGACATATGGCTTGGTCGTGGCGCTATGATTGGTTTTGCTGTCGCCATTTCTGTTGAGATCGCCACTGGTAAAGGACTTCTTGAGGTAACTCTACATCAAAACTCCCTTCTTCTGAAAAAACCGTATAATCAAGAACTCGAGTTTTATATATCTTATTTGTTTGTTTGTTTTTTTTCAGAACTTTGGGGTAGCGAGTCCATTGCCTACCGTTGCTTTGGCTGTTACAGCATTGGTTGGTGTTCTTACTGCGGTTTTCATCTTCCAGTCTTCTTCCAAAAACTGATTAAAGCCTGCCCCCATCTGTTTACAGTCATCATTTTGTTGTATCTAAGATTCTTCTCTCATAAAAACTCTACATTCATCAGAATGCAAATCCCCTCATTAGTTTTCTTTCTACTCTACATGTTTCTGAATTATGATTGTGTCAGCTCGAAGTAAATCAAAGTAACCGTTAGTATAGCATGCTTGCAACGAAGGTATATCCAAAATGCAGCTATATATATCATCTGTATTACACCGAAACTCTCATGTGTCACAACGACAAGCTGGCCCAGAACTGCTGTCTGTAACAATAGCATTCGTCAAGGCCTTATTAAATAAATAAATACAGAGAAAAAAAAAGGAGAAATCACCGGAGAAAGCATACACATAGCAGATTTTTCTGGACAAATAATAAAGAGATGGTCTTGGAATGTAGAACTGAAAGACAAGAAGCAGAGGCAGGAGTTGGGGAGGTTTTGTTTGGAGTGAACAACAACAAATACCACAGGGAAAAAAGGAAACGCAGTCTCTGTGTTTTGGTTGCTTTCCATAGATAGAAAGAAACATTGAAGTCCCATCAAGCTTGCAAGAAGCTGGCGTACTTAGCACCGAGGAGAAGCCTCTGAATGCACAGGAGAGCGTTCTTGGTAACCTCAGCGTTCTCATGGTTCATCAGTTTCATCACTCGTTCTTTCGCCTTGAGGTCTGTGACAATCACTCTCCCGGCTGCATGGTACTGTATGAACTGTGAGAGATCAAAGCATGCCACCGCCAACGATCTTGGATCACTTGATGTGTCTAGGATTGTGAGAAGAACCCTGAGTATCTGCATCCATAAGTTTTAGCGAAACAAATGGTCAGTTTGTTGCAATGATTTGGCCCTATACTTGGTGATTGTTGAGGAGAGAGGAACAAAGTAAGAATACCTGGAAGTCATTCTCCTCAAAGCAAGTGACATTCTCACGCCAGAAATTGGCCTCTTTGTGCATTGGGTTCCAGTCAAGATGGCCAAGAAGAACCTCTTGCTTATATTTGTCAAAGGAGCTCAGCTTCCTGATCTTGTCTTTTAGACCTTCTTCTAGTTGATTCAGTGCATCCAGCAAGTCCTTCCAAAATTCAGAGTTAAACAGCTTTAACAATGGCAATGCTTGCAACAAAGGCATATACTAATACATATCTGTTGGTGTAGGAATCACTAAGTTGAGCAGATATTCTCATGTCACGTCGTTCAACAATAACGCTAACAAGAAGCAGTACTCAGATTTGTATTTAACTTGTCTAACCTCGTCACTCCATGCTTGTGTCTTCAGACTGTGGATGATATGTGGGAGTCCAAGATCAACCATCTGGGCACCAAATGTACCTTTTGGAAGCAAGTTCCTGAATGTCAATATGACCACCCTGACAACCTATACGACAAAATACCATCAGAGAAAACATAACAAGTGCACCACACAGCAATTATGCAAATTAATGATCCAAAACATAAAAGACAAACAAAAAAAATCTTGGTATTGCAGACTCTGAATGACCAATCAACCAATGTCGTATGAAATTTTAACTAATTGCAGGATAGCAATGACCGAGTCACACGTAGCCCACCTTTTCCTTAGTCGAGCTCTTAACCACTTCCGTGAGCCTTTGCATTGTCCTAGATGTTGCCAAGTACTCTATTGCTGGTTCATAGTAGGACAGAAGCCAGATGCAGAGACAGGTTTCGTAGAGAAGCTGTTGGTCCAGAGCATAAGAATCACACGAATAAGTTACTGAGACATTATGACTAAATGCCAAACTGAACGAGAACTATCTAATGGTTACTAATTTATCCGGCCAACACTTTATAAGTAGGGAATAATATAAATTCACAGCTTTAGTAGTCATTAAAAATAAAAACGGGTTTCACCCTGCGTGTTTGTTAAGTCACAGCTTTGGTGGACACGTAACACGTTCACTTAATAAACTACATCCACAAAATTTATAGTTACCTGGATAGACTGCTGAGTGGATGCTGGTGAGATTAAAGGGACAAGTAACTTCACCCCATCCGCCTGAACAAACGATGATCGGACAACAGGTTCCTTAAGCAGTGTCGACAGACAACTGATTGCAACTGGAGCACCACGAGTAGGATGAGAAGGTTGCCTCAACTGTATTTCAAAATTAAGAATTAAGAAACCTATGCTGAACCTCAAACGCTTTTCAAGAATCATTGCCACTTAAAAAACAATGCAAGGCTAACATAAACGAGAAAATAGAAGAAGAACCTGGGCACAAAGCCACTCGACCAACCCATTGAGTACATCATCAATTGTAGTAATCGTTTTCTTAGAAGCAGAGGCTTCTCCATTAGCAATAGCACCATTACCAGATTTTGGCCTAGCACTGTATGTTAAAAGAAGCAAGACCCCAAGTAAATGACAATGTATGTTAAGAGACATGTTTGATAAAGTATGATAAGCAGTATTGAACTCTACAACACCTTATTATCCAGGCAAGAATCTTGCAGCTTTTTTCTTGAATGAACCAATTTCCTTTAGACAGCAACCTGAAAGACGAAATATCTTTTAGCTTGCATACTCTTGAAGATAAACAGGCAAAATCAAGAAAAAATGAAACTGAAAGCAGTTCCCCTCAGTGGAGTTATGCATATGTTTCAACTTTATTAGGAAGACTGCAGTTGAAATAATCTGACACGTTAATATGTCAAGTAAGAGAATGGGGAAAATGCAACACGTTCTATACTCTTTCCAAAGCAGAAAGAACAACAACTATATCCATGAGCGTGGGAAATAGATCTTGCCTCAGACTAAATCACAATTTTTTGCATAGGGACTCACCTCAAAAAAGGCTCGTAAGTATCCTCATCCGCCAAAGATTCATCATGGAATAACCGTGCTCGGGTTGGGTTAGCTGGAAAAACAGATGATGCATTAATAATAGTCAGTATCTAAAAACGATGACAAGGTGAATGCAAATATCTTCAGGTTGTATTTATTTATTTACCAGAGAGCATCTCATAAATCAAAGCCAAAACATATTCCACTGTTTCCTCCTTGAATATATCACGTAAGATGGTAACAAACAGATGAACATAAGCTGGACCATCCTGCAATAACGCCACGATATATATATTACTTACATTGGCATTATAAAAAAAAAACTTCAACCACTAATAGCACAAAGGCGAGTATCTATAAAATGTTTGAAATGAGAGAGAAAAAAGAATTACTTCATCGAGCAACTGTGCCCTTGCACTCTCAGGTTGTTTATCAAAGCGCCTTAAGAGCTGAAGACCTGTAGCTGAAATAAGCTTAGTTGTCATGTAAGTCTCCCATGGAATGTCCCTTTTCAATACCTGCAAGGCAATATATAACAACAGAGATTAACGTCTTCAAAACACCATTAAGTAGTTATTAAATAAGATGATATAATATAACCAACCTGCTCCATAGATAGTTCCGCTTGATCCATGGATAATAGTTGAGAAACTTAACACCACTGAACTGATCCGAATCCCTACGAATGTGAAATAGAAGAAGCAAATGATCAAATCAGATGAAACCACGAGCATCCTATCATAATTGACCTTTGTTTTACGATCAACGAGAGAATGCATATACAATCACGATCTACAAGCATTTACGAAATGCCAATAAGAATCAACTTAACACAGATCAGAGTAGCAAATGCATTTCCAATATCTTTCGAAAAATCGATTGAATCGGATGATCAAAGGAACAAAATATAAGGATCCGATCACTCGAAAGGAAATCAAACCACGAAAAATGGGAGCGAGTTTTGACCTGAAGGATGCGCAACGAGTTGATCGCGAAGAGAACGGAGAAGAAGACAAAGTGAAGGAGATCAGATAGATAGAGCTTTCTCCCAAACTCGGATCTGAAGCGTGGAGGGAGCAAAGACGAGGAAATCAGAAAAAAAATATCAGAAGCTGACAGTTTTTTTTCTATAAAAAATTACAATAGTACCCCTACTCTTACTCGATTATTACGATCCTTGATTTCATTTGTCGTGATATACAACTTCTCAAGCCCATGTATCCTCGTCCATGTTCAGTGATGGGTTTTTCATTTAGCTGACATAACATGTATGAATTTTTATTTTTGGGCTTGGGTTGTTTTTTTTAATCCAAAATACTAATTTTACTCTAAAATGTTTTTATAGAATAATATAACATACTCTTTTTATCATACAGGTATATGATATAGTAAATCTTTTTATACCTTAAATGGTTATTTGTTTTGCCAGATACTTGATATTGTTTAACTGTTTCCATGTCTATACACTGTTATCTTGATTAGTTATTCCAGCTGTGCAAGTACAACAAATAAAGAAAAATCTGTTGAGCAATATTTTTTATCAAGACTTTCAGAAAACAAACAAATGGTTTTCCATATATTGACTGTAATATACATTGTATTATCATTTGACATATGTGTAGTTAGATATGTTACTCGTTCTACCATTATTTTCTTTTTTTAAACATCTGGTAATTATTTTGTCTTGTAGTAATAAAATATAAATAAAATGTTTGTACTCTTATTATTATGCTTATAATATAACTAAATAATTATTAGTGTAAAATATTTCTTTTTAAAACCAAAAGAAAATATTTAATAAAAAAGATAAGAGTGGTTAAAACACTATGATCACAATCCAAAGATGTAAAACCTTTCAAAACCATATAAAATAAACAACTCTCTAGTGTTAAGATGATTAGCTTATTCATAGACAACCATCTTCAACTGTGAATCTCGTTTTTTCATTCTTCTCTAATCATCACATATCCATCATGGTTTCGAGAACAAAACCAAATCTTTTGTCGAACTTACCTGATTGCCTTTTGGTTCTAGTCATCTCTTTCTTGCCTTTCAAACAATCTGTACAAACGAGTGTTCTTGCTAAGCGATGGAGGAATCTTTGTCGTGAAACAACAAACCTCGTATTCAAAGAGTCTGAATTCGTCAACCCATCTGTGGTCGATACAGAGACCATGATGTCTGAGAGAGCTTTGTTTGTTGGCGTTATGCATGAATGGATCTCGAGATTTACTGGTACAACCATTGAAACTTTTGAACTTTGTCTACCTGAACCAGTGGGTTTCGAGAAAGATGTTATGTCTCTAATCGAGTTTGCTGCCTCCAAACAAACCAAAAATCTAGTTATTGATTTCTCTACCCCTAATTCGAGTGAACCTGGTGCTACACATATAATAATGCTCATGAAATGTCAAAACAATATATTGGATATCACTCGTCTTTTTTTCTATCTTATATATGTTAGGAACCTGACGATCTGCCCTTTTCTTCTTGAGGTATGTAGTTTCACCCCTTTTTAATGATTTAATATCCATAGTATCTATATTATAGATTTTTTAAGTTTTGTTCTAACGTAGGACTTTATTGTAACCCTAGAAGAACTATTAACAGTGAGATGCTTCATAAGCTGCAAGATATAAACGGTAAAAGAATATTGAACGAAAGTGTTTTGAAAAAAAAACATAGTGTGACATTCATTATAACTTCAAATAGTTTAGGCTTCTATGAAAATTTTGAATTATTCTAGGTAAAGTTGTAATGGTTCTCTAATGAAGACTAGTAACAATGAAAATGTTGCAAGTCTAAATTTCGTAAAACTAGATTAGATCAGTAATATTACTTTGGTTCTACTTATCATTTATTTTTTGGGATGAAGATGATCCAAGATTGTGACGATCCGATGGAATTGCACGATCCGATGAAAACAAAACATTTGGTGATTAAGACACATATGTACCCACATGAGTTCGCTGGAATGACTGTATTTCTTAATAGCTGTCCGGAACTGGAATCTCTCACGTTCGATACGGATACTACTGAGCCTATCGTGGTAAGCTCGTTCTTTGTTTATATACAATATTGCAATATAGATATAGCCCATATAAAGGTCATGTTATTTGTTCAAACGCTTTGTTCTTATTAGATGTTGCAGAGACGTTCGCCTTCAATAGATCCAAAAACGTTTTGGCTCAACAACAAAACCTATGAGTGTTTGGAAAGGACACTTAAGGTTGTGAAAGTAAAAAACTTTCGTGGCAAGTCGAACGAGTTACATGTGCTGCAGTACCTGTTCCGAACCGGACGTGTGATGGAACGGCTTGACCTTTATGAGGCAAAGGGACTGAACAATGATAGAAGGATGTTGGTACTGGCTGCAGCCGAGGAGATGCAGCAGAATGTGAAGAAAGGTTCAAGGCATTTGCGAGTTACTCTACACAATGCTTGATCAATAAAGCATTTTCGAGATCTTCAAGTGGAAACTGGAACTTGATCTTTGCTAGTTATATATTCTTAATTTAATATTAAAGGTAGATGTTCCCCTTGTTTGCGTACTTTGAGACTTAATTGTTGTTGTTTTGTTTTGTTTGGTTTGGTTTGATTTTAAGAACATTAATATTTCTTGTCTTGTTCAGTACCTTGGAAACTTTCACCTTGCGTAGCTGGTGTTTCATATTGTTTTGTCAATGAAAATGTAGAACCATGTAGCTCTACTCTTTAAACCATGATTTTAGGAGAGTGGCGATTGACTCACTTATTGCCATTGCCTAATTAAATGGGCTTGGTTTCAAAGCCTGCAAAGTGAGGTCGGTATATAAAATTTGGTAGCCAGAAATGAATGGCTTAACAAGGGACATGCTAATGCATGCCATCTATTTGCCACAAAATAAAAACAGTTTTTACTTCTTTTTATAAAATATGAAAAAGGGGTAAAGGTAAATAGTATTGACACTATTGAGAGAAGATAAGACTCATAAGAGGTGATGGGTCGATCTTAAAAAGTGGTAGGGAGAGAGAAGTACCCCCAACATATAAAACAAGACATCCTTTTGTGTGATGACTGATGAGAATTCAAACCCATTTCATTAGTTAATTTTATTAATTCTAAAATGTATACATTTTCATTACTATGTCTTTGTCTTATTTAAAAGATTATTATGGAAAAGCTATCCCTTGCATCCCTTTTATTTATTTTCTATTGTTTCGGTAACACTTTGAACTGATCTCGAATTCCCCATTGCAACTAATTTCTTAATCACATCTTGGTAGAATCATTTAATGATCAATTTGTAGAGTTTGTGTAAGTACATTCGAGTTTTGACTCGATATTGTTTCTATTTTCGTAGATGCAAGCTTTGATTAAACCCTGCAAACATGTTATGTTTGATTCTAGTTGGACCAGTCGGATTGAATATAACCATCTAATATTTACCTGTCCAAAAACATACAATGTATTTGAAACGATGCTATTTTAAGCACCTGTAATCATTTAGTTTGAATTAGAGAGTTAGACACTCAAATCCTGTTTTCGTAACAATAATACATACATAGTCAAAATCGATCATAGTAATCATAAAGTATATGAGCATAAATCTCTACCGACAACCACCTACAGGCTACAAACATATCCATTTTTCAACATCAATCGATATATGTGCTTAAAATATTATAGTTGTCTCTCGAGAAACAACTTTAAAATCATTTTAAAATAACGTTAGTCCAACATTCTTCCCTTTATATACTACAAATTAATTGGTTGTCAGAGTCTATATGTTTGTAGATAATTCAGATAACCCTTTTCATCTTTTAGGTGAGGCTAAGGTTTAGGTTTAGGTTGCGTTTGCATATTTTCAATTAATTTAGCAAATAAAGAGAGAATGCTGTCAATTAATTAAATGCAAGATAGTTTTATACTACACGCATGTAATCGTTTATGAATGCATCAGAAAATTTTAAAGATACGTTTTTAATAGTTTTAAAGGTACATTTTACAATTCTTAGGACATTATGCTTCACTTTTCAGTTTCTAAATAGTAACAATAACAGCAACAAAAATGAAAGGTAAAATTCAATAAATATTCCAAGGACAAGGGTTGCGATGTTAGGTAAACAAGAAGTTGAAATCTTACAACACATGAAGTGGAAAAATAAAAAGGAAGCTCTAACTTTATTGAATATGTTGGCATAGTTTTGCTCATTCGCTTCCTCTGTCAAAATCCCGACATTTACTTGTTCAAATAACACGTACGTACGATTCAACGCCCACTCCATAATATACACCATACCTTCATGCATGTCTTCTTTTTTAATGAACCAACCAAAAACAAAAGTAAATTTTGAGCATAGGAAACATAAGATTCTGAGCCATAGTTCGTTTGTCCACGGATTTGGACAACATAAAATACATATCTCGTGAGTTTCATCTTTCTTCTCTTATTTTTGTACCATATGATGATTACCTTTTAGTCAAATACGACAATATGAATACATAATAAATTTCAACATCCGAAATAAATCTTTGTTATATACGGAATATGATAAAACTTAAAAGGAAACAAACTGTGTCGCCTATATAAAAAAAATACATAATTAAGTTGCAACGTAACTCGGCATGCATAGGGATCGACCTGAGATATATCCGATCATTTTATTTCTAAAATAGTAAAATGTATGCTTATTGTAGAAGCTAAAATATTGTTAAAATATATGCATTAGATCCCTTCCATTACCGAAGTATAAATAATGTAATACCGAATTGATAACTGAATACAATTAATGCTGTTTAGCGGATGATAACAAATTGATATTTTTTATGATATGCTTTATCGGCTGATACGGTTGATCTAAAAAAGACGCTTAATGTTACTAGATTTTTTATCCGGGCAACCATCCGGATATTTATTTCACTTTAATGCACATAAAAACTTGTTTTACATCATTAATGATATATATTGTTTTCATTCAATCCGGTAAAAGCAAACCAATTAAAACCGAACTGATAAAGAAAAAACAGTCTGGATTTGGTAATATTAAATATACATAATGAATGTAACTTTTAAGAAGTTGCGGTATGAAAACGGTTTGGTATATAAACCGATAAAACTGAATAAATCGATTAGTGAAAAATAGTATTATAATTATATGTAAACTGTACAATTTAATTAGTATTCTATACATAGTTTATTTTATTAATATGACATTCTTACTTAAAATTTAAAGTTTAGTAGCTTAATATTTTGTTTAAAACTAATTTTTTTATCAAATTAAACAAAGTACAATTTTACATGTGCGTCAAAATATATGCCTATTGATATTTAGATATTTAATAATATTATGGATAAATATTTTTTATATTTTGTATTCTATAAGACCAATTATTATTAACTTAATATCTTTTACTAAACATAATAACTTTACTAATTATTTTAAACTGTAAAAGAAAAAAAATCTATTTAAAAAACAAAATATCTTCATATTTTATTAAAGCCAATATTTAATGATGTATAGTAAAACACACAAAATTTTCTAAAAGATAAATATTTTTATGATTTTTTGGTATAAAAACGAATACACCAAAAATCAAAAATATATAAACCAAACCAAAATAAAATAGATTCTGTCTTAGTATAGTAGCTATTTTTTTTATAAACTGAAATACTGGAAATCCAAAAATAAAGGAACCAAAACTAAACCAAAACAAAACTGAAATCCGCATTGATACCAATAATTTGGTAACATTAAATATTTCTATTACTATTTGAAATATGATAATTTTATAATTTAGATTTTGTAATTTAATTAATTGTTTGAAACCGTCACATGTATTTGTTGTTTCTATTATATATTTTCTTATTAGATTTACGCATGATAATTAAACGGATTAATATATACACGAAACAACATTTTTGAAAATTATTTTGTATTTAATTTATGTTAGATTTTGACATATCCTTCAAAACATGGATTACCTTTTAGTAAATTTTATATGTATATTCATTTTGGCTAATATATTATTCTATATGTAAAAAAATAATATTTGTTAATTTTTAATACATATGCTATAAAATAAGAACGAAACCATTAAATTTGATCTTTGTTTGTATTTTTTCTTGGTAACATATGTATGCTCGTAAAGATATGATTTACATATATAAAATGTACACAAATGGTCTGTATTGTTAGGAGGACGTGACTTTTTTAAAATGGTATTGGTATGGTTGGATTTGTCTTTTGCGTTTGTTTAATATTGGTGAATAAAAAATAATTTCAATATGTTGTTAGGATATAGTTATATAAACCTAGAAGTAATATAACCAATTTTCTAGGGATGGGATTTAGTTATATAAATCCAGAAATAATATAACCAGTTTTTTAGGAAAGGTCCAATAAAAAAATCACACATAAAGTAAAATGGTGATTTTTATTTTAATATAATAGATATTGGATTGGATATCACACTAATTAATCTCTTGACAATTAGAGTGGACTGACCAAAACAATTTTCTTGAGCATGTATATGAAATTAATTTATCGTATTGACTGCAAGTAGCTACATTCTAAATATTATATGGTCAAACTGGTTTGTAACTCCAATCGATAAGATCTTGCAAAAAAAATAAAAGAGGAATTTGTCTGAGGAAAGTTTTGTATGTTTCTTGATGTTTCATTGTGAAAACGTGAGACTTGATTTGGATTCATTATGAGATCGTGACCACTATTAAATGATATGAATACACAAATACCACATTGGATACCAGTTGAAACATTGGGTTGGTTATATAAGCAAATATTTCGGTGAATTTATCTTTCGATAAATAAAATAATTAAGAGTACCTTCAGACTCCATTTGATAGCTAACTATATATATTTTAAAATGATTCAATAACAAAAAAAAAATATGGACCTCTTCTTATTAAAAAAAGGTCTCATATATACTATAAGACACTGATTTTTTTTTATATATAAATTGAAGACGTAACATCATGAACATTTCCTAGTTGAATATAGACAAAAATATAGACATTTTCACTCTAAGGTCGTTAATTTTTATTTGATTTGTTTTTTCTGACTAAATATAAGGTCGTAAATTCACTAGTGCATCATATCTTGATTGAGATTGGTCTAAACAAAGCTCAAACTTATATACATATATAACGATATGTTAGGCAACTTGTATATCGTCATAGATAATAAATATGTGTCTGATATGCATGCATGCATAAGAAATATGGAGATAAAAGCACACAATAATGTGAATCACGAAATAGAACAAGGGTTTGGGACCTGCATTCTGATTTGTCTGAAGGAGAGGGGCCATAGCGACAGGTTCTGAAATCGCAGCTCACACATCTCATTTTCATTTTTATATCCGTTTGGTCCTACTGCATTTTTTTGTCAACGGTCCTACTTCATTTATGCTCTTCTATTTTACATTTTTTATTTTGATATCATTATTGCCATAATTGCTCAATTAATTACTAATCATTAGAGCACACACATTCATCCTATTTATTCCTTGTGATACATCTTAATAATTTATTTATTCTACAGAGTCAGCTGATTTATTTTAGTTTTATAAAAACATCTTCAACTATTTCTTGTGTTAAATTTTTATTATTTGTGAATTTATCTTTAAAATTCTTATTTCTTTTATTCATTACTTAAGTAATATTTTAAAATGATACAATAACATAAATAATAAATAAGATATTCCATTATTTAATAATTTTACATAAAAATACATAATATCATAATTTAATAATCTTATATATTGTCTTTTATTTTATTTTATTTTTGTATTTTTTAATACTAAATGTTTATTTTAAATAACTTCTATTTAAGGAAATTTTTGTAAATATAAAATAGTTGGGTTAATTGTTAACTTTTTATAAGTATAAGGTCTTACTAACATTTACTAATAAAATATATTATTTTAGAATAAAAAATTAAGAAATACATTTGAGTAAAACTTTACTTTATTTTGGTGTAGCACTATTTTAAAATAAAATATGAAATAATACACTGGGGATGCTTAATATATAAGGTAAACTTTGACTAAGCTAGAAACTTATAGCCAAAATCTGTATAGTTCAGCTCGGACTGCTCGGAAGTTTTTGTGTCCCGGTTGAGGGAAAGGTATGTTATGGAAGTTCAGCAAATTTTAATATATATTCACGACACCTATAAAATTGAACGATACATATTTTGATTTATTTATCCGGCAACTAATACAACACTGTTTTAAAGTTTACCAAATAAACCTGTTACAAAAAGAAAGTTTACCAAATAAATCGACCGTTCGGTTTTAGTTTCTACTAGTTTAATCTCATGTATAAATTATGGACAGTGTCTCTGTGGGGAATGTCGCTAATATTGAAAATCAAGAGGATACGAGATCAGATTTTCCCAATTTATATATTCCATTAAAATATGTATAGAAACTATATTATATTCGTTGAATATTTTTTGTTATTTAATTTGCATGTAAATTTATGAAAATCATATATGTTTGGTTTGTATAGTATTGTAAATCATGGAATGACGTACGCTACATTAAAAATCATGGAGCACACGATATGATGCCCCAACTAAGTAATTTTGAGTGAACATAAAATATTATTTTTAAAATAGGTTAGCACGTTAATATTATTAAAACCCTAGTTCTAGTCTCATGTATTAACTGTGAAATCATGATAATCGCACAAAACCCGTTTGGATTTCTTAATTTTTTTTGTTTGATTTAAAAAACTGAAAATAATTAATTATGGATCGTTATGTGTCAGTGAAGTCCGCAAACAGTATAAATTTTTTTTTGAAAGATCAATCATTATTGTGTGGTTTGTGTGATCGGTTTAACAAAAAAAGTGAGACCCATACCATTAAAAATCCACTAAAAACCCTCTAAAAACCCATGCTAATCCTGGTCTGAGGTAATTCAAAAGTGCATACATATACCGATATACGTATATATGATATGTTCATATGAGACATTATAATTTGCTTATTGTTTGCATCAATATAACTTTTTTGTTGTTTTACTCACAGCATTGCACTAATGATCACTTTGTTTTAGAACAATATTTAAGTTCACATTCTGTGGTGAACTATCAAATTCACCACAAATCTTAAAATCAATCAAGTTGTCATTTATGATTAGTAAAAAAAGAAACAAATTAAAAAGAAAAAAATGAATGAAACAAAAAAGAGACACGCTATTTACTTCTTCTTCTTCTTGAATTTATTTTGTATGGCTTCTTTTTCTTTATCACCCACAAAACATATTAAAAGTCCTACTTATCAAATTATAGTTTATATTTTTCTGCCCATATACCCTAAATCTAAACTTTATATCCTAAACCTAAATCCAAACTCAAACCCAAATCATACCCCTTAAACCCAAACCCTAGATTTTAAATTATAGAAGTATGAAGTTGAAGTTAACTAAACCCTAAATCCTAAACTCTAGATCTTAAACCTAAAGCCTAAACCCAAACTATAGATTTGAACCCAAATCCGAAATCCAAGAGACATAATATCAACATTTAAATTATAAACAGTAAATTCTAAATCTTAAAAAAACGGAGAATTGTAAACTCTAATTTAACAAACAAAACTCTCAATATTTTTTGTGGTGATGAAAAAGAAAAAGCCATAAAAAGAGTTAACGAAACAGAAAACATAAACTGTAGTCAACATCTTTTGTTTTTACCTTTTTCTTTTTATTATTTTTAATTTTATTTTCATTTTTACTAATATAACATGACAATTTGATTAGTAATAAAAATTGTGGTATAGGAGGTGAACTCAAGTTTTGTTCTCTGTTTTAACTATCGTAGATTTTGCAGCTCTACGCAGATTTTTTTTTTTTAACGACCCTATCTATACGCACTTGCAAAGACTACAATTTGTGAATGTGCTCTTGTCACTTTTTGTATTTTGTTCTCTACTTCCCTTTTCATCCCACTTCCTTGTTCCGAAGCTAATCATATCCTCATTTTTCAATGCATGTGATCTTTGTCAACAAACCTTGACTAGTAAATACTTCTGCACACTTATTATACTGTTGTAAAGTAAACTAGTTTATAATAATATCAATTCAATCAAATGGTCAAAAAGGAGAATAACTCAACGCACTCGTAATGACTTCTTCTAACATATCTCAAAACGACGTGGGTTCTTTATATGCGTAAACGTCGAAATTATTTGAATAGCTTACACTTTATCAGGCGATGATTGCATGTGGCGAACCAATGAAATTGTTTTCCCGTATTGCTTCAAGTTTGAATCTAACAAGATATATAGTAGAGAAGTTTATACTATATATCTTATCAATCTATGGTCTTGTGGTAAAAATCATTAGTCTATAATAATGTCTCTCACATTATGCAAATAGTAACAGCATGGGACGCTAAAGTTATGCACCCAGTCTATGTAAACTGCACTTGAGATCAATGACTCTACTCGACTAAAAAGCCTTTCCCAACTTGACTTCATTTCTACTTATGATTTATCTAAATACTTAATTAATCCGAAACTTTTGACAAAGGAATGTTAATCATATGCAGTTCTATAACAACTTTGTTATTGCCTTATTGGAACATTGTCCCCCGCATACCACTTCGACCATACAAATGATTCATCCACATTCTCACTTGTAAATACAATAAAAGGAAAAAGAAGAATGGAAGTAAAAAGGAAGAGACTAAGGTCAAAAGAAGAAACATTTAAGATATAAAAGGTCACAAAGCCCTAGAGAATGATAATATTGTTCTAGAATTATTGTTGTGTGGGGACACATTGACCTCTTTGCCCTTTCTCCATGTTGGGTGCAAGCTGTTTTCCTTTCCTCTATTATTTACCATTTTATTTTCAAACAAACCGATACTATTCAAGTAACTCGACCATTTTCTTCAATTAAAGCATCGTTTTTAACACTTACTAATTAATAAAAGATACAAAATTAGAAAGCTGATGAAGAACAGATTCACACATATGCTTGATTGGAAGGAGCCAAGGAGGGAAAGAATTATTCAGTCGAGAAGAATGCTTGCATGTATATATAAAAACATAAAGAAAATAACAAATAACGTAACTTCACTTCTGTTCGTATTATTTTGTTTCAGAAAAAAGATAATTTATGGCAAGTCATTATATGGTTCACGAGATGCGTATGGTACAATGATATTGATAGCTTACCTTAAAGAGCAGAAGACCAATAGAAGAGACAAAAAAATAGACAGATAACCAAGCGCTTGTGGTCGAGTGGCGCGAGGCGTTCCCGTTGGTCCTAAGGGTCGCGGGTTCGATCCTCCCCCTCAGATTTGCCCAAGTGATTGGTCAGGCAATTGGGTATCTAATTCCTATAGTAACAAATGGGCTGTCTCGCGCCGAGGGATTAGTCCCTTGGGGGGATTGACTGGGTTTAGGCCCAGGAACCTCCCAGATTAAGCAAAAAAAAAAAAAAAAATAGACAGAAACACACATTCTCCACAACAATTTAATTATTTTAAAAGTGTATATAGAAGACAATTACCACAGACTTTTTTGGTCTCACATTTTGAAAATCTCCCGCTTTCCACATACATAAAATGGCACATGAATTCTCGCCTTTCATTAACTTTGTATCGACATCGATACGTAATCTATACGGGTGTACCGTGTATCTTTTGCTCAAAACAATACTAAAACGTTTACGTATCATAGACCCATAGTATTACATAAGTGATAGGAGTTGATATGTTTTTGATGACGAGTGGCTGAGCATTAAGAAACGAAAAACACTAACTAAAGTTTTTTCCTTTTTTTTTGACAATGAAATGAATTGGGAAAAAAAAGAGAAAGAAGAAAATCCGTGTCACACGTGAATAAAGTAAATAATTAATACTCGTTTTTATTGAAAAAGTTCAAAGAGAAAATAAAATTGGAAAAGAAAAAGTGAAAAGAAGTAGAGAAGATTTCACTACATAGAGCTTGACGAAACTTGATAAACATAAATAAATAAAAATTAAGTGTGACAAATGAATTTTCATAACATATATAAGCAATTCGTTTTTTTTTGGGGAAAGCAATTCGTTCTATCATACATAAGAATTTTGACCCAAGAAATCATATATAAGAATTTATCTTAACATGGTTAATATGTTTGGGGTTAGTTGATACGCGCCTCGTGCACGTAGAGCAGGTTTCAGTTAGAGAAGACATTTAGCAAGAAAATCTAAAGCAATTATTGTGTTACGTTTTCTTTTCTTGTCGCCTGGTGTTATATTACATTCGAAAGAGAACATTCAATTATTGTGTTGCTTTTCTCAAATTTTGTTTTTTCTACTCAGTTTTGAAATTATTATTATTTCATGTATGAAAGCTATTATATCTAAAGACTCACCCAAAAAAGCAATACCTGGCTCTTCTAAAAACGCTAAAATACTTCATTTTCAATCATAAACACAACAATCGCATTCCATGATAAACAGGCCATATTAAAGATTTTGACATCTCGTTTATATAATTTGTATTATGCACCTTCTTGACTAAAAGCTGTTCTAAAATAAATGGCTCTATAAGTTTTCGTGTTTAAAGAATCATTTGTTCCTAATTATTTTAAACACATTTATTATCAACAACACCGTAGATTAAGGCACAAAGATTGCAAAAGCCTCAAAATTTACGCAAAAAACTATTATTTCTATTATCTTCATCACATCCCATGCAGTCAAATGTCATGAATACCCTTCACTCATGCCGTGGCAAAGTAAGGGCATTCGCGACATTTCTACATGCAACGTTCCACTTAATACAAAGATTGTTCTAACATTTAAACTTGTAATAAAAATATTAAACGATATAACCGTAAGAACAGAACACGAGATAGAATCACGGAGTGGCTACGATTGCCCAAGGAAGATGCAAAACTGGTTTCTTCTCCTTCTGCGTCTCTTGATCTCCTCCTCTCATCTTCTTCAGCGGAGGCTGCTGCTGCTGCTGCGAACTCGCTGACCACCAAGAATCATTTGAGCTTTCGTCGCTGTTGAAAGGGTTTGAATCGATCACGCAGCTCGGTGAATCGCCACTCTTGCGTTTCCGGAAAGATTGGGTTTCGATCTGTGAGCCTATGCGTTCCATTGGTAATTGGAGGATGAGTTCGTAGCAAGGTTTCACCTTTTCCTGTGAATGCACGGAAGCTGTTCGTGAAAATGCCTAAGCGAAACAGAGTAAACAGAGTTTTCTAATAGTTGAAGGATTAAGAAGCTGACCTTGGTTATGTTAAGGACACCGAGGAGCTTAGTTTGGTACGAGAGAGGGTCAAAGGGCTCAACTTGCTCTATAATTCTCATCATTGTAGCTGCGGCAACAACTGATAGGAGGTAGCCGACAAATCTTGAATCTGACAAAAGCATACAAGAATGTAAGATTTACTGAGATTTCAGAAGCTGATAAAACGATATGGGTTTGTAGTTTTGTCGTTTTACGAACCGGAGATTGCAGAGAGGATGAGACGGTGGCATCTGTTGAGGAAATCCCAGTGGGCATTGTTCTTAAGACCTAGTCTCCTGATGATGTGGTCTAGAAACGAGAGTGGAGTAACGAGATGCATCTTCCACTGGAGAGTAGACAGAATCAGCAGCTCCATTCTCTGTATGGTTTTTGCCTCAAACACATACTTTGTCTCCTCCACCTACAAAACCAAGAAACAGAGAATATTGAGTAACATGAGGACAAAAAAATCGAAACTTTAAAATGTCAAAGTGTCATCATTTACTTGAAAGTCTAGAAGAAGAGGGACATGGGTTTCTTCGACTTTAGCAGCTAGAGAGAGGCAAGCAACAGAAACAAGCTGAAGCATCCAGGGTTTGTCTCTCTGTAAGCTGTAGCTACAGATGAACTTGTCGAGATAAGTTATGGCTAAAACAGCTGCCAGAGTAGAGAACCCATAGTGGGAGTTGACTCTCAGAATCCAACCCACGGCTTCTTTTCGATCCGTGGCGAGATAAACATCATCAACACAGCTGAGTCCTTGTTCTTCTTCTTTGGAGAAGAGAGTCACCAGATCTTCGTCTTCCCAGAACAAATCTTGCTGCAGAAGAACCAATGGAGAAGTAGAAGCAGAAGAAGAAAAGGAAGAGCTTTCTTCAACTGCTTCTACTTCATCATCATCTTCATCGTCTTCCCATTTCTCTTCTTCGCAGTAGAGAGCATCAAGAAGAAACGAAGTGCTATGTTCTTCTCTACTTTCTTCCTCCTTTGGAATCGCCATTGTTGAAAAGACTCAAGAATGAGAAGAAAGATCTTATCTTTCTAAATCTTTGGTTATTAGTGTTGGCTCAGGGCATTACACAGAAGAAGATAAGATGATAGAGAGCAAATCTCTAGGAGAGAGACTCATGTTCCTGTCTCCGTCTATAACCACTCTACGGAAGCGTGCAGGGATTAGCTTGTAGCAGGGGAGCTAGCTACAAAAGAGAGACTAGAGAGAGAAAGAGAGGAGAAAAGCTGGAGAAGTGGGAAGGAGAGTGAAAAGCAGGGAGATTGATTTATGAAGAGCAGAAGGCGAGTTGAGTTGGTTATCACGTTTGTCTTTTCCGATATTTTTTATTTGTTTTCTGAGTATTAAATGTGTCGTTTCATTTTCTATTTTCAATATCACTATTTTATTTTATTTTATGATAATTTCTTTTTCTGCTTCCCGCTTTACCTACTTTTACTCAGTGGAGTAGAGATCGAGAAACCAAAGTGCAGTAAAATCTGTCGGCAACTTAACTAAATTCTACAACCTTTTGCGCCGATTGTCAACAACGTATACAGATAGACATTGACAAAATCAAGTGGTATAGTAGTGCGATGATTAGCTGCTGTGAACAAAAGCAAGCTCCAGTTTCTTTGACTCAAGATGAAAAAGGGAGATTAAGGTAATTATTTGGTAAGACAATTAGCAAGCTGGCTTAAATATTGAAAAGATCCAAACTTCTCAAGGAGGTTCACTGAACATACCAAAACCATTATGCACAATTTGCAAAGGCTAACAACAGCAAAGAGAAGAGATAGACGAAATTAAAAAATGAACAAATATTAGTCACCAAATTATAGAATTAGCAGCACTGGTGTTTTCTATACATGATAACCACTTTTCATCAATTCTCAACGCCGGCGCTTTAGTATGGAGGAGGCGGGTATTGTCCGGGATAGGGACCTGGAACACAAGAATAAATATTAGAGGTCTTCCATATAAATGTTACAAGAAACACACTCACATTCACACGTATATTACTATATCCTATCACAGCATCTAAACACAAAAGGAAGAACATTAATGTACCTTGTGGGTAATATGGTGATGGTTGAGGAGGGTACGGAGGAGGAGGGTAAGTTGAGGATGGCGGAGGAGGGTAAACTGAAGGGCCGGGAGGGTAAGCGGAGGTTGAGGAAGGAGGAGGGTAAGCATATGGCTGAGGAGGATAGGCTGAAGCTGGAGGGTATGCTGATTGCGGCTGAGAGTATTGTACTTGTGGGTATAGGGATGGTCCAGGGTATGGTGGTGACGAATATGGAGATGGAGAAGGTGGTGCTGAGTAGTGAGGCATTTGAGGAGTATATGGTGGTGCTGATGGCGCAGACCCGTAATTCTGTATCTGCATACAAGAAATACATTGCATCTTAGCCTCTGTTTGTCAATAAATGAACCAGTAACTCAGTATTGTTAATTGAGTCTTGACTTTACATTTGCTCCTGCATAATGAAGTATGAGTCTTACTTCTCCCGCATATCTGCGCAGACAGAAAGATGATGCATATTCAGAAGATTTATAATCAAATAACTAAACTTTTTATTTATGAGGAGCAATCTCTGACGACAATGACCAATTTTTTTTGTAACAGATATTTCGTGAATACATGACAACAAAAGTTCCAATCAGCAACACTTAGCCAACTATGGTTTAAAAGAAAAATCTCTCTCTAATTGACGACACTACAATGTTTAAATGGAAGTTCATTAGCAACTTTTAAGTAATCAAACGACAGACATTAGAAGCTCAAGCTCCAAAAGCTCTTGTTCCATCTCATTACTTCTAGAGAAACCTAATTTGAACGCTATGCTAGAGTGTGCTCAATGTAGAAACGTGGCTACTGGAAGATGCTTTTATCTTAAGACTTTTTTTTTTTCTCACATTACATTAGGAAAGGAAAGGTGGTGCATATGTATGACAAGAGTAACCACTCGTATCAGTTTAACATAAACCATGCTTACACGTCAACAATATAAATAAATGGCAAGAACTTAACATCCTACTTAAATGGAAAGCATAGGGCACACAAATGAAGCAACGCAACTGAAGAACTATATATTCAAGCACTCTATGCTGCAAACAAAAGTTTCATTGACAATTAGCTATTCCAACACCAAAAATCAGACAGAGAAACATGCACCATGCAACTATGAATGCCAAAGGAACACACCAATGTAGTTACCTGCCAGTTTTAGTTTGAAGAGTCCAGGTAGAGTCGTCGTAACCCTGAGAAAGAACCTTCTGCAATTGAATCCTGCTCAAAACACATAGACAAAGGGAAAAAAGACTCAATCTCAAACCCGAATCAAAAGCATAAAAAAGAAGAATGAAGTGCAGAGACATACGTAGCATTGCCAATGAAGTCATCAGTGGAGAGAGTGTTGCTATTCCAGACAGCAACCTTAAGATCCCTAAGGCCTTCAAGTAAAGTAAACATAAACTTCTCTTGAAACACTGCGTTTTTCCCACCATCTGAGAAAAATAAAAAAAATAATATTTTACAGAATTAGAAAGATATGATGAACATGCAAATTGGTTAGGAACCGAACAGATCATATGAATGTTTAACCTGTGCATGTTCTGGTACGGTGCCTAGTGCCGCTATACTCGAGGACAACGTATGGATCTTGCCTCGAAAACCATTCCGTGTCTTTCAGTTTCTGGCACCCAACCACTGTATAGATAATCACATTAAAACAACATTTAACCTTTCTGAAGAATCGAATCAACGGAATAAATATTCAAACGATTCAAAAATAAGGGATGCGAAGACAAGGCACGAACCAGTGACCTCAAGAAGCTGGCCTTGAATACACATCGTCATCATCGACATTTATCTGGATTGAGGAGAACAGAGAGATTTGAGATAATAAAAAGGTAACGGATATGAATCTAGAGGAGAAGGTCCGTGTTTCAACTTTCAATATGTATAAATCAAAACTTTGAATTTTCCCAGAAATTGCTTTCAAAAGCAGCAAGACGCGTAACGTAAGCCGATGACCTTATTAATTTTCATAAAATAATACTATTGGATTCAAATATACCCGCCCCTAAATGTTATTTCCTCGTATATTATATACTTCTTGTTACTTGTTAAGGAATTAAATAAGAATCAACTCGGTTTTCTTACAAAAAGATCAAGTCATCGTAGACCAATCAATGAGGACGATAGATACTATTTTCAAGTAAAGAGAGAATACTATACAACAATGTTAATCTACAAACTCAAAAATTTTATGTCTTGTGGCACAAGTCACTACAAAGGCAGAGCGGCCGACTGGATAAAATAAAAATAGCACTTCTCTAAGTTGATATGGTTTTCTTCCAAGTCATGGCATACCTTTTTGGAGCAGATCGACCATCAGCCTCATCCTTCAGAAAGAACTAGAAATCAGAAACAAAGAGATAATAATAATCAAGTAACTGACTCTCCCATCTCTAAGGTTATAGAAAAAGAGCTAAACATAGGTAGTAACCATGAATCAGTATGTCATATAGATTCTTTCCATATATGTATGAACGAACACTAATAAAGAGAATAATGCTGGCACCTCAGATTTATCTTCTTCTCCTTTGAGGAAAACCAAGCCCTACATTCCCAGTGTTTCCTACTGCTTGTATCGGTTCAACCAAACCTTTTGCGTTCTTCCCCAACGTCTCACCCTGCATCAAATTACATTCCACCATAATCACTAGCTATGGTGGTGTCATAATCGCATTACTTCAAAAGTGAATTAGATTCCTAACTTACCTCCTTCCAACCCATGTTTCCCATAATCCTCCTTGCATAACTTCCAGACCCAAATGATAACTCCAATGCTTCTGCTCTAGCATCCTCTTCTGAAGCCGTATCATGCTCCTCCGCGTTTAGGCCTACCATTGTTCCCTTTTGACCTGGCCCAACACCATATCCACCATGCAGATTTCTTCTCTCCGCGGCTCTATCTCTATATGAAGAGCTTCTCTGCTGATAAAACAACACGAGCATGAATCAAAATGATTGTTGCTTCTTACTATGGTTCTAATAACACTAAACTAGGCGATCGAAATACTTCTTGGTAGATATAATTTTCTCACTAAAGCTTTGGAAAAAATGTCTGCTGCTATTCATTTAGACATGAATTCAAGAATCCAGCAATGAGAATATGGATTTGGAGTACCTCTTCAGTCATGTCGACTTCATGTGGTTCCTTCACCTTGAGTCTGCGTACAGATTTTGGTTTCACCTTCTTAGGTTTGCGTTTTCGTTTTGTAACAGGATCTTGCCATGTAGTTGAAACATCAGGGAATCCCCAATCTTTTGTTGGGTTGGATGCGTCATATACTGACAAGGTTGCAAGGTACTTTGGACTAGGATTTTGCAGTTTATAGACTTGACCTGGAACACAATATTCAAGAATCAAAATCCACAACAAAGCACATAAAATTACCATCTCTGGTGGTAGTTAATAGGAAAATGGTTGAAACCTGTCCTAACTCGCACCAGGTGAAGGCATGCTTCACAAATTGGTGCAGTTTTGAAAAGTGTACCACCAGAAGCCACAGATGGATGAAGATTGGCGGACCGTCTAACCAGCCTCCCTACTAGCCTAGCCACCTGTTCGTTGTCAGCTTCTCTGGATTCACAAACAAGTTTCCAATCCCACAAGTCAACAGACGGGATCTCAGGCAGGGTCTGCTCAGGAGATAGAGTGACTTGAGCATATTGTGCTAGCCACATTTCTTCCTCCTTTGACGGAGCATCTACAAATGAAACTACGAATATTAAATCTATGAATATGCGCTGAAGACAACATATCATCAAAATAACAAGATTACCTTAGACAACATACTACAAGCTAGTTAATTATTTCATGATAGCTCACGAGAGAACAATAGTATTCACGATGTGAGTTAAGCATTTATGTAGCTTTCATATATCTATAATCACAACCAAGAAAACTGATATGGTGCAGAGTGAAAGCAAATGACAAGAACATAATTAAAAGAAAAGAAGAAAAACCTTGATCAAAGTTGTCTTCCTGTGGATCAAAATCATCTTCAGGAATCCATTCTCCCTCTTCAAGTTCCTCATCATCATCGTCTCCTGACAAACAAACACAATTTATAGCTCCTCCTTATATTCGAAGCTGGACGAGCAGCTTCATTCCAAAAAAAAATTGCTATGTAAAAAGCTGATAAACATTATCCTAATCAAATACCATTAGCTGACAACATCTGATAGTCCTGATTATCCTCCGCAGAATAGCTAGGCCGTCGATTGTTTCCAGCCAGATAAAGCTCGATAAGTGTATCTTCCACCCTGAGCCAAAGGACAAAAAAAAAGGTTTCACAAACCATATGATGAAAAACATATATTACTTTCCATGACAATGAAATATAAAAACTTACCATAAGGAAGGTCGTTGAAGTTGTTCAAGTTCCTGGTCATTTGAGCACCCTGTTGGCTCTTTCGAGTAGACAACGTGCTTATCAGTTATCGACTATATACGTTACGCAAAACTTCTTTATCTAAACTCTTAAACATAAATTTACCTGAAGGAGGATTACTCAGCGAAACTTCAGCCTGAGCAGATGAATCTTTTCTGCACGAGTCCTCTTCAGGAGTGACAATATTTACAAGAGGGTTCACTTTAGACTCGTCATAGTCCAAGGGAACATATTCACCGTTTTCATGCTTGTAGTAAAGACCATCCTTGCTACAATAGTACCAACCAGCAACTGGGTCATGACAAAACCCACTACTGCAAATTCATAACAAATAAAAGAAAAAACAGTGTTAGCATCCACAAGAAAGGAACACACTTTATCAACAAACATTCAACAAGTACAAGGAGAGAGAGAGAGAGAGTTGTTCGTTTTAATAGAACTTAAACATCAATCTCACTGAAGTGTCTCCTCTATTCATCACTTCTCATAGTTCATTCATATACAAAGGCGAGGTTTTTTGATTGTAAAACTAAGCTCCTCACAAAACCTAAACAATGGGAAAAAAATAACTACTTTTTTCGCTTTAGATTTTCTATCAAAAAACTAAAGCAAAAATTAGGTTATGGGAAGAGACGTATTATGCCTGTGATGGATGTAAAGCTGCGTATCGTTGTCCCAAACGTAGGAGTCTTCTTCCAATTCTTCTTTATCCTCGGGCATGAGTGATTGATTGATTAATTTTTTTGCTTGGAATGTCAAACGAAATTATCAAAAAGATTTTGCTGAAATTAAATTAAATGCTTGGAGAACGATGAACTTCATACCGGACACAATTGTCAAATCGGAGGAACATACCTGAACCGGACGGTTTCGGTTTAGGCCCAGGAAGGTTAAGGTTTTAGCTAGTCAAGAAAAAGCCCAATAGTTTTGGGCTTTATTTAACATATAGGTTTGTTCAGATGTTCAGACTTCCAAGATTTTGTCCTGGCTGCATGTCACAGAAAATAGAATTACTACTTTTCATTAAATTATTTCGGAGAAAAAGAACACTAAAGACGACTTCACTAGAAGAAAATGACGAACGCCATGACGTGAGCTTTTCAACTCTCTTCACTTCCAATATGCATTGCAGTTTTTTAATTAGATGGAAATTTTTTATTTGTACTTTCTATGTATCAAAATTGATCTTGCAAAAAGTTGGTAACTTAATATGAACACTTTTTTCTCATTTTTTGAATGAATAAAGAGCATAGTCAGCAAAAGTAAAATGAGTAAAGAGCAAACCACTAGACTATGTGATGTCATTAGAATATTTTTCTCATTTTTTTCAAAAACATTTTGACAAAAACTGAATTATACTGGGTTTTTCCCATTTTATCAAAAACATTTTGACAGAAAGTGAATCATACTCTGATATTTTAAACAAAAAATTACATTTGAGTCAAAGTCAACATTATAGTCAATGGCCCTAAAAAGAGATCATGTTTTCATATCAGCCAAGCGTTGTCTGCCAAAGCTTTAGTCTCTTTCCCTGCGTCCTGCTTGGCTGCTTGGAAGCTCCAAAATCCTTCGAGAACTATTCTATATAAATACAAATTCATTATCTCTTTGATCCTCACCCAAAATTTCAACAGCAAATAAATAAAATCAAGAACTGAGAGGTTTTCAATTACTTCTTGTTTTCTCAGCAGCCAAATCATGGGAACTTCTGATGAAGCCGCCTCTAAGCTCCACATCTTCTTCTTCCCTTACATGGCTCATGGACACATGATACCAACTCTTGACATGGCCAAGCTCTTCGCCACCAAAGGAGCTAAGTCCACCATCCTCACCACACCTCTCAACTCCAAACTCTTCGAGAAACCCATCAAATCATTCAACCAGGAGAATCCTGGACTCGAAGACATCTCCATTCATATCCTCAGCTTCCCTTGCACAGAGCTAGGCTTACCCGAAGGTTGCGAGAACACCGACTTCATCTTCTCTAACCATGACCTAACCAAAGGTAACTTGAACATGAAGTTTTTACTAGCCATGGAATATTTCAAAGAGCAGTTAGAGGAGCTTCTCGAGACAGTGAAACCAGACTGTTTTGTCGCCAACATGTTCTTCCCATGGGCGACTAAAGTCGCTGAGAAGTTTAACGTACCTAGACTTGTCTTCCACGGCACAGGCTACTTCTCTCTATGCGCTTCTCACTGCCTAAGGCTCCACAAGCCTTACAAGAACGTGGCATCGAGCTCTGAGCCTTTTGTGATCACTGAACTTCCGGGAGACGTTGTCATTACAGAGGAACAGGTCATAGAGAAGGAAGATGAATCCGTGATGGGGAAGTTTATGAAGGAGATTAGAGATTCGGAGAGAGATAGCTTTGGTGTGTTGGTGAACAGTTTGTACGATCTTGAACCTGCTTATGCCGATTTTTTCAAGAGCCATGTGGCGAAAAGGGCTTGGGACATCGGTCCGCTTTCTTTAGGGAATAGAGAGTTCAAGGAGAAAGCAGAGAGGGGCAAAAAGGCTAGCATAGATGAGCATGAGTGTTTGAAATGGCTTGACTCCAAGAGAAGTGAATCTGTTATTTACTTGTCTTTTGGAACCATGTCTAGCTTTGAAAACGAGCAGCTGATTGAGATTGCAGCTGGCTTGGAGATGTCAGGACATGATTTTGTATGGGTTGTTAACAGAAGTAGTAGCCAAGGTACGTATCATATACTCCCCATGTTCATTAAAATATAGTTTTATAGTTCTAATACAAATTATACTTACTTTAAGCTTAGTATTAATTGCAAAATATACTTATATTATTAATAGTTATATTTATTTCAAATATTATTGGTGTATATTAATAAGAATATAAATATATCCTAACATTTTTTAAAATGTGTGTGAAAAATGTTAAGAGTGATATTTTTTTAAGAAATGAAGAGAAGACTACTATCTGTGTACTATTATTTGCAACTAAACAACATAAGCCTCTGTGGTGGTGTGAACAGGGGAGAAGGTGGAGTGGTTACCAGAGGGATTCGAAGAGAGGACTAAAGGACAAGGACTGATAATACGTGGATGGGCGCCTCAAGTGCTTATACTAGACCACCAAGCCATTGGAGGGTTTTTGACTCATTGTGGATGGAACTCGCTTCTAGAAGGTGCAGCATCAGGCCTGCCAATGGTGACATGGCCCATTGGAGCTGAGCAGTTCTACAACGAGAAGTTGGTGACACAAGTGCTGAAGACGGGAGTGAGTGTTGGAGTTAAGAAGATGGTGAAAGGTTCTGGTGATTTCATTAGTAGACAGAAAGTGGAGATTGCTGTAAGGGAAGTGATGGTTGGAGAAGAGATGAGGAAACGGGCGAAGCAATTAGCTGTTATGGCTAAAGATGCGGTGAGAGAAGGAGGGTCTTCAGACGTTGAGGTTAATAGGTTGATGGATGAGCTTAAGTTGGTCAGAATGCAAAAAGAACAAGAAACAAGAACCTGATGTTTTTTTTCTAAGGAAGGAACAAATGTTTTTGATTTACTCTGTGTGTTGATTTAAGTTACTTTTTGAAACCAAAACGATCTCTTATGTTGTTATGTTTAATCTTTGGTCTCCAATCTCCATAAGGCTAAGCGATGAACTTATTTGCTTACCTTTCTCTAATGTAAAAACCCTATGCTTCAAGAAAAATAATACTAAACAATGGATTAGTTTGAGCAAAAGAAAAAAACAATGGATTAGTGTAATATCAAGGTTAGGACGCCAGGAGATTAGTCAAATGGTATTAATCACTAATAAGACTATTCTCACTCACTAAAATGCAACATTTATAAACAAACAAAAAACGTATGTGTAGGATAAGATTTTGGTCTCGCCGACAAAAGCAAAATTAGAGTTTGGCTCCAAAAGACCTTTGAAAACTAGTCCTAGATTCTGACAACTGTAACATGTTGACAGAGAAAGTATCAAAGAAACCAAACAAGTGACGTAGTTGCATACGTCAGAAGTCATGACCCAAGGTGATCCCACCAACCTTACGTGTGGACAGTGGAGTTTACACGTTTTATAATAACGAATGGCATCATGCAACGTCTCTTCGGCCATCAGTGATGGTTTCAAATTCAAAGAGTTTCTCTAATCTTCTCTTCTACAAAGAGACTTTCAACAAAAAAGTTGGAAACTCTCTACCACATCATGTTTAATTTAATATGGTTTAGTCAGTCTATTTAAGAAACTGATGAATGATAATGCCTCTTACAACCATTAGACTCTCAGAATCTTTAATATCTCCTATACGTTTTCTCAACGCAGATCTATTTTTTTTTCAACCAAAGCCAAACAAACATGAGTAAGAATCCTCAGCGTAAGCTCCATGTTATGTTCTTCCCTTACATGGCTTATGGTCACATGATACCAACTCTAGACATGGCTAAGCTCTTCTCTAGCAGAGGAGTCAGATCCACAATCATCACCACACCTCTCAACTCCAAGATCTTCCAGAACCCGATCGACACATTCAAGAACCTGAACCCTAGTCTTGAAATCGACATGCAAATATTCGACTTCCCTTGCGTGGAGCTCGGGTTACCAGAAGGATGCGAGAACGTTGATTTCTTCACCTCAAGCAACACTTCTGGTAGAGAAAACATAGCCTTCAAATTCTTACTGTCGACAAGGTTTTTCAAAGACCAGCTTGAGAAACTCCTCGAGCAAACAAGACCAAGCTGTCTTATAGCCGACATGTTCTTCCCATGGGCCACCGAAGTTGCTGAGAAGTGTAACGTGCCAAGACTTGTGTTTCACGGTACTGGCTACTTCTCTTTGTGCGCTAATCATTGCATGAAAGTGCATAAACCACAGAACAGAGTAGCTTCGAGTACTGAGCCTTTTGTAATCCCTGATCTCCCCGGTGACATAGAGATAACTCGAGAACAGATCATAGACAGCGAATCCGAGATGGCAAAGTTTCTCTTGGACGTGAGAGAGTCAGAAACGAAGAGCACAGGTGTTATTGTGAACAGCTTCTACGAGCTTGAACCTGATTACGCAGATTTTTTCAAGAGTTTTGTAGCTAAGAGAGCTTGGCAGATCGGCCCACTCTCTGTTACAAACAGAGGGTTTGAGGAGAAGGCTGAGAGAGGAAAGAAATCGAGCATTGATGAATCAGAATGTCTCAAATGGCTTGACTCCAAGAAACAAGATTCAGTCATTTACATATCATTTGGGAGCGTTGCTTGCTTCAAGAACAAGCAACTGATTGAGATCGCTGCAGGGTTAGAATCTTCCGGCGCAAGTTTCATCTGGGTTGTGAGGAAAAGCGCAGGTGACGAAAAAGAAGAATGGTTACCGGAAGGGTTTGAAGAGAGGGTCAAAGAGAGAGGGATGATAATAAGAGGATGGGCTCCGCAAGTGCTGATACTTGAGCACCAAGCAACTGGTGGATTCGTGACCCATTGTGGCTGGAACTCGCTTCTTGAAGGAGTGGCTGCAGGGCTACCGATGGTGACATGGCCTATTGGAGCGGAGCAATTCTACAATGAGAAACTGGTTACACAAGTGCTGAGAACAGGAGTGAGCGTGGGAGCCACAAAGCATGTGAAAAACATGGGAGATGAGATCATTAGCAGAGACAGAGTAGAGAAGGCTGTGAGGGAGGTGTTGGCTTCGGAAGAGGCGGAGGAGAGGAGGATACGGATTAAGAAGCTGGCGGAGATGGCTAAAGCTGCGGTGGAAGAAGGAGGGTCTTCTTTTAACGATCTAAACAACTTCATACATGAGTTTAGTTCGCGGTCACTCGTATAGAGTTCTGTTCAAAAATCTCATATCGGAAAAACCTAACGTGATATAAGTTAAACACGCATTCTCAGTAAGTTAATAAATAATGATGTTAGGTTATTAATATATCATCGGTTTTGAATCCGTTTTGGTGATTTCGTTTCAGGTTGACCTAATAATGTTGGATTTATAACGAGTTCGATGATTTTTCATTTTCACAATGAAAATTTGTTTCTCAAAGCTAGTTTTTGTATCTCCAACAACTTTTAAGAATAAATCAATGGATCTTGAGTTAGTGGCACTTGAAGAATAACTCCAACATGGTGAATCCGCAGTTCATTCTCTGTTGACCACCTGATAATTAACAATGTATTCCAGGAATTCACAGAATAATCGGGTTGGCCTTAATCGCCGGATACTGTAGTTATTAAAAAAAAGAACTTTTAAGATTTTTCATAACTGATCGGTTCTATATGTTACATGTTCTAGTTGGTTCTGAATTATATTTGTCAAAAATCCACATTCGTTAACAAATCTCATGAAAAATACAGTTTAAGATGAGTGCTTCTTGACAAAAAGAAAAGAAAGGGACAGCAAGAGTGGTGAGAAATTGTCTTGCTACATGCTTTTGTCATATTTAACTTTAATTGGAAGGTATTAGCTAAATGCTAAGTAACCATAAGCATATACGTGTTGTATCCGGTTAATATCTACGCCACCCTATAGTTTAATTAACATATAGACCTTTAGTGATATATACCTTTAATGGTTTTCTATAGATTGTGTCAACAAAACTTGCAGCAGGATCTCATACTATATATTAGATTTAGACTTTATAGGGGCAGAAAAAAATAATATTAGACTTTATTAGTCAACTAACTCCACTCTCAGTGGCATCAAAATTTAATATAATTCTAGATTTTGAAATTGATTTTGGTTCCGTCTGGACAGATGTCAGATCTACTAGACCAGAGAGTTTCAGTTTGCTATAAATAGAGATATTTGCATTTTAAGCTTCTACAGCCATTCAACTCTTTTACAAGCTTCAGAATCTTTCATTTTTTTTTCTTCTAAAATTTGCTTGAAACATCTCATTTTCGTTTTCGACCAAAGTCAAAACATGAGTAGTGATTCTCATAAACTCCATGTTATGTTCTTCCCTTTCATGGGGTATGGCCACATGATACCAACTCTAGACATGGCTAAACTTTTCTCCAGCAGAGGAGCCAAATCCACAATCATCACCACACCTCTCAACGCCAAGATCCTCCGAAAACCCATCCACACATTCAAGAGCCTGAACCCTAGTCTCAAACTCGAGATCAAGATCATCGATTTCCCTTGCGTGCAGCTAGGGTTACCAGAAGGATGTGAAAACCCTGATTTTTTCACCTCAAACAACAACACCGATGAAAGAAACACCATGATGTTAAAATTCTTTGCGTCCATGAGGTTTTTCAAAGACCAGATTGAGAAGATCCTCGAGACAACGAGACCAAGCTGCCTTATCGCCGACATGTTCTTCCCGTGGGCTACTGAAGCTGCTGAGAAATTCAACGTGCCAAGACTTGTGTTCCACGGCACTGGCTACTTCTCATTATGTGCTGAACATTGCATCAGGTCAATGCATAAACCACAAAAGATCTGTGAGCCATTTAAAGTCCCTGATCTCCCTGGGGACATTATGATGACTCAAGGACAGATGAGAGACCTTGACGAAGAAACCGAGATGGGGAAGTTTTTCATGGAGGTTATAGAATCTGAAGTGAAGAGCTCAGGTGTTGTTGTGAATAGCTTCTACGAGCTAGAACCTGAATACGCAGATTTTTACAAGAGTAATGTAGTGACGAGAGCGTGGCACATTGGTCCGCTCTCGGTTCACAACAGAGGATTTGAGGAGAAGGCTAAGCGAGGAAAGAAAGCGAGCATTGATGAGGTTGAATGTCTCAAATGGCTTAACTCCAAGAAACAAGATTCTGTTATTTACGTTTCATTTGGGAGCGTTGCTTATATTCAAAACGAGCAGTTGATAGAGATCGCTGCAGGGTTAGAAGCTTGTGATGCAAGTTTCATTTGGGTTGTGAGGAAAAGTGGTGAAGACACAGGTACTGGTAAAAACAGAACACATGTATTGATTTCTCTGTTCAGATTAGGTTATACTTAAGTATTGAAGTTGTGTTTGAAAAAATAACATGTTCGGTTTCTATGTCTTTTAATGAAAAGGTGAAGATGAAGAAGAATGGTTACCAGAAGGGTTTGAAGAGAGGGTGAAAGGGAGAGGAATGATCATTCGAGGATGGGCTCCACAGGTGATGATACTTGACCACCAAGCAACCGGTGTTTTCGTGACCCACTGCGGCTGGAACTCGGTTCTCGAAGGAGTGGCTGCAGGGCTACCTATGGTGACGTGGCCGGTTGGAGCGGAGCAGTTCTACAACGAGATATTGGTAACGCAAGTGCTCAGGACGGGAGTTAGCGTGGGAACGAAGAAACATGCGAGTATGGGAGATTTTATCAGCAGAGAGAACGTGGAGAAAGCGGTGAGGGAGGTGTTGGTTGGGGAAGGAGCAGAGGAGAGGCGTAGCCGCGCAACGAAGCTGGCAGAGATGGCTAAAGCCGCTGTTGAAGAAGGAGGGTCTTCTTATAATGAGCTAAGCAGCTTCATAGAAGAGTTTAGCTCATTAGTCAGTTAACTCATTCTTTTGAGATTGAAACTACTGAAATGTAGCAGATCATTCTTTTTACAAGATCATTTTTTGAGTTGGTTGGATGATATCAATAATTGTTATAAGATTATATACTTTTTATCAATGGAATAAACAGGTTTGCTATTAACTATGGTAGATTTAAGGACTCTGTTCTATAACTGCTGTCTATGTTGAGTTCTCGGTTTCCCGCTTGATCTGCAGTGCAGCCCTAACAACGTTCCCCCTTGTAAGGATCCCAATCTTTGTCACGAACAAACAAAAAAAGACCAAAATCAGATCAAATCAAACTGAAAAACAAAAAAAAATAAGAAGAGAAGATTGTGAGTTTGAGATTCTCCCACCAGTTTTCCATGTGAATCCACGACTGGTAATCTTCGGAACTTTGTTTCCAGTAGCAACCTGGAGACAACAAATGGTTTTACATATCTTTGTCAGAAATGTTACTTTCAGAGAACAAACTGAGCTCATAGTCTCCAGGAGGAGGATGATACCTGGCAGCATCTTCTAAATTGGTAGAACCACGGACAACAAGAGGAGAAGGAGTCATCAAATCTCCAACCACTTGGCCATGTGTCTTGCTTAGCAGCTTCTGTAGTTCGTTAAACGTCTGGTAACAAAAAGACAAGTCGAAGTATCATATAAACTAATATCTAATTTTTAGGAGAGTTGGGGACAAACACTCTAGTCCTCGGATAAATAGCAAAAATATGGATTAAGTAGAAACGTACTTTCCATGAACTGTCCACGTTAGGGAACATGTTTGTATCATTTTGGCTGCTGCCGCCTATAATTCCAAACAGATACAGAGGTTAAGTTGCTTCACCAAACAAAATCCATAAACTGAGCTAAAAAAAAGAAAAAAACAGCTATGTGCCAACAATACTGATACACAATTGAGATCATACAACACGAATTATGAGTCCTATGACTCTTTACTAAGTGAATAAAGGTATTCACTGTCCGATAAAGTGATACAAAAACCATATACTAACACAAGAGATTTCTCTTGTCCCGGAAATAAAACCAACAAAAGATTTCAAAATAAAAAATTTGAATACATTACCAGAGATGGAGTCAAGTGCAAGCAAGTCATAATCAGAAACAACACCAACCTGCAGCGGAAATTACAGCAGAGGAGTCAGTAAAATCTTGTGCAGATAAAGCACATCAAAATGACTTAAGTTTAATCACGAGCTTGTTATTCAAAATTTGAAAAAGTAAACAGAAAGAGAAAAGAGAAAAGCTATATACCAGATTCCAATCATCATCAATAACAGGCAATCCAGTGACTTTCTTCTCAACCAGAAGTTCCAATGCTGTTAAAAAAAAATTCAAGGAAGATAACAAATTATACTACATAGATACTATTGCAAGGGAGAATTGTTATCATGTTTAGCATGATTTTACCATCATCGACGGATGTTGAGGGCTTAACAACATGCAGATGCTGTCTCCCTGTCATGAAATCACCAACTGTGTAACCTCCGCTTTTAGCCTGAACAAATCTCACACGATCAAACAAGCACGTTTCGATTTTTAAGATGAAAAGGATGAATAAGCGCTCACCGGAACAGAGTTATTAACACCGGATGGAGCTGCGAAGAAGGCGGTGACTAACGGTGAAAAAGTGGAGCTGCGACGATTAGAGAGAGAAGGAAGTGAGAAGGATGAAAAAGTCAAAAGAAGGCATGGACTGAGTGATGTATGAAGTGGAAGTCGTGTTATAGGCAGAGAGATCGAACCCATGATCACTTATATCCTCTGTTTCTGATAGATTCTAACTATAAAAACAATTTTGTTTTTATGAAATCTGAGAGAAACAAAGGTTGAAACTTAGAGAAAGAGTTGAAGAAGAAGGAGAAGCCTGATGGTAAAAGTGGACAAGTTGTGTGATAGGTGGTTGTGGCCACGCATCACGTTTTAAGTAAATTTTTTTTGAAGAAGACTCTTTTGGCTTTAACCGTTGTTGGATTCCTATGTCGTGATCGTTGAAGTCAGAAATATAATATCTAGCAACTTGAGAATAGTTCCGTCACACTTTATGCCACTTTCGAATGAGGTTCACAAATTTGAAAAAAAAAAAAAAAAATATCAAGATTTTGGACAGAAGCCTAAACTTTTTTTTTTGAATTATGGTATAACGCCCCGACCGCCTTTATCGGTGAGTCACCCATCTCTCTATCGGGCTCGTAGGCCCCACCCTGTCCGACGGTCGGTCCGTTAATTTTTCAAGGCTCGAAATTATTGTTTACTGACCCTGCAATCACCACCCGACATTTCTCCGTGCTTTGGCCTCATTCGCACGCTATCGCAAATCATTTTCCGATAGGTCATCCATCTTTCCACTACTCCAGCTCAAGCACGCTTAACTCTGGAGTTCTTTCAGGATGTACTCCGGAAAAAGTAAGTCAATTTTGGTGATATAGGTAGTCAAATCAATTTTCTTAAACTTTTTCACATATCACAACTCGAGATGTTACATATGGACAGAAGCCTAAAGTACCACTAAGGTCACTGGTAGTCAGCCACATTCACACGCAAGATTTTAGACGAGAATGTGCTGGAGAATTAAGAATCCTAGTAATATTGTTATTTTTCTTCATGTCGATTTCTAAGTACGTTCTGATTACAGAGGTAATTAAAAGAAGAGAAAGATTTAGAGGAGCAATCCATTTCAAGTGAAACCAAAAACAGACACGTTTTGTTCTTTTTGAAATTTAAAGAAAGTTTGAGAAACCAACCACACACAAGCAAAGTTATGGGGAATCCATATTCCCACGGAGAAAAACCGAATCAAAGACAAGCAACAACTCCCAACTGTAACTGTATTGGAGAGACTAAAAGCTGCAAGGTCAAAAGAAATAAAGAAAGTTTAAGAGAGGTTCAAGGAAGCGAGCTGCTCGGTGGCACCACCAGCAGCCACGCTCTTGAGAACATCCATAGCCTCTGCAACTTTGTCCTTGAGAGCTTCTGGCGACTCCAAGAGATGGAGCACTTCAGTCTGGTCCATCTCCAGCAGCATCCCAGTCACTTTGGCTGCAGACTCTGCCTCAAGCTGCTCCACCAACGGGTAAAGATTCTCACCCAGCATCTGTATACACACAAACATAGCAGAGTTAGACACACAACATTATATATAACAATTCTATACTCATCTTTTAGAGAATCTCTCACCGTCCTCTGCTGCTCTGGAGACGCATTAGCCAGATTTGAAGCCAAAGCTCCAATAGGGAATGGGACGTTGTTGTTGTTTCCCATGTCATACGGAGCCACATCACCACCACTACCACGCCCTTGAGAATAACGTATCATCCGACCCCTTGGATGCATCTGCTCACCCATCCAAAACAGAAAGATCATACGGTGAACTATAATAACATTAAAGAGAAATGACACAAAAACATTTTTCATAGCAACTGTGAAAAGAACCTGGTGCTGCATCATGGGAACTTGCTGCTGAGACTGTTGGATCCCTCCAGGGCGTCTTCCTCCTCCAGGACGCTGCTGCTGTTGCTGAACCATAGGCATGAAGTAATTGGGTACAGGTCTCCCACCAGGTCTCATTCCAGGAACAAGCTGCTGCTGGTACCCATACCCACGCTATAGCATTACACAAAACCACATGTTAGTATTATCCCAACATTTAATGTATATAATTGGAAAGACTGAAGGGTGAGCAGAGCTAATTACAGAGCTAATAAACAAGTGCATTACCAATTTACAAATTTATTTGTAAGAGATGCAGAAAGTACAATGAAAAACGATGATTACCTGGGGAGGAATCATGTTAGGAGGGGGCTGACCGTAGAACATTGGCTGTCCAATACCAGGACCACCAGAGGGAAACACTGGCATGCGAGGACCAGTAGATGGCGGCATTGCAACTGGCCTCACTTGGGAAAACTGAGCCTGTTCACAGCCAAAGTTTATGAGTATTTAGTATATATCACAAGATTGAGGTGGTTCCAAGAGAAGCAAACCTGTAGTCTGACTCTTCTGTCTTCCTTCCGTTGTGCAATAGCAACATAGAGTGGCTTGCTTTCCACCATTTTCCCACTCATCTGTGACATCTGTACAATCATTCCACATTTAAGTATCGATAGAAGTTGCATTTCCTCTTACATTTAGAATATAACTGAACTTACTGCTTCTGTTGCTTCTTCAGGAGTTGAGAAAGCAACAAAACCAGACCCTTTGCTTATCCCACTAGGATCACGCATCACCTTGCAAGACGTAACGGTCCCAAAAGGAGAAAAAATCTCTTTGATTTTCTCGTCAGAGACGCTAGAATCCAAATTCTTCACATACAAGTTTGAACTCTGAAACTTCTCTTCAGCTTCCTTCAAACTCTGCTCACGACGAACCCTAAGCTCCGTCTCCCTCTCGGACTTCTTCTGTGCTCTACCAACATACCACTCCTTATCATCAAACGTCTTCCCATTGAGACACTCCACGGCCTTAGCAGCGTCGTCAGCGTTTTCGAAGTTGACGAAACCAAACCCCTTAGACTTCCCTCCTTCTCCATCTCTCATCACCACAGCGCTTGTGATCTCTCCATACTCGGAGAAAGCCTTCTTCAAGTCATCATCGGTAGTGCTTTCAGCGAGATTCTTGACGTACACGTTGGTGAACTTCGTTATGTTTGCAGTGGAGTCTCTTTCTTGTCTCCTCAGGAACGGACCGACGTACACTTGTTTGTCGTTTAGCAACATGCCGTTGAGTTTCTCAATGGCCTTCTGAGCAGATTCTTCATCAGCGTATTGCACGAAGCCATAGCCTTTTGAATTGCCTGAAGCATCCACGGCTACCTTGCACGACACGATGCTCCCAAAGGTTGAAAATGTATCGTGTAGTGCTTTGTGGTCTATGGACAGGTCCAGATTCTGTAAATTTGTAGCCAATGTTTTAGCAAGAGAAAATCAAATAGAACAAACACACAACTAAAGGGATCAAAATCTACTTCTTTCACATCCCAAGAGAATAAAATAAAGTTTCAATATTTCCAATGTTCAAGAAATCACTAGGTAGAACACTAGGCGTTAACAAACTATTCATTTTGAATTAACTAAATTATAGAAAAGAACATATACAAAAGGACATATTTGTGGATTTTGCACAACATTATTGCTTAATTTCACAAATTTAGACTAATTAAGATCGATTTATACTGATTTTAACCAATTTAAACATTGATATTTTCCTTAACAATCATCTTGTTTTTTACATCAGAGGGTAAGGACAGAGACAAAAGAGTTACCTTGATGAAAATGTTACCAGCGCCACTTCGGCGAACACTAGGATCACGATGAGAATACATAACCCTAATAGGTTTTCCATAAAGAGGTATGTAATTGAGTTCCTGAATTGCTCTTGCAGCTGCAAAACAAAAGACCACAATAGGATATAGACTTAACACCCTATGCAACAGCCACATTGCATATATATATATATATAAACACAAAGGATTAACATTTCCAAATTCAGAAGGCCTTTTACCATCTGGTGGGTTGGTGAAGTTAACGTAACCATAGCCGAGCGATCTGCGTGTGGCTAAGTCTCTGCAGACTCGAACAGACACCACTTGGCCCATTTGGCTAAACGCATCGAAAAGCTGCGAATCAGTCACGTTGAGATCCAGATCACCAACGTAAAGCGACGTCGTTCCGAACTGAGCTGCCGGCGCCACCGTAGTCTGAACCTGAGCCATTATCTTTTTGAATTTTTTTTGAAATTTTTTAATCTTTTTTTTTTTGAGGTTTTCGATTAACTCTTCCCTCCCCTCACGTTTATTAGACTGGAACCAAAACAAATCGAAAGAACAATGAAGCAGAAGTCAAAAACCAAACAATTCTTTTTTTTAATCTTTTCGTTTTACTCTTTTTGTGGGTTTTTTTCTGTGGGGATATCAGAGGAGAGGGAAGATGGGAAAGGTAGGAACTTGCCGGCGGCGAAGCCTGCGACGGCGAGAGAGATAAAAACTGTGGGCGATAGATTCTAGGCGAAACGAGCTGCGAAAGATGACAGAGAAAGCATTAAGACATATAACCTAGTACAGATGAGTTTTAGGAAAGATCTCAGCCGTTGGATTGTGTCTGAAGTAAAAACGTACGAGTTAAGATTGATTTTGACTTTTGAGAGTTGGTTGGTGACTTGGTGATAAGGTTTAAAAAAGTCAGACTTACGCGTGCGTGTGTGACACCTTCGCATATTAGCTTTATAGCTTAGCAGTTACATTCTGATTGTTGACCAGGTTTATGTTAATTAGAATAATATATCGCAGTGATACATTCGAATGTTTGATTGTGTGTTGGTACACGCACATTCGTAGATTATTAAGACTACGATACGTCATTCGTATTTTACATATTTTCTTTGATTTATCATTTGGCAATTTGATTTTCAGAAGTGCTTATTCGTAACATTTCTTTATAGTAAGTTCTTATTTGAAGATGTAATGGTTGTATTTACAAACTTATTTTGTGTTATTTGCAAGTCGTGGCCAGCATTCGCCCATATCTATATAGAAAATATCTTAATCGAGTGATGTGATATGATAAGATTTGATTTGTCAAAATTATATGCAATTAGATATACTACGATCGTGTTCCAATGGAACTGCAACAAAACATATATGTATGGTAGCTTATCTTTCACAAGCTAATGCATCATCTAAATATAATCTAATTTATACCTTTTTTTACAAATATCTGATTGTTATCATTACATGGATGATGGATCATTGTCCTTCTCTTTATATCGTTGGGTCTGTCGCTTTTCGATCAGAACTACTGCTCTGTCATGTTTAGGAATATTTGTTCTGTGCTTAGGAAGAGTTGTTTATGAGATCTTTCATCAAGTCTTACAGTTACGTGATGCACTAACTATATAAGATACGAGAGATCAAAGTAACACCACGCGAGGATATAGACTAGACATGGGCACCTGAACAAAAGAACCAAACCTGAACATTACCCGTACGGATCCTAAACCTATAGAACCCAATGCCAAGACTGACATGTACCAACAATAATATTTCAATTGATTGATACAATTAATTTCTTTTGCATGCTTACGATAGTTTAGTGATCTGATCGAGCCATCCCTTACGGCTTAAATGCACTAGGCAAAGAAATCAGTGTGCAAAAACCAATCGTTTTCCAAACACATTACAATAGAAATATGAACTAACGAAGCGTTATCGACTTATTTCTAAAGATCTTTCAGTTTTAAACTTTTAATACACAAACAAAAAGGAGAAACGGATATATATAATTACACATCGACAAATAAAAAATCTTTCAAAGCCAAATCCCTTACGGATTAAGTAGAAGTACACAAATGTTAAACGACTCATTGCCAGTTTCCAACTGTTGTTTGGTTCACCACCTGACAAAACACTACTCTTTTCTAAGCTTCTTGTTGGATCGCACGTCTGAGCCTTAGTCCAGTATCCGCATCTCCCTCACGTCCTATCAAAACCCCACCATCTCCAGCATCCTCACTGCTCTGGTTTAAGTTTTGGTTAGCCAAGGCAGCTTCCCCAAAGTTATGGAGCCTTCTACCAATGAGATAACGGTCATCACGGATGGAGTTGTGAAGGTTTCTGAACCAGACGTGGCATCTCTTTGCACAGAAGCAGAAGAGGCTCACCGAGAGACAACCTATCCAAGCGAATCTGTAGACAGCTGAGTTCACAACTAGTGGATATCCGAGCATTGGGAACACCCCTCTCGCAAGGACGTAGGGAACGCATAATGCTGTTAGCAGTTTCATGACGATAGGGAATACAATCTCTCTCAGTACCCACAACCCTTGAAGCCTCGAGAATCCATCTTCTCTTACTCTCTCAAACTTCGCTCTCCAGCTATCATCCATTATCGGAAGCATATGATCCAACATTACCTGTCCATAGCAATCATTCTTTTAGTGACAATTTTTTTATTTAAATGCGGTGAAAGATTGCTAACAGGAACAAAATACTTACCAGTCTAGTCCAAATCTTCAAAAAGATGAGGCCAAGAGCCCAGTCTTGATACAGAAGGAATACAGGGCTTTCATCTACTGGGACTCTCATTGGGACAATCACCAAAAGCTCAAACAGAAGTCCGATTAGTACCGGAATGATAAAAACCTTTACAAAAACACAGAATCAAGAGTCAAATCAGTTTGGAGTATCCGGAAATTCTGAACAGAAAACAACATCACGAAACCACTTACCCATATGGCTAATAGTACCGAGCTCTTGAAAACAATCCCACACCATTTCCATATTTGGTTAAACAAGACTGAAGTCCTCCTCGACTTAACATGCTCGATAGCATACCTGCCTCCAGATATTACAGTCCAAAAGGCATATGTGCCAATAACGAAAGCATACAAATCTACAGATTTAGGAGAAGATTCTGTTAAAACTGTGTAATCGTTTTAAAGAATGAGCACGAGATCAAATTTAACAATATTTACCGTTGCATTTGATCCCATGTGTTATTGGGAGAACTGGGATGGCACTGAATAAAGCACGTCCGAGAGAAACTGGTACAACTATCAATGCTGAATTGAAGAGAAGAAGAGTAACCCATGCATAGAGCAGTAGAAGGATTATCCGAATCACAAAGTTGTACCTGCTATAAACATGACGTTCATTTCAGAATAAAGCTCAATGGAAATCTTGATGCACACAGTCATCTATATATACCAAGCATGCAGAAATCCCCAAACAGTAATAGAAGCTTTAAGACAATTCTTAAGCAAGAACTTACTCTGAATCAGATTGTTCATCATCATCCTCATATTCCTCACCCGTGTTGACATTCCCAGCACGGAGGAGATTTCTGTTAGGGTCATCGGCTGCTGGAAGCGCAGCTATAGCCCTGTCAGGCCCACCGGCCTGCAAAACCTGTAGTCTGTTCTGCCTCCCTGGTTCACCATTTCCATTGTCCTGACCAACGTTGTCCTCGGGTCTTGGCAAGAGGAAGTCTGTCAAACCAAGGGCCCAACCGACGGCGGTGAACCAGCAGCGTAGAAGAGACTTGATTGTGGTCCGAAGTCTGAAATGCTCGATGATAAATGGTATGCATATTTGAAACAGAAGCATGTCGGCCGGAATCTCAGTGAATGGGTCGGATACACTGCAAAGATCCAAAGTTAGAAAATACTTACTCAAACACAAGATCTCCAAAAAACGAAGGTAAGCCAATACTATACTTACGATATGTCGAGCGGGAAGATCGAAGGAGCCATCCGGATCGCGAGTTTGACTGGTAAAAATACCAGCATCACAATCAAACTGCCGTATACTGCAACAGATAACAGAACCCTCCGAGCATGCTTGTGTACTGGATCATCAATCAAATCTCTGAATGGATTGTAATTAGGATCTGCAGGATCACGGAGGAAATACAAAACTCCAGGGCGAAGAACCTGCAATTTATACAAGAGTAGAAACAATATTAAATAGCAGCAGAGATATACGTATCTCCAGAATAAAATTATGACCAAGGAAAACAAGTACCCCTCGAAGAAGGCTAACGAAGATGCTTATTTGCAGCATGTACATGATTCCAACAACCCAATGAACAAGTGAGCTTGCAAGAGGAGAAATTGATAGAAACTGCACTCTGTGAGACATTGTTTTACCAAACATCCTAACCGTGCAAACATCTAGCCACCACCCACACATCAGCGGGAAGACTCCAAGCTCGATGACCAAAAGGAAGGCAACTTTAATCATAGTCATCAGATGCCTCATTGCGGCCACGAATTGTCTAAAGAGAGATGGTACGGCTTCTACCATTGAAGCGATACCATAGAATCTCCCAACAGTCAGCGGCTCACCCTTGGCATAACGAATCAGCGCAATGATCCCGAGGTATAGGAAAACCAGAAAGACTATAAATATGTACCCAACGGTCAGGGTTGTCACATCAGATAGCTTTGACGATCCTGTAACAGACCCTTTCAAGAGATCAGCAGCAGTAGATAGAGTACTATTAGCCCCGTTCAATTCACTTCCGTTGACTTTCACCATTTCTGAGAGCTGGCCAAGCAGTCCACTTTCTTGGCCCTCATTAGTCAAATTCGAGACAGAAGTCAACGCACTCTTCAGAGTTGTATTTTCCAATGCCGAATCAATAAAATGCATTGATGCGGTCAGGGCAGGGCCTTTAGCAGCAGCAAAAAGCCACGACAAATGATACAATATAACACGTCCTAATGTGAAGGGCACAAAGATCACAACACCAAGGAATATCATATTGCTTGCCAGAACCTGGAAAAAAAAACATGAAGATTTTAATGTAAGGCAACATAATCAAGAAACCAAATCCACAGGAGGAGTAACATTCAACTCACAGTAAACGCATTCTCAACCAAATGAAACACGGGACCCTGCATTCCAACCAGCTCGTCAAACGGAACGTCTTCAGCACCATCAGCATCATCCAAACCATCAAACATTTGTTCAACCTGAGCCTCGAGACGAGCCGCTTGTATATCCAACCTCGCCAAAACATTTTCAGGATTCCTCCTAGCAACATTTCCAACAGCAGCACCCTGATCTCCAGCATCTTCAACATTCCCCTCTCCAGCAAGATTCCTATTACCCTGTCCAGCAGGTCTCCTCGCAGCGCGAACACCATTCCTCTCACCTTCATCCTCTCTCTCATCCTGCCCTCCCAGCTCCCGCAAATGCCTAAAGTAATCCCTCAAAGAAGTCGCCCCGAGGAAAATGAAGACAATGCTCGCAGACAGCAAGAACCCGTGCAAACAATCAGTGAGAATCACAGTCGTGGAGATGTGGCTTAAGAACAACCTCTGAGCTTCACCAAAACTCCTCACAAAGGCCAATCTCCATATCCAGAAGGTAATGAAAGGAATGGTGAGAAGCCAGACGGAGAGCACGAAACTCAACCGAAGAAAGAACTGCAACACGTGGCAAGCTTTCATCGCGATCCCAACAACAAACTCCTGGAAAGGAAGCCTCGTTGGAGCGTTGTCAGCATACACCGGTGAGAATGAAAACGGATGCTTACAAACCTGTCAAGATTCAAATCAATTAACTAATTATTCATAACCAATTTATAAATTAAATCGATTATATTATTTCTTCGATCAAGAACCCTAATTAATCAAATTATAAAACCGAAACCTCGCATTGACGAGCGTTGCTATGATTAAGCCACTGAAGGAGGCAATCCTGATGCACGAACTTGATGCTCCCACTGCAAGCGCACGGATACCGAAGCGGATTATCCGTTTCCCCTGGGTTTCTGCAGATCCTGCAAACGTCCTCCTCCTCTTCGTCATCATCAACGTATCGCGAAGCCGTAGCCGTCGCAGACGCGGGATCTATGGCGGAGAAAGCGGTGGGAGAGGTTTGACTCGAGGCGGAGAGGGAGGAGGATGAAGGAGAGGATACAGACGACGATTCCGATGCGACCTCGGAAGATGCGGCCGCGCCGGAGATTGATAGCGATTCAGATTCAGCAGAGGAAATCTCCATGGAGAAATCCGAGCTTAGGGATGACGGTGGTTGCCTGCGGCGAGGTGATTTGGGGGAAACGAGTCGACTCGGTGAGTCAGGAGATAGCGGATGGGAAACGACGAAGGCACCGAGTAAATTGATTGGTTTTATATGGATGGACTAGACCGTGACTTGTTAAACCGGGGAATTTGACGAGATTGCCCTTCCCTTAATTATCAACGGTTTTTGTCGGTTACGCGTCTTTAGCATTTGGGTTTGGGCCTAAGAAATAACAAAAAGCCCATAGTAGTTCGTTGTTAAGTCCTCCCTTTGCGCCATTTCAGAGCTAGTGTCTCGTGTTGCTCTTCTGGTAATCTTGTTTGACTCTATAATTTTGGTTGTAGAGATGTTGTAACGGTTTGATTGTTTGAGCTTGAGCTTTTCTCTTTGTGTTGTTTTCAAATGAAGGGACTTTTGCTTAGTTAATTTTGGTGGAGACAACAATTAGTTGTCTAATATATATTCTCCAAATGCATATTGAGAAGGACTTACGAGTAGAGTTGTTGTTCTTGTTGTTGTTCTTGTTGCAGGGCATTGCATGTACATTTATCAAATAAGTTATGCATCTTCATCACTTACTAAAGAGTTCTTAAGACAAAAGGTATAAAAGATAGAACATATATGCATGCAAGTTCTGATTTGGCATCTATTTAAAGTTTGTGTGGTATGCATCTCTATACCCTATTGCTAAATGGTATGAAGATTGCGGGATTAAACAACATATCTATTATCTAACTTCATTTTTGAACACAAAAATCAGATAAAAAAAACTTTTACTACTGAAAATGAGTTCTTCAACGTCTTTGATAACTAAAAAAGTACTAAAAAGAAAGAAACAAATCGATCAATCTCTCATGTGCTTTTCTCCTCTCTCATCGGGTGGGGTGTGTAGTCTGCGGACGAGTCCTTCTGGAGTTCGTTGCTTTCTATCAAATCCTCTCATGCATACAAATCCTGCACATCACACCATCATATATCGTTGTTCAAATATTTCAGCTTAATCATTTCAAAAACTCAAAACTAAACTTATATTACCAGTCCAAAAACAGAGTTGAACTCTTGTTCCGTCTAACATCCGGAAAATGGACGTCACTGATGAACCACAATATAGCGCACGCTTCTCCAACCCATTACATAACTCTCTAGAAAACACAATAGGTTTTACACTCGTCTCATGATCTGCAAAAACCTGGGAAAAAACATAAAAGTTACTATTTAAGAGTTCAGTGAAAACCAAACAATGAAAAAAAATACACTTACCTCATTGGTTTGAAAGTATGTGCCATTAAGTGGGAAACCTGCTCGCATTGCTGTTCTACAAGGGATCTGTTCAATTTACGTTGATCCATGTAAGTTCAAGTCAACAGAGTTAGAATGACGAGTCTTTAATTCAAGTTTACCAGAATTGTTCCACGGTAAGTGTTTGAACTTTCTTCTCGTATACTCCAACAATAAGAACAAGTCTTAATCATGCAAAGGTTTGTTCCATCTGAGTCACATTTCTTCTTTGGTGGCATGAACGAGTATGATGTTTCACCTACAAAAAAAGAAATAGAATGAAAAATTAGTCTTATGCTTATGTGAAGGATGATAAAGTTTTGTGTAATTCATACCTGGTTGCCAAAGAGCAAGAAGATATGGACTAGGATCATCACGTTCTCTTCTCTCAAACTATAATACATAACAAAATCATATAAAAACTCTAACAAATTATACCAAAAAAAAGTTGCAAATCTTTAGTATATATACTTACATCATTGAGAAGCTCGTGGTTATCAGGAAGCACATATCTGCAAAACAAACAATTAGATTATATATACTCCCATAATATGATAATCTTGCAGAAGTATATTAAAAAAAAATACTTACACCACATGTTCAGTTCTTAATCTGTCATAATACTTTGTTTTGCGGGGCAACTTCATTGGAATGCATGCATTCTCTGGAGTCATGACTGCTAATGCTTTTGAAATCTCGTCACTAAAACCGTTGAACATCGTTGCACCTTTCATAAATGCATCCACTACGTTTTTCTTCAATGCATCCATGTCAAAATCAATTCGAGGAATTGCATAATTAGGCCGACAAGTACTTCTGCAAGGAGTATCTTCAATGTCTGGTAACTCTGGAATTTCTCTTGTTGGAGAAGACGGAAACTCAACTATTGGTTCACAACAGTCAGTTTGATTGCTGCCTTCAGTAAAAACACATTCTTCAATCAAGTTTATCGTTGATGTCATCTTTGCATCATCATCATGACAATATGAAGTGTCTGACTCTTGTGACTCTTGCCACTCTTGTGACGCTTGTGTATTTTCTTGTGACTCTTGCCACTCTTGTGACGCTTGTGTATTTTCTTGTGACTCTTGCCACTCTTGTGACGCTTGTGTATTTTCTTGTGACTCTTGTGACTCTTGCCACTCTTGTGACGCTTGTGTATTTTCTTCAGGACCCTCGAGAAGAACTTTGGAACTGAAAAAGAAGAAAGAAAAATGAATGTGTGATTATGTAGCTTCCTACGGGTTTATATACATAGAAACTAACCTAGCATGCCTCATTAGGCTTATGAGTGAGATAGAGATAAATGAAACTAACAAACGAGACTCTTCAAGTTTGTTATTGTCAACGAAACTAACATATTTCTTCGTTTTGTGTATATAGGCAATGATAACGGATCAGTTTGCAAAATTTTTGTTAAGAGGTTATAGAGACATTCAGTGACCAAAATCATCAACTGATACTCGTATTAAAGTGCATCCTAATGTATTAAAGAAAGACACATAAGGAGAATAAGAGTGTAACCTGACATATGCACTTGCAAAATATTTGCATTCTGATTTCATCGGACATGCATTACAATTAGGAATAACCTTCGTACAGAAGACCTGTTAGTTTACAAGATTTAGTCCAAATGAGTACTGATTTCTATTTAACTGAAAAATATCATAATGAAGAGGTTTATTTGTAAGGTGCGCACCTTTCCAAATGTTATCATCTGATAATGTAACTCGTACCTATAAAATAAAAAAATATAAGATAACCAATACATGTCTATATGATATTGTAAACTATTAGTTTATTAGAGATAAATCAAACTTACAATGTTTCTTGCGGAAGTTTACATAATCGTGGCCACAGATATTTTTGAATTGAATCCATTGAAGGATACCTAATTGAAAAAGAGTAAACTGTTAGTTGCTTATCTATAAATCTAACTTTTTTTAAAAAGTACTTAACTGAAATAAATGATGCAACTGAACACCATCTGGTAAAGGTTCAAGAGGAACCCAACCAAGACGAACTGCTATACGTCCAACATTTGTGTCAACCTATACACATCCAAAAGATAGTGAATGTTAAAAGATAACAAATAGATATAAAATTTGTATAATTTCTTTTCATACCGGAAAAGCCGAATGTTTAAGTCCTAAAAGTCGTACGCACTCAGCACTCTTTAACCCTATTCCTTCAATCTCCAATAAATATCTCCTGATAGTACAAAATAAAGTTTTAATGCCGTTTTCCAATAATGAAAGCTGCAATAACATTAAAAAATCAGCACAAACATACTTTACTAAGTCAGAAGGAGCATCTCGAAGCCATTCAAGATCCACGCATCCATTTTGTTTTGCTTCTTCGTTGAGAAATTTCTTTGGAAAAGAAAAAATACATTAGTGTCTAACCTCTAAAATAATATATCACCAAGACTTTTACAAAAATATTTTCTTACCAAGATTTTTCTTGCAAGACCATTGTGTTGTCCTCGTTTCATGATGGTGTCAGCAAGAACTTGTTGATCAGATAACCTTACAGCATTCCAATCAACAGTGTCCATATGTATTGCATTCCTAGACCTTTCTTTTGTGTACACTTTTCTCAAACTCTCCCAATCAACAGTCTCATCTTCCATGATACCTGTTTTTTTGTTTTTTCTTTTTGCATCTTTTTCATGTTGCTCCAAATTTTCTTGTAAGGAGACAGATCCAAGTGAATTTTTAGGATCATCTTTCTCATTCTGAATTGGTATTTGGCCATCACCAACTAAGTTATTAACCTCTTGAGGTTCATCAATAAAGTATGCTAAGCTTTCCAAACTGTCTTTTGCATTCACCGGAAATTTTGCAGCAACACTCATGAAAGCATTGCTGTAAAAAATAATAATCAGACCAAAAAAAATATTAAATATTTCATCTCAAGGTTTTTTAAACTAATTCAGATTTTACCTTGAAAGGTAGTCAGAAACATTTTGTGTCAAGAAAACTCCAACCACTGAATCAACAACCGAGCCTTTCCACTGTTTGAATTTTCTATTGCCTGCAAGATATCAACCACTAACATAATCAAAAGCACAACATTTTGCTAACTGTATATTTTATTTGTGAATCATTTTAAATATTACAAAAGATAATAACAATGCACCTTGCAGAAAATGCATACGGTTGATGAAAAGCTCTATCCGGCTTTGGAAGATTGTTCGTTCTTCTTTCCATTTGCACTCAGTCTCTTCATCGTTCACATGTGATATATCTGGAGGATCGTTCTCCATTAACAACTCCCACTCTTTAACGGTTTCAGGATCAAGATTCACTTTCGCATTAACCAGTTTTTTCTTTGCTTTGCCCAAAGTTGTTCCTCTTCGATTGATATTTAGTTTGTCCATCTCTTTGATTAACTTGGCAACACCTTTAGTTGCTTTTTTCGTAGACTCTTTAGGCGTTATGTAGCTAACCGAATTCATAAGTGTTTCTGCAAAAACAATTGAACAAAAATAATAATGTGTAACCAAATCAACCACCCAACGATATTTATATATTATCACATATCTCCATTCAAATTACTATATGTATGACCCCGTTTTATATCTAAAACACAAGCTATACTATCAAGATATCTCCATATGTGTGTAGGTATGGAAGAAATGTGCAATTTACTAATTAAATGAAGAATGATTGCATGTAACGAAAAATCAAAAAAAAAAAAAAAATTCTGTAGATCAAAATAAAAATATGGTTACCTTCTATGTGCAATGGAACATCGGCTAAAGATGAAAGATTGTGATCTTTTTGATAATTTAATTGGAAAATTAAATTCTCCAGCATATCTTTCATTTCTTTAGTGCGTGAGTTTGGTGCAACACAACTCGACGCTGTTATGAATATATCTGTGAAAACAACATATAAATAATATAACTAGATATAGTAGAAAAATATCAGATTTTATGATAGATTGTAAAAATTATTTACCTTTAGTTTGAACTGCAACATCTACATGTCCATTATCTTTCTCATGGTTTTTTTCTTTGGTTACAAGTTTGCCAACTTTCTTAGCTTTTTTCAAGCGTTCCTTCGAGCCTATAAAACAAAGAAATCACAAAATCATATAAAATTGATATGTGCAAAACCCTTATCATCTTATTCCTTTTAAGAATAAACGCATTACAAAAATCATTTATGAGAAATAGAAGTCATTACCAACTGTTATTTTCTGGTTAGAATGCATCAGGTTCAGCTCTGGTGCTATCCTTTTTATATCTGTCAAAAATACATAGATAATCAAATTAAATACATCATCAAAAAGGTATTAAATAGATAAATGTAATAAAAATACTTCAAAGATAAACAAAAATAGCTGATTACCTTTCTCGCTCGGATGAACTTCTACCAACAACAAAGTTTCTTCTAGACATTCAAAACACAAAGCATTTCTAGTCCATCTAACCATATTCTTTTTACGAGTAGACCTTTTTGAATGTTTTTTCCAAATGGGCATAGGAAATGAGGGAGATATCAACACATGAAAATCAGTTCTACGGAGTGTAGTCATCCTCCTTTTGCCCTTTGGAAAGTTGGGAATGGAACTTCTGCCAAGTTCAAGAGCAAGACAAGTAGTAGAACTCATCTCTTCTTCATCCAATGCCAAAGATCGAGCTACGTTCTTGTTTGCTTTGTTGTTTCTTTTCTTTGGAAAACTCTGCTTTTCTGGAGTTCGAACCTCAAATACATCTTCATCGTCTTTCTCTTTCTTACTCCTTTTCTTAGATATAGTTCTCATTCGAAGATTGGTATGATCCCTTGGCTTTTTTCCATCTTCCATAATCCTCGGCCTATGGTATCTCTGTTTCTTGCGTATCTTTTCAGAATGGTTCTCCTTTCCTTCTCCATTAACATATTGTGAATCATCTTTCACCAATTAAAACAACCATAAACAATATTACTACTTCATGTATTCACAATTTGTAGCAACCTAAAATGTGCTAACTATATTTTATAAGATTTATGTTAAAAATTATTTACCTTGAACAATTGTTGACTTAGCATTTTTTTCTTCGATTTCTTCTTTAGAGTCTTTATTCCCTTGTGTGCTATGGAGACTTTGTAGATCGACTTGCACCATCAAATAAAATAAAATTGTAATAAGTAACTGATCTTATACTATATAGATAACATCAGTTTGAACTCAATAATTTTTTACCTTTGAAATTTTCTGGTTCTTCACTCTTTTTCACAAACTCCTCTTTAGTTGTATTTTCTATGTTGAAATCTGAAGAAAGATCTGAATTCGCCAATTCGGAACTCTTAATCTTTTGTGGAGAAGTTGCAGAGTCGTCGACGTTTTGTAACTTATTGAGCCGCTTAGTAAACTTTCGCCGAACGTAAAATTTCAGTGGCGGTTTAGGCTTGACGGGTGTTTCTTGACCAACCAAACCAGAAACTTGGTTTGGATCTTGTGAATTTTTTTCCATTACTGTCTCCTGTAACATATACATTGATTAATTTTTTTTTCTATAGAAGTGAAAATCATTATAATTCAAACTAAACTTCGGTGTGATACAAGAGAAGGCAAAGACAACTTCAGAGGAGCAATTGTTTAAGGATAACTGGAGGAGGAATTAAAACTTACAGTGTATAATTGCGGTATACTCTGAGGCAGGAGAGACGAAAGTATATGTGAAGCACACAGAGGATCGAACTTGCGTCAACTTCTCAGAGGCGAGAGAGAGAGAGGGGACAAACCTTGGGGGAAAAAGTGTTCCTTGTTGAGAAAAAGGTTTTTTTCCATTTACATTTTGAGAATTTAAGGGTTTTTCCATATTTTGACAACGAGGTGTTGAGATAATTATGTTGAACATTTTCTTTAAAAAAAAGTAGAATATTCGAAGTTATCATGGGTTTTAACAATTTGAAAAAAAAATATGTAGAGATTTTCCTAGATTCTTGTGGTTTATCTATTTTTCTTTGTATTTTAGCCCTTTTTCAAAAAAAAAGTTGTATTTTTGAAACGGAACGTTTAGTTTATTTCGAAAATATTACTATACAAAAGTATTTATTTTCAGCAGCTACTTTTGTTCAATTGATTGGTCCAGAGGTATGTATGAGGGATCTCTAGGTTATTTTCTTTGTAGATTTCACTTGTAGAAAATATTATGGACTTTTGTCTATCGATTATGCGTAAGTTCAAGTTCCTTTAGAGCATCAGCATTGCTGGGACAAATTTTAGGTGTCTTAGTTTTTTTTATTATTATTTTGAAGTTAAAAAACAATGTTAAGAGTTATTAGCAAAAAGGTAGATTATTGCTGGAACTTTATGATGTCTCTTAGTATATAAACACCCATGCTTTGCTTACTTGTCAAGCAACACAATACCAACGAGAGCAAAGTTATATCACACACATAATGGAATGAAAAGAGAGAATCAAGTATACAAAAGCAAAGTTAAAAACGAAACCAAAAACAAGAGTGGTTTCTTAAGCAGCAGCAACTGCCTCGGCTGGCTTGGTTTCAGGAACATTCTTTGGAGGAACAGCAGTAGTAGCAGCAGCAGCAGCAGCCGCCGCCTCTGGTGGAGGTTGAGGAGCAAGTTTCAGGTAAGCAGGCGGGTTCTGTTTGAGCTTCAGCAATATATGTCTCATTCTTCAGAGATCGGTTGGCTACAACAAGACTAAAACATATCGGATGCAAATAGACAGTTGTGTAGAGACAATTCTCACCAAACCGCATGACAACAACACAGATTGAGAAACAGGGATTCAAACTATAATCTTTACAGAAAAGAGCAAATATAAAAGAACACACCTTTTCCTTCTCTCTGTTAGCTGCTTTGTTGTTTTCACAAGTTATCTCCCTCTTCTTGTGGAAATCGTCTTTGAACTGATTAATGTAGCAAAAAGATCCTATCTTTATATACCAAATCGAGCCTCTAAGAACAGAGTATAGTTGTTTCCCGATCTGATCAATGTTACGTACCTGTTTTGACAAGCTGCTCAGATATCTTGCTTAGATTAGAGCCACCGACGACTCCAAGAGTAACTACCTGAAAACTCTCACAGACATTTCATCGAACACTAATCATGCATAATAAAACCCAGTTCACAGAAACTACAATGGGATCAAACAAACACACATCTTCGTTACCTTGCGTAATTCTCTGATAAAATCGAGCAATTCAGGAGTAGCTTCCTTCCTCGGAGCAGTGAGGGTACCGTCGACGTTCAACAAAGCCATTACTGCTGGCTTCTTGGCCGCCAAAGTCGTTGCCTTTAGTGAGTTCCTGTGACTTAGGAGAAGTCTCTGCTCGTTCGTGGAAGTAAGAGAGACGATTTATTCAATCTATCCAACGGAGAAGACGAAGAGAAGGAAAGAAGGTAGCAACGGAAGGAGAGAAGGGAGAAGGAGAGACACGTGGCTTTAAGAACCACAAAAAAAAGTTCTTAATTAACAAACGTCTTCGACGTTTATAGCTATTTTCGATTTAAATTTTGTCTTTTATTAACTAAGAAACGTCTTAATATACGCCGATAATTATGATCTTAGAAAACTTAATGACTGATATTTTTTTTAGATGTTGTATCATATTTCGATCAAAAAAAAAAAAAAGATGTTGTATCATATATAGTGGAACAAAAAAAAACATAACAGTGAGGTTGAAAACATTATTTTTTCTTTGTTCACAAAGAAAGCAAAAGAAAGGACAATGGGGATATATTACTTAACAAAATACATAAGGATGGTTCATTTTGATTGGCTGGTGAAAATGCATTTGAAACATAGAAAGAGTAAAGTCATCAGTCAACTGATCCGACGGCAGATAGTGATTCCATCACCAACAGGGAGCATGCAGATCTCGATCCTAGGGTCAGCAGCAAGAGCCTTGTTAAGCTCGAGAACAAAGTCTCTGTAGTAACGAACGTACTTCCTCATCGGTGCATCAGGAGGGGCCACAACAGAGCCGTTCCAAAGAGTGTTGTCGTAGCCGATCACTCCTCCAACTTTCACAAGATCGATCAAACGTTTATGGTAGTTGATGTAGTTGTCTTTGTCAGCATCAACGAATATAAAGTCATATGTTCCATGGTTCTTCTCCTGCATCATACCACACACGATAATTAAGTTACTCCCTTACAATAAAATTTTATTTTACGTTACCAGAAGAAGAATGCTTACGTCAGCAACGAGTTCATCAAGAACAGGAAGAGCAGGGCCTTCCCTGAAGTCGATCTTATGAGCAACGCCAGCTTTCTCGATGGTCGGTAAACCCAACTCGTAATTCTCTCTGTTAACGTCCATAGCCAGAATCTGAAGATAAGAATATGAAATTTTTAACCCCATTTTCACATTTAAATCATATATTATAAAAAAACAGAGGAAGAACAGAGAAAAAAAACAGAGGAAGAAGATTTTTACTTTGCCGTCTTCAGGGAGAGCAAGAGCGGTGGCAAGGAGAGAGTAGCCAGTGTAAACGCCGATCTCCATTGTGTTCTTGGCGTTAACTAGCTTGATTAGCATGTTCAGAAACTGACCTTCATCTGCTGATGTTGTCATTATGTTCCAAGGGTGTTTTGCTGTGACTTCTCTGAGTTCTTTCATCGATTCTGGTTCTCTTGGATACACACTTGTCTCCAGAATATACTGCATGTTGTTAATTAAGTTTAAGACTAAATTACTGAACCGAAGCAAACCACAGAGTTTTTGAAATGAAACCGGACCTGGTAGAGATCGTCGCTCTGTAAGAGACTTTTGTGACCGACTTCTTGGTGACGGAGATTCTGAGATTGCTTGTCTTCTCCATTGGTAGATGTCTTCGCTGTCTCTGCTGCTGTCGTCGCCATCTCTCACTCTGTATATGCTAAAGTGTTTGTGGGGTGATTCATACAGATGGCATTATTGGTGTGTATATAAAGGAAAGAGAAAACGAGACCGGTTTGAACCGGGTTAGTTGTATCCGGTAGAACCTGGTCCGGGGTTGGTGAAACTCTCCTTCTTAACACACAACTGGTCAGTCGCTGTCTTAAAATGGGTCCCATACACTGTGGGGCTTCAGACGCACTAGGGGGGTGATATTGCCTTGGTGGCAATCAAATAAATTTTCCGATTATTGGAACCAACTAAGTGAAGTGGTTTTAATTTTTAAAATGATAGTTGTGTGTGGTGTGGTTTTGTGACAAGTGAATTTTGTCTGTGCATCTATGAGTCAGTTGCATGCTTGCTGCTAGATACTACTCCAAAAATGTATTTATTACGTCTTGATTTCATCCTAAATATACACGATGATTGTTCCAAAGGCGTGATTGAGAATTTCATGCTGGATGTAGCCATGTAGGTGAGGTGTATTTTAAACAAATTAAAAGTAGACATAAACAACTAAAAAAGAAAGTAGAAAATGAGGAGACTTGGTGAGTAGAGAAGAAAGACCAATCTGAAGGGAATACAGAGACATTCTTGGTAGATCCAACAACTCTGACTGGTCTTTGTGGTAGGTGAACCTCTTCTCGGTGGATTAGTTCTATTAGTTAATCATCCTTCCTTTTAGTTTTTAAGAATACATTTGAACATTACAAAAAAAAAAAAAAGACATCCGAATCAGTATTCGTCATAGTACTTGTCGCCAATTTTATGAATGAAAAGTTAATTACTAACTTCTTGTTTATCAGAAGATAAAAAGAAAATATGCTCACGCCCGGTGGGACTCGAACCCACAATCGTCTGATTAGAAGTCAGACGCCTTATCCATTGGGCCACGGGCGCCTTGATGTTCCAATAACTTAATAACAATTCTTTCTCATGAAGTTCCGAGTCAAGTTGTCAATACGACGATGATATTCGAGTAAACAGATAAGACGCTCACTCCCCTCTCCGTCTAGCTGCTTTCGATGATAGCTTCGCTGAGTCCAACTATAACAGAGCCGAGGCTCATCTCTTCGATGAGTTCCGTCTCGGCGACTGTTACTCCTTGTTTGTATTCAATCTCTCTGATTCATTCACCAGCGAAACAGAGGAAGGCTCGAAACTCAAGACTCAGAGCTTCCACGGCGTCATTAAGTATGCAAACAACGAAAGATATCATCGACGTACCAATTTCCAAAAAGGTTTCTCCTTTACACCTTCTAAAAGAATCTAAAGTTCCCAGCTTTATTTACGTAGAGAGGAAAATTGAGGAAGATTGATAAACTATGTATAGGTGCTTGTCCCGATTGGGTATGGTACGGAGGAGATAGAAGCTGTTGTGTTAGTTGATGTTCTACGACGAGCTGGTGCTGAGGTCACTCTTGCCTCTGTGGAGCAGAAGCTTGAAGTGGAAGGCTCATCAGGGACCAAGTTGCTTGCTGATGTCTTAATCTCTAAATGTTCTGAACAAGTTTTTGATCTTGTGGCCTTGCCGGTAAGTTACTAGACATTACAAATTTTATGTTCTGCTTTGGTTGATTCATTGACTGTTCTACATTGTGAAAGGGAGGCATGCCTGGTGCTGTTAGATTAAGAGACTGTGGAGCTCTGGAGAAGATCATGAAGAGACAAGCTGAAGAGAAGCGGTTATACGGAGCTATATCCATGGCTCCTGCTATTACTCTTCTTCCATGGGGGCTTTTGACTAGAAAGAAGGTAGGATTCTAAAGGCTTAGACTGTATGTAATCTTTGTGTCCTCTTTACTTGATTTCTAAACTTGGTGTTAGTTCATTGTGCAAGACAACAGGACATCCTGCCTTCTTCGGGAAGCTGCCTACATTCTGGGCGGTTAAGACAAACATTCAGATCTCAGGGGAGCTTACAACTAGCCGTGGACCAGGCACTTCTTTTCAGTTTGCTCTTTCTTTGGCTAACCAGCTCTTTGGAGAAACCACAGCCAAATCAGTTGAAGAGCTTCTGGTCTTTAATCTTTAATTCACTTGTATTACCATTCTTTTCTTTATCTATCTTTTGATATGTAACAGTCTTTTCTTTTCTAATCCTTTCTCCAGCTTCTACGAGATGGTTACCAGAATCCTAAGACGGAAGATTTTAATAGCATTGACTGGTCTCTGAACCACACACCTCGTGTAAGTCAGCATGTCGCTTATAACCAATGCCTTTCCATGTAATTCATGAAATGATGATAAATGTTTCTTTTTTTTATTATAGTTTCTGTATCGATGGAGTGCTATTTAAGTTGGCTGATTCTTGTAGGTTCTGTGAAAATGGTTTTAATGATGTTTAACTAAATTCAGGTTCTTATCCCGGTAGCTAATGGATCTGAAGAGGTTGAAGTGGTCACAATTACTGATGTTCTTAGAAGAGCCAAAGTAGATGTCACTGTTGCATCGGTTGAAAGATCTTTGCGGATCACGGCATCCCAAGGCATTAAAATTGTCACTGACAAATTGATTGGTGAAGCTGCTGAATCAACATATGATCTAATCCTTCTTCCGGTAAGACATCAAGATCACTAGAGCTATACTGATGTTTATGACATGGTGAGTAACTTTGATGTTTTTTATTGATGGAAACTTCCTAGGGAGGCCGTACTGGCTCAGAACGTCTACAGAAGTCCAAAGTTCTCAAGAAGCTACTCCAAGAACAACAAGAAGGTGGGCGAATATATGGAGCTACTAACTCTTCATCTACTGTCCTGCATAAACACGGTTTACTCAAGGTAAATTAAAGAAACTTTTGTTTATTTTTTCTTTCTTTCTGTCTTAGATATGAGCAAACACTGTGAATGATTCTGAATCCTATTGCAGGAGAAGAGAACAGCTGTGTACGTTTCAGACACAGAAGGGCCTGCGAATGACCAAATGATAGAAGGAGCAGAAGTTGTTATAGATGGAAACGTGATTACAAGTTTGGGGCTCGCAACTGTTACTGATTTCTCTCTAGCTATAGTTGGTAAGCTGTTTGGACATGGTAGAGCAAGAAGTGTTTCAGAAGGGATTGTGCATGAGTATAGAGGGAATTTGAAAGCATGATAACTTTATCGTGGATCTGGATTTGTATCTACAAGTAAATTTGGCCATTTAAGTTAGTTTTTGTATTACAAGTTTGAGATTAAAATATGATTGATTCTAAACTTGTTTTCATCTATCTGTTCACTCTCTCTGTTTAAGTCCCAAATTAGTTATTAGTCGAAACAAGAGGTCCACACAGGTAATATATGCTACAAGAAAAATCCACTCTGGTCAAGTTCACAAAGATGTTTCAAGACATTGACACGTCCTATAAAGCAACATCAAGATCCATTACATCAGGAACATAAAACCAAAAGATGCTTCAAGAAACAGAAGAAAAAAAAAGTGCTGATCTAGTCAAATCGGCCACGCCTACAATCACCCACATAAACACCTGCCTAAGTTACATACAAAGCTAGCTTCTACCTTCTGTTTTGTTCTCTTTGTTGAGCTCCTTGGGCGCCTTCATAAATAAGCTCTCTACCATGGTCCCATCGATGTCCTTCGGAAGCATTGCTTTTTGCATCCCCATGGCTGCCGCATTGGCTCCAGAAGCTGCAACCAAAAAAAAAAGAAAAGAGAATTTAAATATCAAAACTTGCGGGACTAGTCTTGCAAAAGATATTGGTACTGTACTTAATGTTAAGATGTGATGTTATACTTCACTTCATTGTATTGGACTAAAAGCTTGTACTTAAGAATACAAGAGAAACTGAAAATACTTGTTTTTCTGCTTTACCATGATTTCAACCTGCATAGAAACATTTGGTCAAATCGAATGGTCAGAACCTCAAGTAAAATATAAAATATCACAATTGAAAAAAAAATTATAAACCAATATGGTGGAGGAGGAAGACAAATCTCTGTGGAAAAATGGGAAAGGTACTTATAAAAAGCTTTTTCATCTAGTGAACTTGGCAAGCTATAAGATAGAACACATCAGGTTTGCTGTTGGTATAAAGCTGTGTGGTTTAAATATGCAACACCAAAATTTTCTTTCATGCTGTGGACTGCTGCTATGCATGAAAGACTTCCAACATGTGAAAGAATAACAGCTGGAATGGAAATGCTGATGTTGCTTGTATATTATGTCAAGAGCCATTGGAGACAATGGATCATCTTTTCTTTGAGTGTCCATATTCTACTCAGATATGGGAGAAGTTGATGGAGTATTGAGACCTCAGTACACAACAAATTGGAGACACATAATCAGGCTAGCTTTGGATCACACACAGAGTAAACTCAAGCTTTTCACTGCCAAATATATATTTCAATCAGCAGCTCAGAGAGAAAGGAATATGAGAAGACATGGAGAAGTTTCCTCGCCAGTGGGTTTATTGATCAAAGATTCAAAATGATTGAGAACATGAGGAATAGACTCACTACGTACTATAAGGAAGAAAGGTGATATGGATTATGAAGGAGGAATGGTGTATTGGCTTTTCATAAGACAAGTGTCTCAAAGAAAAAAGAAGAAGAGAGGTTATAGAAAAAAAATGAAAAGTTTGTAATTTTCAAGTTTGGAATTATTTATAAAAAGGATGCACTTGATGTAATTTTTTTTTCTTTTGAATTAGTTGTAACATTTAATTCTAAAGAAAAAATTGAGATATGAAGAAGCAAGACTCACTTGTTTCCTCTGCAACTTTCCTTTGACGGTTCTCAGTCACACTATTTCGAATAGAAAATGAGTGAATGCTTTGCTGAACATTCTAATGATTTCCCTGGCTAACTATCTATTTGATGATTTCAGACTTTCAAAAGCTTATACTGCATCTTGGCGATAGAAACGCTACAAAGGTGTTGGATTCTATCATGTGCCAAGATCTTGACCATCAACATACCCGATATGACATGTCTTCTTGACCATAACAACATCTTATTCCTTAGAATTTTATAAAATATCATCAAATTTGTTACATTCAATCAAATATTCCTTATTTTTTTATTTTGACATTTTTTCTGTATTTGAATAAACTATCCATAATATATTTAGCTGGTATATGAAATAGTGAAGATTTAACACACCTCATACTCATAAAACAATCAAACACAAATAAAGTCAATCGAATTTTATTAAGAACCCATAACATATTTTGTGTCAAAATAGTAAACTAATTTCACTGGCTGTATTTAACTAATTAGTTAATAGCTTTTTGACACTGATTAATAGTCTATTAATCTTCAATAGAGTAAAACAAATTCATTGAAGCACATACTTATGGCTGGGCTCTTCTTACCTCATTACCAAGCCTCAGCAAAGTTGCTATCTTATTATTTTATCAATTTGTATCGTATTTCGAAGCGGCCTAACTTGAGATCAGAAAATATTATTTTATAGTGTTTATTAATTTACGTGTATTAGGCTATAGCGTTTCTACTGTATTTCTTGTTCTCGGAAAAAAAAGAAAAAATAAAGAGGTTTGTGTCGTCAAAAATCTAAACACTCTAACAATAATTGTAACTGAATACTGATGCACAAGCAATTTTGCCATTTATGTTAGTGTTGTATAAGATTTTGTATTACCAGTTTGAGATTACAACATGATTGATTCTAAACTTGATGTTTTCATCAGTCTTATCAACTCTCTCTCTTATTCGTTTTTGATTCGGTCTCAAACTAGCAGCTTCAAATGGGAGGATGAACTTCAACAAACAAAGCTAAAACATAATGCTCAATCAATTGTGTTACCATGTGACTTTAGAATAAAGACAACGAGTGAAAAAGTTGTCGATCAGCAAACTGTTAATTCAGATTAAGACAAGACAATATAGTATTCGAGTACACACATAAATGCATAATTAGTGCATTGCAATGTTAATTTGACATAGAATAAGAAAAAAAAATGAAGTGCCCCCTCCGTTGTTGACGTTGTCACCTCCTTCTCCACCTTCTGGTACAGGGATTAGATGTCCGTTGCCTGAAACACCGGTGGAACAGGGGTGAAAGCTTTGCTGAACATTTTGCAACAAAGTTGAAAATAGGTGAAGAACATTCTAATGCTTTTGCTTCTCAACCTTGTAATTTATTTCTTCTTCTTTGTTAATTACTTTAATAATTTTACATACTATGACTAACTATCTATTTGATGATCAGGTTTTTGGAAGCTTATACTACATCTTGGTGATAGAAACGCTACAGAACTGTTGGATTCAATCATGTGACAAGATCTTGTCTTACAACATATCATATATGACATGTTTTCTTGACCGTAACCACAACTTGTGGCTGGGCTCTTCTTGAATGATTTCCTACATCACATAAATCCTGCAAGATTGGAGAAATGAAAACATATCATAATATGTTTTGTGAGAAAAAGATTTTTGTGTGAGGTTACTTGTGTGGTAAGGGAAATCTACTGTGGCGGGACATGAAACAAATCCCATTTTGGCAGTTCTGAAATCTTTTTTTCACAGCCTTTGTGAAGTTTTGGTCTGAGTTATGTTGGTTGAGTATTAGTAGTTTTTGGTATCGAGTGTTGGTAAGGTTAAGATGAGATATTGTTTAACATGTTGGGTTGAATGTTATGGGTTGAATATGGTTGAATGTGATTTAAAATATATATGATAATTAATGATACTAAGTAATAAAAGTTTGATGATTATTTATATATCCTCTATCACTTTGTTTAACCTTATTTTACGAAAAATAAATTGAAAATCACATTAATCATATAATAAAATTTTATATTTTTCGTATTTGTTATATTTGAATTTTTTAAAATGATTATAAATAATTGAAATATTTAAAATTTTCAATGATTATGATCAACGGTTAAAAGTTTTATTATAAAAATATATATTGATAATAAACCATATGAGTAGGAAACCTCATTTAATATATATATATATATATATATATATATATATATATATCATTTAAACTAAATTATATACTATTTTAAAATGCATAGCTATTATATTTTCAAAATTTAGAAACAATATCATTCTTGAACTGAATTTTACAATTAATAAAATTATTAGAATATAAGAAAATATATTTTTATTATTTTAAATATAATTTAAAGAAAAAATAATTATATAACAAATATTTAATAAAATAAAATAACAAAACATTTAATATGTGCTCTACCCATATATTACCTAGCTACATTTATAAGCTATAACTTATAAGTTATAACTGATTAACATTACAACATTTAGAACTGAGTTATGTATTGTTAAAGAAAAAATATAAGGTTGATTACTCAAAATTTCGCATGTGTATAAGAAAGCTAATTGTCTAGCAGATGGATTAGTTAACTATACATTTTCCTTATCTTTTGGTTTACGTTATTTTGAATTTGTTTTGGAATATGTTGCTTCTATCTTGTCGGATGATATCCATGGGGTCGCTAGATCTCGAAAGATTTGTTTGTAATGGTTTTTGGATTTGAATAAAAAGCTACCACCTACCAAAAAAAATATAAGACATAATGAATAAGAAATTTAAAATTGAGCCCATTTCAAATGTTAAATGAAATCTACTATTAGTGGATTGAGTATTTGTCAGATAGAATTAGAATCTAATCATTTCTCCAGCTTCTACGCGTTGATTTCCAGAATCCTAAGGCGGAAGAGTTTAATAGCATTGACTGGTTTCTAAACCACACACCCCGTGTAAGTCGGAGGCATGCAGCTATAACCACACACCTCGTGTAAGAGGTCCACACAAGTAATATATGCTACAAGACAGATCAAATCTTGTCAAGCTCACAAAGATGTTTCAAGACATTGACACGTCCTATAAAGCAACATCAAGATCCATTACATCAGGAAGATAAAACCAAAAGATGTTTCAAGAAAACCGAAGAAAGAAAAAGGAGTGCTGGTCTGGTCAAATCGGTCACACTTCATTACCTACAATCACCCCCACAGAACCACCTGCCTAAGTTACATACAAAGCTAGCTTCTACTTTCTGTTTTGTTTCTATAACTTGTGCTCTTTGTTGAGCTCCTTGGGCGCCTTCATAAATAAGCTCTCTACCAAGGACCCGTCAATGTCCTTCGCAAGCATTGCCTTTTGCATCCCCATGGCTGACGCATTGGCTCCAGAAGCTGCAACAAAAAAAAAAAGACAATCTCTGCTAAATATCAAAACTTGTAGGACTAGAATTGCAAAAGATATTGGTACTGTACTTGATGTTAAGATGTGACTGCAATTTTTGTACTGCAATTTTTTTTTGCCAGAGTAAAAAGCCTAACCGACTCAAGAATACATGAGAGACTGTACCTGTTTTTTCTGCTTTTCCATGATTTCGACCTGCATAGAGAAACATTTGGTCAACTGGTAGAACTTCAAGTAAAACTACAAAAGTATACTACAAGATAGGAAGAAGAGAGACACACTTGTTTCCTCTGCAACTCTTCATTCTGCTCTTTCAATTGTGCAACTTCTGCCTCCAGCTCCAACGTATAAGCCTGTCAAGGCAGCAAGATGAAAAAAACTTAATAACTATACCAGACGGTGGTTTTAAAGTAAAACGGACACTCACTTGCTTGCGAGCGCGTGATCTTGCAGCAGACTCCCTATTCTTAATCATCCTTTTCTGCCTCCTCTCAATCACTTTCTCCAGGACTGCGCCTGTTTTTCTTACTCGACCGAACATGTAAGGAGCTGGTGACAAAGATGTATCCATGTTGCTCTTTGGAGTCAGATCAGGTGACATCTGGCTTCCAGGAGATACTGCTGCAACTGTAACACCTGTTTTAAAATCAACCGCTTGAACAAGGTTGTTATTGTTCATAGGCCGTTCCCTAACTCCAAGAATTGAAGGCTTCACTTCCTGAAGGCAAAAAAACAAACCAGTGGTCAAATAAACTAAAACATAATGGCAGATACAAGACCAGCTTAACTCTCAAACATGATAACTAGATCTATTACGTATCTATCAGGTTTTAAAGTCACCTGTGTTGGAGGTTGAGAACGGTTGTCCAAACCAACAGTGTTGGAAAACGTAATATTAGTCTGTTTGGGGAAAGCTACATCCTGCTGCTTCTGGATCAGTTGTTGCGGCTGATGCACCTTTTGTGGCTGCTGCTGCTGCATCTGCAACGGCTGAGTTTGAGCTGTCATCAGATCCGGTCTCACCACACCTCCATGAGGCGGCTGGTTAGGACCAAACCCATTACGAGCTGAAACCAGACCAGCATCGCTTCCAAATCCAAAGAACCCACCATTAAAGTTCTCCACCGGTTGAGACTCTTCCCTAACCACACCGGCTCTGACCAAGAACTCCTCTAGAGTCATCTCTCCCAACGTTTGTTGCCTCTGCGGAACTCCACTTGCTCCTCCAACATTACCAACACCACTTCCAGTGTCATCCTCCTCCTTCATCAGCTCCTTCCAGACATCATCAACCCTTTTCTGACTAATGGTACGAGGCAACGTAAGTGACCCTTGTCTCTGCAAACCACCGCTAGTAATCTCTGCTCCCACACCAACTGCAAAACCTCCATTGTTGTTACCACTGTTCATAACAGTGTTGTTGGTGAAACTTGTGTTGTTGGCCATCATTGATTGGCTTTCCTCAGCTGTCCATATGTTCTTCAAGAGCTCGTCCATGTTCATGGACCCAAAGTCCTTCCCAACCCCACCGCCCCATGAGTTCTGAAACTCATCAAATGTTAACGAGAAAACAGAGTTCTGTCTCGTCAGAGGAAGACCACTCCCCAAAGCTGGCTGCTTTGCGTCATCAACGAAGTTAAATCGAGAACCCATCTCTCAAAAAATTCAAGCTTTGAATCCACAAACTCCCTTCACGTAAAACAAACAAATAAAAATCAGATCTTTAATCAAATTCGAAACAGAGCAAAGAGTGAAAACAGAGGAGAATCTCAAATAATTCTCCGAAACAACCAATCACAAGTTTATATTCGGCGGGAAAATTCATGATTCTGATCCAATCAACGAATCTGAAACAAGAAACCAATCAGTGAAAGTTTTTATTTCCTCACCTTCAAATTTTTATTTCGGGAAATCGATATTTCCTTTTCGAGAAAGAAATAAAGATCTGAGAAATATAGGGAGGGAGGAGGCGACATGTGTCCAAGGCGTGACACTCGTCGTGATATAAAGGGCGTTTCGACTGTTTGGACCCGGGGATTAATTTATTCTCGATAAGGTATTAAAAACTCTTTGACGTCAGATCGTGCGTGAGCGAAAGTTATTGGACAACGTGTCCCAATGAGAAGCGCTGCTTTTTTTGTTCTAAAATCGTTATCATACGTTTACGATTCCAACGAATAGTAGTTCGCAAAGTGTAAGGACACTGGCCGTTAGATTTTCTAATCGCCGTCGTCGGCAACGAGATGAATAATTGTTTTTCTTTTGTTTTAATAAAAAACTAATATTGTAATTTGCCCGATGATTTATTTGGTAGACGGACATTTATGCAAAATCAGGTCTTTCTCGGCTGGTATATAGTTTAACCTAATGTTCTATGATAATCAATTGTTAATACTTATTTTTAATATAGTCATTCACTTGATGCGCTACATTTACAAAATATATACCTTCAATTTCATCATCTAATAATATCAATGGAAAATTTGAAAGAAAGAAAAACGAAACAGCAGCAAAAATACAACGTTATTCCATGATTGGGATCGCATAATTTTGGCAAATCAATGGCGCAATGATCTTAACATCATGATTCACTACTACTAACTAGTATAGTAGTATACAGAGTTACAAACTATATTAACAAACAGAGAAAGGAGAATGTTATTAAAATAAAGGGTCTATTAGCTAGATATACCCAAACGTGTCCAATATTAGGAGAGTACACATGACTAGACATTAAGGTAAATCACCATAGCTTTTTGGTCTTGTCTTTCCCAAATTGCCCCTACTGATATCTCTCTCTCTCTCTCTGATCTATCTTTTTATTAATCTCATCGTTATCTGATTCTCTTCTTAGTTCCAGTATATATTTATTTTATACAATTCTTTTCTTGAACTAAATCAAATTGATACGGATCTTCACAGCATCTCCCCGTGGCCATCAATGTAACTCTTTTCCACGCCATCCTCTATCAGTTTTTTTCCGACTTATTTCCGCCATCGTCCGTCGTAACAATTCTGTCAAAGTTGAATTTGCCATGTAAATCTGTGAAATCATGTCCCAAATAAAGCCATATCTGTTGTTTTCAATTTCTCTTGGATTTTCCGCCCAACTTCTTCTTTTACCTCGTCATAACATAACACATGACTTATTAATATACTAAGGAGATAACTCAAGTGTTATCGGAATCAATATTAATCTCTAAGTAATATGATAACTCAAGTGTTATCGGTTAATAAACAAGTTATACTAAGAAGATAACTCAAATGTTACGCTAAGAAACCATGGGTCGGCTAACAAGTAACGTGTCAAGTAATAAATCATTTAACAGCTAGTTGTAATATTTTTGTATCATACTTTTGTATCAAATCATTATACGCTAACAAATAATTTACCAGCTAACAAAATAATTTAACAAATATTAACTCTGTTAACAAACTATATATTAAATCATGTATCAGTTATTAGCAATTCTTAACAGTTAACAAAGCATATATCAGTTAATGACAACTATTTATCACATCTTTATATATAAAATAGAGTTACTTCTCTCCTTAGAGAGACACATAGGAAGCCAGCTTGGAAATTCAAACTCTGCAGACGTGACACGTGTAAAACGATGCGTTTCATTAACTAAGTTGTGCGATAGGTCTGAGTTTCATTGTGTGATTTTGGGCTTCATTGAACCAAGCCCGTTAAACACTAATACTTCTGAAACTCAACGTTTTGGAAACTAGGGTTCCTCAAAATCTTTGATTTACGCCATTGGCGAAACTGATGTGGAAGTCGGCGTGACGATTCCGTTGGCTGGGGTTTCAATCACGTCCTTTCACCTTCTTTCCATTCATCGAAACGAGCCAGCTTCCAGATCCATCGCATTAAACAAGACAACTTTAATGTATGTTAATTTTTTTAGAGGCGGTGTTTTTACGGTATAAAAAGGTATGCTTTGGTCTTCTCCAAACCATCTTCTATATCTTTCTCTGATTTGAAGTCCGGTAGGTGCTCCACTTTTGAGGCCACATTGCTACGTTTCTGGGATGACAAGGATGTCAAGCGCGGTGGTTGATGTAAATGTATGTCTGCACATTAAAATTTATATAATCGTTGATTTAATATTTTTTCCCGGTGAATTGCTCTCTATTTCTCGATTCTGATATGTTCGAATTCGGTTTCAGGGGAAACCAAAGGTATTAACTCTTTAAGAAATGGAGGCAATGCTGCCGTAGCAGGAGCTCCGCTTTCGAATCCGATGACGATGCGAGCTGCTTGTGACGAACTTGGAGATGAGTCCACGAGGATCACTGGCTTCAAGAGATGTAGTAACGAAGGAGGCGGTGATGGAGATTCACAGAAACTGAAATTCTCTGTTTCTTTGTTGAGGGAATAAATCGAAAGATTTCACGGCCTTCGATGGGAAAAAAACCCTCCTACAAGACCAAAGAAGAGACAAGAACTATTCAGAGTCAAATGAATGTAAGTTAGGCTTTATTTATTGCTTAACATTTTCATTCTTGGTTGCTGGCTCTTTTCAACACCAGACTGTGGCTAACAGAGGAAGTAACAGCATGCTCTTATGATTTATGACGTCTCTGATGCTGTGGAAAAATCATCAAAGGTGTGATTCCTTGGTTTCTTCAGTTTGGAGTACACAAGATTCATGTTCTATCAACTTTGTGTTATACTTTTTCAGATGTAAATATGAAGAACAAATATAACAATGTGCCAATTTTTAGTGAATGAACTATTTTACTATGCTTCTTAATATTCTTCTCTTTATTTGTGTAATATGTGTAAAAGAGACAAGTTGAGCTGATCGTAATCTCCAGTTGTTTTAATTTCTGCATCTTTCTGCAGCTTTCTTACGTCTTTGTTCCTTATTTAATTTCTGGCTGGCTACTATATACTCATCATCTTCATCACCACCCTGATGAAGGTTATTAACATTTTCTCATATTGCTCGGGACTTATGATCATGAGAGCTTCGTTTGTTGTTTGGTGCAATTCATGTGGTACAGTTGGTTGAATCATACTTCTAAATTGCTAGCCTACCATTTACGTTTGTTGTCGCTGCAAGATTGGCTGATTTTCCTGTCTTAGTTAAATGATTTTCGTGAATGGCTAAGTGTTACATTCTTGCACATTTAATAGCAGAGTTTAAAAGTTTTAATTTTCCAAACAATATACATTCTTACACATTTAATGGTGGCAATCGAATGATTCAGGAGCAACAATACAACCAAGACTTTTCTTACTCTACTCTGATCAACTAAGATAAAATCGTTGTCAAAAAATTATATACTTTAATGGTATTTTTGGTAAAAGTAAATTTAGAATTTAAAATAAATTTGTATTATTAGATTATTAATTCGCTCGCCCGCCCGTAGGGCGGGTTTACCCTAGTATTTTATAAAATTAACAAAAGTTTTATCGGCTAACTCACATCTTACCAACTATTATTTGTTGCAATCTATTTTGCGACAACTAACCAAGCTTGTATCGCAAGTGGTAATTCCCAAACATAAGCACCAAAATGAAAGATTTGGAATTCCCAAGTCATGATTCACGAACTGGTCTGAGACGCTGATTCACTCTAACCTGTCAGATTAAGATCTCATCGCAGAATTTCTATGAACGTGGTAAGATGAGTAATTAGATCTGGATAGCCTCTCCCATTGATATCTACCCCTTGTATGAATCTAAACACCACAAATTGAGAATCCATGCAACGATTCCTAAAAATCAATAGAAGAGCTGAGATGAAATTACTGTAGTTGGGAAAGATTAGCAAACATAAAATAACGATTTTGTGATATTTTCAATGAAAAGGAAAAAAATCACATCAGAATAGATTAGTGAATGAAATTTGAACAAAGAAAAATAGAATTTGGATTTGGATGAAGAACAAAGGAGAAGAAAAATATAAATGTAGAAAAAAATGAAGGAAGAAGGAGACGAGAAGGGATAGAGAAAATGGTCTGGGAGCTGAGATGGTTACAGGGCTAAAATTGGAATGAAAAATCTAGGTTTAGTGGAAGGGTAGATCGTTAATTATTGTAGCGCGTGGGTGTGCTCGCACCAATTTTCTCTAAAATAAAAATGTAATAGATTATTATACAACTCAGTGTTTTTGTAACCCAGGACCTCGTAGTCCAGCGGTATCGAGAGGTACACCCAGATCAGGAGGTCAGGGGTTCGACTCGCGGGGAGGGGGAGGCGTGCCCAGGGCCGTAAAAGGTACAGGCAAAGACTGGCGCCGGGCCTAGGTGGTGGGCTGCCCGAAAGATGGTCAACACCTGGTTAAACAAAAAAAAAAAAAAAACTCAGTGTTTTTGTATACAAAAGTGGAGGAGGGAACGGTTGATCAGTTCCGGAATCTTTATCACGTTTGCTGCACCTACAAGGGATGGACATTTGCCACGTGGCGCACTCAACGCCCTCGTAAAGTATTAAAATGAAGCCACAAAACATTAAAATATCAGTATTGGTGTCCCATTACTCACATAACCCTTCGTGTTGATCTTCACATGTGATGTGATCTTCTCTTTAATTTATTTTATCTTTTTCATTACCTTTTGTTTATTAATGTTTATTCATTGTTATGGACTCTTATCCTTGACTCGGTACACGATACAAGTGACCCTTCGTGTCACCCATCTTTAATCTATATTTTCAATCATGTTTTTAATAGTTTTCTTAAAGAATCTACTGGATTAGGAAAGTCTACTCTGCATTTTTAAACTTAAAAATGGAACCGTGAGCTTATAGAATTCACATGGACTCGACTCTACTAGTCTTTTGAAGACATGTTCTTTCCTTTATTAGATTTAATTAATCAAAGTTACTTCTTTAATGTCGTGATGAGATAACTACACACACTTTCTAACCCCTCTTTTACGATTCTGGATTGCAAAAACAGATATATATGGAACAAAACGAATAAACCAACAGACGAAAACAATATAAAAAGAATCAAAGTCATGACCGTTATGTGTTTTCTTATTGTGTTGTTTTGTGTCCAAAACCTAAATCTGCTAAGAGTAGTTGAACTCTCAGAAAAAGATCTACCGATTGGAGATCTCTGGTTTGGAAAAGTGAATTGTTGTTAGGAGAAATATTTGAGGACTAGCCAGATATCGATTGTCTATAATAAACTAATGTGTATTCCTGAAAAGAAAGTTCGTTTTCCTAGCAAATGCATATGCATGTGAAGTGAATGGCTCGAAGGTTTTGCACTCTTACACGCAATTCAATCATGTGGACCATATCTTCTGGAAGAAGATTGTAGCCACTATTGACCAATGAACGTTGGACTGCATGCTCGATAATAGATGATTTAACTAAAGTATGCTTCAAGTGTAGCTATGTTGTTTACCTCTATATGATACAATTCATGTTTAGTCTTAAGTGGTGGGCCTTATATGGACTCTACATCGTACTCAGTTGGCTTGGACTTATGTGCATTACTCAGTTCCAAAAACTGCATAATTCCTTTTGGATTTTCAAATTGGTTACATATGGTTGGTTAGGCTTACGCAGATGCGGGTGATTTATTATTCATTTATACTCGATTAGACATGGGCTGTACTCTGAGTCTCTGAACTATATGTTTACAACAATCTGAAACTGCATAGATCCTTTTGGATTTTCAAATTGGTTACATATGGATATGGTTGGTTAGGATTACAGCCTTACACAGATGCGGTGATTTATTATTCACTTATACTCGATTAGACATCCGCTGTACTCTGAACTATATTTACAACAATCTGATTGATATGTATGGTGGACCTTAAGGGTTGCCACAAGGTTTTGATAGGATGACTGTGAGTGTATTCGGGTATGTACATATGGGATCTACAATTCAGGCCCATATTTCAACACTGAATTAGATACCTGGATTTAACAAAGACCTAGGATTTCTTAAGAAAACACCTATGGCAGAAGATTTAAACATAGTTATAAGACTTGATAACAATATAGTAAAATCCCAGTTAATCTATGTACCTTTGTCACATATTACATATGAATCCTACCCCGAATACATCATGCATAGATTATATACAGGTTTGCAAAATTACATGTGTATGTCCGGATTATTGTCTGGCTAAATAGTGCTGTGTCAACAGTTGTATAAGCAAAACGGTATGCATTATATAATGTAGAGTTGTAAATTAACGACATTTAGAAAGGCTAGATATTTTTCTTGGTTTGTCAAGGTAAAAGGGCAGATATTTTTCTTGAAGAGGACAGAGGTTGAAGATATTTTGGCCCAACCAATGCCCACGTCAGCAAGTGTCTTAAAATATCCATCTGCTAAACTAATTTTGTTTCTAGGATTTATCCAATAAACTTCTAACTATTATACTACAATCCAGATAATAATTAATTTATCTTTGGCGTTATCTCTTTATCCAAAATTAAAATGATATTTAAATGACTATTAAAATTAACAAAAACTTTATGGTGCATTTTAAAAGAGTTAGGGCCCCCATGAAGATAGATGATGTTCTTAAGATGGATAATGACGTTAACTTTATGTTATACTATAATTCTAAAGTTTATCCAAAATCTGAACCAAATCTGATTTAATTTAATAAATCCTAAAAGCAAACATATAAAATAAGGAAAGAAATTGGAATGTAGAAAAGAAAATCGAAATCCTGACCTATTAAATTACGAGGAGAGCATCAATTATCTTAAAAGCTGACAAATAAAGCTAAATCAAGAGAAAATTAATATTCCATAAACACACACACACAAAGCCTCCTTTCAGGAAAAAAAAAATATCTGGCTGATATTTGTCCGAGATATTATTATAAACGCTTCTGATGACGTGGCAGTACTATGACACGTGGAAAAGCGACGCCATGTGGACCTTCCTTGTCTGTCTTTCTTTCTTTAAGGGTCTGGTCTATCTCTCTATCTCAAGAGACGTAATTTTGTTTTGTTCTTTTGTGTGTTGAGACTTGAGACTTGAGACTTGAGAGAGCATCGCATCGATATGGAGAATGAGTACGAGGTGGATCGCGATGCGGAGGAGGCATCGGCGGGTGAATCTCAGAGCGAGTCTTCGTCTCTCTCTAACTCGCTCGAGTCCGGTCTTACGGTTGAGAGCTCTCGTGGTGATGCTGATTCGAAAAAACTGGTAAACCAAACCAAACCAAACCGAATCTTTCGTTTGTTCGTCCCATGCCTTTGAGACGTAAAGAGATAGAGTTTCTGGTTATTTGTGTGTTATTCCTTATCGATTTTGGAAAGTAATTTATTTGAGATTGTTAGATATAGGAAGGAAGGAAGGAAGCTTCAGATCTGATTGCTACGATTAGGTTTTACACTCGTTAACCCTAAAAAGATATTATTTTGATGTTGAGATCTGTAAGTAATCAAAATCCTTTGTAAGCATTTGCTAAATCGGAAAGTCATTTCTTTGAAATGGATTTGAATCTTCTTCTGAGTAATTAGAGTTTGTCTGTGTTCAGTGGTTGTTATTGCGTTGTCTTAAGGATTATCAATCTGTATGAGAAAACACCTGATTGTTTCACTGTGTTGTAGTGGTTTGGTTTATTGACAAGTTTCCATCAAACTGTTTTATGCAGGATGAATGTGGTGGCTGGACGAATGAGAAACACAACTTGTATCTTGATTCTCTGGAGAACTCATTTGTTAAGCAGTTGTATTCCTTGCTTGGAGGAGGAGGAGGAGGAAAGACTCAGAGGCTGACTAGAACTCGTGGTGTGCAGTCTAACTCTCACAAATTGACTGATCAGGTTCGTTTTTTTTCTACTGTTTCTTCATTTGTCTTCTTCCTCTAGTGAAAACTTACGACAGTCTCTTTTGTAGTTTACGGTACTACAACATGGTTGCCGGCACAAGGTTAGCTTTGGGAATAAACGAGCTCATTTGGAGACGATGGGAACTGCTGTCCAAGGAAGCCTATTGTGCAGGGAAGAAATCAAAAGTTCTGGTGATAAGGGTTTTACTAGAACATCCATGAGCATTTCTTCAGGGCATGGGTATCCAGCACAAAGCACTGCAGGTAACGTTCTGCTTAGCCTAGTTTAATTGAACTCCTCTTAGGAGTTGTATGTTTGGCTTTTCTTGCCTTTTTGTCTTCTCTTCTGGCTTTTGCTACTCAATTATTATATGCTCACGTTTCTAAATTATATCTAAGAACTAGGCTGATACATTTGAGTAGATCAAATACTCATTGGCTTTAGAAGGCTTTTGCTGCAGAAACATAGAATTGATATGACCCGGGGGTGATCAAAGAAATGATTGTTGCTACAAAAGACATGTGTGAGATCTGGTCTGATATCTATTCACCCACCGACCCATTTATGAATGTGTTTTGTGTAGAACTTGTGTTCTCACCTGCCTGATAATATCAGTTTAAAGTCTAAACTCTTTTCTTTTTAAAACTCCAGAGGCGTCAGGGCAGAATTTCAGAGAAGAAGAAGTAGAAGAGAAGGGATGTAACTCAGAGGCGTCGAGGAAACGCAGAAGAGGAGCTTATTTTGATGGTAGTTCATTGAATGATCAGGTAAATTTATACGAAAAAGAACACATACTGAACGACTTCATGTGTGTTATGTATGCTAAAGAGGCTGGCTGCATATTCTCAGGTTGTGCCGTAATGATGGTGAAGCTCCAGAGAAAGTGAAATAGCTATATAAAGCAATAGGAATTGAAGTGTAGATTAATTACTATGAATAGAGAAAAATAGGAAGCGTGTGAGTGGAGAATGAACGTGGAGGGTTTTGTTTGTTGTATAGTATGATGAGGCTAAAGACAGCCTTGTCGAAATGGGAATGAAATTAGTATTTTGACATATTTAGTAGCATTATCGCATTTCTTCCGTTGCTTTTCAATCTTTATTCTTTCTATTAATTTTCATTTTCTAGAACAATGTTTCTTTTTACGAATTTATAAATTCTTTCAATAGCTTTAGTTCGTTTTATGTTCGACCGGTTAAGATAAATTTACACTAAAAACATGTACACAACCATAACCAATTGCTAAGACTAGCGATTATGTTTTCAACAGTGTAATAAAATATACACGAGCTAATAGATGCAATTTTGAATCTGTATGACATTTTATGTAAACAGTGTGTGTATATGCTCATGAATAGCCGAAATGCGGAATGGGAAACCTATTTTTAAATTGTTCAGTGAAAATTCATAGTCTTTGCAGAGTGAACACTGCGCTTTAGCATTTAAGCAATGGACTCAACATTATCGGTTTATTGGTTCCTGGATCTGCAGAGTGATCAAAGCGCTATATCATCTAATAATCATGATGATCCCCTTAGGGCTATGTATCGTGCAGCGCAAGAAAAGTAGCGAGAGACAAAAACAAGAGCTTGCGTTGTAGCGTGATGTTCGGTAATGAATCATCCATCACTCATTTTTAAAAGGCTGTGTCCTATAATAGCTACCGGTTTCTGCTTACCTCTGTTTTGCTTGTTTTCCTTTCTCTAACCACAAAACTAAATATGTCCTCCGTATCTGAAGCTAAAGTCCTTAAAAAAAACAAAAGAATGTTACTAAATATAGACACACGTCAAGGGAAACCGTTAGTCGTTTGCAAGGCTGGCTTATATTAATAATACACATTTGCATCCTCATCGATCCCTCTCAGGTCCTTCTATTAAGCAGCCTTGGGCCTTGAGGTTTCTCTTTTAGTCATGGCTAAACCTCCGTCCTTTGGCTGCTTCTTCTTCCTCTTATTCTTCTTCTTTCTATCCTCTTCCTTCGTCGCATATGCCATATCCGATTCAGAAGCTGCCTTCCTCGTGCGTCGCCAGCTCTTGACGCTACCCGAAAACGGCGAAGGCGAACTTCCTGATGATATTGAATACGAGGTTGATCTCAAGGCAACATTTGCAAACACAAGGCTTAAAAAGGCTTACATAGCTCTCCAGGCATGGAAAAAAGCCATATATTCAGACCCGTTTAACACCACAGCGAACTGGCACGGCCCTCACGTGTGTGCCTACACGGGTGTGGTCTGTGCGCCCGCTCTCGATGATCCCAACGTCACGGTTGTAGCTGGTGTTGACCTCAACGGTGCGGATATCGCAGGGCATTTGCCTGTCGAGCTTGGTTTGATGACGGATCTTGCTATGTTCCATTTGAATTCGAACCGGTTCTGCGGTATCATCCCTAAGAGCTTCGAGAAGATGAAGCTGATGCATGAGTTTGATGTGAGTAGCAACTGTTTCGTTGGACCTTTCCCTAACGTCATCCTATCTTGGCCTGATGCTAAATACTTCGACCTTAGGTATAATGATTTCGAAGGTCAGGTCCCTCCAGAGCTTTTCAAGAAAGAGCTAGACGCTATTTTCTTGAACAACAATAGATTCACTTCGGTGATTCCCGAAACTCTAGGAGAATCTACTGCCTCTGTTGTGACTTTTGCTAACAATAAATTCACCGGGTGTATCCCTAAAAGCGTTGGAAACATGAAGAATCTCAACGAGATTGTCTTTATGGACAATGGTTTGGGCGGTTGTTTCCCGTCTGAGATTGGAAAGTTGTCGAATGTGACGGTTTTCGATGCGAGCAAGAACTCGTTCATCGGTCGTCTCCCTACTAGCTTTGTCGGGTTAACGGGTGTGGAGGAGCTAGATATCTCCGGGAACAAACTTACTGGATTAGTAGGGGATGAGATTTGCAAGTTGCCAAACTTGGTGAATTTCACTTATTCCTACAATTATTTCAATGGACAAGGTGGTTCGTGTGTTCCTAATGGTGGTAGGAAAGAGATTGTGTTGGACGATACACGTAACTGTCTGAAAGATAGACCTGACCAACGGTCGGCTCAGGAATGTGCTGTGGTGATCAGCCGTCCGGTTGATTGTAGCAAGGACAAGTGTGCTGGTGGTGGTGGATCCTCTACTCCATCTAGACCATCGCCGGTTCACAAGCCATCCCCGGTTTACAAGCCGTCGCCGGTTCCAACTCCGGTTGTTGACAAACCGTCGCCGGTTCACAAACCGTCGCCGGTTCACAAACCACAACCACCAAAAGAGTCACCACAACCGGATGATCCACACAATATGTCTCCAGTGAAGAAACGACACAGTACACCTCCTCCTCACCAATCACAACCTCCGGTGGTTTCCTCTCCTCCACCAGCTCCGGTGAGCTCTCCTCCACCACTTCCTCCTCTTCCTTCGCCACCACCACCAGTGGTCCACTCTCCACCGCCACCGATTCACTCTCCGCCACCACCGGTTCACTCTCCGCCACCGCCTGTCCACTCTCCCCCACCACCGGTTTACTCTCCCCCACCGCCTGTCCACTCTCCTCCACCACCGGTGCACTCTCCACCACCACCAGTCTACTCGCCACCTCCACCGCCTGTCTTCTCTCCACCACCACCGGTATATTCCCCACCTCCACCAGTCTATTCGCCACCGCCACCACCCCCGGTCCACTCACCGCCGCCGCCAGTTCACTCGCCACCACCCCCGGTTCACTCACCGCCGCCACCTGTCCACTCACCACCGCCACCAGTGTTTTCTCCTCCAGCTCATCCTCCTAAATCCAGTTCACCGCCACCAACACCGGTTCAACCGTCACCATCACCAGCGGTCATTCTTCCACCTCCGTCACAGTCTCCACCAGTAGTCTACTCTCCTCCGCCAACGATCAGCTCTCCACCTGCTCCGGTGGAAAAGAAACAGACGCCGGTGGCACAAGCACCAGCTCCAGTGGAAGAGGAACAGACGCCACCGACAGAAGCACCAGCTCCGGTTGAAAAGGAACAGGCCCCTCCGGCACAAGCACCAGCTCCAGTGGAGAAGAAAGAGACGCCGGAAGCACAAGCACCAGCTCCAGTGGAGAAGAAAGAGACGCCGGAAGCACAAGCACCAGCTCCAGTGGAGAAGAAACAGACGCCGGAAGCACAAGCACCAGCTCCGGTGGAAGAGGAACAGCCGACAGAAGCACCAGCTCCGGTTGAAAAGGAACAGGCCCCTCCGGCACCAGCTCCGGTAGAAGACAAAGAGACGCCAACAGCACAAGCACCAGCTCCGGTGGAGAAGAAAGAGACGCCATCAGCACAAGCACCAGCTCCAAGTGATGATTTCATCATGCCACCTTTCATCGGTCACCAATACGCATCCCCACCACCTCCAATGTTCGAAGGCTACTAAATATCGATTGAAGAGAGAGAGGAATCAAGAATATATGAAAAGCAACTGCATCGTCTAGGACGTACATTGTAAAACGAAAGAAGAGAAAATTTGAGGAAGAAGAAGATATTTGAAGGTTATATTGTATCATGATAATGGAGCAACTTGTTATCAGATGTTTAATTTGTAACAGTTACAACTTCTGATGGTCGATAAAATATTTATGATTCTATGCAAAAGTGTAGTTTTCACTCTCAGCTGATTATAAATGATCTATAACATACAATTGGTAAACTCAATAATCTAAATTTGCTACATAACAGCTAGCAAGATCGAATCATAATAACGTAATAAGGATTCTTCAAACCCTCTTCCCTATTATTTAGCTAATTCCTAGTAACGAAAACTATAGTGCATGAATAATTACATAAACTCCTTGAAAATCTTTTTTTCCCACTCACAAATCACAGCCCAGTTGCAAAAACTTTGAACGACGTATTACTGCCTGGGTCGATTTTTTCTTTCAAAAATGCCTTAGCTGTACTAAACATGATTCAACAGCTTATATAAATTAAATATAGAACACGTTGTGTCCATATATCTATAGACTCTTTCTTCTTTTTCAGCGTGTAGCTATTTGCATTGCCTTTCTGATTGATTTAATTTTCACGGTTGCCTGCATCTTCTTATTTCAGTCGCTTAAGTAAAAGCTGAAACAACATTTTTCTTTTACCGTAAGGACTGGGAATTAGACAAGAAGAATCATACGAAATTTGTGAAAAAGTGTACTCAACGTCTAAATATGTGAGCTTGATCCATATCCGGTTTATGTTACTTAGAAAAAACCTCAGGTTCTCAGCAAACTTTTTTTCCCTAGCATTGAGGTAGCTAGAGTGCACTATCCATGTTAACCATGAACACTGTAAAGTGTCTCAAATAGAACAGAGAGCTGACCAAAAAAAAGAACAGAGAGTTGACCAAGCGAAAACCAAGAATCACACTAGAATAATGTTGGTTTTTTCCATTCCCAACTTTAAGTATATGAAAAGATTTGGCTAGTACCCTGAATTTGAAAATTATTCCACATTCAGGATCTCTACCTTGAAGTTTCTCTTGCTTGCTAACAAAAAGAATGAGAAAATACTTGAGCTGTGAATTATGCCAATCCTAAAAGTTATGTCACCAATGATAAGTCACTTCTTTCTGCAGTTGAATTCAGCTCATCAGATGTGAACTACCTAAAACCCCTTGGTAATAAACTAATAATCAAAAAGAAACATGTAAAAATGGATTACTAAAAGGGAAAATAGTACTGTACTTGTTCTCATAGTTAAATAGGACCATGCATTGATAATAGAGTTTCTTGTTCTCATGTCAAACTGTATTCGCCCCATTTCTCATCCATGTTCAATATCATTAATTTATCCCCCCAAGCTTACTTCTTGTCGATTTGTAGATAAGGATGGCTTCGCGTCTACATCATTATTTATCCTTAATTATATCATAAGAACAAATTAATATATAATACTTACAACTAGACCATGATCCGACCGACCGGGTGCTTATCTTATTTTTTAATTTTTTTATTTATACTAAATGATCTATTTTGTAATAGTTACATGTAATACTTTGATTTTTTTGTGTGTATGTAATAACAATCGAATGTGTAAAAAATATTTGGTAGCATATAGTAAAAACGTCAAATCAGCAATGATACATTATAACAGAAATATATATGAATATAGTTAATTTAAAATGCGTTTCAAAATAAATTACTTTGAGTTAGTAAAATATATGAAATAGATAAATAAATATAATTTTGTAACATCCATTTATTTTTCCATCTTGTATGGAAATATAACATATTAAAATGTCCATGTAAGATTTATAAAGAATTAATAAAAGTCATATGTATACAAAAATAGTTTAATGAAAAAAAATATTTTTAAAAAATTATTTGTTTAAAATATGACCCGTATATCTGAAAAATGTATTTTCATTTATATGGATCAAAATTTTAAGAAAATGTATAGCTAAATTGTTGTATATACTATTTAAAATGTATGGTCCTATATATTTTCTACTTTTTAACATTTATTATACTGAACTTATATTGGACTAATATTTTTATGAAAATATACGTAACATAACATGTTTATATATCAATCTCTATATTATATAAATCTTTCTTTTTGTTATTTTTATTTTAGTTATTACTTATAAATAATAAAAATATAACAACTATTTAAAGATAGGTAGATAATTAATCATAAAAAATCCTAAAAGGTAGGATAATTAGTATGAAATGAATTATTATGTATATATGAAATTAGTAAATAATTGCCATATAATTTATGTTTAATTACAAAATATATATATATGGAATTGATTATTTTCAGACACACACATATATATATATATATATATATATATATAATCAAATAGGAAAAGACAAAGAATATTAAAAGGTAGACTTATTAATTATTGTTTCCATAATTTTTTTTGTTGGAATTTGATTTGGGAAATGTATTAATTAAGGAGAAAAGCAAAAAATCATATAAGATATTTTAATTAACAGTTTCAGTGGCATGCCATTGTAAATAAAGTTGAAAACTAAATGGTAGTTTATATTTGTACTTCAATTTTAATAATAGAGATATATTTCTTCTAATAAGACTACATAGTACAGACTTAAACCATGATTAATGGGAGTCTTTTAATTTTTTTTAGTTAAAAATTAAAAGACGTATCTTATATTAAGTTAAAAACTTAGCCCCCACTAGTTATGCTCTATCAGTTTAGAAATATGTTCAAATTTTTCTCTTGCATACATTGAAGTTGACCTAGTTATCCCAGTAACTATAGGCAACACTTTGTCTTTTAATACAACAACTTAATGTGGCTTCATGATCATGTCTTGAATTCAACAAGTATTCTCAGAAAATTTGAGCAATTTTTTTATTGATAACGACAGAAGAGTTCCTATTATTATGATCAGCCAACCGATTCATTAATGCAATTTGTTTGTGTTGCATGACTTGCAATTGCATGCATCTTAATATATAAGGCCATATATGTTTTGTTAAAATTAATATCCTACTATATATTTTCTGTCAATATATTATACACATGTATTAAGCATAAGCACGATTTTGCAATGGTGACTTTTGTGTATGGCAATTTTTAAAATTTGTACACACTACAGTCTACACAGACGCATTGATTTGTGTTGACATGAAGTTGGTCTACGCAGCTAGTTATTAATCAATCCTATCCTATGCATTGACCAAAAAAAAGAATATACCTCTACTAATGTAAAAGTTTTCTTTAAGATCACGAGTTCACGTTCAGAGGTGAAAAGATGAATGAACCCACAGGCCACAACCGTCATCAGCCGTGACAACCTTTGGCCTCATACCACACAAGATCTATATTTCTTTCTTTCTTTTTTTTTGGTTTGTGACATTGTTGTGAATTGTGATACAGCTCACCGCATGGTTCAAAATCTTTAAACCTCGAACACATTTTTAATGAACGTTTGTACCATTAAAGCTATAACAAGCTCTCTGCAGTTTTTTTGTGTCATCATACAGTCAAAACACTGCGCTACTAATTAGTTTAATTTTTTGCAATATATTGATCAATAAAAATATAATTTTTTTTACTATATCAGTTGTTAAAGATTTTATACGAGGTTTTACTTAATATATGTTCAATGGCTTTTTACAAAAAAAAAGTTCAATGGCTTACTTCTATGCAAAAAGAAAAAAAGATCATATTTTCTCATGGTGAAGATGATAATTCAGTTGAAGGTCGATGAAAGTTCTGTATTGATTAAAGAAATTCCTTTTTTTTAATAAAATATTTTTTTTATTGTAATGAAAGAAGTAAAGGCAAAAACATAAGAAATAGATTTTTTAAAAAAATTAAGAGTAAAACCCCCTTAACAATTCAATTCTGCTAATCTTTAGTTACTCATATCGTGGCCTCGTGGGGATATACATTCAACGATATAACGAGCCATCACCAGATTTAATACAGTATTGAGTTTTTTTCCCTCAACTATATGAAAGGGTCCACGTTCCAAGCCAGATCCGAAGGCATCTCATAAGACAAAAAAAATTTGGTATAACAAATAAATAATTAACTTGTCGTGAAGTACTTAAACATCATTATGGAGTTGTTTTCGCTGCACGTCTTCTTCTGCAACCAATTTTTTTTCTTTTCGTTAATCCTCTCAAATTTTGTTTCAACCAATTTGCGCACTTGATTATTATATTCGTATTGCAGTATTGCTCAAACTAAACATGATCTGAATAGATATGGACCATGAAGAAGAAAACCTCGAGAGAAGTGCAAATCTTATTGAACAGAAAATAATTAAAGAGTTACAAGAATAAACAAAAACTACATCGAAGAGTCCACCACGACAAAAGGTAAGAGAAAGAAGGTAAATGGTTTCATTAAAAGTACATATAATAGATTTTCAAGGGAGAAATCCAAAGATGAATTGAGAAGGGTAAGAAGGGGAAATGCCCTGGCGGAGGAGAGTTGGAGGAGGCAGAGGAGTACGGTGGTTGAGGTGTTGCCGCCAGGTAATCTGGATGGTTTCAGCCACCACTACGACAAACTCCACACATATTCTCATAAGCTCTATGCACATCTCTATCCTTTTTATCACCATGGTTCTCTTTTTTCTCTAGCAAGTATTGTTTTCTTCAACACTTTCTCACTTCATCTTCTTTGTATTTATAGCAGCAAACTTCAGATGCATCCTCACTCGAAAATTTCCAAAAGCGTTAATAATTTATTTCTCTTGATAGAGACACATAAAATAGAAAATATAATGAAAAGTGTTTACCGCAAAGAAATTAAAAGAACTGAACATAAAATAATAAAATATTGGTAACACATGGTTATAATTGGTGTTCTTTTCTTTAAATTATTTTGTCAAACTTCTTTAAGAAATGAAGAGAATTTTTTATTCTCTAATGGGAATTGTGTTTACTCCAGTAGAATCGTAATAAAAGCTGAAAGAAAACAAAAGACAGAAAAGATCCATTGACATCCGGAATATTAAGGTAGTAAGTAGTGCATGTCAAATTCTGTTCAAGTCAGTAACGAACACTAGTAACTTTAGTGTCGGATCTAAAACGGATATGGCCGAGATTTGACATTTGTTCAGAAAGCAAGACTAGTGTAGTAGTAGCGTGATCGTGGTTTTAAAGAGTAGATTAGCTTTAAATGAGCTCATAATCATATAGTATCATTAGATCGACTTTCTATTGTCTGTAAATGAATATTTGGGTTGTCGGATGGGATTTGTTTTGACCCGTGCAGGCATTGAATATCTATCAACTTGAAATTAGATAGTCCTGGCTTTGCCAAATATTCTCTGTGTACAAATTGTTCGTCCATGTGTGTTGTGGTGAAATGAATTAAAGAAGTTCATTCACATTTAAAACAAAGTAATTATTTACCTCGAAGTGCTATACTTTCATTAAAATTAGCAACTCACTCTTTCCAGCTCAGATATCTTCAGTTTTCATTTTTAAGTTCGCACTATTTATCTATTAGTTAAACATAAGAAATAACACGCGAAGAAGCTGTTGGGATCGTTTCACCCCTTGAGGAGAAAGAATAACAAAAGAGATAAGATATAACAAGATTTTGAAAATGTGTGAATGAGAAGAAATTTCTATAATTTTATTAGATACTACCAAAATCTGAAATATATTAATAATTTTTCTTTTCCATTTTGGTAAATAAAGTTAGTCGGATCGTGTGTCTCTTGGACGCTCCCAAAGGACGTGCTTCTTTTCAAACCATTAGGCACGCGCTCTCTTTAAACGACCGACAGTATTGAGAGATCTGTTTGCATTTGGATTATCATACCTAATAGTTGTTCTTCTATATTTTCAGTATCCTTTTAGCCTCTTACTTTTCTGATCGTCAACTATTCTTTAATTTGTAAGTTCTAAATACTGATTTTAATTCGTTAAGCATATGCGACGTATCTCTCCGACTATATATATATATATATATTCGATATATCTCACTTCATAATTCAAATAAGTGAGTTGGAAGTAGATACTCAACTAAGTGTTTCAGATATTTGAAGTAATCGTCTAAATATGCTATGGAACTTGATTGGTAAATCATTTGAAATGTGAAGTCCCTAAAAAAACGAAACTCCAACGTACTAAGTGAAAGTTAAAATCAAAATTCAACTACAATGAACATATATGTTAGTTGAAACTCCACTTTAAGTCTTTAACTTACCACGAGTGTAACATGAACGGGGTTATGTCTCCATTAGATTGTCGTTAATCGTTATCGTATGGACGCACTACAGACAATTGCTACAAAACGGCACGTCGCATCTTCATCCTCATAATAGAGACTCCTTCCCCCACACTCGGTCCAGTAAGGCACGCCATAAATTAGTCCTTTTCGCACAAGTCTGAATAAACTATTGATACTATTGGACTTTATATATATCAACATCCGTAACGAACAGAATAACAGTTACATGATAAAACTTCACTTACCATTGTATAAATGTATTATAGATGAGTTAAAAAAAACGGAGGAAAGACTTACAAGCACCAAGTGATAGATAACATGTCACGAGAAAGAAATCTTAATATCAGGGTGGGGGGAGGGGATTCTATTTAAATAACGTCACATTAACAATTAACAAGAGGCAGTGAGACACTATTTCACATAGGTCCATACATGCTTCAATCATTTAAATAAAAATAATGTAACCGTTTTTTTTTCGTTCCTTAAATTTATGGTTTAATATTATTTTGATTAATATCTGGCACGATATATTACGCTACAAGAAAAATATTTTAAAAATCGTTTCAATTAACAATCCATTTGGTTTTACACTTTTACTCATCAAGTCACTGATAATGTATAATTATTTCAAAAACTATTTAGAAAAAGGGGAAGCTGCATGAGTAAGCCCAAAGCATATATATTAAAGGTCAATTACCGTACGGTTCTGAACTGATTGCTCTGCACATTTAAGCCAGTTTTGGAAAAGGATTGGCGAAAAAGCTGAAAACATCGTCCCAACTCCATGTCCCAGCTATTTACTGCAGACTGAGAAATGTGAAGTAGACATTCTAATCTATATGCTAACATTTTTTTTTTTTAACTTCTACGATTTGAATAAAAGGTGGAAACAGAGTATTTTACATCAAAGAACAGAGGCAAACAGAGCACTCGTCCTACACCCGCAAAAACATGTGCAAAGAAACAGATTTGCACACGACAGAAAGAGCAAACAACTCCTATTAAAAGGAGAACATCCCACCCCAAAGGGATTAACCGAGAAAAACATTTTAGAGGGCCCTGCTTTCATTAACAAAGAACTCGTAAAGCCAATCCGGATGACCGTTGGCCACATAAGATTGATACCTCCCTTGTCTTGTTACACTTTGAGCAATGAAAGCCGCCCCTCTATTAATCTCCGGTAAAACAAAAAGGGTCTCATAGTTCACCATACGAGCCAGCAACCTTCTCAGCTCTTCAGTTTGGTATCTAAGGACCGGCCATAGATGAGGTTTCTTCAGTGCCAAAAACAATTCTTTAAAATCACCAGCAAAAATGATCTTATCGAAATGGAGGCTCGTCATGCTCTCAAAAGCCCAGAGACAAGTTGAAAACCTCGCTTCGTCCAGGTTATTTATGTCTGAAAAACTTCTTCTACTATGGATGATGACCATTCCTCTGTGATTTCTTACCACCCAAGCAACTCCCATTCGTCTGGACTTTTTGTCCCATTCAAAAGCCACATTACACATCATCCAACCAACCGGTGGTGGTTTCCAACGATGGTCACTCCGTTTCACAATACAGTTGCTTTTATCTTGAAGCTCCTTTTCAACTGTCTGAGCCAAAAACCAATCCGATGCCTCAATTTTGGCTTTTTGTAAAATCTCTTCAGGTGTCCATCTCGTTCCCTTGAAAAACAAATCATTTCTGCTTTTCCAAATACACCAAATAATCCATGGCCACGATCTAATGTCTTCCCACTCACCTCTTGAAACAGTACTGAGACCGATCAAATAATTCATGTTGGAAAAGATACTTCCACATTGCAATCCCCACCTCGATTGAGGTATACCGGAGATCGCCCAAACATACCTTGCACAGGGGCATTCAAAAAGAGCGTGGTGTATGGATTCTCCATCTAGGCCACAGATCTGACATCTCTCATCAATCTTCAGACCTCTTTGACGAATGAGATCTGCCACCGGGAGAGCTTCACTCACAGCCTTCCAAAGGAAAATTCTTATTTTTGGAACTGTGGATATTTTCCAGATTTTCTCTCTGATTGGATTGATGGACGGAAGTTCTAGGGCCTGTTGGTGATTCTCTTTAATTTTTATGGCTTGAGCGACCTCATAAGCTGAATTCACCGAGAAATTACCCATTCTGTTGAACTTCCAGAGAAAGGAATCATCTCGCGACCAAACCGGTTGTTTTAGCATAATCAACTCCACATCCCTTGGAAGGAAAAGCTCCATGAGGCGATCGGTGTTCCATCTTCTTGTTTCGACATCAATCAAAGAGTTGACCATGAGTTTGACATCAAAAAGGACGTTTTTCCTCCAAGGCGCTCTCATTCCTTCTAACGGATCATCAACCCATTTGTCAATCCATACTCTTGTGTTGCACCCATTTCCAACCTGCGGTTTCAATCCTTTGCGAAGCAAATCCCTCCCAAAGATGATACTTCTCCATGCATACGATGGGCGGGGACCAAGCGGCACATCGAGGAAATCAGAGTACGGAAAGTATCTGCTTTTAAGAAACTTTGCCAACAAGCAATCAGGTTGAGCAATAATCCTCCACCCTTGCTTGGCTAGAAGGGCCTGATTGAAACACTCCATGTCTTTGAACCCCATTCCTCCCAGGGATTTAGGAAGGCACATCCTCTCCCATGAAACCCAATGAATCTTCTGAATATGCAAATCAGAGTTCCACCAAAAATTACTCATCAGGCTCGCTAGGTTTTTGATGACAGTCTTTGGTATTTTAACAACTGACATGGGAAACACAGGAAGCGCCATAGCTGTGGACCTTAGTAACACCTCTTTTCCACCCTGAGAAACTTTGCGCAAGTACCAGTTACTTAGCCTCGCCTGCATTTTGTCTTTGATGAACGACAGCAATTTAACTTTTGAATCAGAGAAACATTCCGGAAGACCAAGATACTTGCTTGTCCCTCCTTGGTTAAAAATCCCAAGCACGTTTTGAATCTCAACTTTCCTATCTTCCTGAATTTTTGCTCCAAAAGTTATTGATGATTTCTGCAAGTTGATACACTGACCTGTGGCCCCTCCATAGAAATCAAGTATCTTTTTGAGATTCTTGCTCTGCCATACCGATGCTTGACAAATAAACAGACTATCATCTGCAAACAATAGGTGATGAATTGAAGGTCCAGTGTCGGAGAAACTCATTCCTGTCAACAACCCATTCCGTTCCGCTACGTTTAAAAGATGAGATAGACCTTCTGTACATAGTACAAAGAGTAGAGGTGAAAGCGGATCCCCTTGTCGGATGCCCCTGGTTGGCGAAATTAAACCAAAAGGTTGATCATTAAGAAGCACTGCGAAGGATACAGATTTTACACACATCATCACCCAGGAGACCACTTGCTCCACAAACCCTAACGCCTTTAACACTGCTTGCAAATAGCTCCATTCAAGGCGATCATAAGCCTTAGACATATCGGTTTTAACAGCCATGAACTCCTCTGCTACAACTTCGTGAGATTTCAGCGCATGTATTGCTTCATGAGCTATGATAATATTGTCTTGGATCAACCTCTCGCTAACAAAAGCAGATTGATTTACTGAAACCAAATCTCCTAACAACGGTTGCAGTCGATTAACCAGAATTTTGGAGACAGTTTTATACAGAACCGAGCACAAGCTGATGGGTCTCAGATCAGTCATGTTCTCTGGGTTTGGGATCTTTGGCAATAAGCAGATATATGTGAAATTCCAGTCCACCGGTAACCTTCCTTGCTCAAAAACCTCTTGGACCTCTCTAGTAACCTCATCTCCAATGACTGGCCAGAACTTCTGGAAGAAAAGACTCTTCATGCCGTCAGGTCCCGGAGCACTCTCCGCGTTGATGGAAAACATGGCCTTTTTAACCTCGTCCTTCGTAACAGGGACCGTCAAAGAAATGTTCATCGCTGGGGTTACTTTGGGTGGCATGCTCTGGAACACTGGTTGATAAGAGGGTGGATCTGAAGATGTAAAAAGTTCAGAGAAGTACTGGATCGCGACCTCAGCTTTGGCCGCATCAGACCATTGGTCGTTTCCAAACTTATCTTTGAGCTTTAGAATATGGAGCCTCGATCTGTTGGCTTTAACCGATTGATGAAAAAATTTTGAATTTCTGTCACCAAGTCTCAGCCACTTCTCTCTACTCTTCTGTCTCCAATACATTTCTTCTTCTCGATATGCCATCATCAACTCCTTCTTGATGTTGTTTATCACAAAAGCACATGGATATGGTTTGGACTGGAACCATTCTAGCCTCTCCTGGAGTAAGTGAATCTTGTCTTTTGCATTAAATCTTCTTTTGCACTTCCAACTGCTCATCACTCTTCTGCATTTTTGGATCCGAAACGCAACAGAGCCTGTTCTTCCATTTGATCTCCATGCCAACTCCACCTCTTTCATTGCATCAGGATGGTGAAGTAATCTCCTATCAAAGCGGAATTGACCTCTTTTAATGTCAGGATTTGCTCTTAAATTCACCCACACAGGTCTATGGTCAGACCCTCTCTTCTCCAAAAACATTTGGTTTGATCCTGGAAAGCTTGCATGCCATGCTTTGTTTCCAAAGCATCGATCGAGGCAACAACGAATATGTTTTTTCCATCTTTTACCACTCCAAGTAAACCTATCCCCTTTGCTGCTCAACTCCACCATCTCGCATAAGTGTAACATCTCCGCAAAGTATTTGAAAGATGCCTCTGGTCTCCTCGGACCACCAAGTTTCTCGCCATTATTTAGTATCTCATTAAAATCACCAACCATACTCCATGGCTGTTTTCTTCCCAAACCAGTTCTGATTAACCGTTCCCATACAACACTCTTTCCATCAGAGGACGGTTCTCCATAAACACAAGTCAAGAAAAAAGAAATTTCTCCAAACTTAACCAAGCAATCAATCACATTCTTGTTCGATTTCAGAACTGAAAGATTGATGTTTTTCTTCCATAAAACAGCTAATCCACCACTGTATCCAATCGGATTAACAGTGTAAACATGTTCATAGCCCAACCAAACTTGAAGATCTACAACTACATTCCGACATTTTTTTGTTTCCATCAAAAATAAAATCTCCGGGAAATGGTATTGACGCAATTCCCGCAGTCTCTGAATTGTCAAACCTTGAGGCCGCCCCAAGCCTTGACAATTCCAGCTCAAGATGCTCATTGGGAATGGGGCAATCCCTCCTTTGGGATCGCCTTTAGGCATGACGCCTTGGTATTGATTTCATCCTCTGTCTCTGAGCATTTCCTTTTCTTGTTTCCCATCGCCTGTTTACCATCTCGTTGAGGTATCTCCCATTCAGTATCAGGGACGAAACGTTCCTTAAATCTTCTCTGTCTTGTTGACTTGGGAGGCCTCTTTCTAGCCGCTCCTCTGTTCTTTACATTCCCGGAAGAACAAGGAGCAAAATTTGAAGTATTTGCTGCCTTGAACACCGTAGGAAGATTAGAACAGAAAGAACCATCAGAGTCGACATTGTCATCATTCTTCTCTATAGCCAAGCGCTGAGGTACAGAGCGACTGGACCAAGTGGAATGAGCTTTAAAGGATGCTGACATGAACTTGTTTGGAGAGCTCTGTATGCTTAAAGCGCTGGAAGCTTTCTTGTTCTCCAAGTAGTCAAAAACAATTCCTTTTCCTTTGTTTAGATCAGAAGTGATCTGAGGGGGATTCTCTAGCCTCAGTACCAGTCTCTGAGTCATCGGGTCTCTCTCTGCAAACCTGACTGAGCTTCGTATTTTGTCGATTTTGATCTCTTTGTTCTCGCCCGTGTCAGCAACCATGTAACGTCTCATTTCCTCCAGCACTTCTTTTGCCATCTTCCATCGACCCGTCGCAGGATCAATGTTTACTTGTTCCTCTTCTAGGATCCCAAAAAGGATATCATCCTCTTCTAGAACCTTTTTCTTTTTCTCCATCTCAGTTGAGACCATTTCTCTTCGAATTCGAGATTCTTCTTGTCTTTTCCTCACCAGCAAAGGACAAAAATCTTTTTCATGATTTAACCTCTGGCATTCGAAGCACCTCTTTTGGATTTTCTCATAGTTATATCTCACTACATGAGACTTTCCTTTTGACGTCACCACCTTTGTTGGGCGCAAGGGATTAGCAACGTTGAACTTAACCAGAACTCTAATGAAATCCTGAGTAATGGGTTTCTTTGGATCGAAGGCCACCATCTCGGTCTTTCCCACAAGGTCACCTAGAGCTGTTAAAGCTTGAGTAGTGTAGAAGTTAACAGGGATATCACGAATCTGCACCCAAATCGGAACATACTGCAAATAATCGTCCGGCGGGTTCTCAACCCAGCGTTCCACCACTATGATCCAATCTTCAAAAGTGTGAACGCCTCTACCTAAGACGTCCAAGAGATCGTGTTCGTGATCAAAAATGAACTGGAAGCGCTCCTGAGATAGCGCAATACCACGAACCCTATCCTCCTTTTGCCATTTCCTTGGCATCTTCAGAATGAGATTTGGCATCTTTTGACGAGCTGGGTTAAGAAGTCTTCCCATCAAGCTGAGTTTGTTTTCTTCTGCAGAACTGTACTCAGGTAGCTCGGGCATTTCGAACGGAACGTCCTCCTCGTCAAGAGACAGAGCCATCAAAGCTTTATCCATGGCCAGAGACATGATTAATGCTTTAAAATCGAGTAGAAAACTCAGTAAATGCTCACCCACTTCCCTTTTCTTATCTTCCAAAGACTTCAATGAAGCAAGAACAGTAAGAAAAAACAGGTGAGATTTGAAAAAAGGAAGCCAAAAAGCCCTCGAAAACCACTAAAAGAGTTGACAAATTTTGTCAAAGCTGTGTTTAGAAAGTAAACACACAAACCAACGTAATCACACTTTAATATCCAACGGATATAAGCCTAAAACCCACTACGGGGTAGCTAAAACACACTTTAATATCCAACGGATATAAGACTAAAGCCCACTACGGGGTAGCTCAACAAGGGAATTTTCTCCCTCCACTCTCTACGACCCTTCTCTCTCTAGATGACTCTTTTCCCTTTCAGTTTACTTGTTTCCATTGTTCTAATCTATATGCTAACATACTATCGGTTTTACCATTCTATTTTTTTCGATAATCTTAGCTGGAACCTAATATTAGAAAATAGATCAATTTACTCAATTCTAATTTCAGCTTAAATATTTATCTATTTGTCAATGTAAGTAACCTTAAGTTTGGTATTACCATCCTTGTTTTTTTTCTCGATGTCAATTAAGTCAGAAGGAAAATAAAACTTTCTAAACGGTTAATATCATTAGAATATGTAATTACTGAATTACTGTAGACACCTACCCATATTTGATTGTTTAAAAGCTTTAAATACAGTATGTTCGAAATGGTGGAAAAAAGGTTTAGAACAAATTTAATATAGAAAGAAGAGTTAGAGGGAACGGGTGGCAACGGTTGGAGAGAGAAAGCGAAGAGAGAGAAAGCCGATCTAGATCCGGCGTACGGCCGGCGCGTGAGCGTCCGTGCCGTCGCCGGCGTCTCCTTTCTTTCCGTTTAGAGGGTTTCTTTGGCCCCATCTGTGACATCCTCCAGCGGTCGCCTTGTCTGAGCTCTGGCTCTGCAACCACCGTCATCGGTGATTCGTCTCGTGGAGTGAAGACGCGACGGTTAGTAGGTGTGGCGTAGATGGAGCGGGTTGCATGCGAAGGGTTTTGGTTCCGGGAGACGGAAGCTTCCATAGATCCGTCGTCGTCGGGTTCTTTCCGGGAGGTGGAGTCTTCTTAGATCCACCGCCGCCGGTTTAAGTTGTCGGGAAGGAGAGGCTCCTTTAGCTCGTCCTTCGCCGGATATTGTATGTCGGACCGAGGAGGCTCACAAAGCTCCCCGGTGTCGCTTTTGGGTCCCTAGGGTTTGGGTGTGGAGATTGAAGTTCGAGGGTGGTGGGCTCGTGCGCGTCGAGGGTGAGATCTCGGTAGAAGCCGAGGATCTACTGTGACGGCGACGATGCTCACAAGGTATTAGCGGTGGTTCTCAATTAGCTTGTCCAGGGTGTCCGGTGGTTCAGAGTCGGAGGGAATCGCGGTGAAGCGATGAGATCTCCGGCGTGATGACAAAGCAGAGTAGAACAGCTATGGAGGCGCGCGTGAGGGCGCGGTAGGCTCGGAATCCCGGCGGAAAAAGTGTCGGTGGAGTGTTCCGGTGGCAGTTAGTAGCGAGGAACGGTGGTGGTGTGTCTGTCTGCGCGGCGCGTGGCTTCCGGAGTCGGTGAGGTCAACACGTGCCACGCTCTCTCATTTCCTTCAGATTGGCGCGGCGGCACCACGAGACAAGACCGTAGGCTAGGGTTTCCCATTGTTGGGCTTAGGCCCACTTGGGTTTGATGTATTGGGTTTGGGCCTTTGGGCTTTGTAATTTGTTGGGCTTTGCCCCTTTCAATATATTTCAATTTGAGGAAAAAAAAAAGAAGAGTTAGAGGGACACCACCCCTTACCATTCAGCAAAGGTAATAGAAAAGCAAAAAGTAGTAGACACTGAAGATCAACAGTACAGTGACCGGCTCTTATCTTATCTTTTTTTTCCAATACTGATTGATCAAGTTGTTACTGATTGATCAAGTTGTTTTGTATGTCTGTAGATACAATACTGATTGATATAATGAAACCTTTTTTTTTTCATTTCAAATTTAGTTTAGAAACGCTAATATATTTTTGCAAGGGTCTCTTTTGCATGTCAAATATTCAAACTGTGACCACTGACAAAGTTAGGGCCACTTACAACAATAGCAAACAAGTACACATTGTTATTCTTGTTCATGTGTTGTATCAGAAACCATAGCGAGACCGCGTCACATTGCGTACACTATCTCTCCGCTACTGTCGATGTCAAGATCATCCAAGTCGCTCTCTAGATCTTCCTCCATATCCTCGATCTCATCGATATCCAAGCTTCCTGTTGTGTCTCATCGTTGAGAACTTAAAAAGATAAACAAGAAAATTGGATAAGTTTTTTTTTTCTGTCTTGTGTTGTTTCACCTGTGAGATCATGGTTTAGATTCTGAGTTCCAGCAGGAGGAACTGTTGCTTCTGCAATAATCTGCATGATATCTTCGATGCTTTGACCTGGTTGATCCGATTCATCAAACTGGCTATTCTTTGTGTCATCATTCATGATATCTGCCGGTAGATTCTTCAGGAACCATTCATGGTTCCTTATCTCAGGAATTGATATCCTCTGCAAGAAACCAAACCAAGAGAATATCTAAACAAAAACACATACGAAACGTAGCTTACAAGGTGTCTTCTATGCATATACCTTAGCAGGATCAGCAACGAATATTCTGGAGATCAAGTGTTGACATTCAGGTGATATGTGAACATAGTCAGGAATAGCGTACTGAACATTCAAGATTCTCTGAGAAAGCAACATAACATAATTAGCTATATATATATTGGAAGCAGGAAATTTTTTTTTCAACCTAACAGCTCTCTCACATGTATAGTTTTCCTGAAATTCTTAGGCTCTTCGGGATCTTCAAAAGGATATGCTCCAACAAGCATCACATACAGAGTTACCCCACAAGACCAAACATCTGCAACCTGATGAATTGTGTGATGCATTTGACCAGTTCAATCCAAGACAGTATCTATAAGAATATTTGTTTGTAGTATTGGGAGGTACCTTGCCATCATATTCTTTCTTTAGCAAAACCTCAGGAGCTATATAAGCAGGGGTTCCAACTGTTGATTTTGGCTGCGAATGTAACACCGAGGACTGAAACAACAAACAAGAGCTATAAGAAAGATTGAAGACAAGAATGTAGCACAAGACCAAAAGGTTTATTCATGAAATTATATATATATATATGACAAAGAATAGAGATACCTTGGAATATCCAAAATCACATATTTTTAGACGAGGTGCAGGGCTACCATCTAGCAACGTATTCTCTAGCTTCAAATCTCTGTGACATACTTGCTACAATATCAAAATGAATCACATGACATGAGAACTATTGTTGATTTTTTTAACAGAGGATATAAAACATAGTATTTTCTCATTTACCATAGCATGACAGTAACTAACTCCTGAGATGAGTTGCTGGAAGAAAAACCTCGCCTGCACGGTGACAAGTGACAACCGGATATATTCAATTAATCTCAACATGAGAAGAGAAACTTTTATACTCTTAAGGGAACAAAACCTCGTCTTCGCTGAAACGGCCTGCATTGCAGATACGCTCAAAGAGTTCTCCTCCAGCTGCGTATTCCATAACAATGGCCAAATGTGTTGGTGTTAATACTACCTGCAACCAAACACATGAGCATTTTTAAAATATGTATATAGGAGACAAGAAAAATTTTCCTTTCGATTTTAATTTTTAAAGAGAGAGTTGAAGACAAACCTCTTTGAATCTTACGATGTTGGGATGTCTTAAGGACCTGTGGTTAATTATCTCCCTTTTTACGTTTTCATCTATCTGTAAAAAAAATTCAAAGAAGTCTCCACCCATTAATATCATGTTCAAATCCATAAGATGATGTAACAAATATGTTGAAGGTTTTCTATTTTAGCATCGATGATCATAACCATAACTAACACTTCCTTCATTTACATGAAGCCACCAAAACACATCTCTCATTGGATGGATGATAAAAAAACAAACATGAATTCAAAAAAAAATTAAGAAATTACCAGAGGAACTGAAACATGAAAAACAAAACTAGAGTTGGAAGATTTGAAAAAAGACACTGACCTTCTCACCTCTCTCGATGTATTTAACAGCAACAAGCTCGTTAGTTTGCTTGTCTCTCATCAGTCTTGCAACTCCAAAGTTTCCGGAGCCAATATCTTTGACGAGCTCGTACCTATCGCTATCGTGCATGATCGGTAAATCCATTGGCCCACTCACTGCTGGTCGATCCATGTTTTCTTGTTCCTTTCCTCTGTCTCTTTGCTAGTTCAGTTTGTGTCAGTTGAAGATCAGAGATATCTAACCGAGACTCGACACTACTAACTGTACATCTGAAGAAATGAGCAAACCTGTCGTGGAGGAATTTGAGCCGTTGAGGTTGCGAAAGGGTAGTAGGTGATGACGATGATGAAGTTTATGGGTGTGGGAAAGAGACTTTTTCGGGACACGTGAAATCTCTAACCAACAACACAAAGTGGGTTTCTTGAGATCTTTTGTTTGATCGCTGTCTTTCTTTAATGTTTTTAAATTCGAAGATGAATATGAAGAAGAAGAAAGGTTCGTGATGGTGAACTAAGTTTCTCTCTCTCTCTCTCTCTATCAGCTCTCGTTAAAAGCAGCTCTCTGTTCTGTGTAAACCGCAGCTTGAAGGAAAGATATACAGCAACAAGGCAGCAGAGAGATAAAACAGAGTTTTCACAATTCCTGAATTGTTGGAATCTGATTTGTTAGAAAATGTGGAAGATGCTTTTCAATGACGGAGCTACCCTTCTTTCCTGTTTGTTAAAAATGATAAACACTGAACTAAAATATAAGCTAATACAAATTTCACACACAAAAAAGAATTACACGAATTTATTATCTTTTATATCACATCCCAAAGATTAGTAAAATAAGTGAAAAATAAAATTATTTTATGACAAAATATATAGCACTAATGGTTACAAAAATGATAACAATAATAATCTACAATTTTAAAGGAGTATTTAATGAATAAAAGTGTTATTTTTAGATATTTCTATTTCTTTTTTGTTGAGCTTGTATCTATCTAACCAATGAATAAAATACAAACTTCAATTTTTAACAATATAATTTAGATTAGTCTAAGTTTTGTATAAATTTGAAGCTTATCTGATGATATAATACATACTCACATTAACAACCTTTATATATTCATGGAAGCCGCTATTATTTGACACCTCCCAATGTAATCTGAGGTCAATATGTCTCCCAATGTATTTTAATCTAACTTTAGAAAAGACTTTCCTCTTCGGTATATAAAAGGTATTTTCGCACATAAAAAGAAGAAAATAAAATAATCAAGGTTACCACAATTGTCGAGATATTGTTGGCTATTTTGTCCGATCTCCACCTAAAAGCAGAAGCCGATAGAGATGCATTCATCACAGGCCCATTCCCCCTAATATTATAATAGTGTGAATGACTCTCCACATGATGCAATGTTTTCTGAATCTTCTAAAAAATATATTTCCGTACATAATAATTCCGAATACACTCTTCTAGAGAGATGGAGGTTGGTGACAGCAATAGAAGAAACTTTAACAAAACAAGAAAAGTAGAGCACACAAAATAAGTATTTTCCCATTTTACTACATGATCAGCTATTCCAACAATACAATCGAGGCAAAAGTTTTAAGTTGGAATGCTTTCTACCCAATTTGATTTAAAAAAGGAACAATCCTCTTTGCGTGAATGACGCAAAAGAAAGTGCAGAAATGATTGGGGGTACAAAACCTCGTCAAATTGTATGAATGTAGCAATGGCGAAGATAGCCCTTAGCTATTGTAGTCATCAAGGCCAAGGTCTCTTAGTGCATCGGTTGCAGAGGCTCTGCATATCTCATTGTTTGCCTTAGCATTTCTTATCAGCTTCTCAATTCCATTGGCAAGCAGGATTTTTCTGTAATGTGTCGAACATAAGCTGATCTGATCAGAGCTTGTGCCATATGTGTGTATTGCTGGGATGAAAATAACTTTATTTTTACCTGTTCTCTGCATTTCTCACAGCAATGTTCCGTATCATGTTGCAAGCGTTTCTCTGCATTTGAGCCGCTGTTGGGAACCTCTTCATAGCTTGGATTGCCAGATCACCAGCTCCAGCTTCTATAGCACTGGCTGCGTGGTCTGGTGATCTCAGACAGATTATAGAGATTATCGACATGACCTGAACAAACCGATATACGTCAACCACAAAGGATTATGCACTGAGACTAGTTTTACAATAACTCTTATCTATTCTAGTATAACACTGCCATAGGCCTGACCCGTAGTCACAAGCATCTTCACTAGACATTGAAACTGGCGTTGCATAGCATAGTATTGTAAGAAGGTTTTCTTTTGGTTTACTTACCTCTTGTATGACTAGAGGATCATCCGAGAATCGCTGTGCTAGTTTGATTAACTTGTCTAGACCCCGCTTCTCAACTATGGTACTCTTGTTAGAATCACTTCCTGCCAACTAGAGAACCAAAGTACACATTTAGACAAACATTTCTCACGCGTGATTACAATAATAATCTACATCGGTAATTCTAGACTTTGGAAAATTTAAAAAAAAAATCAAAAACATATATCAATAAATCCTTTGTTACTAGTAAAACATAAACACACCCCACTGTCTAATAAACTTAAAGTCTGAAATCTAAAGCAGAGCTATCAACAACAATTCAAAGGCATTCAATACTATAGAGGTAGGCTGCAGGACTATGAACACTTGAATGCGTTCAAGACAATCAAGGAAGATTGCAGAACAGTTTAGAAGCTAGTACACACCTTGGACAACAGGGAACAGCATGTCTTCGCAGCAGTCTTGTTGCCTTGCTCGCCGCTATCATCAATACATCGAAGAAGTGTGTCTATTCCACCGCTTTCAGCAATAGATTTACATATTTCATCCTGTTTACAGAAAAATAAATGTTCATAAGGTATTACAAGAGGAAACAAAAAGAGGAACATGCAGAGACTAAGCAGTTAAATGTTATAAGAGAGTGATATTGTACTAGTATACTTACGTTAACAGCAATTGATTTTAACGCAATACTTGCAGACACCAAGCTATCTGAGCCAATCCCTGCCTGTAATGCTTCGGTGAGGGCCTTTGCAATCCCTAATTTGGCAAAAGTCCGCGCATAACCATAAACCTAAAAGCATATGAAAACAAGAAGGTGAAATGACTATTAGCTTCTTTCTAGTTGTTTAGCAAGTGCAGTAGAGATGCATAAGCGCGTAAGTATGAATCCTGCTTACTTGGGAAGCAACCACACGGTTGTCATCTGGTGTCAAAAGAACACGAATGGCATCATACAGAGCTCTAATTGTAGTCTTACTCTCACGATTCAGCACTTTCAGGATAAGTTCATCAACTTTCAGCTCCATGAATATCTCCTTCACAACCTCATTACCAGTCGCTGCAGCAGCAACAACAGCAAAACCAGCATCTAATGAATCAGAATCCGAGCCGGAGTCTCTCAAGAGATCAACCACAATCCTCGGTCCAGAAGCATTCCTGAACGCCTCTGTGCTCTGAATATCTGCAAATTAGATCACACATTGATCAACAAAAAAAAGGAATAAACACTAATTCAAGAATACATTTAAGTCATACCATGGATCAATACGGCTAAAGCTTTCAAACACGGAACAACAATGGAATCACTTCTAGTGCCTATCTTGATTTTGGAACAAATCGAGCATGTTAGCTCCACTGCACCATGTTTAGTAGCAATCGCCACGTTACCTGATTCTTCTTGACTGCTACAGAGGTCGTTGAGATTTACTAACAAACTCGAAATCTCATCCAAATCCTCATCTCGAAGTAGACCTACAGTGTCGAGCTCTTTGAGTCTATGTAAACACGCAATCACTGGATTGTCCTTGACGCTGCTTTCTCCTGGAACACATGTGATGATCCCTAAAAAGGAAAACAAAGAAACTGAGCTAACGCGGATTCAATTTCCTCTAAACAAAAGTGTAAATCCAGTTACTGACCGGAGAGATCGACGCCTTGGAGCTTGAGTGTGTGGAGAGCGTCTTCGAGAGCTTCGGAAGGTTCCATTCCGAGATCTTCCGCGTTCTCCCTCACGAGATCGTCGAACGCCTCCTGAGATATTGCACGAGTAGCCATTCTTCCTTGCTCCGCCGCTACGATTCGTCGATATGGTTGAAATCGCCGTTAAGATGGATCGGGGAAAAAGATTTGATTCAAAATTGCGCTTGGGAGTAGAAAGGGTGTTGCGATAAAACGACGCCGTTTGTTAGTATCTGAGTGGCTATGTTGTTGTCTTGAGAATCCTCTAACGTCGACGTTTCAACCGTCACTACATTACTTTTATTTCTCTCAATCTTTGAATTGTTTCGATACTAATATACAGTATACTTGATATGATTTTTGCATATGGACAGTAAAACTACACAACAGAGACTCATGGTTTTCTATGATCTACCAAACCTATCCACAATGAACAAACGTTTCCTTCTTCTTCTTCTTCACATGTTAATACAATTCACTCGTTTGCTAAAGCTTTCCTTTGTTCTCTATTCTGGTTCAACTTCTGCAGGTGCAACATGCCTAACCCGCTGAGCAAGACGTCTCCTCCTGTATACCCCCACCAAGCGCAGAATCAGGATCATTGCTATAGCACTGTACTCGAACACCGTTACTACTCTGAACCCTCCTGTACAAAAAAAACGGGGAACATCAATATTGGCAAGAGGTATTGAAGTCGCATGAACTTCAATTTTATTTACACAATCTCAAATTGATATCAGGGTTCCGAATGATTCTTGCAGAGGCATGCTTGAACCAACTTACCCGTTGGGATGAAATCGAACTCGGAGGCAGTGTAAAGAGAACTCATGAATATCTGCAACACCAGAAGAAACTTAGTTTCTCATCCCTTTCAAATGGTGAAAGCAAAGCAGTAATCACAGAGATTGAGCTGTGTAGTCTTTGTTTTGGTCAATTAGTACAGACAACGAGTAACAACAGGACTAAGTGGGTACAGAACCAAGGTAAAAAAAAAAGTTCTTAACTGCAAAAAAGCGAACTTCGTTCAAATGCAGGTTGTTATTATCTGGGTCCATTATGTGCCACACCATTCTCTTCATTAGCAAAGGCAGCTCCTTCACCTTCTGAATCATTTCCAACGATGGTGGTTTTTGTCAAGCCAAACACTCAAGACAATTTAAAAAAAAAAGAACATGAATCAAAGCCATTAATTTACCTGAACGAAACCAGTTAAACCTCCAACAAAGAGACGGTTATACCTACGGATCTTAGCAAGAACCTCCTTAACCTCCGGCTCTTGGCGATGCTGCAAGGACGCTTCCGGTGTCAGCTTAGTGATGTGACGTACACACATGGGACACTTGCAAGGCCTTGATACTGCAGCGTAGTTCCAGTACTGCAAGATGCAGCTTCCTGTATAATGTAACACGTCAGCAAATAATAATAACTAATCAGCCAACACAAATTCATATCAAATTAAGCAATAGAAGATGAAGGCAGTTATACCGCAATACCAATGGCCACAGTCCCCTCGACACGGAACCGTGAAGGAGCCGAAGCAGATCGGGCAGCAATCGTCATCTGGAGGCGTCTCGCTCTCTCTCTTCCTCTCTCCACCATTTTCCCTTTCGATCTTCCTCTCCTCCGCTGTAACGACTCCGTCAGCAAGAACGACGGTGTTCGGCGCCTCCTCCGTCTCGTTTCGGCGAAGAGTTTCCGTGGACGTGGCGTTTTCCTCGCCGGTTGTTACCTCCATTGCTTGTCTGTAGACTCTTTTCTCTCCGTTTCGTCACGTTCTTGGAAGATTCTTGTTTAACGAACTGAGTTAATCGGATTAATCGGATTAATCGGATTGAATTTACAACTGCTTATTAAAAGGTGGAAAAATTCAAAGCGTGTCCAGAGCGAAATGACCGATTTACCCTCGGTATTTTCGATAAGGTGAAGCCAAAGGTAAGTAGATTGTCAGGTTCAGTGATTAATATAGGTGACTTAATGTTTACTAAGACCCAAATCGAATTAAGGAACAGACCAAGTTTAAACACTACACAATAAACTTTAAGAAAATAAACTTCTTTCTCAAATAGAAAAAAAACAACAAAATTGAAAAAATCTATTCCATAATTGGCTGCCAATAGGATTAAGCTCTTAATTTTCTTGTGACATTAGTTCCTTTTGTCACAGGAGGTTGCTGGCACGAATACATTGCATAGAAAGATTCAGATCTTTGAAAGCATCACAGCAAGATGCTCATCTGAGACCTCAATTTCGCTGTAGGTACCCAAAGAAGAAGCCAGCCTCGCAGCCAACTGATGCTTACACTTTGCCAAAAGAAATATAAGTAGAAACATTATATCAGTATACTAGATCCAAAACTATAAAAATCTTAAAGGATGGATGGAGAATAATTTTCTCATAAAAATCTTACGCATTGTTGCTCTCCTCTGCTAACAACGTCATAGAAGAAAGAATAGCATCCACAGTAATCTCCTGGGAAGCAGAGATACTCTTCCCGCTTTTGCGACTCTCCAACAACCTGTAGAGCAACACAAAAGGCCAAAGTTCTTTAGACATATCGAGTCAACTCTGCTGGTACAAGGGATATGTTGATTGTGATTTGTGAGAAGACCTGAAAGATGGATCTTCCACTGGGTAAGCCGGAGATTTTCTTGACGCCTCTCTTGTCGATTATTCTGGTCGCTTTCTCAAGATTCTTACCAAACAACAAATGCAAGCTGCGTTTCCAAAACAATAAACTTCAATGTTCCATCTCTTTTTTTTTGTGCAACCAATGTTCCATCTCTAAATTGCTGTTAGCTTTGATAAGTTTCAGAGTTATGTAACACTAAAACCATAACCAGTATCCACATACCAAAAGACTGAGCAAAATCAATACAACATTACGCAATAATCAGATTCAATATCAGTTATTTATCAAGAGTAAGAGGGAAGTGGAAACAGGAGAACTGACATTGAGAGCTGTTCTTCAGTCACTGCCAAAATTGAAAAAAAAAATCAAGGAAAAAGATTTCGTAAACGAGAGAAGAAGTAAAAATGGGGGATGATGATGGCGAAGTACCTGAGCTGGTAGATTCGATGTTCGACCAGACGGAGTCTGCAACTAAAAGAGTGACGCTCATCTTTCCTCGGGAGAGTGACGAAGACGATCGAGCGGCTTCTGATAGCTTGCTGCTCATTTCATACTCAAACCGCTTCTATTTGCCTCATTGCATATTTTTGGTTTGGTTCGGTTCAGCTTTGTTTTAAGTGTTGATTAATTAGGTCGTTTGGGGTAGGAAATTTAAGATTTCTCACTTAGTGTGCATCTTTATTTAAAAGTTGCTGAGATCCAATTTCTATACAAATATGAATTGGTCATGAATTATTGTTTCTCGTTCCTGCTATCTAATTATCAACCAATAACAATCAAAGAGAAACTCCAAAATTTAAAGGATAATCATATTGTAGTAGAACCAAATTGTTCAACGAGGAAATCATAAAACATTTATAAGATCCATTACACCATTCAAAAGCTTTTAAAAGAAAATCCAAAATGACAGCAGCTTCATAAGCAACACCAGGTCTTTAACGGTACTGCAAAGGCAAAACAAAATGGATATTAGTTAAGTGAAGGTGAAACAGAAGCAATCCTCTAATGAAACATGTGTAGCTGCTGTTAATGTCATCATCAACATGTTGTTTTACCTTGATGAATCCGATTTCCTTGGCGTTGCTGCGGAAGCACTGTCTACAACAGTTAAGTCCATACTTCCTGATCAGCCCATGAGAGTTTCCGCACACACGGCTACAAAAAAAAATAACAAGCTCATATTTAGAGAGAGAGAGCTCAATATAATCAAACACAAACTATGCCCTCCAAAACAAGGTAACTGCTACAAACATTAAAATTTTGTGAATTTCAAGAGCAAAGTTGGATCTTTAATAGACAAAATGTAACTCTATCAAAATGGATTTGCTTCGAACAAGGACAAGGATCCTACTTTACACACATATCTAAATCATGTAACCAAAACAGATCCAAAGAAACAATACAACATGAGAGAGGAGAGGAGAAGGTCGTTATTACCAGGTGCGGGAACCAGGCCCGTACTTCTTGGGATGGGAGTTCCAAATCGCAGCAAACCCCATGATTCCTTTGAATGCTCGCTCTGTCGTGAATAAGAGTTTAGAAGACGAGGACGAGCGGCGGTTTAAAAACACTCTCGAAGATTTGGAAAACCCTAGATTTCTTAGGCGACGACGACGAATTTAATCTATTGCGAGTGGGCCAACAAGAAAACGCATTTTGATTATAGGATGGGCCTAAATATACTGGGCCAATATGTTAATTTACAAGCCAGTTTGTTATTAGTATCTCAGATATTTTTACAAAGAATTTATATTTTCATATGGATCGTTCTGATACCTATGCTAGCTCCGCCGCTTCTGTGTCTGATTATTCTCTTTCTTTCGAATTATAGAATCACTAAGCACTCACAAATTCATTTTATGTTCAAAAGCATCAGACATGTTAATATTAAATACCAACTGTTAAAATAAATGTATTAAGTGAGTAAATTTTAAAAATGATTAAGGTGAAACATGATAAATGTAGAAAGGGAAAAAGACTAAGATAGCATCAAACCAAGTTTTTGTCACAAAATAGTATCACAAGGAAGAAAATGACTAAAATAAATTTTATTGAATGGTAAATATACATTTATAACTCTTGGGTTAATTAATCTAAGACTTAAGATTTAGAGTTAAGGGGTGGAGTTTTGGAAACGTATCCAAATATTTAAAAATAAAAATAAATATTAAAATTTTCAAAACAAAAATATGCTATTCTGGTCATTTTATTTTTTTAGTACTATTTTTATGACAAATTTTTTAAAAAGTACTATTTGAGAGAATTGTCCATGTAGAAATGTCATTCATTCTGGTTAAAGTTGAGTTATATTCGCATAATGAGATCGATCGATGGAAACAAGTGTGTGTTATGTGATATAAAGATCAAAATTTGTTAGATATTCTCTATTAGCTCAAACTAATCATAGACCTGCTTACATTCAGGGGCGGACGTACGTTACGACCTACGGGGTCACGTGCCCCCTACTAAATCTTGATTTTCTTTAAACAATTATGTTACACCTAGCTCATTTCTATGAGAGTGCCCCCTACTAGCTCAAATCTTAACTCGATGCCCCCAACTAATGTCCCTTCTAGATCCGCCCCTGCTTACATTATCGCATGAACTAAATGTAAAACCTTCTAAAACTTTTTTGAGAAGAATTTTACCTATATATATATATTTTTTTTGAGAAGAAGAAATATATAGGTTTATCAAGGCTAAGTGTTGGCCAAATGTTAATGGATGAGGACCAAGTAGCTAAATAGACAAGGTTTAGAGAACCAATGTATACATACATATATAAATCTCCAAATTAATTTACATAGTCCTCGTACGTTTTTATCAACTTGTTGTTCGTATACGGCCATAAACATGTCGGTATTTTTCCATAAGCTAAAATGAATCTTTTTTTTTTAAAAGGTAAGCTAAAACAAATAAATAAAAACTTGCTCGATCAAAAAATGTATACAGAACAAGAGTTATTCTTGGATTCACTCTCTAAAGTGAATCTATAGATTCACCAACCAATAGGATTTAGTTATTTTAAATTTGACATCTTTTAAAAAAAGAAACAAAATATTGTCAAATAATATTACGTTTTAAAATAAAAAAGTAGTAAAAATAAATAAAAATAATACTAACTGCAAAAAAAAAAATAAAAAAAAAATTAATATCACAAAAAATAACACTAAACTTTAAATCTTAAACCCTAAATCTTTTAGTAACCCCTTGATAAATGCTAAAACTTTGATTTTTTTTTAAAAAAAAACATTATTTATAATACAATCAACAAAAAACTATAACCTAAATCCTAATCATAAACCCTAAATTCTTGGACAAATCCTAAATCATTGGGTAAATCTGAAACCCTTGGATAAATCTTAAACTTTAAAATTTAAGATTTATCCAAAATCTTTAATTCTTTTTTTTATAAATAATTTTTTTAGATTAAAAAATCTTATTTTTTTGTGATTAGTATAAACCTTACAATATATTTTGAAAATAAATTATTTTTTAGATTAAAAAGTCTTGTTTTTTTGTGATTTTATAATTTTTATTTAATTTTTATTTTGAAAGCATAATATAATGATAATATCTTGTTTCCTTTTTTAAAAGATATTGAATCTGTAATAACATGAGTCTGTAATTTTGTCGACAAAAAAAAAAAATAAATATTAAGTGACACAATCCTATTGGTTGGTGAACCTAGATGTTCACTTAAGAGGTGAAGGTGAACCCAAGAATAAGTCATAGAGCAATACAAAAGGTTTCAGTTCAGTATCACTATCTAAAATCTGTTGTTGTTTTTTTTTAGAAAGTGCCTATAATCTGTTATTTGCTAATACTTGTTTCCAAAAATGCTAAAGTATCCAAATTTTAGCGCCATTCGTTGTAAAAATAATCACAAAATATTAATCAGATACGGATCTTCAAACAAAACCATATAATTTGGATTACATTTCAGTACAGTTGTCAAATTATTTCTGATCGATATTCTACCCGATTATAAATCTTAAAAACTTGTAAAATCTGTCAAAGTATTAGCAGAAGTTAAGAAAACGACAGAAAAGTATACAAAGGTCATTCACAAAATATATATACATATATAGCTATAACGAGTGATAACCAGGGAATAGTGACATCTGGTGTCAAATGATAAAATAAAAAAAAATTATCAGTAGTGTATAACTCTTACCTCTATACAAATGATTTTTATAACCTGTGCATAGTTTTGCTCAAGTCTCCAACAACCAGGAGACGGAAAGTTTTTTCAGGAGATGGAAAATTGAAAATGACTTTTCCAGTTCTCCATTTTGTAGTCCGATTTTTTTTTGTTGAATATATCATTCGATTAAAACAGACAGGGTTTTCTCCTTAGCTGTTAGTATGAAAAATCAAAAATACATTAAACCAAAGTCAATTATAATTTAATAGGAGATGAAAATCGAAAGTCAATAACTACTTTAACAAGTTATAAAAACACCATGCCAGTATATACAATAAGTTGATGATGAATATCCACTACAAAACCAAATATTTTGTAAGATGCCGTTTAATGTATTTTCTTTTTGAGAACTGGCATGGTTTAATGTATTTTCAAAAGTTAATATAAACCATGTCGTTGTAAGCAAAATATTTATATGCTAAGAAAATGCATTATCTTACAGAGACTATTTATTCATAGGATTGGCATAAAACTTTGGAGAAAGGTTTTTTTTTGTTTTTGAGCAAAACACTTTGGAGAAAGGTTATGAACACTTGATCAGGTTTTTATCCTCGAAAAAAAAAACTCTTGATCAGCTTTCGAAGATGCGACCAGACATGAACGATTGGATCCCAGTTCGGGCCATTAAACGAAAAGGATAAAAAAGTACTTTACTATATATATAAATTGCAGGTATATTAAATACAAAAATTCATAATAGACCTACTCTTCTGGTCTTTGATTTGATCAAAAAAATTCTAATGTATATTTCTTTTTTTTTCTGCAACTGATTTTTGTAAATTTCATTTCTTATATCCGTTGAATAATTTAGGTGTTACTTGTTGGCTATGGACTATATTGTTATCATTCTTCTTTTTTGTCCTTCATCAATCAATGCACCAAACGTCGAAGTATATAATAGAAAGAATGCACGAGGCGGACGCAAACCGTAACAAAAGTTTAAATATGATATTAAAGATTCTGATAATAATCGTATACTTATGTATAAACAAATCAAGAAGCCATAGAAAAAGAAGAGGAGCAAAAAACTTTATTATTAGGTGGTCTTATAATGCCAATAATTATGTAGATAAACAAATAAAAAACATTCTCTTTAACAACCAGTCGTCATCCAAATCAAATTTAAAAAGGTTCATTAAATAATTGCCCTTTATAATATGCTAGCACTTACGGAGATATATGCTTTAAAATTTACTATTATATTTTTAAGCAAAAAAAAAAACACATACTATTACATTTTTAAAAAGCGATTTGGACGAGCGTCAGTATTAATATAATAGTTGAACATATCCTTTATATGTTTTCCAGCGCCACTGTCTACAACTGCAAGTCTGTAAGATCAGTTGAACAATATCTTTTTGTTAATAGACCTCATGCATTTACCTGGGTAATGTGTCCGCGCAAAGGTGGATTATGCTTCAGTAGAGGAAAAAACAGATTTATTTTAATTTGTTTTGCCTTTTATTTTTGTTTGAAATCATAAATTTTCGATTAGTTTTCAACGGTCCGAGACCATAATTTCACATATATAATATTACTAGGTATTCTCCTGCATCATGTGCAGTAAAATTTTTTTCAAATTTAATTTATATTTAAATATAAAATTTATTAAATATTATAGATTTTATTATTTTTACCAATATTTAAATATATATTTGATTTCTTTAAATATCAAATTAAGATAAAATGATTTTGTTTATTTAAAAATATATTGAAGAATATATATGTATATATCTAAATTATAACCTTAGATGATATTTTATATCTATTTATATTGTTAAATATACTAAATAAATTTGTATAAAACTAACAAAATGATATAACATTTTATAATTATCAGAAACTTAAACTAAACAATAGTTATAAAATTTGTATAAGAAGCTAATGTTTTATGATTTGAAATATTTTTTTTAAATTGTAGCAATTTTTGAAAGCTTTAGTAATATAAACTGTATAATTATAAAAAATAAAATAAAATAGTATTTCAAAATTTGTAATGTTATATATGATATAATGAGATATTACCATATTTAAAAAATTACCAAAAATAGATATCAATATTAAATGTAATATATAAGTTATTACCATATTTTAAATTTTTTACCAAAAATATAAATCAACATTAAATGGAATTATCCATGTCATATTTTCTTGGTATCTATCGATGTTATATTTCAATAGTATTATTTTTTATATTTTAATTTCAGTATTTTTTAAAAACTATAAAAATATTTTTGTGATCTTATTTCTTTTGATTTAATATAACTTTTTCAATAAATATAAATGCCAATAAATTAGATTTCTTGTTTGTTTTAGTTAAAATATGTCAAACTGGAAAATCAATTGGTTAATTAATATGATGAAGATGAACATAAAAATTAAATAAATTTTAAATATGTAACTATTAATATTTTTTTATAGATTAGAGTTAGTTTAGTTTTGTATTTTTGATGCACATTTACAATTATATTTATACAAATATGATATACAAATTGACGTAAAATTTTTTATTTGTAATCGTATTTAGCTTATTTTTATTAATGCAAGATATATATATTATTTAATTAGTGATATATGAATTATTAATACATTATAATATTTTACCAAAAATAAATATTTATATGTAAAATTAACATTGATGATGATATATAAGTTATTAGTCATTTCCATATTTAAAATTTTTGTAGAAAATATAAGTTTTTATAAGGAAATTTTACATATCACAATTTATATGATGCTATATCACTATATTTTAAAGTCATATCATTTTTTTAGTGTCATGTCATATTATTTTAGTGATATGTCATCATTTTTTTAGTGAGAATGATTATGGTTACGACATGTGTACAAATTAATTCGTAAATAATATATAGGAAATATTTTGAACTATTATTTCAACTGTAATGGTTTAAAATTTAAATTATATATATATATATATATATATATATATTATGTTTTGAACCAAATGTCAAATCGAAAAACACAGTTACGAACTATTCATAGTTGTGTCATTTTCCCATATCGAGTTAACATATGTGATTGCTGATATTTTATTATTAGGTTGAGTTTATCATTTTTCTAGTATATGCGTGTGGTTTACGTCTACGTCTATATTTAAGTGTATAAATACATATATTATAATATAATGAACAATGATGCTGAGGAATATCCGACACACGTTGCAGCTTGATCCCTAATTCTGTTTGGTAGGATTCCTCCTTACATTTACCTTATCATCGCAAATTATTAACTTTATTTTCTACAAATAAAAATTTTCATCGACGCCATGACACCATCAACAGAAAATAATGTTGATCTCACCTGTAGTATAATAAAAAGGATCAAAAATTTTTAAACTTTCTTTTAAAACCTATAAATTTTAATTTTTTCAAAATATATATTTACATTATTGGAACTTTAATCCAGCAGTTAGAAACGATTTAGTAAAAAAAACGAAACGCATATACCTTATAGTGGTTTACCATATGTAGCTCATATCATCCTATGTTTTGGGAATATAGTGAAAAAAAACTGATCAATAATTAATCATCACAAAATTACAATAGATCATTCTAATCAATCTTTGCAGCTGTGATATACTTTGGTCTGATAGACACATATGTCATCACGCCCTTTCTGATGCATATTTGATAAAACAGTAAACAAGAAAAAAATAATTCCAAACCAAAGGATGTCACATAATATGAGAGTAAAGACTCATAAAATTGGACGAATTGCAAAAATGTTTCAAGTCTCCCGGAGAGTCTGGGTCAGCTCTGGGATCGTGAACATTGGACTTTACAATAAAAATTCGGGTATTCTTGCACAATCTAAGGTATCCACAATGAAAACTTGAGTTCTCAATTCACTTTGTAACTTTTGTTTTAATAGTATATCACATGAGTTGGCTCACGTTTAAATATCTCTTATGAGAATGTGTACCTTAATTTATTTAAGAGGGAAAGGCTTAATTCAATCTGATAATTAACTCTGTAAAATAAACACTAAAACTTCTTGGGTATTGGAAAAGACAAAACTTTGAGATCGAGTTTCTATTTTCATTCCTGTATCGTTCTCTAGAATAATATCTATAAATAATAGTACTAAATGCAAAAAAAAAACTAGGTATAATACTACAAATGATCATCCATGCTAACTGAAACGACAATATTATGAAGAATAAAAAGTGTTCATTTGGCGTTTTTAAAAAATCTTAAAGGGGCATCAAATTGCCAGCTATCTACCCAACAAAGAATTTATACTATTTAAAGAATATATATATAAGATTAATTTATAAATCATAATAATACTCGTCTGATTTGCGATACTGTTTTGGTCGTGCGTGCAAGCATTGCTATTTTCCCATTAAAATATCGTAATTTTTTTGGGTAAATAGTTCGAGCAATATAATTGTAAATTATTTTAATCAGATTTGATTACAAATTGGGTTTTTCAAGCTGTGCACAGATTTTATTCTACTGAATATCCAGAATAAAATAGATAAGTTTGCGACTCAAAACTATATCGTTCTGTGCATTGAATTATATTAAGCACAGGCACACAGCTGATCTTCAATGTCTATTGATCATTTGTCAAACTGGTCAGTTTTTCCTACCTATATCCTTTTGGGGTGCGTTTCCTAGTTCTGATACTATCCCTTTTAATATGCGTCAAATATACGATGATGTAACTCTACATATTGCATAAGACTTCTAGGCAACTAGATGCATCTTTTTCAATTGATGAACGGGAAGAACATATAACTATCCTCCCTTAGACACATTTAGATTATTCGTTAGTTATGTAGAGTATGCATGATTAATAGTTTAATAGTACTTTAAAATAAAATACACACATTTTATTAACTGACAGGAATGCTCTGAAGATATGTAGAATACTATGGAAAAAAATATTTTACCTTTTAAACTAAAACATGTCTTTGCTATATCACGGCAGATTAAACTACTATTAACGAAAATATTTGAAGGTATCATATGTATCTTTTAAAGATGGAACTCAATGGAGTACTTGAAAACTTTTTGTAAACCGTAAACCTAATCCTAAATAAGATATAACCTACTTTGAGTCGAAGAATCTAGCGAGCTTCCCCAGTTTGTTATCCCATAATTCTATAAAAAACACATCATGTGTACTGTGAATACCGCCAAAACCATGCTTTCTGCATTATTAATCATTGGTCATAAATCATAATTCAGGTATATCATCCGACTATATTTTTTTGTTGTACTTAATATTTGTGTTTAATTAACAAATATGCAAAAATGTATTAAGCTAAGCAATAAGATAACAGGAAATGCATTACGTATAAACGAGAAATGACAAAAATATGTTTTGAAGACCAAGTAGTATAGAGCCCACCATTTAGCTGTCGATATCTAAAAATATCCCCGGACTTGTTTTTTATATAAACTAATTTGGAGAGATTATTGTAATTTGTGACATAAGTGTTGACATTGTCTACTATCTATCATGTTCTATATAAACATCCCTACTCATCTCCCCAATTCCCTCACTTCCCACAAGACTTCCAACAAACAAAACTAACATATCTTCTTAATTAAGATTAATCTCAATTAAGACGCTTAAGTTAATAACAAAAATAAAATGGAAGCTATGGGAGAATGGAGCAACAACCTCGGAGGAATGTACACATATGCAACTGAAGAAACCGATTTCATGAACCAGCTCCTTGCTTCCTACGATCATCCTGCCACCGGCTCATCATCTGGCACAGACGGTGGAGACCAACAGGGCTTATATTGGAGCCTTGGTTCTAATCACAACCACCTTACCCTCATGCCTGAAGCCAGTAGCTTCGGTTTCTCTGGGGAGAGCAGCAGCTACAGCGTTGGGAACAGGGGATACTACGCAGTGGTACCGCCCGCGGTTGAAGAAAATAACAATGGGTCTATAGGCTTTAGGATGGAAGATGTGACCATCAACACCAACTCATATCTTGTTGGTGAGGAGACAAGTGAGTGTGATGTTGAGAAATACTCATCTGGAAAGACTCTTTTGCCCTTGGAAACTGTCGTGGAGAACCACGATGACGAGGAGAGTATGTTGCAATCCGAGACTACTACTGACCATCATAGATCTCTCACCGGTTCTAAGAAGAGATCACGTGCGACATCCACTGATGTAAGTTTTACTGGTTTAAGGCTCCTAACTAGTTGTAAATTTAGACGGGTGAAGTTAATGGAATTATTCTATTTGATTGCGTCAAAATGTTGCCATTTACACTAAAAAAAACTTTCCACAAAAGAAATCTATCATTTTACAGAAAATTGGATATATGATAGTGACATGGTTTGTCGACTAATATTGTATAAACGGTTTTTGTGATGGATTCAGAAAAACAAGAGAGCAAAAGTGGGTAAGAGGGGCCAAAAAGGCATAGAGATGACTTATGATAACAACAATGGGTCAGGAGAAGAGGAAGAAGGAGAGAAGGTGAAGAGAAAAAAGAGTGGGGCTATGATGAGTAGACAGAATTCAAGCACCACTTTCTGTTCCGAGGAAGAATCACAGTGCCCTTCTCAGGACGTTGGAGGAGAAGAGGATGAGGATGCCTCCAAGGCCCTCAACCTCAACGGCAAGACCAGAGCCAGTCGTGGTGCTGCCACCGACCCTCAAAGCCTCTATGCAAGGGTAAATATTTTTATCTTGATAACAGTCAAAGTTTTACGGATTTGAATTATTATTTTTGTTTGTTTGGGGAATACAAAACGTGACAAAAACCTGATCTTTATTTGGTCGTGCAGAAAAGAAGAGAAAGGATTAACGAGAGACTAAGGATTTTGCAAAACCTCGTCCCTAATGGAACAAAGGTAAAAAAAATGCATGCAAATGATCAACACATGCAGATGATATGGTTCTTTGCATGCAATTTTTTTTACAACGAACGCCATATAATTTCTTAAATATGTAACAGGTCGATATCAGTACAATGCTTGAGGAAGCCGTTCATTACGTCAAGTTTTTGCAGCTTCAAATTAAAGTAAGGGAGGGGTTTTGATTTTAATGTTCGACGTTGTATTCGTTTGTTACCTGAAAATGATCTAATTTAAAATAAATTTTATAATTACGCAGTTATTAAGCTCTGATGATCAATGGATGTATGCGCCGATTGCTTTCAACGGAATGGACATTGGCCTTAACTTACCGAGATGATGCACACGGATCTTTTGATTTTAGTCGGATTTCTTATATCATTAAAATGTAATATTTTATTCATTTGAAGCATTTTCCATCTTTGAACGAGCGCGATTAAATTTCTCGTACGATGTTCAAAGTGAGAGAATGAAGAGTCACATTCGATTTTTGTATATTACATTCCAGTTCTATATTCCGTTTTTCAATAAACATTTGAGCCATTCTTCAATAAACATCATGCTAACAACCAGAATGAATTGATTATGATATAGAGTCAGCTACCAAGAAACATCAACATCTTAAGCTACAAAAAAAAGAAACATCAACGTCTGAAAAAATACTAACATATAGAGAAATAAATAAAATTTTGTTTTAGCAAAAAGAAGAAAAACAATCGGAGCGATAAATAAAAGGAAACCGAAGTTAGGTAATCTTTGACTTTTTTGGGCAATTTGTAATATTACACTGTATGTGCTAACTATAACTCCACAAACTTGGTTTTCTTCTTTTTTTTAACACTTGGTTTTCTTCAACAAGAAAGTAACTAAATATTTTAATATTTGAATACAATGTGCAACTAAATATGCATGTCTCATATATAGTTCATGTTGAAATTGTGTAAGACCTAATATTCAGGCAGTATTTTTATCCATTTTTATTATCATTTAACGTTTGATTCACCATAAATAAAAACATACTTTACAAAATTAGTTGTATTGTAAAAACCAAATGCTCGTAAGATCTTTGCAACACGGACGTGACGAAATAGAGCGGCTCTAATGTATAACTTTAATTTTGTGGCTTATATAAAATATAATAACTTCATAGTGGAGTAACATTTTATTTTAATACTCCCTCTGTTTCTGAATAAGTGTCATTCTGACATTTTTCACGCAGATTAAGAAATCATTTAATTTTGCATGTTTTCCATATAAAAACACTATTACCCATACTCTTACTCATATTTCAACCAATAGAAAAATAATCTGCAGAATAAAATCAATAAATTTTGCATCGAAAACATAAAACGACACTTATTTTGCAACGAAAAAATTCCTATACAATGACACTTATTAAGAAACGGAGGGAGTATTATTTTTGAGTAAAAATATAATAATGAATACAAAATAAATTATTATTCAATGTTAGAGTAGTTTCATAATTATAAAGTGAAAAATAAAATAGAATTTGGAAGAGATGATACTCTAATCACCATTTTAAAATAAAAGTAAAAGTGCAATTGGAAATGCTTTTACTAACTCCTAATTAAGCAGTCTGTTAGTAGCCAAATATATGGTACGGTGTTGTTTACTTGTGTCGTCCAGAGTCTAGGGGTGGACAAAATATTCGTAAAATTTGATTTGATTTGTTATTCGTTTCGATTTGATCCAAAAAATCTGGATATCCGTAACTAAACAAATCAAAGCAAATAGTAAAATTCAACATCCGTCAAATTCGAAACAAATCACGAATACTCATTTAGAAAAAAAACAAATATTCGATCCGTAATTTACATATATATATATATATACATGTATATATAAATTATATCTAACTTTATATCTCTATATAAATTTTTGCTAATTTTATCCATGATATTAATTATCTGGTTATTAAGTTTTAAAAGTATGTAGTTTTTTTTTTTAAAAAAAGTTGTAATGTAATAGTATTAATTTATATTAAAATTTGCCTCTTTTTAAAAAATATTTTTTTAAAAAAAATTAAAATTATTTTTTACCGGATCGATGGATCGGATTAGATATCCAATAAAATATACTGATATTTCGGATATCCGTGATATTGAATATTCAAAGGCTTATGGATCGAATCGAATAAAAACAATTGATTATCCATACGGAACGAGTCGGATCACAAATATCTTTAAAAATTTTGGATATATGATCCGTGCCCACCCCTAGTCCAGACCAAAAAGAATATATGAACAATGAATATGGCCAAAATTTCGGCCGCAGTATGTTTCATGCTCACACATATTCATGAAGAAGACCAATTCATGGTTCATGTCTAGTTCTTTTTTTATAATAAAATTGTTCATGTATAGTTTTTTTTTTGAACATCTTTCATGTATAGTTTAAGAACTCTTATAATGGAATATGTCATTACTGATTCTACGCTTTTTTCTTCTATTGAATATAATTGTTCCCATGCAATAGCTGTGTTTAGAAGACCCTCCTTATATATGAAATAACACCATTCCTTACATTTTTAAAGAATTCAAATATTCCCTAACAAGCGTTTGAATATATATTATCATATAGCCCCCAAATATTTAAAAGTAACTAGAACAGCATATCCCTTTTCCACTCTATATTATTATCAGCAATCAATCTTATTCAGGCAATCAATATCAGATACTTGATTGTTATATATTATATATACTTAAATTCATGTTCTTAAGAAAGATTACAACTGTTTTTTTTTTGTCAACTATGCTATTTTGTACAGCTTTGAAAAGTAATTTACCAATTTCTTAGTTAATTTATTCATCAAATTTCTGTCAGTTTCCTATTCATAATTTCATGACATGAACACTATACTCCACAGCCTTATCCAAATTCAAAAGTGATTATGGAATATTTATTTTATCCAATTTTAACAAATGCCTCATCTATAATATTTTCTGATTTAAAATATAAATTTTAGTTATACAGATTTGTAACTTATTCACAGAGTTATAGACATTTCATATATATACTAGGTGATTTTCCCGTGCTCATGCACGAATATAAATATTTATAAAGTAAATATACTATAATAATTGATAGATATTTATTTTCATTTTAAATTAATTTATAATTTGTATGTATAATAATATTATATTAATTTAATTAGACATATAATTCTAGATATGTTTTTTGTTGATTTTACTGTCGATTTAGTTATCATTTGAATATACTGAATTTCATCGATTTCTATGAATTCAACTAATATTTTTTATTCTAAATATAATAAAATTATGATTAATCTTCTTATTTGTATCTACGTTGGTTGTTTTCTTATATATGTTAATATATTTGAGAGGGATAATGTATAACTTAAGAAATATTGTGTTTAGAGTGAAATAAAAAAACAAAATAAATTGTTTGATTCTAAATTACATAAATTAATATAACGATGATATTCTACAGTCTCATTCATATATATATATATATATATATATATATATATAAGAACTAAATTTTCAAAGTTGGTTAACATTTTATTTTTAATTTTGAATATGTTTAGAGTCATCTTATAATTCACAATTATAAATAAATTATTATTATAAAAATATATATCCTTATTGTAGTTAAAAGATGTTTAATTTTTTTTTGAAAATATTTTTTTAAAATAAGCAGTTTATTTTTTTGTGATTTCATTTTATAAATCATATTATAAGTAAAAGATAATTTATAATATTTTTTGCTGTAATTCAAAGATATTATAGTCAACTAAGTATATAAAAAATAAATAAAACATTTCAATAAAACTAATTATAAACTATTTTTAGTCAATTAAACATATACCAGTTATGCTTCTCAATTATTTTATTTAATAATCTAAGAAAATAGGTAATTTAAAAAAAATCTATTACCTTGAAAAAATATATATTTTATTGTTTACAATTATTTTTTAAAATAAATAATATTTTTTTTTCTAATATCAAGATTATATGTGTGAATTTTGTTTTATTAAATCACATTATATACAAATTTATATTTTCATCGAAGAAACTATAGATATAAAAATAACTTATTTTTTCAAATTAGATTATATGTTATATAAAAATATTTTTAAATGTAATATTTATATTTTATGAGCTTTCCTTTTTCAATGAAATCATATTATAATGTATATACATATATATTTTCGTTTCTAAATTTGTTTTTAACTTTATAAATTTTCCTTTTTATTATATATACGTTATTTGGAAAATTTTAAAGGGAAACTAAATAAAAAATTCAATAATATTATTTAAATAGAATATTTTAAATTCATTAAGGGTATCAGCAAAATTAACTATCGTTAGAGTTAACGTAAGCGGCGACACATAAGAAACTGATTTCTCAAATAATATTATATATATTGATATCTGGTCGAATTATTATATTTTGGTCCAAAGGTCGAATTATATTTGTTAAAAGTTCAAAGTTAATAAAAATCAAATTCTCAAAAACAAAACATTTCGAAGTTTATGGTTGTAAGAAAACGTTGCAAAACGACTATTATTTAAAAGAGAGGTCAACCATATTATAATAAATTGGTCTACTCCATTTAGAACACATATGATATATTCCAAGTAAAGTTATGTATAAATTGTACAATTACAGTTGCCTTTAGTTTATTTATCATAAGAAGTGTAAAATTGACATGGATAGCTATTAATTAAAGTAGAGTTTGACTTTGGATGTAGGTCACTTCCTAAATCATAAATCATCTATCTCAATTGACTTAGGCTCGTGGTATATGCTTTTTATAATTTTGTCAACGGGTTCATGTTGTATGCTATTTGTTTTACAGTTTAGAATTTTCTTTTGACGTTAACAGCTACATAAAAATGCCATTCGCTTTTGAAACCAAATGTTATTTTAAATCTTTACTAGTTTATATATCATTACATATATAGTAAGAACAAGTCATAGTAGTATTTTTTCCTCATGACCTACAGTTTTATTATTTAATAATGTAAATAGTAATTAGATAAAGATCGGTTGATCATATCACATATTCCTGTAAGTCGTATTATTTGTTATTATTTCATAATTTGACACCAAAGCCACAAACGACGACTGTTTCTCCTTCTACACTCTTTTATACTTTCAAATCCAAAATATTTTTATAATTTCAAAAATCCTGAGCATTATAACAATTACTAAATATTTGTATAGCCATTTTTTTTTTAAATATTCACTCGATCAAATATAGAAAGTCCAAGGACGAACCAATTCGTGTAATGGACTCAAGAGTACATCCTTTCCTAGTGGATCTTACCGTGCTACTAAGCCCACATATCACTACTGGGCCCAAATATTATAATTTTTTCCCGGTTGCAACTTCTCATTAGCAGTCGGTGTACCGTACACCACAAAACACCGGATCCCAACGGCCTCGCTAACAAAGCCGCTAACGGAAAGCTTAACTGATCGATCAGTAACAAACTACTTTACTATCAAGGGCATATCCGTCATATCCTATCAACTTCCCGCTTCTTCCCTTCTTCTTCTTCACCATATCTCCACACTCACTTCGACGAAGATACAGAGAGAGAGAGAGAGAAGGAGAAGATGATGATGAGGTTTATCATCGCTTGCTTAGTCATCGCTCTCAGCATCTACGTCGCGTTCCACCGCCTCGAATACGACAACGGCTTCGTCCGTTTCACGAAACGCTCTCAGGGAAACCGTACCGGCGTCGTCAAGGCTCCTCCCCAGAAATCTCCGTTCGAAGAAGACGATCTCATGTTCTGGTACATGGAAGACTCCGATCGCCAGTCTTACTCGCTCCACTACGATTACTACCAAGACTCTTGCCCCACCGCCGAGCGAATCATCACCAAAGGCATCAGAGAGCTCTACGATGCTAAACCTAGCGTAGCTCCGTCGCTAATCCGCCTCCTCTTCCACGATTGCTTCATCGAGGTCAGATCGATCGATTGATCAATAATCTTCGATGTCCGTTATTGATTGCTCTTAGATCTATTGAAGATTCTTTGTGATGTGTTAGAATCGATTAGATTTCGAGTTTATTATTGAAGATTGTTTGTGGAACGTTGAACAACGAATGTGATTTTGTAGAATCGATTAGATTTTGGAGTTTCTTGAAGTTGGAATTTGTATTCGTTTTGTTATAGGGATGTGATGCATCGGTGCTGCTAGATGCAGATGAGTCTCTAACTTCTGAGAAAGAATCACCTCCGAATCAGTCTTTGAAAGGTTTCGATGTGATTGAATCGATCAAGTCGGAGCTTGAGAATGTGTGTCCTGGTGTTGTTTCCTGTGCAGACGTTCTTGTATTGGCTGCTAGAGAAGCAGTCCTTATGGTAAAACTCTCTCTTTTGGTTTGATTCATATATCTCTGTAAAAGCCTGAATCTTATCTTTGGAATCACTTAAGGCTGGTGGTCCGTTTTACCCGCTGGAGACTGGAAGGAAGGACAGTGTAGTTGCCTTCAAGGAAATTGCAGAACGTGAGCTTCCTAAACCGCAAGCTAGCATCTCTGTGATTCTTGCAAGTTTTGCTACTAGAGGATTCAACGAGAGAGAAACCGTCAGTCTATTTGGTAGTGTCCTCACTTCCTTTTGTTATCAACATCTCTCTCCATGCTTTTGCTACGTATATGATCGTGTATTGGTTTAACTCTTTGTGGTATGATTCATTTCTTGTGTGTTGGTTACTCTTTGTAATATGATTGATCACTTGTGATGCAGGAGCACACAGCATAGGCATTACGCACTGCACATTCTTTGAGGACAGGCTATACAACTTCTCAGGAACCGGGAAGCCTGACCCTGAGCTCGATACAGGGTTCCAGCAAGAACTGAAAACCAAGTGCCCCTACTCTGCCTCAGCGCCATCCCCTGGCACTGGTACAGGATCGTCCGTACCTGCATCAGATTACGGTGGTGTGAGCTCGGCAAGCGGGAACGATGGAGTGATAGACTTGAGCTACAACAACGAAGGAGGTGAGGAGAATTTTGGAACACGCTACTACAGGAGGCTGATGCAGAAGAAAGGGTTGATGTATGCTGATCAGCAGCTAACGGGAAGAGAAGAGACTGAGATGTGGGTGAGAGCGTACGCTTCTGATACACAGCTGTTCCGACGTGACTTTGCCATGTCCATGATGAAGCTGTCGAATTATCATGTCTTGACTGGTCCTCTAGGTCAAGTCAGAACCACCTGCTCCAAGGTCCTGCCAAAGAACTGAACCATTGATGAGTTCTCCCTCACTCTCTTTCTTTACCATCCTTTTATGTTTTACAGTTTTATATCTTCTAGATATATGAGGTTGTGACAGTCTTTGTGTATATCCATCATCACCATTTACAGTGACTTGACAGTACAATATGATTGTGTGTTTGTTGTTCAGTCGGAAACTTGTATAACAGACCCTTTTATATACTCAAATGTTTCACAAATAGCCTTTTAGTTTTGGCGCATATATATATTATGGCCACCAATTTTCTAGGCTCACTAGGTTTGCTTTGCCTCTATAGGGAGCCTGAAATGCGTAAATGCCCTAACCAGGTGTGCCATCAACTTCCTTGTCTAACAAGAAAGCCTTTATCTGGTTTTGATTAGAACCAGAAACACGAACAACACAGACGTGAAATGTAATTGACAAGCATCATGGAGTGAAACCAAAAACCTTCAGAGAATCTAAATATTTTCATGGTGGACCCCCAGAATGAAGATGCCTCATTCCTGCATGGACATTACAACTTTAATGTAAGTCATCCACCGGTAATGTCCGCCAGTTTGAGCTTGGAGGTAACTAATGGGTAAGCGTCGGGTAGTTAGAGTAGTATTTAGTGCCTAACCATTACAATTGACCTGATCGATAAGATTATCATGATGAAATTAAATTGGAAAAGTCACATAACTTACAAGAAATCATAATGTCACTCTTATTATGAAGTTTATGAAAAGTACGCTAAGGTCTAAAAACTTGTGGACTATTGAATTGTATTCTAAAGATACATCATAAAGGAACATTTCTATACACAAAGAAGAATGATCTTCTTTTTAACATCTACACATGGAAAATGCGTTTAAGTACTTAAATGTTTAATCATGTGGTTTCTTCATTGGATTTGATTTCACTAAGTCGTGAATCATCCCCTACGTTATAGGATTGATTATGGATCGGATCTTATCGATCCAAGCAAAAAAATCCACACCTGAACTTAACATTTTAATTTTTATTCATATACAACTTAAAATTCTTGTTCTCAAGCTAAAACTCTACGTACTCACAAAAAAGAAGAAGATTAAAACTCTACAACTCTTGGAAAACACACAAACACACATGTGAAAGGAAGTGAAAAAGGCGAAGAGAACACATGGTAGGACGGGAACATCGAAGCCGAGAGCATAGGAATTATCAGCAAAGGGATCAGAAGGTGACACATTTAAGAACCTAACTTTGCAGAAATGTGTAGTTGGTCGAACTGCGTGTTCTTGCACGTGCGCACATGTGTGAATTTGTTGAACCTTGCGTATTTCTTTTTTTCGTGCACACGTGCCCACATGCATGCCTGATTTTGCTAGCTATTAGAATTTCCTCGAGTTATCAATCAAATCTCCTTTATTGGTCTTGTTTTCTTAGAGTATTCGAACTTAATATACATTGCATGTGTGCCAAGCACAGAGATCACTCCCAAACACACAAGAAAAATATCTGAGAAATTTAATCTTATGATAAGATTTTTATATACAAACCTACTCAAAGCTTAATCATAGTATAATGACCAGAAAAGTGTAATAATTAGGAAGTTTGGGTAAGAGTTAAATTAGCTAGTACGAAAAGGAATAGAAAATGAAAAACAAAATGTGAGGGCATGTGAGATACTTCCTCTGTTTCATATTAAGTGTCACTTTAGCTGATTTTTCTTGTTTCATAATAAGTGTTATTCTACAATACCAATGCAATTTTTATAAACTTTCAGTTCAAAATTAATTGCAAATGCATTGATCTTATAAATAAACCTATTTATCTAAAATACTATTGGTTAGATATGTGATATTAATGAAAATATAAATGCATTTTAATGAGTTTTTTAATATGTGTGAAAAGAGGTTGAGTGACACTCTTTGTGAAACGGAGGGAGTATCATTAAAGCGTAGTCAATAGACCGCTCGGATCTTCTTTGTCACCACTTGTCTGTCGAAGTCGCTTTGACCCATGCACCATCTAATTACTCCCACTAATACTACAAATTCACATAAATAAATAGCAATTATAAACAAATTATGTATGATTAATGGGCATTTATCTCTGCTGGCCTAGTTTTTGAAGATTGTCACGTGCAAACTTACTATTAGTACGAGATTTTTAATAAATCAAGTGTTGAATTTTTCACTCTAGCTAGTTAGACATACGTCGGTCGTTTGTTTTTTGATGCGGTGCAGTTTTTTTCTTGATGTAGTGCAGGTTCGGTTTTATATATTCGGATCAAATGAAAATGTCTGGACAAGAACGCTGCATGTCATTCCCATGTTAGATACTGTCATTGTAAGAAAAGAGTAACAAAGTATGATAGAATTTATTAATCGAGCTCACATGTTGCGACTGCAAAGAACGCTTGAGTGTGCCTAAATAACGCCGACTTATCCATTATCTATTTATAAATGTTACTAGTTCGTTCATATATGTTGCTGTAATAACGACAAAACAAGAGCCAAAATTATTAGACCAACCTAAGTGTGAAAATTAATAGGCAGCAGAAGTAGGGGACGATGATAATAAGTTAAAATAAGATATATCTCCGTATAAGACCAATAAACTGAACAAAATAAAATAAAGAGACAGAAAGATAATCACATATGGGGGATATACATGATGCATGTGTATATAATTAAGTAGATTCTTCACCCATTGTTTTTTCTCTCTTAACCTCTTTCTCACCACACTTATCTTTCTTGTCACAGTAGTTAAATCTCAAGAACGAAAAGAAGAAGAAATGTCCGGTTCGTCGGAATGGAGTAGTGCATGCGAGTCAGGATGGACTCTGTACTTAGACCACTCTTTTTCTTCTTCTTCAGGTCCTTCTTGTTTACGAGACATCAGTGGGTTTGAAAACAGAAGAAGAAGCAAAGATTCATGGAACAAAAACTATGTACATCAAGAAGATGAAGAAGAGGAAGATTTGTCAATGATTTCAGATGCATCTTCTGGTCCGAGGAATATTTCTGAGGAAGATTCTGTCAAAAATTTTAACAATGTTGGTCCCAAGATGCAGAGCAGAAGAGAAAAGAAAAGAAGTGATTATGAGAAAATGAACTCTGTGCTTGATGATACTGCTAGTTCTCATGTAAGTCTTTTTATTTTCAAAAAAAAATTGCAAACCCAAGTGAGTAATAGTCCATTGATTATCATTCTTTCTTCCAAGGACAAAGATCAATCTATGTTTTTTCTAATTGATATATTAAATTCGTATACATATTTACACCACACAGAATTCCAGGATTAGTTTGGCCTTAGGAATGATAAAAACAAATATTTATATGCACGACCTTGATTTTATCTTCTATTTTGTATATTTCTTGTAGATGTTGCAGAAAAGTAATGTGGGTGGTAATAAGATAGAGCAAACCTTTCCAGAAAGTACATTGGATTATTCACAAGGCTTCTCGGCAACTCACTTTCAGGTTTCTCTCTCTCTTCACTCAGTGAGATTCTGTTTGAGCACACGTGACTTGTCTCAAGAGACTCACTACATGTGTTTGTTTGTTTAACAAGTAGGACAAAATAGCATTCCAAGAACAGTATTGTTACTTGCATACGGAAATTCTAAATAACCAGTTAGGTAATGTATATATACTTGGTTACTCTTTACTCGTGCGAAGTGTATATACTCCAATCTGACTGAAACGTTATCCTTGTTTACTCTTTCCTCTTGCAAAGCTTTTATAGATTCAAGTAATGATTAAAGTGAATCTTTATAGTCCTTAGGAAAGAGGTGCTATAAAAGAAACCCACAAGTGAAGGGATCGGATCGACTAAAGACAGGCTCTCAAATCTCCAATGGATCTGAATCTTTTATCTTGTGATTTGTAATTTCGTCACAATCGAGTTTTTTTTTCCTTTTCTTGTAGCGGCCTTATGTAACTTTTTGTTTTCAACACGTCAATTGCAATTTTCTGTCAGTTAGAGCAGCAGTATTTTCCCTCCTTTTACTGCGGATCGTTTTCTTTTTTTGAAATTTACTGCGGATCATTTCCAGCTCAAACAAACAATAACTAACAATATAATATAAGATTAACTTAGTAGCTTATAGAGTACAGTAGACTATATATGAACATTATGCAGCAGAAATATTGATAACACGAGGTTCACGTTGAGTGTAGAGCAACATGCGCATATACTCTGTCCAAACCTAACCAGAATCGGTAAATTCTCAACTTAAAAGGAATATATCAAATGTGTCTTTAACTGAAAAAAAATATGCGATTAGAACTATTAGAAATATGCAAGAAAGGAAAAAAATGCTTTGGTGGCGCAGGAAAAAGTAAAAGAAAAAAATCAAGAAATTTAACAGAATAGTGCCAGGAAACAAAGACGTGGGAACAAAAGTCCGGGAACCCGAGGTATCAGGCTAATCTACATTCGTCCCATAGTGAGCTGGCTTCTGAATAATCAATCACTTATGTTTTCACCCGAGCCATATATAGTTGTATTACGTTTTATCTAAATTTGAAGAACCTTTTTAAACAAAAATAAGCAGCTTAAGGAAAAATTAAACTTAAATCTCTTCAAAAAAGTACAACCGAATCTTGTTCCCTGCTAATTATTATGCATCCCTCTTTGACACAACTCTAAGACTCGAAGAGTTATAGATTCGATCGGGGGAAAACTAACTCGGAAGAGCTTAGTTTTTTACCTTATAAGATTCAGTTACTGTTAGAGTTCTGGTGAGTTTGGAAGTGTCAGCCGGCACAAGATTGAATGGGCCTGATTGCATTATGGCTTATCTGAACTTGACCCAAGCTCAAATCATGAAAAGTAAGTATACAACTCAACATAATATTTTGAGATTTTTTTTTGAGTGAGAAAGAAAATTAGTTATATATATATATATATATTATATTACAAGTTATAAGGTTATATACATAGAATATAATAACTTTAAATTTTGACGACATTTTATATTGCCATTTAAATCTAGCAGCCGAATGCAATTTGAATATATGGCATGAACAAAATATGTATTATCTAATTTAAAATATTTTTTTTCTGATTTGTTTTTGATTAGAAGTTTATTCGTAGGAAAATATGGTATTACCAGCTGCCGCATTTCCTCTCATTAATTCTTTATTTTTTGACTAAATTAATTAATTCTTTATTTTCTGTATTTCGAAATATTCATGACCAAAATACCACTTTGATAATCTTGTTTTTTTTCTTCTTTAAATTCTTTTTGTGTGTTAATCATGGCAAGGAACGTCATATCATGCCTTTCGTTAGCCCCCATATTGGTCTATATGGTTGTTAGTTGCATCTATTTTCTCTTCAATGTAGGTAGGTTCAAAGGAAGAATACTATAATAATTAAAGTCAAGCTTAAGTATGTGCTTAACCATGCGATCTCAAGTTAAAATCCCTGTTAATTTTCAGAACCCTCACATGGTACGTAAATTTGTCTAAACTCGTTGATTTTTAATCGGATATCACAAACTTCATCACTGGATTACCATCATCTCGTTGAGTCAACTTTTATGAAGTGGAGAAGCTCATATATATATATTTATATTTATATTATAACATTACAATATGCATGTATATGGTCTCGTATATGCACTTTGTTGACACTTGACAGCTAAATTAAAGTTTGTGACTGAAAAAGAGAGAGACGAAGGTGGGGTGCTCGTGCTCCCATTGATTTCACTTTTTAAGCCTAACATGTGAAATCTTAGGACTCTACATGTCATTGTTGACTTGTTGTTGCACTTTGTTAGATTCACTTTGTACAATTTTACAGACATGCAATTGCCGAAGAAATCTAGCATGCATAGACTGTTTTGTATACTTTAATAAGGAAATACAGCCTTTTGTCTTAAGTTATATGCGCGTATCCAATTATTACACTCGACTCATACCTTAAAAAGCTACATACCCCCTACATTAGTTACGGTTACATTTTAAAAATCATTTAGTGGGGATTAATAGAAACTTAGCCAGTGATAAATAGAAAACCAATATGATCACAAAACATTATTTGTGAAAAAAAAATATAACACATAATTTAATTTTTTTGGTTTAATACAGCACTCATAATAGGCAACTTAAAGTATGAGTTGAAAATGTTTATATCTGTTGTTCGGAACGAAATATTTTGGATATCTAGTTCTGTTGGTTTATGGATAATTGAATATAACAGCTTTATACGAGGTTCTATTCCTGACGACTTTATTATATGCAATTAAGTCGTTAACTATACTGAAAATAACATATCCAAGAAATACGTAAAGGTTCTATAAATATAGAATGAAGCATTCTTTGGTTTCGACTTATATTGTTTCTGATGGCTCTGTCGTGCAGCCTCTCCATCCTTCTTCAGACTATATTTTATATGTATCTCTAGGCTGGAATCTTCACCACATACCACTCCGATACCCGTCCACGCCAAATTGATCCCAACATGTATGTTAGGGTAAAGAGTTGGAAACAATAGTTATTTGCAAGAGGACTGTTGACAGCTAATTCTAAGTAGTTGGGAGAAAGAAAAAAATGTTGGTGATCACATTTATAACACTTAGTATGGCATGAAACTATAAATCGGTCACTCATGTGATTTTGTTCTTGTACTCGGTTGAGTTCTTTCTCTCGCTCAAACGTGCTTAGTTACAAACATAAATTATGTCGACAGAAATGGAGGTCTTAAGTGTTCTTCAGTACCTTGACAACAAATCCATATTGGTCATTGGAGCTGCTGGGTTCTTAGCAAATAGTACTCTCTCTCTCCCTTTTCTCTGTCTCTCTATACATTCTTTTTTTTGATCAAAATCTCTCTATACATTCATATACATAAACGTATGCATAAATCCTCTTCTCTTAGCAAATAGCTGCTTGGCTGTGTTGGTTTGGTTCTTGAAAAGCAAGTTAAACCTGGCACCATCCAGACCGATGCTCAGATATGGCCACCCAAGATTAGCAAAACAAAAAAAGTTATAGATAATTAATATATACTGTCATTATATATCTTCGTATTCAGCACAAGAAGCATCAAAAATTCATTATATACACAGACAATTACTTTTCTAGCTAGACTATCTCTTCAAACTAGCTCTTAAATCTTTTTTTTTTTCTGAAAAAGGGTAACTAGGTCCTAAATTTGTTAATCTAAAAATAAGGCTATTTAAATTCAAATGCAGTTTTCGTGGAGAAGATATTAAGGGTGGCACCAAACGTGAAGAAACTCTATCTTCTTCTAAGACCATCAAATGAAAAATCTGCTTCCCAGAGGTTTAAAGACGAGGTCTGTCTCTTCATACTTAGGTTTGAATGTCTGAGTGCTATAGGTTTAGTTGTTGTTTATTCTTTTATAATATATTTAACCACTATCTATATACATATTTAACCATCCTCAAGTTTTTAAAATTATAAAAAGACAAATATTAACAATCAGGTAAGTTTGTAACCCCCCCCCCCCCCAAAAAAAAGGGTCTGTTATTGGTTTTAAAAATTTCAATTAACTATACACATAATTTTTAACTGCCTCTAACAAAACTAAACCCTAACTGTAATCAACAGCAAAATAATAAACACTAACACATTTGTCAAAAAAATATATATATCCGATAATCATCAATTTAACAAAATCGTATAGTTATGTTTTAAACAGTTATAAGCAACTTTCAGTTGATTTTTTTTCATAAATAGCTTTAAATCAGTTATTTAGATTGCTATAGTTTAATCTGGAATAAAAAATGAGATAATTTAAATCCAGAAGTTTATCTAAAATCAATACAAATAGGATTTTAATAAACCTAGAAAATATAATTATTAACAAGTTACCCTTTATATAAATAAATGACTTTAACTACCTTTTAGTCCACATATATTATAAGCTCGCATAAAATTTTGAATAATAGTTTTCTTAAAAGCTTGTATGGACCGCCATCAATTTATGCTGATATAGCTTTTGAGGTGTTGAAAATCAATGCAGATTTTGGGGAAGGATTTGTACAGGGTACTGAAGGAGAAGTATGGTCCAAATCTAAATCAACTTACATCTAAGAAGGTTACAGTTGTCAATGGGGACGTTTCCCTTGAGGATTTGGGTCTTCAAGACACTGACTTAGAACATGAGATGATCCACCAAGTTGATGCCATTGTTAATTTAGCTGCAACTACTAAATTTGATGAAAGGTACTGATTTTGATATTTTTTTGGTTTGGTCGGATAATTTTAATATCTGACTACTGAGTCATTCAACCACCATATATATTATCAAACAAACAAAATGTAAAGACTAGTTTAAGATTGGTAATATAACCCCTCAGCAATAGATTTTAATGTCTTGTAAACTGAATGTATTATTATTGTATATCAGTCCATTTAAAACCAACAACATATTAGCGCGACATCAGCTATAGTGGTTTAAAAAAGGTGTATAGACCATTGAAAACAAGTTCAACAATGAAAAGTATGTATAGACTATGGCATATGTTCAGACGAGTCAGTATTATAAATGATATATGTAGAGTACTAAAGGAATGTTCTATCAACCGCAGATACGATATAGCACTTGGTATCAACACACTTGGTGTCCTCAATGTCTTGGATTTCGCCAAGAAATGTGCAAAGGTTAATATCTTTGTTCAAGTATCAACAGGTATATACAAAAACAAAACTCTGATGTCAGTGACTGTGAAATAACTTGTATCTATTATGTAGCAAATGATATATATATATATATATATATATATATATATATATATTTTACGTACAAGGTTTCTTCCATGTCAACTAATCTTTGAAGTCAACATACGGTCCTAAGAGCAACCAGAATCGTGGTCTTTAATATCTAATAAGGTTTCTAATAATAAAATAGAATTATAAATATTATATTTATTGAAATCTCTTAAAATCTAAGAAATTTTGTCAATATTTTCTTATTTACTGTTGTGTTTTCTCTAAGAACACCTCTATCAATAGAATGAAAGTGAATATCAATTAATTATTAAATTAGAATAAAGGAAAAGAGGGAAGTGAGAGTGTGAGACGGTCTGGTGCAAAGAGTTGATTGTGACCTTTTTTTTTACTTTGCAAATGGTAACCAATAAGCAAAAAAAAAAAGCAAAAAAAAATGGTAACCAATAACCATTAGTTTGTGTAGTTTATTATATAAAAATAAAATTTAGTTACTTATTAAAAATATATTAAATAACAAAATAAAGAGGGACGAAACCCCTTGTGTGCTTTTTAACCAATAAGGTTACTCTAAGAGCATGTTTATTGGTTGATACTCTATGAGTATCTAAACATAATTAATAAAGAAAAAATGAGAAAAATAAGAGAGAAGATGAAAAATATCTAAAATTAGATGTTTTGAGAATTCCTTTTAGCAAATGTCAATTTGTAAGTGGTTTGATATTTAAAGAAAATAAAGTTAATCTAATAGTTCAACTCTATTAAAATACTAGCTAGTATGAACCAAATTAGAACTTCAATATTAGAACCTTACCAATAAGGTTGCTCTAAATATGTCCATTTTCCTGATCCGTATCTTGAGGAAAATGTCCCTAATTATATAAGCTTACAATCTCTTATATTCTACTACCAATTCTTCAAAGCGGATGCTTTAGAAGAGTATGAAACGATAAAGACATTTTGAGTTTATAGCAAGAAATAAAAAATGGAACGTGGAAGGTTAAATGGGATGGGACATTACAAGGGAACATAGCTTAGGTTATCACGATATTTAAATGTAACTAATAACTACCAACTACCAAGTACGTACCAAAAAAAACTAATAACTAGCAAGTACGTACCCAAGAGTAGATATGTTATGGTTTCTTACCCTTTCCTTCTTTAACATAAGACCTACCAACGTAGAACGGATAACTAATTGACAACTCTCATATATTTTGCCAATTTATTGACATTGATCACTGTATACAAGTAATTCGGTTTTACTGGATAATTAATCTGACCATATTTACTAGACAATGAAAACTACGTACCAATTAACAACATCTATATATATAGCTTACGTGTGCGGGGAAAAATCTGGTTTGATAATGGAAACACCATACCGTATGGGTGAGACGTTAAATGGAACCACCGGCCTAGACATCAACCATGAGAAGAAATTGGTTGAGGAGAAACTTGACCAGCTCCGTGTCAGCGAAGCCTCTCCTGCGACCATCACACAAACCATGAAAGATATGGGACTCACCAGGTTCTATTCCCAAATATGTGTTGCAACAAAATGCCACTTGGTGTTAATCTTTGAAATTATAATGACTATAATCTAAATAATATGATAGGGCAAGAACGTATGGGTGGCCAAACACTTACGTTTTCACAAAAGCAATGGGAGAAATGATTGTCGGGGCAAAAAGGGGAAATTTACCACTTGTGTTGATTCGTCCGTCAATTATTACTAGCACTATCAAAGAACCATTCCCTGGCTGGACCGAAGGCATCAGGTTAGTTGCTTTGTATTTTTCTGTGCATGTTCTTAAACAAATTATATAGTTGTAAAAAAAAATATTGTTGTAATTGGTAAATCAACTTTAAAAGCTGAGAACGCTTTAAGAAAATTCTAAAGTCCTAAAAGTCAAATATTATCCAGTCAGATTTTATATTAATTTAAAAGTCATCAAAACCTTTTAAAAACACTCAAAACCATTTTCTTAGTTATTTTATTTACTAATCAAGAGTTTTTTTTTTTTTCTAAAGCAAAACATGGCTTTTGTTTTTCTTTTTTTTTTCTTTCTTTTAAATTACAACTGCTACTAAAAGCTTGCCGCCAAAAAGTTATTACCCAACATATTTTTATTCATAGTCTTTTGGTGTACTGGCCAGAAAATAATAGTAAATGGGAAGTTAAATACTTAAAAAATATTCTTAAAACATGCAAGTTTATATTCACAATAAATAAAACAAATATATTAAAGCTTCTGTAAAATAAATAAATGATTCTGATATTAGCCTACTTATGATTGTACTAATCTTTAATGTACAGGACCATTGATACTATAGGTGTCGGGTATGGTAAAGGCAGACTTACATGCTTCCTTGGTGATCTTAATGCTATTTCCGATGTGGTACATACTTTTCATTCACATTCATCTTATCCTACATTAATGTGCATTAACATTTCTTCCGATAACGTAACTATAAATTAATCAACATATTACATATACCACTATCTCAATAATCCACAAAAATTAATCAAATGTGCTGAAGGATTTCTGACACGTGCATATGCTTTATTCTCGTTAGTTATCATTCTATATTTTCACATTAATTTTAACTTTAGGATTTTTTTTTTTAAAAGAGTTTTTCTTAAGAAATCAAACATAACAAGTACTACTTATCATCATTTAATATTTTTATATAATTTATGAATCAGATGCCAGCAGACATGGTAGTAAATTCGATGTTAGTGTCCATGACTTCTCAAGCTGGAAAACAGAAAGAAACTATTTATCATGTGGGTTCCTCGATAAGAAATCCCTTGAAGAACGAGAAACTTCCTGAGATAGCATACCATTGTTTTACTACCAAACCATGGACTAACAAAGAAGGGAAGCTGGTTCGTGTAAGGAATTTCGAGATTCTGAGTTCTATGGCTAGTTTCCACAGATACATGGCCATACATTACTTGATCCCATTAAAGGTACTATTTTCTTTAGATTTTAAATAACCGAAAATTGGGTTCCTAATCACGTATATATGTTTCTTTTTGGTTTACTACAGGGACTTGCACTGTTAAACATTATATTTTGCAAGCTTTTGGACAAAAGTTTGAAGGATTTTCATAGGAAGATAAACTTTGCATTCCGGCTCGTTGATCTCTACCAGCCCTACCTCTTTTTCAATGGAGTGTAAGTAACTTAATTATCAGTTTCTCACCATGTTATTTGTTCTCTAATCCATGTGGTTTGAGATTTTAAAACAAATGTTGAGCAGATTTGATGATACAAACACGGTGAAGCTGCAAGGAATGGTGTTGACAGAAGCCGAAACCGAGATGTTCTATTTCGATCCAAAGATGATCAATTGGGACGACTATTTTGTGAATATACATGTTCCTGGACTGGTTAAGTACGTTTTCTAGTGGATCTCATCTGTGAAGCCTTTGTTTTATCATGTTGCAACGAGTATAAACTGTGTGGAAAATATAGTACTTGCTCATTTGTTTCTATTCGGCTGTGTTTTCAAAGTTGGGATACTGTTTTATTTATATATTTGTAATTTCAGCATTTGCATCTCTAAAATGGAACTATAATTTTTCAATAAAATTTTATATGACGAACTATGTTCTATATATGAGTTAATAGTAGTATCCAATATTGAAAACAAGCACTCTTCCATTTTATAATCTGAAAGGCAATCGAAAACCTCTTTGGCATGTAATTCGTCGCAACTCCATCAGGGACAAAACAACATAAACTAAATGATCTGAACATAGTGTTTGCAGACGGTAGAGTCGAATCCTAAACTATCACGAGTACTTAATCTTAGAGCCGAGACCACGCCGTACTACCACGAACAAGAAAACGTTTGGCTAGTGCTTAGGAGAGCGAGAAGAGTAACTTCAACTGAGGGCTCCAAGGCCTTTAAAAGGTCTACTGTAAATATATACTCTTTCTCTAGTCCTCTTTTAGCACCATCTCACTTGATCGTTGGCTACAACTTCATCTAGACAAATCGGAAATCTTCAAAATTTTGCATGCTCCTCTAAAGTTTTGCCAGTCATTTATTGCACTAATCAAATATATGTATTTAATTAGCATAAATGTATTGCCCTATGTGAAGTGTAGCTTTCATAACAAAAGAACATTTTACCCAAAAAAAACTAGACAAAAGTTGGCAAATTAATTAAATGTTTTGCCATTTTATTGTTGGATATTAATCATGCTAACTCATGTCTTTGACAATTTTTTTTCTTTTTTTTTGAACATCATGCAATTCATTAAATAAAAATTTTGGGTTACAAAGGCCTGTTGACTAAATGGACTGCTAAACTAGATTTGGCAAGCCCATCAGCAGAACCGTTCTCTGATCTAGGAACGAAAGTGAAGCGGCAAGAGATAAAGGGGGAAGAGGAGGAGAACGCGAGATCGTCGATGTCCACTAGAATCTCGAAGAGATTCGATGATCGTTGGCGTGAGTTAATCGTATTGACGATTACTTGAAATTCTGATTTGATACAGATATGTTGGAATTTGTGTGAAGCCGCTTGGAGCAAAGCTTCTCGAATCGCCAGAGCTTCCGCCATGCAAGGCGACGAGACGATGGTTTTTTTTCTTTAAAGTCGCAATTCATTTTTTCATAAAACTATGATGGTATGTGTATATGTTTTAGCAGGATTGCATTTTTCTCCTATCTATAATAATAAAGTTGACTTGTCTTGGCTTCTCAAGCCATCCACGTATCCTTTTAGAGTGGGGCGTTTGAAGACACGTGTCGACACTTTAGTGGTCTGTGATTCACACGCTCTTTGGTTCGTTGTGCGCGTCTTGTATTTGTTGCTCGCATCGGGACACTATTATGATGATTACAGGTTTTGGGCTTCATTTATGTTTCAAAACTAAGCCCACTTCAATCCAAAAGCTGATCATCCTTACCCACATGGAATTATGGTTCGATGTCACAGAAACTAAACACAGACCTTTTGCTAACGTCTCGCAACTCTTTTAATTCATCATTTATTTTGAGTTTTCCCTAGAGTAATCCACCTCTCCTTTACTAGGATTTCGATCTACCTTCTACCATGCAAAGTCAAACTCAAACCATATCTGAAAACAAGCAATTTCCAAGCAGATGATTCCAATGGCAAATTCATACACTCTTCTTGCGGATTTGAGAGCCGGGAGTTGATCTACCACTGCTGAGGTCCTTTTGTTGAGGTTCTGGGAGGCGAAAAACATCAACAAAGGGGGACCCTAGATGTTATTGATTGATGAGCATGTATGTAAAATTTTCCTATTATCTTCCCGATTGGTTCTCTTTTCATTTATGTAAATCTAGAATTCCTGGCTTTTTCCATCCTTTCTCCCCCGTTTTAATCTATTTGGAATTTCGTATATTTGTCTTTCCTGATTTTTTTTTAATATATTTTTACCATAATCTTCTCTGTTGTATTCCTGATTTTCCCCACCCTTTCAGCCAAGAAGAAGCCATGAAACAGAGGCGAGATTTCTAGCGACAGAAGAAGGTAATTAACTTTTTTTCTTCTTCTAATTTTGATTCAACGTTCTCTTCAAATTTTGATTCTGTAGGCTAGATCTCCAGCAATTTTATGAGAGGAGATACACAAACTTCCTTTTATCTAAAAACTGAGGGTGAGAAGCCATATGTCCATTTTAGTTTGGTTAAATCTTTTCTTTCGTTTCCATTCTCAGGCCATAACTCCTGAATGTATATTCGATGAGAAACTTAGCAAGTCAATATACACGCCAGAGAAGATGGTAAGTAACTGCTGTATGTGATCTTCATATTTTACTTTCTTAACTTCAATATGGACCGACTTTAACCTTTTTTTTTGATTCCAGGCTAGAACGACGATGAGAGAGCGAGTGGATCCACATGGAAATCAAATTCCATAATCAGACGCCAAGAATTCTGGTGAACGTGGATGACCAGAGGTGTGAGAGACGTGACCAGAACTCCAGAAGCTTCTCGAACAAAAGCCAAAGAGATAAGACAAGGAAGAAGAGTTCAACGTGAAAAGAAACAGCGAGGAGGATATTACATGAAGCTATAAAGTGCAGAAGATTCAGTGGTTCATGCTCACACCGTAACAGAAACGGCTCATCAGTGGACAAAATCAAAATAAAACTAAGACAAGTGAAGCTGAAGGCTGACCAACCGAAGAAATCGGAGAAAACCAGGTTAGGCACAAAAGAAAATAGCGAGGTTAGAGTCTTTTCACCAAGAGCATCTGCAAAATGCAGAGTTACAGCTATTTGAAGACTTGGAGAAGGCTAAACTGAGAGAACGAGTTTTAATTGTGTTGGAAGCAGTATATGGATGAATGGAGAACGAAAGCTTTGCAGTAGGGAAATGCTCGAGCGAACCTCAAAAGGAAGTTATCTATTATAATAGATTACAGTTAAGTTCTATTGTACAGTTTTTTTTTTTTAAACACATTGTATAAGTTATATTTTTCAACAAAATAATCTGTAAACAAATACAGTCAACCTTACACAACTGTATGTTTTTGATCAATTGTAGCTTCTTACATTTCAAAACAATCAAAAGAAAACTTGAAACATTGACAAAGTTGATGTTAGATTGAACAGTAACGACCCTGAGATGTTGCTACTGGATAAAGCAACAAGGCAGAGGGTAAAAAGGTGTTCAGTTATCAATCACGCAAAATCAGATAGTAACAATTATCAGAGCGATTGTTGAAGCCCCTGAGATGTTGCTACTGGATAAAGCAACAAGGCAGAACCAGAGAGTATCCAATAAACAGCACTTCTATCAACCAATCTAATTTTTGAAACACGACACTCACTTTTGTGGCTGGAGATGATGGTGCGGTGATCTGCTTCTTTTGGTTTGCCAATTGTGTTTCAACAGTTGCCTAAAAACCAATTTTAATCTAGCCTTTTAGATACTTTTAGTTGTCATTTTCAAATCCCAAGAACTTAAGAACACAAAGCTGTTCTTTATCTTTATCTACTAATTTCCGTACATATTTCCTATTTGACTAAGAATATAATGACAGGCTGATAGCCATGATTCTTCTTAAATTTTCAAGAGCTTATAAACATCAGCTCTTCAATGTTTTTCACTGGCCGACTGGCATGCTATATGCAGGCCATTAAAAGATAACTAAATAAAAGGCCACTGAGTTTTACATAGAAAGATTGTTGTTGACTATGTGAGTTTATCGAGAAACTCAGACTCATCTTCATTCAAAGTTACAGGTAGTCGGTAGTCCTTGAATTCTAATTTAGAGAAGCGTTAAAGACTTCCCTTCCTCAGTGAAACTATTAAAAAAAAGCACGAAACAAAATTTGTAACTCCAGAAATAAGAAATTAACCAAACAGTTAACGATAAGTGGTCACAGCTTAAAGAAACAAAGGAACCGATTTGGCTAGAGTTTGCTATAAAAGGTGACTTACAAAGAATATCCACTATGACTGTCCTCAATAACAATGGACCAAAGACACTATTTGTTTCTCTGTGTTAACCAGATTAATTTTGGCTAAAAGATCCTGACGTCGTCAATCTAACAATCATACGTAAATGAGAGAACTATACAAAAGCGTCTTTAACGAATTCAACAATACGGCCTACACATTGCTGCAAATGCCCCCACCTACAAGTTAAAGAAAGAAAATATATTTTTAAAAAGTTAACAAAAGACATTATTCACATGGTTTATCTTCTTCAAGATATAAGATATAGAAATCATCTAAATACATAATTTCTCCCTCCTTGACAAAGTTCATCTTCTTATCAAGGATTAAACTTGTAACTTTGTTTCTCATTTTTTTTCACGTTTAATCGTTTCTTACATTTCATGTTATCAAGAGTAACCTTCTGGGTACGGATTGGTTCTTTTGGATATTTTTCAGGTATTAAAATTATGTCCCGTTTAGGTATTTTAAATTTTCGAGTCAGGTCCTTCCGGATCCGGATGGATTTGGTTCTAATGCATATGAACCTACAAAATAACCATATTACTAAAGTATCTAAAACGAATTTGAGTATTTGTATCCAAAGTAACCAAAATATCCGATTCATTTCAAATTTTTGTATCCAAATTACTCAAAAAAAACAAAAATTAACCAAAAATACACATTAGAAACAGTTTTGTTTGAGTTTTTTTATCCAAACTATCATATTTAAAAAAAATAATAATCAAAAGTACCGTAAACAACTATTGTATTTAGCTTATAATTTTAATTAAAAATAAAATACTTTGGATACTCATTCGGTTCTCGCAGTTTGGGTTGGGTTCGGAAACAGTTCCTCGGATATAGTAATTCAGAATCCATTCGAACTTTTATTTATCATATCTAATACAGTATATCAATTATTATTTTCATTATTTAAGTTTAATTTAAAGTAAAATGTTAACGGGAAATAAAACATTAATAATAATGAAGTTGTATTTTTTTTCACAGGATAACATATCAATAAAGAGGGATTGATGTTTTTAGACAAACGGTGGCTTCTGAATCTGCAACTTAGTTTTTCGGTGACGAAAGCTAGATAGACTGTCTACTTACAGAATCATGAAAGTTACAACAACAGAACCTATGCTCTCTTAGAGCATCTCCAATGTACACCTCTATATTTTTCTCTAAAATATAGATCTCTATTATAGAGGTGGATTTGCTCCAATGTACACTTCTATAATAGAATTACTCTATTTTAGAGGAAAATATAGAGGAATCTCATTTTATGCCTCTATATTTAGAGATGAAAATAGCAAATCTCTATATTTTTCCCTATAAATAGAGGAACTCTATTATAGAGGCATACATTGGAGTAAATCTACCTCTATAATAGAGTTTCTCTATTTTAGGGGAAAATATAGAGATAGAAATAGAGGTGAGTTGGAGATGGTCTTATTTGCGGCCATACTTTCCATTTCCGATGCATTGATCAATAGATTTGTACAAACATAAACTATCACATGTGTAAAGAAAGTCATCTATGATTCATCATTACCACCATTTACGAATCCGGCGCGTAGCGCCGGATTACCACTAGTATCAATATATACTCACGTTATTAGTTTCACATCCAGGTGATATAGGTTTTTAATGTTATACAGTCTGTTTTAAAAAAAATTAAAATATACTTATATACATATTTTAAACAGAAATAACATTTTCTTCAGACAAATAACCTTTTTATTGCGTCATCAATAGTTCAATTTTCTTACAAAACAGAGAAACAAAAAAAAAGGAAAGAAGAAGAAGCTGGTCGGGTTCTGATGCAGCGTAACGAACGATGCCATCTTCCGCATCAATCTCATCGCCTTCTTCTCTCGCTCTTCTCTCAGCCAAAACTCGATCTCCACTCTCCATCTTCTTCCTCACTCCTAAATCTCTAATCTTCTCCAGAACCAGAATCTCTGATCATCTTCCTTCTTCTTCTTCCCTGTTTGCTTCCCGGCGACCCCGCGATTTCATCAACGTTAGATTCGATTCTTATTTTTCGTAGTAGATTCGATTTTTTTTCCTTTTTTTGTCTACTGAATCAGGTTTTGAACAGGGGAGGGATAATTTCATCGACGGTACGCGGAGCTGGAACCGGAAGATCAGACCAGAGTATGAGTTCGATGATGAGGAATATGAAGAGGAAGACGATCAGGAGGAAGAAGAAGATAGAAGCTTGGATCTTTTACTTAGGTTCGTCGAGAATGTCTTCAGAAAAGTCTCCAAGAGAGCTAGGAAGGCCGTCCGATCAATCTTGCCTGTTTCCATCTCCACCAAGCTGGTAAAGTCTCGAACTTTACAATCACGTTGATGATTCTTTTTTTTTAACGAGTATTGAATCAAAGAGAAAACCTTTGTGCTGTTTTGTTCAATGTAGGTGGGTTTCTCAGTGAATGGTGTACTTATACTTGCGTTTTTGTGGATCTTGAAGGCCTTTCTCGATGTAATATACTCTAAAGATTCATGCTTTAGTCTTGTTGGATGTTAACTAGGAGTGGATTGTTTTGTTGACTTACAATTGATTGATATCGTAGAAGAATGTATATGTCATAAGTTTGAATTAGACAGTGGCTATCATCAAGCTAAGAGCTTTGTTTAATGAGTAGTTGCAGTGAATGACACTCTCTGTTGTTGGATACTTTTGCATATTCTTCAGTGTTCAAGAGAGAACAATGTATTTGTTGATGTGTTCAAGTGAATGACACTCTCTGTTGTTGAATGCAGGTAGCTTGCACACTTGGGACTATTGTATTTACGAGCATTCTACTTATACGGGGGCTTTGGGCCGGTGTAGCATACGTACAAGAAAGCCGCAACAACAGGATCAACGAACTCGCTGATGACCCGCGTGCTTGGAACGGGGTGCAACCAGCGTCATGATTAAAACTGGCTTTATACTTCAGAGAACCTTAGGTTCTCAGAAGTCAATAAAACGACAGCTGAGTGCTGAATCAGAAAGCAGTTACAGTGGATGATGTTCTTTCGCTACATGTGGGGATTTAGTAATTAAAAAGGACACAATGTAATATTTTGTAGCATTTACTAAGTCAGCTATGGAAGCTTGGCATGTAGCATTTCTTGTTCTTTCTAAATAAATAAACAAATATATAGATTTCACCATTTACCTGAGTTAACTTTCAAGTTCCGTACATAATCAGTATTTGAATGACTTTGTATAGTTTGTTTAAACTTCTAACTTCAATCCTTCATAGGTTTAGTGCACACTCTTTTTATTAATTCAATAAAAAGAGAGTGCAGTCCTTGCTTTATGCTTTACTCCACTCGACACCAAGTCAAGACTCACTGTAGCAAACAGTCCACGATCTTGTGGTCTGTCCAACAGCATTCTGAACATTGGAAGGTGCTCTCCAATACTTAACTTCCACCTGTCCAGACATCACATATGCAGCTCCCTGATCTATGAGGAGCAGGTTTCAACACCTTCGATACATCAAAATCATACCACTACAGTTTGCTGGCATCTTCATGAATTATACCCTAGCCTGAGTGTGCGGCAAATCCTACTCCCCCACTACAAAAGTGTGCTAGATTGTACAAAGATATATACCTACCACAATCACTAAGACGTTGTATATATTGTTTGTTGTGTTTTTTTTTGTTCAGTGGTTGTATATTAGGGCTCTGGTTGTATAGTTAGGATACAATTTGTTTTGTTTTTTTTGTCACAAAGGATACAATTTGTTTATTTGTCCTATTTAGTCCTATGAATAATACAAACGATTCATGGAGTTCTATAAGTCATGTTTTATGGGTGGTTTTGTTGTTTTTGTATAAAATAACGAAACATGATATGTTGTGATAAGAAAAAAAACGAAACATGATATGTATATAATTATATTACACAACTACTTTTTCGCTTTGACTTAAACAATTTAGTTCATGTGTAAAAAACAATTTAGTTCAGATTCGGCTTGATTTATATGCCAGCTTCCAAGCCTACAAATCTTTGCCTTGTATTGGATTTGTTGCTAGCTTTATATAAAACATTTTAATCGTACACGAGCAGCATGATTCATGGAAATGCCAGCAAGCTGTGATTAGAAGAGTCAAGAGTTGTATATTCTACTACGGGAGTGGATTTGCTGTTAGCTTTATATAATACATTTGAATCGTGTTATACGCCTAGTTAGTCGGTTCCGAGCTTAATAAAACTTACTATCTTAATACGTACTTTTGAGTTTACCTTGAACATAACCCATTTTCAGATATGGATTTTGAACGAGAGACCTCGTAAGGGAGACATGATAGAGATAATATATAGAACGTTTTGTTATTAACTTATTATTATAGAGTATTGATGATATAGAGAAGTGGAGTTTACAGTTGTTGTTAAAAGGGGATGATAGGATATAGTACACTTGCAAATTAAAATACATAGAGCCGTAAATATTATTTTCACCTAAAACAAAAGCCAACTAAACATCCACAAAAGGCTAAAAGTCGACAATAATGCCAAAAGATTAGTGGGTGTATGAAATTCCACTAAGATGCATTTTGAAGTTTGATGTTCTTATGTACCTTTTATTCTCATTTAGTGGTACACATATATAAACAGAGACAACACAACACAATGCACATTATCTAAAAATATCTTATGATTAGTGTATTATACTTATATATATGTGCCAGGTGGTGTATTTATCTTCTACCTCCAAAATAAATATATGAAGTTTTTGTCAAATGATAAAAATATATGCATAGGCTTGTAAGATTTTACAGTAATATATGTTGTCAACTTAGTATGGATCTCAAAACTGGACTCTCGGAAACAATTAAAAACAATAAGATACACACAACGTATATTGATTCAACCGGAGAGTTGTATTTTAACATTGCGGTGGACTTTACTAAGACCAAATCCGTTAGGTGAACAATACACATCTAGCGAATAAGCATTGATGCATGTTTTCCATGTGACGTTGTCCTTTATACTTCTACAGTGAAGTTCTGTTTTTCTCATCTTGACGTATGTACAAATATTCGATTCACCAAAATTGAGAATTAGACTCTTAAATGGAAGTCAACTGTCAGATGCAGAACAAAAGCATTTGCACTTTGTAAGTAACGATCAATTGTATATAAATTTAACGCCACGATCATATTCTCGCAAACATGAACATATCTATATGTTCGACCATTGAGATAAGTCAACTCGGTATGCGATTCTACAATTAGTTAATCGTCAGCACCTGATAAGTCACGTCAATGTGTATATATATATCTATAACATCAAGTATCGTATTCTATCTGCACCATATGCAAATGAATTCTAGAATCACATGTTTCACAGAAATATTCAAAACAATGAATATTTTAGTAATTTGATGATAACTAAACCACACTATAAACTCTCTAAACGTGAAAAGGGCTTACTACTAATGAGGTAATGATTATGTGATTTAATATTGGGTTAATCCATTAAACTTCTAAGAGAAAGAAGAGTACTTCTGCCTAACTTAGAGAGCATATTCCCTCGCATATTGCCTAATGTTACATATTGTTCTTAAGTAAATCACATTTATCCCCTAATTTAATTATTTTAGTAATGTTCAAATATAAGCTGGAAATCAATAGAATCAACCTTTTCATTTATCATTTTTAATTGGATGTGATCTAAGATCTGATCCACCAGAAAAGACATTCAAGTTATCTGTTAAGACATTTTACAACATTTGCTTTTCCATTTCATAAAAAAATATTGATCGTGCTTATCTTAACTTTCGTGTTACCAATAAACAAATGGACATATATTAAAATCCATTTTAATGATTTCAGTAGTGGACACGTATGATTACTATCAAATATGCATGCGGGTGCGAACTAAGTAGACTAGCTAACAACACATAATTAAACAGACAAGCTTAAAAAAAGTTGTCCAAATCTTCAGCGTTTTCTAAAATCAAAGAAGGCTAGTCAAATCGAGGACCGTAGAAAATATGGGGGGAGAGTATTATTTAGTGTGAGATACAAAATATACAGATATTTAAAATAGAGATATATAAATAAATATTAGATAAAAATGAAACAACTAATTATCTATAATTTTAAGCAAAACAAAAATGAGAGTGTGGCACTTGCCACATCCCTACTCCACTTGCGTCCGCCCCTGGTAAAACCATAATGGCCTTCAACGCTAGGCGTCTAGCCTGCTCAAGGGGCCATCGCAGTCCATGTGGAACTCATGGCAACTCTTTTGCACTAAGAAAATCAGCCGTGTAATATAAACAGAAACAACTAATTATCCATCCTCAGTATGGCAACGAATTTGCGACAAACTAACGCAAAATATATAAAATTTGAAATACTCAACAGCCAGCAGAAATCAAACACGGACACTCAACATCTTCTCCAGAAGTTTTATATACTGCTGTTAATGTAGAGAATTAATTAATATATTTTCTATATCAATAATCGTATATATTTTCCACGTCATAGTGATCTATATCCATTATCACATATGTTGTCAAATGTTTGCGACTGCTTAATCGTTTAGCCACACGTTACAAATTTGTGATTGAGTTTGTTTAGTCGCCAAAAACAGTAAACCAGTTCATATTATCAAAAAAGCAAACAGGGAAAACGATATGATTTTGTCACTTTTAACAACACATATCAAATACTTTTTGGAACCATACAATAATGGGTATAATAAACATATAATATGCATTTTGATGTAGAGACTACGTGGAACTCATTGACAAATAAAAAGAATTAGGTTGGAATTCGGAAAAGGTTTTTAAAAATAGAATAATACGTGGAAAAGTATTGTGACTTCTGAAAACCTCTGACAGCTTCAGTGTATTCTAAATAAAATGGGAAATAAATTATGTCGACAAAAAAAAAAGGGAAATAAATTAATAATCACATTTCTTCTGCAACCTCTGTTCTTCTATAAATATTTGATTCCGAGTCCAATCTCTCCCCTCAACATCATTCTCACAAATCTCATTTTTCTCTGGCTCTCGAACTTGTGACCCTTTACGGTATATTGTATCGAACTCATCATCTCTCTCTCTCGCTCGCTCCCCTCCTCTCTCGGCTCGTTTAGGGAAGAGCCAATTCTTACCATTTCCGTTTAAGCGGAGATAGAATCTTCGAGGGATCTCATAAAGGATCTACCTTTCTTCTTACCCATCTCTCTCTCTCTATTAATGTTTGGGACTCTCGCTTCCGGAGATATCGAAACCGCCAGATTGAGGCGTAATTTGGGGGTTACGCGCAATTTAGGGTTTGCCTGCGGTGGATTCGAGGGTATGAGATTAGAAGACGACAACATGAAGCCACAACACGGAGGTGGTGAAGAGGAAGGAGAAGACGAAGACGATGGGGAGGAACAGGTGTCTGCCGAAACGTCGCCGTTTCAGATTCAGCAGCATCCTCCGTTTCAGCAGAAACTCGTTGTTGGGTATGCTCTGACTTCCAAAAAGAAGAAGAGTTTCTTGCAGCCCAAGCTTGAGCTCATGGCTAGGTAATGATGAAACACAACACAAATGTTGTTCCTTTTGATTGTTCATGAGGCGACTTTTCTTTATGTTTTGGCGTTTGAAACAGAACCGACAGTTTCTTTTTTCAAAATTTCAAAAGTGTGGACTTTTGACATTTTCCGCTAGATTTGGTTATTGTTTCCTTACTACTGTTGGTTTGCCTGATTCTATTGTGGAGGCCACTAGCTATTGTCTTGTCATTAGCCCATGTGTTTTGTCCTTGCTTATAGACTCACACTTACTATGCTTGTGTGGTATCAGGAACCTTTGTTTCTATGGGAATATTCCGTGAATTATCCTCTTCTGGATTAGTCTCTGTTGAAGTTTTTGACTTTTTAAAATATAAAATACCTGATGTTGTGCCTTTTCTATTGCTCGGAAATCTTCTTCACCCACATGGGTGTTTTAGTTAATACAATGACTGGTTCAACTTATAATACTGTATCATGTTTTAAAATCTCAAGGATTGTTATAGTTGAGGGAGAAATATTTCTTAATGTCTTCAGTTTGACGTCTGGTCTTATACTTTTGCTTCTTTCTAATCAACCCCATAGCTTTCATTCTTTTCTTTTTGCCAGCAAAGTTTTTGAACAAAGCGCTGACATTACTTTCTTTTGTGTCTATTTTAGGAGAAAAGGCATTTGCTTTGTCGCCATCGATTTGAACCGTCCACTTTCTGAACAAGGGCCATTTGATGTCGTTTTGCATAAGGTAGCACTTTAGGAATGCTTTCAACTGAACCTTCTTATGTGCATTTCTGCTGGAAATCTTATGTGTTATATGATTCTGTACTTGCAGTTGCTGGGGAAAGAGTGGCAAGAGGTTATTGAGGTTAGTAAAATTGTCTGCCTTTTGGTTTGAGAGCAATTTGTTACTATTAACCTATGAGTAATTTATTTCTTTTGTGGAGATGATACATTTCATGAGCCTAGTGTCGTCAGACACAATATCTTGTTCAACAATCTTATGTTTGCCTGACTTTGTTTGTAGGATTACCAGCAGACGCACCCGGAAGTGACTGTGCTTGATCCTCCAAGTTCAATCCAGCGTATATATAATCGACAATCGATGCTTCAGGGCATGGCAGAATTGAAGCTCTCTGATTGCAGCGGTAATGATTCTCATCTGTTCTCTTGACATTGAAATCAATAAACTTTCTTAGATTTCTCTATAATCAATCTTTGCTTTGGTAAAATCCTTGTAGGCAGCATGTTAGTTCCAAAGCAAATGGTTGTCTTGAAAGATTCAGCATCTAGTGCCGATAAAGTTGTGGAAGCTGGTCTTAAATTTCCACTAGGTACAGAACAACTTAACATATCTTCTTGCCACTACATTTTCTTATACTTACATATATGATGATGATGATGATGACGAGCACATTATATAAACTGGATCAAACTTAATTTTGTCCCAGTTGCGAAGCCACTCTGGATCGATGGAACTGCAAAGTCACACCAGTTGTTCTTAGCTTATGACAGGCGCTCGCTTGCAGAACTTGATCCACCTTTAGTCCTGCAAGAGTTTGTTAACCATGGTACTAATGGGGTTCTGCGTCACATTTTCGTATGCAATTGTCCCATTGTACATATTCAAACATCTTAAATTCATTATCTTTTGCTGCCTGAAGGTGGAGTTATGTTCAAGGTTTTTGTTGTTGGCGATATCATAAAAGTTGTGAGACGGTTTTCTCTGCCAAATATTAGTAACTGCGACAAAGCCAAAGTTGAAGGCGCCTTCAAATTCCCGAGGGTCTCATCTTCTGCTGCTTCAGCGGATAACGCAGACTTGGACCCCAGTGTTGCTGAGCTGCCTCCAAAGCCTTTCCTCGAGGCCCTTGTGAAAGAGCTACGAACCTTACTGGTATACTAAACTCGCTTCCTTCCTCACCTTCTTCTCCTGCAAGTCTGGTTCTTTTTTGTTTGGTTTTGAATTGGTGGCTGCTTTCTTTTGATAGGGACTTCGGCTTTTCAACATCGACATGATTAGGGAACATGGGAGCAAGAACGTGTTTTATGTTATTGACGTCAATTACTTTCCTGGCAAGTTTTGTTGTTTGTATCTAAAGCTTTTGTGTAGTTCTGATGATGTTGTTCCCAAGATAAAATGAACTTATCAAGTCTATGAAAATCTATTTTGCAGGTTATGGAAAGATGCCAGATTACGAGCAAGTGTTTGTAGATTTCTTCCACAACCTGGCGCATGCCAGACATAAGAAGAGACGTTGTAAATGAAGAAAGCTTGGAAGAGGAGGTATCAGGACATGTGGTGGGGGTGGGGATAAGAATAATGATGACTAATTATGGATTTGTATAGAATTAGCTCTCCCTTTTGGAAGGCTCTATCAGATAACAAGTTTTTGATTAGTGACTCTGAAGTTTTTTTCTTAATTATAATAAATTTAGACAAAAGTTGCATTGTGCTCATTTCCAATCAAATTTCTCAATTTAAACCAAACCAATTTAACTGGTTCGATCACCTGGTCAATAGAATTAGTTAGGAACTGAAGGTGAAATAGGTAGGAAGTTTGAAGAATTGTATGTTTAAACTATGTATGACAATATGTCTGATCTCGTTTTCTCTTTTGGAACTTTCAAACGTTTATGTGCTATTTTATGTTTAAATTAGGTATTACTATGAAACCTATAGTATTATTACAAACATTTAACTTAATCCAAACAGAGAACATAAGTCTTAAAATGCACAAGTCTTAACAAACACATACAACTCATATTGTTGCACAAATTTCTTGGAGTTGGAGGACTGATTGGAGAGAATGATGAAAGAAAAAGGTGATAGAGAGATGAGAGATGTGTGGTGAATGAGAGGAGAAAGAGGAAATCTGTTTTTTTTTTCATGCGAATTGAGTTACAAGTTTTTAGAAAATCCGCCCAAATTTTGAATAATTTAAGCTCTTTAGAATAGTCCGCCTAAAATATAATAATTCCATCCAGGATATTAGTTGTACATAAATTACAAATAGTTGTACTTTTGGTGAATTTCAATAATTTTAGTATTACATGTAATGATATTTTGTTTTCATAGTTGTACACTGATAAAATCGTTTCTAGATTATTGGTGTTTCCCATGATAAAATTTTATATAAAAGTTGTATAACGAAATGTAATCTTTTTGTGAATTTCAACGGCGTTGACAACCTCAACCTGTTCAACAACCTTAACTGGAACGATGGCTGGTGGAACAACGGTAACTACTGCAACATCAACTATTACAATGACGGTAACCACTACAATGAAAATCGTGAATGAGTGAGAATATCAAATATCATAAACTTTTATTTTTCTGCATCTCTATTTCTAAATGCATGGAAAATCAAATCAAATTTAGATAATAATTGAAGAAAAAAATGTTAAAACAAATCATTTCATTACAATTTGGTTGATGGTAACTGGAAACATTAAAAAAACATTTCAGCTTTCAAGAGAATTAGAACCCTCGCTTATAGTGAATATTTAGTTATATAAGTGTTCACGTGCAAATGTATGTAGGTAAATTTCAATTTGATTTGTTATTCTCTTTTTATTCGAACAAAATATACATATATCCATTATTCTACAAAAAATGATTTTGGAAGGCTCTATCAGGTAACAAGTTTTTGATCAGTGTTCCTGAAGTTTTTTCTTAATTATAACAATTTTAGACAAAAGTTGCATTGTACTCATTTCCAATCAAATTTCTCAATTTCGGTTTAGCTAAACCAAATGAAACTAATTTAATTGGTTCAATCACCTGATTTATAGAACTTAGCTCTCCCTTTTGGGAGCTCTATCAGATTGACAAATATATGAATTACTGTTTCTGAAGTTTTTTTCCAGTGATTTTAGACAAGTTGCATTGTAGTTTGTACTCAATTCCAATAAAAAAAAATTTCAATTTCGGTTTAGCTAAAACTAAACCAAACCAATTGAATTGGTTCGATCACCTGATTTATTCAACTCTTCCTCCTCCTCGTCTCTGCCTATCTCGCTCGTCTCAAAGATGTCTCTCCTTCTCCGAACCTTGCCTCTCCGACATGCCTCGTTCTCTCTTTTCCTCTCCGCCACGGCAATATCCGCCTCAAACGCCGCCGTTTCAATCTTCGCGCCCAAACAGAGAAGCTTACAGCGAAGAAGAACCTTCTGCAATTCAGCTGCTGCATCCGCTGACGCCGTCGTAGTGAAGTCGAATCCTTCTCCTCCTCCGTCTGTTCTCAAATGGGTTTCGCGCACTGGGCTCTGCGGTGAGTTAACAGTCGACGATGTTGGTAAAAGAGTCCACCTTTGCGGATGGGTCGCCCTTCACCGAGTCCACGGAGGTCTCACTTTCCTTAATCTTAGAGATCATTCCGGCATTGTCCAGGTCTTCCCCATCTCCACTAAAGTTTCACACTTTGCATAGTAGACAACTAGAGATTGGTATTTAGAACTTGCTTCTTAACAATGCACTCTTTAATCTGAGTGAATGAAACAATAAATTAGTGCTTAATTTGATTAGTTAATGGAAATTTACTTGTTCTTTGGTCCGAAATGATTATACTTGATTCGTTAATGTTTGAAAGTTTTGTAATTTTAGGTTAGGACGCTTCCAGATGAGTTTCCTGAGGCTCATGGATTGGTCAATGATATGAGGCTTGAGTACGTGGTTTCTGTGGAAGGTACTGTTCGTACTAGGCCAAGTGAGTCCATCAACAAGAAGATGAAAACTGGTTTCCTTGAGGTATGCTTCCTCTTCTCACTCAGCTTAGCGGCATGTTATGAATATGTATCCTTTTCCGTTTCCTCGAAAGTTGATGCGTGTAGTATGTTGGTTGGCATTAGGTTGTTGCAGAGCATGTTGAAATATTGAATCCTGTGAGGTCAAAGCTTCCCTTCCTAGTTACTACTTCAGACGAGACTAAAGATTCGATTAAAGAAGACATTCGCTTAAGGTGAAAACATTATCTGCCTGTACGATCTCTCTGTCATGGTTCTAAGTACTTACTGATGCTATTGGCTTTGGTTTGTCTGATGCTAGATTCCGATGTCTTGATCTACGCCGTCAGCAAATGAAGAATAATATTGTTCTTCGCCACAATGTTGTGAAGCTTATTAGGAGGTATCTAGAAGACATGCATGGTTTTATTGAGGTATTTTCTTCTCTATTTGAAAGAGGGTCTGTATATTTTTTTGTATATTTGCAGTTTTGTGTTTTACCAAGTTCTTTTTTCATATTGGTTTGTTGTTTGTGTTAGATTGAAACTCCAATACTCTCTAGATCAACCCCAGAAGGCGCACGAGATTATCTGGTTCCCTCAAGAATTCAGGTGAACTTACTTCTTTTATCTTAATTTATTTCCCTTCAGGGAGTATAAATTTTCATCATAGTTTATAGATCTGATTCTATCAAATGTCTCTTTCGAAGTCAGGAACATTCTATGCTTTGCCACAAAGTCCGCAGCTCTTCAAACAAATGTTGATGGTCTCTGGTTTTGACAAATATTACCAGATAGCAAGGTACGTATATGATCTCTGGCTCGCAAGCTTTGTTTAGAATTAGACTTTTTGGCATAAGTGGCTCATCAGACTTCATATACCACCAAAAATAGGACTGTTCATGCAAATGATTTTTCTCTCTTGCGTTATATTTTGGTTGATCAGATGTTTTAGAGATGAAGATCTAAGAGCTGATAGGCAACCTGAATTCACTCAGCTTGATATGGAAATGGCTTTCATGCCTATGGAGGACATGCTGAAGCTGAATGAAGAACTTATCCGTAAGGTAAGGTGTACATTGAGCTGTGTTTAATCACTTGTGTCTTGTGTGAAAGTGATGCAAGAATGTTGTCAAGAAATATGTGTACAAACCTGTTACGTCCTGTTGTGTTTTATCTCCTATAATTATGTTCATCATCTTCTATGTGAATCTCATCACTTTAAATAATGAGTCCTTGATGTTCGTTCATCCTTTCTTCAGTAGTTTGACCTTCTTGTGCAGGTCTTTTCAGAGATAAAAGGTTTCCAGCTACCTGATCCATTCCCAAGATTGACGTATGCTGATGCGATGGATCGATATGGGTCAGATAGACCAGATACAAGATTTGATCTTGAGTTGAAAGATGTAATATTATTATCTCCATCTTGGTTATTTTGTTAATGTTACAAAGAATCTCTGAAGCCCATTTTAAAGTGTAAATTCTGAAACTGCAGGTGTCAAATGTTTTCACAGAATCGTCTTTCAAAGTTTTCACAGAGGCCCTTGGAAATGGTGGAATCATCAAGGTATTATGTGTGCCTTTGGGTGCTAAAAAGTATTCAAACTCGGCTCTCAAAAAAGGAGATGTTTACAATGAAGCAATGAAATCTGGAGCAAAGGGTCTGCCTTTCTTGAAGGTCTTGGATAATGGTAAATAGATATCCCATGCCCGGTTCCTTATCTCTGTCATTCTTTTCTAGTAATCGTCATAATCATTATACTTTGTACATTCAAGGCGAGCTCGAGGGTGTTGCAGCATTAGTGTCTAGTTTAGACTCTGAGGGTAAAACAAACTTTGTGAGACAATGTGGAGCAAAGCCTGGCGATCTTATTTTATTCGGAGTGGGTCCTGCTACTTCTGTTAATAAAACCCTCGACAGGTTAAGACTCTTCGTAGCCCATGACATGGATTTGATCGACCATGTAAGTTTCTCAACTGGCCAGTCACTTCTTCTTTTTCCTCTTGATGACAGCATATCAGATTAATTCCATTTCTTGTTTGTTATATAGTCCAAACACTCCATTCTATGGGTCACAGATTTCCCAATGTTTGAGTGGAATGAACCAGAGCAGAGGCTTGAGGTCCGTCAGTTCATAATTTGATATCTTGCATGCTGAGGTTAATAGCCATTTTTTGTTGTTTGCTAATATGAGATAACATTCTCTTCAGGCATTACATCATCCGTTCACAGCTCCTAGGCCTGAAGATATGGATGACTTACCTTCTGCGCGAGCTCTTGCCTATGACATGGTCTATAATGGGGTGGAGGTATAGATAAACTGCTTAGCCATTTTCTTGAACAATCGATTGGGTGATCTTTTGATATACTGTCTGGATGTATATTAGATTGGTGGAGGAAGTTTAAGGATATATAAGCGGGATGTCCAAGAAAAGGTTCTAGAGATCATTGGCATCTCAGCTGAAGAGGTGAGAATCACTTTGTTTGAGGTTTTTACTGAAAAGCCTTATCTCATGCTATTTTCTACAAAACAGGCTGAAGCAAAGTTTGGCTATCTTCTGGAGGCTCTTGACATGGGTGCTCCTCCTCATGGTATGTAAACAACTTGATGGCACTCTTGTGATGATTATGATTATGCTGAACAAGATTGTTCAAGCATGGTTGATGAGCATTTGGTACTATATTGTTGCAGGTGGAATTGCTTATGGATTAGATAGGATGGTAATGATGTTGGCAGGTGCGAGTTCCATAAGGGATGTAATAGCTTTCCCAAAGACAACCACTGCGCAATGTGCACTAACCAGAACTCCCTCGGAAGTCGATCCAAAGCAGCTCCAAGATCTCTCCATCCGCACCAACTAATAGCGCTCTCAACTCAAGCATCATCATTGTATCTTTTAGTGCTCTGAGAAGAAGAGTAAGCTGAGATGTGGTTATGATATCCCACATCTTGAAGGTGGTTATTGATTTTTTACAGAAATTTGTATGGATATCACTTTTTGAAACGATATTTGCAGAAGTGATTTGCTAAACTCCCAAGAAGTGATTATAAAAGATCATATATTTTTTTTTTCAACTCACAATAGCATTTTTGAGTTGCTAATTCCTAAATGTTATCTATAAGATGTGAATCTTGGTCAGATGATAATGTCCGTATAATGAAAAGGAAACAAAATGTAATATGTGATGAAAAGTGTTGCGTTAGCTGTTTAAATTAAACACATTTGATTATGTAAAGTTATTTTTTATATTTGTGATATGATAATATAGTAAATGTGTATAATGAAAAGGAAAAAAATGTTTAATTAGTTTGCAAAGGTAAGACAAGAATCTGGATCAACTTTTTTAATAAAAAGAAAAAAGAATCTGGATGAAATTAAAACTTATCATCTATATATCTAAATTAATCAAATTATGTTTTGTATTTGATTGAACTAAGTTTTATTGTTAAAGTCATCAGTTGTAGCCATTTTTAACCGGTCAAAATAGTTAAATCCAAATTTTAATCTTATTCGGTTTGGAATTAGTAAACTAAAAGATTTATGGTTGGTCCGTTTCTATGACTAACAATTACAGTTTGATTTTCAAAACATTGTTTGCAACACTCAATTATTTTGTTTTCTACCTTCTCATTATTCACATTAGATACACTTTGAAAATTTGTTATAATTCATTTTTAGAAAGAAAAAAATCATTGATGATGTTGAATTTCAGATCCAACATGTTTCATATGTTAGAGTTATTTCTATGGTGTTAACCACATAACACATAATAGTTCTTAGATGTTCCAAAATCTGGATGTATGATCACATGCTCTATAGTTCAATTGAGAAAATTAGTATGTGATGAATGTGACATTTTTCCATGATTATTCAATACCTTATGATATTACATGAGAATTAAAGAATTAGCTGACAGGAGATTGGTAGCATTCATGCTAAGCAATAGAAGATTTAAGTTATGATGGTTATGAGGTACGCACTAGTACAACTATATAGATTATTGACAAACAAACAAAATTGATCATGTACTACCGATGCACTGTGGCTACATCATTCTAAATAAATTAAGCATATCAGAAACTCCAAGTTTCAGATTGAACTTCAAGTTTCGGACTGAATATGTTTATATATTATTATGAACAACAAAATAAGAAACCCAAAACAATAACTATTGTAATATTTTCATTCTTTTTAATAGGTACTAGATAGCAGAATTTATTTTTCCTTAAAATCCAATTCAAAAGTAATACCAAGACATAACTTTTTATTTTATAAATTTTTGTTTAATTAAATGAATAAAACATTATATTGTTTATAACATGGAGATAGTTTGTTGATTATGGAATGAAGTAAACAATTAATAATTGTGAACATTTTTTAGTTTGACAAATTATAAGTTAGAAAGCAAAATAATTGAGTGTTTTAAACAAATGTTTTGAAAATCAAATTGGACTTGTTAGTTAGACAGCACCAGACAAACCATGAATCTCTTATTTTATTGATTCCATGTTGAACTAAGACTAAGATTTGAATTAAACCATCTTTACCGGTTAAAAAATGGCTACAATTGACACTGATCAACCATAAAACCTAGTTCAATCAAATTCAAAACAAAATTTGATTAATTTAGATATATAGATGATTAAGTTCTTAGGTATTGAATTAATCGGGGGACAGCCAATTTCTAGACTCCATAACAAATTTTTAATTTGATCCAGATTCTTGTCTCACGTTTGCAAACTAATTAAATTCGTTTTTATAACATTTATTTCCCTTTTCATTTTACGCATTTGCTATATATATCGTCATATCACATATATAAAAATAACTTTACATAATCAAATGTGGTTATTTAAACAGCAAACACAACACTTTTCATCACATAAAAAGCAACACTTTTCATCACATATTACATTTTGTTTCCTTTTCATTATACACATTTGATATTTATATTATTCTTGCAGCTTTAGACATGATTGTTGCTGTTTCAAACCAGTTCACATTTAGCTGACTAATCATTAGTCTCTTCTATTGTTAATATCAAGCTTAGTTTTCCGTGGGACAAGTGAAAGCAAATTCGTAGCCAAGCTTGAAGATGAATATACAATTTTTTAAACTAAGTAGCAGAGACAAGACACTGATGTTTTTAGTGCTTACTATGACAGCTGAAGAAAAACAGAAAAACCAAGAGAAAATATTTCACATTCACTTATCCATTTTCTTTCCATCAGAGCTTCGTTTTACTCTGCAGCCATCGCTTCTTCTTCATCTTCTTCTTCTTTCCCTTCTATGCTTACATCCGGCAGAGTTTGTGGATCAGTGAGAGCTTCTCTCTCTTCTTGCAACATTGTGCTTTCAGGAGTATCATCTGCTTCCTCCTCCGTTTGCTCTGTGGCAAAATGGTCTGAACTTTCTTTCTCTTCCGTTTCATCATCACCTTCAGACCTTGAACTCTCCTTCACCTTAGTCGTGTTCGACCCGGAGGCGTTTTCAATCAGAAAAGCCATTGAAGTTGAGTTCCTGGACTCATCTTGAATGGAAGATGTGTTGGTAATGTTTGCAGAAACAGTGATGTTAGCATCGGTTTCATTACGAGTCTGCTCAAGTTGAACGAGTGTCTGTAGATCAAAGGATCCTGAAGGTGGTGCACCATCTTCTGTTCTGCCATGTTCTTGACTACGTTCTTGCATGGTTCTTGTTTCATTCTGCACAAACCCTGAAGCTTCAAGAACTGCTTCTGTCGAGTTACCGTTAACTGTTTCACCTCTAAGTTCAGTTACAGCATTAACTGTTTTCTCCACAGAATCTCTGCTTTCAGCTTCTCCTAACTTCAAGACAGGTTCCTTCTGTACTTCGACCTCGCTTATAGTGGCATTGGAACTGTTCTCCTGAGATGGTCCTGTTGAATTTCCAAAACTTTCTTTCAGTCTCTCAGTGTTCAGTATCCGAGACTCATGAGACACTGCGCTGGAAGCATCATCAGCCTTGTAATGCTCCTCGCGTGCCTCATGAACAGTCGTATCAGTCTCTGTTTCTTTCTCATTCGATCCATTCTCCTTCTCTTCTTGAAGCAATTCATCATCCTTACTTTGATCTTGCTCATCAATATCATCTTCTTCTTCATGTTTGTTATCTTCCTCATCCTCTTCAACTACTTCCTCTCCTAGCTTGGTCTTATCTTCTTCATCCTCCTCCTCATCTTCTTTCTCCTCTTCCTCATGAGTACTACTATTCTCTACATTGGTCTTGCTCTCTTTCTCATTCTCCTCTCCTTCTTCCTCTTCCTCTTCTTCCACATGCTTCTCTTTCTCGTTTTGCTTATGATAACCGGGAAGAAGATCTTTTCTCCCAAGCTTCACCATCCCTTCTTCACTCTCTAACAGCACCGTCGATTTCTTGACATCTGCCTCATAGAACTCCTTCTTCTTGTCATGAGAATACTTGACTTGATAGATTAACCAGATGCAAACACCGAGCAGAACACATATCTGCACAACATGCTTCCCTTTGATACCTCTGCTCCCTCTTTGGCTTCTGCTTGATGATTGTTTCCTCATCTTCAACAAACACTCTCAACCTTCTCACACAGCTATACGAATACCATTCTCAAGACTTTTTCTGAACCTGTGACAATAAAGAAACAGGATTTACTGGATAAGAAAAGTAAATCAGCTAGGAACGGCCATTTCTAGAGCTGAGTCAAAAGAGATCTTCCTCAAAACCAAACCAATAAACATCACAACTCACAATATGTGACATGCAAATTGAAATAACCAATTAATTGCAAGTAAGTACAAATTTATAGATAAATAAGCCAAAGTACACAAATTGAAACCCTAATCAGCAGAAGAAAACTGAGAATCTAACAAGTATGTAGAAGGGACATGATGAAAGGAACTTTGATCTTGAGGAGTCAAATCAAGAACCCACTTCTTGAAAACAACTTAAAGTTATATCTAAATATAAAAAAAGAACATAGAACCGATGACAAAATAAAAACAAGAAGATAGAACAAAGAGTATGAATGCAGGAAAAGAATCAGATTCGGAGACAGAAAGAAAAATTGCAGCTTTGTGAGGTAGAGAGTACCTTAGAGAGTTCGGGAGTAGTTTTACCTGAAAGAAAGAGATTGAGCTTTCGTAAGTCTACTGAGAGAGAGGTTTATTAGTAAGGAAACAAAGAGAGAATCTTTGAAGAAGGAAAGAGTGTGAAGGACAGGGGCAAAGATAGGTGAAGCCATGACTATTGTCTACTCTCTTTTTTTTTTAATACTAGTCTCTCTGTTTCGTTAAGTTTTGACACATTGCACAAAAATTAAGAAATTTATTTTTTTCTATAAAACATTCTTACAAATATAATTTAAAATTTATTCAACCAATTACAAAAATGACTGCAACATCTGACTGGTTACACAGTTTCCAGTAAAGTTAAAAATAACATTAAAAAAATCAAAACATCATCTAATTTGAAACAACAAAAACCTTCTAAAACATCATCTAATATGAAACAGAGGGAGTATTATTTTGGAATAGTAACTGATATCTTTTATATAAACTAACTTTAATAATTAAGTAATTTTTTAATTAGAAAATCCATATTTCAAATCTCATTCTAATCAGGAGAATGGAAAAAATTAATTATTAAAAAAATCAATTTGATCATATCTAGGATTGTGAAATGAAACTTCAGTGGTATTGTAATTGTAGATATGGTTTAAACACACAACCTTTGTCTGAAGGAACAAATTATACCAAGAAAAATAATATTTCAAAAAAGAAAAGAAAAAACAGCTTCTAGCATTTAAAAACTGAAGTGTGTGATGCTTATTTCAAATTAATGGTATATGATGATTATTACAAATTAATCGACTAAGATATTTTATAAGAAATTGTTTCTAGCATTTAAAAGATTAATGTGTGTATGAGTCATTTCTTGAAATGGTCAAAGACTCAAAGTGGACTGATCAAGACCACATTAGTCTATTACACATTTGATATCGATCGGCTAATATTTTAAACATGTATTAGTATTTGATTTAGCGCTTAACCATGGATTACTCCGCAAACCATATCACTAAGGCAGAGTTGCCATGAAATAAAAGACCTACATATGATCGGCCTACCGAAACAAAGAATTAGGGAATATCCGCGACAACATTTTTATTTTGCACATTCACCATACCACACCAGACCCAGAAGAATGGTGCAAGTATTAATATTAAGCTTTTCCGTTACCACACGAGCATGCACTCAAAATTTTTAAATTATACAATTTTGAACTCCATAGTAATAGAAAAACAAATATATCTTCTCATGTACTGAACTATGGGAAAAGAGTTACAGAGCAGTCTTTACACACATTCATCAAATCGAATCTGAAATCAATATGGTTTAGTTCCAATATAATTGCCTGCAGGGTCATAATTACACACAATAATACTTGCACCATTACCACACATACCCTTACCACAACCGAGACGAGCAGATCCACGCCACACGACCTGCGTGTAGTGTCCACAAGCCGAATCGTGGCACGAGTTTGAGTAATAATCATAAGACGACTTTTCATTTATCCACATTGCAACAGCCTGAGCCGGTGACATGTCTCCACTTCCCATTGCAAGGTTCTCTCCATATGGTCCAGAGGAATGCTCGAGGCTGCATGGACCGGATGCTAGTTGATTTGCGTAGTCCTGAGCCACAGTAGCTAGGCCGAAATCCCATCTTAGAGGCTTGACTCTGACCATGGCTCGGGCTACGTTGTGTGGTCTGAGGTAGCTGTCAGGAGAGTCGTGGGATTGCGGATACTGATAGTATTGTGCGAAAGAAACATCGATTTGGGTCAAGTAGATGATGAGAAGTAGGAGAACCAATGCTTCTATAGAGACCTTGCGAAACATTTTGATGATTTTTGTGTTATTTGTCTTGTAAAAAGTATCAACTATAATTATTATGAGATGACTCTCTGGTGTGTGTTGTGATGGATATTTATAATTTCTTTTACACTATATCATATACTACATATATAGAAATTATAATTAAGACGCCTAGTTGGTGTCACGTTTTCAAGTAAATATGCCAGTTTTCAACACTGTGAAATGATGTACGCACGTTAGTCAGGATTAGGTGTACAAAAAAACGGTGGCATGATCGTAGAGTTGATAGTGATGACTTTCTCTGTCGGCTAAGGATGATGGAACAATATCTTTAAAATTATTTATTTCCTCTTTGGATTGGATAGTACAAGAGAAAAGCTTAGGGTGGTGGAACAATACTTATAATTCAATGGTTTAGACCGATATATATTGGTTGAAATGAATATATTATATCTGGAAGATATGATCCCACATACCAGAAATTTTTTGTATCTATATATATCATACAAACAATTATATAACATATTTTCCCATCTTTCAAAAAGATATATACAAACAATTATATAACATACGTTTTTCCCATCTTTCAAAAAAGTATGTGAATTCTTGATTACAAGTTACAGCAACGGTTTCAATATCAATCTAACTGTATCGTTTGATATACTAAATAGATACGGGAAAAAGTCGCTACTTTGATTCAGTCTTCATCATTATATAGTAGAAACCAAATTACAAAGTTAAGCTAAAGGTTTGGAAAGGATATAACAAAAATCAGCTAGAGGTTTGAAAGTAGTTGGCATACTCTCTCATAACCCTGCCACAAAGAAGTGTCCAAATTATTATAAGAAAATAGAACAAAAACTGTCATTTTTAATATACAGTATATATGACATATAAATGCAAAGTCTCCTTGCCAAAGCAGCCGGATGACGTTCCTTTACAGACGATGTCAATGTAAAAATATTAATTATTGCAAATAAACGTTGTCCCGTCTGGCTCGTGTTATCCAACATTCACATTATTTCTCTATAGTTTTATCTTCCGAATAATCCACAATGAATTTACAAATCACGGTTGCAGAATATAAAAAAATTACAAATCACTTTAATATGAATTAGGTAGCATATCAATTTACATGTAACACTGTTATTTCTCCATTCATCGGAATAGTTTGTACATACGGAAATGAAGAAGTACATATATGGTTTAATTAGATAATTCAACCTTTGTTTTCTGAGTATATATATATATATGTATATTTATAGCTAACTATTTAGTGAGTGATTTTATGGAATTTTTCCTTTTATAGTTAAAATAAACTTTAAGTAGTTTTGATTGATTAAGTAGATATATCATAGAGATGTGTCAACACTATATTTCTAAGTAAAATGATATTTTAATATTGAGCGGACGTAAGAAAGTTAACATTTGTGTTCGATATTTTTAGTCGTAACTTTTTTTTGTCACAATTTTAGTCGTAACTATCTTGCAATTTACAAGCGATTTTTAAAAATGGAATACGTTTTAAAAAGAAATCCAGAGTTTTTCTTAATTAAATACAATATTATAATATCTAAAAAATGATACCCTAAATATATCTGTACGTATAAAACAGCAGAACAAAAATGAGATTTCTATATATAGCAAACAAAAGCAAGTGCCGTAGCATTGCATTTTATTATTCCATTATCAAAGTCCAGGTATATATATGGTACAAAAGAGAACCGGACCGGACAAACCAATCATTATTAGCTGACAACAGAAGATTGGTATGGATAGACAACATAGAAACAGTACATACATGTGTATAACGTATATTTTGAAACATATTCAGATGATGGTTTTAATTTTTGTTTCTCCGTAAGGCCACTCACCAACCCAGTTACCGGGAGGATCATAGTTGCAAGTAATAAAGGTATGACCATTGTTGCATCTCACTTTTGCGCATCCCAACTTCACCGAGTTTTCCCACACAACTTGCGTATAGTGGCCGCAGACTTTGTTTGGACTACATGAGTTGGACTCATAATCGTAGTCAAATTGCTCGTTCACCCACATGTCAACTGCTTCGACGCCTGACATGTCGCCGCTGCTCCAAGCTATGTTCTCTCCATAGGGCCCCCCACTCGAGTGTTGCATGGAACAGCCGACGCGTTTACGGTTGTTCGCATGCTTACGGGCATAAGCAGCCACCTGGTCGTCCCACTCTAAAGACCCCACCCCAACCTCGTCTCGTGCTCGGTTATGAGCATCCAAGAAGTCTTGTGGCGTGTCTTGGGCTCTTAGTGGAACAATAGACAGTAGGAAAATGGTTGTTGCTAAGATTAGGTTTTGAGATGGGTTAAAGATTTTCATCTTTCTCGTTTCTGACACTTCGAGTGTTTAAGCTTTGGATGATTTTAAAAGTGAGGTTTGTAGCCAAGTTATATAGTAGTTGGCATGGAACTTGTCGAACGTTTTTTATTTCCCGAAACAATCACTTGTAGTTTTTATATTGTTGATTTTGGTTGCCAAAGTATTCTAAGAAATAAAAGTTCGAAAAGTATGTGTCTGCGGTCTAATATATGACCAATTGATTAAGACCATATATATATACGTGATATATATTCAAAAGTTCAAGGCAATTGGTCATTAATCTCTCTGATCTCTAAAACATATTTCACATGTACATATATATTAACTGCAGTGGATATTGAAATTCGAATTTAATTTGAATGTGCTTATAACTTCGCATTCTACGATGACTTGTTGAATGATATCACTAAGTGACTAACTATGTACACGATTCAAGTCTAAATTATACAGACATTTCCGGAGATTCTAGCATATACTTTAAAGATAGCAAAAAAGTATGTTTAAGATATGGTGGTGTACTTTTTTACTAATACTTCAGAGAAATTAGGAAATTCTTAAAATTAGATGTACCACATATAGTTGTTGGAGTTTCACATCGCTTCATTTTTGTATATTCTCATCTATGACGGCCAAACAATCTAGATGATACAATAGCCATCACGACTTTTTTTAAATATTAATTTGTGATTATTTCAGTTCATCAACTCCCGTCCATCAACCTTTTACATAAGCCAAGACGCAAAAGCGTACAGATTTTCTTAGACGGTACTCCACAACCTTCAGTTGCTTCGACAATTAATATTCTTAAGTCAAGATGATTAAAAATTTTAAGCTCGATTTGAACTCTAAAATATATCAGGCAGCAGAAAAAAATATATAAGTACAAAAAGAACATTCAGGTGAAGCCATGACTATTGTCTACTCTCTTTTTTTTTAATACTAGTCTCTCTGTTTCATTAAGTTTTGACACATTGCACAAAAATTAAGAAATTTATTTTTTATCAAAAAAAAAAAAAAACAAAAAGAACATTCGAGCCCTTGGTACTTTCCCATGTTTTTCTAGTCCATATGAGTTGTAATATATACATGCTACAACAACATTCATTTTATGTGCGCTATGAAAATAAAACGGGGACCTCTGTTTTAAAAGGTAGAGAGAGGATCATAGATATATATGACCATGCACGTTCGCATGCAATGGATGATCTTGATATATGATTATATTAATATAGGTATACTGAAAATATAGAATCACACACAAGTCATCTTCGTCAGCTGGGCATATATATACACTTAGTAAGGCTTTCAGCCCCTAATATTACCAGGAGGACCATAGCTGCAAATGTTGTAGGTTCCACCGTTGTTACTTACACCTGACTCTGACTGCATACCTCACTCGGCCGGGTTTATAAACGGGCTGGGCCTTAATGGACCAAAGAATCCCACCACAGTATCCATATATTGTTGCAACTACCAGCAAGCCCTAACCCAACCTTTTTCCTTGTTGTCAGGAATGAAATATAATATGATATCGGTAATTGAAACGCACGACTCATAAAATAAACAATGAGATACTGTATTGTATGGGAACTTGAGTATCCTTTTCGCTCAATAATTTAATAGATATATATATGCCGACCTAATAAGTGGCTAATAATGAAAAGCTTTTTTTCAATAGATCATATAAACTGGCAAATACAAGTACAACTTTTTATAATAAATAATAATAATAACGAGTTCAAAATGAAAAATAAAAATATAATTTATGAAAAAAAAAACTCAATTATGGTACTATACTACATCATACAGTATACACACACGTTCAGATTTTGTAACGGACACACACAGAGAAGTAAGTAATTTGGTAGTATGCGAAGGATCCGTATCGTATCAAAATACTGTCCGTAGCGGGAAAAAAACAGCTCATGCTTCGTCAGCAACAAAAAAAATCAAAATAAAAAAGGACTTCTCTTACAAAATGATTAATTTCCTAAAACACCGTTCCTCACACAAGGTAAGTCGCGCTCAGACAAAGGGTACGATCGTCATTTAAACATCTTAGTGCCATGCCCCCCTATACTAAATTGGCATATGCAGAGCATCCCCACCGCATGAGCTCTTTGGTTTCTATCTATCATCTCTCCACACTTCGATCTCTCTGCAAAAATTAAACTCATTTTCTATTATATATAATATATCTGAGATTCCAACTTGAGCCGTTATTTAATTGAGTTTCGTATACTATTCCTTGAAAAAGAAAAAAAGTATACTTTTTTTTTGGAGAAGATGATGAAGAGAGGAGGTCTCTGAGTGTGTGAGCTAGGGTTTTAGTGTGTTGTTTTCTGATTTCTTGAGGGAGCTGTTGTAAGATATGGCGGCGGAGCTTGTATGTTGCGGGGCGAACTTCTTCATACACATAGCTGTGATAGCGTTTCTGGTTTTGTTCGCTGGACTCATGTCTGGTTTGACATTGGGTCTTATGTCGTTGAGTCTCGTTGATCTCGAGGTTCTCGCTAAATCCGGTACACCTCAGCATCGCAAATACGCTGGTATAAAGCTTCTTACTTTCTTCTTTCAAACTGCTAAAGTTCGATTCTTTTTTTACTCTAATGAGTATTGCATCTACGTTTCCAGATAATTTTGCTTCATAAAGTTTGATTCTTTCACCAATTAAAAGTATTTGATTAGCTTACATATTTGCAGTTGTAGGTAGCCATGTTCTTGCTTGTTCGAATTGTTTTTTTTTTTCAGTTAACCGATTGCCAATCTGCCAAAGTTGGGTCAAGTTTGGTTTCTGGGATGTTCTCTTGTATTTACAGTAGCGTGTTAGTTAAGAATACAGAAGACTTTGATTTGATCTCTCAACTGTTAGATCAATACAAGAACTCCCTTTTAACGGTTTTTGCTACTATGAGACAACCACCAAATTCATTTTGGAGCTTGTTTTATCAATGACCTCAGCTGCTGTTATGAGCAGTCTACTTTTTTTCCTCACAACAGCATGAAAAATCTTGTGCTGATGGTGGAAAGTGTTTTCCTTTTCTTTTTTTTTTGCTGCAGAAAAGATATTACCAGTGGTAAAGAATCAGCATCTGTTGCTTGTCACTTTACTTGTATGCAATGCAGCTGCTATGGAGGTAAATGTTTGAAATTTCTTCCACCTTCTCTGTGTTGTGTGATTATAGGTCTTGGGGAATGTTTAATGTTAGTAATGATTCTTTTTTTTTTTCGTTTCAGACGCTTCCTATTTTTCTTGATGCTCTTGTCACGGCTTGGGGTGCTATTTTGATCTCAGTTACATTGATTCTTCTGTTTGGTGAGGTAAGAGTAGCTTCTCTTGCTATAATAATAATCAATAGGAAAACCGTCTCTGAGCATTTTTCAGTCATGTTTCTGTATCTAAGATGTTAACGTTGATCTTTGGCTTTACTTCAACTGCAGATTATACCTCAGTCAATTTGTTCACGTTATGGTTTGGCTATTGGTGCAACAGTGGCTCCGTTTGTCCGTGTCCTAGTCTTTATCTGCTTACCAGTTGCATGGCCCATTAGCAAGGTAAGTACACTTTACCAATCTCCTTAGGGGTTAGTTGGCTGCTCGTTATAATAAGATTTTTTGGTCCTTTGAATAATCCAGCTCCTGGACTTCCTGTTGGGTCATCGTCGTGCAGCACTTTTTCGAAGAGCTGAGCTGAAAACACTTGTGAACTTTCATGGAAACGAGGTATGCAATTGATCCCATTTTCAAGATGGTGAAGTTTATGTATCCCTTGTATGTCATATGTTGTTCCTTTCTTTCAGGCTGGGAAGGGTGGAGAGTTGACTCATGACGAAACGACAATCATTGCAGGCGCTCTGGAACTCTCTGAGAAAATGGTCAAGGATGCAATGACACCAATCTCTGATATATTTGTGATTGATATCAATTCCAAACTTGACAGGTTTTGTTCTGTGATTACTAGGAGAACAATCATATGAGGGATACACTTACCTGGAGTCTCTCTTCTTCTCAGACTTAGCTTTTTTCTTTTTTTTTTTCCTTTGATACAGGGATTTGATGAACTTGATTCTTGAGAAAGGGCATAGCAGAGTTCCAGTTTACTATGAGCAGCCAACTAACATCATCGGCCTTGTTCTGGTGGCTCTCAATCTCATGCATTACTTCCACATTTGAAATCACCTAGACAGATACTTTCCTCTATGGTTTTTATCATTTTTTCCCACATAACTGCTTCTAACCATACATATATATCTTTATCTTCAGGTAAAGAACTTACTGACTATCAATCCAGATGATGAAACACCCGTCAAGAGTGTCACAATAAGAAGGATTCCGAGGTGAAATTTCCGAACCTAAAGTATTTTAATCCCACTGAGTGTGATACAAAAGCTGATGTCTTGCTTTTTGTTTAGAGTACCAGAAACCTTGCCTTTGTATGACATATTGAATGAGTTCCAGAAAGGACTCAGCCATATGGCTGTTGTGGTGAGGCAGTGCGACAAAGTCCACCCATTACCTTGTAAAGATGTTAAAGACGGTGCGCAGATTTCACTTAGTTGGAAAAAAATATGGTACTTCTGAGTTTCAAGTTTTGAGAATTGTATTTCTTTGGTGTCAAACAGAGAGTGTTAAGGAAGTACAAGTGGATGTTGATGGTGAAGGAACTCCTCAAGAGAGAATGCTAAGGACAAAGAGGTCGCTTCAGAAGTGGAAGAGCTTTCCAAATCGTGCAAGTTCGTTCAAGAGAAGTAAGACCAAGAAGTGGTCAAAGGACAATGATGCAGACATCTTGCATTTAAATGGCAACCCTCTACCTAAACTAGCCGAGGAAGAAGAAGCTGTTGGAATCATTACAATGGAAGATGTTATTGAGGAGCTTCTGCAGGTAAGGAATGCTTCCATAAGAGTTACAAATCAAAAAGTGAAGAAAGTCTTTCTTTCACTTAACTGTGTATATATCTTTGTGGTTATAGGAGGAGATCTTTGATGAAACGGATCACCATTTTGAAGACTCCTGACAGTGCATGACCACTGGTTATTATGAATGTCTTGTGTTTGTGTTCAGCCTTCGTACTTGTCCTGCGGATGTATCAATTAAGGAATACTTAAAATGTTTGTAATTGTTCTTTTTTAGAAAGTATTAGTAATACAATGGTTGGTTTGATCAGTGTGATATAAGCGTAACGAAGGCGTTAAAGACGTCAAAAGTTTATATATATTGAGCATACATTATCGTAGGAGAAAGCAATCTCTGTCTCCATCCTTTGTATAACATTTCGAAATACAGCAACATCAACTTTCTCCTCCCATTCAACCCAGCGTTAACCTTCTTCTTTCGTCTCTCCAATTAGCAACAACCTCTTCTCAACGTGTGCAAATAACTTTTGTCAGAAGAAGAAGACCTAGTCTCTACCATGTTTTCTCTTCTTCTCATCCCTTCTCTTCTCCTTCCTATCTTTTTTCTTCTCTTTCGACTTGTGATCTCTTCTCTTCTCTTTTGACTTGTGCTTCTTACTAAGTTTCTTCTGCTTATGCTCTTTTCTTTTTCTATGAGTACGCCCATGATCCTCCTCCTCGGAAGAAGAAGAAGAAGAATCCGAGTTATGTCTCAGCAGAGGCCATCTCTCTGGCTGTGAAACTAACTCGCGATCTCCTGTATCAGAAGTTCTTGACAGTTCCGTTGCAGGAAGAGAAGGAAATGGTTCATCCATCTTAGGACCAATAGAGCCTCTGCCACGCTTAACCCTATCCATAGACCATAATCACAAGTTTTATCAACAAAAGCTGATTCCCAGTTCGTTCATGATTACAGAGGAAAGAACCAGGAAGCATCTACTACGATCTAGAACGAGTGTAAAAGACATACCTTGACTGGAGAAAAGTCTCAACCTCGACATCTCCTAACCCTTTCCCATCATCATCATCATCATCATCATCGGGACGCCATCTTTTGTTTCTGCTCCGACTTGACGATGGTGAAGAACGAGCAACATTCTCATCAACTGAAGTGCATCTCTTAACAAAACTCCTCTTGTTGTTCTGTTCACTTTGGCCACTACCACTGCTTTCTTCTCTTGATTTTCTTTTGAGTCTCTCATCAAACTCAACCTCTGCGCGACGAAGCCTCCACATCTCATCGGTCTCTACAGCTTTGTTTGCTGTACAGTGCAAATCAGTAAACCATATAAGAGAATGAACTAAACAAATATGAACTCTAGTGTTCAATCAAAAGCCAAACACATCAAAGAATACAGAGTTACAAATGCAGGTTAAACTGTATAAACGATGAATGATCCTCAACCCCAACTAGAGTCTAAACCTTAAAGACTAGATTCCTTTCGCCAGACAAGAAAACACTACGTTGGGAAAAGCAAACACTAATAACAAAGAGGCTTATACACCAAAATAACACCATGAAAACTATGAAAGTTTTCCTCTTCCTACAACCCTAACAAAACTATTAAATAAAATTGCCTAAATGATCTCTCAATACAAATAAAAATGTCTAACATAATCAAAATCCTAGCTTTAGAGAAACAAAAATATAAACATAGTGGAAGAAGAAGAAGAAGAAGAAGAAGAAGAAGAAGAAGAAGAAGAAGAAGAAGAAGAAGAATACCTTGCTGAACACCAAGAACAGTAGCAGTGAGAAACCTAGAGTTAGGACGATGCCTAACATTAGGCTTCTCAAGATAAGCTCGGACTCCTTCTTTCTCAGCTTGTCTCCTCAATTCTGCTGCTTCTCTTAACAGAATCGACGCTATTCGATTCTCAGTCTCCAGATCCATCTAACCTCCCACAGAAAGCAGCGGCTGTTCAAGGCAAACTAAAGAAAGTTGAGACCTTCAAAATCTCCAAATCAATACATGTGATTAGAGCAAAGACGAAGCTGATAAAAAACTTGCGAGAATTATCTAAAGCACGGATTTTTCAATCCAATTCTACCACTTGAATACATTACAGAATCATAAAAGCTTTCCAATTTCCACTAAATCTATGTGAAATCAATGAGAAGACAATCAGAAAAGGGGTTTTTTTTTGCTTTGGAGAAGAAATAATAAAGATCGAAGAGGAGATTGTTTACCACGAAATCGAATCGAGTTTCGCAGAGTCGTCTGATTCCTGGAGGCTTCTCTTCTCCAGCGAGGCGCAGAAGAGGAAAAAGTTTAATTCTTCGGTTTTAAATTAAGAATCAGGCGAAGAAGAACAAAACGAATTCGAGTTGACAAAAAAAAAGGAAAAAGAAAAAACAATCGAATTCGAGAATTTTCTGGTAAACCGAACCGGAAAGGGAGAAGTACTTCGGTTTGGTTTGATAAACCGGGTTGCTTTCTCTTTAAACGCACCGAACCGAAGAAGAACCCTAGATGATTTATTTAAAACACCCAAAACACATTAGTGTTTCTTCTTTGCCTCATTTTCCTGCAAAACCACTGAAGTGTGAGAAAGAAAATGTCGTCGACTTATCATCAGTTAGCATCTTTGATGATCTCTTCCTCCTCCTCCACTTTCTTAGCCTCTTCAAGTTTTAATCTCAGGTGCGTTGACTTTTATCTTTCTCTAGTTAGAGCCTAAGTCTCTGTTTGGTTCTGTTTTGTATTTAACTGTAATAGCGATCAAATTTATTTTAAGATTTAATCTTGGAATCTGTTTACTGGTCCCTTGAACAGTGCATTTTGCTTTTCCATGATATAACATCGTGATTATTTTTTTTGCAAGCTTATAACATTGTGATAGTTTTTCAGGACTCGAAACGGTTGCTTACCCATTGCAAAACGGGTCAACACTTGCAAATGCGTTGCTACCTCCCAAGATAAGATTGGTAATTCTTCTTCTTCTTGCTCCTTGAATACATAACTGTTTTTGTCTGTAATGATGATTTAGTTACTTTGCTAATGTTTTATTGATTCTCTTTAGCTGTTATCTCTGCTTGCTTTCAATTATGTCTTTACTTTGTTTGTAGAATATAAGACAAATGTGTCACGGAATTCAAACATGTCAAAACTCCAGGCTGGTTACCTTTTCCCGGAGGTTTGTTTTCTGTTTCTCTCTTGGTTTTTACTTGTTTGTTAATTTGCAATACTTGATGGAAAGACTATCATTACAATGTAACTCTTTCTTCGTCAAGAAAATGCATTGCTCCCTCTTTTAAACAAAGGGAAAATGTTGCTACCAAGTAGTTAGCTGTGCAGTTAGCCAGTTAGTTATATCATCCTCTTTGTCTCTCTATGTGATGTTCCTCTCTTTTTTTGGGGAAATGCAAACAGATTGCAAGAAGAAGGTCTGCACATTTGCTGAAGTACCCAGATGCTCAAATTATTAGTCTTGGAATAGGTGACACAACTGAGCCAATTCCAGAAGTGATCACTTCTGCAATGGCAAAGGTACCTCCTCTTGTCTTATACTTATCTTCATGTATATTTAACTCATTTGACTAATACTGCCTTCGTGCGCATTTTGACAAACCAAATATATTTTCTATATTTTGGTCGGAAAATGCAAACTTGATATCAATTGTCCGGCAGCATAGTTTTTATTACTATTATTGGGATTGATTATGTCTTGTTTTCTTCCGTCAGAAAGCTCATGAGTTGTCCACAGTAGAGGGATATAGTGGTTATGGTGCTGAACAAGGTGCAAAGGTCAGTGCCTACCACCTCTTGCATATTCTAATTATTATCTACTTTTGCAAGTCAGGTTAGTTTTATTAATGGATAGTGTGGACTGCTGCTAAACTCAAGAGAAGATGGTTTTAGATCTGTTTCGTATTTGTAAAATTCTTATGCTTCATTTTCAAAGTATTTATCTAAGCTTAACCTCTGTTTAACACATTTGAACAGCCACTGCGAGCTGCTCTTGCCAAAACATACTACAGTGGCCTTGGCATTGGCGAGGATGACATCTTTGTTTCTGATGGTGCCAAATGTGATATCTCACGTCTCCAGGTTTGTTTAATTGCCAACTGTTCATGGGTAGCTGATCAACAAGGAAAACTGAACATCTGCTTTCTTGATTACACTTGTTCCAGGTTATGTTTGGTTCCAATGTTACAGTTGCTGTTCAAGATCCTTCATATCCGGTAATCAAGCAGCTCTGAAACCAAAACTGCAGTTGTAGTCTTGTCTACTTTTCCATCAGTAATTTTTTTTAACTGTGCTTTTCTTGGTAGTTCAGGCTTATGTGGACTCCAGTGTTATTATGGGTCAAACAGGACAATTTAACACAGACGTGCAGAAGTATGGAAACATCGAGTACATGAGATGCACTCCAGAGAACGGCTTCTTCCCTGACTTATCAACTGTTGGCAGGACGGACATCATCTTCTTCTGTTCCCCAAACAACCCTACGGGTGCTGCTGCCACGAGGGATCAACTGACTCAGTTAGTACAGTTTGCAAAGAAGAACGGATCAATCATAGTGTATGATTCCGCATATGCAATGTACATGTCTGATGATAACCCACGCTCCATTTTCGAAATCCCTGGAGCAGAAGAGGTAAATATATAGAATGATGATTGATCATAACTTTTCAAAAAGCTCTTATTTTGATTTCTAACAACTCTAACTAACTGCTTGACAGGTCGCTATGGAGACAGCTTCCTTTAGTAAATACGCTGGTTTCACCGGAGTTAGACTTGGTTGGACAGTCATCCCGAAGAAGCTGCTCTATTCAGACGGCTTCCCTGTTGCAAAAGACTTCAACCGAATAGTCTGCACTTGTTTCAACGGTGCCTCTAATATCTCTCAAGCTGGTGCTCTTGCTTGCCTCACACCAGAAGGACTTGAGGTTAGTGTAGTACCTAAAGAGAGATTTCAAAACTTAAACCCATTTCTTCGATCCCACAAGTAATGACTTGGTCTTATATTGCAGGCAATGCACAAGGTGGTTGGGTTCTACAAAGAGAACACAAACATAATCATAGACACATTCACTTCTCTCGGATATGATGTGTATGGAGGGAAGAACGCGCCTTACGTTTGGGTTCACTTCCCGAAGCAAAGCTCATGGGATGTGTTTGCTGAGATTCTGGAGAAGACTCATGTGGTTACAACTCCAGGGAGCGGGTTTGGACCTGGAGGTGAAGGGTTTGTTCGTGTTAGCGCCTTTGGTCACAGAGAGAACATCTTGGAGGCATGTAGGAGATTCAAGCAGCTTTACAAATGAAGAAGATTTGTGTAATCATTTTCATCTTATCTTTATCCTCTTTAATGACTTGAAATAAGATTGAAATAAATGCCGTTTCCTTTGTTTTCTTGAATTGCAGACAGACAATAAAGTTTGTTAGGTTTGAAAAAAAACTAAGCAAATACATCTTCAAACGGTTTCATTATTGTGTAAATTACAGCACAGGGTGAGATGATAGGGAAGAGATTACATATGTTCATTTTTACAAACACACAAGAAATAAGAAAGTAGGAAGGATCTCCATCAGGAGCAACTAAGTTCAATGGCTCGTTGGAACCTCTTGTCATACGTAGCAGGATCACCAAACAGCCAGAGAATAAACTTCGAACGAGAACTCTCAGAACTTTCTGATGAGCTTCTTGCCGGAAGATGACATTTAAGCACCGGCAGAGACGGTTCCGGTTGTGGCTGCAGAGAATTGTTTGTTGTTGTTGTTGTTGTTGTTGATGGCTGAATCAGAGGATAGGAGAGCATGAACATCGCAGCCGACGGTGCCATTGGCGTGTCTTAATCTGTAAAGTTAAAGAAATTATATAGAGGAGGTGTTGAGTGCAAACTGAAGAGATTGGTTGCATGCTTCATGCGTTAATATAAGAAGAGAAGGATAAAGAATGAAGGGATTAGGTGTGCGTGTTTCCATGGGGACCCTAGTTGTTTCTAAAGAAAACTATATCCAAATATAACCATTCATTTCATGACACAAAGCATAACATGGTCAACTTCTGCCAATGCTAAGAAAGAAGAACTTGTGCGCCACTCTCTAGTGGTGGACTTTGGGACCATAAGATAAAGGCTAAAAGATAACCCACTACATGTGAGATAAACAAACTTCCATGTCCCAACAGGCAACACCCACATAAAACAATCTTGTCACAAAGCAGATTACAAACTCTTTTGAGTCGTATATATCACAATCCTAGCTACTTTTTATAGTTTATGTCATCGATATGTAGATAACTACTCTTTTTGGTCTGAAAAGAAAAAAAAAATACCTAAAGAAAACCGACGTGTGAACAATTTATATTGAGGAATGTAAGCGAATGAAAACTTTGCAAAGAAGAGCTCCAAAACAAAAGCAACCATGTTACTTCACCCTTTTTTGCTTGCATCACACACTAGAATGTTCCACCAAAGCATTGATTCCCTATATGACAGTGGTGATGTGTACTTCCAAGATTATTCTCAAAGGCTCCAATAAAGTCTTCTTACCCAAAGTGTAGGTTATTGTTTTTATTAATACTCTACTACCAGACTTATCTTTCAAGCTGTATTCGTTGGCGAATATAAATACACGTCTACAAAACCCCACATTTGCGCTCTAAAGATAGCAGTCCGTGTTGTCTCTCTCTCTCTACACTATTATTTTCCTCTCTTTCCAAAGTTTATAAGATTTGCTATTCAAGAACTGCAGTTTCTTTTGAGTCATTTGGTCATCTAAGAAAAGAAAAGTATGAGCGAGCCAAAGTATGCATATCCTTACCCTGCACCGGGAACTTACCCGCAAGGCCCACCGCCTCCGGTGGGACCACCGCCGCAGTATTATCCTCCACAGCCGCCGCCTCCACCGCCAAGAAAGAAAGCTGGTTTTCTTGAAGGATTGTAAGTGTTCTGTCTAGTTTTCATCATGACTATTTTTGTTTCTATAATTAGCTTGCAGACTTAATACAAGGTTTGGAAGTTTAAGATCTTATGGAATTCATGAGTGCATGTTGAAATGTAGATATTATTGATTAGTGTAAGAGAAGTTTGTCTTAAACTTAATTGGTGTGTTATTGGTTTTGCAGTCTTGCGGCCATGTGTTGTTGCTGCTTTGTGGATGAATGCTGCTGCGACCCGACCATTATATGCTTTGATTAAACTTTAAAAAAAATATTCTAAATCTCTCTTTGTATTCTTTTTTCTGTTTATGATGGAGTTTATGTAATAAGTGTTGTATGAGTAAGTTTGATTAATTATCCCCTACTACACAAGCTGTGTGTTCTTTGGCAAAATATAATAAAGTGTTCTGTGCGCTGTAGAGGCTGATTGATAATCCGTGCTATATCTATTCTAATTTCTAACTAAGGAGCTCAACTGATTTAACTTTTTGGAGCTATCCTCTAAATATGTATCACAAGTTTCTGAAGCCAAGTACAATACTCGTTGTAACTGCAGCATTAACCTCCACAGAATACTTGCTGTGCCCCTCATATTCTTGCAGAGAATATATTCTGATTCCTGATTCGTCTACAGGCAAACAAATAAAGAAAATGTGTCGGTGTGTTGTTAGAAAGTCTTTAAATCTCAACTAGAAATTAATAATCTAAACATATATTTTGCGTAAAGATACTAGGCCACGTAGCAGTTAGGTGGGATAATGCAACATATCCAGACCAGGGAACATGGAGAATGCCAACCAACGACATGTGTTAGGCTCTTATTAATGTAACCCAAAGAGTAAGCAATCATCTCTTGGCTGTTAGCTAGTGAATTGATAACGACTCTGATTTTAAGATTGTAAATGATAAAAATGTTGATTTAAAAACGTAATGTCACAAAATTATAGAAAGGAACATGTTTCAAGCCTCGTTCCACAAAAATATATAGGAGTGAAATAGTGTATCTCTTATTAATGTAACCCAACCCAAGAAAATAAAATAAAAAAGTGAAAGGGTTTGGTTCCCATTATTGTTGCAGGGAATATATCACCTTCTTCACTCTCATAACAGACAAACCCAATGCAGACTCCAAAACCGGTGTCTTAACTTCCTATATAGATTCTTCATTTTTGCCAACACATAATTTAATAATACCCAACAAAACCTGATTGAATGAATGAAATGCTTTCATCAACTTAAAAACAAGTATAGATCATGTCAGAATCCATATCCATTTTGGTGATGATCTCCTGCTCTTCTGTTTCTTCTTCCCGTAGATGGAGATGCCGAGTATGATGAACTGCTCGTGGAATACATCGAAGAAGATGCTGGCAAGTCCAGATGTTTTGACACACCTGTTGTATCCGTACCGCCATTGCACACTGATTCTGCTTCCATAGGCAACTCGTCTAGAGTCTGCTTGACAGTTCAAACCATATGGTTATCTAAACATAAGTTTCGCGGAACTAATAAGGTCTAGCTGAGAACATACCCTGTAAGCTTGCTGAAGAATGTGGAGAGTTTCTCGAGTGCGCTTCCTTTTAACTGCTATCTCATCCGGCTCTTGCAGCATTTCTTCAAACAAGTTCTCCCTGCAGCATATATGATACAGCTATTTAGTAATAAGAGACTATCCAAACACGGATGTGAAGCATCAAAACACAGCCATTATCACCTGTAAAGCTTCTTGATGAAGACATTGTGCAGCTCACGTTTTGTGTGGTTTACCTGAGTACAACATCGAAATGGTATCAGTATCTTCAGAGTTCAGTTACACTAAAACAGTAACAGGGTTTTGCTGCGCAATACCGCTAAAATTGCTTTTCGTTTGTAAAAGAGTTAAAGAAGTAACTTTCGTATGAAACACTAACCAAGAAATGCATGATTGCTTTTGGTACTGAGTCCTCGATATTCTTCCTCACAATGTCGTAGTATGAGTTAAGTAACAGTTTTGTTATCTGAATCTCAATATCTTCCTGCTCTGAATGAGTTTCGGATGGCCTCAAGACAGCTGGGGGCTTCAAGAAAGTAAAGTACACGGCATAGTTGAATAAGTAACATGTATGAGCAATTTGTACTATATAAGACAGCACAGAAGACACACCTCATTCAGATAGATCATCGATAAGTTCTGAGACATATCCTCAACAGCTTCATTGAATGGTTTGTTTAAGAAGTTTTCTTTGGTGACTGCCCGATTATCACCCCCTCGGAAAATTGAAGGGATACCCCACCTTGAATCGTTCGCATTTGCTATCAAGTATCCAATAAAACAACAGTTAAATTCTACCCAGAATCTCTAGCTCTTGAACACAGAGATGCATCACACAGCTGAAAATCGTCTGAAACATGCTAAACTATATCTTGCATGCAATAGAAAATGAACAGTAATCAGATTTTTACCAGCTGGTGCAGCTTTTTCAGCATCTGCAGATACAACTCCCTGGAACACGTCATGGAGAAAGAGTCAAATAACAACTATTTTGCTTGAAAATTTCTAACTGCCTCATGGGCGTTTTAGTGCCAACCCACAGTGCATGAAGATATATCGATATACGACATACCTGATCAGGGACAATTCCATTAGCTTGTCTGCCGAGAAAAGATCGAGATTTCACCTGACTTGCGGAAGAAGAAGAAGTTCTCTCAGGCTCCACTGGATCCTGCTACATCATATAAAACGCATAAGAAACACTACAGAGATATAAGAAACACAAAACCTATTTTTATGTGTTTCTCAGTGCTTCAGACCTTTGGTCGTGCCACAGGATGGGGAACCCTAGAAGACTTCACATTTTTCATTGCAGCCTCAACGGCCTTGGTTCCGCCAATAAAATTTGGATGAGAAGTGTTTATGTAATCCATCTGCAAACAGCACCATTGAGGCAATTATGACAACCAGTAATAGTACTAGTTAAGTTCGAATTCAGAAAGAACTAATCAATCAAAAGCGGGAAAATCACTGCTCAACATGGACAAGGGGATCCTAATCAACAACACGAGAGAAGATCAGTCTGCGCTCCTTATACACAATACATGATCCCAATTGATAAATTATTCATGGTAAACAGACCTCCATATCAATTATCAAAGGATCTTAGATTCATTAAACAGACCTCCATATCAATGATATCACCGATCATTGCTTCTGAGGGTTCAAGACCTTCTCGCAGGAAATCCCCGATAACCTCATCCATGCGCTTTCTCAGGACAGGGAAGCGCTGTAACTCATTCATCATACATTTATGGCTAATCTGTAGAGATATTCAAATTTATGATTAAAATGAAATCAAAATTATTATTATAAATCAACAACCACAAGAAAACCTCACCTTTACGAGCTCATCAAAAATGAACCTAGCACACTGAAGGCTAGGATCTAACAAACGAGATATCTGCCTCCTAACAAGAACTTCAAATGGAACCTATGCAGAAAAGATCGATAGCAAAGGACTGTAATAAGATATCCTGGGAATTAGGAAAGGTGAGAAAACACATGTATGCTTGGAAGCCCTGATAGCTAGGATGACAGCTTCAAATACTAAGAAACATATTAAGAAACCTACGTCTGGAACAAATAATGCGGATCGTGGACCAGTTGCATTCTGGATTGCAGTCCGAATATCATCATCTGTCAAGTCTTCACACGGATCAACTTCCTGAAGACGCAATGTGAAGGAAGTCAATCAGTTTAAATTCACAAGAATTGACGGGAAAAACATACATAAGTTAGTGCAAGCGAACCTCCAAACTCTTAACGAAGATTGACTGGAAAATATAGTGAATTCTTGCTCCTCCAGAGAGCTCGGAGGTAGACATTTCTTCACTTTTCCCGTCCAGCAATGAAGAGTATGCTGTATAAAAAGGTAACACATGAGACTCACTATGAACCAAACACAGCATAAAATAAAATATCAACTTCAGATATTACCTTCACAGTATTTTGAAAGAAAATTGAGGAGAAGAGCTCCTTGACCAGCCTAAAGATTTCAAGTACATTAAACCAAGAGCAGAGGTTAAGTAGTCATAAAGAAATGAACAAAGTAGCATAGAAAGAAATTCGAATAAAAATGCGTATACATAGAACAAGTTAACTACCCAGAGGCCAGCAATCTTTCCATGCATATAATAACACTTTAAATGCTAAGTCTACCACTTAAAACACTTTTTTTGTAGTCTACAAAACTAAAAGACTCCATGAATGTCATGAACGCAGGGTAGATGCATGAGCAAATATTCTCGAAGAGAAAAATTGCACTCAAACGAAAAGACTGGGCAAAAGACGCCATAAAGTGGAACAAAGGGTAATTTACGAGAGCCAAAAATAGTGTCACTGAAAACTTACCGTGGATTCTGTAATTTCACCATAACTCTGATGTTCCTTAGCTGTAGCAACCAAAGCATTACTTATACGCGACTTCAAATCAGGAAGCAGAACCTTGATATGTTGAACAAGGATCTAGAAAAAATGCAACAGAAAGGCTAGATCCAATTAGCTAAGTTCTAAAGTATTAAGTATCAACTGAGAAATGAAAAAAAAAACTAGCAACAACAACAAAATAATTAGTACACAAAAACAAAAAATCATGCGAATGCCATTTCTCCACACTAGGAACAAAGTAATAGTAAGTAACTCTTAAAGGTGAATAATGAATACAACTCGACATCCTCTCAAAAAAAAGATATTACTCCAAAACTGCAGAAGATACCTGATTTAACTTCTTCGCTAGCTGAGGGATACCCAAACGATCAGCAAGACCATGATAAGCCTGTGTAGTACCAAAAAGAAAAAAAAAAACGTATAATCAGGACAAACCGCAAGAGTATCAGGAAAGGACTTGTCGAAATGATGCAACTTACTGGGCGACTCCGGAAGAATTTCTCTTCAGCGCTAAGGGCTTCCTTGACAGAACGGTTTAGCAAAATATCCTGTTTATAAAAAAGTAAAGATCAAAGTAAGTTAAGCATTGTGTAAAATGAAGAGCCACAGATTCAAAGCAAAGGAAGAATCAGCACAAGACCACAACTATACCTCCTGGCAACGGTTAACAACTCCCACATATCCAAGTCGTAAAGGAACAACTTTTCCAAGAAGTAAATTACGAGCATCAGTACCTCTGTCCATAATATCCAACTGAAAACAGAGAAAACACAATGAAATATACTTACATAATAGAGGCAAAAAAACAAGTACGGATAGAAAATATTCACCTTTGTGATAACACCTATTGTTCTGTGACCTGGAGACAATGAAGATTAACAATGTCAGAATTCTACACACTAAAGCAAATCATTTTTCTGGACTTGTTTATCACAACTTACCATCAGGATCAGCGTTTCCCGCAATCTGAAGAGCATCAGAGTTCGCCAAATCCGAATTTGCCGGAGTAACAGCAAGTATCAAACAGCTAGGCTGCTTGATATAAGACAAGATCATGGTCCTAATCCGCGCTTCAATGTCAGTAGGCTGGTCACCCACAGGCACCTTAGTAATCCCCGGAAGATCAACAAGCGTGATATCCAACACATTAGGAGAAAATATCTTCAAACGAATCTGCTTATCCGACACACCTTTGTTCTCCCCCACCAATCTATTCGTCTCAGCCTACCAAAAACAAAAAGATGTTGACTTTACACATTTTAACGATGTTGACTTTACACATTTTAACGCAGTGAAAGTAAAAAAAAAAAAAGTCAATTAGGGCTAACAAAAGGGGCAAAAACCTCGATTTCGCGACGAATCTCGGAGAAGTCGTAGATACGGTTGTTAGGGAGGTGGAGGAACTCTCCCCACTCGTCATCCGATCCGCCGTTGGACTTGCTCTTTGTCTGGAGGAGCTGGAGGACGAGGGGTCGGCGAGTGCAGATGTCGTTGCCTCGAGGGAGGAAGTCTCTGCCGACGAGAGCTTCGAGGACGGAGGACTTGCCGCTGCTCTGGCTCCCGACGACTGCTACCTGAGGGAGCTCGATCGAGGACTGGCTACCGAGCTGGGCGAAGATGTCTTGGAGCTTGTTGACGATCGGAATCACGGAGGAGCCTAACGGCGCCGCTTTGCTGGCGGCGGCGGCGGAGGAAGAAGAAGGTGGAGGAGGAGTCTCGGCGGTTGCTTCTTCGAGAGACATCGTTGGATCGGATTTGATAGGGTTTTGGGGGTGTGAATAGTAGATTGGTTTCGTTGCTTTAGTGTATTGGGAGAAGACAGATCCCTCCTTCCTCCTCTCTCACGAGTCTCGAATGAATGATAAAAAGATCAAGACTTGTTATTCTTTCATTTTTTTTTAAATTATATATCTCCAGATTTTACTTTATCATCAAGCTCTTAAGTCTTAATTTTGTTTTGTTACTAAATTAAAAATATATATTTTACTTGGGCTAGAGTTTCGAAAACGTGAGGAAGCCGTATTTTGACTTTCTTGGTGAACTAATCAAAATTAAGGGAGGTCTAGTGATAAACATTTTACAAATGTCTGATAAAGTTGCAAGCTTTTTGAAAGAGTAGGGGTATTTTTTCAATTTATATAAACATAAAGGAGATGAAGAGTGATGTGGGGTCGTTTTAGTCCTTTTTAACAGGATAGGAGAGGAAACAATTATCAATCAGATTCAGACATAAGTGTGTTGGATTCATCAGGCATCTGTCATCGCGCTGTCTTGCGAAAGGTCTCTGCTTTGAATCCGGAAGGTAAGGAGAAGAAGAAAGAATGAACGTAGAAGAGGAGATTCAGAAACTTGAGGAAGAGATCCATCGTCTTGGTTCTCTCCAGCCTGATGGCTCTTACAAGGTCTTCTTACATCTCTCTAAATCTGGAATTTTACATTTCATCTATATCAATCCATTTCCTTTTCTCATCTCTAGATCGTTCATTTGATCTTTCTTTTTTTATCTTCCTGCGATCTGATCTAAAAGATTGTTTTAATCCTTTTTTCCTTGGAATGATTTGAATGATTAAAATCTTGAGGATATGGTTTTGGTTGCTTTTGTGTGTTGGGTTTTAGGTGACTTTTGGAGTGTTGTTCAATGACGATCGATGTGCCAACATCTTCGAAGCTTTGGTTGGGACTTTGAGAGCCGCCAAGAAGCGCAAAATAGTGTCGTTCCCAGGAGAACTCTTGCTCCAAGGCGTTCACGACAAGGTTGAGATCACTCTCCGTCCATCTCCACCTCCACCTCAAGCTTCTGCTGTTGCCGCCGCAGCCACTTCCTAAGATTTTCATTTCCGTTTTGTTTCATTTTATCTTCTTTCTTCTCTGTAATGTGATGAACTCGAAGATCTCAATGATTGCTTTTGCTTCTCTCTCTTTATTGGATTCACAATATAAAGTATCATATTTACTGGATAAATGAGAACTGAAAAAAGTATACAAGGAAATGAGAAACCTTTGCTTCTTCAATCTTCCTCGTTCTTGTTGACATTCCCCGATTCCTTGCCCACCGGAAAACGACATCGTCTCTACTCTTTAGCATCTTCAGTGTTGTGCCAGCTTATAACCAAATCGAAGCCCTTGATGGCGACATTCTTGAATCGCTGTTTCCCATCTACGGCTATCATCATCGGAGGAGGAAGCAGACCAGGATCAGAGGTAAGCCGAGGGTAAAATAGTCTTTTGGTGAGTGAGTCTTTGTTACGTGGCGGGGATCTTTTGTGCTTATCCAATGAAACTGCGACGTGTGGAGCGTTGCTGTTATATTATAATTAACCAACTAAAACGCAGCCGTTTTGTTTGTATTTTTATTTAAGAGTATAAATAGTAAAGCAGTTATATCCTAAAAAGGAGCGAAAAGAGAGAAGACGTGATCGGGCGGTGAAAGAATCAATCACACTTTCTTTCTCCAGTAATCTCCTCAGCCGAATACGGTGGATCTTCGCCGGAGCGTTTCCCGGGGAAATCGGTTTCATATGGAGAGAGCCGATGAAGAAACAGGCGAGCCTTCTGGAGGAGGAGCCGCCATAAGATCGAGGCTCAGTAACAGAGCGGATCCGTTCCTTGTTGTTTGCAGGTGTTTCAGCTTCGTTACCTCTCTCATCGCCATCCTCTGCGTCGTCGTTAACGTTCTCGCTGCTATTCGCTCCTTCCGTGATAGCCACGATGTATGTATGATTAATCCCTTTGCTTGTCTCTCTCTCACTCTTTGATCTTCGTCGTTTGAAAGCTTGTTTCTTTGGTAGCTGTTCGATGGAATATTCAGGTGTTATGCTGTGGTGATTGCTTGTTTTGTGGTTCTCGCGGAAACTGAGTGGGGCTTCATCCTCAAATTTTCCAAGGTTAGTGTGTCTCCAAAGTATCCTTCTTTTCGTCAATACTTGCCTAATATAGACACATGTTTTATTACTACACAGGTTCTTGAGTACTGGGCTGGGAGAGGAATGCTTCAGATTTTGTAAGTTACCTCCTCTTTTGTCTTTGGAGTGGTTCTTTTATAGTGTTGGCTTTAGTCAATTTAGTGTGTCATCATCATACCTGAATAAGCTTTTCTTGACATGAAACTTACAAATCCAAGATGATGCTGAGAGAATTTGATACCATTTCTTGGTTGTTTTAAGATTTTTTTTTTTTTTTAATGTTTGTATTTGTTTGATTTGGTTATTTCAGTGTTGCTGTGATGACAAGAGCTTTCCCTGACTATCTGGCTCAGAAGAAGGACCTCCTGCTTCTACAGAATATCGCTAGTTACATGCTCCTTGCTTGTGGTCTTACCTATTTCATCTCAGTACGTTTTTCACATTCTTCTTTTGCCTTTACTCTTGTAACTTTTCATCTTAGTTTGGGTTGCATCTTGTTGTCTCTTTTAGTTGATCTTTCTCCGATATTGGCATTTACCGTTAGTTAATCTCTGACTGTTATCTGAACTTCAGGGAGTTCTGTGCATCGGCTTTCTGAAGCGTGCTCGACAGCAGAAGGAAATTTCAAGAGAACAAGCCGTCAAAGATCTTGAGGCAAGTATTGCTGGTTTAAATTTGCATCTAATTGCCTTAGTCTTATGTGCATCATCATCATCATCAATATACATCAGATTGCTTCTAAATCACTGAATCTTGTTTTTCCAGGAGATAGACCGACGCAGGGAAGAGTTGGAACAATTGCTCCTGAAGCATCGCAGTCGAGACGACGTGTGAATAACAACTACCACTATCCCAGCTTCATTGAAAGGACGACATCTATTTCTTTTTTTTTTTTTTTTTTTGTAGTAAAGGATTGCTCTCTGTTTCTGCATCTTCCCACTTTGATAAAATCTGCTTCTTTTTTCTGTCTGTTGAAAATCAACCTTTGACACTTAACATGTAAGAGACGAGCAGTATTGAAGATAAACTTGACATAGCTATGTAGATTACTTTTTATACATGAGTGAGTTAAAATAACATTCCCCATGTAACAATTCTAAAGCTCAAAAGCATCGCATGAGATTGGCGATATTCATCCTCTTTGAATATATCGAGTCTTTGGCCTCTTGGCCATCACATCATTACATCTTGAACTAGAGATGTTTTCTTTGTCTTTAAGTGCATCGCTTGCGGCAGAGCTCCCCTCATCATCAGACAACACAAGAAGAATGTTGTTACAGCAAGAACGAGCTGCTACATCTCTGCTCTTACTCTTGTGGACTCCTTTTTCGATCCACGCTGAAGCAGATTTGGTCTCTCTGGTCTTATGAATCTCTTTGGATGCTCCAGTAAATATAATCAATTCATCATCATCTTCTGCTTCTTTCATCTCAACTTCATATGAATCCTGGGAATCAGGGACGTATTCGACTGAAACAGCTTCTTCATCATCAGTGTCATCAATATAAAGCATGCATTCATCTTTTCGTAATGTTTCCATCTCTTGACAGATAGATTCCTCTGTGTCCATTGGCAAATGGATTTCTTCTTTCTCACCACTTTCTTGAACTTCTTCCTGGTTTATGAGGAAGTGTAGAATCGCAATCAACAATAAGATAATCACCATTGAAAACTAAACTGAAGAGATAGTAAAAGGAATTACCACAATAGGCGACATAAAGGACTTTCGGCGCTTGGAAGCCTCAGGGAGGTTATGACCTCCCGTGTAAAAAACTTCTTTGCTGAGAATCTGATCTGCTGAGCAAGTCTTTCTTTGAGGAATGTATGGGACGATTGATGAGGAACCATCAAATGGTTTTCTCCAGTTACAGATCTCAGTCGCATTCTGGCTTTCGTTTTCTTCATCATTCTTGTCGCAATTAGGCGGTTTGCTTTTGGAGTTAGCTGGAAGAATACTTGGATCATGACCTTTGTGAAGATTGTAAAGCAACTCCAAGATGTATCCACGCTTAAGTGAAGCTTCCTTGGCAGGAAACCATTTCCTAGTTAGCTGATAAGAAGCAGAAAATAAATTAGAACATCCCCTTCAAATCACTGTTTCATGCTGATTTTATTTCATATATGGTATGTTCAGAAAGTCAGGTGCAACTTCATCATATCCAAACGGAGATGAGAAAAAAAAAAACTTACAAATTTTCCCGATCTTGCGATAAGAGAAGGATTGAATTTAGCAGGAGCTCGAGTCACAAAAAGTTCCAAATAGTGGAGCAGAAAGAGGCCACAATCAAACGAATTCTCTTGTTGCGGGAGCTGAATTGTAAAATGAAGCAATATCATGAGAAAACCAGATTTACACAATCATGACAGTTGTATAAGTTTTGAGCCCTCTATCCATGCTCAAGATAATTCCATTCTCGTTATAAGCAATACCTCGAGTGAAATGAGCTGCATATTTGATGCTCTTGATAAATCAGTTGTTGTGTTTCCTTGCCTCGCTTTCCACTCTTCACGTAGGTAACTGTGATCACAAGATTGACATTTAGGCAGTTTACTCATGCTGTGCAACAAATATTCATGATACAATCGGTTCATTGGGCTGGGGAAGTCTTCATATAAAATGGATGGAAAATTAGTGAAGATATCTCAAGTAAATAAACCAATTAATTGCAAACTCAACACAAGTAACTAGCCTCCTATGCATAAGTTGCATTCACGCTATACCAGAAATAACTAGCGAGACTATTTCACAGGTATCATGACATAATATGCTCTCTTGGAACACAAATGCCAAGAACGAGTAAATGCGATGCCAGTGAATTTAATGAAACGTTCTAGAGCATACCTCGGGAAAATGTTTACGAGACCACCCTTGTGACTTCCTTTAATTGAGTCCAGATGCAAGATGCAGGGAACTCTTGATGGGTTTTCGACTTCATCATCAGCAGAGTGATAATTTAGTTTTAGGCTATTATAAAACGAGCATAAGAACATAACATAGGGAGTTAACCTTACCAGAAGAAGGAACCAATTCACCTGGATGACAGATGATAATCAGACTCCAGTGAAAACTGCAATCATAGGCAAGATAAATAGTCATATCAGCGTTAGGAACTAATTAGCCATGTGTGTGGATTATGTTTTCACCTGAAATTTATAGGAATAAATATATAATCTTTTTCGAAGAGTTCCACATTCCTAGTCCACTTCTGGACACGTTGGTATGCTTCCTTTCCTCCAAACGAGCTAGGTGAACCTTTGTCTAAGTTAGCTAGCTTACGGAAAAAGAAACAATTGAAAAAGTGGAATCTGCCCCGTTCTTCTGCTGGAATCCGACTCTTAAGATACCTTCAAGTATTAAACCAAACTTTACAAGCTGCGTACAACTAGTTTATGCATTGGAAAGGTCAATATAAATGATAAGCAAATATAATACAAGGTTCAATCTAAACACCTAATATCAACTTATGCTAAAGTTTACGCATTTTTAAAACAATCGTGAAGTGGCCTTGCTTTTGACATGAAAAAATAATGCGCCTGGTATTTGCCATTTTTGGCTTGGAGGCCTATGCTCTACGAGTACATATTTTATTTCGTTATAATGTTAAGAGTTAAGACAATACGAAAGATAGTAACTTACTTGATATAAAAATCAATGATTGTATCGTTAATGAAACGTCTTGGCTTCAGAAGCTCAATGTCTTGCTTCCGCACCACTACAGCATCTGGTTCTCCTTGGGGGTAAACTAGATCCTCGAATGAACCAGCGAGACTGAAGATCAGAATATAAACAGTAAAAGGTAAGATAAAACTAAACGGGGGTCAATATCTACATTAATTTAAGGCGCCAAGCGTTACGATGTCATGCATATACATGTTGCTTATATATTTCAGATAACTAGAAGGGGCATCAGTAACAGATTCATCAGATAGCATGCCTTCAAAAACTAATAGAACAATCTTCCATAATTCTATACAAATTTAAGTCTCAGGTCACCAATACCAACATAAGTCATAAAACATATAAGAAGTTAGAGGAGTACATCACCAAGTTATCAGATTACATTTTACCAAAACTCAAATTTATAAACCACGAGTATATGATAGTTCATACTTACTTGGTGACTGATGTTTCCAAATTGTGTCCACTGCAAGCACTCTCCTCGTTTTCTCTGTCAACATTCAACAACGATAAATTAAAAGTCAGAAGCTGCCATATGTTTTTCCAGTTTTAGCAACTTCTCTCTCTCATTATCTTTCTCCCTAAACCTTTAATAGGATTTAAACCTTACGTGGTTCTTTTTACTATTCTCAAAAGCCCTTTTCATGAAAAGATTTTACAACTGAAAATTTCCAAGAATCTATCTAGCTCACGAGGAAAACAACTAAACGTAAGAGATTTTTATACGACATCACGCAAATGCGTTGTTCACCGTGTCTGATAGTTCATACTTACTTGGTGACTGATGTTTCCAAATTGTGTCCACTGCAAGCACTCTCCTCGTTTTCTCTGTCAACATTCAACAACGATAAATTAAAAGTCAGAAGCTGCCATATGTTTTTCCAGTTTTAGCAACTTCTCTCTCTCATTATCTTTCTCCCTAAACCTTTAATAGGATTTAAACCTTACGTGGTTCTTTTTACTATTCTCAAAAGCCCTTTTCATGAAAAGATTTTACAATTGAAAATTTCCAAGAATCTATCTAGCTCACGAGGAAAACAACTAAACGTAAGAGATTTTTATACGACATCACGCAAATGCGTTGTTCACCGTGTCATCAATTCAGTTCAAGATGTGGAAATTAGAAAGAAAAAAAACACATACTTCAGGACTTGAGCAAAATACCAATTGACTCAGATGCCACCAACATTTATACTATACAAAATGCAATGAAGATGCTAACACAGTGGTGCGATAATGATGACTTACGTTATGGTATCAAACCAAATATCCTTGTATCTCGAGTCCAACAATTTGATGGTTTCTACTTCATTGAACCATTTAGTGTCATAAACGGAAAACTTTAGGAGATCAATGCCTGACAAACATGAGTGCAGGAATTAGTTAGACTGGAGCTGACGTAAGAAACATCAAAAGCTATCAAACAGAAAGATATGATGTATAGGCGCTCTTATTTAGCTAATAATTTCCAACTTTGAGAAACCCCCTCGCTCTGAAACAACACTAACATAACCAAATATGAACTTAAGGTAAACCTGAAATCTCTTCCGCATTGTCAACTTCGTTAGGGTTCCTGGACTTCAGAAGGACGTTTACCACGGCAGTCTCAACCTGAAAATTTACAAGTCAAGTATGATAAGAGAACCCATCAACTCACAAATGAAGATCTGGCAGAAATCACCTCTGAACACCACTGAGACTCAATTCTGACGATATCTTCTATTGCCCACTGACAACTAAATGTCCCTTTAGTTGCATTTACTGATGAACTTTCAACACTCATACAGTTGCATGAAAATGTCAGCTTCGAGTTAGTACAGTATATATCTCCATATATAATAAAATCAGGGATAATGAGAACTTGTGAGCTCTTGGAATCCTGTAAATGAGAAACACAAAAGCATGAGATATTTTCTAAATATAAATACACATCCATAACACTTTGAGACAGACCGCAAAAATCAGAGGAATAAAAGCCAATGGTTATCATTTTAATGTGATCCTTCCCTATAGGTCTCTTATAATTAGTGCATACTCGAAAAGACTTACAACTTCATGTGTATTAGAAAGAGAATTTGTGGCTTCTTCTCCATTTGAGGCTGAAACAAAACATAAAGTTTCTTTAGAGCAAGCAATAACGAGGGAAGAAACAACAAAGAAAACTGAAACTAGATAGAAGATATTATAGCTAATAACCATCATCATTTTCCCACATAGACGATGACGATGACGATGACGATGATGGATTAGTTCCAATCCTTCCATGGGAGTCATCAGATGTTACATCAATCAGGTCACACTGCAATATATATATTACACAACAAAAATCAGAAAATTTCTAGACATTCTTATTCCTTAAAGTACCTCTTTCATGAAGGGATGACAAGGCTCACAGTTTTATATCCGCTGGGTTCACACCTTGCGCTGGGCTCACAACTTGAACGTTCTTCTTTTGCTGGGATTGCATAAACCAAAAACTAGTTTAGCCAAGCTAATTATGAAGATGTTGTCATCATATCTTATGTGCATCATCATCATCATCAATATACATCAAAGGATCAAACTCTAACTTAAGTCATTGCTGCTGAAAATATAAAACATTTGCAATCCTCCAAGTTATTGAGTTCTCTTACTTTTACCTTCAAGATCAATAACTCTGTGGTCCGGTGTTTTGCTCTCGCTTTGGGCGTCCTTCGCGACTGAAACTGAAAGATGTTAACAACACACAAGAATAAGATCTTCATTCGCTTATGGTTTACCACTCCCATGATAAGCAAAAGCAAAATCGATTCCAAATTTTCATTTGAGAGACGAGAGACCACTTACAGAGACGAAGGAAGTCATACTTATCGAGGCCGCGGGGGGTTTTACTAGTTCCAGGGGAATCGAACTTTCGGAGGAGTTTCTTCGACATCTCTTCGACATGTTCGTCCTCGTCAGTGTAATCGAATACTCCGATCTTCTTCTCGCGCTTGCCGCGGGAGTGAAGAGACGGCAGAGTCATCGCTGCTCTCGAGTTCCAACCAACGGAAGGAGACGAAGGATCGAGACGAGGAGACGGAATTTGAATTTTGCGTTTTCGAGTACCAAGTAACCGCAATTGATTAAAGAGCATCGTACCGGCTTTGAGAAACCGGTCTAACCCGTTAAACCACCGTGGTCTATGAAGAAACAACATTTTAATTTTCACATTCAATTCAATAAAGAAAAAAAAACTAGATTAGATGTGGAAACATCATTTTCATTTTTTCACTGAGCTGCTACTTGCAAGTCTGAAAAAAAATTCTAATTAGTCTTATGATAACCTTTGGATTTACTCAAACACTGTTTGTTCATATGCTAACTTTAACCAGATTCATTATAATTAGTCATGTGATAACTTTAGATTATTCAAAATGTCAGTTCAATCCGAAAATCGGAACTTGAATGTGTTAAACGGTATATATGAATCATATGCCATAGTACCCAACAGGGGTATACAAAACAAATGTTAAAATTCAATATTCGTCAAAAATAGAGAAAATCATAAATGATCATATTTTAAAAAAAATAGATATATAATACGTAATATACATATGCATATACATGTATATATATAATTATATATGATTTTATATCTATAAAAGTTTTTAGTATTTTTTATTCCTTAAGTTAGTTTTTTGGTTATTAATTTTTTTAAAATTTTTGAAGTTTTTAAATAATTTGTAGTAAAATATTATTATTTTGTATTAAAATTTTCTTTTTCTTTACTATTGTTTTTTAAAAATGATTTTTTATTATCTTTTACAGAATCAATTGATCGATTCAGATATCTGATAAAAATATTATTTTTTTGGAATATCCACAACCAAATATCTGAAAGGTTACAGATCAAATCGAATCAAAAATATTTATCCGTACGAAGTAAATATCCTTAAAATTTGGAATATTTGTTATGTGTTCACTCTGGTACCCAAAGTATAAATGTTATTGGAGTGGATACCAACAACCATGTGTAAAATACTATTTGTAAAATATACAGCACATGAACTGTATAATTAACCAGAAAAGTCAACTAATGCTAATTAAATGTTAAATAAATTAGCATTATCTTTAAATAGTTGTTGTTTTAAAAATATTTAAAGGTTTTCTTAGAGATTATGCTAAACAAATTTGTACTTGTTGCATCGACCAGTATCCTTAACAAAATATAAATGCCACAGACGTGATTAAAAATTTAATTCTCTGTGCAACTAAATTAAAAAAGTCAGAGCACGCAAATTAAAATAACTTGGGGTATTATGCAATTGCAAGTTCAATCTCAATAATTTTTTTTAGCTGTCTGATATATTGGCTAGTGCTTTTAAATATCTTTTGTTTAGAAGATTAAATTTTACCTAAATATAACTACAAACTTTTTCATCAGAGTAATCTAACTAATCAACCGACAAGATACAATAATTTTTTTTTTATAAATTAATAATGATGGAACTAGCTCCCATATTTTATTAATTTAAAAATAATAACTAGATTTTGACCCGCGCTTGAAAGCGCGGGTTGTGTTCAAAATTATATATATATATATACACATATACTTATAAATGAATTTATACATAAGATAGTATATAAGTTTATGTATATCTATCCAAAACCGCGAATCAAACCGTACCAAACAGAAAAACCAAAACTGAACTAATTTTATAAGTAACCGAGCAGATCATATATTTTTAGAACGGTTGAAACCGAGCCACGAACTATTAGATACATGAATTTCTAAAATACAATTTTTCTACTTAAAAATATGAATTATATTTAATTTCTAAATAATTAAATATCCTAAAATACTATTTAAAAATCAGATTACCCGATAACAGAGTTATCTGAATATTTTTTATTCAAAATAATTAAAATTACTCGAATTATCCAATATTTTTTTATCCGAATAATCAAAATTATATGATACTTAATCAGAAACTCAAAATTGTCTAATATTTATCTATAGATTTGTAATTACTAAATTGGACCTTACATTTTCTTCCACAGTAGCTGGCTCTCAACTTTTCTACTGAATCAAACTAAAAACCGAATAACCCAAGTGAAATCAGCCCAAACTTTGTAAATATACAAATGGTTTCTAAATCTCTAGAACTAAAACACTAAAACCTAAAATACCTGAAACAAAATAAGATGCTTAGTCCGTTTACACTTAAATGATGCGAAGAAAGTATTCTCTTCTTACTAATTATTTAACATGGGGTACATTTTTGATTTATAAACAAATTACGATTTTGTAATATTTTTATTCGATCTAGACATGTGGTCGAACCGGTAAATCAAGTGGATGTATATTATCCAGATTGACTTATGTTCTTCATATAGCATTCTATCACATGTTATACCAGCTCATATGTTTTCACAAAATTCAAATTTAATGAAAACCTATTAATTAAAAATCTAATAAAATCAAAATGTATTTCATTAATTTATGCAGTGACTCCGGGGAACCCAATAAAACCCGTAAATTTTTAATAATATTTTTTTATACTTTTCATACTTTATAATACTGTATGAAGCTGAATAAATTGTTTGATTTTTCATCTAAATGAAACGCATTGTATTTATGTTATGCATCTTAATTTGTAGGTTTTGTAATGACAATACTATTATAAATGTAATGTATATAATTTATTTTTTCTTGCTTAGAATCATACATAGACTTCACACCTATTAATGAAACTAAAATATGAGATTTTAATGGGTCATAGATGCAATGAATTAAATTATTGGGTGCATACATAGTTTTAAACCCCCCCCCCCTTCTCCCAAAAAAGATAAAATTGTTATTAATGATAATTAAGTTTCTTTTGTAAATTTTTAAAGATATTTTTGAAAATTTTCATTAAATAAGGAAAAAGAAATATCTATGTCTTAATAATGTAGATATTCTTTGTTAACTTATATTTTTGTGTTTGTTGATATATTTAAGTGCCATTAGATTTGGTAATTGTAGTTGATGTAATAAATATGATAGATCTTGTTTAATATATTATTCTATTATATTTTAAAAAGTTACTTGTTCGTGGGGATATTCTTTTGGCTTCTTCTATTTTTTATAGATTTCACATAAACTGTTATTTAAATTACTAAATGAAATCCAGAAATATATGCTAATAAAATTAACAAATAAAAAAACTTTTAAAATACGTTTTGGAGGTCAGAACAAATGTTTAAATTATAATTACGAAGGCACATGTAAACAATACCTAAAGAAAATGAAAATTAATAGGCTACATAAAAATTTGTCTAAATATGTGTTTCTCAAGTTTTCACATTTATTAAAACTGTTATTAGATATTTTCTATATAGCCAACTTTATTTTTGGTGAGTATTGGTTTATAAAATGTGAATGCATATAACTTAACTATATGATATATTAAATTAATTATGAAAATAGTTCATAGTTAAGTTCACAAAAAATAGTTCAAAGTTATGTATCCTCATTTTTCAATTAAACTATTTGGTTAGTCACGTACGGTAAGCATCCGAACAACAAATAAATTATGAAACACACAAATTTTTTTTGGTTTAGTCTCTCGGGAGAATTTGGTTTGTTATATAGTAGGTTAATATATACCTATGTAAAAGCCCAACCAGTTTTATACATTCATATAGTTAGACTAAAATTTTGTTAGACAAATTTAACCTTAATGAATAATGAATAGGTGCACTAACCTTGTTTAAGTAGATTTTTTCAGAATGTTTCTCTTTTAATAGAATAGATTATTTACAGTGTTGTATTTCATTATGTTTAGCAGATCCATCTTTTAATTTTTTCTTTTAGATAACTTGTTGTATTAATATATGTAATATATAATCTAGATGAGTTGTCAGATGTAATATGATAAAACAACATCAAAATGTTAAGAAAAAATTATAAAGGAATTGCATTGCGAATAAAATAAACCATATAATATTGTCTTTATATTTATATAAACTTCATATGATAATTATTAATTTGCTGACATATTTAAAAAGTTATGTTTATGTTTTTAGTGGTATCATATATATTTGGTCCCTATATATTTTAAAAAGATTTTTCAAAAAACTATTATTTTATTGAATTGTGTTAAAATGTTGAAACAACCTAATTTGAAACTAATAGAATTTATTTATTAATTTTATTTGCTAATTTATCGATTATTAGTTTATAGATGTTCTACTGTATAACTCCTCAAATGACTTTTATGATTAACTATACATAAATAATACACAAAGTATATAATGTTACTAGAGTATACACTAATAAGCACTTTGCAATGTTTGAAAATATTAGTTGTAAAAATACAGTCATGAATTGCATAAATTAGCCGGAAAACTCAATTATGTAAGATCCAAAACAGTTAGGCACTGAATGATCTATATACTATGTACTGGTCCTATATACTCCTCGAAAATCCATAAATATGATCAATGACTGTCAAAAACAGGAAACTAAACAAAGGCTAACTTTGTTTTTTTTTGTGCAACCAACAAAGACTAATCATTAGACAGCTTCTGGGTAACTCAAGAGTAGTTACACATGTAATTGTGATTAGAAAAAGCTATCGTTGAATGCACCGCGAGCCATTAAAATTCGTTAGAAATTAAAAACTGAAATCATGTGATGTTGATCCAAAATATGTCAAGAATATATATTAATGGTGTGTTCAGGCAATGGCGACCCTAACTAGAGCTACTGTTATCTGTATACGAAAGTTATATAATGTATAGACCAACAAGCTTACGCAATGTTTGTAAGATATTAGTTGTAGAATATATAGTACATGAGCTGTATAAATCAACCAGAGAAGTCAACTAAGATATTAGTTGTAGAATATATAGTACATGAGCTGTATAAATCAACCAGAGAAGTCAACTATCTAAAGACAATGCTTATTGTTACGAGATTATTGGGTCTACGAAATTGCTTAGAATATAGAGTAAATTAACTAAAAACCTATAAAGAAGTGGGAAATTAACAAAATATCTATGATGTGACAAGTTTGTGTTTATCAAAAAAGACATCATTTGGTGAAATTTATGATATAGACTTAATTAGGGATAAAGTTTTATGTAGAGGATGCAAATTTCCTACTTACTATAGCATCAGATACCAAACACAGGTTCTCCAACCTAAATAAAAAAATTCGACGGCATGGCCCAAACAGTCTGGCTAGTCTGGTCCGAACAAAATAATAGACTGGGATATTATCAAAAGTAATGATTATGCATACCACTCTTTTAAGAAACGAGAATATAAAAATCCAACATTCAAAATTTACCAGGACATAACTAATATAGAAAAGATTTGGACCAATTTAATTGCCGTCAAATAATTTTATGTTAGACCATTTCCAACTCCACTCTATTTTCTCCTCTATAATTCACATAAAAATAGAATAAAACCACTTTTTGACTCTATATTTGGAGTGAAATATTGAGTTTACTCTATTTTCTCTACAAAAATAGAGTAATTGTATTATAGAGTAAACCACTGGAGCAAAATTTACTCTATAGTAGTATTACTTTATTTTTTTGTAAATTATAGAGGAAAAAATAGAAATGGATTGGAGAAGTCCTTATAGCATTTGAACTTTGATCTATGTATTTTAATCCGATCCACATCAATAATAAAATATTGGCAGTATAATTCTCTTAATGTATTCATTAGTCTTGTAGGCTTATTTATACTAACTATATTATTTCTCTACTAAGGTCTTTACATAATATAACAAGAAATATTTTCTTTGTTAAAGAAAATGGTTAAACTTGGGTGGGTCCATCTAAGACATAGACTTAACTCTCGAGTAGGAAGTGCACCTCACGACAGGCCCTCTCTTGGGTTTTCATACGGACGTATCCGTAATCGTGGATGAGCAGCACAATGTAACTTAGTTTCCTCAGCAGGATGATCGAATTCGAAATGTGTTTGCATTCAAGGCCTGTCCATTACCACTGGACCTCAAAGCCCGCTCATATAACAAGAAATATAACATACATAAATGATATTTTTCCTAATATTTGCATTCATATATAAATATTAATTGTTGCAACCACCGGACAAATCCTTTTTTTCACCAGACAGATCCTTACAAAACAATAATGTAACAACCATGATTATAACTAAAAACAAATCGTGTAATCAAAATACAAAGGTCAGTATATTGATGTTTTACAAAAAAAAAAAAAGGTCAGTATATTGATACACGACGAGAACACCTTAAATAATACGCCATGGACTCCTCGCTACATTATTTGGATTATTTTAAGGTCCGCTACTTTTTTTCTTTCTTATATATAAGAAACAAAGAAACAAGTGTTGATCACAAATCGCCTTGGACAAACTCGAAACATGAGTACCCTCACTGACAAAGATGTTGCCATGTCGCTTCTTGAGGATTTAACGTCCAACGTGAAGCAAGTACAAGATGAAGTGCTAGAAGAGATACTAAGGTGTGATGCAAACACTGAGTACCTTCGAAGTTTCCTCCACGGGAGCTCGGATAAAGAGCTGTTCAAGAAGAATGTACCGGTGGGGACCTATGAAGATTTCAAGCCTTACATCGAGCGTGTCGTTAACGGAGAGCCCTCCGATCTCATTTCCGGCAGGCCTCTTAGTGGATTCGTGCTAACGTATGTACCCCTAACCTTTGTTTTTGAATATAGTGTCATTCTCAATTTTTGTAAAGAAAATTATTATTGATTTATTGTGGTTTGGCTTGGGTAGGTCTGGAACGTCAAGCGGAAAACAAAAGTTATTACCTATGAACGACAAATACTTGGAGAACACAAAATTATTAACTGATTTTCGGACCGTCGTATTATCCAAGTAATGACTCTTTCAATTCTTGAAAACTAGATTTTCTAGATTTCATTTTATTCCACGAAGATGATTTTTTCTTAAGGATTTGTAAGTTACTTGTGGTAATTGATGTTTGGTAAGTTGTCTATATTTTAAAAATAATTAATTTAATTTGAATTGATTAAATATTATTGGTTAATAGCTATTAAAATATATAATGAACTTAAAATTATATAACAAATCTAATTATAAATATTAATTATATTTTAAGATACATCTGAAAATCCATCTTTCGGGAATGGAGAGACTAAATAATAACCATTTACTCATGTGAAAATGATTTTTAACCATATTGTTTGTATGTAACTTATAAAAGATCTCTTTTGGTCTTGTAGGCATGTCGATGGTTACAACCATGGAAAATCGCTGAAGATCATCTTCACCGGGCCATCCTCCATGACTCCATCTGGTTTGCCAGCTTCGTACGCTAGTACATTTTTCCTTAAAAGCGATTATTGTAAGAACCGACCATCATTTTGGGATACTTCGCTTACAACTCCCGGTGAAGTTACATTTTGTCCTGACACTAAGCAGAGTATGTACTGTCAACTTCTTTGTGGTCTTGTCATGAGAGACGAAGTTGCCGGCGGAATTGGTGCTGTCTTTGCTTCTATCTTTGTCCAAGGAATGATTTTCCTTGAAAAAACTTGGAAAGAAATGTGCAGTAACATACGCTCAGCTCAGCTCAGTGACTGGATCACCGACCTCGGCTGCAGAAAATCTGTTTCCAAGATACTTGGAGGACCTAATCCTCAGTTGGCAGATCAAATCCAAGACATTTGTAGCCAAAAATCATGGAAAGGTATAATCCCACAACTTTGGCCTAACGCCAAGTTCGTTGAGGGTATTATTACAGGACAGATGGCTCAATACGTTCCAGCATTGGAGTTTTACGTTGATGGTCAGTTGCCTCTAATTTCTCCAGCGTATACCTCTTCTGAATCGCCGTTCGCGGTAAATATGAATCCTCTATGCAAACCACAAGATATATCCTATACAATTATTCCCAACATGTCATACTTCGAGTTTCTACCCATTGATGAGGGAAGTGATGACGAGATTGTGGATCTTGTAGACGTCAAGTTAGGTAGCTGCTATGAACTAGTAGTCACCACTTATTCAGGTGAGTTATACTACTACTCTTACATATACAAAACGATATAAATTCTTTATTTCTTGTTATATTTTTCTTATTATTATTTTTTTCTTTTGAACTAGGTTTACACCGGTGTAAAGTGGGTGATGTTCTCCAGGTGACTGGATATTATAATAGCGCGCCACAGTTCAAATTTGTACGCAGACAAAATGTGGTCATAAGTGTGTATTTGGAGGCCACAACTGAAGAAGAGCTTTTAAAAGCAGTGCAACGTGCTACGCAAGTCATTGATTCTTCAAATATAGTGCTGAGTGATTTCACATGCTATCCTCATATCTCTGACACTCCAGGTCACTATGTTCTTTACTGGGAGCTCAGAGGCAACGACGATGGTGACATCAGTGAGCTTGATCCTGATATGATGGTGGAATGCTGCTCGGTAGTTGAAGAATCACTGAATGCTCTTTACAGGAAATTTAGGAGCAAGGCAAAAACTATTGGAGCGTTGGAGATAAGGGTTGTCCAACAAGGAACGTTTAACTCCCTCATGGAATATTTCATCGCTCAAGGTGCTACTTTAACTCAATACAAGACACCAAGATGCATAAAATCTCCGGAGGCTTTACAAGTTCTTGAAAGCAAGGTTATTTCTCGTTTTTCGAGCGAGAAATTACCTCATGTGGACTCTGTTCTATGTTAAATGGTCAGGTCAGCTCAGTGACTGGATCAACTTCTACATTTTCAAAGTAATCGGTTTGTTTCACATCGTTTATAATAACTGGAAAACGTGGATATGCTGTATTAATCTTTCTTTCACTTAATTGTTTTCATAATAATCACTTTGTTGCACATCTATTATAATAAAATCTGCTGAAAATGTGGATATGTTGTATTAATCCTTGCTTCACTTGAATGTTTTATGAATAATGAGTGCCAATGTTCAGTTTTTATTTTCCAATCATTTGAACAAAGCAACTTCTTCCCATTTATATTAAAAGCCGACCCACAACAAAAGTAAAGAGTTAAAAGTTTTCTTGATTGATATTTAATTATCCAAGGACACATTGTTAGAAAAAGAAGCATTGTAGGATTTGAAGGGAAACATCCAAACTTAAAAGTGAAAAAGGCAGTGACACAATAACAATATAGTTTAGTCTGATCATCAAGTAATAAATATAGTAAAAACTTTGAATGTTAAGACTTTTAATTTCAGATACAAAACAGTTCGGCACTAACTTGTTTCTAATGGATAGAAATAGTAGTGTGAAGGAGTTTTTACCCAAAGGATCGATGGCTTAAGCTTGCAGGAATTGGCCACCTTGTTTACCAGTGGGAAGTTAATTGGTCAGGAATGAGACATGAACGAACATGGCATGATCTGGTCGGGGAAACTACGGCTATGATTCGCTAGATGTATGTAGTGGATGTTGATTGAAAATAATGCAATTTGATTAGGTATGGTCAGTTCTACATCTTAACAAATATTAAAACCATAAGTTCAAAAAAAAAACAAATATTCAAACCAGTAGTAACAGAACGGTAACAATGTTACCTGTTTTCTATTTTTAATGGTGAAACCATTAGATTATATCTATAAAAAGATAAAAACAGTCAAATGAAATGACATTGTGCTCGTTATCTCTTTTGAGTTTGCTCCTATATAAACCCAAGGTTATTAGGAAAAGGAAAAAACAACCAAACAAAACACATACATCAGTTAATTGAAAGAACTTTAATTTCTTACGCAATGGCTTCATCTAAAATATTCTTAATGACTTCTCTTCTCATGGCTATCATGTTATCATCGATGATCACTTCAAGTTCAAGCCACGCCACAAAACAATTTAACAAGAAACAAACGTTAAAACCAAAGTTTTTTGGACACAATTTCCCCAAACCCGGTTTTCCTCAGTTTCCAAGACCCGGTTTCCCCACAAACCCAATGCCAATCCCTCAATTCCCAAAACCCGGTTTTCCAAGCAACCCGATGCCCGGTTTTCCTCAACTCCCAGGGCAAGGTTTCCCAAACAAACCCATGCCCTTCCCTCAGTTTCCGAGACCCGGTTTTCCAAGCAATCCAACACCCGGTTTTCCTCAATTTCCCGGTTTTGGTTTCCCAAAAGTCCCTCAAATTCCAAAACCTGGTTCCCCTTCTTCCCCTCCTGCAACGCCTGGTACACTTAACCCCGTTCCAACCATCTCCACCCCGCCCTATATCCCAGACCCTCCAGCTTTGAGCAATTGATACCTCTCCTTCAAGCTAATACGATTCAAATATTGTAACCACACTCTTCCTCATGTGGGAAGATTATATCATCAACAAAAGCTAACTGAATATGCATTGGTGGCTCTATGATGTGATGAGTATGACTGTATTTGTAACTATATAATAAATAAATGATAAAATGTAACTATATAATAACTGTTGAGTATTGAGTATTGACTGTATGCTTCTGATCCCACTACAATAGACAAAGCTGAAGAAACATGAATTCACAAACCATATGAATGACAAAACAAACGTAAGTCCCTGCAGGGATTTTAAACTCAAGTGAGACGTAGAACAAGAAACTCAACATACAACTGCAACAAATTAAAACATAGAGACGATCCCATTCCAAGAACTATGGAGATGGAGATAGAAGGTCATCAGACCGGTTTTTAACAGCAATCCCACTGCCTTCTTTCTTCTAGTTAAATTTTCATTATATTCAATTAAATCTTCAAAATATTATTTTATTTGAAATAATAAAAATAAAAAAAATGAAAAATCAAGTTGCGTCAAAATAAAGTCTTTCTTTTTCTTCTCGTTGTTTTAAATCAGACAGTGAAATTTCCTTTTCCTAATCCAAGTGAAAAAGGAAAATTTTCTTTTTGGTTTTTTTTTTTGCTTTTGTTGGAAAAAAAGGAAAATTTCCTTTTTTCATAAACATCCTTTTGTCTATAAAACAAAGACTTCTGGTAATCTTAGCCGACTTCCTCTGCCGTAGCCACCACCATACCTAAACCACCCCCACCGATCTTCTCCGACATGTCCTTCGGATCCCTATTCCGGCGACGGCGTGAGGAGAGATGTTCTCTCTGAGGCGGCGGCTCCTCCTCCTCCGTAATCAAACCCTAAAAATTGCTCCGTGGAAACTGCGAAATCTGATTCATCACCGTAGTCCTATTCTCAGCGGTGATTTCTTAAGGTATAAAACTAGTAGTCTCTCTTTGCTTGTGTGCTGAGTTCATCTCTTTGTGAAACTTTGTTTTAAATCGTCTTTTTCACTGTTTTTTTTTTTGTCAAAAGCTTTTTTTTTTTGAGAAGGGAGATTCTATATTATTGGATTGATAATGGAGAGATAGGTGTAAATTCATGTAAACAAATAGAATGAGAGTCCTGTCATTTATTTGATCGTTAGAGATCTTTATGTTTTATTTGTCGATACATTTATGATCACTTAGTCGAATCCTAAACAATCCCGCAATAGAAAGTTTCCCTTCTCCTATTTTCATGTTTTTTTCAAAAAAAAAAAAATTGCTTGTTTTCTTTCTTGTTTGTTTGCTTGTTTTCATGTTTGTTAGTCGAATTAGGAATCAGTGATAGTTGTGTTATGGAACTTTGAGGTTGAAGGCTTATCTTGGATAATGGGTTTTTAAACTGGAAGCTGTTGATTAGCATCAGAGCAGGGCAGCAAGTTTTTTTGTATGGCGTTGAAGTTAGAATTTCCTTTGATGCTTACTGGCCAATAGACCTGACTGACTAGATTTGATTTCGTGGAATTCAGTTATTTCCGGGTTTGCTCAAAGTAGGCCTAGAAGTGGAAGCAGTGTGTCCTGTTTATGCACCTGGTACGTTGTGGCCTTACCCCAGATCCATTGTACCATGACTGACAGTTTTGTCTCTTCTGTTCTGATTGACGCCTACTCTGTGGAACATGTATGGAAGAGGCAGATATTTTGTTGGAGAGAAACTTCGACCTCGTTGCTTGTAATGAATGCCATGATGTCTGGTTTTATACAAGGTAATGACGGCCCTCTTCGGGTTGATGCAGAAACAGGGAGAGAGAGAGAGAGAGAGAGAGATCCGATGATTTCACGCTTGCAACAGTGCTCAAGACATGTGGTTCTTTTTAATCTCTATCCAATTCGGTTGAATCTAATCTAAACCGCTTTGGTCTCTCAGTGTTTACCAAACTTCAAACGGCACACGCGTACGAAAGTATTGATTATTGGAGTCCTTGTAGGAGCAGGGGTATTGTATTGATTCTACTCCTAGTGCTTATACGCGCATCTGTTGCAAGAGACTCTTCTTCTCCTCGAAGGATCCTGGCGTTGATAGTGCGAAGTGGACTGATCAAGAGACTCTTCTTCTCCTCGTAGGTTTAGAGATCTTCAAGGAGAATCGGAGTGAGATTGCAGAGCATGTTGCTACAAAAACGAAAGCTCAATGTATGCTTCACTTTCTTCAAATGCCAATTGAGGATGCATTTCTTGATCAAATTGACCACAAAGATCCAATTACAAAAGACACTACGGATGTAGTAGCTGTGTCTATAGATGAGACACCTGTCCTAAAAGATGCACCTGAAGAGAAAGAGAAAGAGACAGAGAATGCGAATCCTGTTACTGCGAAGGATGCTCTAGAAAAAGAAGATGAAAATGAAGGAAAAGTTCCTCAGGAGGAGTCTTCAAAGCCTGCTGATGCGAGTGAAGAGACTAATGAAGTGGAAGCCGACCAGAAAACCCCCGAGGTCGAGGTAGAAACTGTTATTGATGAAAGCTGTAAAGATGAGGCTGATGAAAACATTGCTCTGAAAGCTCTGACTGAAGCTTTTGAAGACGTCGGTTATCCCATCACACCCGAAGCCTTCTTATCTTTTGCTGATTTGGGAAATCCTGTCATGGGACTGGTAAGTTGTGATGTAAATCATAAAATTTGCTGCAACGGTGATTCAGTTGGGGAAGTATTCTATAAGAACGCTATGATCGAATACAATGAGACTTATTTTGCCGATAACAATAAAATGGTAACAATATAGTAACGGTTTTCTATTTTTAATGATGAAACCATTAGGTTATATCTATAAAAAGAAAAAAGCAGTCACATGAAATGACATTGTACTTGTTATCTCTTTTGAGTTTGCTCCTATATAAACCCAAGACTATTAGGAAAAGAAAAAGCAATCAAACAAAACACGAACATCAGTTAATTGAAGAACTTTTGTCTTTTACACAATGGCTTCATCTAAAATAGTCTTAATGACTTCTCTTCTCATGGCTATCATGTTCTCCTCCATGATCACTTCAAGCCGCGCCACAAGACAACTTACCTAGAAACAAACATTAAAACCAAAGTTTTTTGGACACAATTTCCCCAAACCCGGTTTTCCTCAGTTTCCAAAACCCGATTTCCCCACAAACCCAATGCCATTCCCTCAATTCCCAAAACCCGGTTTTCCAAGCAACCCGACACCCGGTTTTCCTCAACTCCCAGGGCAAGGTTTCCCAAACAAACCCATGCCTTTCCCTCAGTTTCCGAAACCCGGTTTTCCAAGCAATCCAACACCCGGTTTTCCTCAATTTCCCGGTTTTGGTTTCCCAAAATTCCCTCAGATTCCAAATTCTGGTTCCCGTCTTCCCCTCCTGCAACGCCTGGTACACTTAACCCTGTTCCAACCATCTCCACTCCGCCCTATATCCCGGACCCTCCAACTTTGAGCAATTGATACATTTCCTCCAAGCTAATATGATTCAAATATTGTAACTGTTGTAACCACACTCTTCCTCATGTATGAAGATATAAGAAAAGCTAATTGGATATGCATTGGTGGCTCTAAGAGCTGATGAGTATTGACTGTATTTGTAACCATATATAAGTAAATGATAAAATGCAACTATATAATAACTGATGAGTATCGACAGTATGTCTCTGATCCCACTACAATGGACAAAAAATATGAAGAAACTTGAATTCACAAACCATATAAACGATAAAACAAACATGTCCCTGAAGGGATCTCCCAAACTCATTGAGACGTAGAACACTAAATGATCTTTTCAACACACAACTGCAACAAATCAAACACAAACGATGATCCCATTCTAAGAAAGGGGTCTTTGATGTTTCTCAAAATCATGGAGATGGGTCATTAGTCATCACCAAACAGACCGGTTTTTAATAGCAATCCCACTGCCTTCTTTCCTTCCTCTGCTTGCTCCATAATCGACGGTCCATTTCTCAAATGTACAGTTTACAAAATCATAGTACCCTCCATGGAGGGACAGTGATCCTTTCCGCACTTTCTCTTCTATCCACGGATAACCAAGCAGTCTTTCTAGTGAATGATTAATCGACGTCTGCATTCTTAATACATTTGCTTATTAGTTCATCGATTAGCAGAAGCGACATATAAGTTTTACTGATTTACCAAATGACAACATCACCTTTTCACAATGTTGACACTGATGATCAAAGTGGAGGTTTGAAGCAACAGCTTGTGTGCTTTCCTTTGCCTTTTCCCCCACGATCACCCAGTTATGTATAAAACTTCTGCTACCACGAAAATCCAATACGGAAAAGATCGAACAATTAACAAATTTTTTTTCCAGTAGAGTGATTGAAGAGCTGACCAAAAAGAAACCTGGAATCTACTTCTTCCATGCTCATTAAAGCTTGAATTCCTCCACAGCGGCTGTGACCAATAACTAAGATGTTCTCCACCTAAAAGTTTGATATATCAATCACACAGACAAAAATACTTATATAATAATTCAACATATAAAATGTGACAGTTACACATGTTTTTTTAAAAGGGGTGTAATATCTATATATAACTGTGAGAGATAAGAAACTTACTTCAAGAGTATTCACAGAGAACTGGAGAGCAGCTTTTGTTTCAGTAGGTCCAGACTGCAACATGCAAATGCAATTTAGATCAAATGTGAAAAAAACAATGGCGGTCAGCAGTGCACTAGATTGTGTACCTCATATGGAGGTACTAAATTTGCAATGTTACGAACAGTGAATGCTTCACCGGGTTGAAATCCCAGGACGGCTGAAGGACAGACCCTAGAGTCTGCACAAGCAATCACCAGAAACTGTTTCTTAAAGTGTTAGCAGCAATTCCCTTTTTCCAGGTAAAACTTTAAAGTCCAGAAGATATCTAAACCCAATCAATGAACAGTAAACTTTTTAAATCTACCTTTGGAGCTTGAGCATCTGCTAGTTTTTTGTAGTGTTCTAAGTTATCCCTGTACAAATGAGTATATTATCATTGAATGAGATAACATAAACCCAACTAAATCCTCCATAAACCATTATATAAAGAAGTAAAAGACTGAAGATATAGTTTCTCAGCCGCTTACATGTATTTAAGCTTTTTAAAAGCGAGGAACCGCTGCTTCATGTCGTCAAACACATCAGTTTCTGTATCAACTGTAGACTCATAAGTGCAGTCATTAGCTTCCTGAGTCAGTCCAGGTGTCTTTCCTGACGCCATCATTTGCAAGTTGGCAGCTTTTCTTCTGCAAACACCACAAACGAACCTAAACCTGTGAGAATTTGAATATAACAGAACATCTCCACAGAGGTTTCGCTGTCTGAAGCATCACAAAACCAATCTTATTACACAACCTAATAAACTAAGATTCTAAGACATAAGATACTGTCCTAATCCCAAACTAAAAAGTCACTTAAATCTCAGAAATTACCTGAAAGAAGCGGGAATCCTCAACTGGGTTTTCTGAAAGTCCTTTACTTTGTCCTTGTAACCGAAGATCTGAATCAAAAAAACGAGAGGATACACAAACCCAAGATCAAATTCAGACGAATAAAGAGAGTGAGGGAGCAAAGGGAGAGACTTTGACACATACCGATTGTTGGGTTTGGAGAGTAAGGAGAGACGTGGAGGAAGAAGAAGGATCAAGAGAGATAGACGATGCCATGAAATGAAAGGAAAGTTAGGTAATTCGAATCTGGGACAACAAGGGACAAAGCATCTGAAGAGCATTCATTTGCCAGAGAGAGAAGAGTCATTGCTCCAACAAAGACGGAGAAACCAAAGTTTTTGTGTCGTGTCAGCATTTTTTTTAGTCGAAATGCATTTACTCCATTGATAGAGAATTGATTAAGGATGGTTCCTTTTAGGAAGTTATGCAATCGTCAAAGATTCATACTAATTTGAATTAAGCAAAAGTTAATTTACTGCCAAGTCTCATCGTGGATGTAAACAAAAAAAACAGAGTGCAGAACATCTTGGTTTAGTTTTGATACAGTGGTTTGGAATCAGCATACAAAGTTTTCTCAAGCATAACCGAATTTGCTAGAAGAAACAAGTCGTTCCTCTCTGTGCTTCTGAACAAGTGCTTGCAGAGTCTTTGCTTTCTCTTCTCCATCTTTAAAGTGTACTCTTCTTCCATGACCTTTTTATACAACATCGCAATCAGAACACAAAAACTCCATAAAGTAGAGCAGATACAGGGCATATTAAAAAATCCTCTAACCTGGTATCACCCAATTGAAATCCAGCTTGATCAATCTTTCTACGTTCTCGAGCTGGAGAGGCACTGCCAGAAACCAACAATGATTATTATATTCAAAAGCATTTATCCAAAGGAACTCAATAGATTGGTCTTTACCTGAACAATGGTTGTACTTCTCTATAATGCTCATTCCAGATTCGTAATTAGTTAAATGGTCTCCAGTGAATAATGCCTTGAGGGGTTTATGGAACAGGCACACTGATCCCTGTAATTTTGTAAAAAACCTCTTATATACCAAGATCATAGTGAGTATTAGTTTACATATATGTTCTTGCAGGTGAGCAGACTTACTTCAGTGTGACCAGGAGTGTGTATAAGCTCTACATCTTCATTGAGTTTCCATGGTCCACTTCCTTCCAGCTTTAACTCCACATCAGTTGTCGAAGGTTGGACCTAACAAGATCCCACTATTGTCACTAAAGCTGTGTATTTACTATTTAGTAACAAAACTGTTTCTCTAGCCAGTTTTCACACATTCATCAAAACACAATCTTTTGATAATTTTTCAAAGAAGATATAATCAGCCAGATAACTCTGTAACTCTGCAAGCTTTTCTTAGAGGACCTAGATGCTGACAAAATTTTATCAAGAACAGAAAAAGTTTATTAAGAGAGGTGCTATAAATTCAAGTACATACATCTCCAGAATGCAGAATCCTGGTACACTTGAATCGATCTGCCCATTTCTTGTGATCCGCAACATCATCCCTGAACAATGAAGTAGCTTATTCTTGTAAGAGAGATTACACGAGAAAAACATGGAAAATTTCTCCTTTTGGGTTATTATCAACTGTACATGTGTGTCAAAAACATGTAGCGAACACCACCCATCTTCTCAATCTTCCCAGCAAGTTTCTCTACGAACCTGGGACTGTTGAAAGACATCAAAACGTTGAAAATATCGGTTGTGTCAAGTTAATTTACAAAACAAAGTATATATCAAGATAAAACATTGCATCCACAACGTATAAGAATCCATGATGCCTCCACGGACATATGTATATACCTATCAACAAGTATATGCCCCTCATGATGAAGTATCAAGTAGGAAGTTGCTCCAAAAGATTTCTTGGAATGAAACCCACAATGAAATACGCCCTGAACATAATACAAATATCGAAACTAATCAGCCCCAGCGAAAGCAGAAAAGCTAAACAGAAGGCAACATCTAAGCAGAGTGTAGTATTGAAATATGAGCTCTCAGTGGAGCTTAATCAGTTAAGAACCTGGAGACATACTCTTCCAATATATTTTTGAGGTATTACAATTATCTAAGCAGAGTAAGTTAACTTGGTGATAATTATCCTAAAAAAAGCTTAAGGAATGAGACACTACAGGTAGTTTGTCTTCGTCCAGTGCAAGTGGAAAGGTCTCTTGAGCTTCCCCTATGTCAGAAGGTGGAGTTTCAGTGCGAATGGAGCCCGTGGGACAAGACAATAAGGCCTGAAAGAAACAAGAAACCATGACTACCTCTGAGAATTTATCATCTAAGAAAGGGAAAGTAAAACAAAGTGAGGAACACTTGAAGCAAAGGTAAACCCATAAAAGCTATCAAGAGCAAAAACATTAGAGATATAAAGAAATCATCAATGAACTATATCATCAGAGATAAGAACTGAGAAAGAAGACAGGCACCTGAAGAGCGTTCAGCCTTTCTTCCTTACAGGTTGGTTGTTTAACAACCGCAGACATGTTATCCACTCTAGTGAATACTTCCTGTGAAGACAAATCAGTTAAAACGCCACTGAACTGGCCGAACAAATTGTAAAGGCATAAGTGAATCTCTGCTCTCGCAGCTGCTTGGGACTTGCCAACAAACAACTCTAACCCAAACATCCTAACTTTGTGTTCTAAAGTAATAACTGTGGATTATATCAAACTTTATTGTACATGTTATATTGGCAGCTTGTAAATGACAAGACACTAATTGTGAAAAAGCAAGCCATTTCAAAAGCTAATCAAAATCCAGAGTCAATATATCCTTCCTTGAGAATCAAGACTAAAGACATCAACTTCCCAATATCCACATGGAAAGATCTCCAACAACTTATTAACACTACCAATCTAACTGACCCAAATGCTTAAATCATGACAACTCTATGCCACTATTCATCAATATTCACAGGACCACCAAAAGGACCCACCAAGTCCGGAGCTTTTCACAAGTTTCGAAGAAAAAGAACTTACCGGAACCATCCAACGACAAGTATCGCAATCAATACAAGTACTATCTGCAAAAACCGATTGAAACAGAGAGAGAGAGAGTGTGTGTGTCATTGATATCTCTCTGTTTCAATTAGCAGCCAACAAAAGAAACAAACTTTACTTACCAACATATATATCCCCTTCTACGTTCTGAATGCGTCTTCCAGGGCTCACTCGAGCTGCTCTGATAGATCCAAACGCTCTCCTTCCCGTCAAAACCAAAGAGGAAACTTTCGACGAAAAGATCGGTTCTTTTGATCCAAACTGATACGAGAGCGACGAAATCGCGCAGGAAGAAGCTAAAGCCATGACTAGTAGTAGTGGTAGTGATTCTCGTTTCCTCTCGCTCTGATCTTCTTGGCTTAAAGTGTAGAAAGAGACGTAGACGCAACGCTTACTTCATCTCCAGCTTCACAGTAGTGTGGAAAAATATTCAATTAATTTAAATTCCAACTTTGACCATCACCACGACCCGGTTTAATTTTACAATCGATCTGATTTAAACCAGTTCTAATTGAACCACGATGCGACACGTACGTAAGATATTTAATTTGATTTTGGTTTGATTTTACTTAAACCGGTATTTAATTGAACCAGGATACGACACGTGTAAGCTTCTTCCTCATCCGTGCCAGGTCCTCTCTCTCTCTCTCTCCATCTCCATCTCTGATCAGATAACGAATCTGAATCACAACAGATCTAACCTTCCCGCGTCACTGATCTTTTCTCTCTCCCTCTCTCTCTCGACGGTTACCGATGTTTAGCGTGGAAGAAGGAAGCAGCGGAGACGGAGGCTCCGAGATGGACGACGAGATAACCGGAGACGGCTCCACCACGTCCTTGTCCCGTTGGGTCTTCGACGAGAAGAACGATTACGACGCGGTCGACGACGAAGATTACGACGAAGACGACGACGGGTACGACGAGCGTCAGCACGGAGACGTTGATTCCGACGAGGAGGACGACAATGTGGAGCAGCGTCTGATTCGTACTAGCCCCGCCGTTGACTCCTTCGATGTGGACGCGCTCGAGATCCCTGGAGCTCAGAAGAACGACATCGAGGTTTAGCATTTGATTTGGCTCCACGTGTTTGTTTGATTACAAAAGCTTAATGCAAAGTTGTGTTTTAACTTGGAAGGACTCAAGCGTAGGAAGGAAGCTCATACTTGCTTTGCAGACTTTAGGGGTTGTATTTGGTGATATTGGAACTAGTCCGTTGTACACGTTCAGTGTCATGTTCAACAGATCTCCAATTAACGACAAGGAAGATGTGATCGGAGCCTTGTCATTGGTTATATACACTTTGATATTGCTCCCTCTTGTTAAGTATGTGTTTTTTGTTCTTTGGGCCAATGACGACGGTGAAGGTATTATTCTCTTTTTTTCTCTACTATTAAATTTGAAGTTTTTTTTTAAAGGATGAGTTTTTGATATCTGGAAATGAAATTTTGCAGGTGGTACTTTTGCTTTGTATTCGTTGATCTGTAGGCACGCGAATGTTAGCCTTATCCCGAATCAGCTTCCGTCAGATGCTCGCATATCAGGATTTGGTTTGAAGGTTCCGTCTCCGGAACTTGAGAGATCTTTGATAATTAAAGAGAAACTAGAGGCGTCAATGGTGTTGAAAAAGCTTCTTCTGATTTTGGTTCTTGCCGGCACTGCTATGGTGATTGCTGATGCCGTCGTTACGCCTGCGATGTCAGGTATATATCAGTTACAGGGAAAAAAAGGATTTTGAAAGCATCACTAGTCCCTGCTGCAATTATTTGCTGGCAAACTATGGTTGACCTTGTCCTGTGGTCTATGTGTATGAACTATGAAGTTACATGTAATCTGCTTCTAACTATGACCTCTTTTTGGATGCAGTAATGTCTGCTATTGGTGGTCTGAAGGTTGGAGTTGGTGCTATAGAACAAGGTAACTCGTAATGTAGTTGACGGCCATCAGCCTGTGACTAAGAAATCTGAAAAGTTCTGTGTCTTATCGTTAATTAGAAACATAAATCTTATCGTCACGAGTGATTAGTCACCTCTTTTTGTGAATAATTTTTGATTGTGGCTCATTTTCAGATCAGGTGCTCGTGATATCAGTCAGCTTTCTTGTGATCTTGTTCAGTGTACAGAAATATGGAGCCAGCAAATTGGGGCTTGCTTTGGGTCCAGCTTTACTTCTGTGGTTCTTCTGTCTTGCGGGAATTGGGATTTACAACATTGCTAAATATGACAGCAGTGTTTTTAGAGCTTTTAATCCTGCACACATCTATTTCTTTTTCAAGAGAAACTCTGTTAATGCGTGGTATGCGCTTGGGGGTTGTGTTCTATGTGCAACTGGTAAATTTCTATATCATATTCGGGGATAGATTTTTAAAAGCATAAAATCTATTGACTGAAACTTTTTCTAAATGTTATTGCTCATATTATAATACATGCGGATCTTGTTTCAGGTTCGGAGGCCATGTTTGCAGATCTTAGCTATTTTTCGGTTCACTCGATTCAGGTAGTTTAAAGAGATAAAGACTCATTTCTTGCTTCTCTGTTCTTCTGATAGTTGTCTTTCTTAGTCATCTGAACTCGTGATTCAGTGGTAGTGTTTATATGCAGCTTACTTTTACCCTTCTGGTGTTACCTTGCCTCTTGTTGGGCTATTTGGGCCAAGCCGCATACCTTTCTGAAAATTTCAGCCATGCTGAGAATGCTTTCTTTTCGTCAGTTCCAAGTAAGATCCGTTAGATTCCACAGTACGTCAAGATCAACAAGAGTATTCCTTCATTTGCTGGCTTGATTTTTACGGCTCATTTCAAGTTTCTAACTGTTTATTACTCTTTGTTTTTTTTTTCAGGTTTCATATTCTGGCCAGTCTTTCTCATCTCTAATATTGCTGCTCTAATTGCCAGTCGTGCAATGACAACTGCGACATTTACGTGCATCAAACAATCAATAGCACTAGGCTGTTTCCCGCGTCTTAAAATCATCCACACGTCAAAGAAATTCATCGGACAGATATATATACCGGTTCTAAACTGGTTCCTTTTGGTGGTGTGCCTGATCGTCATCTGCTCTATCTCAAACATCTTCATGATTGGAAACGCATATGGTAATATTTCCTTCTCGTAGCATCTGGTTTGGGGAAAATCGGAAAATTTGGCTGAAACCCATTATATTTACTCTTTGATTTGTATTAAGATGAACCTCAATCCTAAACAATATGCCTCTGGTTCTGGATCTTGTATCTTCAGGCATTGCAGAGCTGGGAATTATGATGACAACAACAATTTTGGTGACCCTTATCATGCTACTTATTTGGCAGACGAACATCATAGTCGTGTGCTTGTTTGCAATTGTTGCTCTAGGAGTCGAACTGATTTTCTTCTCATCAGTTTTGTCAAGTGTGGCTGACGGAAGTTGGATAATCCTGGTTTTTGCTGCAATCATGTTTTTCATTATGTACGTTTGGAACTACGGGAGTAAGCTGAAGTATGAAACGGAAGTCCAGAAAAAATTACCAATGGACCTACTGCGAGAACTGGGCAGTAATCTTGGTACAATTAGAGCACCCGGTATTGGTCTTCTTTATAATGAACTAGCGAAAGGAGTTCCAGCTATATTTGGTCATTTCTTAACGACACTACCTGCAATCCATTCCATGGTTATCTTTGTGTGTATAAAGTATGTCCCTGTTCCAAGCGTGCCTCAGTCTGAGAGGTTTCTCTTCAGACGTGTCTGCCCAAGAAGCTATCATTTATTTCGCTGTGTTGCTAGGTAAACAAGACTTGGTGCTTTTCATGTGGAATGTAATTTGGTTTGATTAAATGTATATGTTTGATGTATCTTTTCTCGTGTTTGAAACAGGTACGGATACAAAGATGTGCGGAAGGAAAACCACCAGGCGTTTGAGCAAATTCTGATTGAGAGTCTAGAGAAATTTATAAGGAAGGAAGCGCAGGAGCGTTCACTTGAGAGTGACGGAGACCATAATACGGATTCAGAGGATGACACGACTCTTTCCAGAGTTTTGATAGCACCCAATGGAAGTGTGTATTCGCTTGGAGTGCCTCTCTTGGCGGAGCACATGGACTTTAACCAGCGACCCTCAGAGAAAAGGAGCAGCATGGATTTTGGGGCAGGTCCTTCAAATGAACCAGCGCTGGATGCGGAACAGAGTTTAGAGAAAGAGTTGTCGTTTATACACAAAGCGAAAGAGTCAGGGGTAGTGTATCTACTGGGACATGGGGATATAAGAGCCACAAAGGATTCTTGGTTTCTGAAGAAGCTGGTAATAAACTACATGTATGCTTTCTTGAGGAAGAACAGCAGGAGAGGGATCACAAACCTAAGCGTTCCGCACTCGCATTTGATGCAAGTTGGAATGACTTACATGGTGTAAGCCGGGTTTTTGTGAGGATCTGCAAGCACACTGATCAAACAAATTGGTTTTCATCTACGAGGGAATCTCATGGAGTATTTTCATGATGTTATCTGAAGAACACGAAAGAACACAAACCAACTCGGTGAGAGATTTTTTTTGCTTTCTACACATTGTTTCATAAATGTTAATGGTTATAAAAAGTATAGGAGAAACAAGATGATTTTATGTTGTTTCTGTTTTTGTTTTGAGGATTGAGACGACATGACTATGTGCTGTTATTTTATTGATTGATTTGTCCTGGCTCGTTCCAGACTGGGTATTATATTGGAGTTGTATAATAAAGGGCTTGCTTTGGCAAAGAGTTTTCCTTTTGTTGCTGCATGAGTTTTTGCTTATTCACTATAGTTTTACAGAAACTCACATTCCAGAGTCTCAAATGCTGATAGTCTTAAATCTGTTACTGTGTGTCTGAAGTTACAAAGCTCAAAGCAATGTGTCCTCAAATTATTATCGTGTTTTGGTTCTCTTACAAGCTCAAATAATGTAAATGAAGAAAAGTGACAAACGAAAAAGAGATTCTATCTATGCAAAAATTAGCCTCCATATAGACGAGAGTGCTCGGTTTAAGAGCTTTCCTTCCACCTTGTATTCTCATGTGGCTGCTTTGTTCCCTCTTTTGGTTCCCATTTGACATTTTTGTCTTCTCGGTTGGAGAAGAACCTGTACCTCAGAAGTAAAGAATTAGTCATGACACCGAGAGAGCTCACACCCATGAGAGCCCCAGCCATTGATGGAGTCAACATGGTTCCAGTCAATGGCAGCAACACTCCAGCTGCAATTGGGATCCCTACCTGTATATGTTTTTTAAACAAGAGACACTCACTCATTAGAAATTCACAACCAAGAAGAGCAAAACATGAAAATGCAGAACAACTTACAATGTTGTATCCGAATGCCCACCAAAGATTTTGCTTTACTGTCTTCATGGTTTGCCGGCTTAGTTCCAATGCATCAAGCAACTGCGTATAAATCATGTTATTATTAACCACACGTGTCCAAGTTCATGATACCAAATCAAATACGGCATTGACAATATACGTTGATGTAGTAAGTAATCAGTCAGAGCTCGCACTTTATAACAATAAAATGAAAAAAAAGCCACAAGTGTTGTGGGATTAATATGACAAACCTGTGTTAACCGATTGCCCATCAAGACAACAGGAGACACCTCACTGGCCGCACCTGCACCACCACCCATGGCCACTCCAACATCAGAAGATGCCAGAGCAGCAGCATCGTTTATTCCATCTCCCACCATTGCAACGATGTTCTTATTCATCTGAAGTTCATTGATAAACTTTTTTTTCTCTGCTGGTTTAACTCCTGATATAACCTGTAAAATAAACTAGGATTAGGTACTGTTTTTTTTTTGGCACTTCACTATCATAAGTTAAGCTGAATCCATATAGAGAGAAGAACATACCCTTTCTTGAGGTATTCCAACAACAGAGGCTACATAGTTTGCAGCACTCTTCTTGTCACCAGACAACATGTACACATCTATTCCCTGTCGAGTCAGATTCTCAACAACTTGTGCAGCATCTTCCCTGATCTTATCTTCAAAGCGGATGACTGCAGCAAGTGTATTATCCACCCCAATATACACAACGGACTGGTTGTTGGATTCATGCTCTTCAGATGCATGCAACAAGTTCCCAGTGGCTCCATGTCTGCATTGAGCAAGCGTGAATTAAAAAAGTGAAGCTTCTGTCAATAAAAGACTATTACAAATGATGAAACATATTATACCTCTGAACCCACTCCAATGTCCCAACTGCAACCCTCTTGTTGTTGACAATAGCAACGGCTCCAGACCCTGGTTCCTCAGTAAACGTTCCATCCTCTGCCTGCAGTGATGGAGTTCATTAATTTCATCAAACAAGGGAAACGTATATCATTAACAGTCCTACCTTCATAGTTTGACAATTATGAGCCCGGGCTGCTTTAACAATTGCTTTCCCAACAGGGTGAGTAGTGTTTGATTCAACAGCAGCTGCTAACATCAAAACATCATCTTCTGACCAAGTATCATTCAAATTGTGCCTGCGCAAGAACATGAGAGTACACATCAGATGTTTATCAAGTCCTTGACGAAACAGGTAGATCATTCAATTCTAGAGCCTAACCTTGAATCTTCAGGAATAATAACTTCAGTCACCACAGGGTGTCCCTTTGTCAGTGTCCCAGTTTTGTCAAAGACAACAGTATCAACGGAGGAAAACTTTTCAAGAATATCACCACCGCGAAGAAGTAAGCCTCTTCTTGCTCCTAATGACGTACCAACCTAAAGAATATATCAAGCTATTAAACATCTAACTCTGTCTCATCCATAACAGAAAAAAGGTTTTTATCCAGTAGAAAAATTACCAGCATTGCAGTTGGTGTAGCCAACCCAAGGGCACATGGACAAGCCACAACCTAAATCCAAATAAAGGTCTGTGAGACAGCATGATTATTAAAGATGAATGAAAAAGAGGAGAACGGTGGTCATAAGTATTATAAACATTTACGATACAATAAAAATAATACCAGAACGCTGCAAGATAGTTGGAGGGCCAAAGAGAGTGGGCTCCCGTTATGCAAGGCAGGGGGAAGAATATGTCCACCAAATAGATTCCAGAAGGTAAATGTAGCCGCAGAGATTGCCATCACTCCATACGTAAAGCGCCCTGCGACCTGTAATTGCAGAAACAAAGGTTGGTTACTCCTGAAAATATCCAGAGCATGCAGATTGATATAGAAATGTGAAAGGGAAAGAGAGGAGATGCCTTGTCAACCAACTGTTGTACGGGTGCTTCTCTGCTTTGAGCTTCTTCAACCATACGAACAATGTCCCCAACTGCAGTTTCACCCCCTGATCTATGCACTTCGACGGTAAGAGTTCCATTCAGGTTTATAGATCCTGCTGTGACTTGACTCTATCCCAAGAGAATTTTTAACAACAAAAATGAGTTACATCTACATAAATTAGTATCATGAGTAGAATAATTGTCTAATGTTAATGAAATGTATAATATAATGCAAAGAGACAACCAAACAAAAGGTCTATTTCACGCTACATTAAATATAGATAAGCGTGGATTAGAAAGTTACCCCTGCTTCTTTTGTCACTGGCAAGGGTTCACCAGTGAAACTTGACTCATCAATAGCACTTCTACCTGACTTGACTATACCATCTGCTGGAACTCGATCCTGCGTGAATTAGGTGAACATTATAATGCGCCAATGACACTTTGCATTAGCAGAAAATGAAAATTCTTTCTTCTTACTCCTGGTAATATGACGACAAGATCGCCGACAGAGAGACTATTACAAGGAACCTCAACAGTTGAGTTCTGACCACCATCAAGCAGAAGGCGAGCTTTTGAAGGCAAAACACTCAGAAGTCCAGTCATATCACTGGTGGCTTTTATTTTAGCTCTCTGTTCAAGATTCCTTCCCAGCAATACAAAAGCTATTAACATAACTGGTTCCTCAAAAAATGTCTTCCAGCCCTGGATAATATCAAAACAGCTTTATAATATCAGCCACCAACTTCAGGAGCAACAAGTTTAAAAACTCGAACAAGAATAGTTAATTACCAATTTGGGAATCAAGGCTGCCAGGGCGCTAACACTAAATGATGACATAGCACCGAGACCAACTAGCGTGTTCATATTGGGAGAACCTTTTAAAAGGCTTTTGAAACCATCGAGTATCAGCTGACGACCGGGACCAAGCAACGTAAGCAGACATAAAGACACATGGAACCCTGTTGAATGTACTGCATGGAGCCAGGGAGCCTTCACACCGAGAAAGTGAGTTAAATGGCCAACTAGGCATACAGCACATAGAGCCCATGAAACAGCAAGCTCACGTCCTGTGGTCAGACAAGAGATTATACAAAAATGTCAGCTATAAAAGATCAACTTCCGATAATAACATTATTTTATTCCTGGAAAGATTCATACCACTCTGTTTCAAGCGAGCCTCCTTGTCTTTTGTCTTTGTTTCAAAAACTTTGAAGAAATTCTCTGTCACCAAATCTGGAACAAAGAAAAATACTTAATACTCATACTAAAAACGATAAGCAGACATACATAAGACTTCCTAAAGAACGAAACCAGAATCTAAGATAGGAAATAGCAAAAGAAACTAAAAACAGTACAAGATCACGAGTACAGAGTTATGCTGTCTGGTTTAGAAACAGTACAAGATCATCAACAGAAAACATAGGATAACCAATATACCCACAAAGGATAATCATAAACGGAATCACAAGAATCTGATGCTTGTTGAGATAAGAGAAAACAAATCTTAAAATGCACCATCAAGCATACTGAATCATCATCATTCGAATGAGGATTGAACTCTCTTACCTCGAGGAGTAGACTCAAAGCCACAATTGGTGAGATGATTGGCAAGCGTCTCGCCTAAAGTCTTTTGCCAGTCAGGTAAACTTTTGGCCTCGGGTACAGGCCACACTATTGCTGTCTCCGTGGTGAGATTAACACTAGCAGTAGCAACTTGAGGCTATAAATTAAAGTGAATAAAACAAGATTACTTTTTCAAATCAAAACAATCAGACAAGCAAGTTCTAAAGAACATAATAACAACATGAGTTTTGGTCTTAAAAAGGCTTACTTGACTTTCCAGTATTTTCTTCACACTTGCTGAACAACCACCACATGTCATCCCCTTCAATTAAGTAGACATAACAGTGTTGAAGTGAATTCGAGATCATCAAGAATCTATAGAGAGAGAGAGAGAGGGAGAACGTACTCGGACATCGAGGATAATGATGTCTGAAGTCGGAACAGAGACGCCAGCAACCAATTTCGCCTTCGAATCACCACCATTCGATCCTCCACCACCACCTCCACCATTATACCCTCCAAATCCAGAACCACCACCACCACCACCACTAGAGATACTCCTGAAAGACGAGCCAGACAAGCACTGCAAACGGCGCCGTATCACCGGCAAAACAGCAGCTCCCAAGCTTCTATAACAACAAACCGAATTCGTCGACGAGTTGATTCGGCTTGCGTGAAAGAAACCAAGACGGCGCGCTGCTGGAGAGGAGCGAGCGAGCAACAGAGGACGGAGATGATGCCTAGCGCCGGAAAAGTGGCGGTGAAGAGCTTTGGAGATAGTGAGGAGAGGCAACGAAGGAGCAGCCATAGTTCTTCTAGCCATCGCCGCCGTTGCCGTAACGGTTGAGAAAGCGGCGAATGTAGACTCCATGATGGAGGTGGGGCTGGGCTCCTGAGCCTCTCTTAGTTATTATCTTAATGTCTGAAAATCGATGGTTTGTCAAAAAGTTTATGTCTTTCAGTCAAAATCTTACAACAGACTGAACAGACTTTTCGTGGTAAATATTTGACTCTTTCTTGTAGGCCGGTTTTCAGTCGAACCGAAAACCAAAAATTTAGTTTGTTCGGTTCAGTTCGACATATTTATAAAATCCTTTAGCTTTCGATTTGGTTTGATAATTAGTTACAAGTTTGTTTTTTTTTTCTAAAACATAGCTCCAACTAGTAGTTCGATGTATCTTGCCGTAAAAATTCTCTTTGTTGTTATAGAAGCTTGGGAGCTGCTGTCTGATGAGCAGTTCGATGTAATTTGCCGTAAATAATTATGTTGTAAAAATTGTAAATTTAGTAGGTGATAGGTTTGCACTAAAAATAAAAATTACTATTTTATTAAAATTTATGACTAATAACTTTTCTAATGTATTAGTCGCAGTATGAGTTCTGAATAAAACAATTGATATACAAACATATGAATAGCCAATTTTTTATTAAAAACAAATAAACCATTAAGCTATTTTTAAATAAGTATAAAGTTTGAAAAATAATTTTCAGTATATATTATTTTCTAAATATTATAGTAATTACGATACTATTCATTGACTGAATACACAAGTTTTGAGATAATGACAAATGGAAAAAAGTTTCATTTAGGTGAAAACTTGTCCAATTTTTTTTTTTTTTTTACAAATCCAATCAAAATAACAAAGTTAAACTAAATACTTACTCCTTTGTATTTTTACTGTAAAAACATATATAAATCCACTCAATCCAAATTCAAATCAAATCCTTAAATAAATCTATGTTTTTGAATAGTACCACATTTTGAAATTTATATTAAAATCAGAAAACCGATAAAACTAGAATCTATACTATTATTTATGAAGTGATTTTGCTTAGTTGTCATGTTCTCCATAATTTTAGATAATTTTGCTTATTTGTCATATTTTCCATAATTTTAGATAATTTACTTATTTATTATGTTTTTAACTACTTTAGTTTTGATTATTTGTCACATTCTCCATCATTTATGTTATTTATTTATTTTTCATGTTTTTAATAACTTTAATTGGTAATTTTATTTATTTTTTGTATTTTTGAATAATTTTATGTAATAATTTTAGTTTTGCCAACTTGTCATATTTTTCATGATTTTAGAATATTTTACTTATTTGTCATGTTTTACTATTTTAAAAAGTGTATTTGTCATATTCCATTATTTAGGCTGAATCATTAATTTTAATACATAAATTCTTGAATTGTTAGTTTATAAATAATTTAGTGATTATTTAAAAAAATATTTTAATTATATTCAAAATTAATTATTATTAAAGATTATTATCAAATTTTAGAAATAGTTTTATAGTTTTGTTAAGATATTTACTTTAAAAATATTAAATCATTTATTTTTTGTAAAGAAAGTTTACTTCACTTTTATACCACCAAATTATCTCACCAGTAAAAATAGCTTAGTAATTCGATTCATTCACATCAAAATCATGAATGTTTGATGTTTGGAATCTATATTATGCAGGAAAAAATGTTTTTGCGAATTTAAATTGAAGGGTGATGGAAAAAAATATAATCTTTTGCCGCTAAAAATTAAAAAAAAATATATAGCTTCTACTAGACATGTGTTAATATGTGTCAATATAAACTCAGATAAAGATGAAATTTCAAATAAAATGCAATTAAGATTTTGATGCAGAAGAGTTTGATTTCATAAGTTTCAATGATAATTGCTAATGTTTTATTTTGTAGATTTATCTTTTATGTTAACTTAAAGTATTAATAAAATTTTATTGGATTATTATACTAATTATATGTTTTACATGTGTAATAACAAAAATTATATGTTCTGATTAATTTAATAATTCAAACTAATTAAATAGTTTAGATTGAATTTTAAAACAAATTGTTAAAATTTGAATTAATTAAATATATATTAACCCGCACAAGTGTGCAGGACCACCATCCAGTTGAATATATATTTCAAAATCATAGAACCAATGACATAGAACTTGGTTTGAATATTCAAATCCATTAAAATACATAAACAAATAACACCATCTAAAGCATAACCAAACACAACCAAAGTGTTTTACTTTATTAGGACACAAACCAAACTCGTCTCTCTATACGCATCATCATATCAGAATTGGGATAAAGAGTTAAAGACATTGTTAAGCTCCCGGAACCGAGCCTTCTCTTACGCAGACGCTCGGCGATGATGAAGGCAAGCTCCAGTGACTGAGAAGCGTTGAGTCTCGGGTCACAGTGTGTGTGGTAACGTGAGCTTAGATCGTTGTAAGTGATTGTGCGTGACCCTCCTACGCATTCCGTCACGTTTTGACCCGTCATTTCTAGACGAACTCCACCAGGGAAGCTGCCTTCTTGATCATGCACGTCGAAGAACGCCCTCAACTCCGCCTGATATATATAGATCATTGAGCCAAAATACATGAATCATGCGCAAAAAGATCAAAAGTTTATGTCTTTTTGAGTCAAATACTTACAGCAGAATGATCAGGCTTTCGTGGTAAATATTGACTCTTTCTTTCACACGCGTGACGGTGAAAAAGGATACAACTTTGAATTTTTAACTGAATTACCGACCAATTTATTAAAGCATTAAACCAAACACAAAAGAAAAAACAACCAAAGTTCAAAGACGACAAAAAAAAAACAACCAAAGTGTCTTGCTTTACTAGCTCACAAGCCAAACTTAACAGAGCCTCTCCTCTCTCTATACATATGATAATTGGGACAAAAGGCATCGTCTTTATGTCGTCTAGAATCCAATAGAGGACAGAAGGCTCCCAGTACCGAGTCTTCTCTTTCTCAGACGCTCTGCGATGATGAACGCAAGCTCCAGAGACTGAGAAGCGTTGAGTCTCGGGTCACAGTGAGTGTGGTAACGTGAGCTTAGATCGTTGTAAGTGATGGTGCGTGACCCTCCAACGCATTCTGTAACGTTTTGACCCGTCATCTCTAGATGGACTCCACCAGGGAAGCTTCCTTCTTGATCATGCACGTCGAAGAACGCTCTCAACTCCGCCTGATATATATATAAGATCAATGAGTAAAATACATGAATCATGTGCAAAAAGATCATGAGCAAGAAGTATTTATTACCCTGATTGCATCGAAAGAACGAGTCTTTAGGCCACTTGGAGCCATGATGGTGTTGCCGTGCATTGGATCACTAACCCAAGTCACAATCTGACCAGCTCCACGTACTGCTCTGATCAAATGAGGAAGCTTCACCCTCATATTCTCAGCTCCCATTCTCACTATCACCGTGATCCTTCCAGGCTTGTTCTGTGGGTTTAGTATCTCTATCAGCTTCACCAGTTCACTAGGAACCATCTTATCACTCACCTGAGTCACACAAAACAAAACAAAACAAAAAACACAATCAAGATGAGGAGACTAAACAGTAATCAAAGATTATATTTGATTAAGTAACCTTGATTCCAAGGGGGTTAGAGACTCCCCTCAAGAACTCAACATGAGCACCGTCGAGCTGGCGAGTTCGTTCCCCAACCCAAACCATGTGCGCAGAGCAGTCATAGTAAAGTCCAGACGTTGAGTCTTCTCTCGTGAGTGCTTGCTCGTAAGGCAGTAGCAAACACTCGTGGGATGTCCAAAAGTCAGTACTAGTCATGATCGGGTGTGCGTTCGTAAGTCCAGCTGCACCCATGAATCCCAAAGCCTCATCAACTCTATTAGCCAATTCACGGTACCTATTTCATCACAACAACAACAGACAACAGTTTCTGACTTAAGCAAAAGTTTGTTTACAAATGATTTTAACACAAAGTTAAAGACCCCAACCTGTCTCCCTGTTCACTATGTTGGCTGAAATCAAGATTCCACTGGCTAACTCTCTGCATCGCTGCATAACCACCAGTCGCAAATGCTCTCAAGAGATTCAACGTGGATACAGATTGTGTATACGCTCTAACCATCCGATGAGGATCAGGAATCCTAGATTTCTCATCGAAAGCATCACCGTTTATGTTGTCTCCTCTGTAACTCGGCAGCTTCACGCCATTTTTCTCCTCAAACGGGTCTGATCTCGGCTTCGCAAACTGACCAGCCATTCTCCCCACCTGAAAACACACAAAACCCAACAAACAAAACATAAACTTCCCACAACCAAAGCAACACAGACAAGACTCAAAACAGAACGCATCAAACAAAACATAAACTTTCCACAAACCAAAGCAACGCAGACAAGACTCAAAACAGAACCCAACAAACAAAACATAAACTTTCCACAACGAAAGCAACACAGACAAGACTCAAAACAGAACCCATCAAACAAAACATAAACTTTCCACAACCAAATCAACACAGACAAGGCTCAAAACAGAACCCAACAAACAAAACATAAACTTTCCACAAACCAAATCAACACATAACTAAAAACAGAACAGAGTTGAGTGAAAAACAGAAACAAAGTGTTGAGTGAATAAAAACCGAACCTTTATAACAGGCATCTGACCACCGAACATGAGAACAACACCCATCTGAAGAAGAACCCTAAAGGTATCCCTAATGTTATCAGCGTTGAACTCCTTGAAACTCTCGGCGCAATCACCCCCCTGGAGCATAAAGGCCTGACCCATGGCTGCTTGACCAAGCTTCTCCTCGAGCTTCCTCGCCTCTCCAGCGAAGACGATGGGAGGGTAAGAGGAGAGCGTCTCCAGAACAGAGTCGAGTTCCTTCTGATCTGGATACTCCGGCAATTGCAAAGCTTTCATCGATTTCCAGGAATCTAAGCTCCATTTAGCAGGACGGGAGGAGGATGATTCGGGAGATTTCTTGGGATCGGTTGAGTGGACGGCGAAGACGGAGGAGAAGGAGATCTGACGGCGAGGTGGGGGGCGGTAAGGTAGGAACGATCTGGTTGGGAGAGGAGAAGAAACGTTGAGAGTCGTCACCATGGCTGCTTTGGAGATTGACGACTGGTTCTCGAGTGGATAGAGAAGGAGAAAGGTGAGATTTTTAATGACAATAGAAAAGTAAACACATCTATTTATACTATTACTTCCGAATTCCGAAATGATTTTTTTTGCTACGAATCTCTCAAGTTAGTTAATTTCGATGTTATCGTTGATGAATAAAATTTAATAGATTAGTAAAAAAACAAATTTAAAATATTTTGATTAGATAGTTGATCAAAATTATTAATATTAAGAGTTATCCAAAATATTTTTAAAAAATATTTTGAAATGAAAAGATAATAAAAAAATGAAAAACTTAAAAAAACACATAACTAAATATTAATTTAGTAAAACCATTAATTTATATAATTGAAATATAATATCAAGTAAATTATTAAAATTTATTTATTAATAATGAATATAGTACAATAAAAAAATCATAACACAATGCTTTAGGGATAGATGGTTGGTTTGATAGAGAAAGAAAAATATGAGATTTTTAGAGGTTGTTATTAGTGGGGATATTTTGTATTAGAGATTTCATAAAATTCTAAGATTTTGCTAAATCCTCTCTTATTGAATTAGATATTTATGAAAACTGTTACAAATTCAAGGTTATTGAATCTAGCATTTGTAGAAATCTTATCAAATGTCTTCTTATTGGAAAATATGGATTTTATCAAAAGTTATTTTGGAGTATTTGAAAATATAATTTACCTTAAAATTAATTAGTTTCTGAATTTTAGAAAGAGTTTTGATGATTTTTTAAAATTAATTAATTTCTGAATTTTAGAAGATTTAATAAGATTTTTATATTTTCTTAAAATGTCGTGGAAGAGTTTTGTAAATTGTTTGATTATTTATCGTTATCCGAAGGTAATTATAGACTTATACAGAGTATCTTTAAATATTGTTTTGTTATATTTGTTGCTATCCTCTTCATTTTCCCAGTTGGTGTTCTATTTCTTGTGCCTTTTTCGCATTTTCATTTTTCATTAATGACAATAGAAAAGTAAACACATCTGTTTATGTAAGAAAAGTATTAGCCACGTGTCGTGCGCGTAGTGAACACATCTGTGTGAAACAGAAGGTCACCACTGGGTTTTTATCTTTATCGTGTCTCTGAAGCATATGTGACTGTTACTAAACTTCAATGTTGGTGTTAATGGCAGATCCTTTAATGGTTCTTTCTCTTCAACCTCCTCCTCCTTTTCTGATCTTCCCTTGTTCTCTTCACCGTCGATGGGGTTTGTCTCAGAGTGGGATCAGATTCTCTGTTCCTGAATTACGGTTATCTTCTCAACTACAGTTGGCTAATTCTACTTCACCTTCACAGTCTTCTTCTTCTACAACTCCGGAGAAGCTTGATCTCGTGTCTAGCACTCGTAAGCTCTGTTTCCTCTTTTTCCTTTGAGGCAGTTTTTCTTTTGAAGTTTGTTTTTTTGAAGTATCTGAAGCCTCAACTTCCAGTTTATCACACATGTTTGAAAACGTCTTATTATGATTTTTGAAATTTAATAAATGAATTTATATTTTATTTATTCGGTTTGAAGTTTAGTACTATGTTTGGATCTGCAGAGCTAAAGGATGGAAGCCATGTCTTCAGATTCGGAGATGCAAGCGAGGTTGAGAGGTATCGTGAGAGTGAAGAAAAAGCGAGATGCTTAGAGCTAGAGAGGAAGCAACATGCTGAGATAGAAGAAGAAGAAGAAGAAGAAGAAGAAGAAGCCAGTGAAGGAGTGAAAGATGGACATGCATTGGCCGATCTAGATCGTGTCTCTCAACTGGAGTCTCCCAAGGAAAAATCTATCGTGAAGAAAAAAACGGTAAGGATCTCTAGTAATGAAACAGTTTCTGAGAAAGAGGAAGGAGCTGCTCCTCCTGGTGGTCTCAGCCGTGTGATCAAGATCAAGGATCGTAAAAGAGTTCGTTCTCCTGTTAAGAAAAAGAAAGAAACGCCAGGTCCAGTTAATGTTTTGGGGAGTGAAGATGAAGCTGAAGCTAAAGTTATTAGTGTGACTAATCTGAGCTCTGTAGTTAGTGTAGCAGAAGCTATCCCTACTAGCTCTACTGAAGAAAAAAACAAAGAGAATGTAGAGCCACTCTCTTCTGAAGTTATGGAGAGAGTCTCAGTGAATGAAATAAGAGACTGTGAGACAAATGGTTACCAACAACTCACTGAGAGTCGTGTGGAGGTGCAAGCAACACCAAGACCATCTAGTTCAGAACATGACTCACAGTTGAATGATCTCAAGGAAGCTATGAAGGTTTCTAACATTGAACTCGATGACCGTTTGGAAGAGAGGGAGGACCTGATGAAGACCTTTGAAGCTGAGGAAAATCTTGTCGTTGAACCAACAGCTATAGTTGAACTTGATGTGTCTCCTGATGAAGTAGTTGTTGTGTCTCCTGAGAGCCGTGTGGAGGTGAAAGCAAGACCAGGATCATCTACTTCACAACATGGCTCACGGTTGGACGATCTCAAGGAAGTTATGAAGGTTTCTACCATTGAACTTAATGACAATTTGGATGAGATGGAAGACCTGATGAAGAGTTTTAAAGCTGAGGAAAATCTTGCCGTTGAACCAACAGCTACAGTTGAACTTGATGTGTCTCCTGATGAACTAGTTGTTGTGTCTCCTGAGGAAAATGAACCAACAGCTACAGTTGATGTATCTCCTGATGAGCTAGTTGCTGTGTCTCCTGATGAAAATCTTGTCGTTCAACCAACAGCTACAGTGGCTGTGTCTCCTGATGAAGTAGTTGCTGTGTCTCCTACTGAACTGATTTCAACTTCCGAAGCAACAAATCACAGCGTTGAAGAGACTGCTGAAACGGCTGTAGTTGATATGTCTGAAGTGGTGAGTCCTAAGTCTAAACCATTAAGTAGTTTTAACAGTTATAGAAGGAAACAGACATCAGAGGTTGTCTTTCAACATCCATTACTCTAATTAGTTTTCATTCTTATTAAGGCAAATGACGGAGAAATTGTGGCTTCAACCATAGAAGATGAAGTAACTGCGATTGACAGTAAAAATGATAATGGGAGCATATCTAAACCTGTCAATGACACAAATGATGAAGATCTCCAACTTCCTGAACCCGAAACAGCCGGTCTTCAACCCATTGAAGTGGCTTCAGACAGGTTAGTAAGTGATATATTATACTCTAGTGTTTATGAACTATACTATTTGTCTTTGCATAGATACATATTTAATGTACATGTATCTGTGTACACATTCATTCTTGGGTAAGAATCATATAATTTTGCTGTGCTTGGATGTTTGACATCTAAACAGGGATGAGGTTGTGTCCAAATCATTTTACTTGGAATCTGGTTTTGCTTCACTCCAAAACCCCAATAAGGTATCTGTGATTGATTCCTTCTGTTTGCAGTTCACTTGTTTTCAACATGTACAAGTAGTGGTTTTACTATCACCTTCTGCATTTCATTAATTCATCACAATCTCCTTTCAAAAAATCTTAGTGTCGGATAATTTGTGAATAGGATTTGACCCTATGGCATATTAATATTATTGTTAGCACACAGCACAATAAAGAAACATCAGCTCTAATTTTTAAATACTTAACATTATACTATATGGTTAGTAATGTAAAAGTAATGATGTCCAGGCATTGGCAGGTCGGGAAGATGCTTATTTCATCTCTAACAATAACTGGCTAGGTGTTGCCGATGGAGTCTCTCTATGGTCTTTTGATGGTACGTTGAAAGTTTCCAAAACACTCACTTGTATCTGTTTCTTATCGACTGTATTTATGTTTGGTTCATCTTTCAGGAATCAGTGAGGGGATGTTTGCCCAAGAACTTATGAGCAACTGTCAAAAGATTATCTCTGATGAAACTGCAGAGATAGGTGATCCAGTCCAAGTTCTTCATAGAAGTGTCAATGAGACTGAGTCATCTGGATCATCCACAGCCTTGATTGCTCATCTTAGCAATAATGTGAGACTTTGTTACAATGGCACTTTTTTTTTGGGTGAGACTAAGTAAGGTCAGACTGTGATCATGTAACATTACTTTGTAGGAACTCCACATTGCCAATGTTGGAGACTCGGGATTCATCGTTATCAGGAACAGAACAGTATTGCAGAAGTCGTCTCCGATGTTCCATCATTTTTGTTTTCCCTTGCACATTACACAAGGCGATGATGTCCTAAAACTTGCAGAGGTACGAGTTCCTTATTATGTAAATCATGTTTCCAAGTAGCAGACACACACTCTCGAATAGTTTATTTAAAAATGCGGACTTGTTTCACACAAACTACAGGTTTACCATGTGAATCTGGAAGAGGGTGATGTTGTCGTTACAGCAACTGATGGCCTCTTTGACAACTTGTATGAGAAAGAGATTGTTTCAATAGTTTGCAGGTTACTGGAACAGGGTTTGGAACCTCAGGTACTCTACATTATAACATCAATATTTGTTGAATTGTGTTGATTAATATATTGTTTTTTTGTAGCAGAGAATAGCAGATTTGTTAGCTGCAAAGGCACAAGAGGTTGGAAGATCAGAAACAGAGAGAACGCCATTTGCAGACGCAGCTAAAGAAGAAGGACATGATGGTTACAGAGGTGGTAAACTCGATGCTGTTACTGTCATCGTTTCACTTGTAAAAACTGTATCTAGCTAAGTAGTAGTAAGAAGTAATGCATCTTCCTCTCTTACTGTAAATAAAGAGAGTGATATTATAATACACACCATCTTGTTCGTTGGTTTCTCTATTCTTTAATTGAAACAATGTACTGTACAATCAAGTAACGACTGATTACAACTAAGTGGTGGAACAGAACATGATCCAGTGAACATAGCTTGGCTGTTTCATGCTTCCCGTCTGGGCTGGGATTTTGAACCGAATCATACTCAAAAGCGATTTTCAGTTCGGTAATCTGTTAGTTTGGTTTTCTATTTTTGTATGCCAAAACCATACCAAAAACTTAAACCGAATAACCAAATTCAAACCGAATAAACCAAAAATAACTGAAAATCAACTGAATTTATCAGAAAGTTTCTACAAAAATCCAACCTAAATCAAAAACTTAAGTAAGTTTTTCAAAAACCAAATAATGGGTGATTGTGGTAAGTTTTATGTTGAACCAAACCGAATAACCCGAACTAACCGAACAATCTCAGGCGCTACAAACATTGGGCCGGGTCCAGACACTGAAGCCCTAAAAGCTAAAACCAACACTTAACTCTCTCTCTCTCTCTCGGAGCCTTTCAGACAAGACAGAAAGATGAAGTCTTTACTGAGAAACGCTTCCTCAACCTTAAACCCCAAGACCAAACTACCAACAAAGCTTCTACCTTTAATCCACCAAACCCTCCTCTCCAAACCCTTCTCACAATCCACCACCATCCCCACAAAGCAAGAACGAGTCCGCGACCATGGCTACGACAACTACATGGAAGTCGAGAAAAAAATCCGCAAAGTCGTCAAATTCCACAACCTCATCCTCTCCCAGCCCCAAAACACCATCCCCATATCCCTCCTCGACACCTTAGCTCGCCGCCTAGGCCTCGGCTTCAAGCAGCACGAGCCTGGAGCCTTCCTCCTCAAGTTCCCTCACGTCTTCGAGGTCTACGAGCACCCCGTCCAGAGAATACTCTACTGTAGATTAACAAGAAAGGCTCTTGATCAGATCCGTGAGGAGCAAGAAGCTGTGATCTCTCAGATACCTGACGCTGTCACTAGGCTGAGGAAGCTTGTGATGATGTCGAACACTGGTCGGATCCGTTTAGAACATGTTAGAATAGCTAGGACTGAGTTTGGTCTCCCTGAGGATTTCGAGTACTCTGTGATTCTGAAACATCCTGAGTTCTTTAGACTTATAGATGGAGAGGAGACTAGAGATAAGTATATAGAGATTGTTGATAGAGAACAGAGCTTATCTGTTTGCGCTATAGAGAGAGTTAGAGAAGTTGAGTATAGAACTAAAGGAATCGACGCAGAGGATGTTAGATTCTCGTTTGTAGTGAACTTCCCTCCTGGTTTCAAGATAGGGAAGTACTTTCGTATAGCTGTTTGGAAATGGCAGAGGCTTCCTTACTGGTCGCCCTACGAGGACATCTCTGGTTACGATCTGAGGTCCTTGGAAGCGCAGAAGAGGTTGGAGAAGAGAGCTGTCGCTTGTATCCACGAGTTGTTGTCTTTGACAGTTGAGAAGAAGATAACACTTGAGAGAATCGCTCATTTCAGGAATGTGATGAACTTGCCTAAAAGGTTGAAAGAGTTTCTTCTCCAGCATCAGGGGATATTCTATATATCGACTCGTGGGAACTACGGGAAGCTTCACACTGTGTTTTTAAGAGAGGCGTATAAGAGAGGGGAGCTGGTGGAGCCGAATGAGGTTTATTTAGCGAGGAGGAGGTTGGCTGAGCTTGTGTTGATGAGTCCTAGGAAGGCTAAGGTTGATGCTGAGCTTGTTAGGTACAGGAACGGATTTGATTATGATGATAGTGAATGAGAGATGTCAAGTTATTGTGGAAGCTCACTCATTGTTCTGTGTTGATTTGAATTGAAAGAAAGATGCCTTAGCAAGATTGATTGATTACTTCAGCTGCAAGATATACTTTGGGCATTACTCTTTCTCATCAGCAATATTCTTTAACTCGATTCATGGATTTTCCCCAGATACTAAGAAACAACAACCTGGGAATATTTGTTTCTTGAGTCCTATGGTTTAAGCTAAGAATCCTCTTACCTGTCTACTTATGCCAACTCCAAAAGAGAAATATTCTTTCTTTGCTTATTTATGCAAAAAAAAGTCCTTTTTTACGCAGTCAATATAAAGACAATTTCTTTGTAATAAATATCTACAACTCTATAAATGTCTTTGCCTCTGTCGTTTTCCACCTTCATCATCACCATCACGTGATTGGCTAATACAAAACTTATTCTATCTTTATTTTTATTTTATTTCACCTCACTAACCGTGAAGATGGTGAAAATGAATGTTCGTTGGGTGATCCTGTTGATGGTGATGTCTCTGGTTCTGGGATTTTCGTCGGCAGTTGACTTCAGATGGAGGAAAGGTGGGGGATTCTCTGGTAGATTCACCAGAGCTAGTAGCTCTTCAGTTGTATTCCCAGTTCATGGAAACGTTTATCCTCTTGGGTATGCTTAACGGTCTATCATTTCAGAAACGTTTTGTATTGTTCTTTCTCTAACTCCTTTGGTTTTGGAACAGGTATTATAATGTTACAATCAACATAGGACAACCACCAAGACCTTATTATCTTGATCTCGACACTGGTAGTGATCTCACTTGGCTCCAATGTGATGCTCCTTGTGTTCGTTGCTTGGAGGTATTGTAATAATTTCAATTTCCACTGCTCCTTTTCTTATGGATACAATATATTCACAAATCTTTTTTTCTTTATGGTTGCAGGCTCCTCATCCACTTTATCAGCCTAGCAACGATCTAATCCCTTGCAATGATCCTTTATGCAAGGCGATGCATATGAATGGTAACCATAGATACGAGGCTGCAGAGCAATGTGACTACGAGGTTGAGTATGCTGATGGAGGGTCTTCTCTCGGTGTACTCGTTAGAGATGTCTTCTCCTTGAACTATACAGAAGGTCTCCGGCTCACTCCACGTCTTGCTCTCGGGTATATATATAAATCTTTGGACCGACAGTTTTTACTTTAGCTCAAGGAGTTAGTTTTCCTCAATGGAGTTTCTTTTTTGTTTGTAAACAGATGCGGATACGATCAAATCCCAGGGGCATCGAGTCATCATCCTCTAGATGGAGTGTTGGGTCTTGGTAGGGGGAAAGTAAGCATTCTGTCACAACTTCATAGCCAAGGTCATGTCAAGAATGTTATTGGTCATTGTCTAAGCAGTCTAGGTGGAGGGATTCTGTTTTTTGGGGACGATCTTTATGATTCTTCAAGAGTCTCTTGGACACCTATGTCCCGTGAAAACTCGTAATATACCTCTTCTCTTTGTTAAGCTATTCTCTATCTTCTTTGCTCTGACAACATTTTTTGTTTTTTTCTTTCAGTAAACACTACTCTCCTGCGATGGGAGGGGAACTTCTATTCGGGGGAAGAACAACGGGGATGAAGAATCTATTGACAATATTTGATAGTGGCAGTTCTTACACGTATTTTAACTCCAAGGCGTATCAGGCACTCACGTACTTGGTAAGGAACTTGTAAAAACACATTTGAAGATAAAAGAGAGAAGAGACTGGTTTTTACTTTTATTCATTCAAGACTTTTGTTTTTCTGTTCTGTTGGTTAGCTAAAAAGAGAGCTAAGTGGAAAACCGTTGAAAGAAGCAAGGGATGATCACACGCTGCCTCTGTGTTGGCAAGGACGTAGACCGTTCAGGAGCATTGAAGAAGTGAAGATGTATTTCAAGCCTCTGGCTTTAAGCTTCAAAACCGGGTGGAGATCGAAAACTCTGTTTGAAATACCCCCCGAAGCTTATCTCATCATCTCTGTAAGCAAAAATCTTCTTTTTAGCAGTCTCTGACTTTTTTTTCTAAGTACATTGCTAACAAAGTTATTGTTACTATAAAATGTTGCAGAGGAAGGGGAATGTATGTTTAGGAATCTTGAATGGCACAGAGATAGGTCTCCAGAACTTAAACCTCATTGGCGGTAAAAAATCTATTGGCAGTTTCCTGATCTTTGGTTTTTCAGGAGTAGAAAAGACATATTAAGTCTTGTTTTTATTTTGACAGATATATCTATGCAAGATCAGATGATAATCTATGACAATGAGAAACAATCCATTGGGTGGATCCCAGCGGATTGCGATGAACTTGCTTCACTACAAGCTTCTGCTGCTCAAGTTTATGAATATTGAGAAATGATATGCTGCTGCTCAAGTGCATGGATATTGAGAAATGGTATAATATATAGTTTATATAAATCAATTGGTAAAGAGATGTAATAGATTAAAAACCTTTATTGGTAGAGATGTATACATCTATGCCAAAATGAGATGTAGTAGATAACTTTTCTTACCTGAATCTGAATTGGATGTTCATAATTCATTTTGTGTGTGAAAGTTAACCAAAAGGCTAATATGAGCCGAATTGGTTTAAATATGTGTGGTTTGGTTAACCAATTTATTTGAATTATTCAGTGTTATATCTATATTATTTAAAATTACCAAAAAAAATTTTTTAATTAAAGTTACGTTTGTTTCCAACCCTAGAAAAATTTGAAGTTACAATAAATAAATTCCGACTTATTGGAGAAGAAGTGCCGATAGGTTACATGTATTCCGTAGACAACAAAAAACAACCATATACTTAGCTAAGAAGATTGAGGTGGAAATAATTACCACCAACATTTTTAATAAGCCTCTTAATCTATTCAAAAAATAAAAAAATTCAATCGAATAAAGAAGTAATAATCAATATCGGCAATAATGAAAGCAAACAAGAATGATTTTTCTTACCATTTTCTCACACGAGAGAGATGAGTGGAGGAGTTGGGACAAAGTGGTAGGGTTTATACTCTCTTCTGAAATTGAACATTACTTTACATTATTTATTATTCTCCAACAGACGATTACCAAACATTTGAACTATACTGAAATTGAATTGATCCAATATTAGTCGATCCTAATTTTTCTATGCAAATCAAACTAAAAGTCGAAATAGCCAATTCGTAACTTAACCAAATTTTGTAAATAATAAAATGATTCTTACATCTTTCCAGTTAAAATAATCAAAAACCAAAATATCTGAGCTGAAATTGAACCAAAAATCGAACACCTATGCCATTGAACAAACAGATGCCAAATAGGTTTAGATATGTGTGGTTTGTTTAACCAATTGTTTGGTTACTTGAACAAGTAATTCTGTTTAATCTGAAAAACTTAAATTATCCAAAGTTTTCATCCAAACCAATTTATTTGAATTATTCAAAATTCATATCCAAACAACTTGAATTACCTACTATTTAATTTGGAAAAAGTTGAATTATTCGGCGTTGTATCTATATTAACTCAAATTACCAAACATTTGAATTATACTGAAATCGAATGGACAATATTAGTCGAATCCTAATTTTCTATGCAAATCAAACTAAAAATCGAAATACCAATCCGAAAATTAACCAAAACTTTGTAAATAATAGAATGATTCTTAAATCTTTTTAATTAAAATAATCAAAAAATCTGAACTGAAATTAAACCAAAAATCTAACACATATGGCAATGAACAAATAGATGTCAAATTGGTTTAGATATGTGTGGTTCGGTTAACCAATTTTATGGTTTACTGGTTAGCTCTCTCCTAAAATATTCAACACTATCTCCGGCGAATTCACTTTGCTCAAACTTCTCTCTCTCTCTAAGCTTCAATGGCATTCTCATTCTCCTTAACTTCGCCTTCACCAAGCTCGACTCTTTCGTATTCCAACATCCATCACCATCAATTCCCGAACCCGTCTTCTTCATTTCCCGTCTCGTTATCAGTCTCGTCCCCGAGCAACACTCGCCATCTTCGTCTCTTCATCACCTCCGCGTTGAATCCACAGACGAAGAAAGCTTCAACGGGTACTAGTGGTGGTGGTAATGGTAGTAGTACCAACAAGAAACGGAAGAAAAAGGGGAAAAGTTCGAATCTTAAAGAGAATTGGGAAGTGAGAGATGCTGTTGTTCTTGAAGAGGGGGAAGATTATGATAATGATGATGAAGCTTCTCTTGCAAACTCTCCTCCTACCATACCCAAACCACCTGCTGGGTTTGTGATTGATGAAACTGGTAGAGTTCTTATGGCCTCTAAGAAGCGAATCGCCACTGTGGTGAGCTTCTTTCCCCCTAAAGCTTCACTCTTTGGTGTTTATGCGTAAGGAAAACATAATTTAAGTGGTTGTTTTTGTTGTGAATGAAACAGGTTGATCCGACAAACAATAGCCCATTGGATTGTGTAATAAGAAGAGTGTTTACTAGTAGTAAAGGAGAGGATTGTATGCTTCTTTGCCCTGTTGATACGTGAGTAACGTAACTCTTTTGTTTCTTCTCCTTCTCTTACCATGTTAACAATTTTGTTCTTTCTTGCTTGATTGATATTCGGTTCTTGCTTCAGGCCAGTTCAGATTTTGAAGAGCACAAACATAGATGGATGGTCAGCTGTAAGTTCTCTCCCTTTCACCAATCTTTCTCTCATTCCCAATTTGCACCACAAGCTCTGTTTTTGCTTATCCAGATGTTTCTGATCTTTTAGGTCAGTGATGAAGAGGTTGAATCTCTTCTTCCTGCTGCTGCTTTTGCTCTTGCAAAGATCCATATGCATCTTGTACACAGCGGGTATGAATGACCATACCCTGTTTAAGAATAATTCAAGAGCTTTAGTTTCCTATGTTTCTTTGTCTCTGATACCATCTAATGGAGTTCATTATCACTGTAAATTCAGATTCTGTTACACTGCAAGGGGAGGCTTTTGCTACACTGAAGATAATGTCTTCGATTTTCGCACAGGCAACAATCTCTCTTTCTTCTGATATTTTATGCATATGATTAATATTCCCTAGCATCTGCTCTATATGAGCACGCACTAAATGATCTTGGCTTCATATTTACTGTGAATATATGGGGTATCATGCTTTTATAAATGATTGCATGAATTTTAAATTATAGAGTTGCAAGATTACAAACGGTTAATAGGTAGCAAAACCTCGAAACTGGCATTGTCCTGTGAACTTGCATCTTTACTAAACAAAAGTCTGTGATTATCTCATTTTTGGTTCTTGTAATCTACTTCCTTCTAAGTGAGAGGTGTTTATTCGGGCATATTCTTGTAGTTTACACTTTTGTGTATTACTTTGCTCATGTCGTTTAATGTGTAGAACATCAACTTTATGCAGATGATGGTCAAGATGTTGAAGGTTTGCCTACGGAAGGGGTAGAGATTACATGTTTTCATCTGGTAAACCTTTTACTTTCGGCATTTTTTCCCATTGATAATTTGAGGTTTTTTGAGATGTTGTGAATATAGCATAGTTTAAGTGACTTAACACGACATTCAGAATCTCAATGTAGTCTGAACCAAGTTTGTATTGTGGATCCAAAGTTGAAAACCACTGTAATTGTGAAACGTATGGTTTGAGTTCTGTAGAATCCGAAACTCCAGAGTTATGATATGCTCTTTTTTTTTTGGTTTGGGTTGTCTAAACATGAATTTGTGAAAATCAGGATGGATCACACTATATGGTCTACACGCCTTCAGATCCACTTCTCTTTGTTGCTGCTAAGGTACGTTTGTAAACTTTAATTGTTTATAAAAATTTTACCAAGCTGTAGCTTCTTCATGTAAAGAAAATATTATGGATGAGAAACAAAAGAAATAATAATACCAACTCCATCTGTGCAGGATCCGAATGGGCTGCTGCAAATTGCTGATGATGTAAGTGAACCTCTCTATTATGTACTTACCGACTCTTTTGGGTTACTAAAAAGCTGCACTACTAGGCGTTGACAGTGTGATTTCAGGGAAAAAAAAAGAAATGAGAATTAAAATTGTCCCAAGTAGATTATTTGATAGGCCTTAGCAAACATAGTTGTGATGTTTGTAGTAAAAATTAGAGAAAGAGCAAAAGGAAACAGAACTTGGTTATTGGTTCCACAAGGGAGAATTGCTTATAATCTAACACTTGTATGCCAATGGGTTTACACAGGAGCTCCTAGACGATCCAGCCGTGATTAGCGCCATAGACGAGGAAACCGAATTCAATGCATTGGTGGTACGTAAATAACATCAACGAAACATTTTTAAGTGTTTAAGTAAAAAGAAAGTGATGTTGAATGTGGTAAACTGGGTGTTTTGTGGCAGGAGGAAGAGGCGGCTCTTCTGGAATCATTGCTTGGGGAAGAAATTTAAAAGCTTTCATAGGGAGATCTACTTAGTTTTCTTTCTTTTTATGTTCCATATCAATGCTATTCCTTATGATGTTTTCCTGTTTATCATGAAAAAAATGTTTTTCTATTGCAAAATCTTTATCTGTGGGAATGGATGTTAATTGAGTTTGATCATTTGTATGCAAAAATAGATGTACAGAGAGACGTATGGTTCAAACACCAAAGCAGAAAACTCCATTGATTAGCTCTGCCTCAGATGGACATACACTCGTTTTCACTTTGCAATTAATAGTGTCTTTATTATAAGCAATAAATACGCATTTTCACTTAAATAATTTGTTTTTGTGCTTCGGTGGGAGTGTGACCGTAAAAAGCCTATCCATCCATTTGTTTTTCTTTTTTAATCTTCTTGCGGCTGCGTTACCAACAACCATCAGAGCTTAGCTGAGAGGGACAATCAGTGTGTTCATGGCGCTTACCGTCCGACCTCTATCTGTTCCTCGTAATTCTCCTATTCCTTCTCTTCATTGTTCTCTCTATCAGCTAGTGTTTCTGTCTAGTTTTATCTGAATTTAATAAGTTTGATGTGGCGATGATGTTTTCTCTGCTCCTCTGTTGTTTCAGTTGATGAGCTTCCCCTGTTCTCAATGTTTCTTTCTCTCTATATTGGAAGTGACATGTTAATTGCTTTTAGGAAGTGGTGAAGTTTCTGGGATCAGAGGTTTTAATTTCCGGAACGGATTGAGTTTGTGGAGAAAACATCATATGAAACACAACAACAGAGTTTACACTTGTTGCTCGTTTAGTACGGAGAAGGATCCTCTGTTACCTTCTATCCAACAGTTAACCGATGCTCGTATCATCTATAGTGTATCTGCTGCATTGGGTCATAACAAGGTTTCCTTTTATTTTATTTTTAACTTAGCTGTATTTGATTCTTTCTGTTCATTTTGAACTTGTCATTTTTTTCACAGGACGCACATCCAGAATGCAGCGCAAGAGTTCCTGCCATTGTCACAGCTCTCGAGAAGAATGAGCTCACTCCTAAGGTGATTAATCTCATTGACATTCATTTATCCTAATGCCAGAATAAGCAGACCAGTATATATATACATATATCTCTCTGAATCAGACAGAATTCATGTGGAAAGTTATCTTAGCATGAAATTTTGTAGAATTAACCTTCTACGTGTCTGCAGTTAGATTATCATATGAACTGCATTTTTGTTTGGGAAACTGCGCATTTCTTCTCGCATACAAACTCTTTAGGTCCAAAAGATTGTTGTATATTATGTAGTAGGTATGCCTTTGTTGTATTCACCATTCAGTGTCTTCATAGCCTCATCTTTCACCTTGGTGTATTTCAGTTCCGTGGCTCAGACATTCTTGAACTCGCAAATTTCAAGACTGCTACTATAGAAGACATTGCAAATGTTCACGAGAAGGCTTATGTCCTAGGCCTTGAGAAGGTTATTTACTTTCCCCATGTTATATAATAAGCATTTATCTATTTTCTAACTTTTTGTTTCATAAGAAAAATAAGTAGGTTTGCAGATAATAAAGAATACGAGTTTGAACTTTATCTGACCATTTACAAACTCAATCTTAGTTTAGGCAATGGACAAAGCTTCAGATTCAGGACTAATATTAATTGAAGGTTCTGGACCAACATACGCCACTTCAACGGTAACTGCTTTGTGCTCATCGCTTTACATCTCCAGAAGAATCAGTTTCTCTCCCTGAATCTCTCCCCTCTGTCTCAGACTTTCCAAGATTCACTTATCGCAGCAGGAGCTGGAATGGCTTTAGTTGATTCAGTGGTGATGTCTCATCTCACCATGTTAGCCTTGCTTTTTACTGCTTCAGATTCATTAAATGTTGGAAATGGTTGTAGATTTCTTAGCAACTTGATATGACTATAACGTTTCAGATCACAGCGTCCAGAAACAGCTTAAACCCTCCCACTGGCTTTGCGTTGATAAGACCACCAGGACACCACGCTGTGCCAAAAGGCCCCATGGGTTTCTGCGTTTTTGGTAACGTTGCAATCGCAGCTCGTCACGCCCAACGTGCACATGGTCTGAAACGCGTCTTCATTATTGACTTCGATGTTCACCATGGGAATGGCACAAACGATGCGTTTTCAGAAGATCCTGATATATTCTTTTTGTCAACTCATCAGGTACGGTCTACTTTTGTTATTTTTAGTTCAAGAATGAACACCAGTCGTTATGTTCTGTCATCCCAGGATGGAAGCTATCCTGGAACAGGGAAGATGAGTGACATAGGCAAAGGAAGAGGTGAAGGCACAACTCTAAACTTACCTTTACCTGGAGGATCAGGTGATATTGCTATGAGAAGTGCTTTTGAAGAAATCATTGTTCCATGTGTTCAACGTTTCAAGCCAGATCTTATTCTTGTTTCTGCCGGGTGAGAGTGTAGCAAGTTAATTCGTTTTATTTTAAAACCGTCTCATCATCTTCTTACATATAAGTTTCATCTGTCTTGGGGTTTAGGTATGATGCTCATGTCCTGGATCCACTAGCCAATCTACAGTTCACAACCGGAACATACTACTCATTGGCGAAAGATATAAAACAGTTAGCGAAGGAAGTGTGCGGAGGGCGTTGTGTGTTCTTCTTGGAAGGTGGATACAATCTTGAGTCACTTTCAGCATCAGTAGCGGACTCGTTTCGAGCGTTGCTTGGGGAAGAAAGCTTGGCATCAGAGTTCGATAACCCAGCTTACTTGTATGATGAACCGATGAGGAAGGTAAGAGATGCTATTGAGAAAGCCAAAAGCATTCATTGGTTATAAAAGAGTATTTTGCTACAAATGTCTACATATGTTGGGATTGGAGATAAGTAATTACGAATGTGTCAAAACCTGATGTTCCTGTAAATAATATATTATCAAAACTTCCACGTACCTATAAGGATCCGAAGAAACTATCTCATTGTGCCGACCAATGGCCTATTAAATAAAAATAGTATAAGGAATATGAATCGTGGGAAGAAGTAGAACTCTGTTGTTTACGTTATCTGCAACAGTTTTCATGCAAATCGAAATTGCATGCTAGTGCTGACTACTTCTTCTTAAAACCAAACCGACACGTGCATAGCTCCAACCATTCTTGACACGACACGTATACAAAATCACCGACTATAACCCGCCTAACACGTTATGTTGCGTGACAGAGCTTCTTTATCTCTTCTTTATACGTCCCCACATCGTACTTACTAATTACTATATAAAAACATGCGATATCTTTCAAATGATTCATTTTCTGAATCAAAAGTTAGTCTAATACCAAAACTCTTGAGAGATTCATCAGTTATTTTCAGTTTTTTTTTGGATTGAAGCTAATGAAAATGGAAGTAGGCAAGAGAATGGAGATGTTAGAGAGGAAGTCATCGATAGAGACAGAGCCCATGACATTGCATCTCGATCAAATAGAAAATGCTCGAGAGGAAGCTTTGTTTGTGATGAAAACAAAGACATTTGAGGAAGCTATGGATATCTTCACAAAGGTACTAATGATTTTTACTTAAAATCAACATTCTACGATTTTTACTTTTCTAATTTTGTAACATTTAATCAATGCAGGAGACGCAAGAGGGGTTAAGGGCTGATGAGGAGAAAAGAGGAAGAAGATGTTTAGATTTGCAGGATTATGATTGTGATGAAGACGAGAGACTAATATTTCTCGATCCTCTTGGTTGGGACATTGTTTCAGCTCCTTTTTAATCGAGTAGACGTCCTTGTTTTGTTTTCGTCTATCTATGTATCAATTTTCCTCCACTCCTTGAATCTTTACTGTAAATATCTAGTATACTTGAAGATGTTTTGATGATATATAGTTACGTCACACTGTAAATTTTACAATCTTTGTCAATTTGAGCACACAATCATTGTGTTTTGGAATTGGAAACCCACGATCGTCTAGTGTTTAATCTGTTGATAAAAGCTTTCCATGGAAGGAATAGATCAATTACAAATTTACGATGATGTTATTTCATTACAGATGAACACACGTTTTGTAATGAAACACGTTTAGAAAATCTCGAATGCGAGAAGCTTAATGTCAAAAATTAAAACCGAACCAAAATAAATTAAACCGGATCGAACCAAACCGAATACTTTTAACTGGTCTTCCGGTTCGATAAACCTGCTTCTTCTGACTGTATGACTGATGAGGCAGAGACTTGAGAGGAAGAAGGAAAGCTGCAATTTCAAATCTTTCTAGAGAGACTACGATGAACGCCAACTGCTTATTCTCAGCCTCTCCTCCTCCTCCTCCTCGCCTCCTTCCTCTTCGCTCTATACCGAGTGCTATAATTCCTTCTGTTTATCGCAGAACCGGAGTCTCCGATGACTACGTCGCCGTAGAGTGTCGGAATCTCTGTTTCTCCGCCACCGCAAGACCGGGGATTTCTGTTCCTATTCTCCGTGACTGCTCCTTTCGGATTCCTTCTGGGCAGTTATGGATGATTCTTGGTCCCAATGGCTGTGGCAAATCCACCCTTCTCAAGGTTCTTTTTATCCTTTTTTTGTCAAGCTCTTATAGTCAGTCCCACACAGTTTTAAAAGTCTAAAGCAATAGCTTATCTTGTCGTATACAACATGGGTCAAGGGAAAGGTCTAATCTTTCGAATGCTGCTTGTATGTATGTAGGTATGACTTGTATTAACTCTGCTTCGGAAAACTCTTGCAGATTTTAGCTGGTGTAGTGAATCCAACGAGCGGCAATATCTTTGTGGAAAAGCCCAAGAATTTTGTGTTTCAGAATCCTGATCATCAGGTTAATGTTTCTTGCTCTTACAATGTTTGATCATCTATTAGTTCCTGTATGTTTAAAGGATCGAACTTTATGAACCTAAGCAATCTGTTTTTTGTTGCCACTGCTAAGAAACATCAGTCAGTAACTTATACGTTTTCAAGTGTATCCGCTCACTGTGGCTTAGTCTGAGATGTTTTTCTTTTCATGGCAGGTAGTGATGCCTACTGTAGAAGCTGATGTAGCGTTTGGTCTTGGCAAGTATCCTGACATGAGTCTAGAAGAAGTTAAGTCTAGGGTTATTACAGCTTTGGATGCTGTTGGTATGCGTGATTACATGCAGGTCTGATTTTTGTGTTTATTGAATAAACCCAAGATTTTGTTTTTTTTTTTCTTCTAATTTATGATAAATTAGAGTATGGTTTTTGTTTCCAGAGACCGATTCAAACTCTGAGTGGTGGTCAGAAACAAAGAGTCGCCATCGCCGGTGCTTTAGCTGAAGCTTGCAAAGTGCTGCTGTTGGATGAGCTCACTACCTTCCTTGATGAGTCTGACCAGGTAATCCTTTGATTTAACTTTAAAACTTTGTGAATGAAACTTTGTATGGTAGACATTGGAAGTAAGTAACAGAATATGAAATGAATTCAACAGAAATGTTATTGCTCGTAACCTTCCCTTCATCTTTGCTTTTTTCCACAGTTGGGTGTGATCAAAGCTGTGAAAGAGTTGATAAATGCAAAGAAAGGAGGAGACGTGACTGCGTTGTGGGTGACGCATCGGTTAGAAGAGCTGGAGTATGCGGATGGAGCTGTGTATATGGAGAATGGGAGAGTGGTCAGGCACGGTGATGCAGCCACCGTACTAGATTTCATCAAGGCCAAACAATCGTCTTACATTGATCAAATCGGTTTTTAACTTATATTGTCAACCGATTTGCTGTCAATCTCAGCGTTTCCCATAGACTGATTCAAACCCTTAGTGGTAGTCAAAAAGCTGTAGCATATATAGAGACTTGGAGAGGCATTTCAGTGAAAGCTGGAGATTTACTAAGCTTTTGTAAAAAGATTGTGATGTACTTCTGCAGACGGTATGCGCTATTCGATAATTAACCGAGCAAAGTTGATTAGTCACCGGATCGATGCCTTTTGTGATGACTAATATCTCTTATATATTAAAGTGATTTCGCCACATGTTTTCTCCAGAATCAGTTTCACAAATAAATGATACATGACGCATAAAAAATATGATATGACACAATTCATACTAATTTATGGTAATTGTGACTGATCTTGCCATGTCACGCTTATTGATTTACATATTTAATTTGGAATACAAATAGGAATATAAAATTTAAGTAAATTTATATATTTACATATTTTCAATCAAACACGTTTGGAAGAAAAGATAATTAATAATTTAAGTAAATTTTCATATATGACATACATATATTTCGCATTAAATAAAAATAAACTAAATATGATTACAAATATAAAATTTTACATCAATTTATATATCATATTTGTATAAATCTCTATAATATTATTTGAGAAGTCAGTTTCCTATGTGTCACGCTCACGTTAACTCTTACGGTGGTTGATTACAATGATACCTTTAATGAATCAAATATATATCTGATTATCATTATTATATGTCTGTTTTATTTTATTTTTCCTTTTTTATTTAGGTTTCCTTTTTACTTTTAAAAAAAACCTATATATCTAAGAAAAATTATAAATTAAAAAAAACGAAAAGACATTTTATATATAATGTAATTCATAAAATGGAAAGTTCACAAAATAATCTTGATTTTAGTTATTAAAAGATATAATTATTGAGATGTCCTTAATGAAATAAAAATATTACATTGAATTTAGATTGATTTTTAAAATTTTCAAAATATTATTTATAATAAAAAGGAAAAGTTTATAAAGTTTAAAAACCGAATTTAGAAACGAAAATATATATACATATAATATGATTTCATTAAAAGGAAAGTTCACAAAATAGATTTATTCCATTTAAAAATATTTTTAAATAACATAAAATTTACTTTTGAAGTAATAAAATAAATTATTTATATCTATACTTTCTTTTCTGGAAAAATATATTTTCATATAATTTGATTTCATAATAATGAATTTCACACATATCAATAATTTTGATATTAGAAAAAGAAGTTGTATTTATTTTGACAATTTGTTTTGAATAATACAAAATATATATTTTCAACGTGATTATATAAAATAATTAAGTAACATAAATTGATATAATATAATTTCTTAAAAGTAATCACAAATAGTATTACTGTTTATTTTTAAGAGATAATAAAATACAAAATAAATTTCAACAATAAACACATTTTGATCAAATAATTATAAAATATTTTTTGATCAAAGAATAGAATAACACTAATTTTTTTAACGAGGTAGGTATTATATTTTATCATAATTAAAAAACATTTCTTAGCATTTATTTTCCTTTTTAATTTCATGTTTTATGTTTGTGGAACTTAATATAACCATAATAAAATATACCCTAGCAAATCTGAGTTTTCATTTATAAGATTATTTAAAATATTTCTTTTTAATGTAAATAAATTTCAGTTTACCATTCAATATATCCAAAGCATAAAATTATTTAAAATTTATCAAAAAAAAATATTTATTAATTACTTATATATATAACTTACTATTGTTCATCACTTTATCTTCTAATATTTGTTTAAAAATTAACATATAATTTGATAAATATTACCAAAATATATACACATTTAATTAAACGATAAATAAAATGAAATTTGACTTAATTATATAAAAATAATTATAATTCAGTTTTAATTTGAAAAAAAAATGTTTAACTTAGTATACTCACAAAATGAGTGATTTAATTAATCCAACTTATTTTTAAAATCATAGATTTAAATGCAATAAGAATATATAACTTTATAATAATATTTTATGTATTTTATAAATATAAATTATAGGATGACTCAAAACATATTAACAAGTGAAAATAAAATATTAATCAACTGTCACAATTTAGTTATTTTGTAGAATTTATATATATGCATGAGACTTCAAAATATTATTGTTATATTAATTTATGTAAGTAGGAATCAGACACTTTATTTTATTTTTTATTATTTCATTCTAAGAATAATATATCTTAAGTTATACAAAAGTTTACTAAAATATATTTAGATATCTAAGACAACAACCAATTTAAATGAAAATAAGAAAATTAATCAAAATTTAAATATATTTTGAATAAAAATATTGTAGTTGAATTTATAGAAATATATGTAATCCAATATATCCAAATGATAACTAAATCAACCGTAAAACAATCAAACCGACAGAAGATAACATATCTAAAATCATATGTTTAAACTAAATTAATGTAGTATTATTGATATAATTCTGACTTACAAATTACAAACTACTTTAAAACTAAAACTAAATATCAATCAATTGTTTTAGTTTATTCACTTTACAAATATTTATATCCGTGCATGAGCATGGGAAAATCACCTAGTAAAATTGTAAACATGCATCAAAAAATACAAAACTAAAGTAACTCTAATCTAAAAACAATATTAATTAATAGTTAAATATTTAAAATTTATTTAAATTTATCTGTTCATCTTCATCATATTAATTAACCAACTGATTTTTCAGTTTGACATATTTTAACTAAAACAAACAAAATATCTAACTTATTTGCATTTATATTTATTGAAAAAGTTATGAAAAATCAAAATAATAAGATTACAAACATATGTTTATGTTTTTTTATATTGAAATTAAAATATAAAAATAATATTATTGAAAATTAACTACATTCACTCTCAATAAAAAATGAAAACATGGTTTGAAAAAAATATGACATGGCTTGAAAGAAATACGACATGACATCTATTTAATTGTGACATATACAATTTTATGTTTTAATATTTATGTTTTTAGTAATATTACTTAAATATGAAAATGGTTATTTTCTATATACAGATTTATACTTTCGGCAAAGTTTTTCATAGTATAGTTTCAATTATTAAATTTTATATCAAAAATATTTTTTTCTCTATAAATATTCATTTTGTAATGTTTTAGAAATACAGTAATATCTAATAACTTTTCTGTATATATTAAAATAATATGATAATTGCAAATATAAATCTGTACATTAATTTACGAATCAGATTTTTATTATTAATTATATATTTTTATCAACTTATATATTTTATTTATATTTAATGTATATATATAGAACTGTTTTTTATATTTACAGATATAAATATTTAAAATAAAATTAACTAAATAAATTATAATAAAATAAATTTAAAATTTTAATTATTTTTATCATAATTTAAATAAAATAAAATTAAAAGGTTGACGCATAGTTGAATGAATCAAACTAAAAACAACTAGATTATAGTTTTAAATTAAAAAATTAAAATATAAAATTGAAAACTTTATTTATTTAAAATAAAAATATTTTTAAATTTTTATATCTGCGCATGGCGCAGGAAAACACCTATTTGTAACTTAAATATAATTGTTTCGTAATAACAAAAAGAATCCAGATCTTTGGCTCATATTTCTCTCTAGGTCCAAATGCTTACACATTGGATTCAGACTCGTTGAACATTCCAGTAGTATTGAAACAACATCTAATAACAATAACATGAACATGTTGAACTACGCGCACTTCAATGTAACAGAAATGTTAAAATAAGCATAAAGTGCATAACTTGTAAATGTATGTTACATATCCAACCAATTGCTTAAGACTTCTGGTTTGTTTGCTTTTCCTATATAATCGATTTACAGCTACTTGCATCTTCGAAAATACAATTTGGTTAGCTTAATAGTAATCAGAAAAATACATAAGGTGGAATGCAACAAAATAATACGTATTTTTTGAAAACTAATAAGAATGATCGTCAATGCGTTGGTTGTGAACAAGTCTAGTTGGACTTCACAATCATCAACATCATTAGCTTTATAAAAAAAAATTAAAAATATTAAACAAACACAAGATATAGATGTTCCAAGTTCAGATAAAAGCTTGCATTCATAACTCCAATGTGTATGGTATATTATAGATGATTATGTTGGTATATAATAGCATGGACTGGTGAAAATAAATAATTTTGTTTTTTTTCTTGGACAACAATATATTTTTTTTTATTAACCAATTTTCTGTTAAGATGAGTACAATAAGCATATTATATAATATGCAAAGGTGTCTTGTAAAAAGAAGAAAAGTGACTTATCATCTATAACCCTAAGAGAGGAGAAGAGAACCAAGACCAACCTTCTCTTTTATATTCCTTTTATTTTTCTTTTCTTTTGTCTTAATTTTCACCCTTTTTATCATTTCACCTTAGACTAATCCATCATATTCCTCTTTCTTCAACATTTTCTCTGTTTGATGTAGGTGAAGATAGAGATAGCATCCATGGATATGTCTAGAGGAAGCAACAGCTTTGACAATAAGAAAGTAAGTTGTCAGAGAGGTCACTGGAGACCTATTGAAGACGACCATCTCCGGCAGCTCGTGGAACAATATGGTCCCAAGAACTGGAATTTCATTGCTCAACATCTTTGTGGAAGATCAGGTAATTAATCTTTTCATGTATAGCTTGGTCTTTTTCATATATGTTCTATATGGTATCTATATTTTTTTAATTAATAATTGATCAATATGGATTCATAGGGAAAAGCTGTAGATTGAGATGGTACAATCAACTTGATCCAAACATCACCAAGAAACCTTTCACTGAGGAAGAAGAAGAGAGACTTCTCAAAGCTCATCGGATCCAGGGGAATCGTTGGGCGTCAATAGCCAGGCTATTCCCCGGGAGGACCGATAACGCTGTCAAGAACCATTTCCATGTCATTATGGCTAGACGCAAGCGTGAAAGCCACTCTTCCACGGCCACTTCTACGTTCGACCAAAGCTGGCATAGTATATTGAGCCCTAGTTCTAGTCTTACAAGGCTTAATAGATCCCAGTTCGGGCTATGGAGGTTTGAAAAGGATACAAGTCGTGGTCACTGGCCTTACACTTTTGTTTCAACACCTAGAGATGAGCAGTTTGGATCTTCATCGATCTCGAATGTACGCAAAGAAGTTTATTCTGAGAGGAGAAAGTTGAAAGAGTTGGTGGATCAACACAATAACGCGTTAGACACAGCTACACCAGATCATAAGAAGAACTCAGTTGAAGATGGACCATCCACGGGAGATGATGGTGAGAAGAAAAATGTTGCTTTCATTGATTTTCTTGGAGTTGGATTAGTTTCTTAGGTTACACTTTCACAACTCAATGATTTTAAAGGGTGTCTATCATTAGGGTTAGGTATCATTTTCAACCTTTTGCTTCCTTAAAACCTCATATGGATCATCTATCAATTACAACTCTCGTTTTCCATCTATTTAAATCTATATAGCTAGCATATATGTAGGTATATATATATATATAAGTATATATATATATATATATATGTATGTGTATCACATGCATTTAAATTGGTACATACGTATATGTATCCCTGTCGTTATAGTTGGTATAATGCATGGTTTTCTAATTAGTAGATGCATGTAAGATGTAACAAATATTTATAGGCGTATTAATACATAACGAGATGCAAGTCTTGTAAATGTCGTATATTATACGTATGTGGGCACTAATTACCAAGTAGCTGATGTATCGGAACTTGTAATGAAATTGTTAATCTCTGTGGGAGCTTGTATTAAAAGGCACATGTTATATGATATTTTTAGTGCGTTAGTTACATTAGATCGTCACTGCATGCATATTTGCATGGTGTTTGGGTGAAACGAATAAATCGTTTTCTCATTGCTGGTTTTACGGACATGCCTAAAACCAATTTGTTAATATACTTATTAATATTACGGTGGAATCATCTAGTTTTCCCGACTGGGAAAGAATAAATAATCTGCATGTATTCAATAATATCTGAGTGATACATACAATCGGCAATCTTATAAAGGCAAAGCTATGATGTTTGTCATCTCAATAAAAGAACTCATTAAATCTTTTCATACCTTTCTTCCTTTCCTTCGTACTCAGTTACTTGAACCTGCCCAGTATATATATAGTTGCATGATGGCATGTCCGTTTTTATTCGGTATTTCTATAGTTGCATCATACATGAACACTCGTAAGTTTTCAGATAGTTGAAAACAACCGCCAATTTTTCAACCAAACGTGACAATGAACAATGGTGCATGAACGTCTTCACCCAACTCATATATTATAGTGGTTTCAAATAATGTTGGTGTGTCTCATTCATATTCGATGTATACAAAACAAAAATAGGAGTCCTATATCCCAAATTATTTTCTATGATTTTGTGATTTCATAATTGTTGTGGAAAGTTCATGCGTTCTTTTTGTGGTTTATACATCATTGTTTTTAAATCTTAGCATCTTACACATAATAACTCAAGTCTTAACAAGATTAATAACAGCGTAAACATCATAGTTCTAAGGATATTTAGTACTTCCTCCGTCCCACTTTAAGTGGTGTTTAAGGAATTTCATTTTGTCCCAAAATAATTGATATTCTCACTTTTCTAGACAAAATTTAATGTTGATTAAAATTTATAGCCAATTATAAAATGTTGTATCTTTTTTCTATTGGTTAAACTATTTTATTTAATGCTATTTGTATAAAATCAAGATAAATTACATAGAATTTTGTGTTTTCTTAATCTCTGTGAAAAAACCTAAAACCCCACTTAAAATGGGACAGAGTATTTTTTTTGCTTAACATCTGCTAAAGATATCTAGTTACAAATGAATCTACTGTTCTTTTATATTTGTTTGTTTTGTCAAGATTATATAAGTTTCATTACAAAGAGATTTGACTATTCTCAAATATACAAACCAATTAGCAATTCAGATAACAAATAGAAACGACTTTACATTCCCAGTCTAAGACAACTCTTCATACGTTGCTACTCAGAAAAACTACTTTATTGACTAACGACGACGCTTTCACGCACCTAAACGCTATATTCTTTTGGTAGTGGGTGAAATACTGAAATACAAACGGCGTGCAAGACAGCGACGGTAAAAATGAATCTTTATTGAATAATTCAAAGTATATTTTCGTTACACAAAGTATATGTCAAAAGAATCAAAATTCACAAACAAGAATAAACAAATGTGAAAAAGGAAAACCAAGATGGCATCTTCTGAAGTGACCAAGAATCTTCACCCAAAAAAAACTTGCACAAACTCATGGGCCTCCTATATCACATGGAACTCTATAGAAAAAAACACTAACCACAAACTCATCTATAAACACTGAGAGACCGAACCTTTCTTCTGTAACAGCTGTGGACACGACAAAGGAAACACATCACTAGCATAACCAGAAACATCTTTGCATTTCCATTTCTCACTCTGTGGTAACCCAAAAAGCGTTACATTACTCAAACATATGTCCTGAAACGTTCCTCCTTCAACACCAAGCAACATAGGAGCCTTCCTCGAGTCCACACTCACAACGTTGTTAATATAAATACCTTTCACTCTCGGCATAGCTTTAGGATCCCACTTATCATCCGGGTGATCGTTTGAGCCTCTACTGAACCTAATAGGAACTTTCACTTTCTCCAATAACACATTACTAATGGTGATGTTCGAAATGTAACCGCCTCTTCCTATATCTGTTTTGATGCGGAGCCCAGCTGCTGAATCCCAGACGTGAATGTCTTGGATGGTTATGTTGAAAATCCCACCAGACATCTCGCTTCCTATTCCGATACCTGAACAAGTTCGTGTAGTACCAGAGATTCGTCTGATGATGATGTTTGAACTAGGACGTGCCATAGCCATTCCGTACTGGTCCCACCCGCTCTTCACAGCTACAAGGTCATCGCCGCTTTCGATGTAACAGTCCTCAATGCAGACGTTGGTGCTTGAGTCTGCAATATTATTCAGAGAAATAAGACACAGAACAAGATTGTATAAATGCCAGAATAGAGCGTTCTTACCTGGGTCTATACCATCGGTGTTAGGAGCATTCATTGGAGCAAGGATAGTCATATCTCTAATAACAACATTGCTGCAAAACAAAGTCATAAGAGGTTATTCGAATGAGGCAAAATGCAAGGAAAAACAGTTTGGAAGTATAAGTAAAGGACCTGCAGTAAACAGGATGGATAGTCCAGAAAGGAGAGTTGAGCAAAGTGAGGTTAGAGATGAGGATATTATGAGAGTTCTTGATCTCAATAAGATGGCCTCTCGTATGCACCAGTGTTCTGTTCCACCATAACTCCCACCACATTTTCCCCTGTCCATCTATTGTACCATTTTCACCTGTAGTAATTTTTTTTAGAATAAATCTACAGATGTCATTATTTTAGAACTAGAAACTGATTTATTACTCTCAGTCACAGAGCATTAAAGGACAGAACCTAAAACACAATGAGTTAATTCTAGAGAACTCCAAACTCAATAAGACCATGTAATCCTAAAACCAAGTCAACCTAAACTGGTTCTCCTGATAGCTATAGATCACCTGATCTGGCTAAAAGCAGAGACTATGACACCGCCTTGACTGTTTCAAACGCAGCATTTACTTTGTGTTATATACTTTTCAACCAAATATAAGGAAATTTCGCCTTCCATTTGCATTGGCCTTATAGTTCACGTCAAGGAATGAAAACATTAAGTTAACATTTTTGCAGAGAAAGCAGAAACAGTCCATACATGATTTTGGTAATGTTGAACAGATATAATAAGCGTAAGTAACTGGGGGCACTGAAAAAAAAAACAAGAGAGTAAAGTACCTGTAATGACAACATTAGTGAGGTTGTCTCCATGAATGAGGCTAATGTGTCGACCACCAGGTCTTTCTCTCCCTCTCCCATAAGAAGGCAATGGCTCTATTATGGGCCATTCGTTTGGGTCCTATCAAACCATGATCCCAGACAAAATATATCGAAATTGTAACTGTGATCAGTTAAAAAGATAAAGCAAAGAAAGTAATAAAAAAATGAGTACAGCTGACTTTTGAGTTTACATGACACATGAAACTGTGGTAGAACACTAGCAGACAAATTTGAACCAATATCAAAAACGGAAAAAGCTCTAGGTATCATGGCACATGACAAGCAAAACTATCAATAGATAATTTAATATTAAACTAAGAGACCACAGAAGTAATCTGGTAGATTAGATCTCATATCTTACAAAGAAAACATGCTTCAAACAAAAGTAATCACATTAGCATATAAAAATGGTTAATTTCACTTCTTCCCAGACCCTTTTTATTTTACAGATTACTATTGACATACAAAAGCACAGATAACAAAGGTAAATCCGAAAAATGATCAAAAAGATTTTTTTACAAATCAAAGAAGATTTTCCACTCAGAGACTATTCTACTCAAACATAACTCTTTCTACTTTCAAACACTTGGTGGGTGTGGGTCCTGTTAAGGACTCTTCACGAGTGACCGTGATTAGCGTAATCTACAGACACTGTTTACCAACCAAACTAAAACAAACCGACAAAGCTAAAACCAAGTTTTGGATTCTCACAGAGCAATAATCATCAAATGGTAAACTTTTTTTTTGTCAAATCAAATGGTAAACTTATTATCATTAACCAGGTGATTAGCAAACAATTAATCGGTTAATGTAGAGTATAAATTTTTACCTGGGATCCCAAAATAACAGCGCCTTGTTCGAGGAAGAGCGTGAAATTACTGGTGAGGTTAAAGCTCCCCGAGAGCCACGTGCCCTTGGGAACATTAAGCTGGGCCCCACTTTCTGCCGCAAAACCTCCTAGATGCCTTACCGCGCGGCGAAAAGCCTCCGTGTTAGACGTCTTTCCATCTCCCACTCCGCCGAATTCGGTTATAGACATGACTATTCGTTTCGGGGACGGGTCGTGGTTGAAAAACCCCGAGCAGGTGACCGGGTCGTGTATCGTCGCGGTGGTGGGGATAAAGAGAGGGAGGAATGAATTGGAGGAGATTTGGTGAGAGAGAATGGCTAATACGGCGAAAGCAAGGAGAAGGAGCGCCCACGATGGTCTTATTGTGATTGAACTCACAACACTCGGCTTCTCCGATTCCATCGTTATTTGATTCAGATGAAACAGAGGAGAATCTCTCAGATGATGATGATAATAGTTACGAACAGAAGAGTTCTAAAATGAAACTTTTTTGTGATGGGGTTTGAGAGAATGAATGAATGAAAAGGTCAGAATTGCATGTGTGTGCAAATGATTACCGTGAAGCTTCTTTTGGTTCGTGATACCTTACCTCTAATATTCGACTACACTTGTTTATACTTTTCTTTGTCTGGAAATAGAAAAGAAAATGTAATTTAAAGAAAAAAAAAAGTATACAGACAGGAGACATATGTCGTGAAAAGGGCACTAGCGATGGTGCATGTGAGATGCCAAAAGCCAAAGGTGGTAATGGAAGGAGAGAAAGTGCATCTCCTCTTCTGAAAATTAAATAAATATAATATAATATATTTTTACATCTCATTATCTATGGGCCTTTAAATGGTCTATGGTACAGTGACTGACTGTTGTTTTCTTCTTATGACAAACTAGATAATATCTTACAGAGTTGCCTGTCCGTATTGAATTTTTTTTCCGTATATATTAAATTGAAAATGCTAAACTGATAAAATTGTAACCTACATACTACTAAAAATGATATTTGTATGTCTTATTTTGTATTATTTTTTGGTCCAATCATAATAATAACTGGTTTGGTTTTTTATCTAACGGACACAACAATAAAAGCTTGTATAAACAGAGCTGCGCCAATCCAAACTCACCGTTTCATATTTATTTTATTTTATCTAATAAAAATTTCAAATAGCTGGACTGGTTTTAACTTCAGGGAACAGGTTCACGTAACCCCAGTTCCCGGATCCTTTGTGATCAACATCGGAGATGCCATGCAGATTTTGAGCAATGGTCATTACAAGAGCGTGGAGCATCGTGTCTTAGCTAACGGTAACAACAACAAAATCTATGTTCCTATCTTCGTGAATCCAAAACCAGAGTCTGTGATTGGCCCTCTTCCTGAGGTGATCGCAAATGGAGAGGAACCAGTTTATAGAGACGTTGTGTACTCTGATTACGTCAGATACTTCCTCGAGAAGGCACACGACGGAAAGAAAACCATTGATTTCACCAAGATATGATCACAATCAGACCTAAAAGGAGTTTGATGTCTTGTTTTGTTTCATGTTTGTGTAGGCGATTAAAAACGAAAGATAACATAAATATATATGATGTCTTCTTGAAACTATGTTCGGTATTGTGTGGTATAACGTGTTACAGAAGCAAGAAGTACACCCTTTGTAATTAGTGGTAACAAAGACATATGAGGTTGACTTCAATATTCAGACCACAACACACGCACTGTTCATAGACATGGCTACAGAGGATACATATAGTTCGGATTTTTTTCTGTCTCATTCGACTCAGCATTTCTCTCTAGTTTAAAAAAATTATAATACATTTTAATGAAAACCGTGATGAAAGCCTTGGCCACCTAATTCAAGTTGTGAAGAGTTCCAAATACCCGAATGCAAAGATTCCTGAGATTAATCTTTGAGACTAAAACGTTTTTGGGATTCCCACGATTAGCATAAAGATCGTTATGAAAACAAAAATAAATATTTAAAATATTTTTATAAGAAATGTGACTTTGACATTAAAAATTATGATAGGATATCATGCTAATTTCACATTAATCAATTATACTTTGATGATCAATCATACATAAAAAGTTAGAAGAAAAAGAACTTGGAAAATTTTAAAAATCAATTAGAAAGGTAAACAAAACATAATTTTAAGACAAACCAAATTTAACCGTAAAAACATGACAAAATACCATGTTTGATTAGTTTCACATCATAATAAACCCTGCAGAATTTTATTATTTTTTTTTTAAATCAAAAATTTTTAGAAAAAAAAAATTGGAAAACATTCGGAGATCAATTAGGTAAACAAAACATAATGCAAAGACAAATCAATCTCTAACAATTAAAAACATGAAAAATACCATCTTTGATGAATTCCCCGCTATGCGATTATGCTTTCATAATCAATCCTAGGAAATAGCTATTTAACTCAAAAGCTTTTAGAAACAACAAAAATGGAAAATATTTGACGATCAATTTGAAAGATACAAATACAAAACTTAATATGAAAACAAACCAAACATGATATCTTTAACAATAAAAACATGGCATGATACCATGTTTGATTAATTTCACGTTACACAATTATGCTTTCACAATCGATCATACAAGAACTTAGGTAAAAAGAACGATTCGAATTAAAAAGTTTTACAAGGAAAAAAATAGAACAATTCAACGATCTATTAGAAAGCAAAATAAGTATAATGTGAAAACAAAAAAACATGATCTCTAACAATAAAAATATGATAGGATGTCTTGTTCGATCAGTTTCACATTATGCAATTATGCTTCTTTAATCAATCATAAAAAGCTTAAGAAAAATATTTTAAATCAAAAGCTTTTTGGAACATAATGTGAAATCAAAATAAACATAATTTCTAGAACGATAAAAATATGACAGAATATGATGTTTGATAAGTTTTACATTATAAAAATATGCTTTCTTAACCAACCATAAAAACTTAGGAAAAATGTTTTAAATCAAAAGAATTTAAAATGATTTTTTGTGTGGAAAATTTGGAGATCAATAAGATAGTAAAATGAACAAACATGATATCTCTAACAATCAAAAATAGTACAAGATATCATGTTTGATTCATTTCACATTATGCAATCATATTTCCTTAATCAATCATACAAAAACTTAGGAAAATGTTTTAAATCAAAAGCTTTTAGAAAGAAAACAGATTTGGAAATTTTCAAAAATCAGTTAGAAATCTAAATTGTGAATATAAAACAAACATGATATCTCCAACAATCATAAATATAATAAGATATCATATTTGATTAGTTTCACTTTATGCAATTATACTTCTTTAATCAATGATATAACCGGCTATTATGAACTAGGTCAGGGGTGGCTTCTTGTCACTCACCAGCCGAGGAATACTGGCTCACTCGAAGCAAACAGAACGGTTGGTGATTTAGGAGGGTGGACTAGAATTGGGAAGCAAGAATAATTATATCAAATCTAAATAATTTGACTGTTTTTTATCTAATCGACACAAAAATAAAAGCATGTATAAAAGGAGTTGGGTCAATCCAGACTCGCCATTTCATATTTATTTTATTTTATCTAATAAAAATTCTAAATAGTTGGACTGGTTTTATCCAGCCCACAAAATGAAAGGGAAATTTGCCAAAAATGAATGAAAAAACACTATAGTTGTCTCTATAGTATAAATCCAACTTGAAGTTGTTCCAATGGTATAATCTTTTCTATAATTCCAATACTAACCTTGATTAATCATATTATCCCAAAAATTAAACATAATAATCATATTGTCCCAAAAATTAAACATAATAACAGTAGCCTACCCCTTTATCATCAGCAGAAAAAACTCATCTTGTGCTTTCACCAAATTTCCATACACCACATATTATATAGATATGCATCATAGAACAAGAGTTTGTGGAATTGACAAGACAAACTATGAAGAAGAAAGCATAGATTGATGAAGAAGAAAGACAAAATCATTTTTTTGATATTTTGACACAGAAAATCGACCAAAATACATATAAGAAAGTTAGAATATTTTTCAAATATTTTCTTTACCGAAGTTTCCATAATTTTCGGAAAAACAATTTTTTTCATTAGTAGAAGGCACATTCTACATGTGTAGAACCATGAAAGATATAATGAATGCAATTTCTACTGTTTTTAGATGTTTGTGTTAAGTTTAGATTTCAGCTTATCGAAACTTTAGAATACTCAATAAACGTGGAAATTAAATTCTAAGAAAAAAATAGCTTTTGTACAATTTCTAGAATTCGACTTTCTCATTTCTAGAAATTTAGTAAAAAGTAGATTATTCCTTCTAAAAATAGTAGACGGCTTTGTTTATTCTAGATTTCGTTTACTACTAATCCATTTTCTGTAGAACATGATTTCTACTTTTAGTAGAATGAAATTTAAAAAATTTAGTTATCAACTTTTTCAACAAAAAAAAATATGTGGATGTGCATATCAATGTTTTATTAGATGTTTATATTTTTAATAATTTTTTGGATTCATAAAACTATTTTTTCCATTTAATTTCAGAAATGTAAAGGATAAAAAAAGGAAAAAAATGAACAAAGTTTGATTTATACTATAGGAACACCTATAGTGTTTCTTCATTCTCTTTTGGCATTTGCATTTTTCCCAGAAAACAATAGGTTGATGATTTGGACTCAACACCCTTTCGAAAGAGAGGCTTAATTATCAGGATTATGATGGATTAACAATAACCATCATATGCTTATTTTATCAGAATAACCAAAACATCATCCCAAGTTGAAGTCGTGCGTGTGCGTATTTGACTATTGACCAGACAAAAGCTTGAAATGCGCCACGTCATCGTCTCTCTCTCTCTCTACTAACTTTGGTATTAATGTCATTTTATAAATTCACTGTACCAACTCAAACAAGTAGTAGTAGTAAAAAACTCTTTTTTTTTTCGCTCGTTTTATTCTTGTGAGAGTATATTATCAGCATCTTCGTCTTTCGTTTTCTCTCAATCTGAATCCTCCCCGGAGAAGAAAGTAGTCAACGGTCAGCAGGTTGTTTCAATTCGGGAAATATAGCTCGAGAGATTGTTTGATTAATCGATTTTGGGGGTTGGGTTTCTTTTCGAATTTAAAGTCAACGGGTGAATGAATACGCGTCGAGGGAGAGCTCTGGTCTTACTTTGCGTACTCTAATTTCTTTATCTTTGACTTTCCGGGGGCTTCCTTTTGAGCGTGTGTGTGTGTGTGGTAGTAGTAGCTCCAATCAATCGAGGAATCCAGATCCTTAATTTGTGGGGGTGGGTGGGTGGGTCAAAAAGAAAAGGCTGGATCTTTCTCTGATAATGAGTATCTTCAAATGAAAGTCGAATTCTTCTAGGGTTTCGTTTTTTAAGAAGTTGTAATGGAACGACGAATGATGATGATACCTGGATTCTTTTGGCTGGTTCTGGTTTTCGATTTGGTTCTCAAAACATCTGGCAACGTCGAAGGTTTGCTTCTTCCCTCATTTCTCTTCTCAATTTAGCTTTTGTTCTAATTATGTTCATTCCATTTTTAAGTTTGCTTTGTCGGTTGTTTTTTTTATCCTAGAGTTTTGAGTTATCTTGTTGGTCTCCCTCTAATTTGTAATTTGATTGCAAAGGTTCGACATTTTACTTGATTATTATTCTTTTTTTTTTTTTTTGGTTAGGTGATGCACTGAGTGCTCTGAAGAACAGTTTGTCGGACCCTAACAAGGTCCTCCAAAGTTGGGATGCTACTCTTGTTACCCCTTGTACCTGGTTTCATGTTACTTGCAATAGTGACAACAGTGTTGTCCGTGTGTAAGCTCCTTCCTCTCTCTACCCAATGATGGTTAGCATCTGTTACTAAGATTTTCATTGCCTTTATCTCTGCTCAGTGACCTTGGGAATGCCAATCTCTCTGGTCAGCTCGTAGCGCAGCTTGGTCAGCTCCCAAACTTGCAGTACTTGTAAGTCATCTCTTCTTTAAAGACTTACATATTCATGCAAACATAAGAGTTTATTCATGTTCTATCATGTTAAACTTGTCATTTTACGATAAAAGATGTAGCATACTTATTCTTCCAAAAGGCTGTAGAATAGCACTTTATTTTCTGTCTATGCTTGCAAATAGCATGTTATAGTTTGTTTCTCAGCACGTTGTCAGACCCTGGTTATACTTTTTTAAGTACTAGCTGACATATTGTTTAAGTAGCTTTTAAGATTTTATAACCTTTTGGATCTTTTGTGCATGTTAATATTAAAGAAAGTGTAATGATGCAGGGAGCTTTATAGCAATAACATTACTGGGCCAATCCCAGAGCAGCTTGGAAATTTGACTGAACTTGTGAGCTTGGATCTTTACTTGAACAATCTAAGCGGTCCCATCCCACCAACTCTCGGCCGACTTCAGAAACTCCGTTTCTTGTAAGCACAACTGTCCTTAAAAGTTCCATTGTCATTATTTGCTCCACTTTCATCCGGTTAATGTCTATCTGCTTATTCATGTCATGGTCTTTTCTTCTATTGGTGTTTAGGCGTCTTAATAACAATAGCTTATCTGGAGAAATTCCTAGGTCTTTGACTGCTGTCTTGTCACTGCAAGTTCTGTAAGTCTCTCCCATATTTCTTTGAATGCTTCTGATTTATTGTTCGGACACAAAATGATATCATCTTTGAAAACGCAGGGATCTCTCAAACACTCGTCTCACTGGAGATATTCCTGTTAATGGTTCCTTTTCACTTTTCACACCCATCAGGTTTTGCTTCTTGCTCCTAATTTTAAAATGTTTGTGGATATGTCAGATTGATTGATTAATTAATCGGAAGTTATCTACAGTTTTGCCAACACACTATTGACTCCCCTTCCCGCATCTCCACCACCTCCCATCTCTCCTACACCACCATCACCTGCAGGGAGTAATAGAATTACTGGAGCCATTGCGGGAGGAGTTGCCGCAGGTGCTGCGCTTCTATTTGCTGTTCCGGCCATTGCACTTGCTTTGTGGCGAAGGAAAAAACCACAGGACCACTTCTTTGATGTACCAGGTTAGCCAAACTTCCGTTGCCTCTTTTCTCGTTAACACTTCTCTTGCTCAAACGTTTTTTTTTGTTTTTTTGCAGCTGAGGAGGACCCAGAGGTTCATTTAGGACAACTCAAGAGGTTCTCATTACGTGAACTACAAGTTGCTTCGGATAATTTTAGCAACAGGAACATATTGGGTAGAGGTGGTTTTGGTAAAGTCTATAAAGGACGGCTAGCTGATGGTACTTTAGTTGCGGTTAAAAGATTGAAAGAGGAGCGTACCCAAGGTGGAGAGCTGCAGTTCCAGACCGAGGTTGAGATGATCAGTATGGCGGTTCATAGGAATTTGCTTCGGCTTCGTGGTTTTTGTATGACTCCAACTGAAAGATTGCTTGTTTATCCCTACATGGCTAATGGAAGTGTTGCATCCTGTTTAAGAGGTAGTCTCTCTCATCTTGTAGCTTACTCCTTGTTCATTAAGCGTTGATCTGTGAGTAATGTTTATACTCTTATCTTCTCCTTAGACCGTCCGGAGTCCCAGCCACCACTTGATTGGCCGAAGAGACAGGGTATTGCGTTGGGATCGGCAAGGGGGCTTGCTTATTTACATGATCATTGCGACCCAAAGATCATTCATCGAGATGTGAAAGCTGCAAATATATTGTTGGACGAAGACTTTGAAGCCGTGGTCGGTGATTTTGGGCTCGCAAAACTCATGGACTACAAAGACACGCATGTGACAACCGCAGTGCGTGGTACGATTGGTCATATAGCACCTGAGTATCTCTCTACAGGAAAATCATCAGAGAAAACTGATGTCTTCGGTTATGGAGTCATGCTTCTTGAGCTGATTACTGGACAAAGAGCTTTCGATCTTGCTCGCCTCGCAAATGACGATGATGTCATGTTACTAGACTGGGTATATATATAATGTGTTTCACATTTTGTATAGTCCATTATGTGTGTTGCTTCTTTTTGTGTTAACTTTTGGTACCATTCAACAGGTGAAAGGGTTGTTGAAAGAGAAGAAGTTGGAAGCGCTAGTAGATGTGGATCTTCAGGGTAATTATATAGATGAAGAAGTGGAGCAGCTGATCCAAGTGGCTCTGCTCTGCACTCAGAGCTCACCGATGGAGAGACCCAAAATGTCTGAAGTTGTGAGAATGCTCGAAGGAGATGGTTTAGCTGAGAGATGGGAAGAGTGGCAAAAGGAGGAAATGTTCAGACAAGATTTCAATTACCAAAACTATAACCAACCAAACACTGCCTGGCTCATAGGAGATTCCACTTCCCACATCGAAAACGATTATCCCTCGGGTCCAAGATAATATTTGTAACACGAATGCTTTTCTTCTTCTGTATTTATTGAGGGTTTTAGGTTCTCCTGCTCCATATTATTGGCTACATGCATGAAAAAAAAATGAGATTGGGGTTTGTAAGTTTTATATGAAAAGGGAATGTTCTTGAAAACTAAAACTCAAAACATGACTTTAGAAAGTTAATTCTTGAGGATTGTTGTGACGTGATTTACATATTACACGTTTATATTCATGTTTTAATATCTTTGGCCCTGTTCTATGTTAGCTTGTTATTTATATTTAAGGAAATGTTCAAGTGAAAAAAAAAAAAAAAACAAAACAAAACTAGAATGCGGTGGAAAGAGACAGAGATCATATCTGTTAAATACATAGAGAAAGGTCACACTCTTTGATGATATCTGAAACCCACAAACAATAAGTATACAAGTACAACTACATTATTATGATAGATTACATCAATTCTGTTACATGGTAGCACAAGAGATTCATCATGTATCATAGAGAGAGTAGAGATATAACCAAAGGTTGGAGCATTGATACAAAAATCATCAATACATCTTTTGCATATATGCTTAGTTAAGAATGCGACAATTTTGACGGACTTCACCTTGAGAGGCAAATTTGACATTAAGATTGCTCATTTTCTGCATGGCCTGTTGGAAATGAAAGAAAAACATTGCTTGGTTAAAGGCATAGCCATTAACGAGATTCCTGGTCATTGGTGAGTTGAATAAGGTTTGGTCCGAGAAGAGGACTCCTGATTTCCTTTGAAGCGCATTGAAGTAAGCGTTGTCGAAATCGTTACGCGTTGCATCAAATGGTTGTTCTGTGTTGTCACCAGCACTACAAGTTTTAGAAAGTGTTTTTGCAAAAGAAGAGTCCATGGTAGAGTCTGGGGTGGTCAGTCTATCCTTGAAGGATGAGCATCGTGCAACTCCAAGGGTGTGTGCTCCTATATATATATAAAATATATACATAAAATCCCACAAATTAAGTTTAGAACCAAAACAAACTGCAAGAAAATAAAAAAAAACACAAACCTAGGTTTATACTAATCAGGTTAGCAATCAAACAAACAATTAAGTTTAATATTATATTAGTTAAAAGTTCAAAGACAATCTAATTCAGTGTCTTATATTTAATTTTTTTAGTTAATAAAATTTAAGCTTATAACTATTTTAATGAACTTTTTTTTTTAATGTAAATTCCAGTTTTTTTGTTTGTTTTCTTGAACTAGCTACTAGCTTTCTTTCTTTATGGAGCTACCCAAAGTGTGTTGTAAATAAACAAGTTACCGGAAAGAGCAACAACATCCCGCACACTGAAGCCACGTTGGCCAAAAGTCTGAATGAGTTGAGAGGCATTGAGAAAAGGTGAAGGAAGATTTCTTGTATCTTCTATCTTCGACCTTCTACCATCAAATCTTCCATTTGGTATTTGATAATATGGACCACCAGCCTAATTAATAAACAAATTAAAAAGCCAATTACCAAATCTAATAATTATAAATATCATTCATCATAATATTATATAATCACATTGATCAGCTTGCTTACCCAAAAGACAGCATCTCTAGCAGCCATGGCAATAATATCAGCGCAAGAAACAACTCCTGGACACGAATTCTCTATTTCTGCTTTTGCATCATCTATGATCTCGTAGCCACGTAGACTCAGGTTCGCAGGTGAATCTTTTTCAGCAGTGTTGTCTTTTGTTGAATCTAGCAGTATAGAAGCGTCACATCCCTTAACAAGACAGAAACGAATAAGTTTTTTTTTTGTTTAAAAAACTAATATTACGGCTCTTCTAAACACACAATTAGGATGAAGATTAAGAAAAAGGTTTACCTCAATGAAGCAGTCGTGGAAGAGCATACGGATAAGACCTGCGGCTAGAGTTGGATCAGCTTGAAGAGCATTGTCCACAGTATTCTTCACAATCTGTTCCGCCATAGGACAGCTCATCATGTAGTAACCCATATTTAACCCCCTCACGTTATAAGGAAGCCCAATAATTGCATGCATCAGCATAATCACGCTCAATACATGTGTCCTAACCATCTTATTACTTTTAATCTCAAATAATGTTTGTATTCTGTTTTAAGCTGTTTTTGAGTATGCTATTAAGTTTACAAGCTTGAGTATATACCAGCTTATATATAGTAAGGACTCTCACTTGGTCACGCTTCATGATATTGGAGTGGTTGAAACATGGAACATATAAACCAAATTATATAATAATTGTCTATTGCACCTTTGGCCGGCCCCATGATGGGATATAGTGGTCTATGGCGCCTTACCGTTTACTCTTATCATAGTGAATAACTCATCTTATTTTATTCGTAATGGCTGACCTAATTTGCATGTTATTGCATGAAAAGTTGCACGTTGTGTTTGACACATAAGACAATTTCTTGCCTTTGCCAAAACTTGAATTCGCTTTGTCCACAAATTGTGTTTGTATAAATAATTTAGTACCAAATATACCACATGCTTTACCTGACCACAAGTTTTTATTTAAAAACAGAAACTTGTATTTTTAATTTTATTTTGAAGATGAATGTGTATTTCACTACAAGTCATATAATATTTAGCTAAATTATAAAAAAAGCTTTTAGCAACGAGTATTTGATGGCAAAGGAACTAAACTTAAACATGCTGATTCGAGAAGCCTCGAACGGCAAAAGCTTAAACATGGTGATATGATAAACTCAGACCCAAATGAGCCAAGTATATAAAGATTAGATTCAATCGTTTCTAAATAAGATATGATTCAACACAGTATAAATTGGCATATAGTGGATGTTTCTAGATATAATGATGATCGCGGTAACTATTTTAACTATCGAGAAGGAATCAGTCTAGAACTTGTGTTTCGTTACTGAATGCAGAGAAATTTGACTATCGATTAGTGGTGAATAAGATAATAGTGAGTTGATCAGTGACTAGTAATTAATATAAGCAAAACTTAGATGCATGCATGATTGAAGAGAGAACTCAGAGATATAAAAGTCAAACAAGACATGTAGCTAGCTGGCTTCCATTAGCTCGAGACATCCATAGAAATGGACAAGAGAGTTTGGTATTCTTAAATGTAATCGCATGCCAATTTTCACTTTTATATACCTCAGTGGCTCAGTGCTTTCGACGCGGAATGTCAAGTGCTACTGCTATACATTGTTCCACTTTCTTATCCGGTAAGGACAAAAACAGTTGATCAGAGAATATGTTTTTAATTATTTTCTTGTTAAATTTTGAAAATGTTTTTTTTGACGTAATATACACTTCTAGAGCAGCTAAGTCTACATTGGAAACGAACTTTTTTTGTTTACAAACTTCCTCAGTATGTCTTACCTGTCAACTACTAGTATATGTTACATCACTAAAATTCATCACCGTATACAATCCGAACTTAAGACTCTAACTTTTCTTCCTTGAATATTTTTGTTGCATGTAAGGTATACAAAGCAATAAAATGATATAAAATACTTATGTTTTTTTTTACTTGAGAATACAAACACCTGATCCGGCTGATATGGTTCCTACTAAACGTCTTTGTGTTTTTGTTTTTATGTTTCTGAGCTAATATCTTTGATTGATATAATAAACTCAGATCTCTATTTCACGAGATTTCTCAATTGGATTGGACAATGCTGGTCCTTCCCACAGCTCCCTAAGATCCTTTCTCCGCCATGACATGAAGATCACTGGTCCTAACGTAGATGGTACCTATATATAAAAGCGTAATCACAATCTCATTATATTTCACACTGATTGGCGCTCATGAATATAAAAAACTGGATTGAATCAACAAGTTTGGCTTAAGGAAAACAAGTACCAGATAAAGCAGAGCTGGCTGAGGTGAGTGGGTCAAGACACCAGCAGCTAGAGCCGAGACCAAACCAATGGCGTACCCAGGAAGCGCATACCATATGTACTTGTGTCCCTTGGAAGATTTTAGATCAAAAAGATTCACCACATCTCTTGTTTTCCTATGGTCAAAGCAGAGGATCAAAGCCAGAAGCATTGCAGGAATAGCCTGAAAACAAAAACAACATTTCATACAGTTAGTGAACATTGGAAGAAACAATCTTAAACTATAATAACAATAAAGGTTTTGATATGTACTACCATGTCACCAAGACCAAGCATCATGAAATCTGAGGCATTCACACCGGGAACCACACCGCCCAATAAGTTCCTTGGAAACACTATTTTAACAGGCAGCTCCAGTTTCTTTGTGATCAATTCCAGTCCAGGAAGATTCAAACTGTTGGCTACCGTGTGAACCGGGTTCGACGCTTGCTGGGTAGCCACGGTCACCATAACATTAGCACCAAAGAATCTCTCAGAGAAGAAGACCCAGAATATGTCGTACACAAACAGACACAGGAGGAGCATAGCACATATCTTGATATTAGGAAGACGAACATGGCTGACGAAAGCAATACAGATAGAGATCCCAAGCAGGTTGTTCAACACCCAATGACCAGAGACAAGCCACGCCACTACTGTCATGGCACATGCCACAAGAAGCATTCCTTGCATTCTAGAGAACGATTTGGAGCAGCAGCGTGAAAGAAAGGGGTCAGAGAGACCAAGCAGGGACTTGACATACAACGCGTAAGGTGAGAGCCAGAAGAAGAGAGACGAGACCGAGGCGATGGCTGTGAAGGCGGTGAGGAGCTGAGAGACGGAAGAGAAGAGATAGAACATGAGAAGCAGACTGCAAGAGCTCATGACAGGGATCATCAAGGCCTGAGAGGTGTCTAGCGTGATGGAAGCTTCGGAGAAGTCACGGTTTCTCTCCATCTCTTTGGCGTAGTTAAGGGAACGGAAAGCAGATGCGAATGTGACGGTGACAGCTGTGAGAATGAGTGTGGCTGGAGCAGGTTCTAGCAGATACAATAGAGTCCATAGAGTCTCCATGATCAGAGGAGTCTCTTTTGATATATGTTCAAAGCCTCCAATTTGCAATATTCCAATAGATGTGAACCTGCAAAAGATCAAATCACACAACAAATACAAGAAAGGTTCAGTTTTTAGACATCATAGCTCAGTTTGAGTTATATAAGATTCAAACTAGATATCTAATTGTTTATAAGCAGGTTGAAATTTGGGAAACTCAGCAATAAAAGTGACAATTTTTATTGACTAACAACAATCCACAATCAAATTTTTCAATAAAATTAAATTCGAGGAGTTTGTTTTCTCCAGCCAAGGATACAAAACTATGCTGGGGACACTGTAGTAATCAAGCAATGTCTCACTTCAATAGAAGAGATCAAAAGAGAGTGAGACGCAGATCACAAAAACCATCGACGGGCGAAGCCAGATAGAGAAGATGAGAAATAGAGATTGTTCTCACCTGAGAAAACCCTAAACGCGTTTGTTGAATCCCTTGCAAAGGCTTCAATGGAGTGAATTGGGATCTAGGTGAGGTCTCACACGCATTAGAGACAAAGAGACGAGAAAAGATCATTTGGAATTAATGAAAAAAGTGTATTAGCTAACGTAATTATTATTCACACTGTCAAGTGTCAACGTATTATGATTAATTAATTACTACTATTAGACCCCCAAAACAAAAGGTTTACACCATCTTATCATTTCACTATATTAACTCATTTTATAAAATTTAAAGAAGCCAAATAAACAGGCTGTTCCCGGTAACTGTCTGATATTACTTCAGCTTTTACAACTTTGTTTACGGCCTGTAGCCGGTTATCTCCAATCTGAGTGTTTAAAGGGAGGGACACATAGGCTAACCCTAATTTTTCAAATTTCGAATTTACGCTCGTCTCCTCCTCCTTCTTCCACTACTACTACAGTTCCCCCCCTTCATTTTGAATCTCATTGCCGTTATTTCCAGATTCTCTCCACCACTCTCATTTAGGATTTCTTCGAGATGGGAGCAGCTCACAGCCAGGAAGATCTCGAGATCTGTACATCAGACGAAGAAGAATACGAAGAGTACGAAGAACGAAGAGACGGCCAAGAATCAGAAGAAGAAGAAGAAGACAAGTTCGAGGACTCGAGAGACGATACGTTAGATCCATCTCCCTCCAGTGGACGCCGTCGTCTCCGTCCCAAACCTCCTTCGTCATCATCAATAGACGACCTCGACGCGAAGCTCAGAGCACTGAAGCTGAAATACACAGCTCCTCCTCCTCCTCCGTCTTCACAAAACTCAGCTCGGCTTTTCCGTTACATCAACGGCAACACACCCAAAGCCAAATGGATCACCGCCGAGAAATCCACCGCCTACTGCTTCGTCAAGACCTCTCGAGTGAACGAGGACGAAGAAGACGACGACGAGAATCAAGATTCGGAGACGGAGTGGTGGGTGTTGAAGGTAGGGAGCAAGATCCGGGAGAAGGTATCGGAGGAGATGCAATTGAAAGCGTACAAAGACCAGCGCCGAGTCGATTTCGTCGCTAAAGGCGTCTGGGCGTTGAAATTCGCCACCGTCGAAGACTTCGCCGCGTATGTGAACAGCTACAACAACTGCTTGTTCGAGAACAACCACGGCGTGGAGCTGAACGACGCTAGTAAGGCTAAGATCTTTGGGAAAGATTTCATCGGTTGGGCGAATCCGGAAGCTGCTGATGATTCAAGTGGGAAGACGCTGACGATATCTTGCTCAAGAGTCCAGAGTCCGCGACTCCGGTGAGGGATACGCAGGATCTGACGGAGGCTTTTGAGGAAGCTACGAGTGAAGGGATACATAGCTTAGCTCTCGGTGCGTTGGATAATAGTTTCCTTGTGGGGGATTCCGGTATTCAGGTTTTCAAGAACATGAGGCAAGGGATTCAAGGGAAAGGTGTTTGTGTTAACTTCGAGGGTGGTGGTGGGCTTGGTAGGGCGGCCCACTCTGGGCCGAGGAAGGCTCTTCTAATGAGAGCTGAGACTAACATGCTGCTGATGAGTCCCATGAGTCAAAACCGTGCGATTCATCAGGTTGATATTGAGACAGGGAAGGTTATTTCGGAGTGGAAGTTTGAGAAAGATGGGGTTGATATCTCTATGAGTGATATTACTAACGATGGTAAAGGTGCTCAATTGGACCCGTCTTCGTCGACGTTTCTCGGTTTGGATAATAACAGGCTTTGCAGGTGGGATATGCGTGATAGGTATGGGATGGTTCAGGATCTTGCTGCTGCTAATGCTCCGGTTTTGAATTGGGCTCAGGGGCATCAGTTTTCTAGAGGGACGAACTTTCAGTGCTTTGCAACCACTGGTGATGGTTCGATTGTTGTTGGTTCTCTTGATGGGAAGATTAGGCTTTACTCGAGCAACACTATGAGGCAGGCGAAGACTGCTTTCCCTGGACTTGGTGCGCCTGTGACTCATGTGGATGCTACGTACGATGGGAAGTGGATTGTTGGGACAACTGATACGTATCTGATTGTTATCTGTACCCTTTTCACTGACAAGGCTGGTAAAACCAAGACTGGCTTCGAGGGTCGCATGGGAAATAAGATCGCTGCACCGAGGTTGCTGAAGCTAAGACCTCTTGACGCACATTTAGCTGGATCTAACAACAAGTTCCGCAATGCTCAGTTTTCATGGGTAAGAAAAACTCTAGTTGCTGTTTTATATTTTGCGCTTTAGTGACAGTCTTACTCTAAACTAACCGCATCATTGTTTGCATGTTTTCTTCATAGTAGAGTGCATATAGTTTTTGAACTCTATGAATTTTCTTGAAGACAAACATATTGATGTTTTCTCCTTTCACACGGAATTGCTTCCTTTTGATACCATTCCACTAGCTGAGTTGGTGACTATATGCAGGTGTTTCCATTTATATTGACTACTGGAGAAGTTTATTTCTTAGTTGAAGTATAGTTCTCATAACGTGAACCTTTGCCTTTGCAATAAAAGTTGTATTGTCTTGTTCAGTTTGTCCCACAGTTATTAAAATTACAGGTTATAGTGTTCCTTTTTTGTCTGGTGTTACTTTTTGGTAATCAATCTTAAGTGTTTCCTTGTTGGTAAATTTGGATATGTATAGATCACGGAAGATGGGAAACAAGAGCGTCACGTGGTGGCAACTGTTGGCAAATTCAGTGTGATATGGAACTTTCAGCAAGTAAAGAACGGATCTCACGAATGCTACCATGACCAGGAAGGCCTGAAGAAATGCTACTGCTACAAGATAGTCCTTCGGAACGAATCCATCGTGGACAGCCGCTTCATGAATGACAACTTTGCAATCTCTGGCTCACCTGAAGCGCCTCTGGTCATCGCAACTCCCATGAAAGTCAGCTCTTTCAGCTTATCCAGCAAGCGATGAAACAAGCAAGTATGGACCTTAGGTCTATATAATTCAAATCCTAGTTTTGTTTGTAACCATGTTAAACTCTTCTCTTCTTGCTCTTAGTATGCTGTTAGATTGAAACACAAAACATCCCAGGATGTTTCTCATCTACTTTGGTGTGACATTGACTTTTGAGTTGGTTGTAGTATCTGCTTTCATTTGATAGAAGCTAGAAGGTTTCAACATAACATGACTATGTTCTTGCGGAAACAAATCTGGTAAATTAGTGCTTAACTCCTCTTTAATAGTATAGACCTTTACATTTATAAAAAGTTTGCATAATCAACTTGTTCATAGCAAACTCACTTATTAGACTTCTTCTTCATCATGAACATAAAAAATCTTGGGAAGAGTTTCTTCTTTTTCTTTACAGGATTTGCCTGTGGGGTTGGGTTTGTTTCAGTTCCATTAGACTCTGTTTCTTTCTCCGTAGACTCTTCTTCTAAGCTTCTTCCCTCTACGTTCACTTCATCATCACAATTCTTTTTCTTTACATCATGTTCTTCCCTCCATTTTCTCAGCTCTTGTTCTACACCTAGCTTCCCTTCTTTAGCCTTTTCAGCCTTCTCAATTGCTTCCGCTAGTGCTTTCTTTCTTGAATCCATCTCTTTGTTTGCTTCCTCCAGTTTCTCCAAGTTCCTCTTCTCTGTTTCTTTAGCTTCCTCAATCTCAGAAACCGCTGCTGCAACCTTTGTATTGGCTACCTCTTCAGCCTCTTGAGCACGCTTGCTGAGCTCATAGTACTCATCTAGTGACAGTGTTACACTCCTCGGAGAATCAACGCTGTTTTCCTTCAAAGCAGATTCGCTCTCTTGCAAGGCCTTGATGGTTGCTAATGCTAATCTCTCCGAAGCTTTAGCAGCTTCGATTTCTTTCTGAGCTGCAACCAATCTGCTCTCCACTGTGCTTGCTCCAGCCTTGGCCTGCTCTGCTTCTTCTCGAGACTTTCTCAGCTCTTCACGAGCAAGTTCAGCTAATGATTTGGCTTCATCAGCCTCTTGAGCTGCTTGCTGCAGCTGCTTTGGTAGCTCAACCATCTCCTCTTTAGCTTCTTTCTCTTTGGACTCAGCGAGAGCTATCTCGACCCCGGTTATGTCTATCTCAGCGGCTAGAGACTCAACCGCTATCGACGCCATCCCTTCTCTTTTTTTAATCGAGTCAAGTGCTGTTTTCTCTTTATCAAGTTCCAGTCTCAAGGAAGATGATGCAACCTTCAAGCATTTCACTTCAGAAGTTGCTTTCTCTATATTCGCATTGACTTCTTCGAGCTCCTTCTTTGCAGAAGCAACAGCCGTTTGTACATCTACGTGTGATTTCTCCTGTAACGAGTTTGATGATTCGTTGTAATCTTCCAGTTCTTTCTTCAGATCAAGAAGCAACGCTGAAGCAAAATCAAGTTTCACTTTCAGCTCCTTGGTTGAAACTATATGCTGCTTGAGTTTCTGAAGTTCTTCCTCTGCTTGCTTTAGCTCCTTCTCCCACCTGTGAGTCTCCTGATCACGCGACACGACTGCTCCGATCTTATGCTCTTCCGCTTCCAAATGAGAAGCGTGTGCGCATTCCAAAGACTCCTTTGAAGCTATCAGCTCTATCGTCAGCTCTTCAACTTTCCTCTCAACTTCTTTTGAAGCCTTGACTGCTTCTTCTGCTTCCTTCATAGCCATCTCTTTCTCTTTCACCAAAGCATCATACTCACTTTGCAGAGTTTGCAGCTCTTCCTTGACGGATTCAAGTTCTGATATAGCAGATGTATGCCTGGCTTGAGCCACTTCAAGCTGTGCTTTGGTGGCAACGCTAGCTTCACTAGCGATTCCTTGTTCCATCTCCTCAACTCTCATCTTTGCAAGGTCTGAGTCTTGCTTAGCCTGTTTCTCTTCTTTTTCCGCCTTGTCGAGATTAAGCTTCAGCTCTTCAATGAGTCTCTTTGTGTTCTCTAACTCCTCAACCGTTAGGAACTTTGACATCTCAACGGTTTCTGATTTATTCTTGTACTCAGGGATCTGCTCCTCCAACTTTTCAAGTTCTTGTTCCACAAACTTGCGTCGCTGCAACAGAACAAATAAAGTGAGAACAAGTCTTTCCAAATAACAATGCAAAGAAGTCAGATACATTACCTCTAATACTTCCATTCTATGTGCTTTCCAATCTGTGATTCCTCCAAATTTTGAGACAGCTTCTTTAACAGATTCAATAGGAGATGCTGTGTCAATGGAGTGTCTGTAAGAATCTAGATTTTTGGGTGTTCCATTGCTCAATGGTGATGATGATACTCCAAATCGTGGAGACAAGAGTGCTCTTGGGGAACCAAGGCTTCTTAGGGAAGAAAGAGATCTTGAAGGCACTCTTGGTGCTCCCACAGCTCCATGATTAATCTTCACACGAGGCAGAACAATCTCAGATATAGTAGAAGAAGGAGAAGAATCTTGTGCTTCTTCTGCTTGACTGCTTGATAAACCGGATGGCAAAAAAGTGTCATCCATATAAATTTTCCCATCATCAGTTGAATCTTCATTTGCTTGAGATTGTTGGATTGTTTCATCTTCTTGAGGCTGCTGCAGCTCAGGCTTTATGATACCAACATCTGATATCACATTAGGTTCTTCTGGAAGGGGAGATACTGTTTCTGGTAATTTCAAATCCTCCATTGGAGGAAGCTAGAAAGGCAAAACGTTACAAGAAAGAAATCAACAAGAAAGAAACTTACAATAGAAAAGGAAAAAAAATGAAGAACGTAGAATAGAATCAATGTTTTGTAGAGACAATGTAATGAGAGGTACACGATTCAAAAGTCTATAATTAGAAAAAGAGATAATCCTGGACACAAATGGTTGATTAACCAACCTTCTCTCTTCTCCCTCAGTAATTTTCGCTTTCTTCTTCTTCTTTTGAATCCTATTTTTTTTTCTTTTCATGTAAATAACATACTGCCGGATTTAGGCATTTGATCCTAAGTACCATTAACCAATATGCTCTGTTGAACAACCAGAGACTGTGATCACAATTCACAGTCAGAACCAGGAGACAAACTTTTGGTCTGACACAACAAAAAAATGCCATGTTTAGAGCTTTTCATTCATAAAACTTTGACCGGTGATGGCAATGGGTTCAAGCTTCACCAAACCCATCATCATCATCATCATCATCATCTTTTTCTGCATCTATTCCACTCTCCACCTGTTTATTTTTTCCTTCTGAGGCATTCAAGCCTGGTTTGTTCATAGAATTCAAGTCCTTGTGAGTCCCATTCCTCTTTTAGTTTCTCCACTCTCTCCCTCCCATCAACTCTTTCTCTTCTGATGCCTGCTTTATGTCATAAATCTCCACTATTTCTCCTGCAAAATCACATTACCAAGCAGTGGATATACAACAATGGTCCGAGAACATGAGTTCAAATCTTATAAGCAATTATGTAGCAATGTTTATTTAGTTAAATAAGTGAAACGCTATTCCGTCATGGAATACACTTAAATAAAACAAGAACAGTACAGTTTACATGATAGCCACTAAGAGAATCGATCTACATTTGACAAAAACATGATTCTTTGATCCATATTTTGACTCTGACAATGTGTTGTGGTAAGTGGTAAAATCCATGTGTTTTACAGACAAAAAAAACAAGAAACCGAAAAAAAACATTCTATTATCGTATACAACTGGCCAAAGATGTTAGCATCTTGGTCCGGTACTTCAACTTTCAAGACTGAAGAAGAATCCACTAGGGGTTTTGCTGAAGCATAACACAACATGACATAACCAACACTGTCTCTCTCTCTTATTGTCCCATCAAACAGTCCTGTCCAATCCACAAAGGGGTTTTGCTCAAGCCGTTACAACACCTGAAACCCATGGAACGATAGTAGGAGCTTTTGGGTGGTTATTTCTGTATGTCTCTGAATATCTGTCTTTAAAGCTCCGTTTTGGCTTCTCTGCCTGCAAGTTACATTGACATAGTTTATAAGACAAGCTTAATAATCCAGAGTAATCTCAAGGAAAATAAAGTGAAAGAGGTAACTTCTTACGTATTTAAGCCAACATTCCTGATGTTTATGCTCATAGATATCTGGAGAAAAGCAGCCAAACTCAGATGGGCAATAAACCCATATGTTGCATCTCATCTCTCCAGGCTTCGCGCGCTTTGCCTGGTCTAAGCAAGCTTGGCAACAGTCAGCTGCACTCTCTTTATGATGTGTGAGTCCCCACCTCACTGCAGCACCACCATAATCTGTGTGAAGCTCTACATTACATACACCTGGCACTGGTCTGCCAGCTAATACCTCCTCTGTAAATTCCAAATAGAATAAATGCATATAGCATCATGAGTTATAAATTCGTCAAACTACATATTTATGCAAAATTAGAGATTGGGGGAAAGTATTAAATTATTGAGATATAGTACCAGGCTCTTCTTCTCCTTCAGGTTTATCATCGTGCTCTTCATTGTGAACCTCAGCAGGTAACCAAAAACCAATCTCTTCAGACAGCACATCCCAATCCAGCTCCAACGCTCTTACAAGCATCCCTATAATGTGATAGTCACAGGCAAAGTAAGAGTGAGTGTTCCACTCTACACAATGATCCAGTATACAGAGGGTTTCTTAAAAAATGAATATTTGGTCACGGTAAGTAATACCTGCTTCCTCCACTATCATGGTGGAATTAACCCCATTTTGTTCCTGAATCAGCTCTTTAGCTTCCTTCAGCTTCTCACTGCGCCACGTTTCTACAGCTTCTGTTTCGCCAAATGAACAGAAGAAGGTATTACAAATCATAAATTGAATGGAGAGGAACATTATTAGTTACTTGAGCTATATATTCCCCTAAGACAAATAAGGTCAAAAAGACACCATCACATTTCAACGAGCAAGAAGACAAACCCTTAGCAGGAAAGTTCACAAAGTACCAAGAGAATAAATGTCATAACTTTAAACAAAGATCCAATTTTTAATTATTATTTAGGATTTGAAACAGCAACAAACCTCTGACTAGTGTAACATTGGACTTCTCCTCTAATCTTTTCAAACGCTCCAAGATCTCATCAACTAGTTTGCCTTTTACATTAGCAGACAGTTCAATACTTGATTCTGAAGTGGCGAGATCATGTTTCAGCTTCTTCACCTATTTATGACAAAAACATTTGATGAGAACCAAAACGCATCAAATCAAAAATAGAAGTTACCATTTAAAAATAAAATAAAAAGCCACTAACCAATCTAACAAGCTCAGAAGGATGCTTAGATCTTCGAATCCGAGTAGATTCCTCCATTTTCCTAATCTCATCTGCCCTATACCTAACAACTGGATAAGAAAACGAAAAAAAGCCAGAAGCTTTAGATTACAAAACACTATCCACCAATTTAAATAAGAACCAAATCAAAATCAAAAAGAGAACGAACCATTGCGGTGATTGGGGTAGAAGTGGAGAGAAGAAGCATAGAGAAAGCGAAGAACAAAGAGAGCAATGAGAATGTTGAAAGAGCAAACGAGCAGTGTTATTCTTTTGTAGGATACAGCTCCGGTGACGCTCCATTCTCCTCCTCCCCTCGCCATCTCTCCTCCCCCGTCATCCCTCCATTTCCCTCTCCCTCTCTCTCTCTTGAAGATCTCCAGAAAGTTGATTCGATTAACACTTTCTTCTTGCTTTTAATCTGACGAAAAGTAGAAGATGATTCGATTTCTCTGAAAAAAAAAGAAAAGGAAATCGCAAACGAGAGGAAGCAAGCTTCGAATTATTACCGAACACACAAACAGTGTAATAATGTTGGTTGTGTAATTAATACGAACTTGTTTAATTAAAGACACATCTCTGGTTCGCTAATTAACCCATTTTTTGAAAAGACATATATACCCCTAAGTTTTCTTTCATTAACTAACTGTTGAAAGGCCGAATAAATAAAGCCCATGGGCCGTAACTCTGAGCCTTGTTCACTCTTTCTCACTTCTTAGTGACGAGCTTCCCCTTCGTTCTCTCTTTCTGCAAATCCGAAAAAAAATGGAGTCGTCATCATTACCCCTAAAAAGGCCGAATAAATAAAGCCCAAAGAAAGCCCATGGGCCGTAACTCTGTTCACTATTTCTCCTTCATAGTGATGAGCTTTCCTCTGTTCTTCTCTTCTGCAAATCCAGAAAAAAAAAAATGGAGTCGTCATCATCAGTAAAACCCAATCCTTTCCTCTCCTTCCTTCACCACCACTGTAACCGCTTCGCCTCCGACCTCTCCTCCCGCATCGAGGACACCAAACGCTTCGCCGAATCCTTAACAACTCGACGTTGTTTCTCTCCTCCTCCTCCGTTCGCCTCCGTTTCGCAATCCTCCAATCCTTCTTCCGCTACGACTACTTTGAATCCGTCCCACGTCGCTAAAGCTCTAGCTGGGACCTCGGTGTTTACGGTTAGCAACACCAACAACGAGTTCGTGCTCATCTCGGATCCTACGGGAGACAAGTCTATCGGTTTGCTCTGTTTCCGTCAAGAGGACGCCGAAGCTTTTCTCGCTCAGGTTTTGTTTTTTTACTCTTTATGTTCCTTTTTCTATCCTTCCCGAGATTGAAAGTTTCTGACTTTATGGTACTCAATTATCATCATCCCTTGCAGGCGCGTCTGAGGAGAAGAGAATTGAAAACGAATGCTAAGGTTGTTCCCATTAACCTTGACCAGGTATTTCCCACTCCATTTGATCACTTCACTATATCAATGTAGAAGCCATTGTTTAACTCACTCAAACTGACGTTAGAACATATGAAAACATACAAAGTTCTATGTATCTTACTAGTTTATGTGATCGGTAGTTTTAACTTTGTTAACTTGCTCATGTCTCTCGCGTTCACTTATTACTCGGTTTAGATAACATGGTAATAGTGTAATAGTAACTCCTATTTGCAGTTTGAAATGAATTAGAAAACTTGGTTGCATGATTAGTTGCTCTAGTTTGGCTTTGGAACCTTACAGCAGTACAGCTACATTTATTTTCGTGGTCCTGGCAGCAGGCATCTACATTTTCTATGTTTGATGTCGAGTTTATTTCCTGAAGTTTTAAGGGGATGATGATGTTGTTGGCAGGTGTACTTGTTAAAAGTTGAGGGGATTTCTTTTCGCTTCTTGCCAGATCCAATCCAAATAAAGAATGCGTTGGAGGTTGGTTCTTCCTACAACCTTCCTCATACACTTCTCCCATCAGTAGTTATTTACTATTTATGTAGTTAATTTTTCATTTGAATCTTATCCTAAAGCTAGAAATCCTTTGTGTTCCAGCTCAAGTCCTCAGCTAGTAAGAATGGGTTTGATGGAGTTCCAGTATTCCAGGTAGTTTTTTCTACTAATTCTTTTGCCCTTAAGACATCAGTCATTTGCTTGGCTGGTCTGTTTTCTTATTTTGCTTACTGTACTAGTCTGTGTAAAAAAAAAAAAGATTAAAACAATTGAAGAGATGCGCTGTAGTGCCTGCTTTTGTATTTATGGATCCTTCACTTAATTAGTAATACTTTCTTAATTGGCGATATGTTCTCTGCGCTCATCTACCGATGAATCCCTTATGTTTTGCTTTGTCTTTGCTTGCTTTTCATCTCTCGTTATTGCCCTCTGCAGTCTGAGCTTCTTGTCGTGAGGAAGAAAAATAAACGTTACTGCCCTGTATATTTCAGTAAGGTTGGTTAGCTTATTCTCGCATTTAAAAAAGAAAAAAAAAAATCTAGTAAAATTACTCAAAAGCCAAAAGGGCGAGACAGATAACTTTTACTATCCTGTTATCGAAAACCAATTTCTGCGTGTGATCATTTTCAGGAAGATATCGAGAGGGAACTCTCAAAGTATACAAGAGCATCAAGAGCAGATCAACAAATTATGGTAATGATTCATATTCATCTTGTATTTGATATGATAATAATTACATTTGGTTCCTATTTGTCTTGTAGTTGAGACTTGAGAGAAAGGGAAACCCTATAGATATCATAACCTTGTATTAAGATATAACATAAATCAACACTATAAAGAAATTCCACAGCATTGTATGTTGAGAGTTCTTATCTTCACTATGAAACCAATAAACCGTGCTCTTACACAGGTTGGGAGCTTGGAAGATGTATTGAGGAAAATGGAGGTAACTATTATTCTTTGTTTAAAGAAATTGAAGTAATTTGAACAGAGGAAAACCCAATAATAGCCTAATAATAAGATGTGAATTGAATAAATAAATGCAGAGGAGCGAGAAGAATTCAGGTTGGGAAGATGTGATATTCATTCCACCTGGTAGAAGCTATGCACAACACATGCAGGAGGTGATCAAAGAGATAAAATGATTACGAGAGACGGAGTATGTGTGTATTTTCATTTGACAAGACAGATTCTCTTGAGATTTTGCAATAATATCATTTGCTTAAAGAATTTTCTTACACCACTAAAAACAACCATTCACTCTTTTGGTTATTCATACCATTTACGGGTGTGGTGGTTCAAAGATATAATCCACCTTTCATTGCTTAAACCGGCAAAATCTTATCCAAAGAGGTTGTGTGCACAGGGCACCTAAAAACTACAATGTATTACCATCCTCATTTTCTCCATTGTTTTCATCGCCAAAAATCACTTTGACATCTCAGCTAAAAAATGATGCTAATCTTTGATAAGACAAACTAATTATTACTTAAAATGAAAGCATAAAGAAGAAAAGGAGAGAAGGGTTGAGATGAGATGAGAAGCATTCGTCACTCCTGTGACCTTTGTTGACAGGAGAACTTAAAAAATGTTGCTCTTTGCTCTCGCGTTCATTGATTTGGCCCCTTTCTTACACTAATCACAGCCACATCACACACTTAGGATATGCGCACTTCTTAAATAAAATTTTATTTAATCCTACGCTTTTAGCCTTCTAGGACTTTACCACAATGATTCTGGATGATCACGTCATACAATTTACATTTCAAGTAATAAAAAGTCGTACTAACTATATTAAATTAATTATTTAAAAAAAAATACACGAGAAAAGAGTAAGGTAGGCCTACCGATGTGTGTCGGAAAAAAGGGTTGAAGAATGCTTACGTTTATTTAGTGTATTTTTCACATTAAGCATATTCCCTATCTTTGAATTATTATGATCTTTTGTATTTTTCAGAAGTTGCAGTTGGTGGAGTTTTGCGAATAAATAACTGTAACCTTTTTGTACACATATATTCGTATTTTAAAAATCTTTTTTTTTTAAAGTTCATCAAGTTGTGGAAACATTTTATTAGAAAAAAAAAGATTGGTTGGATTGTCTCTTTCAGATACATCACTCGTAATCCAAACTTAGTATTGTAACAAAACTCATTAAACAATTTCCTCAGTAATTACAAGAATTTATGAATTGATAGACAAACTGATCATTTGGACGAGTGTTGAATCTTTTACTAACTACATATCATTTCACCTACAATTCGTAACTTGACTCGTAAAATAATTGGTCGAAATGTGGAAGATGGTTGGTTTCCATTATAGTATCCTTTACACTGTCATTTTGGTCCCACATTTTGGACTTGAGAACAAAACTAATACGTATCTTAAGGCACACGTATTAGCTCACTCATTTCATTATTTGTAACCCAACAACCTTAAAGCGTTGGCCACATCTTTGGTATATTAGTGTTAATCCATCAGCGTTTGTTTTTGAGTAAAGAAAATCCTTTGACACCGTCCAATGAAACTCTTCTAGACGTTTATAATTTTTGTGTGTTTTATTATTTTACTCAACCTCTACATAGATTAATAATTAGTAATTACCATGTTTTGATTATTTATTCTCATTCTTAACTACTTTACTTGGACCGTATATATATAAGAGAATCATCACCCTACACACAACTCCCTTGAACATTTTTATTAGTATATATACAAGATGAAAGAGAAATGTTTTTCATTGAGAAACGAGAGGACGATAATGATGATGATAATGAAAATAGCTCCATCCAAATCCACATTGATACGTTTTAATCTAGTCTTGTTTGCTCTCTCTTTTCTTCTATACACTGCATTGTTTCTTCACCCTTCTTCATCAGTCTACTTCAGTACCGCAGCTTCCTTTGTTGGATGCTCCTTTCGTGATTGCACTCCCAAGGTAAGGTGAGGTTTTGTTGTTTTGTAAGTGATGATAAATATCTTTTCCATTGCTAAATTTGATCAATCTTTGGAACTATAGGTGGAAAGAGGAGTAAAGATGCAAGAACTCATTGTAGAGAACCAAATAAACAAGATAGATAGTAACCAAACCAAGCTTGAGGCGCCAAGCTTCATGGATGAGATTATAACAAGAGGGTTAGGGAAAACAAAGATTGGGATGGTGAATACGGAAGAATCTGATATTACACAGTGGAAACGTTATGGAGAAACCATTCACATACATTTTGAGCGTGTCTCCAAGTTTTTCTCATGGCACGACTTGTTTCCTGAATGGATAGATGAAGAGGAAGATACCGAGGTTCCCACATGTCCTGAGATACCAATGCCTGATTTCGAAAGCTTAGAGAAGTTGGATTTGATAGTAGTGAAGCTGCCTTGTAAGTATCCTGAAGAAGGGTGGAGAAGAGAGGTGTTGAGGTTGCAAGTGAACCTAGTGGCGGCTAACTTGGCAGCCAAGAAAGTGAAAACGGATTGGACATGGAAGAGCAGAGTATTGTTTTGGAGCAAATGTCAGCCGATGATTGAGATTTTCCGGTGTGATGATTTGGAGAAGAGAGAGGGAGATTGGTGGTTGTATCGGCCTGAGGTGGTTAGGTTACAGCAGAAGCTTAGCTTACCAATCGGATCTTGCAATCTTGCTCTTCCTTTGTGGGCACCACAAGGTAAATATTACTTTCGTATGAAATCTACATTTATACTTTTTTGTTCAATAATTATAATTTTAGTAAAGGAAGTAAACTATATATAGAAACCACATAAAACTGAACCAAATTCGATTTTTATAAATGATTAAATGAACCAAAAATGAAATCAATAACCTTTTTCTTTGTTTGTAAATAAGTTTTTAGTTATGCTGAGTATCATTAGCAAATTATTTTAAATTTTGTTTTGTTTTTTTTTTAAGTTGAACTATCTTAACAGAAAATAAAGTTCGGACTGAACTTGAGCTAGAAAGTCTCGTATGTAGTGACTAAGACATTGTAACTTAAAATGATTTGATTACGTGAAACTGATGTGAAAGGTACCAACTTTGTTATTTATGATCAAATGTCATATGTTTAGATACTTTGCTTAATTTCTTGTTTGTATTAATTAGCTATAAGTACTTTAGTGGTTGTGTTTTAGTTATGTCTTTTTCCTAACCACCAAAGTTTATTGCCAAATGATCGAACATGATTTAAAATAAGACATACTTAAATTGTGGTATTTTGCAATTAGTTAGCTTTGTAAACAAGTTTTGTTGAGTAATATATATACAACTGAGTAACAATATATATATATATATATATATATATATATATATATATATATTAATTTCCTTTTCAAACTAGCTAGGCATTCTTATTCGTTGGTAGATCAAATTAGTTAGCTGTTGCTTGATGTCTAAGAAAATGATTTAATCATCAGACAAATTAATGATCATCGAATAAGGTTGATGAAGACACATACATGTAAAATATATTGGCCAATGCCCAACTCTTTAATTATTACACATGTTTGATTTTGTTTTCTTTTCGGTCAACTGAGATCACTAGGATCAAAGCTTGGTTAGTGTCGGTAATCATTTGTTTTCTTAAATAAATAAAACAAATTAATTAACTTAACATATTGTTTTTTCTGTTACAAAAAAAAAACATTATTTTAACCCATCAATATAAGTTTAATCAGCATATAATAAAATTTCCTTGGATTACAATATACAGAAACAAGTATAGACAAAGTGTATGACCTAACGAAGATACAAGCAGAGACAAGGCGCCCAAAACGTGAAGCCTACGCAACAGTCCTCCACTCATCCGAATCTTACGTCTGTGGCGCCATAACGTTGGCTCAAAGCCTCCTTCAGACAAACACAAAACGCGACCTTATCCTTCTCCACGACGA